>CM038674.1:522348579-523621789 GCA_021605145.1 Aegilops bicornis
CGGGATTATGTGGAGACAGCAAAGCAGGTTTACTGTCCGGCTCCGCTGCCAGAGGGCCCAGCTGACGCTCTCCTGACGGAGATGCTGGTCCCGGCATCGTACAAGGTGTCGGAGAAGAAGGCCGAGAAGAAGGCCCCGGGGATCCGAAAGGGTCTCCGGCGTAAGGTAGTGCCAGAAGCCTCGTCCAAAGATGACGAGGCAGACTCCTCCCACAAAGGGGAGGAGGAAGAATAAGAAGATGCCCCATCCGAAAAGGATGAGGGGCCCGGAGAGGCGGGCCAGGGGGCCGGAAAAGGCCCTCGGCGCAAGGCCGTTATACCCCTGTCGTCCGATGACGACGAGACAGATTCCTCCCGCGGAGGCGGGGGGAATCAAGAAGAAATTCCACCTCCCCGCACTGGGGGGAGAAGAAGAGAAAAGCCGCCCCGGAGGGGGAGGCTGGGGCGTGCAAGAAGGGGAAGGTACCCCTTCCGGACTACTCCGCCACGGCCGCTCATAGTGAGGAAGGGTGGCTGCCCAGGGGGAAGCCCCCGGTGCGATCGTAAGTGTCCGCACTCCATCATAACTTCATTCTATAGCTTTTGTTTAACGCCGGACATATGTGCAGTCCGGCCAGGGCTTACCCCGAAGTGTCTTCCTCCGGATCCCTGAGTGATTCGGAGATCAATTCGCTTCTGACAGCCACTACTCCTCAACCCGCGGATGACGCAGAGGTGTTGTCCCAAAGGCTCCCCGAGCGGGGGGAGGTGACTCTGGAGACGCCCCAAGGCGGGGTCCCAGACGTCGGAAACGCGGGGTTCAAGGTCCCCGCAGATCGTGTCGATGAGAGCCACAATAGGCCGGGCTCTCAGCCGAACACTGTCCCGGAACCTTCAATGGTTCCGAACTCAGGCGGACATCCCCTCGTCAGGGAGAGCGAGCCGTCTGCATCGAGGACTTCTGGTGCGCCTGAGGCACCCGATTGTTTGCTGGAAGCGCTTCGCGGCGCTCCAATAGATGAGGAGCACCGTACTCTTGTGAGTTCGGTGATTTGGAAGGTTTCGTCCGCCAAGAGCGGACTAACCGAAGCTTGCACCAACCTATTGACAGGTTTTGAGGTAAGTAATAAATATGTGTAAAATTACCACCCGATAGGCAGTAGCCCGTGATACTCTGTTTGGTGTTCGGAAAGAAAAACCAAACGGAGGGTCAATTATCATCCGCAAGGGTCTAACAATAAATATTCGTGTGCATAAGCAGGCTGTGCTGCTTGCTGCTGCTGCCCGTACTGCCGAAGTTGCTGAACTGAAGCGGAATCTGGAGCAGGCGTAGGGAGAGCTCGGCCTCACGAAGATGCAGCTCAAGGAGAATAAAGGTAAGCGATTCCCCGTTCGTATGTATTTAAAGATAGGCAAAATTGGTTAGTCTAACGCCAAAGCGTCGTGACTGTGTAACAGGGGCCACCACCGAAGTGGCGTTCCTGAAGAAAGCGCGGTCCGAGGCCGAAAACAGAGCAGCCTTGGAATGCAAGGAGCGCGAAAAGCAAAGTGCTAGAGTGGGCGAGGTACAGCAGGAGCTCCAGGACCTCGGCAAGAAGTGCGAGTCCGTGGAGGATGATCTGAAGATGAAGGAGGCCGAGCTTGCGAAGGCCCTTGTAAAGTTGAAAGATGCCAAGGCCGAAGCCGAGAAAGCACAGCAGGAGATCCAGGAGGCCAAAAAGATAGCAGCGGGTAAGAAATTCTTTATGCAAATCAAACATGTGGAGGAGGCGTTTCTGTTACTTACTCGAATTCGGAGCTCTCCAGGTGCATTTGCAGATCTGCCACACAGCGTCTCACACGTTGCGGAGTTCTACCGTGCCCAGGAGGGGAGCTCAACGGAGAAGCTGTTTTGGTCCCAGTATGCTGGGCCGATCGTCCGATGCCTCTGAGCGACCAATTGAAGCAGTTGATCGAACTCCACAGGGCGGCCAAACTGGCTATGAAGGACTTCATAGTCAGGATGTGGCCTGGTGAGCTCCTGCCCAGTAGCTACTTTGGCCTGATCAAGCGGATGGTGGATGCCTGCCCGCGGCTTGAAGTGATCAAGCGATCCATTTGCATCGAAAGTGCCCGCCAAGCCTTTGCCCGCGTCAAGGTGCATTGGGGCAAGCTGGATGCGGAGAAGCTGGTCAAGGACGGGCCACCGGAGGGCAAGGCGCATCGCCATCCTGAAATGTACTACAATGGCATGATGAAGGGTGCTCGTCTCGTCGCTGATGAGTGTACCAAGGACGCCATTTTGGAATGAATTCACTTCTGTCATGTTTGTAATTAAAGACGAAGTTACTTGCGCTATGTAGCACTTTTGTTATTTAAAATATTACCTTATGTGCGGCTGTTTATAAAATTCTGAAAGCAAGCCAGTCGTCGGCTTCCTCCCCCACGTAACTAGTACTGGGGTGTTCGTGGAAAATCCGGACACTCTTTATCCAAATGTTTGGTCCCTTAAGGAGGTGTCCGCAGCAATAACAAGGCAATCGGACTATGCGGCTTTATAACTTTCACTTGGCCATAGAAGTCTATAATTTTAAATTTTGGCGAAGCCCCTAGAACACGGAAGGCCGAATCAGGGCGCTATACACGCCTAGATCGGACGAAGCCGATTTATCGCCTAAAGCGGAAAATCTTGAAGGATTTTAAAACCTCTCGAACAGCGACCAGCTCTCGCCACATCATGTCGGTCAGTTTTCGGCTTTCTCTCGAGGTGCTCGTCCAGGAAGAACCGGGACACAATCGCAGAGTTCTCCTGCTGCTACCTTAGCCGATATAACGGAACGTAAGGCACCAAAACAAGGGAGCCGGGCTATCCCAACTGTAGACCCAAGACATGATTCGAGCTGATGCATATAGTGCTATAAGTTCGGGTGCCGCCTTTGTTGAAAGTGTTTGGACTTTAGTTGCCATATTACAGTATGCCATGAGAAGCCCCTGGCATACTGACCGCACCAAGGTGTACGGATGCAATATCAAATAAACATTTTAAGAGAAAAAAATGCTCAAATAAGAATAATAAGCTGACGCTATATATAATCTCCCATTGACGAAAAATATGTTTAAGCGTATGTTTACAATGGATGCGTTAAGCAGAGATAAAATAGGACTATTTAACATGTCCTATCTAGGGGCAGGCTGTGTTCAGATAGATAAAGTAGGTATAATGATCGTAAATAGATTCCACCTGCGTATTTCCTTCTGTGCACAACGTCTGTTGCCTCCTTGGATGTCTCTCCCCTATAAGTCCGGCAATTCAACTCTTTTGAGGATGTTGCGCCAACGCGGTGTCCTGAAAGGTAAGAGGGAAAGAGTATGAAGGTATTTGGCGGTTACCCGCACTATTGACTGAGTTGTTGATGCGCCTCCGCTTATGCCCATGGTATTTTGAGTGCGTAATTGTGTGCGCGTGGCGTGAATGCTGCTTTGGAGGGGCTTGAGCGGAGGCCGGACTGCTAATCACGCTCTCGGCATTCCTGATGATCCTGTTGCGGGGTGCTCCAGACTCGCTTGACTGTGCTCGAAGTTGTCGCCGGATTGGTTTGTCGGAGTAGGCCGCATTGTACTTCTGCCGCGAGGGCTGCCGTATGCTCTTCTGTTCGAAGGGAGCGGTCCATATTTCCGTTGACATTGATCACCCCGCGCGGTCCTGGCATCTTGAGCTTGAGGTATGCATAATGTGGTACCGCATCGAATCTAGCGAATGCGGTTCGTCCGAGCAGTGTGCGGTAACCACTGCGGAAAGGGACGATGTCGAAGATTAACTCTTCGCTCCGGAAGTTGTCCGGGGATCCGAAGACCACTTCCAGTGTTATAGAGCCCGTACAGCGGGCCTCTACTCGTGAATTACACCCTTAAAGGTGGTTTTAGTGGGCTTGATCCTTGAAGGGTCAATGCCCATTTTGCGCACTGTGTCCTGATAAAGCAGGTTCAGGCTGCTGCCGCCGTCCATAAGGACTCGCGTGAGGTGGAATCCGTCGATGATTGGGTCTAAGACCAATACGGCTGAGCCGCCATGACGGATGCTGGTAGTATGATCCCTACGATCAAAGGTGATCGGACAAGCTGACCATGGGTTGAATTTGGGGGCGACTGGCTCCATCGCATAGACGTCCCTTAGTGCCCGCTTTCGTTCCCGCTTGGGGATGTGCGTGGCGTAGATCATGTTGACCGTTTTCACTGCGGAAATTTCTTCGTCCCCGTGTTCGGACGTCGGGGCTCCTCGTCATCGTCATTGTGCAGCCCCTTGTCCTTGTCTTCGGTGTTTATCTTGCGGCCTATTTGAATACCCAGCAATCTCTATTGGTGTGGTTGGCTGGCTTGTCCGGTGCCATGAATTTGGCACGAAGCGCTCTAGTATGCGGTCCGCATCGACGGTCCACGATTATTTCTTTTGAATGGCTTCTTCCGGCTGACGGGCTTGGATCCGCTGAATCCGGCGTTGACCGCCGTGTCTTGATCTTTGTCGCCCGTTGTTCCGTCGCTTATGTTTGTTACGCCATGGCTTGCCGTTATTGTCATGACCATCCGAATTGCCGAATGTGGCGTAGTGCTACCGCGAGCCAACCAACTGTCCTCACCCGCAAAAGCGGGTCATTAGTGTTGTGAGAGCTGCCATGGACTTGGGTTTTTCTGGCGAGGTGTCGAGCGAGCCACTCGTCACGGATATTATGGTTAAAAGCCGCCAGGCTTCGGCGTCCGGACTGTCAACTATTTGGTTCTTTTTAGTTAGGAACCGAGTCCGAATTTCTGGCCGACTCTCCGGGCTGTTGAGTAATGTGGCTCAAGTCATCGGCGTCGGTGGTCGCACATATGTGCCTGGAAGTTGTCGAGGAATGCATCTTCTAGGTTTTCCCAACTGCCAATGGAATTTCTTTGGCAGGCTGTTTAGCCAGTGCCGGGCTGGTCCTTTGAGCTTAAGGGGAAGATACTTGATGGCGTGTAGATCGTCTCCGCGGGCCATGTGAATGTGGAGAAGAAAATCTTCGATCCATACTGCAAGGTCTGTTGTGCCATCATATGATTCAATGTTTACGGGTTTGAACCCTTCTGGGAATTCGTGATCCATTACTTCGTCAGTGAAGCAGAGGGGGTGCACGGCGCCTCTGTGCCGGGCTATGTGGCTACGCAGGTCGAATTGCTCTGAGTGGCTATATTCGGCCCGGCCGGACTTGTTGAAGGTGTGTCCGGCGTGATGGTCGTCGTCGCGTGCCGAGGCGCGCCCCCGCGATCCGTAGATCGATCTTGGCTGTCCTGTTTTGTTGCCCCGGGCCGTAGTATGTTGGCATGGGGGTGTTGGCTGGTAAGCGGACTGGTATGTCGTTTTATCCCGGCCACGAGGTGGCCGGTCAGCCGTATGGTGCTCGAGTCCGTATTCCTCGGCTGCCAGGACTTGATCTATCTGCGTGAGCAGGTCTTGATCAGCTTGGAGTTCTTGCCGCTTCTTTTTCGAGCTCCTCGCGGTGGCTATAAGCCGACACTTGAAGCGCTCCTGCTCTCACGGGATCCTCGAGCACGCCCGAACTAAATGCGTCGCCAAGGCTAATCTCGTCTTCGGAGGGGGGCATGTAGTTGTCCTCCTCTGGGTATTCGTCCGTCGCCTGTTCTTCTGGGCCGACCTGCTCATCCTCCTGTTCGGCCTGCTTGAAGGCGAGCTGGTCCGGGTTGTATTCTTCTTCGGCACCATTCGGATTGTTTTCGTCTCCTGGCCGGTATTGCTATGGCGGGGCTTGGAGTGGCGCCGACGACGCCCATTCTTTGCTTTTTCCCCTGAGGTTTTATCCTCCGTTGCCTCATCGCCATTTGTTTCCTTCGGAGTGTCCACCATATATATATCATAAGAAGAGGTGGCTGTCCACCGCCTAGTGAGCGGTGGTTCATGTTCTTCTCCTGCATCATCGTCCATATCGTCGATGTCTTCGGAGTCGAAGTTCAGTACCTCGGTTAGATCATCGACCGTGGCAATGAAGTGGGTGGTGGGTCGGCAACGAATTCCTTCGTCGCTTTGCCTCCCACTCGAGCGGACATAGTTCGGCCAAGAGCCTCCTGACAAAGAGAGAGACTTCAATGAGTTCAGCATGTCGCCAAAGGGCGAGTGCTGGAAAATATCCGCAGCCGTGAACTCCATTAGGAGCCCATCCTGGCCCGACGGGCTCGGGAGTCTGTGATGGAACCAACATCCGGATCTGGTCGGGGTTCGAGTCACTGAGCCACCGCAGAGGTAAGACCCGTGTTCGGCTCCACCGCTGATGAGTGTGCAACCTGTGGGGCGGGGTCCATCCCTCCGTCCTTAGGCAGCGCAGCCTGCTCCGGATCCAGGTCCAGGGATATTACAGGGGTGATACCCCAAGCTTCATTCGACAGCAGGTCTAAGCCGTGTTCGTCGTGACTGTCCGGTGCTCCTGGCATAGGCCCCAATCCATCGAAGATCAAGTCTCCGTGGATGGCCGCCATGTAGTTCAGTTTCCGAACCTGATCTGGTGGCCAGCGTGGTATCTATCTGCTCGGTGGCTGCGAGTTGGCGCGATGCGAAGCCGCCCGAACACGAAGATCTGTCTGGGAGGAAAGTCTGCATACAGACAGCGTCGTTGATGATGATTGAAGGAGCCATCGAGCCTGACGGCGACGACACAGAGGAACTCTCAATGAAAGAACCAATGTCGGTGTCAAAACCAGCGGATCTCAGGTAGGGGGTCCCGATCTGTGCGTCAAGGCCGATGGTAACAGGAAGCAAGGGACACAGATGTTTAACCAGGTTCGGGCCCTCTCGATGGAGGTAAAACCCTACTTCCTGCTTGATTAATATTGATGATATGGGTAGTAGATCGTAGAGGCTAAACCCTAAGAGCTAGATTATGATGGTATGATTGTAATTGTGATCGGCCTTATAAGGACCAACCTCTCCGGTTTATATAGACACCGGAGAGGGCTAGGGTTTACATGGAGTCGGTTACAAGGAAGGAAATGTAATATCCGGATCACCAAGCTTGCCTTCCACGCCAAGGAAAGTCCCATCCGGACACGGGCCGAAGTCCTGAGTCTTGTATCTTCACGCTTCAATAGTCCGGACGTTATACACAGTCCGGCTGTCCGGATACCCCCTAATCCAGGACTCCCTCACCTACTCTCTTCAAGGATGCCCGTAAGTTTGTCTTATCTTGTGATGAATGTCAAAGAATTGGTAATATTAGTAAACGTCAAGAAATGCCTATGAATTATTCACCTGTTATTGAACCATTTGATGTTTGGGGCTTTGATTATATGGGACCTTTTCCTGCCTCTAATGGATATACACATATTTTAGTTGCTGTTGATTACGTTACTAAGTGGGTAGAAGCTATTCCAACTAGTAGTGTTGATCATAACACTTCTATTAAGATGCTTAAAGAAGTTATTTTTCCGAGGTTTGGAGTCCCTAGATATTTAATGACTGATGGTGGTTCACATTTTATACATGGTGCTTTCCGTAAAATGCTTGCTAAGTATGATGTTAATCATAGAATTGCATCTCCTTATCACCCACAGTCTAGTGGTCGAGTATAATTGAGCAATAGAGAGCTCAAATTAATTTTGCAAAAGACTGTCAATAGGTCTAGAAAGAATTGGTCCAAGAAACTTGATGATGCACTATGGGCCTATAGAACTGCATATAAAAATCCTATGGGTATGTCTCCGCATAAAATGGTTTATGGAAAAGCATGTCACTTACCTCTCGAACTAGAACATAAGGCATACTGGGCTATTAAAGAGCTCAACTATGATTTCAAACTTGCCGGTGAGAAGTGGTTATTTGATATTAGCTCACTTGATGAATGGAGAACCCAAGCCTATGAAAATGCCAAGTTTTTCAAAGAAAAAGTTAAAAGATGGCATGATAAAAGGATACAAAAGCGTGAGTTTAATGTAGGTGATTATGTATTACTATACAACTCTCGTTTAAGATTTTTTGCAGGAAAGCTTCTCTCTAAATGGGAAGGCCCCTACGTTATCGAGGAGGTCTATCGTTCTGGTGCCATAAAAATCAACAACTTCGAAGGCACAAATCCGAAGGTGGTAAACGGTCAAAGAATCAAACATTATATCTCAGGTAATCCCATAAATGTTGAAACCAATGTTATTGAAACCGTAACCCCGGAGGAATGCATAAGGGACACTCTCTAGAACGTTTCAGACCCCGAAAAGGAATAGGTATGTGGTACGGTAAGTAAACCGACTCCAAAACAGTTTTTAAGGCAATATTTCTCCGTTTTGGAATATTTAGAAAAATAGAAAAATAAGTAGCAGTCCGGGAAGGACACGAGGGCTCCACGAGGGTGGAGGGCGCACCCTACCCCCTGGGCGCGCCCCCTACCTCGTGGGCACCTCGTGTGCCTTCCGGACTCCGTTTTCTTGCACGTTACGTATTTTGGTCGGTAAAAATTCATTATATAACCTCCCGAGGGTTTTGCCTCCAGTATCACGCAATTATCCTTTGTTCTTGTTTCGAGCTGTTTTCTGTCAGGGTTGTCAAGGCCAGGCATCATGTCGTCCCTCTCCTCCAACAATGGTGACAACGATGCTTGGCTAATGAAGATACATCTGAAGAGGGAAGAACCCATGGAGATCAACAAGGACGAAAGGATCAAGAAGGTCATGGAGGATCAAGCTCCGACAGCAGAAGACATCCTTCAACTTGATCACAATCTTCTTACCCCAACTGAGATCGAAGCTTTCAAGATGATTGAATTAGCTCGTATACAGAACAAGTATCTCACACGTGAAAATATTTTGTTGAAGGAGCATATTGTTGCACTCAAGGGCATTATCCGCAAGCTGGAGGACCTCTTACGCTCGATGTGCGACTATCCGTCATCAACCCCACCTTCATCACCGAAGAAGGAGACATAATCACATGGGTATGGGCACTCCCCTTGGCAACTGCCAAGCTTGGGGGAGGTGCCCCGGTATCGTATCACCATCACATCTCCTATCTTTACCGTTTTTCTTAGTTCGATCATATTAGTAGTATCTTGATCTAGTAGAATAAAGTTTATGGCATGATCTAGTTTTGAGTTTTGCTTTATGATCTCCCTATGTAATCGAGTCCGTGAGTTATATAATAAAGATTAGTGTTGAGTAAAGGGCTTGATTACTTTTCCATGATCTTGAGTGAGTAAAAGAAAGATAAAAAGAATAAAAAGAAACAAAGAGTTCATATTGATCTTATTGAAGAGTGATGACTTCACATAGAAAAAGTATGATGATTAAAAGTTGTTGGGAGTTGGCAAACATAGCTTTGGTCATCGTTGCAATTAATAGGAAGTAATAAGGAAAGAGAGGTTTCACATACAAATATACTATTATTGACATCTTTTATGATTGGGAGCACTCATTGAAATATGACATGCTAAAGCGTTGATGTTGGACAAGGAAGACAACGTAATGGGTTATGTTTTCTTATATATGAGATAAAGTATATTGTCATGGGTCATCCAACATGTTGAGTTTGACTTTCCCCCTCATGCTAGCCAAATTCTCAGCACCAAGTAGAGATACTACTTGTGCTTCCAAAACCCTTAAACCAGTTTTGCCATGAGAGTCCACCATATCTACCTATGGATTGAGTAAGATCCTTCAAAGTTGTCATCGGTGCAAAGCAGTAAAAATTGCTCTAAATATGTATGATTGATTGGTGTGGGAGAAATAAGCTTTATACGATCTTGTGATGTGGAAGTAATAAAAGCGACAGAGTCCATAATAAAGGTTCATATCACAAGGGGCAATATAAAGTGACGTTCTTTCGCATTAAGATTTTGTGCATCCAACCATAAAAGCGCATGGCAACCTCTGCTTCCCTCTGCGAAGGGCCTATCTTTTATTATTATCTTCTACCTTATGCAAGAGTCATGGTGATCTTCACATTTCCTTTTTACATTTATCCTTTGGCAAGCACAGTATGTTGGAAAGATCCTGATAGGTATATCTAATTGGATATAGGGGAGCATGAGTTATTATTTTTGACATTACCCTTGAGGTAAAAGGTTGGGAGGCGAAACTATAAGCCCCTATCTTTCTCTGTGTCCGATTAAAACTCCGTAACCACAAGTATTGCGTGAGTGTTAGCAATTATGAAAGATTAAATGATAGTTGAGTATGTGGACTTGCTATTAAGCTCTGACATAGACTCTTTCTGATGTTATGATAAATTGCAATTGCTTCAATGACTGAGATTATAGTTTGTTGGTTCTCAATGAAGTTTCTGATTGATACTTCTGCATTGAGAATGGATTATTACTTGAGCATGATAAATCATATGATAATATCCATATATGTTGCTGTTATGAAGAAATCATGATGCCTTCATGTCCGTATTTTATTTTTATCGACACCTCTACCTCTAAACATGGGGACATATTTATCGTTATCGGCTTCCGCTTGAGGACAAGCGAGGTCTAATCTTGGTGGAGTTGATACATCCATTTTGCATCATGCTTTTATATCGATATTTATTGCATTATGGGCTATTATTACATGTTATGTCACAATACTTATGCCTATTCTCTCTTATTTTACAAGGTTTACATAAGGAGGGAGAATGCCGGCAGCTGGAATTCTGGGCTGGAAAAGGAGCAAATATTAGAGACCTATTCTGCAGAACTCCAAAAGTCCTGAAACTCCACGAAACTCATTTTTGGAAATAATAAAAAATATCCAGCGGAAGAAGTTCACCACAGGGGGACCCACCTGGCCACGAGGGTGGGGGCGTGCCCTACCCCTGTGACGCACCCCTACCTCGTGGGCCCCTGTTGGCTCTCCGATGCCCATCTTCTCGCTATATGAGGTCTTTCGTCAAGGAAAAATCATAAGCAACCTTTAGGGAAGAGACTCACGCCACGAGTGAACCTTGGCGGAGCCAATCTAGGGCTCCGTGAGAGCATTCTCTGGGGACACTTCCCTCCGGGAGGTGGAAATCATCGTCATCGTCATCACCAACGCTCCTCTCATCGGGAGAGGGCAATCTCCATCAACATCTTCACCAGCACCATCTAATCTCAAAACCCTAGTTCATCTCTTGTATCCAATTCTTGTCTCCAAGTCCGGGATTGGTACTAGTAGTTTGCTAGTAGTGTTGATTACTCCTTGTAGTTGATGCTAGTTGGTTTATTTGGTGGAAGATCATATGTTCAGATCCATTATGCATATTATTATCCCTCTGATTATGAACATGAATATGCTTTGTGAGTAGTTACGTTTGTTCCTGAGGTCATGGGAGAAGTCTTGCTATTAGTAGTCATGTGAATTTGGTATTCGTTTGATATTTTGATGAGATGTATGTTGTCTAGCCTAGTGGTGTTATGTGAACGTCGACTACATAATACTTCACCATTATTTGGGCCTAGAGGAAGGCATTGAGAAGTAATAAGTAGATGATGGGTTGCTAGAGTGATGAAGCTTAAACCCTAGTTTATCGTTGCTTAAATAAGGGCTGATTTGGATCCATATGTTTCATGCTATGGTTAGGTTTACCTTAATACTTTTGTTGTAGTTGTGGATGCTTGCAATATAGGTTAATCATAAGTGTGATGCCTGTTCAAGTAAGAACAACATCCAAGCACCGGTCCACCCACATATCAAATTATCAAAGTATCGAACGCGAATCATATGAACATGATGAAAACTAGCTTGACGAATATTCCCATGTGTCCTCGGGAGCGCTTTTCCTTATATAAGAGTTTGTCCAGGCTTGTCCTTTGCTACAAAAAGGATTGGGCCACCTTGCTGCACTTTATTTACTTTTGTTACTTGTTGCTCGTTACAAATTATCCTATCACAAAACTATCCGTTACCACTTATTTCAAGATTTGCAGAGAATACCTTGCTGAAAACCGCTTATCACTTCCTTCTGCTCCTCGTTGGGTTCGACACTCTTACTTATCGAAAGGACTACGATAGATCCCCTATACTTGTGGGTCATCACTAACCCTCTATTGAAGTTTTTTTATACGGGAGAGGCCTATGCTAACATGCTATCCGTACTTGGAATCATACGTTCTTATGATTGGAACTCTAGCGAGCATCCGCAAGTACCAAAGATTCATTAAGGTAAAACCCGACCATAGCATTAATTTCTAAGGTCCCCTTTAGTCCTATATGCAACAACTCACTAACTAGGGTTTAGGTTTCTATCACTCCCGCAACCCACCATAAGTAAATCAATCACCTATTGCAACACCCAATAGTGTGAATCCCACATGTGTGCTTGAAAATGCGGGCACCATAGGAACACACCATAATAACATACAACTCGTATCATCATAGCATATCACAATCAACCCATAGGACAAAAAGAAACTGCTCAAACATAATAGAGATGCATCACATCATTGGATAATAACATCAAACACCATGTTCAATTAGAGATTACATCAGGGTGAGAGAGATTACATGATACATTCTCAGCGTATCTATAATTTTTTATTGTTCCATGCTATTATAGTATCAATCTTGGATGATTTATATGCAATTATATATCAGTTTTTGGGACTAACCTATTAACCAACTGCCCAGTGCCAGTTGCAGTTTTTTTCTTGTTTTTGGCTTTCAGAAAATCAATATCAAATAGAGTTCAAAGTGATAAAAAACTTTGGATTAATTTTTCCTGGACCAGAAAGGACCCACGGATGTTTGGGGAAAGACCTGAGGAGGAGTCACGAGGGAGCGATAAACTCAGGGGCGCCCCCAAGCTTATGGGCCCCTCGTGGCTGCCCCTGACCTAATTCCACCTCTATAAATTCCCAAATATTCCCATTATACTAGAGAGCCACCCGAAACACTTTTTATGCCGCCAAGTTTACATTCTTTTGCGATCCCATATGTAAGCCTTTTCCAACACTCTGCCGGAGGGGAAATCGATCACGGAGGGCTTCTACATCATCCTTGCCGCCCTTCCGATGATGCGCGAGTAGTTCATCACATACCTATGGGTCCATAACTAGTAGCTAGATGGCTTCTTCTCTCTCTCTCTCTCTCTCTGTCTCTCTCTTTGATTTTCAATGCAATGTTCTCCTGGATGTTCTTGGAGTTCTATCCGATGTAATCTTCTTTTGCAGTGTGTTTGTTCGGATCTGATGAATGGTGGGTTTATGATCAGATTATTCATGAATATTAATTGAATCTTTCTGAATTATTTTGGGTTCAATCTTGCGGTGCTCAATCCTAGTGACAGAAAGGGACATGACACGTATTTGGATTGTTGCCATCAAGGATTAAAAAGATGGGGTTTATTCATATTGCTTGGTTTTACTTTGTCTACATCATGTCGTCTTGCTTAAGGCATTACTCTGTTTTTATTAACTTAATACCCTAGATGCATGCTGGATAGTGATCGATGGGTGGAGTAATAGTAGTAGATGTAGGCATGAGTCGATCTACTTTTCTCGGACGTGATGCCTATATACATGATCATTGCCTTGAATATCGTCATAACTGTGTGCTTTTCTATCAATTGCCCAACAGTAATTTGTTCACTCACCTAACGTTATGTGCTCAAGAGAGAAGCCTCTAGTAAAAACTATGTCCCCAGGGTCTACTTTTATCACATATGAAAACACAAAAATACCTTGCTGCACTTTTCTTTATTTTATTTTATTTTGCAATTTATCTATTTACCTACCACTATGAGATTTGATCGTTGCAAATAACCCCCGAGGGGATTGACAACCCCCTTGTTTTGAGTTGGGTGCAAGTATTTGCTTTTGTGTGTGCAGGTCCTGCTACGAGGTTCTGTGTGGTTCTCCTACTGGATTGATAACCTTGGTTCTTAACTGAGGGAAATACTTATATATACTGTACCGCTTCACCCCCTCCTCTTAGAGGAAATCCCTATGCAGATCATAAGTTGCAGGAAGAATTTCAGGCGCCGTTGCCGGGGAGACATCAACGAAACCTATCAAGTACCTTGGCACAAACTATCATCTACTTGCTCTTATTTTCATTTGGCTTTTCCTCTCGTTTTCATCTCCCCCACTTATTCTTTTACAAGAACACAAAAATATTTATGTTTGCTTGCTCGGTGTTATTATCATGTCTTAGTTTGTTATTGAAAAAGGTGAGGATGGTAAGGCCCCTAGAATAGAAATTCCCGCAAATTTGGATACAAAAAATTTTGTGACGGGAAGTGGGACATCATAGGGAGAAACACTATTCAGGAATTATTTACTTGTATGGGAACATTGGTTTGCAATGATATTCCTATTCTTAAAAGAACCAATAGTTACTCTGAAGCTATTTCGGCACTTGTTCTTAAACTTGAAACAAGATTTATGAGTACTCATCCCACTTTGCGAAGATTTTTCTACGAGTTACCTGTTATAAACAACCCTAAGGCTCAAAGTATATCTACTCTTATCCTTATGAATGAATTTGATTATATAGTGCGAGAGGCTAGAGAAATCTTTAATTTCTATAATATGAGCCATGAACATCCTATGATAGATGAAATTTTATATGATGAGGTATGTGTTTCGTGATGATCACACTTTTGATGAAAATACTAAAAAGGAAGTCCCTCCTTTACATATTATCCAACAACTTTTCAATGGTATTAATCATCAATATTCTTGGATTGTGAAAAGGAACCAACAAGGGTTTGAAGAAAGTAGCCTCGAGAATGCTTAGATTTTAGTAGATGATGTGTTCCTCGTTGTTTTTGAAAAGCCTCCTGATAAACAGACATCCCAAGATGCAAAAATTAAGGATGACACCACTTGAAACTATGCATTACGCCTAACTAGGGGCATGAAACAATAGCGCTTGTTGGGAGGCAACCCAATAGTTGTCTTTATTTTCC
The DNA here is from genome assembly GCA_021605145.1 of Aegilops bicornis. Classification (NCBI taxonomy): domain Eukaryota; kingdom Viridiplantae; phylum Streptophyta; class Magnoliopsida; order Poales; family Poaceae; genus Aegilops; species Aegilops bicornis. The sequence goes on from CM038674.1 coordinate 522,363,418, forward strand.
CTTTTTCTTTTCTGTTTTTTGTGTTCACACAATTATGCTATTGTTATGATTGTGTTTTTTCATGTTAGTTAGTCTTCATGCCAAATAAAGCCTTTGGGATGATTTGGTTGATAGTAGACTTGATTCTGTAAAAAACAGAAACTTTTGCGCCCGGTTCTGGAATTCTTTAAATTCAATTAAACGTGATAAAATCTGAGTTTTTTTACACAAGATTGACCTACAAATTTCCCATGTTGTCCTAATTTTTTAGAATTTTTGTAGTTACAGAAGTATTGTGTTTGTTCAGATCATTACACACTATTCTGTTTTTGACAGATTCTGTTTTTGTTGCGTAGTTTGCTTGTTTTAATGAATCTATGGATTGTATCAGGGGTATAAGACATGGAGAAGTTATACAGTAGGTATTATGAGATAATAAAATATTAATGGGCTGAAAACAGTACCTAAAGTTTATGATTTGCTTGTTATACTAACGGATCTCACGAGGTTCCTATTGAGTTTTGTGTGCTGAAGTTTTCAAGTTTTGGGTGAGATCACGATGGATTAAGGAATAAGGAGTGGCAATACCCTAAACTTGGGGATGCCCAAGGAACCCCTAGGTAATAGTCAATGAGACCCAAGCGTCTAAGCTTGGGTATGCCCCAGAAGGCATCCCCTCTGTTGTCTTTCGTCTACAAACCATCGGTATATCACTTGGAGCTATATTTTTATCCATCACATGATATGAGTTTTGCTTGGAGCGTCATCTATTATATGATTCTTTGCTCTGTTTGATTTAAACTTTGCCAAAATTATCTTTGCTGCACACACCTTTTGAGAGGGACACGCATTTATTTGTGATTTGTTAGAATACTCTTTGTGCTTCACTTATATCTTTTGAGCTAGGCAGTTGTTGTAGTGCTTCACTTATATCTTTTAGAACACGGCGGTGGTTATATTTTAAAGAAATAGTTGCACTCTCATGCTTCACGTATATTTTTTTGAGATTCTAATAAATAGTAATGGCAATATGCACGGGTTATGAAATTGGTCCTAATATGATAGGTATTCAAGAGGGATATAATAAAAACTTTCATGTGTATCACTGATTATGATAAGTTTGATTCCTTGCAATAGTTTTGAGATATAGAGATGGTGATATGTGGGTTGTACTAGTGAATAATTGTGGTTTAGTAAGAATATTGGTGTTAAGGTTTTTGACTCTCAAAGCATGCACGTATAGTCTCCCATTATGCTAAGAACTTGGAGCATGATTTATTATTGAGTGTCTTCCTTTACGTGAAGGTCGGGGGTACGTGATGGGTAACTCCTACCAACCTCACCCTAGGGGCATGCGTAGTAGTACTTTGCTTCAAGGGCTAATAGACTTTCACAATAAGTATGTGAGTTTGTTATGACTACTGTGAGTCCATGGATTATACTCACTCTCACCTTTCCATAATTTGCTAGTCTCTTCGGTACCATGCATTGCCCTTTCCCACCTTGAGAGTCGGTGCAAAACTTTGCCGGTGCTTCCAAACCCTGTGATATGATACGCTATATCACACATAAGCCCCATTATATCTTCCTCAAAACAGCCACCACACCTACCTATCATGGCATTTCCATAGCCATTCCGAGATATATTGCCATGCAAATTCCACCGTTCCATTATTATGAGACACTTCATCATTGTCATATTGCTTTGCATGATCATATAGCTGACATATATAGTATTTGTGGCTCAGCCACCGATCATCATTACCATACATGTTATTCTAGTATTATTGCACATCTCGATACACTGCCAAAGGCATTCATATAGAGTCATATGTTTCAGTTTTATCGAGTTGTAATATTGAGTTGTAAGTAAATAGAAGTGTGATGATCATCATTATTAGAGCATTGTCCATGTGAGGAAATAAATAAAAAGAAGAATAAAAATAGGCCAAAAAGAGCCAAGCAAAAAATGAGAGAAGGGGCAATGTTACTATCCTTTTCCACACTTGTGCTTCAAAGTAGCACCACGTTTTTCATATAGAGAGTCTCCTATGTTGTCACTTTCATATACTAGTGGGAATTTTTCGTTATATAACTTGGCTTGTATATTATGATGATGGGCTTGCTCAAATGCCCGAGGTCTTCTAGAGCAAGCAAGTTGGATGCACACCCACTTAGTTTTCTGTTTGATCTTTCATACACTTATAGCTCTTAGTGCATCCGTTGCATGGCAATCCCTACTCCACGCATTGGCATCAATTGATGGCCATATCCATAGCCCGTTGATTAGCCGCATCGATGTGAGAATTTTTCCTTTTTTGTCTTCTCCATATTAATCTCTACCACCGCATTCTATTCCACCCATAGTGCTATATCCATGGCTTGCACTCATGTATTGCGTGGCGGTTAAAAAAGCCGAAGCGCTTTAAAAAATTTGAACCAATTGCTTGGCTGACACCGGGGTAGCATGATTTATATTTCGTGTTAAGAAGATGGAGCATGACAAGGCTATATGATTTTATAGGGTTAGTGTTCTTTAGCATTTTTATTTTGAAAGGCATGATTGTTTGTTGGTATGCCTGAGTATTAATGTCTTTATGTCAAATTGTAGACTATTGCTTTGGATCATTCGGATCTAAATATTCATACCATAAAAGAAAGATTACATGATAGACATGTTAGGTAGCATTCCAAATCAAAAAATTTGTTTTTATCATTTACCTACTCGAGGACGAGCTGGAATTAAGCTTGGTGACGCTTGATATGTCTCCAACGTATCTATAATATTTGATTGTCCCATGCTATTATAGTATCAATCTTGGATGTTTTATATGAAATTTTATATCATTTTTTGGGACTAATCTATTAACATAGTGCCTAGTGCCACTTGCTATTTTTGCTTGTTTTTGAATTTTTAGAAAATCAATATCAAACAAAGTCCATTTGGAGAAAAAACTTTGGATTGATTTTTTCTGGACTAGAAGGGACCCACGAAGGTTCGGGAGAAGACCTGAGGAGTCACGAGGGAGCGACAACCTCAGGGGGCACGCCCCAAGGCTCGTGGGCCCCTCGTGGCACCTCCTGACCTAATTCCACTTGTATAAATTCCCAAATATTCTCATTATACCAGAGAGCCACCCGAAACACTTTTTCCGCCGCCGCAAGTTTCTGTTCTTCCGTGATCCCATATGGAGGCCTTTTCTAGCACCCTGCGAGAGGAAGAATCATTCATGGAGGGCTTCTGTATCATCCTTGCGGCCCTTCCGATGATGCGTGAGTAGTTCACCATAGGCCTACGGGTTCATAGCTAGTAGCTAGATGGCTCCTTCACTCTCTTTGATCTTCAATACGTTGTTCTCCTCCATGTTCTTGGAGTTCTATCCGATGTAACCTTCTTTTGCGATGTGTTTGTTGGGATCTGATGAATTGTGGGTTTATAATCAGATTATTCAAGAATATTAATTGAGTCTTTTCTGAATTATTTTATGCATTATTATTATAACATTGTATTTCTCTCCGGTCTAACTATTTAGATTGGCCAACTAGATTGGATTTTCTTGCAATGGGAGAGGTGCTTTGTGATGGATTCAATCTTGCGATGCTCAATCCCGGTGATAGAAAGGGATATAACACATATTTGTATTGTTGCCAGTAAGGATAAAATGATGGGGTTTATTCATATTGCTTGGGTTTACTTTGTCCAAATTATGTCATCTTGCTTAAGATGCTACTCTGTTATTATTAACTTAATACCCTAGATGCATGCTGGATAGCGGTCGATGGATGCAGTAATAGTAGTAGATGCAGGCAGGAGTTGGTCTACTTGTCTCGGATGTGATGCCAATGTACATGATCATTGCCTTGAATATCATCATAACTATGTGCTTTTTTATCAATTACCCAACAGTAATTTGTTCACCCACCGTATGTTATGTGCTCGAGAGAGAAGCCTCTAGAGAAAAGTATGGCCCTGGGTCTACTTTTATCATATATAAAAACAAAAAAATACATTGATGCACTTTTCTTTATTTTATTTTATTTTGCAATTTATCTATTTACCTACCACTATGAGATTCGATTCTTGCAAATAACCGCCAAGGGGATTGACAACCCCCTTGTTTGCGTTGGGTGCAAGTATTTGCTTTTGTGTGTGTAGGTGCTACTAATGAAGTTCTGTATGGTTCTCCTACTGTATTGGTAATCTTGGTTCTTAAATGAGGGAAGTACTTATCTCTAGTATACTGCTTCGTGCTCTCCTCTTAGAGGAAATTCCAACGCAACTCACAAGTAGCAGTACAACGCTACATGGAGAGGGAGGATGATGTTGATGACGATGACGAAGTTGATGGAGATGGTCGACGTGATGATGGTTCCCCTGGAGGTGCTCCAGCACCACCGAGAGAGAGAGAGAGAGAGAGGGGGGGGGGAGAGGCCAACCTCCTTATTCTTGCTAGGCCTTCCCCCTAGATGGGACAAGATTTCCATATCTGGTCCTTGGCCTCCATGGCTCCCAGAGGGCGGGAGCCCCTCCTAGATTGGATCTATCCTCCTCTGTTTCTCTCTATTTTTGGTACAATTTTCTGGCCGAGCACCTCTTCTTTGATAACGGAGATTCATAATAACGATTGAGCTGAAATTTTGAGGGGATTTTTTAAGTTATCTTTCTTGCGGCAAAAGAAGGGCTCCAACCGACTTAAGGAGATGCCACAAGGCCTCCCGGTGTGCCCTACCCCCAGGGCGTGCCACCTGGCTGTGTGGGGCCCTTGGGCACATCTTGCATTGATTCCTTTGCCCAAAAATCACATGTATTCCAATATATATATATATATTAAATTGCCAAGATATTTTGAATTTCCTAGATATTGATTTTTTTTTGCAAAATCGAAAACAATAGAAAATAGGAACAGGCATTGTGTACTAGATTAATAGGTTAGTCCAGAAAAATAATATAAATTGATGACAAAAATATGTAAAAATGGTATGATAATAGCATGAAACAATGAAAAAACGTAGGAGACGTATCACATCTCATTTATGGATAGCCAGATGGAACAAAACACCCTTTGTACCCCAAGGTACCTAAGCAATCTTGATTTACCGGCTCTCCCTAGGAAGACCCAAAAATGTGAATACGACCAGATGAAGTGAAATTAAATGGTAAATACGCAACTCTCCGTGCAAGAAGTTCTACACAACAATAAAAGAAAGATGATGAATGATTTGTTGTTCATAAAAAAACTACAATGAGTATTCCCCTTTCATATTTAATTAACCAAATCATACTTAACTACAATGAAGAATCTAGGGGCACCCTATAATTTAATGATATGGTCTTATTTATCTTAGTTATCCTTGTTGTATTTATAGATACTTGCATATAGGGTATTATTGCAAGTATGTATGTGGTCCAACTAAGGGCGGTACATAAGCACATGCTTCACTACACAACATTTATCAAAGTAATGAAAGTTGAAGTCAACGAAGTAGGTGAAAACAACTTGGTGACATCCCTTTGTCCTCGTTATTTGATCCATATAAGAAACACCACCAGCTTGTACTTAGCACAATTAAGGATTGGTCCACTTGCTTCATCCTTTTACTTTAGTTGAAATTTACATTGTTGTCGTTGCTCTCTCGTTCAAACAAAAAACCTAACAATTTTTGCAACTTCCACCATGATCCCTTGCTAATTTCCATCGACCAATTCCTTCTGCTCCTCACTGGGGTCAACACTCTTACTTACAAAAAATATCTATATTGATCACCTGAATTTGTGGGTTATTAATAGTCTACTTGGTGAACAATCATTTGTTAGGTTATTTGTATTCTCGTCAGATTTCTATCTGTTGTACCAACATTAGGACTCCTGGCCATTTTTATTATTTTTTGACAACATTTAGATATTCTACCATTTCCCCCTCTTAGATAACTGGAGAAAAATGCTAATTAATGGTTGTTCCATAAAAAAGTTTATTTATTTCATGTTCATTATTATTAATGCTAAACCAAGGTGTAGTCAAGTTTTGAAGAGGAAAACAACTCACATGGTCAATGAAAAGGGTATGTGGACATTTAGTATGGGATGTTATGGGAGATAGTGCACTTGATGAACACACATTATTTCTCTTATTTGTATTTTTCTCAGATTTTATCATAACCAATTGTAACAAAATTAGGACTCCTGGTCAATTTTAGTATTTTTACAACATTTAGATATTCTTTCTTTTCCCTGATCTAGCCACTGAAAATGCTAAATTATGACCATTAGATAACAAAAGGTGACTTCAATTTATATTTTTATTATATATCTTAAACCAATGTGTAGGCAAATTTTTAAAGTGGAAAAGTGCTCAAATGATCACTCAAATCAGGTATGTGGATAATTGCATGGGATGTTATGGGAGATAGCCCACTTGGTGAAAAAATCATCATTTCTCTTATTTTTATTCTTCTCAAATTTATATCATAACCTATTGGACGAATATTAGGGCTCCTACCTTTGTAGTAATTTGTTTTACAACATTTAGATATTTCTTTCATTTTCCTCTCTTAAATAAACACAATAGCAACAACAACAAAGCCTTTAGTCCCAAACAAGTTGGGGTAGGCTAGAGCTAAAACCTATAAGATCTCGCAACTAACTCATGGTTCTGGCACATGGATAGCAAGCTTCCACGCACCCTTGTCCATGGCTAGTTTTTTGGTGATACTCCAGTCCTTCAGATCTCTTTTTACAGACTCCACCCATGTAAAGTTTGGTCTATTCCGGCCTTTCTTGACATTATCAACACACTTTAGCCGTCCGCTATGGACTGGAGCTTCTGGAGGTCTATGCTGAATATGCCCGAACCATCTCAGACAATGTTGGACAAGATTCTCTTGAATTGGTGCTACCCCAACTCTATCTCATATATCATCATTCCGGACCAGGTCCTTCCTTGTGTGGCCACACATCCATCTCAACATGCACATCTCCGTCGCACCTAACTGTTGAACATGTCGTATTTTCGCCGACTAACACTCAGCGCCATACAACATTGTGGGTCGAATCACGGTCCTATAGAACCTGCTTTTAGATTTTGTGGCACTCTCTTGTCACAGAGAATGCCAGAAGCTTGGCGCCACTTCATCCACTCGGCTTTGATTCGATGGTTCACATCTTCATTGATATCCCCCTCCTTCTATAGCAATGACCCCAAATATCGAATGGTGTCCTTCTAAGGCACCACCTGCCCATCAAGACTAACCTCCTCCACCTCGTGCCTACTAGAGAAAATGCTAATTGCGGTTATTACACAATAAAAGTGGTTTTAATTCAAAATTTTACTATATATCCTAAACCAATGCAATGGAACATTTTTAAGTGTAAAATTACTAAAATGGTCACTAAAATTTGTTTTGGCGGTACAAAGTTGGGGATTTGGAGTGAATGTTGTGAAACCACATGTAAGATAGTCCCTTTTTTGAACAACCTTGCATTTCCATTTTTTGTCCCCAAAATATTATGACAAGCTTATGTACCGATATTAGGACTCCATGCCAAGTTTTAGTATTTTTGACAAAATTTGATATTGTTTATTTTTTTCTAGCATGCAAAAAAGACTTTCATTCTTTTACCCAAAACAATTGAATATTTTGGAAATCCCCATGGAAATGATCTAAAATTGTATATGTGTACCTGCATATATTCTTGTGTGATTTTTAAATATTTATTTTGCACACCTATAGTTAAAAAAGGAATTGATTTCAATAAGTGGGCGGAAATTCATTTAAACTAGAGTCAATGGCATGTGGGAGGCCTCCTTCCATCGGCCCCACATAAGAACCACTATGGTTGGACCCAACCACTGAGGTTAGATCATAGGTTTTCATCCCAAAAAAATTCTAAGCAATCTCTAGGCAATGCCTCAAAAATGAAATAATGTTAAACAATGCCATTGCCAAGTACAACTAACAAAGGTCAAACCTATAGGTTTCTCTCCAGAGCACGAGACCCTATACTCAAATTGTAACGCTCCGGACACACCCGCCTGTGGTCGTTACTCCTGGCGGGATCTAGAGTGGCCCCACAGATCAATACTAGTCTTTTTTGCGCACTTTGTCCTCACTCGTGTGCACCCGGGAGCAACTTCCCGGTCGGTCACCCATCCTAAAATTACTCCAAGTTGAGCACGCTTCACTTTGGAGTTCTGTCCGACTGGGCTCCCGGAATAGAAGGAATTCCTTATTGATATGAGTAGTCTATCATCCCTAATAAGCCAGGCTATCACATACACCCCCACTCAGAGGAACCGACGTCCTCGTCGGGCCACAGGAACGTTCCCTCTTGGCACATTCGACTGTGCATCCAGTCCGGTACATGTGTCATGCCGTGTGCCACGACAGGTCACAAACATCATGAACAACATGACCGTGCACCTGTCCGTAAACATCCGTGTAACTGCGAGGGTCGGCTCTGATACCAACTTGTAACGCCCCGGACACACCCACCGGTGGTCGTTACTCTGGCGGGATCTAGGCGGCCACACAGATCAATACTAGTCTTTTCTCAAGACTTTGTCCTCACTGCATGCGCACGCCGGAGCAACTTCGGCCGGTCACCCATCCTGAAATTACTCCAAGCTGAGCACGCTTAACTTTGGAGTTACATGCGAATGGGCTCCGGAAAAGAAGGAATTCCTTATTGATATGAGTAGTCTGTCATCCCTAATAAGCCAGGCTATCACATACCCGGAAAAGAAGGAATTCCTTATTGATATGAGTAGTCTATCATCCCTAATAAGCCAGGCTATCACACAAATATAGCAACACGAAGTCAAAAGTTAGCATGTATTTCCGCCGCCCACTTCCATTAAACAAATTGCTGCTACCAGCCAGATCGTGCACGCGCTCAACGATTCTGGATTTGGTAGAACAATCCGACTGGTGAGCTTTAGTGTTACTACTAGCTGACTTGTCTAATTGGTAAGCAACCCTTTGCTAACCGCATCTCTATGTGACTCATGTTGGTTGGGTGATATCACATACCCCGGGGCTAACATCTTTTACCCCAAGGCGCAAAACAATTTTGATAGCCCTGTCAAGTTAGATGGTGCCCTGCTTGTAAGTGCCTCACACGAACCCATTAATTCAAGGAGACCAGTGGCACCCAATTTTATAGGCTCACCACTAGATATACATGACTTGGGATGGTGTGACATCCAGGAAGACAATTTTAACTTTATATTATGTGATAGATCATTCTACCATTCATCATGCATATAAAAAGAAGAAATGACAATCACAAATAATCATATTAAGTGAAATAGTATGGCTCCCGCACAAAGATTCTCCCGAGGCACCAAGCTGGTTCCGACTCGAAAATGTCAAGTCAGAATTCCAAGTTGAATCATCAAGTTGGATCTCTATTCGACTTGTCAGGCAAGGACGGGGACGCACGACCGAATCACTATCTAAGCAGAGTGGTTGATTCCATTCCTTCAAGTACTACCACTATCAATGAAGTTACAAAGAAATCATCTCAATCCAACACACATGCCGTTATACATTATAATGACAACAGTTTGGCTCCAGTCTACTGACAAACTCAAGACACGCAGGTCATCCAAATTACACACACATCACATACATATGAGCCATTATTCACATCAAACCTGCAAAACAAGGTTATGTATAGTATCACATTCTACTGGGTGTATGAAATTTACGGTGCAATGACACGTGGCAACAACGGTTAGGGAGAGGGGTTCAAAGAGGTAGCTCCTCTTGCGGATGTGGGCAATGCTCGACGATTTTCAAAATCATAGATCAAATATGTATTCAGATCATGAAGATTTTTTGATCTGATCAATCACATTGATCATCGTAATTCATGTCACATGGCCATGATAATTCAAGTTAGACCACATGAGGGCCCTAGGATATAACTCTCTAGGCCGGAGGGGCAAATCCCTTCGTAGTTGGCCATGTCTCATGACATGCATCTGGACCAGCTAAAAACCCACCTTTATAACTACCTAGTTATGGAGTAGCATTTGGTCAACCCTAAGCAAGTGAGTCACCATCCAAGTCCATGCCTCAGCCTCATGTCTAGGATTCAGAACATATTTCGTGCTTGAGACTAGCTAATAGATGACCTACCGCTGTCTCTCATAGTTGGGTCATTTTGACCTAAGAACTCTGTTCCCGCTACCGACTAGCCAGAGCTAACCTCACTTCCCATCAAGTCCATATTATATAGTTAGCTTCCAATTCTACATGGCTAGTGAGACCAAGCCATCTACTGTTTTGTATGCCGATCTAATCACATGTGAGCCCGGTCGCATCATTTTACCGAAGAGTGATCTTTTAGAATGCACCATGCAATGCATATTCTCACAAACAAGTCACATACTCTGGATACACAGGAAATATCATCTGAGCTTATTACCTCTAGGGCATATTTCCAAGACATACACCGCATGCCACTGGTAAGTGGTTACTAGTGGCATGTTTGTCGCACACCATTGTTTACCACCTACCAGTGGCATGGGAGACCATCGCCACTTGTAACAAACTAACCGGTGGCGTTTCCTTTCAAAGCACACACCACTAGTAAATTATATATTAGTGGTGTGCTATTTTACCAAGACGACACTAGTTAACGTTGATAGTTTAAAAAAATACCTGGCCTAGCAGTATTTTTTTTAAATCTGCATTATGGGGTACAACGTGCCTCGCAACAAAGAGCACCCCCGCATATAGAACCACAACTGTACACAACATTACGAAATGACACCAATTACTAATTCGAATTATGAATATTTTCTTATATATATAGTACATTAATTGCGGCCAACTACTAGCTACAAACTCAATGGCATATAACCTAGCAAATATGAAAACATCAGATAGTAGCATGGTATCCTTAGACCTGAGCTGGTGCTTGTGCGTTCTAGATATAATCCTCTTCTCTAGTTTTAACCTCTCATTTTAGAGAAAAGGCATGAGCCCAACTTTATCAATAAAGCCACCAGGTAGCGTTCACTACAAACATACAACGAAAATAAGGGTAGCAACCACAGAGAAAGTATTGGAATGTAGGGACTACATGGCACCCAGGCCAGCAAACAACACGCAGGCTGAGAGATTAAGACACATCACGACAAATTGGACCACCAAGTTCCTCTAGCTGCCAGACTAGTATTGCAAAAGTGAAGTAGGAGTGGCCCGAATCTTGGTAGTCATTAGGTCAAAAGCCTTGCCGTCGGCCTCCTTAGTCAATAATTTCCACTACTGCAAGAATAGGCATGATTTAAATAAGCAATCGGTAGGTTTAGCGGGAAAGATATGCTCAATAGTGAATTTGTTCCTAGTCGTCTACATCGCCTAACAAATAGCTAGGATTCCCACCCAGAACAACCGCTTAGAGGCCCTAACCAGACTAGAAGCTAGGGTCGTGCCGTGGTTTTGTCATGGCAGATGCCCTACTAAAAGGACTTACGTGTGGAGCCATCCCAACGTGGGTTAGCTTGAAGGGGTTGAACGGTACAAATGACACAAGGGATTTACCCAGGTTCGGCCTCTCATAACGAGGTAATAGCCTACGTCCTACTTCTAATTGTATTGCTTGGGTTTCAATTACAAGGGAGCGAATACGCTTGACCTAGCTATCGACCAATTGTTTCTTGGGTTAACCTGTCGCCGGGTCTCGCCTTTATATACACAGGTCGAGGACCGGCGGCTTACAAGAGTCCGAGCCGGATCATACAACGTGACCAGCTCGGTTTCTAAAACTCCTTGCCTTACCAAGCAAGTCATCATCGGGCGGCTCACACCTTCGGGTCTTGAGTTGTCTCCGATAAGACTGCTTATGAACCGCTACCTGCAGGTCTTGTCTTCTTGAGCTTGCTTGGGCCCTTCGCTATAAGTCACCAACTATGTAACACGACCCTTGCTGGGCGGGTCACACCGCGGGGTTATATCCCCAACATTAGGCCCCATATTGATTTGAACCTGTTCAGGTCAATCTTCATCCTTCAGTTGGCGAATCTTTTAAATATTTTTGTATTTAACCTAACAAACCTTCTTGGCCCACCATAAAGAAAGGTGACATCATGTTATTAATCTTAGAAAAAAAATCCTATGACATCATAACGGATCCTTGCATTAATCAGCCATCCCGAGAATCGAGGCGCCTCCATGGCTTAAGAAAATGATTATGCCTCCTCAATTTTTGTGCCCGCCGTTCTACTATTTCACTTCTTCCTCATAAATAGTCACATGGGGGTTCATTTTTCACTTTTACCCCATCCCTCTCTCTTCTTCTTCTTCCCTGCGTTAAGCGCCACCGTCAGAGCTCTGCCACCTCAGTTCTTCTCCAGCGACCTCAACTCCGGCCGCTGCGTCGACCTGAACGAACCAGAGAACTGCGGCGCCCGTCCGCTCATCATCACCGTTGTCAGGTACCACTTTCCTGCTTTTTCAGATCCACACTAGGTCACTGACCTTTCGCAAGTTCGTCAGTGTTCATCACAGTTCATCATAGCTCCTAGTAGATCCTGTCTTCCAATCTAAAAATACCATAAAAATAATGCGGCAGCTAGTTTAGCATCCATATTGAATCTCGAATAGATCCTCTTTTTTCAGAATCAGTATTAGCCCATAAGTTCTTCCACAACCATGTTCTAGGTCTAGCCATTTTCTTTCATTTTCAATGCTGCAGTAGATCCAAATTTATAAGCAAAAATTGTGAAACTTGTTTTTCTCATAGTCAGCAGAATTTTTTGAACCTCAGACTCATATATGACTGCCCTGCCAACGCCATTCATGCGCCTTAAGTAATAGTCTCATAACCCGCCAGCCTTTTAACTGGCTCATCTGTAATCCCCATAACCCGCCTGGAGTTCTGAACACGCCTGTGCAATCTGACTTATCAATATGCTGCTTCATAACTTTGATGATCATACCTTACAATTAAAATGTCTTTTAGCCATAGCTAACCCATCTCTCAATGGCTTATGATATACTCATAACCATGACCACCTTATACTTTCCAGGCTATAATTTTTTCAACTGTCAAAAAATGACCATCGTCAACTGGGAGCGATCCTTGGTTACCAAGCAGATCCTTGATGATTTCGTAGGCCAAGGCCTATTGGCAAGTCAACAAGACCTTCAATGGCGAGTCAGTAATGGAGAAGTACCCCTAACTCCTGCTGAAGACGAGATCATAGTCTTTACTGACCACATACTTAGAGGGTTTACCCCACCCGGGTCTAGGTTCCTCCGAGATCTTCTTCATTATTTTAATTTGCACCCTCAAGATATAGGGCCAAACTGAGTGTCCACTATCTGTCATTTCCAATTCTTCTGTGAGGTTTATCTTCAGACATCACCCACAACCCCCCTTTTCAAGGAGTTTTTCTATATAAACCGCCAAACTGAGTGCAAAAATGGCCCGAGTCAAGAACTAGGTGGGATCTCAATTCAGAGACGGAGGGATAACAACTTTCCCGCTACCATCTTACCCAGTCACCCCAAGGGATGGGTAACCACATGGTTTTATTGCAAAAACACCACACCTACCACAGAAAACCCTCTGCCTGGGTTCAGAGCTGAGTGTCTTCCATTGAACTTTGACCCGCCAAGCAAATTTTTTCCAGAAGAGCATGCCATGGCTCTCCCATTCCTTTCCCGGGCCAAAGCCTTATTGGCTAACGGGTTACTTGGGGTTGACTTAACCCGCTGCTAGGTCTCCTGGAAGATACTTCCTTTAAGCCACCACTATGGCTTAATGTATGAATATTCCGGTGAACCAGATGATCCTCAATGGTTTACAAAAGATAACTTTTCTAGCGAAGAGGTTTTTAAGACTTTGAGGACCTTACTTGACGAGTCTCAAGAGAACTGCAACAAAGTGGGCCTGCCCCCATTCTTTAAATAAAACCCAGCTCCGCCTATGAGTATTTATATTTACTTGCTTCAATATATGTTAACCCGGCCTTATACCTTCATTTGACTTCCTTTTGCCTTTTATGCATGCTGACTCCTGCTACCTCTTGAGCATGCGTTGGTTTTCCCTTGAAGAGCAAAGGTTGATGCGGCAATGTAGCGTAAGTATTTCCCTCAGTTTTTGAGAACCAAGGTATCAATCCAGTAGGAGGCCACACGCAAGTCCCTCGTACCTACACAAACAAATAAGAACCTTGCAACCAACGTGATAAAGGGGTTGTCAATCCCTTCACGACCACTTGCAAAAGTGAGATCTGATAGAGATGATAAGATAATATTTTTGGTATTTTTATGATAAAGATTAAAAGTAAAGAATGCAAAATAAACGGCGGCAGAAATAACTAGTTGACGGGAGATTAATATGATCGAAAATAGACCCGGGGGCCATAGGTTTCACTAGTGGCTTCTCTCGAGATAGCATAAGTATTATGGTCGGTGAACAAATTACTGTCGAGCAATTGATAGAAAAGTGCATAATTATGAGAATATCTAGGCATGATCATGTATATAGGCATCACGTTCGCAACAAGTAGACCGACTCCTGCCTGCATCTACTACTGTTACCCCACACATTGACCGCTATCCAGCATGCATCTAGAGTATTAAGTTCATAAGAAAAGAGTAACGCATTAGGCAAGATGACATGATGTAGAGGGATAAACTCAAGCAATATGATATAAACCCCATCTTTTTATCCTCGATGGCAACAATACAATACGTGTCGTTTCCCTTGCTGTCACTGGGATCGAGCACAACAAGATTGAACCCAAAGCTAAGCACTTCTCCAATTGCAAGAAAGATCAATCTAGTAGGCCAAACCAAACTGATAATTCGAAGAGACTTGCAAAGATAACCAATCAAACATAAAAGAATTCAGAGAAGATTCAAATATTGTTCATAGATAATCTTGATCATAAACCCACAATTCATCGGATCTCGACGAACACACCACAAAAAGAGTTACATCGAATAGATCTCCAAGAAGATCGAGGAGAACTTTGTATTGAGATCCAAAGAGAGAGAAGAAGCCATCTAGCTAATAACTATAAACCCGAAGGTCTGTGGTAAACTACTCACTCATCATCGGAGAGGTTATGGTGTTGATGTAGAAGCCCTCCATGATCGATTCCCCCTCCGGCGGAGCGCCGGAAAAGGCCCCAAGATGGGATCTCATGGGTACAGAAGGTTGCGGCGGTGGAAATAGGGTTTCGTGGTGCTCCTCGATGGTTTCAGGGTACATGGGTATATATAGGAGGAAGATGTAGGTCGGTGGAGCCACGAGGGGCCCAGGAGAGTGGGGGGCGCGCCTCCCTGCCTCGTGGCCTCCTCGTTGATTTCTTGACGTCCACTCCAAGTCCTCTGGATCACGTTTGTTCCAAAAATCACGCTTCCGAAGGTATCATTCTGTTTGGACTCCGTTTGGTATTCCTTTTCTGCGAAACACCGAAATAGGCAAAAAAACAGCAATTTACCTTTGGGCCTTGGGTTAGTAGGTTAGTCCCAAAAATAATATAAAAGTGTATAATAAAGCCCATTAAACATCCAAAACAGAATATATAATAGCATGGAGCAATCAAAATTTATATATACGTTGGAGACGTATCAAGCATCCCCAAGCTTAATTCCTACTCGTCCTCGAGTAGGTAAATGATAAAAATAGAATTTTTGATGTCGAATGCTACCTAGCATATTCTTCAATGTAGTTTTATTTATTGTGGCATGAATGTTCAGATCCGAAAGATTCAAGATAAAAGTTTAATATTGACATAAAAATAATAATACTTCAAGCATACTAATCAAGCAATTATGTCTTCTCAAAATAACATAGCCAAAGAAAGCTCATCCCTACAAAATCATATAGTTTGGGCATGCTTCATTTTCGTCACACAAGATGCTCTCATCTTGCACAACCCCGATGACAAGCCAAGCAATTGTTTCATACTTTAGTAATCTCAAACTTTTTTTAACTTTCACGCAATACATGAGCGTGAGCCATGGATATAGCACTATGGGTGGAAAAGAATATGATGATGGGGGTTATGTGGAGAAGACAAAAAAAAGAGAAAGTCTCACATTGACGCGGATAATCAACGGGCTAGGGAGATGCCCATCAATTGATGTCAATGCAAGGAGTAGGGATCACCATGTAACGGATGCACTAGAGCTATAAATGTATGAAAGCTCAACAAAAGAAACTAAGTGGGTGTGCATCCAACTTGCTTGCTCACGAAGACCTAGGGCATTTGAGGAAGCCCATTGTTGGAATATACAACCCAAGTTCTATAATGAAAAGTTCCCACTAGTATATGAAAGTGACAAAACAAGAGACTCTCTATCATAAAGATCATGGTACTACTTTAAAGCACAAGTGTGGAAAAAGGATAGTAGCATTGTCCCTTTTTATTTCTCTTCCATTTTTTTTCTTTTCTTGGCCTTCTTTTTTTTTTGGTGAGGGAGTCCTGGACTAGGGGGTGTCTGGATAGCCGAACTATCATCTTTGGCCGGACTCTTGGACTATGAAGATACAAGATTGAAGAATTCGTCCCTTGTCCGGATAGGACTTTCCTTGGCGTGGAAGGCAAGCTTGGTGATACGGATATGTAGATTTCCTACCATTGTAACCGACTCTGTGTAACCCTAACCCTATTCGGTGTCTATATAAACCGAAGGGTTTTAGTCCGTGGGGACGAACAACAATCATACCATAGGCTAGCTTCTAGGGTTTAGCCTCTACGATCTCGTGGTAGATCTACTCTTGTACTACCCATATCATCAATATTAATCAAGCAGGAGTAGGGTATTACCTCCATCGAGAGGGCCTGAACCTGGGTAAAAACATCGTGTTCCTTGTCTCCTGTTACCATCCTCCTAGACGCACAGTTCGGGTCCCCCTACCCGAGATCCGCCGGTTTTGACACCGACATTGGTGCTTTCATTGAGAGTTCCTCTGTGTCGTCACCTATAGGCCCGATGGCTCCTTCAATCATCAGCAACGACGCAGTCCAGGGTGAGACTTTTCTCCTCGGACAGATCTTCGTATTCGGCGGCTTTGCGCTGCGGGCCAATTCGCTAGGCCATTTGGAGCAGATTGAAAGGTACGCCCCTGGCCATCAGGTCAGATTTGGAAGCTTGAACTATACGGCCGATGTCCGCGGAGACTTGATCTTCGACGGATTCGAGCCACAGCCAAGCGTGCCGCACTGTCTCGATGTGTACGATCTAGCTCTGACGCCGAACAGATCCCTGGAGGACGCACCAGTGCCCGCTCCGACCCTTAATCCGGAGCCGGTTTTGCCGATCGAGGACGGTTGGTTGGACACCGCCTCGGGGGCTGAAATCTCTACGGCGATTGAGCGAACACCATCTATCCTTTGCAAAGCTTCGTGACTCCTGTGTGCCGGACTCCTTTCCGGACTCGAACCTCCAGCGCCCTGCCGCGGTCCGAATCTGGCGCCCGATTATGGAGTTCACCGCCGCGGACATCTTTCAGCACTCGCCCTTTGGCGATATCCTGAACTCATTAAAGTCTCTCTCTTTGTCAGGGGAGCCCTGGCCGAACTACGGTCAAGAAGGTTGGGATTTGGACGATGAAGAAATTCAACGCCCACCCACCACCCACTTTGTAGCCACTGTCGATGACTTAACAGACATGCTCGACTTCGACTCCGAGGACATCGACGATATGGACGACGAAGCCGAAGACGACCAAGAACCAGCGCCCACAGGGCACTGGATGGCCACCTCAACTTACGATATATATATTAGGTGGACACACCTAAGGGAAGCGATAACGAGGAACGACGAGACGTTGCGAAAGAAAATTCCCTCGGGAAGCAGTCAAAGCGGCAGCGTAAGCGCCGCTCGAAACCCCACCTCGAAAAAGATAGCACCCACACAGACCCAGCCATAGAGCAGGGTGAGCCGGCCGACGACGAACATGCCATTGAGCAACCATCCGAACAGGCCAACTTGGACAAACAACCCGTCCCCGGCAAGGACAACAGTCCGGACGATCTCACGCCGGACACGTCATTGGATCAGAAGAACCTCCACAAAGAGCTCCTCGCTACTGCGCGTAGCTTGAAAAAGTAGAAACAGAGGCTCAGAATAGCGGAAGACGCACTCCGAATGAGATGGAGTAAATTACTCAACATTGCAGACAAATATGGCGACAGCCGCCAAGCAAAGAGCTACCCAAAGCGCAAACTACTGCCCGAATCCGATGAGGAGGCCGTAGAGCCCCCACGATCAAAAAACAAAGAGGCTGCCGGGTCGGATAGACGACCACATGGCAAACGTAGAGCGGCAAGCGGCGCCCACACAAGCTGGTACGCGATCCGCATAAGGATTCGCACCAAAAGGATGGCCCAGTTAGATCTATCTACGGGCCAAGGAAACAAGTTCTGGCGAGCAATACAACACGTCAAATATCCGAACATCACGGCACACCCAAATACGAGGCGCGCGCACCCTCTATGTTTCACCGATAAGGTCTTTGGATCATGAATTTCCCGGGAGTTCAAGCCCGTAAACATAGAGGCATCTGACGGAACGATAGACCACGGAGTGCGGATTGAGGATTATATCCTCCACATACACATGGCGGAGGAGATGATCTCCACGCCATAAAATACCTACCCTCAAGCTCAAAGGGCCAGCCCGGCATTGGCTTAAAAGCCTCCCGAAAACACCATTGGTAGTTGGGAAGAGCTTGAGGATGCTTTTCGGGCCAATTTCGGGGAACCTGTGTCCGACCTCCGGGGCCTTGACGATCTATGTCACATAACCTAACAGCCTGGAGAGTCAGCTCGAAAATTCTGGAACAGGTTCCTCACCAAAAAGAACCAAATAGTCGACTGTCCGGACGCCGAAGCCTTAGCTGCTTTTAAACACAACGTCCGAGACGAATGGCTCCACAAACACCTCGGCCAGGAAAAGCCAAGAACAATGGCCGCACTAACAAGCCTCATGACCCGCTTTTGCGCGGGAGAGGATAGCTGGCTAGCAAGATGCAGTACCAGCGACCCAAGTACATCCGAAGTCAGGGATGGGAATGGGAAACCACGAAGCAGCAAGGACCAGCTCGGATCAAGGGGAACGGTCCAAAGAGCGCGACAGTCAACGCCGGATTCAAAAGCTCACGGCAGAACAATAAAAAACTGCCCCTTAAGGACAATAACGATGAGCTATCCAACTTAAACAAAATCTTGGACAAGATATGCCAAATTCACAGTACTCCCGGGAAGCCTGCAAACCATACCCACAGAGATTGTTGGGTCTTCAAGCAGTCCGGCAGACTCAACGCCGACCACAAGGGGCTCGACACACCAAGTGAGGATGATGACGAGCACCACAAGAAGAGCCCCGGAAAACAAAAGAATTTCCCACAAGAGGTCAAAACAGTAAACTTACTTCAAGTAACAAAAGGGGAAAACAGAGCGGCACCCATTGAATTACGCTACCGCACAATTTACCCAATGAGTCCCAACACCGGTTGTCAAAACCAATTACCTTCGACCATCGGGACTACTCCGAAAGTATCCGAACGCAGGATGGACTGCCTTGATACTAGAACCTATAATCGACGGTCTTCAATTTAGCAAGTCCTAATGGACAGCGGCGATGATTTAAACCTGCTATGTCGAGGACACAATCCATAAAATGGGGATAAACCCAAACAGGATTAGCCATAGCAACACTTCCTTCCAAGGAATAATGCTAGCACATATGCCCATTATGCGGGCTCCCTACTATTGGAAGTTATGTTCGGCTCACCCGACAACTTCCGTCGGGAAAAGTTGGTCTTCCACATCGCCCCATTTAAAAGTAGCCATCAAGCACTCTGGGGCCAAGCTTTCGCCCGCTTTAACGCAATACCGCATTATGCATCTCTTAAACTTAAAATGCCCGGTCCACGAGGCATCATTTCATTAGAGGGAAGCTGCGCGTGTCCCTCAAGGAAAGAATGTGAGACTGCCTTAATAGCCTCACACTAATACGGCCTTGCTGGCCAAAAGCGTCTAAAGCAGGTCGTTCAGACCCAGGACACGGTTAGGCGAGTCCGGCATAAATAAACATGATGCTTACTAGCCGCGTACCCCCCTTACAAGGGGCTCCACTCATGTACAACAAGAGACAATAAAGCTCAATTTTACTCATTTTTTAATCATACTCTATTTTATTTCAAATTACATTTTAGCGCGATCTTTTTCAAACTAAGTTCCTCTCTTTTACAGATGAATGCCGTGCTATACCCGTCCAGGATACGGCACAACGGAGATCTGGTACAGACGTGCGGCGAGGACCCGCTGCAAGGATTCTTTTCAGATTAAGACCCTGCGTAAACCTTTTTCACTGTCTCTTGTTGTTACTCATCCCCCGGTCTCTTATTATAACCGAGGAGGAGGCTGGCGTTTTGGCATCGGCCGCGTCAGAATTTTGCACGTACCTGGACACCAGGGCTTGTTACCAAGGGCATTGTTCGGCCCGCTTTATAAAAGACCGAATACCTTAGGGAGTGTTCGGCGTCTCGAGTTAGGCCTTATATGCATCAGCTCCAAATCATGTCTTTGGTCAAATGTTTGGTTTGCCCGGCTCCTGTGTTTTGCTGCCTTACGTTCCGTTCTATCGGCTAACGCGGCACCAGGAGAACTACTGCAATTGTGCCCCGGTTCGGCCGGACGAGCACCTCAGTAGAGAAAGCCAAAAACTGACTGTCATGATATAGCGAGAGACTGGTCAACCACTCGATGACTCACCGGAATCTTTAGAATTCCTCCGCATTAACGAAGGACCGGTTTCGGTCAGCACATACGCACCCAATTCGGGAGAGTGCGGTGCCCCGAGGCTATATAGTAGCCCCACCATCGAACTCCTATGGCTAAGTGAACGTGATAAAGCATTATAGTCCGGTTGCCTAGTTTGCTACGCTACCACCTCCTTTATAGGACCAAGACGTTGGATTAAGTGTGAAAGCGTGACTTCTTTGCAAACACCCCGCACTATGTGCGTGGGGCTGAAGCCGAAGACTGCCATCTTTCAAGTTATATACATATATACATCAACGGCCGCACAGGAGGTAGTTTGCTACTTGAAGGCACAAGTATAAAAAGCTCTTACATTAAATTGAAATGTTGTTTCATAAAATTATACATGTCATTCAAACATAACATCCTTCGAGCATTCTGTCTCTATTAAACGAGCGCCGGAAGAACTTCCTCAAAATAGCGCCGATCGGTACTCGGCTGCCGTCCCGAATACGGGGACGCAATATCGGTGGCCTTCATCTCAGCCCAGTATGCCTTGACACGGGCAAGAGCCATCCGCACCCCTCAATACACGCCGACCGCTTCATTGCGTCGTCGTGGTACCGCACCAAGGAACTGCTGCACTAAGCCAAAATAACTCTTGGTGGGGTCCGCCTGGCCACAAATGAGTCATGACATGCTTCATGGCAAGTCCGGATAATTGATTCAGCTCGGCCCATTCGGCCAACCGATCGGTGAACGGAAGAGGATGCTCTGGACTATGGAATTGCGACCAAAATAGCTCTTCCCTTCTGTGCCCCTTCTGGCCTCGGAAGTGCTCAATCGCGTCCGCAGCGCTCGCCGCTAAGTCCAGATAAGCATCCTCCGTCGGATCCGTATATTTCCTCCGCAGCAGAAACGGTTTTCCAGCCGCAATATCCCCGGCCTGACTCAGCTCCTCCGTGGCAGCTCTCATAGCGGAACGGGCATCCTTGGATTCGGCGGTGGCCTTTTCCAGGTCCTCTTGTTCCGCTTGACGTTCTTTTTCAAGAACCTCGCAGCGGTCAGTAGTATTCTTCAGTTTCAGGGCCAAATCGGCCATTTCCTCTTTGCTTCGGCAGTAAGCAGCCCGTTCGGCTTTCAGCTCTTCGGCCGCCTTTAAAGCGGCCGCATTACTCTTTCGCTCTTTAGCTCGCACAAGTTCCGCCCGCAGCCTCTCCACAGCAGCGGCACCGTCTGCATCAAGGCATACAAGTAGTAAGGCATGGGCGTCAAGCTCCCTTACCAGGTGTCCGCGGAGAAGTCGCATACCTTGTGACTCGTCAAAACGTTTATTGACCAGCGCGATGTCCGCATCCGCCTCGTCAAGTTGCCGCTTTAGTTCGGCAAATTCATCAGTCCGGCTAGCCATCGGACGCCCCGCCACCTACATAGGAACGGCGACATGTTAGTACTCAGATTATGATCCTCGGCACGCTGTCAGTTGTGACAGCATACCGAGTCTCAGGGGCTACTATCTATACAGGGCACATTCTATATGCATAACTGTCAGAAGGTACATCATTTTTTTCGTACCTCAAACCCGGTCAGTAAACTTCTGACGGCTTCATGCAATCCGCTCTCAGCGGATGCAATTCTTTCAATTACCGTAGCCATTAGTGCACGGTGATCTTCTGAGATATACGCTCGCCCGAGCAGGTCCTTCAGCTCCTCCGACCGCACGCCAATTGGCGCCGGACCGTCCGGCCCCGCCGGACTCGGGGAAACTCTCCGTGACGACACTTCAGGGTCGCCCACCTCGCACGAAGGCGCAATAGGTGGAGGCGTTTCGCTCTCTATCATCTCCGAACGAAGATCCCCCGAAGACGAGCTCTGCTTAGAAGGGCTGAGATCCGAACTACAAGGTACAATTTCGGTTATCTTGAAATAAATCTGAGGATGTTCTTTATTCACAGGACCCCTTCTTTTTACTTACGGCTCATTTGGAGGGCTGATCCTTGGGGAAATAGTGCGGCTGGGGTACTTCCCGGCGCGGACTTTCTGACGAAGACTTCTTTCCCGTTTGACGCCTTGGCTTCCGGGTCTTGGCGGTCCTCTTCTCCCCTTGGAGGAGGATCCCTAATCCCTCTTCCTTGAAAGCCTCCTTGGCGGAGGCGATTGCTTCCTTGCTCCCCCCTTCGCCTTCTTTAAAAGGCGCGGCCTTCAACATCTTGGTCGGCATGGGATCCGGCGTGGTCTCTGGGAGGGAAGCCGGACACCTTATCAACTTTGCCCTGGCTATCCACTCTTGTTCAAGAAACGGCTCCCTTAAAGGGCATATATATGATAAATGAATGAACAGCCTGTCCGGTTATAGGGTTACTTACTTGAGTACTAGGTGATTGCAGCTTAGACCTGCGTCCTCGGTCAAGTCCGGACACTTCTCTTGTGATCCGAAGAACAGTTTGTACATCTCCTTGGGCGTCACGCCCATAAAATGTTGGAGAGCTCGTGGTCCCTCCGGATTAAACTCCCATGAGACGGAGGCGGCGTTTGCAGGCGAAAGGCGCCCGAATCAGCATAACCTGCGCCGCCACGACCAGATTGATATCTCTTTCTTGGAGGTCTCGAATACGGCTCTGCAACAGAGGAACGTCCTTGGACGGCCCCCAGTCAAGCCCCCGGTTGACCCATGTTGCCCGGCTTGTGGTGGACTGGCCCGGAAGCGGGTGGCGCCACCCATTTGGTGCCCACAGGGCGGTGATATAAAACCACTCCCGTTGCCACAAACCAAGCTCCTCTTGAAAAGATCCCTCGAGCCACGGAGCATCGACACACTTGCTTATGACCGCCCCTCCACTTTCTGCTTGTTGCCCTCGATCATCTTCGGCTCCACCTTGAAGGTCTTGAGCCACAATCCAAAGTGAGGGGTAATATGGAGGAAGGCTTCACATCGACAATGAATGACGAGATATGGAGGATGGACTCCGGATTCAAGTCATGGAAATCTAGCCCATAATAAAACATGAGCCCCCGCACAAAGGGATCCGTCGGGAAGCCTAAACCCCGAAGGAAGTGAGACACGAACACCACGCTCTCGCCGGGCTCGGGAGTGGGAATGACCTGCCCTGGAGCAGGTAGCCTATGCGAAATCTCGCCGGTTAGATACCTGGCGTCTCGCAGCTTTAGCACATCTTCTTCTGTGATGGAACAAGACATCCATCGGCCGAGCTGGTCGGAGCCGGACATCGTCGAAGGTCCGAAGCGTCAAAATCTGAAGCTTTGGGTGTTAGAACTCGAAGCGCGAGGCGAATTCGATGGAGGGTGGAAAAAATAAGAGGGTCTTGGTCTCATTATAAAGAGGTTGAATACCAAGAGCCCTCCCCGTGGTCGATTGGGACTCGCCTTCGGTAGAGGAGGCGTGCCAACGGGCACGGTTGGGTTACCCACGTTTGTATTGATGAGAATCCCGGAATAAGGGGGCACGATCTACACTTTGATAAGATGTGCCAAGGAAACAGCCTCGCTAAGTGCGCTGAGGTGGGACAGTAAAAAACAATTCGAATAAAGGCTTGGCCGTGGTGTGATGTCACGCCGCGGAATACGTCAGCAGATATGTGCAAAAATTATTCTCTCTACGGTGGTATGTGGAACTTGTTTTGCAGAGCCGGACACTATCCTTGTGTTCAAAACCTTCTAAGTATTCGGAGGAGGAACCCGCCTTGCAATGCCGAAGACAATATGCGCTCCGGACTCGTCATCATTGTAGCCTGGTTCAGGTGCTACTGAGGGAGTCCTGGCTAGGGGGTGTACGGATAGCCGAACTATCATCTTTGGCCGGACTCCTGGACTATGAAGATACAAGATTGAAGACTTCGTCCCTTGTCCGGATGGGACTTTCCTTGGCGTGGAAGGCAAGCTTGGCGTCTGGATATGTAGATTTCCTACCATTGTAACCGACTCTGTCTAACCCAAACCCTATTCGGTGTCTATATAAACCGAAGGGTTTTAGTCCGTAGAGACGAACAACAATCATACCATAGGCTAGCTTCTAGGGTTTAGCCTCTCGATCTCGTGGTAGATCTACTCTTGTACTACCCATATCATCAATTTAATCAAGCAGGAGTAGGGTATTACCTCCATCGAGAGGGCCCGAACCTGGGTAAAAACATCGTGTCCCTTGTCTCCTGTTACCATCCGCCTAGATGCACAGTTCGGGACCCCCTACCCGAGATCCGCCGGTTTTGACACCGATATTTGGCCTTTCTCTTTTTTATTTGGGACAATGCTCTATTAATGATGATCATCACACTTCAATTTATTTACAACTCGATACTAGAACAAAGTATGACAATGCTCTATTAATGATGATCATCAACCTAAGTGGGTGTACCGGGATGGGCAATGAATCAAGAGTGACATGTATGAAATAATATGCATGGTGGCTTTGCCACAAATACAATGTCAACTACATGATCATGCAAGGCAATATGACAATGATGAAGCGTGTCATAATAAACAAAACGGTGGAAAGTTGCATGGCAATATTATCTCGGAATGGCTATGGAAATGCCATAATAGGTAGGTATGGTGGCTGTTTGGAGGAAGCTATAAGGAGGTTTATGTGTGATAGAGCATGTCGTATCATGGGGTTTGGATGCACAGGCGAAGTTTGCACCAACTCTCAAGGTGAGAAAGGGCAATGCACGGTACCGAAGAGGCTAGCAATGATGGAAGGTTGAGAGTGCGTATAATCCATGGACTCAACATTAGTCATAAAGAACTCACATACTTATTGCAAAAATCTACAAGTCGTCAAAAACCAAGCACTACGCGCATGCTCCTAGGGGGATAGATTGGTAGGAAAAGACCATCGCTCGTCCTCGACCACCACTCATAAGGATGACAATCAAAGAACAACTCATGTTTCAAATTTGTTACACAACGTTTACCATACGTGCATGCTACGGGACTTGCAAACTTCAACACAAGTATTTATCAAATTCACAACTACTCAACTAGCACAACTTTAATATCACTATCTCCATATCTCAAAACAATCATCAAGTATCAAACTTCTCTTAGTATTCAATGCACTTCTATGAATGTTATTATTATATCCATCTTGGATGCCTATCATATAAGGACTAATTTTATAACCAAAGCAAATTACCATGTTGTTATAAATGAATCTCCAAATAATATAAGTGAATCATGAGAAATCAATAATTTATATAAAATAAAACCACCACCGTGCTCTAAAATATATAAGAGAAGTACTAGAGCACAATTGTTTAGCTCAAAAGATATAAGTGAAGCACATAGAGTATTCTAATAAATTCTGATTAATGTGTGTCTATCCCAAAAGGTGTGTACAACAAGGATGACTGTGGTGAACTAAAAAGCAAAGACTCAAATCATACAAGACGCTCCAAGCAAAACACATATCATGTGGTGAATAAAAATATATCTCCAAGTAAAGTTACCGATGGACGAAGACAAAAGAGGGGATGCCTTCCGGGGCATCCCCAAGCTTGGGCTTTTGGTTGTCCTTGGATTTTACCTTGGGGTTCCTTGGGCATCCCCAAGCTTAGGCTCTTGCCACTCCTTGTTTCATAATCCATCAAATCTTTACCCAAAACTTGAAAACTTCACAACACAAAACTTAACAGAAAATCTCGTGAGCTCCGTTAGCGAAAGAAAACAAAAAAAAAACTTCAAGGTACTCTAATGAACTCATTCTTTATTTATATTGGTGTTAAACCTACTGTATTGCAACTTCCCTATGGTTCATAACCTCCGATACTAGCCATAGATTCATCAAAATAAGCAATCAACGCACGAAAAACAGAATCTGTCAAAAACAGAACCGTCTGTAGTAATCTGTATCAAACGCATACTTCTGGAACTACAAAAATTCTAAAATAAATTTCTGGACGTGAGGAATTTATCTATTAATCATCTTCCAAAAGAATCAACTAAATATCACTCTCCAGTAAACAGTTGTAGCTAATCTCGTGAGCGCTAAAGTTTCTGTTTTTTATAGCAAGATCAAAAAGACTTCACCCAAGTCTTCCCAAAGGTTCTACTTGGCACAAACACTAATTAAAACATAAAAACACATCTAGCCAAAGGCTAGATCAAAGATTTATTCCTAAACAGAACCAAAAAGCAAGAAACAAAAATAAAATTGGGTTGCCTCCCAACAAGCGCTATCGTTTAACGCCCTAGCTAGGCATAAAGGCAAGGATAGATCTAGGTATTGTCATCTTTGGTAGGCAATCCATAAGTAGCTCTCATAATGGATTCATAAGGTAATTTAATTTTCTTTCTAGGAAAGTGTTCCATGCCTTTCCTTAACGGAAATTGGAATCTAATATTCCCTTCTTTTTTTATTAATAATTGCACCAATCATTCTAAGGAAAGGTCTACCAAGAATAATATGACATGAAGGATTGCAATCTATATCAAGGACAATGAAATCTATGGGCACATAATTCCTATTTGCAACAATAAGAACACCATTAATTCTTCCCATAGGTTTCTTAATGGTGGAATCCACAAGGTGCAAGTTTAAACAATAATCATCAAATTCACGGAAACCTAACATATCATACAAAGTTTTTGGAATCTTGGAAACACTAGCACCCAAATCACACAAAGCATAACATTCATGATCTTTAATTTTAATTTTAATAGTAGGTTCCCACTCATCATAAAGTTTTCTAGGGATAGAAACTTCTAATTCAATCCTTTTCTTCATAAGATTGCATTAAAGCATCAACGATATGTTTAGTAAAAGCCTTGTTTTGACTATAAGCATGTGGAGAATTTAGCATGGATTGCAACAAGAAAATAAAATATATTAAAGAACAATTATCATAATTAAATTCCTTGAAATCCAAAATAGTGGGCTCATTTCTATGTAAAGTTTTGACCTCTTCAATCCCACTTTTACCAATTTTTGCATCAAGATCTAAAAACTCCAAATCATTGGGACGCCTTTTAACTAAAGTTGACTCATCTCCAGTCCCATCATTATCAAGATTAATATTGCAAAAAAAAGATTTAATAGGACGCACATCAATCACTTTTAGATCTTCATCCTTATTATCATGAAAACTAGAAGAACACGCTTTCACAAAGCAATCTTTTTTAGCACGCATTCTAGCGGTTCTTTCTTTGCACTCATCAATGGAAATTCTCATAGCTTTGAGAGACTCATTGATATCATGCTTAGGTGGAATAGATCTAAGTTTAAAAGAATCAACATCAAGAGAAATTCTATCCACGTTCCTAGCCAACTCATCAATCTTAGGCAATTTTTCTTCAAGCAAAGCATTGAAATTCTTTTGAGTAATCATAAATTCTTTAACACTAGTCTCAAAATCAGAGGGCATCTTATTAAAATTTCCATAAGAGTTGCTGTAGGTATTACCATAATTATTAGATGAATTACTAAGATACGGCCTAGGATTAAAGTTTCCTTTATAAGCGTTGTTACAAAAAAATATTCTTACCAAAAAAATTCACATCCATAGATTCATTATTATTCTCAATAAAAGTAGACAAAGGCATATCATTGGGATCAGAAGAAACACTCTTATTAGCAAAAAAATTCATAAGTCATCCATCTTTCCACTCAAAACATTAATCTCTTCAATTGCATGCACCTTTTTACTAATAGATCTTTCAGTGTGCCATTGAGAATAATTAACCATAATATTATCTAGGAGATTAGTAGCTTCTCCTAAAGTGATTTCCATAAAAGTGCCTCCCGAGGCCGAATCTAAAAGATTTCTAGAAGCAAAATTCAATCCGGCATAATTTTTTTGTATAATCATCCATAAGTTCAAACCATGTGTAGGGCAATTATGTATCATTATTTTCATTCTCTCCCAAGCTTGTGCAACATGTTCATGATCAAGTTGCTTAAAATTCATAATATCGTTTCTAAGAGAGATGATCTTAGCGGGAGGAAAATACTTAGAGATAAAAGCATCTTTGCACTTATTCCAATAATCAATACTATTTTTAGGCAAAGACGAAAACCAAGTTTTATACGATCTCTAAGCTTAAAAAAGGAAATTGCTTCAATTTGACAATATCATTGTCCACATCTTTCTTCTTTTGCATATCACACAAATCAACAAAGCTATTTAGATGGGTAGCGACATCTTCACTAGGAAGGCCGGCGAATTGATCTTTCATGACAAGATTCAGCAATGCAACATTAATTTCACAAGGTTCAACATCGGTAAGAGGAGCAATCGGAGTGCTAAGAAAATCATTGTTGTTGGTATTGGCAAAGTCACAAAATTTAGTATTATCTTGAGCCATTGTGACAAGCAAGTAAACCAACACATAAGCAAACAAGAAGCAAGCGAAAAGAGGCGAACGGAAAGAGAGGGCGAATAAAATGGCAAGGGTGAAGTGGTGGAGAGGAAAATGAGAGGCAAATGGCAAATAATGTAATGCGAGGGATAAGAGTTTGTGATGGGTACTTGGTATGTCTTGACTTGTGCGTAGAATCCCCGGCAACGGCGCCAGAAATGGCTCGTTGACGCGAGATCAAATCTTGACTTGACTTGGCGTAAGCTTCCCCGGCAACGGTGCCAAAAATCCTTCTTGCTACCTCTTGAGCATGCGTTGGTTTTCCCTTGAAGAGGAAAGGGTGATGCAGTAAAGTAGCGTAAGTATTTCCCTCAGTTTTTGGAGAACCAAGGTATCAATCCAGTAGGAGGCCACACGCAAGTCCCTCGTACCTACACAACAAATAAGAACCTTGCAACCAACGCGATAAAGGGGTTGTCAATCCCTTCACGGCCACTTGCAAAAGTGAGATATGATAGAGATGATAAGATAATATTTTTTGGTATTTTTATGGTAAAGATTAAAAGTAAAGAATGCAAAATAAACGGCAGCAGAAATAGCTAGTTGACGGGAGATTAATATGATGGAAAATAGACCCGGGGGCCATAGGTTTCACTAGTGGCTTCTCTCAAGATATCATAAGTATTACGGTGGGTGAACAAATTACTGTCAAGCAATTGATAGAAAGTGCATAATTATGAGAATATCTAGGCATGATCATGTATATAGGCATCACGTCCGCAACAAGTAGACCGACTCCTGCCTGCATCTACTACTATTACTCCACACATCGACTGCTATCCAGCATGCATCTAGAGTATTAAGTTCATAAGAACATAATAACGCATTAGGCAAGATGACATGATGTAGAGGGATAAACTCAAGCAATATGATATAAACCCCATCTTTTTATCCTCGATGGCAACAATACAATACGTGTCGTTTCCCCTGCTGTCACGGGGATCAAGCACCGCAAGATTGAACCCAAAGCTAAGCACTTCTCCCATTGCAAGAAAGATCAATCTAGTAGGCCAAACCAAACTGATAATCCAAAGAGACTTGCAATGATAACCAATCATATATAAAAGAATTCAGAGAAGATTCAAATATTGTTCATAGATAATCTTGATCATAAACCCACAATTCATCGGATCTCGACAAACACACCGCAAAAGAGTTACATCGAATAGATCTCCAAGAAGATCAATGAGAACTTTGTATTGAGATCCAAAGAGAGAGAAGAAGCCATCTAGCTAATAACTATGGACCCGAAGGTCTATGGTAAACTACTCACACATCATCGGAGAGGCTATGGTGTTGATGTAGAAGCCGTCCGTGATCGATCCCCCCTCCGGCGGAGCGCCGAAAAAGGCCCCAAGATGGTATCTCACGGGTATAGAAGGTTGCGGCGGTGGAAATAGGGTTTCATGGTGCTCGTCGATGGTTTCGGGGTACATGGGTATATATAGGAGGAAGAAGTAGGTCGGTAGAGCCACGAGGGGCCCACGAGGGTGGGGGGTGCGCCCAGGGGGCAGGCACGCCTCCCTGCCTCCTGGCCTCCTCGTTGATTTCTTGACGTCCACTCCAAGTCCTCTGGATCACGTTTGTTCCAAAAATCACGCTCCCGAAGGTTTCATTCCGTTTGGACTCTCTTTGGTATTCCTTTTCTGTGAAACACTGAAATAAGCAAAAAAACAGCAATTTGCACTGGACCTTGGGTTAGTAGGTTAGTCCCAAAAATAATATAAAAGTGTATAATAAATCCCATTAAACATCCAAAACAGAATATATAGTAGCATGGAGCAATAAAAAATTATAGATACGTTGGGGACGTATCAACTCCGCCTTCTGGACCAGGAAACCGCAAGCTGCCACCTCGGATAAGAAACCTAAGGTCAAGTCTCATGCTCCAGTTTGCTGTCAAAGGCAAACAACAGAGCATCTTATGAAGCTGGATGACTCAGAGGTAGAACCCAATTCCCTTGGTCGTGTTTTTATGCAACTTATTGACGTCGACTCTTCACAGGATGACACCGAGACAAGCCAAGCAAATGCAACAGAGGTAATACCTGTCTCCTCCGACTCAAACCCTTTGCTTGAGGTGCCTCATAACCCGACAATTACTTTTCCAAAAGCTGGTCTTTTTCGTCAACCTCTTAATCTTTCCGGTTCAAACTATCAAGGGACCCCTCCATCATCTGGTGACTCCTCAGGCGCTCAAATGCCGGTCTTCAAAGTTGCCCAGGGGTAAGTATACTATTTTTCTTTGTATATATAATTTGTGAAAATATATGCTTATGACCTCTTGCATCTTTATTGTAGAGGTGTAGCCAAAGCAGGAAAGAGGCAGAAAGTGGGCGGGTCTTCTAAAGATCCCAAGGCTATTGAACCAGAAACACAAATAGCTGAGGCCCCTCAAAACCCTGAAGGTCCTGTCAATGACCCGCCTCCACAAACTGACCGGGCAACTCTGGAATCAATCCATACTGTAATCAACACAACTGCTAGTGATAACCCGCCAAATCCCAAGCCGTCAAGCCCTGAGAAGACTACTGAAGATGTTCTCATTACTGGGACAAGCTACACGGAACTAGGGGATCCAACTGTCTTAACAAAACACAGTGCCAAAGAAGAAACTCATTCTTTGGAAAAGGGCAAAGCAAAACTGGATCTAGAGACTTATGCTGCCCTCAGTGCTAGCAACATCCACGCTGGCTATCTTAGCTGCCTTCACACTAGTCGCGACCTTGAGGCCGGCTTAGTGAATCTTATGAAGGAGCGTTATGAGGTACGCCACTAACTTCTTTCCATATGTACTTATACAGCCGCTGTCGTTGTCAAAATCGGCGGATCTCGGGTAGGGGGTCCCGAACTGTGCGTGTAGGCGGATGGTAACAGGAGACAAGGGACACGATGTTTTTACCCAGGTTCGGGCCCTCTCGATGGAGGTAATACCCTACTCCTGCTTGATTAATATTGATGATATGAGTAGTACAAGAGTAGATCTACCACAAGATCAAGGAGGCTAAACCCTAGAAGCTAGCCTATGGTATGATTGTTGTTCGTCCTACGGACTAAAACACTCCGGTTTATATAGACACCGGATAGGTTAGGGTTACACAGAGTCGGTTACAAGGGTAGGAGATCTACATATTCGTATCGCCAAGCTTGCCTTCCACGCCAAGGAAAGTCCCATCCGGACACGGGACGAAGTCTTCAATCTTGTATCTTCATAGTCCAGGAGTCCGCCAACGGTGATAGTTCGACTATCCGGACACCCCTAATCTGGACTCCCTCAGTAGCCCCCGAACCAGGCTTCAATGACGATGAGTCCGGCGCGTTGATTGTCTTCGGCATTGCGAGGCGGGTTCTTCTCCAAATTCCATATACTTGTTGAATAGTGTCCGACTGCTGATAAAGGCTGCGCTCCTTGGCTTCTACGCCCAATAATGGCAATCTTCCACGCGTTTGAATGAATGCGAAAAGCCAGGGTATTTTTACAATTACCCCTAGTCAGCATAAATGAGCCGCCTATAAAAGGGGCAAGGATCTAGATATGAGTCACACCATCCCTCCTTTGCGAGCTTTCATCGGAGCGCTTCTGACTAACGCCCATTCCATCATGGACAGTCGACGCGGCTCCTCCTCTCGCGCTCCCAGCCCTCAGCCCGAAAATTGGGAGAGATGCTCAGTCCCGCATAGCGAGCTAGTTATACTCCAAGCCAAGGGATTTCTTCCCCCGGCCTTCATGGTTCTGGTTCGAACCGGACTTGCCACCTACAAGGGCGGAAAGCAAGCGCAGAGCGACCCCGAACCATCTCAAGGAGAGCGGGTATGCATCATCTCTTATCTAGTAAGAGGACTCGCATTTCCAATCCATCCGTTCTCCGGGGCTCTTGGAGTTCTCTGACCTCCAATTGCACCATCTTACTCCTACCTCCATCTTGCACATCGCGGGCTTCGTGGCCCTTTGCGAACTGTTCTTGGGCGTCGAGGCTCATTTCGGGCTGTGGAAGAGAATATTCTGCCTAGTACCCCGTTCTCATGAGGGGTCAATATATCAAGTTGGCGGAGCCGAGCTATGGCGATCGCGAGGACCGGATACCTATCCGGAACCCCAAAGAAGGCGTCCAAGACCGGGCCTTCGGAATGGTTTTACATGGAGGACGTCCCGTTGCGGATCCTCGTTCGGATCGACCTTACGGAGTTCGGCAATGCTCCATCAAGAAGCGCCTAAGATGGCGCCTCGGAGCCCCGGAGAAAAATGACCGGGATGTCCTCTATCCGATGAGCGAATAAAGTTCTTGGCTCATGCCGGATTGACCATGATTGGAGTCATGGCAATATGTATTATGAGGGGAGTGCAGCCGCTCCAATATAGGGGCCACCCCATGTGGGACTTCAACGGGGAGGACGATGCCACCCGCCACGGCCGCAAAGGGCCGGGATCAGTCACCGAACTGGTGAAGATCTTGTCTGCCATGTATAAAGGAGGGGAGGAGGATTTCCTCCGCATCAATCCGCCGAAGGAGTTTTCTTCGAATAATCCTCGAAGCTGGGTAAGCAAACATCTTTGTGACCTGTTCGATCCATGTTCCCGTGGTTAAATATATCATTTCATGGTTTTTGCGCAGGAACTGCGCCGGACTGTGGAGAAGGTACACAACCCGCCCCCACAACCCGAGGATCCGGAGCGGTCCCTTGATCCGTCCTCCGGAGAGGATCCGGATATAAAGGTGGAGTTGATCGACGGGGTGTTCTACCAACTTAGCATCGACGATGCCTTGGTTGCCATTACGGCTGATTACCCCGGAATACTTCCAGCCTCACAGTGGCTTGAGACCGAAATCCCAAAGCCCTGATAATGACCCATCCATGCTTATTTTTAATCACCGTATACCAACGGTGCTTCGCAGGGGGTTCCTTCGAGGCAGGAAGCCGAGCCCGCGGCGGCTGGCCAACAAAGGGCAGTGCGGCCCCGTAGGCTAAAAAGAAGTGCGGTCCGGATCAAAACTCCGCCGCAACAGTATGGCGTGCCACCGTACTCCCAGGATTGATTCCTGGAATGTGTACTAACGCTGGTGCTCTTTTCAGGAAAAAGAGCGCTCGCCGGACTGAGTCCGGAGAGGTTGCCAATCGAACCTTCGCTGGCCAGGCTTCAAAGCAGGGTCCGGAGGCTGAGGCGAGCACGAGACGTGCGTCGGATGCTCCTCCGATAGAGGATGCCGATAGGTTGTCCGCCACCAACTCCATGGTGGAGAGCGCCTTGAATCACAGGCGCCACCGGACAGTTCTTCGTGACGCATGTTTCTCCCAGGAGGCCTTGAATGCCTTCGATTCGGGAGATGCGCACCTCCGTGCCGCTCAAGATGGTCTAGCGAGCCACGGAGCAGTATGTAAAGGACATACGGGTAAGGAAATTTGTGATTATATATGCCAAGTGGCCCCGAGACTTAAAATAGGTAGAATAACCGATTTAAGGATCATACATTATGCAGATCTTCTGAGAAAAGAATACCCGACTGTCCCAGGAGCTTGAAGAGTGCAAGGCCCAACTTGAGGCCACACTAGCCGCTACAGGGGGAGCCGCAGGGACCCCCACTGGTAATATACGCTTTAAAAAATAGTGTATAAATTGCGGCGGGTTTGTAAATCTGACAAAAATATTGTAGATGGCGCCGGACTAGATCCGGACAAGCAGCAGCTCTTGCACCATCTAAAGGTCGGCGAGAGCGTGCTTACGAGGGTGCGGCAGGAGAAAAATAACCTCCAAGACGCCAACACCAAGCTGGGTGAGGAACTGAAGGATGTTCGTGCCCAGTTGTCTGACTCCGTAAAGGAGAATCGGTGGCTTCGTCGCGGCATTTTCAGTAAGTGATTGAGCGATCTTTAAAAGAGATCGGCGAGGAAGGCGACTAACATAAACATTTATGAAGGTTTGCTCACAGGTCGTCCTGAGGAGGAGATGCCCAGTTCTTCGGGTGATCTTCTTCCCGAACTGCGTCGGCTACCTGCGAACGAGTCCGGCCGGTGATGAAAGGCATCGGCCAGCCTTGTGGCCATCTATCTCCCCGCGAAGGCATTGGGGAGTTGGCGGAGCGGCTTCAAGCAACGGGCGGCGCTTCCGACTATGGAAGATATCGGCCTGCCGTCAAAGGCGCCAGGAGGCACAGGCCATGGTAAAGACGCGGTACACGGTTGTTGACCCAAACCACATGGCCGAGGTCGGACCTGTGGGGCTGATGGGATGGAGATCCCTGTAAGCTTAGTGTACGGCCAAGTAGAATCGGCCGCCAAGTATTCCCAGCAAGATTGTAAATTAGATAGCCTATTAGATGGCATTGAGGAGGAATACAATGAGTCGAGTTGACTATGTAAAAATGTGACATGAAAAATGTCTTCTAGCCGGATTGTAGATCGTTTGTCATAGCGGACCTTTTTCGCCGACCTCGGGACCCAATAGTCCGGAGTGTGTCCGAATACCTTCATGGTTATATAAGAACTGGGTATGCATGGAGACAAAGGCGTAGGGGTCATTGTTATGTCAGACAAAGTGCCCAACTAGTTATGTTATATTACATGGATAGTAAGAAACATCTTCCAGGGAGAATAGTTCCGTTAAGGGTTCCTTTCGCTGGGATGCATGCCCTAAAGTGCATGTCAAAGCTGCTATGAAAGCAGAAAATCATCTGGGGGCAGATGGGTAAATAATTAAAAATCATCTTTCAGTTCACCGACCGAATATTCCCTTAAGAACGCTAGCTTTCGGCTTCACCCAGTCTGAGGTACACATCCGGCTGACCCGGCAGTAACAATCGCAGAGGTGCTCCCTTTACCACCTAGCCGAACAATCGGGAACGTAGGGGGTAAGCAGAGCGAGCAACCCAGCTTGGCCAAAACTTAAGTCATATTGATGCATATAATGGTGAATAAAAGGTACATGCGGAAGTTTAACGCATGTGTTGGGCATGAAGCCCGTATAAATAATCTTCTGTTAAAGAAGCCCCCAGGTATAATGAGCGCGAACAGCGCGTCAAGTGTGTCTTGAAAAAAGCGCAAACGAGCCTCTAGAGGCTTCAAGAAGAAGAAGGAGGAAGGAGAGAAATAAAAGACAGCAATAATAGAAAATGTGGACGGAGGAGGGAGACGAACTTGGAGTCCGGCACTTAGGCGTAGAATCTTCGTAGACAGGCTGCGTTCCATAGGTTCGGCTCGAGTCGGTTATCCGATGCGTTTCGTAGACGGTATGCTCCGCCGGTCAGGACCTGGTCGATGATGAAGGGACCTTCCCATTTGGGCTTGAGTTTGTCCTTTTTCTTGTCCAGCAGGCGTAGAACTAGTTCGCCAACGTTGTAAGCTTTGGCCCGTACTTCCCTGCTTTGATATCTTCGAGCCTGCTGTTGATAGAATGTGGAATGAGCTTTTGCCACGTCGCGCTCCTCCTCCAATGCGTCCAAACTGTCCTGCCGATCAAGCTCGGCTTCTCTTTCTTCATACATGCACACGCGAGGTGAGTCATGTATTATATCGCAGGGCAAGACTGCCTCTGCGCTGTACACCATAAAGAATGGTGTGAATCCGGTAGTACGATTCGGCGTGGTCCGCAGCCCCGAGTACGGAGTCGAGCTCCTCAACCCAAAGGCGTGTTAGATTCCTTGAGGGACCGCACTAGTCTGGGTTTAATGCCGCTCATGATTAGACCATTTGCTCGTTCGACTTGGCCGTTGGTTTGAGGGTGATAGACTGAGGCGTAATGAGCTTGATGCCCATGTTTTTGCACCATAATTTGACCTCATCGGCGGTGAAGTTGGTGCCATTATCAGTGATGATACTGTGGGGGACACCCTAACGGTGCACTACCCCTGATATGAAGTCTAGCACCGGTCCGGATTCGGCCGTTTTAACAGGCTTGGCTTCTATCCATTTGGTGAATTTATCCACCATGACCAATAGGTATTTTTGCTTGTGGGTTCCTCCCTTAAGGGGTCCAACCATGTCAAGCCCCGGACCATGACGGCCAGGTGATGGGTATAGTTTTAAGGCGGTGGGTGGCATGTGGCTTTAGTTAGCAAAAAGGCGGCAGCAAACACATCGTTGGACTAAGTCCTGCGCATCTCCCGGGCCGTCGGCCAATAAAATCCTGTATGGAAGGCCTTGCCTACAAGGGCCGGGCTGCGGCATGGTGCCCGCCTGATCCGCATGAATTTCAGCCAGGAGGTTTCGCCCTTCCTCTTTGGAGATACACCTTTGAAGGACTCCGGTAGTGCTTTTCTTATAAAGCTCTCCCTCATGGACTTTGTAGGCTTTAGATCGCCGTACTATGCAGCGACCCTCGTTTTGGTCTTTGGGGAGTTCCTGCCTAGTTAGGTAGGCTAGGAATGGTTCCGTCCACGGGGCAATAACCGCCATTATTTCGTGAGCGGAGGGTGTTATCTCGGGGGCAGAGCCTCCGGTTGTGTCAGAGTGTTCGGCGTCAGGCAGTGCGGTTGGGTCCGGATTGTTATTGTGCGGACTCCTTCCCATAGTACGGATGGCTTGAACAACCGTTCGGGAAGATGTTGGGCGGACGGCATCGCGTTTTGCACCGATGCGTGCCAATATATCCGCCGCTGGTTATTATCCGGGCTATATGATGAAATTCGAGCCCTTGAACTGCGTCTTGACATTTTTAGGACCGCATTGAGGTATGCTGCCATTTCCGGATCTTTGGCATCCAAGTCTCCGTTTATTTGAGATATTGCGAGGTTCGAATCCCCGCGCACTTCTAGGCGTTGAATGCCCATGGAGACTGCCATCCGGAGGCTGTGCAGAAGGGCGTCGTATTCATTATCTGAAGGACGTATTGGACTGTGTCCCCGGTTGGGGACGTCAGGACATTGTTGGAGTCCGTATACATTATCTGAAGGACGTATTGGACTGTGTCCCCGGTTGGGGACGTCAGGACGACGCCAGCCCCCAGACCGGCCAACATTTTGGAGCCGTCAAAGTGCATGATCCAATTGGAGTATGCGCCGTACTGTTTAGGGAGTTCGGCTTTGGTCCATTCGGCCAAGAAGTCGGCCAAAACCTGCGACTTGATAGCTCGTCGTGGCTTGTAGGTTATGTCGAATGGAAGGAGCTCTATGGCCCATTTAGCAATCCGTCGCGTCGCGTCGCGGTTGTTTATAATGTCATTAAGGGGTACTTCGGAGGCTACCGTTTAGCCAACCCTCCAGTACGGTTCCGCTTTAGCCAACCCTCCAGTACAGTTCCGTACCCTTTTAGGGGGTTTTGGTTTTTTGGTATTTAACCTAGGAGCTTGATAATGATGCACCCTTTTATTTCGTACTAGGGATGTATTCAGGGCCGGATTATCCCAAAATTTACTTTCGGTTTTCCAAGCGCTCTCCATCGCACAGTACTTTTGTACCATGGTTGCCAAGTCCGCAAAGCGTGTAATTTCGCGACGACTTATGGCGTTTAGGATTCCCTTGTCCGTGTAATTATTGCAGAAAATTGGGATTGTGTCTTCCTCTCGGCAGTCCTTTATCCTGTTCAAAACCAGGAGGAATCTGGCCCAGTAACGATGTACTGTTTCAGCGGGCTCTTGCCGAATTCGAGATCGCTAATGTTTGGGTGGGCGGGTGGAACTAGATCCGGAACCTCGTCCAATTTAGGACTCAGGGGCCGAGAAGTTTCCGAACTCGGAAGTTTGGATTTTTTAGTGTTATCCAATGAGTCCGACCCGCCGCCTGACTTTAAGTTCAGGGCTTGATCGACATCCGTCCCTCCGCGAGAATCCGGCATGGAGGGATCGGGAATCCGGACGTAGCTAGTCCTTAAGATAGAATAAGAATTTCCGCATTGCTCCTCTATCACAGCAACATGATGGGTAGCCTGGGGAGAGTTGATCTCTCTCAGATTGGTTTTAGGCCCGATCCGGTCATAGTCTGTGGCGACTCCCAGGGCGGCGATTCGATCCAAGAGCTTGTTTACGGAGGAGACCTCGATCGGATCTAATTGTTCGGCAAGTTCCAAATTGACACGGAGATTGGTTTCGATGACTCGAGAGGCCATCGTCGGCGCGGTGGCCGGACTGGCGGTCATAAGAAAACCACCTAGCCGAAGAGTCTGGCCAGCGGCCAAGGCTCCTTTGGCGATGGTATCGTCTTTAAAGACGAGATGAGGCATCCTACCTGATGGCGACTACACAGAGGAACTCTCAATGAAAGCACCAATGTCGGTGTCAAAACCGGCGGATCTCGGGTAGGGGGTCCCGAACTGTGCGTCTAGGCGGATGGTAACAGGAGACAAGGGACACGATGTTTTTACCAGGTTCGGGCCCTCTCGATGGAGGTAATATCCTACTCCTGCTTGATTAATATTGATGATATGGGTAGTACAAGAGTAGATCTACCACGAGATCAAGGAGGCTAAACCCTAGAAGCTAGCCTATGGTATGATTGTTGTTCGATCTCTACGGACTAAAACCCTCCGGTTTATATAGACATCGGATAGGTTAGGGTTACACAGAGTCGGTTACAATGGTAGGAGATCTACATATCCGTATCGCCAAGCTTGCCTTCCACGAAAAGGAAAGTCCCATCCGGACACGGGACGAAGTCTTCAATCTTGTATCTTCATAGTCCAGGAGCCCGGCCAACGGTGATAGTTCGGCTATTTGGACACCCCCTAATCCGGGACTCCCTCAGCCGCCAAGTATTAAGTATAAGAAAGAATGTTGAATATGCTTAGGACTTTCTGATAATCTGTAGCCGTTGCAAGGGCCGACTTAAATTAACAAGCTGAGCCAGTGCTTGTAATTACTTGAAGAAATCCATGTATGTAGCTCCCAAGGGCCGGCTTAAACTGTTAAGTTAAACTGGGACTTGCAAGTACTTATGAAATCCAAACATGTAGCCGCCAAGGGTTGGCTTAAACTGATAAGTTAAGCCGGGACTTGCAAGTACTTAAGAAATCCAAACATGTAGCCCCCAAGGGCCGGCTTAAACTTATAAGTTAAGCCAGGTCATAGGAACCTTAAAAACGGCCTGCATTAGCCCCCAAGTGCCAAGTGCACTGCTTGCAATGTGCTTGTGACTTCTTAATGAATTGCATGGCCAAAAATTTGCTTCTTATTGTGTAACCTTTACTTTTATCTATTCCAGGCAGAATTGAACATGAAAGTGTCACAAGTGGGTGACTTAAGACAAGGTTTAAAGCTGCAGCAATCTGAAACCTCAAAGGCCAAATCCGAGATGAAGGCCTCATTAGAAGCAATAGAGAAGTTGAAGATGGACTTTGACGCTGAGAGAGCCGGCTGGGAAACTGACAAGGCGGCTTTAATCAAGAAGGCTGAAGACGCAGAAGCTGCTCTTAAGTTGGTCACTAAAGAGTTATCTGGCTTAAAACAACATATTATTCAAATGACACCTGTTGTCTTTGTTAAGATTCAAATCTTTACTCATTAGTAACTTCGATATTTCTTTGACTCGCCTGGTGACTTATGTATATGCGATCTTTCTAATTCATCTGGCAGATCTTATGTCTTATATAAACAGGCCCCAGAAGCACTAGCCTTGGGGAAAGTATGCTGATGAAGTTAAAGGCAGTTTGCTCCTTGACTGAACAACTGTATACCGGAACCCTGCGCAGCCTCATTGCCCCGTCAGGTGGAAAGAAGCCCCCAACGCTCCTCAAGACCATACTAGGACAATTGTCAACTTCATCGGCTCAAATCGAAGAGTACTGGCTGTCAGCCGCCTGAGCAGGGCTATCGTTGCGCAAGGCCAAGCCAAGGCATGGGAAACAGAACTTGACCCGGAAGAGATCACCACCGGGTGCCCCGAGTTTAAAGATGACGAGTCAGCCTTCGAGGCGCAATATTTTAACAAGTGCGTGAGAGAGATGCGCCCTGTGGCATGTAAGCTTATTGAAGAACTAAATCTAAAGCACTACACGCCGGCTTATGATGAGCAGAACAACAAGATTAAGCCGCCCACTCATCAAGTGATGAACCTTGTTCCTGCCAGGCGTAAGCACTTCTTTGCCCCTGATCTTGACTCTGCCCTCATTACAAACGATGAAGTCATATTCGAGGCCTGGCATCGACTGGATGCCACCTGACCTCCAGATGGGCGAAGAAGAGGAGCCGACGCAGGATGACCCGGAGTCGTCAACTCGCCATGAAGGAAATCAATGATAAACCAGGCGGCTCTCAAGCCAGGGTGCAAGATCTCTTCTTTCATAAACATTTTAGTTCCAAACTTATGGGCTTATGTTAGCCTTGTAATAGAATGGTCTTTTGAGACAGTGATCTGCCTTGTCATGCCATCGTGCATGCTAACTGTTAAGATACCAAGTTTAATCTTTTATTCCAGGCTTGATCTTGATTGCCCATGCGAGCCATAGCAGTAATTTTACTTGTGTGTCAAACCCCGCATGTCCTGTACAAAGTTTAAACAACATATTCCCTAGTGACTTATCGTCAATAACCATGGCGGGTAACAACCCAAACATAATATAGTCTTATGCCTTTTATAGAAAATACTAAAATTAATGGTCATTGAAGCCAAAATATACCGGCGACTTAAAGTCAAAAAGCTAGGGCGGGCTATCAAACCACGCATACACGGATAACAATGCATAACATACCTGTAAAATTGGCCTATATGGCTAGCTTACATCACCGTATCCAGTGAGGGTGACAACCAAAAGATTTGTAAACGTATGATCCCAATGGCACAAACCAAAATAGGCTGGTGACTTAAAGTCCATAGCCAGGGCGGGTTACCAAACCCAAAATACTAAAAAATGAGTCATATAATCAGGGCTGCATGACCCGGATTGTTAAAAAATGCACTTAGCAGAAAAAAATCTTGAGGAAACACAAATCCAAAAGAGTCAAAAAGAAAGAAAAAAATCTCAAATAATAGTGTGGCCGGCTCACCAAAGCACGGCCAGATAAATTGACTAGCAAAGCCATGTGCTTTCAATGGCCGCACAACCTTTGAGTTAATCCTAGCTCACTGTAAGCCAGCCCTCACGTGACATAACCGATGTTTTATTCTTAATGAGTTCAGGGTCTTGAAAAAGATTGACTGTTAAGAGTACGACAGGTCACTCAGGATTACCTGGCGGAGTGGCAAGTTGCAAAGAGGCAAGATAACTTAGGATTCGGCATCCACGCCTGGTCAAGAGGGTATGAAAGCTAAACCCGGTGGGTTGGAAGCCCCCAAGTGACCTTATGAACAAATAATAAAGACTCAAATACTTATAAATGAAATGACAGAGGCCCTGAATTATCAGGGATGCCAGCTTTATTATATTGATCATAATATATACATTGATAAAATTATGTACAATGACAAGAGCCGATGGCTCAAGTGTAATAAGGCCAAAGATGAGCAATATTCCAGGGCTGGTG
Source organism: Aegilops bicornis (assembly GCA_021605145.1). NCBI lineage: Eukaryota > Viridiplantae > Streptophyta > Magnoliopsida > Poales > Poaceae > Aegilops > Aegilops bicornis. The sequence goes on from CM038674.1 coordinate 522,405,892, forward strand.
GGTCTCCTCCTCCGACTTGCGCGAGTCCTTGTGTTCTCGTATATCAATGAGGTAGTATGACCCGTTGTTCAGGTTCTTTCCGACCACAAAAGTTCCTTCCCAAGGTGGGGATAACTTGTGCATGTCCGTTTGATCTTGGATTAGCCAGAGCACCAAGTCGCCTTTCTTGAAATGTTCAGGTCTTGACTCTGCGACTATGATAGCAACGTAGGTCTTGCTGATATATTGCTGAACGAGCCGCCGCAAGGTCACACTCCTCATCCAACACATACAGTGCATCTTGACATGCTATCTCATTAGCAGCTTCAATATAAGCCGCCACTCGAGGCGCGTCATGACAGATATCACTTGGAAGAACCGCCTCTGCCCCATAAACCATGAAGAAAGGCGTATAGCCTGTTGACCTATTTTTTTACAGAAAGACTGTAAGGGAACCCCCTACAGTATAATTGGTGCAATAAACCCAAATTGCAAGTACATGCCTTGAACCTGGGTGGGTGGGAAGGCATCAGCCCATTCCCACCACTAGGCTATGCCTTAGTCTGCAGCCTGTTGACCTGTTGGGGGTGGTATTGATACTCCAGAGTACTGAAGGTAACTCCTCAACCCAAGAACCCGGTGTACACTTCAAGGGAACCATATGCCGGGGTTTTATACCTCTCAAAGTTTCTTGGTTAGCTCTCTCATCTTGACCATTAGACTTTGGATGGGCCAAGAAGACACATCAAGACGAATATGCTCTTGTTGACAGAACTCCTTCATAGCACCCTTAGATAAATTAGTGCCATTGTTTGTGATGATACTATGAGGGTAACCAAAACGGAAGATCAATTTTTAACAAACTGGACCGCAGTTGTCGCATCACACTTACTGACCGGCTCTGCTTCTTATCTTTAGATCTTTTGAAAGGCCCCACCATATGAAGCCCCAGACTACAAACGACAAAGTAATTGGAATCATCCTCAACTCTTGAGCTAGCACATGAACCCTCGAGAAAATTTCTGACAACCATCAAATTTACTGACTATATCCTCTGCATCAGCATGAGCCGTGAACCAATAAAACCCATGACGAAAAGCTTTGGCCACTAAAGATTTCGAGCCAGCATGATGACCGCAATCACCTTCATGAATCTCACGCAAGATCTCATGGTCCTCTTCAGGAGAAACACAATGCTGGAACACACCTGTTATGCTGCATCGGTGTAACTCGCCATTGGCGATAGTCATAGACTTAGAACGCTGAGTTATCTGTCGTGCCAAAGTCTCATCCTCTGGTAACTCGCCCCGGGTCATATAAACTAGGTAAGGGAGAGTCCAATCTAGAATAACATGGAGAGCCGCCACCAATTCTACCTCTAGGTCAGAAATAGCCAGATCCTCCTCAGATGGCAACTTGACCGAGGGATTGAGTAAGACATCAAGAAACACATTGGGAGGCACCGGGTTACATTGAGAACCAAACCGGCTTAAAGCATCAGCCGCCTCATTCTTCCTTCGATCGAGGTGCTCCACCTGGTAACCCTTGAAATGAGAAGCAATGTTATCCACCGGCCGGCGATAAGCCGCCATGAGCAAGTCTTTGGAATCCCATGTGCCCAAAACTTTCTGAGCCACCAGGTCAGAGTCACCAAAACACCTGACCCAGCTCAAATTCATCTCCTTGGCCATACGAAGGCCATGGAGTAACGCCGCATATTCAGCTGCATTGTTAGTACAAGGAAACATTAACCTAAAAACATAGAAAAATTTGTCACCTCGTGGGGAAGTCAATATAACCCCAGCCCCAAGCCTTCTAGCTGCCTGGACCCATCAAAGTGAATTGTCCAATATGTGTTATCAGGCTTCTCCTCAAGCGTCTGTAACACTGTACAATCATTGATGAAGTCCACCAGAGCCTGAGATTTGATAGCTGTTCTTGGTACATATTTCAAACTATGAGGCCCAAGTTCTATTGCTCACTTAGCAACTCGGCATTTGGCCTCTCTGTTTTAAATTATGTCTCCTAAAGGGGCAGAACTGACAACTGTAATGGGATGGCCAAGAAAATAGTGCTTCAGCTTACGACTAGCCATGAACACCCCATATACCATTTCTTGCCAGTGTGGGTATCGCTCTTTAGACTCCATTAACACCTCACTGACATAATAAGCCAACCTATGGAGCAATCAAAAATTATAGATAAGTTGGGGACGTATCAACTCCGCCTTCTGGACCAGGAAACCGCAAGCTGCCGCCTCGGATAAGAAACCTAAGGCCAAGTCTCATGCTCCAGTTTGTTGTCAAAGGCAAACAACAGAGGATCTTATGAAGCTGGATGACTCAGAGGTAGAACCCAATTCCCTTGGTCGTGTTTTTATGCAACTTATTGACGTCGACTCTTCACAGGATGACACCGAGACAAGCCAAGCAAATGCAACAGAGGTAATACCTGTCTCCTCCGACTCAAACCCTTTGCCAAGAAAGAAAATTGGAGTCAATTTGGACCCCAATTTTCTTTTGAAGAAGCAGCAACATGACTCCAGACGTATGACTCGGAGTGACAATTCTCAAGACCTCAACTACGGCTTTCCTAATACCCTGGTTCGTAAGCGCCAAAATGAGGTGCCTCATAACCGGACAATTACTTTTCCAAAAGCTGGTCTTTTTCGTCAACCTCTTAATCTTTCCGGTTCAAACTATCAAGGGACCCCTCCATCATCTGGTGACTCCTCAGGCGCTCAAATGCCGGTCTTCAGGGTAAGTATACTATTTTTCTTTGTATATATAATTTGTGACAATATATGCTTATGACCTCTTGCATCTTTATTGTAGAGGTGTAGCCAAAGCAGGAAAGAGGCAGAAAGTGGGTGGGTCTTCTAAAGATCCCAAGGCTATTGAACCAGAAACACAAATAGCTGAGGCCCCTCAAAACCCTGAAGGTCCTGTCAATGACCCGCCTCCACAAACTGACCGGACATCTCTGGAATCAATCCATACTGTAATCAACACAGCTGCTAGTGATAACCCACCAAATCCCAAGCCGTCAAGCCCCGAGAAGACTACTGAAGATGTTCTCATTACTGGGACAAGCTACACGGAACTAGGGGATCCAACTGTCTTAACAAAACACAGTGCCAAAGAAGAAACTCATTCTTTGGAAAAGGGCAAAGCAAAACTGGATCTAGAAACTTATGCTACCCTCAGTGCTAGCAACATCCACACTGGCTATCTTAGCTGCCTTCACACTGGTCGCGACCTTGAGGCCGGCTTAGTGAATCTTATGAAGGAGCGTTATGAGGTACACCACTAACTTCTTTCCATATGTACTTATACAGCCGCCAAGTATTAAGTATAAGAAATAATGTTGAATATGCTTAGGACTTTCTGATAATCTGTAGCCGTTGCAAGGGCCGACTTAAATTAACAAGCTGAGCCAGTGCTTCTAATTACTTGAAGAAATCCATGTATGTAGCTCCCAAGGGCCAGCTTAAACTGCTAAGTTAAACTGGGACTTGCAAGTACTTATGAAATCCAAACATGTAGACGCCAAGGGCCGGCCTAAACTGATAAGTTAAGCCGGGACTTGCAGGTACTTAAGAAATCCAAACATGTAGCCCCCAAGGGCCGGCTTAAACTTATATGTTAAGCCGGGTCATAAGAACCTTAAAAACGGCCTGCATTAGCCCCCAAGTGCCAAGTGCACTGCTTGCAATGTGCTTGTGACTTTTTAATGAATTGCATGGCCAAAAATTTGCTTCTTATTGTGTAACCTTTACTTTTATCTATTCCAGGCAGAATTGAACATGAAAGTGTCACAAGTGGGTGACTTAAGACAAGGTTTAAAGCTACAGCAATCTGAAACCTCAAAGGTCAAATCCGAGATGAAGGCCTCATTAGAAGCAATAGAGAAGTTGAAGATGGACTTTGTGTTGAGAGAGCCGGTGGGGAAGCCCGACAAGGCGGCTTTAATCAAGAAGGCTGAAGATGCAGAAGCTGCTCTTAAGCTGGTCACTGAAGAGTTATCCGGCTTAAAACAACATATTATTCAAATGACACCTGCTGTCTTTGTTAACATTCAAATCTTTACTCATTAGTAACTTCGATATTTCTTTGACTCGCCTGGCGACTTATGTTTATGCGATCTTTCTAATTCATCTGGCAGATCTTATGTCTTATATAAACAGGCCTCAGAAGCACTAGTCTTGGGGAAAGTATGCTGATGAAGTTAAAGGCAGTTTGGTCCTTGGACAACTGTATACCGGAACCCTGCGCAGCCTCATTGCCCCGTCAGGTGGAAAGAAGCCCCCAACGCTCCTCAAGACCATACTAGAACAATTGTCAACTTCACCGTCTCAAATCGAAGAGTACCGGCTGTCAGCCGCCTGAGCAGGGCTATCGTTGCGCAAGGCCAAGCCAAGGCATGGGCAACAGAACTTGACCCGGAAGAGATCGCCACCGGGTGCCCCGAGTTTAAAGATGACGAGTCAGCCTTCGAGGCGCAATATTTTAACAAGTGCGTGAGATAGATGCGCCCTGTGGCGTGTAAGCTTATTGAAGAACTAAATCTGAAGCACTACACGCCGGCTTATGATGAGCAGAACAACAAGATTAAGCCGCCCACTCATATGTGATGAACCTTGTTCTTGCCAGGCGTAAGCACTTCTTTGCCCCTGATCTTGACTCTGCCCTCATTACAAACGATGAAGTCATATTCGAGGCCTGGCATCGACTGGACGCCACCTGACCTCCAGATGGGCGAAGAAGAGGAGCCGACGCAGGATGACCCGGAGTCGTCAACTCGCCATGAAGGAAATCAATGATAAACCAGGCGGCTCTCAAGCCAGGGTGCAAGATCTCTTCTTTCATAAACATTTTAGTTCCAAACTTATGGGCTTATGATAGCCTTGTAATAGAATGGTCTTTTGAGACAGTGATCTGCCTTGTCATTCCATCGTGCATGCTAACTGTTAAGATACCAAGTTTAATCTTTTATGCCAGGCTTGATCTTGATTGCCCATGCGAGCCATAGCAGTAATTTTACTTGTGTGTCAAACTCTGCATGTCCTGTATAAAGTTTAAACAACATATTCCCTAGCGACTTATCGTCAAAAACCATGGCGGGTAACAACCCAAACGTAATATAGTCTTATGCCTTTTATAGAAAAGACTAAAATTAATGGTCATTCAAGCCAAAATATACTGGCGACTTAAAGTCAAAAAGCTAGGGCGGGTTATGAAACCACGCATACTCGGATAACAATGCATAATATACCTGTAAAATTGGCCTATATGGCTGGCTTACATCACCGTATCTAGTGAGGGTGACAACCAAAAGATTTGTAAACGTATGATCCCAATGGCACAAATCAAAATAGGCTGGTGACTTAAAGTCCATAGCCAGGGCGGGTTACCAAACCCAAAATACTAAAAAATGAGTCATATAATCAGGGCTGCATGACCCGGATTGTTAAAAATGCACTTAGCAAAAAAAATCTTGAGGAAACACAAATCCAAAAGAGTCAAAAAGAAAGAAAAAAATCTCAAATAATAGTGTGGCCGGCTCACCAAAGCACGGCCAGATAAATTGACTAGCAAAGCCATGTGCTTTCAATGGCCGCACAACCTTTGAGTTAATCCTAGCTCACTGTAAGCCGGCCCTCACGTGACATAACCGATGTTTTAACCTTAATGAGTTCAGGGTCTTGAAAAAGATTGACTGTTAAGAGTACAACAGGTCACTCAGGATTACCTGGCGGAGTGGCAAGTTGCAAAGAGGCAAGATAACTTAGGATTCGGCATCCATGCCTGGTCAAGAGGGTATGAAAGCTAAACCCGGTGGGTTGGAAGCCCCCAAGTGACCTTATGAACAAATAATAAAGACTCAGATACTTAGAAATGAAACAACAGAGGCCCTGAATTATCAGGGATGCCAGCTTTATTATATTGATCATAATATATACATTGGTAAAATTATGTACAATGACAAGAGCCGATGGCTCAAGTGTAATAAGGCCAAAGATGAGCAATATTCCAGGGCTGGTGGGTCTCCTCCTCCGACTTGCGCGAGTCCTTGTGTTCTCGTATATCAATGAGGTTGTATGACCCGTTGTTCAGGTTCTTGCCGACCACAAAAGTTCCTTCCCAGGGTGGGGATGACTTGTGCATGTCCGTTTGATCTTGGATTAGCCAGAGCACCAAGTCGCCTTTCTTGAAATGTTCAGGTCTTGACTCTGCGGCTATGATAGCAACGTAGGTCTTGCTGATATATTGCTGAACGAGCCGCCGCAAGGTCACGCTCCTCATCCAACACATACAGTGCATTTTGACGTGCTATCTCACTAGCAGCTACAACATAAGCCGCCACTCGAGGCGCGTCATGACAAATATCACTTGGAAGAACCGCCTCTGCCCCATAAACCATGAAGAAAGGCGTATAGCTTGTTGACCTGTTTTTTTACAGAAAGGCTGTAAGGGAACCCCCTACAGTACAATTGGTGCAATAACCCAAATTGCAAGTACCATGCCTTGAACCTGGATGGGTGGGAAGGCATCAACCCCTTCCCACAACTAGGCTATGCCTTAGTCTGTAGCCTGTTGACCTGTTGGGGGTGGTATTGATACTCCAGAGTACTGAAGGTAACTCCTCAACCCAAGAACCCGGTGTACACTTCAAGGGAACCATACGTCGGGGTTTTATACCTCTAAAAGTTTCTTGGTTAGCTCTCTCATCTTGACCATTAGACTTTGGATGGGCCAAGAAGACACATCAAGACGAATATGATCTTGTTGACAGAACTCCTTCATAGCACCCTTAGATAAATTAGTGCCATTGTTTGTGATGGTACTATGAGGGTAACCAAAATGGAAGACCAATTTTTAACAAACTGGACCGCAGTTGTCGCATCACACTTATTGACTGGCTCTACTTCTTATCTTTAGATCTTTTGAAAGGCCCCACCATATGAAGCCCCAGACTGCAAACGACAAAGTAATTGGAATCATCCTCAACTCTTGAGCTGGCACATGAACCCTCGAGAAAATTTCTGACAACCATCACATTTACTGACTATATCCTCTGCATCAGCATGAGCCGTGAACCAATAAAACCCATGACGAAAAGCTTTGGCCACTAAAGATTTTGAGCCAGCATGATGACCACAATCACCTTCATGAATCTCACGCAAGATCTCATGGTCCTCTTCAGGAGAAACACAATGCTGGAACACACCTGTTATGCTGCATCGGTGTAACTCGCCATTGGCGATAGTCATAGACTTAGAACGCTGAGTTACCTGTCGTGCCAAAGTCTCATCCTCTGGTAACTCGCCCCGGGTCATATAAACTAGGTAAGGGAGAGTCCAATCTAGAATAACATGGAGAGCCGCCGCCAATTCTGCCTCTAGCTCAGGAATAGCCAGATCCTCCTCAGATGGCAACTTGACCGAGGGATTGTTAAGACATCAAGAAACACATTGGGAGGCACCGGGTTACATTGAGAACCAAGCCGGCTTAAAGCATCAGCCGCCTCATTCTTCCTTCGATCGAGGTGCTCCACCTGGTAACCCTTGAAATGAGAAGCAATGTTATCCACCGGCCGGCGATAAGCCGCCATGAGCGAGTCTTTGGAATCCCATGTGCCCAAAACTTGCTGAGCCACCAGGTCAGAGTCACCAAAACACCTGACCCAGCTCAAATTCATTTCCTTGGCCATACGAAGGCCATGGAGTAAAGCCGCATATTCAGCTGCATTGTTAGTACAAGGAAACATAACCTTAAAACATAGCAAAATTTGTCACCGCGTGGGGAAGTCAATATAACCCCAGCCCCCAAGCCTTCTAGCTGCCTGGACCCATCAAAGTGAATTGTCCAATATGTGTTATCAGGCTTCTCCTCAAGCGTCTGTAACACTATCCAGTCATTGATGAAGTCCACCAGAGCCTGAGATTTGATAGCTGTTCTTGGTACATATTTCAAACCATGAGGCCCAAGTTCTATTGCCCACTTAGCAACTCGGCATGTGGCCTCTCTGTTTTAAATTATGTCTCCTAAAGGGGCAGAACTGACCACTGTAATGGGATGGCCAAGAAAATAGTGCTTCAGCTTACGACTAGCCATGAACACCCCATATACCATTTCTTGCCAGTGTGGGTATCGTTGTTTAGACTCCATTAACACCTCGCTGACATAATAAGCCAGCCTATGGACTGGGTACTCCTTACCCGTCTCCTTACGTTCCACTACAATTGCCACACCGACAGCTCTGTTGTTAGCCGCCACGTATAAAAGCAAGGGTTCTTTCTCAATGGGAGCTGCAAGGACAGGCGGCTCAGCTAGCTGCTTTTTGAGTGCCTCAAACGCCTCATTAGCCGTGTCACTCCAAACAAAATGGTATGCTTTCTTCACCATCTGGTATAAAGGAATTGCCTTTTCGCCCAGGCGGCTTATGAATCGGCTTAAAGCGACGATATGACCCGCCAAGCGCTGGACATCATTGACACGCGCCGGCTTAGCCAATGAAGTAGTAGCCTTAATCTTCTCCAGGTTAGCTTCAATACGTCTCTTGAAGACCAGCAAACCTAAGAGCTTGCCTGCAGGCACACTAAAGAAACACTTGGCCGGGTTAAGCTTCGTATTGTAGACCCAGAGATTGATAAAGGTCACTTTCAAATCATCCAACAGAGTCTCCTTTTCCTGGACTTGACAACAATATCGTCCACATAAGCATGAACATTGCGCCCAATCTGGTCATGAAAATAGTTCTAGACACAACGTTGATAAGTGTCCTGCGCACTATTGAGCCCAAAAGGCATAGACACATAGCAGAAAGCCCCAAAAGGTGTGATAAAAGCCGTCTTCTCTTGGTATTTAAATGCCATCTTAATCTGATGATAACCAGAATAAGCATCCAGGAAACTCAAATGCTCACAAACCGTCGTGGCATCTATGATCTGATCAATACGGGGAAGAGCAAAAGGATCAGCTGGACATGCCTTATTGAGGTCTGTATAATCCACACACATACGCCAAGTGCCATTTTTCTTAAGTACCAGCATCAGGTTAGCCAAGCACTCAGGGTGAAAAACTTCAATGATGATCCCGGTCGCCAGGACGGCCGGGCCACCTCTTCTCCAATGGCCTTATGCCGCTCTTCATTAAAACGGTGAAGGAACTGCTTCACCGGCTTAAACTTAGGATCAATATTGAGAGTGTGCTCAGCGAGTTCTCTCAATACACCTAGCACGTCTGAAGGCTTCCATGCAAAGATGTCCCAATTCTCACGGATGAACTCGATGAGCGCGCTTTCCGATTTCGGATCCATGTTAGCACTGATAGTGAATTGCTGAGATGAGTCGCCAGGGACAAAGTCAAACTTCTTGGCATCATCCACCGACTTAAACTTCAACAAAAGGTCTTGCTCTGTGGTGGGATTCTTCAAAGGGGTCATATCAGCCGGGTCAACATTATCCTTATAAAACTTAAGCTCCTCCGTGGCACAAGCAGACTCAACATAGGTAGCATGACCTTCTTCACATTCCAAAGCAATCTTTCTATTACCATGGATTGTAATGGTAACCTTACGTCCTGGCATCTTAAGTTGTAGATACACATAACAAGGCCGTGCCATAAATTTGCATAAGACGGTCGTCCAAACAAAGCGTGGGAAGGGCTCTTGATCTTTACCACTTCAAACCATAAAGTCTCTGCCATGTAGTCATAATCATCACCAAAAGCGACTTCTAAGGCAATCTTACCAACTGGATATGCCGATTACCGAGTACCACGCCATGAAAGACTATAGAGGACGACTTAAGATCTTTATCAGTCAAATTCATTCGGCGAAAGGTATCCTAATAAAGGATATTGATGCTGCTTCCACCATCCATGAGGACTTTAGTGAATTTTTAACCCCCAACCCGAGGAGCTACCACCAACGCTAGCTGACCCGGATTGTCAACCCGGGGCGGGTGATCTTCTCTACTCCATGTGATTGGCTGCTCTGACCACCACAAGTACTGAGGTACCGCCGACTCAAATAAATTGACTGCACGCTTATGAACCTTCTGATTTCTCTAGCAAAGACTTGTGGTGAAAACATGATACTGGCCACCGTTAAGCTGCTTCGGATTACTCTGGTATCCTGACTGCTGCTGCTGGTTACCTTGACTGGGTTGTTGGTTATAACCACCCTGATTGCCCTTTCCTTGATATCTAGAATTTGAGCCGCCGCCCCAAAGCCGGGCCCGTGAGAGCCGGATCCTAACCCGCCAGGCGGTCCATTATTACTGTCATGACTCTGATGAAAACCAGAATTATTGTATTTCTTCATAATGAAACAATTTTTCCACAAATGAGCCGCTGGCTTATTCGGCATTGTTTTTCGGGCAAGGTTCGTTCAACGTTGCCTCAAGGTTAAATCTCGGCCTTCCAAAGCCCGGCTTACCATGGCGCTGGTTTTTATAACCAGTATTTGTGTTAGCTACAAGATCTGACCCTCCATCCAGGTGTCTGCGCTTTCCACCATTACCCTAGTTGTGACCATTATGTCTGGTCACATTCTGCTGCTGACCCTTACCATTACCACTCTTCTTTGCCTTGTTGTATTTTTCATCATCAGACCCAAGATCCTTGGTAGTATCGGAATCAACATATTTGATGAGAGCCGCCATGAGCTCCCCCATGTCATTGCGATGACGTTTAAGCTGCCCAAGCTTCTGCTTAAGGGGGGTAAAGTGACAATTCTTCTCAAGAATCAGAACAGCAGAGCCAGCTGCAATACTATCTGATGAATGAATGCTAGCTGAGACCCGGCGAACCAAATGGTGAGTCAATTCATCCTCCCAATGCACGCAGTTGTCCTGGTTGATAATCTACAAAGTCTGCTTACACGTTCCCTTAAAGTTCTGAATGAAGTGTGCCTTCAACTCGGCCCATGAATTAATAGAGTTAGTGGGTAACCCTTTCAACCACGGACGAGCAGGTCCATCCAACATCATAGTGAAGTACTTGGCACATACAACATCATTAACATCTAGCATCTCCATAGCCTGTTCATAGCTTTCAATCCAAGCCTCAGGTGGGAGATCAACTATATAGTTAGGCACCTTTCGAGGACCCTTAAAATCCTTGGGTGAACGTTTGTTGCGTAGATTCGGCACTAAAAACGGCACACCAACCGTCCTAGAAGTCATCCCTGCCTCAACAGTCGCCGAAGGGTTTAAATCAAACTGTTGATGAGCCCCTAGTTGAGCCGCCAATTCGGCCTCAGGACGGACTCTAGCCTGATCCACAAGGGCCTGAGCATTATTACCGCTGCAAGGTGGGTTATGTCCACGGGGCGGGTCATCCCGGCGAGGCGAGTGATGACACCGTTCACTGCTTGAAACCACCGGCGACTCAATGCACTGACTGTAACTTCGACTTGGGCGAGGAGTTGAATGGACAAACTCACAACTATATGAATAAGCCGCCTGCTGCACCACGGCCGTCTGAAGAAGTTCCACTGTGTTCCGGGTCTCTATCGCAGCTGGAGACTCGCCATCGATCGAAATAGCCACCAATCATGAGGCCGCAACAATCATATTATCCACCCGGCTGGAGTAGTGGCCAGAGGGTGTCAGAACCTGTTGAGGTGGGGTCAAATCCCTACGAGGTGGGTCTGGCACACGAGGCTGAGCTGCCGCTCCGGTCCCAGGCACCTCAGCAGCCTGGATCACACCAGGCGAGTTACTCGTTCCTTCCCTGGGCGTGTTAAAAATATTTCGCCCTTCCAACTGCAAAGGCAGACGGCTCTGGTGCCTCCTCCGTAGAACATCATTGGACGCGTTCTGGTCCAAACTCAGACAAAAAGCCTCAGCTCTTATCCGCTGTGATTCGGCCTCCAACAAAGCCTGTTCTGTTGTCATCCTGGCGTTCTCCGCGTCAAGATCCTCTCGGGCCTTAGTCACCTCTTCTCGCAGCTTTGTAACCTTCGTATTGTGCTGCACTTCATTCGCCAGAGTTACCTCTGCAGCTAACACAGTCACCAAAGCATCTAAGAGCTCAGATAAGACTTGAGCCGGCGGCCGCGCAGAGCCGCTCACCCCGGCCATTGCCGCAGAAGTTGAGCCGGACGTCCTGGCCGCGGCAATTGAAGAATTTAACACTGGTTGCGTGCCAACCATGAAGATAGCAGCCCTGCTCGGCGGCTCATAGGGGTCTAGAATACTGTCACCATCGGAATAGCCCCCAAGCCCGTCGTCCTGAAGTTGATAGATTGACTCAGTTTCTCCGGTTGAGGACTCATCACCTGAATAGACGGTCGTCTCTCCACCAGACACAGATCCTTCCTCAAGATCCGCCCCATGAACAAAGCCAACAAAGGCGCGCCTCTGGCCGGGTTGAACCTTGGCGGGTCACACATGCTGAGGCGCCTCGATGATGTTGGTCCAGGTGTCCGGCTCAGGCTCTTACTCGCTGATCTTGTCAATTAAGACTTGAATTCCGCAAAAGGGGACTCGGTACCCGTACTCAATTGAGTCAGCCTCGGAACCCTAGCCAGCGTCGTCGATGTAAATCTTACTGCGGCGACTCTTGGTCATCCGGCCCATGGCATATCCTTTGATCCCTAAGAAGCTGCCTTTCAAGAACTCGAAACCACCATGCTCTGCTGCACAGTGGGCGCCAACTGTCGTGGTTTTGTCACGGCAGATGCTCTAGTGAAAGGACTTAGGTGTGGAGCCATCGCAACGTGGGTTGGCACGAAGGGGTTGAACGTGACAAAGGACACAAAGGATTTACCCAGGTTCGTCCCCTCACAACAAGGTAATAGCATACGTCCTGCTTCTAGTTGTATTGCTTGGTTTTCGATTACAAAGGTGCGAATAAGCTTGACCTAGTTATTGATCAATTGTTTCTCGGGTTAACCCGCCACCGGGTCTCGCCTTTATATACAAAGGTCGAGGTCCAGCGGCTAATAAGAGTCCGAGCCAGATCATAGAACGTGAACAACTTGGTTTCTAAACCTGCTCGCCTTACCAAGAAAGTCATCATCGGGAAGCTCACACCTTTGGGTCTTGAGTCGCCTCCGATAAGCCTGCTTATGAACCGCTGCCTACAGGTCTTGTCCTCTTGGGCCTCCTTGGGCCCTTTGCTATAAGTCACCAACTATGTAACCTAGCCCTTGCTGGGTGGGTCACACCACGGGGTTATATCCCCAACAGGTCCTGAGATCCGAGAAGGAAGAAGGACTCCAAGTCACGCGGAGCCAGGACCTGATACGTACAACACTAGACGAACTTTTCCAAAACACAATTGAAAAGGATATGATTTGTATCCTCCATCTCACCACACAGCGCGCACCTATCGGACCCAGGTCCATTACGTTTACGAATTTGATCAGCCACCGGCATCCTCCCTCTGTAGGCTTGCCACATAAAGATCTTGACCTTAGGAGGAATACGGGCCCGCAAAATCAACTTGAACTTGGTGGTAGGAGTACCAGAAATAAGCGCTTAGCGTAAAGCGATTTAACAGAAAAATACCTAGAGGTACAATGGGGCCAGACCACCGAGTCATCCTCCTCCGAGAGCATGGGGATACAGGCAACAAGACACTGCCAATCATCCAACTCTTCAGGAGAGAGAGAGAGAGCTACGAAGGGCCAGGTCCCAGTTATTACCGGGGAGCTCAGAGATAGAGATGTCCAGATTCAGGCAATAGGAAAAAAGAACTGGAAAGGAAACCACAACGGGGTAGGTACCGCACCACAAGTCAAGCCAAAAGCGAGTGGACTTACCATTATGAACCACAAATTTGATGAGAGATTTAAACACCGTTCGGACTTTGACAAGGTCTTTCCAAAATTGAGATCCACCCGGAAGAAAACATAGGACCGGAATTAGGGAAATATTTGGCTTTAAGAATGTTGATCCAGAGCGGGTTCTCCAAGGTATTCATTATCTTCCACCACCATTTTATGATAAGTCCCTTATTCATAATCACGGTGTCTATAATGCCCAACCCCACAAGGTTCTTGGGTCTACACATGTGTTTCCATTTAACCGCCTATATTTGCGTTTGTTATCCTCAACATTCCAATAGAACACACCCCTGTACTTATCAAACCCTGCATGCGTGCCTATGGAGATAAGGTAAAAGCCCATCAAGAACATGGGGAGGGACGAGAGGCAGGCATTGACAAGGGCAACCTTGCCAGCTTGGGTATTATATCTGCCCCTCCAAGGCATAACTCGATTTCCCACTTTAGTTACCGCAGGAGCGAAGTATATAACAAGGAGGTTCTCATGAGAGATACAGATGCCAAGATATTTGAGAGGAAAGGAGCCCAAAGAACACTTAAGCATATGCGAGACCCAGGGCCTCGGAATCCAACACCCCCGTAACAGTAACTTTGCTCTTAGCAAAATTGGTCTTAAGCGCAGAGAAGGCTTCAAAATAGAACAACAGAAACTTAAGGTGAGTGATACACTTGTCGTTCAACTCGACTGTGATAATTGTGTCATCTGCATAATGGAGGTGAGTGATCCCCTACGGGACAAGATGAGAGCTAACGGGGAAATGTGCCCGGCCGCAGCCGCCCTCGACGAAATGTTGGATAAGGCATCCGCGACAAAATTAAACAGACGAGGGGAGGCCGCGTCTCCTTGCCTAAGGCCCCTTCCATTGTTGAAAAAGTTACTAACCCTGCCATTAACCGAGACCGCAGTGTGACCACCCGTCACCAACTGCATAATCCTGTGCACGTAGGCCCCATCAAAGCCTTTTGTCGGCAGGACCTGCCACAAAAACTTCCAACTAACCGAGTCATAGGCCTTGTCAAAGTCAAGCTTAAGGATCACCGCCTTGGTACCTCTCATACGGATATCATGAACAATTTCATGAAGACAAAGAATCCCGTCTAGAATGAATCTCCCTTTGACAAAATCTGGTTGGAAACGGGAGAGAACTCGATGAGCGACGGGGGAGAGGCGCGTGGCAAAGCCCTTGGCGGGGAATTTCGCGAAGTTATTAATGAGAGCAATAGGTCTGAATTGAGAGATGATATCCGCACCCTTGACTTTAGGGATGAGGGTGATGACATCGTAATTCAACCAAGATATATCAACCGTCCCCAAACAGAAACCTTGGATAACAGCGCAGACAAGATTGCGTAGCTAGGACCAGAACTTCCTAAAGAAAGGAATGGAAAAGCCATTCGGGCCCGATGCCGAGTTAGAATTGGCCTTGCGAATGATCTCAAAGATCTCATCATCAGAAGCTGGGGGGGGGGGGGGTAAGTAAGGGTCCATTCTCCTCAGAGGTAATCTTCTCCTGCTCAGCCCAGAAAGAAGGAGTGATCGCAAACCTAGAGTCAGGTTTGTTTGAAAGGAGGGAGGAGAAAAAATTCACCACGTGTGATAGGATAAGGTTCTGATCTGAGCACTACAAAAAAAGACACATCCGTGACATTTTTGGCCGAACGAAAAAATTTCTGTCATGCTTATGACACTTCTATGACGATAATTGTGACAAAACCCGGTATCATCATAGATGTGGTGGGCTCCTACTTCTATGACAAAAAATCATGACAGAAAATGGGCTTTTCATCCTGGGCGGGCCGGAGACGCAGCTGCATGACATTCTTTGGGCCGTCCATGACGGAGAAAACCGTGGTAGAAGTGAGGGCGAGGAAAATATCGGGGAGTTCCCGGTTACGGTGGGTGGTGGGGGTGTCGGCGGCATTCTGGGAACGGGGGTCCCCAGACTTGCCTGCCTGCGGCCCACAACGTGGCTAGGAAGCGGGCCGTACGGCCCATCTTCATCAACAAGGCATCCAAGACCCTCGCGAGGGTCCAAGCCTCGGGAGGTGGACGACGCAAGACTTTCTCTGGAGTGGCCTAGCCAGGCGGGCTGACGAGGAGCGGAGATATCAAGGCGGGGCAAACCTCACGAGGCACTCGTGACGAGAGCCATGACGAACGGTGACAGGCGGGTGCCAGTGCGCACAATGTCCACATTTTCTCTTTGATGCTAAGGAGGAAAGCGCAGACGAAGAGTACCGAGGCATCAGGCAAAGGTTGCCATATTGGTGCAACAAGACCAAGACCAGGAGGACGGCAAGGTGGAGGTCATCATGGAGCCCAAGATAGCGTCATCCCAGGGCTTTTCACAGGCGAAGACCGCTTTTGTCAGGATAGCTTGTACTAGCTGTCCCCCTTCAAATTTGCCCGCCGTTGTTGGCTCCCTTCCAGCTCAACATTTGGGAAGAGGGCCAGGGCCTATATAAGTAGAGCTAGCCACCACTGTAGAGGCAATCTGATCCGAGCTTGATCCAACGGATCGAGAGCCTAGCCACAAGAACACCTCAACCTCAGGAGGCTGTTCTTCCCTTGTACTGTTCATCATCAACCCAAGAGGCAATCCACCACCACCACACTGGAGTAGGGTATTACACCACAATGGTGGCACGAACCAGTATAAACCCCGTGTCTCTCTCTGTGTTGTGAGTTCGTCGAGTTCGTCCTTAAGATCTTAGCGAGCTAGAGCATAGATCGGTAGGAGAGAAAGACTTCGTGCGCACCCCTGAGTTCGAAACTTAAGGGTTTGCCGGAACCCCACATCCGAAATTTGGCGCGCCAGGTAGGGGTGCGCCGTAGTTTCCCTTCTGTCGGTTCGTTGCTCCATCGCTGCGTTGTTTCCATGGCGGACCCTCGCCGTGCTCGGGCTGAGCATCGGGCTGCCCTCTCCGCCCGCGTTGTTCAGACGGCCCCTGTAGGCGGGCCACCTCGTCGCTCTCCATCACCCGTCGCCAACGCCGCCATCGGCCCAGCGGGGAACGAGCAGCAGGCGTCCTCGCTGCATCCTTCGGTGCGGCAAGATGGCCGCACCGCCACTCCATCGCTCACCCCTGCGGGTTCTTCGTCCCACGTGCACCGCGCTCCCATGGAGGCACAAGTCGCGCTCATCAAGGCGAACGAGCTCCCGCGCTACTGCCCTGTCGGCGACGTCTACGAGGAGTGGCTCGACCGCGTCGCCGAGCTCGTCCGCGCCGCAGGGGGCTCTCCAGCGCCGTCCAACTCTCTGCCTCCCCCACAACTTGCCGCGGGCGACGGGGCTCATGGCATGCCTCCACCACCTCACCCCCAAGACGGTGCCTTGGCACCAAGGCGCGCACCTCTGCGGCGTGATCCACCGCGCCCGGCGCACACGCGCGAAGAAAGAAGCTGCCAAGAAATCCCGCGGCCATGAGAAGCTGCGCCGGTGCTCCCCGCGCCACCTCGTCAAGACCGCGCACCGCCTGCAGCGGTGCAACACGAACCCCGTCAAGACCAAGCTCCACCTCCGAAGCGGGCCCCGGCAACCACAGCCGGCTGTCGCGCCTTCACCCCCGAGCTGCGTAGCGTCGCCTGGCTAGGCAAGTTCAAGCCAGACCTGCCTCCTCGCTACAATGGCACTGCCGACCCCGCGGAGTTCCTGCAGCTCTACGAGCTGAGCATCAAAGTAGCCAACAACGACGAAAAAGTCATGGCGAACTGGTTTCCCATGGCTCTCAAGGATGGAGCCCGCTCTTGGCTCCTGAACCTGCAGCATGGCTCAATCTCCTCCTGGGGCGAGATGCGCGACCGCTTCGTTGCCAACTTCCAGGGCACTCGCGACCGCCCACCGGCCGCGGGTAACCTACACCGCATCAAGCAATAGCCAGGAGAAACTCTCCAGAAGTACATCCAACGCTTCAACAACACCCGCCTCAAGATCCCCAAGGTCACGGACGAGGCCATCATCTCCGCGTTCTCTGACGGCGTCCGTGACATCAAGATGAAGGAAGAGCTGGCTATCCACGACGAACTCTGCACTTCTCATGAGCTGTTCAACCTGGCGACCAAGTGCGCAAGAACTGAGGAGGGCGTCTCTCTCCTCGAAGCTGCCGGTGCAGGAAGCGAAGAAAAGAAGGCCAATGCCAAGGATGTGAAGCGCAAGGATGCGGTTGTGCTCGCAGTGGAGCCCGACACCAAGCGAGGCAGAGATCACCCTGAGTCGTCCAAGAACGGCCGACCGTTCTGCGCCTTTCACAACCTGAACACCCACAACACCAGCGACTGCCAAGAGCTCAGGGCCATACGAGAAGGATGGTACGGTCGATGCCCCGAGCGCAATGACCGAGGCTACGGCCGTGGAGGAGGACGTGGAGGCGGACGCTGGGATGACCGTGGCCCGCGCCAGGAGTGGCACGATCGGCCTCGTGAGGACCGCTGGCAGGACCAACCTCGCGAGGGCGCCTGGATAGACCCGCCTCGTGAGGATCGCCCCCAGGGCAACACCGGTCTTCCCCCGCTGCGGCCACCAAGAAGGAATGATGACCACCACCAGGACGAGGGGACTGGGGGCTTCTAGGAGCCGCGTGCGATCGGTTGCATCTTGGGCGGCGCACAAGCCCCAGCCTCAGCACATCTTCAAACAGTTTGCCCGTGAGGTGAACGTGGTTCTCCCCAAGCTCGAGGCCACACGCCAGCTCAGGTGGTCCCAATGTGCCATTACCTTCAACTCGGCAGACCAGCTCAAGTCTTGGCGGCCACCGCAGCGCACTCCCTATCTTGTGCTCCCGGTCATCGGCAATGTGCAAGTTACCAAGACTCTCATCAACGGCGGCGCAGGGCTCAACGTCCTATCCGTCGACACGTTCGACAACCTTCAATTGCCCTATGAGCAGCTCCAGCCAACCAAGCCTTTTCTAAGGAGTGACTGATGGTTCCACCACACCGATAGGGCAAGTCTGCCTGCCCGTCACCTTCAGCAAGCGCGACAACTACCGCACCGAGCTCATCGACTTCGACGTCGCGCACATCCGTCTGCGATACAACGCCATCCTCGGGTATCCAGCCCTGGCCAAGTTCATGGCAGTCACTCATCACGGCTACAACATTCTCAAGATGCCAGGAAGCGGAGGAATCATCACGGTCCCATGTGAAGAGAGGGATGCAGTGTGCTCTATTGAGCGTGCCTTTCAAGTCGCAGCAATGGACGACCCCGACAGCAGAAGTGAAGGCCCTCAGGAGACCGTCCCCAAGAAGAAGTTGCCGCACCGCGCAGGACCTCAAGGAGATGGCTCCGCGTCAGGAGCCTCGTCAGGATCAGCGCCCGTTCCAGGGGCGCCTCCCTCCATCGCATAGGAAGGCACGCCCGGCGCCCTCCTCGGGTAGGGCTCGGGGGCTCTTTTCTGGAGGGCCTCAGACCTTGCCAACCTCACGAGGGAGGCGCTTGAGCACCACTTGGGAGCGTGCTTCACGGCATGCCTTCCTCAGGAGAGCACAGGGCAAGGAGTGCCCAACACCCAGGAGTTCATCACCAAGACCACCCAAGAATTGCAAGAAGCAAGAGCCATGCGCAACCACAGCCGCACACAGGGCGCAGCACCCCATCCGGGCGAGGATGCCGGGCTGCGTCTCTGCGTCGATGTCCCAGGGCTCAACAGGGCCGCATCTCAGGAGCGCTTCTGGCCATCACGTGTGGGCCGCTGTGAGGGCCCACCACACAGCTACGTTCGCATGCCCTTCGGCTTGCCGAGCGTGGCGTCGGCCCATCAACACAACTTGCGACAGGTCCTAGCATCTCAGGAGGCCAGGATCCGCGCCGTTCAGAGGAGATGGAGATGCTCTTCAGGAACCTCCCGAGCCCCAGAGCCTCCCCGAGGCTCGTGGTCCCGTGGCTCATGAGGAGTCATTCCTTCAACGCGCGGCTTCGGCTACATCAACTCTACTTCGTCTACAGAACCAGGTGACATCTTCGAAGTTCGTTTAAGCTAGGAGCGCCCCTCGGGCTGCATTATTCCCAGGTTGCACGGGTCCGTCCCTGCGGCATCTATCCCTTTTGCTTAAGTGTTTAGCTTACCTTGCTGGGGGCACCCCTCGGGCTGCATCATCCCCAAGCCGCTCGGGCCAGACCCAGTGGCATGTGTCTTCCTGCATGTATCCAAGTCGATTTGCCCTTTATGCTTACCCTGCCAACGGCTATCGCCTGCTCGATCATCGCCTCCCCCGGGGCCATCACACAGGCACGGCGCTGGTGCATGGGTCTGTCCCTGCCACGACCGACAAATCTGAGTGCTCGAGCTATGGCTCGCGGCACGCGCCGCACACGTCACCTCACCAGGCCCTCGGTGCCTACGCCTCACCCAGAGCAACCAGCGGCAGACTAATAGCTGTAACAATCAACCATGTTCCTTCTTGCGCCTGTTCACAGGAGTCTCGAGGGAAGGATAGCAGACGGCACCGCGAGTCTCCTTTTCCTCATGCTATCCGCTTGCGTGTTAAAAGGGGGGCTCCTGAGCATCACGACTCAGGAGCTCTTACTGGCTCTCCAGCCCTCACCCCCTGGCCTTGTCCACGACATCGTGACCTGGCATACCAGCGGTGGCTGAGCTCGCTCGAGGGCCGGGACCTGAGGACGTAGAGCACTAAGGAGAGCGTGGGGGAGGGAAACTCGTATGGGCCGGCCTAGCTATGCCATGCAAGTTGGTGCACAACCCAAGCGCAACGTCATGAGTCGCCGCGAAATCAATAGGATAAGTCTTGCACCCGGATTGGCTAAGTGTTTAGGCCTAATGGTCGCTCATGCCTTGCCGTAACCCTGTTGCGGCCACGTTTATTCCTTTTCTCTCCTTACCATGGCTGCTTGAGCGCTAAGGGGGACCTCCTGAGCATCGTGCCTCAGGGGCTCTTACTGGACCTCGGGCCGCGCACCTGCTGGCCTTGACCACGACACGCGACCTGGCATACCAGCGACGACTGTAGCCGCCTTGGGACTGGGACCTGTCAGCATAGAGCAACATCTATCGCGAGGAAAGAAAGGTGGAACCGAGCCTTAACGGGACGTACGCTCACCAAGTTTTCATAACGAGGAAGATGAGCGCGAAAAATATTACAGACCCTTACATGCCCCATGGGGTGGTTCGTGATCCTCCGCAGGATACAAAAGCTATTACTAAGGGGAGTCCTATCTACACCCTCCCGTGGCGGACGCCATCATTGACAGTGGTCTACAGGAGGTCGGCGCCAACCCCATCCAGATCAGCAGCGGCGACTACCGGACGCCGCGGCCCTGCTCCGGGCGCGGCGGGAGCTTGGAGGGACGTAGCTGTCATCGCTCGTCTCCGGAGTCTCGTAAAGCTCGGGAGAGCTGCTGGACTCCCAAAGGCTGCTGCTGCTGGAGTGCTCGCGAGCGGGATGCGCGTCAACCTGGCGCTCCCCTCTAGGGCAACATTCCAGGCGGCGGCCCTCCGCGTCGAAGACCTTGAAGAAGAGCGTGGAAGCGCCGTCGTACACGAAGTGGATCGCGAGGGCTCCCCTCGCACGGCAAACCCGCGCGATCTCGCCCCAGCCGCGGGTCATGAAGATCCTGCTGGTGGGGACCACTTCGATCTCCGCTCTGATCACCGGGGCACTGCAGTCGGCGTGCTGCAGCCAGAGCTCGAGCGCCCCCCTCGGCGGCATCACGTCGGAGAAGAACCGCGGGAAGCAGATCCAGGAGCTCGGAGGCATCGGCGCCCACAGCACCAACTCGCGCGAGGAGTCAGCGGCGTGCACCCCAGGGGCGACGGCGCGCGGCGCCGTGGCGCGGCGACCCTGGATGCGGTGCGGGCGTGCTGCTCGTTACTCCGTCCTCCCGAGCCCTCGGCTCGAGCGTACAAGGGGAGCGGGTACCCCGGCGGAGGCCGCTCGCACCAGGGCCTCGCGACCACCTGCATTGCCATTTCGTCACGGCGGTGTATCGACCGCTTCTTCGACGGAAGTGGCTCTGGATCGTCACGGGGAGCTTTCCCTTTCTCTTTGGCGGAAAATCTTCTAACGGGCGCCATTGTTGTCAGCGGAGGAGCGAGGAGGACGAAGCAAGCAAGCAAGGAGAAGATGGGCAACGGGGGCTCCACCCCCCTCCCCATTTATAGCAAGAGAAGGACAACCGGTGTCTCCCATGATCGCAGGTAATGACGGTTTTCCTTGCATGTCGCAGGGACTCGTCAAATCATGCAGTTGCCAACGCAGCATGGGGAAGCGGAGACGCCCAAGTCCAATCAACCGCCACGCGTCGACCGAGGCCGCAGGCTTTTGGGGCCCGTGATGCTCTGAACTTGACCCTTGGCTTCGCCACGAAGCCAAGCCCGAGCGCACCTTGGGCCCCGGGGCTACTCCCGGCGTTCTGGGAACGGGGGTCCCCAGACTTTCCTGCCCGCGGCCCACATCGTGGCTAGGTAGCGGGCCGTATGGCCCATCTTCATCAACAAGGTATCCAAGACCCTCGCGAGGGTCCAAGCCTCGCGAGGTGGACGACGCAAGACTTCCTCTGGAGTGGCCTAGCCAGGCGGGATCACGAGGAGCGGAGAGATCAAGGCGGGGCAAACCTCACGAGGCACTCGTGACATGAGCCATGACGGTGCCAGGCGGATGCCAGGCGGGCGCGAGTGTGCACAGCGTCCACATTTCCTCTTTGGTGCTAAGGAGGCAAGCGCAAACGAGGAGTACCGAGGCATCATGCAAAGGTTGCCATATTGGTGCAACAAGACCAAGACCAGGAGGACGGCAAGGCGGAGGTCATCGTGGAGCCCAAGACGGTGTCATCCCAGGGCTTTTCGCAGGCGAAGACCGCTTTTGTCAGGATAGCTTGTACTAGCTGTCCCCCTTCAAATTTTCCCACCGTTGTTGGTTCCCTTCCCGCTCAACATTTGGGAAGAGGACCAGGGCCTATATAAGTAGAGCTAGCCACCACTTTAGAGGCAATCTGATCCGAGCTTGATCCAACGGATCGAGAGCCTAGCCTCAAGAACACCTCAACCTCAGGAGGCAATTCTTCCCTTGTACTGTTCATCATTAGCCCAAGAGGCCCACCACCACCACACTGGAGTAGGGTATTACACCACAACGGTGGCCCAAACCAGTATAAACCTCGTGCCTCTCTCCGTGTTGTGAGTTTGTCGAGTTCATCCGCAAGATCTTAGCGAGCTAGAGCATAGATCGGTAGGAGGGAAAGACTTCGCGCGCACCCCAGAGTTTGAACCACACCCCTCCTGATGAACAGGACCCCCGTTTCGACCGTAGCACTCCAACACAAGTCCGTTTCCTCTGTTTTGCGGTACGCCACACCCCTCCCAATCAATAGGACCCCGTTTCGACTGTAGGAGTTCCGTTTCCTCCATTTTACAGTACACCAGACCCCTCCCGATGAACAGGATCCCGTTTCGACCTTGGCCGGTCGAACACAAGGCCGTTTCCTCCATTCTACGGTAGGCTAGGCCTCGTTTCCATCGGCTGTTCCGTCCAAGCCGGTTGGCTCCCGATGAACAGTACGCGTTGCGTTGCCTCCCGATGAACACGACGCTTTCCGTTGCCTCCCCATGAACATGATGACGACCCAGTTTCTCTGTTCCGACCCAGCCATGTACATGAGCCCTGGCCGTACGTATGCGCGAGTAGGCGTTCGAGACCCTACCAGATGTAATGCGACGCGTGGTCAGATTTACTTTCTAGCACCCTGGTCACTGTACGTACGTGTACATGCTACATGCGCACCTCTACTACGACACGTGCACACCTCTACTACGACATGTGCCCTTCCTTACACGGCCACGGTTCATTGCTGCAGCCTGCAGACAGACCGATTGTATGTACATACACGTTTGCGACCAGAATGACAACACTACGTACGCTTCGACCGGGTGGGTCCTGACTATCAGTCACTTCCTTTCGTGCGAAGATGTAGCTGGTGGGTCCCAGCAGTCAGGGGGAAATGTTTTTTTGTGAAATACAGTGGCCCGTCCGGTGGCCCCCTGCTGTCAGGTGGAGGAAACATTATTTTCCGCGTAATAAGGAGGCACTTCCTTGCTGCGGCCGTGGACCCAACTGTCAGCCTCTCCACGTACAGTACTCTTCCGATGGAAGTCGTTCCTAGACCACATTGACCATGCATCGCCGGGAGCACCAGGGCGGTGGACGATGACGAGACCTAGGAAGGGGACGACACGGAGCTGGAGAAGACGTGATAGTGGTTGCGCACGCGGAGAGGAGTACGAGGGTTAACTGGTTCAGCTGCGGTGTGAGGCTGTCGTCGCCGCAGAATAGCAGGGGGTGTGGGTGAGTAGAGGGATGGCCTGGCCAACGGCGGGAGTAGTAGGGGGCGGTGAGGCCTCCGCGGCATCACAGCCGGCCACGGGAAGCAGGAGCACATGACACGACCGGCACTGGTTTGGGTGCCTGGAGCAAGAAGACCAGAGGTTGAAGAAGCACTACGGCCGTTGGATCGACATCGTACGGTCACTGGAGCTAGAATCGTTCATATTGACTAAGTTGATAAATCCCTCTGTCCCTATCAACTTAGTAGGCCCACAAGTCAGCCTCCCACTATGGTGGGTCCCAACTAGCAGGGGGTATTCATTTTTTTGTGCGTAATAAGGAGGCACTTCCTTGCGTGCGAAGATATAGCTGGTGGGTCCGACCTGTTAGCGGGAAGAACGTTTTTTTCGCGAAATACAGAGGCCCTTCCAGTGGGTCCCAGCTCTCAGGTGGAGGAATCATTAATTTGCGCGTAATAAGGAGGAATTTCCTTGTGTGCGGCCATGGACCCAGCTGTCAGCCTCTCCACGCACAGTCTACTTCCGATGGATGTCTTTTGTTGACCACATTGACTACTCCGTGTCGAGCGCATCCAAGGTGGTGGACGACGGCGAGGCCCCGAACAGCAACGAGCTGGAGATGGGAAGACGCGGGAGTAGAGTCGCAGACGGAGAGGTGTATGAGTGTTAACTGGTTCTGATGTGGTTCGACAGTCGGTGGAGAAGAACAAGAGGTGTGGAGGGGTGGAGGGATGGCCTGGCTAACGGTGGGGTAGCGCTTCATAACGAAGCGTGCTAAGCAGAGCTGCTAGCAGCAGTAGGCGGGAGCAGGTGGTCCCGGCGGCGCTGGAGGAAGAAGATGAGCGATTGAAGATGGATGCCGGTCGTTGGATGTAAATCCAACGTCTAACGATGTCAGAATCATTTGTTGACTAAGTTGACAACGACTTGCATTGGCTTCAACCTATTGGCCCACATTTCAGCCTCCAAAAATGTGGCAAATATTCAACCCATTTTTGCAGAATTTACAGTCAATTTGATCTCTCTCTTTTTAGAATGACAGTCCATTTGCCGGGCTGGGTGAACAAATAATGTAGCGTCCATGCGGCCCATTTATATTTTTCCTAAAAAATTACAGGCCCTTTGCACTTTCTCGAAATACATGATTTTGCTGGGCTGATTCTAATTCTAATGTTGGGTTGGGCACAACAATGTTATGAAAAAATAAACAGGGGTTGAGCATTTTGTTATAAATATATTTAAATAATAAGTGATTTATTATTACATTGGTCCTTAAATCTTACCAAGCTTTTGTACACAATCACAAGGATTTTCGTTGCCAAAATATCCAGGATTTATTGTTAAGAAATTATTTTATAGGTTAATAAGATGTGGGATATTGTTTTCTTACATATGTAAGTATCTGTAAAATATGTGATGACAATAACAATAATATATAATAACATATAAAATAATTTAAATATATATAATATAGTTAGAAGGGAAACATAAGTTGGACCAGGCGTTCCTATTCTTATATAGCAAAATAGAACATACCTCTGCGTTTTCTTAAAAAAATACATAAATTGGGCTGCCGATGTTTCAGGAAAAATAAAACCTCGGTTGGGAGGTCCATAGGCTACCGATACATGACGTCTCTCAAAAAAATACAAACCGGCATGTCGTGGGCTGCGCATGTTAAAAAAGAAAGCCTAGATGGGGCAGCCCAAAACCTAGCTGATACTTGCTGCCCCAGTGATAATAAATGATACTACCCGCAAGCTCCCCAGCTTCGTTGTGAACTTATCTCCTACAGTGAAGCACCTAAAAAAATGTAACTATGTTGACAAACCCGTGGGCCCCAACGTCAGTATAGCATTAGGAGGAAATATTTTTTCGATGAGGCAATTGCTTGCATACGGCCATAGACCTGGTGGGTCCCGACTATCCGCCTCTCCACGTACAGTCCTCTCCAGATTCCTCTCGTTTGTTCAGCATGTTCACAACGGAAGACATGGCGCCGCGGCGAGCGCACAAAGGCGCAGGAGGAGATCGGACCACCTGAGGTAGTGCCTTATTTGTAACAAAAGTTCTGATTCCCGACAACTGTTCCGCCCAGTTTCGGTTCCACCTGATGCAGGGAAAATATCTCCAATTTTTTTGCCTCTGCCATTATTGATATGTGGGTCCCCATTGTCATCTACGCACACCACGTCCAACACTTGCCAAAACTTCGTCCCTCGTTTTCTCTGTTTTTCGCACACTCGACATTGTGTGTGCATTTTGAAAATAGCATATCTTTTTGACTGTGCATCATATGAAGATGTGCTATGCATGAATGTTGATCATCATGATGTTAACTGGCTGGTAGTTCCATTTTCGACCATGAATAAAACTTCCAACATGATGTTAACCATGTTTGAAACGACCCTATTAACATAAATGCTCTGCCTCTGAAAGTTGCAGTTTCTTATCTGAAACTGAAACTTGTAGTTTCTTCTCTGAGAATCACATTGTCTGCACTTTTATACTCCTATGAAACTACATTTTTTAAGTGCTAAAAATAGATCTATAGAGTTCATAAAATATTTCATATGCTCAATACTGCAAATCTGAAATTCAAATGACATTCATATCTGAAAGTACTCTCAAAATACACAACACAAAACACAATTCACAACCTGCAAATACTGACAACCCTAAGCTCCTCCTGAAAATTCACAACCTGCCCGACTGTTGGACTGGGGGGGGGGGCAGTCCCTTCCTAGTCCTTGGCGGTAGACAGCCGCCACATGAGACGATGTGAACGGCGAGGGAGAGGATGGCGGGGAAGCGTCGTCGGGCCAACTACTTTTCTCCTCTTGCAGATGGGTTCAGTCGACGAAGACTCCATCGGCTCGCTCTAGCACGACTTCCTCACAAACGGCACCATGTAGATGCTCAATCCTTAAATCTCTGGTGGATGCTCCATCTAGGATCGATACTCCCACCACCGCTCCCTCACGATCGGATTCGGTGAATCTGTTTGCTCCATGGCCCAGAGGAGCAGCTCTATGTACTGCCGCACGACTCCCTTCAGGAGTATCGCCGCCTTTTCGCTCTGTTGCAGATATTTGGCCATGGATGTCGCCGTCTCCGCTAGTTGGTCCTTGTTGTCGAACCAGGTCTGTATCTCCAACATCCTAGCTAGCTTCATAGGGTCACTGTCTGCGATACTCACGTATCGGTTGTACTCCTCCATTGATCTACTTCTCCATAGCACCTTCACTCGCGGGCGGTGGTTTTTGAATGGAAGAGGAGAGGAGCAGCACTGGTTTTGGATTATAACGGGAGAGGAGCGGCGCTGGTTTTGGATTGGAACAGGAGAGGAGGGCGGTGGTTTTGAAATGTAAGGGGAGAGGAGCAGCGCTGGATTTAGATTGGAACAGGAGAGGAGCGGCGGTGGTTTAAGAGGAGAGGAGCGGCGCTGGTCTTGGAAGTATTTTTTGTTTTGCGTATTTTGGGTCAAAGTTTGACCATGTACTGTATTTGACAAGCAAAATGGGAGTGCATGTCACCAAAAATTGTATCGTCTGGTTCGTATCTGAATGTACTTTCAAATTATATTATTTTTCCAACGTATAACATATATTTTATTTGTGAAAATCATGGTCAATTATGACCCAGAATAAAAGGGAGACTTGTTAATGTGGGGTCGCTTTCTTAATTGAACGGTAAATTGATTTTGATTTTGATCCAGTCACAGTGTGTTGGCCCTCTCGTCCAATCCTAAATCACTGCCGCACGCTCCTCTCCCTCTTCTCCATTGCAAAACCACCTCCTCTCCTCTCCATCATCTCCATTCCAAAACCACTGTCTCGCCTGCCCCTCTTCTCCATTGCAAAACCACCTCCTCTCTCCTCGTACAAGGATTCCCTGACGTAGCCCATCCTGCCATTGAGACACTGACACATGGATCCAACCAAGCGCGGGGCCCACCTGTCAGCGACCGAAAGGCAGGGAAACCTCTCCTCTCCATCATCTCCATTCCAAAACCACCGTCTCACCTCTCCCTCTTCTCCATTGCAAAACCACCCCCTCTCCTCTCCATCATCTCCATTCCAAAACCACCATCTCACCTCTCCCTCTTCTCTATTGCAAGACCACCGTCTCTCCTTCCATCTTCCAAAGCTAGCACCAGACCACTCAGAAGGACATCTATGGAGAGGATGCAACAGCGAATCAGGCAGATCGCCGGTGGCGACCATGCAAAGTTAGCCAGGTTGAAGGAGATCCTTACTTGGTTTGACAATGATTGGGAGATATCGAGGACGGTGAGGGCCATGTGGCAATGTGTGCAAAAGAGCGAGACGGCCGTGATGTACTCCTTGGTGGCAGTCACGTCGTAGTCCTTTGAGTTCATGGAGTATCTCCTCTGGGCGATGGAGCAGACAGATTCTCCCGAGGCAAAAGTCAGGAGGAGGTGGTGGGCGTACAGGTTGAAGGTCGAGCACCCAGAGGATAACGAATCGATCGAGTATGGTGTGCTGTTCGTGAGGGTGCAGAGCCAGCCGGAGCCACAGGAGTATTCGTTCTCCCACCGCAAGAGGAGGTCAGAGGGCGCGACGTCGCTTCCCCGCTGTTCCCCGCTGTTCTCCGCGGTTCCCTCGACGCTCCTCTCATTTCAACGGTGTTGGTAGGGGTTAAGGTAAGCTTCGCACTAACCTAATCTTCCATCTGCTCATGATTTCAACCAGTGTGACAGCTAATAAAAATCATGCTTACAATCAGTCTCCGAGTACTACACCAATCACCCTAAAATAGCTCTGGACCTTTGGGTCAAAGTTGTGACACTGTGTACAAATAAATAAAAATAGATTGGTGCTTCTTTGGAAAAGAGTACACCTAGAAAACTGCCAATATAAGCTACTAGTATTTTTTGAAGTCTAAGCTACTAGTATTTGGTTAGAGGATTTGCTGCCGAGAAAGATCCGTCCACAGTGAGCGTCACACATCCCACTGATGGTGGTGGATGCAAATTCTTAGATGGAGCAGGGTTGGTGTCGGTAATTTTTACTTGGCACCTCGCACTCTGCATATATGCCGGTTCCATTCGTACATATGTGCAGTTCCACCAAAATGCAGTTGAATAACCCTGTTTGCATAGATAATGAAAAAGCGTGATTACATTATAGTGGCACTAGTTGATGAAACATACACTAATACATAGAAGAAAATATTGCGATAGTATCGTAGCATGCCATGTTGCGAGGCCGAGATGGGCCCTGCGACGCGTCATACGGTACGCCTCATACTAGAAATCGACCCAAGTCTCCCAGATACACCTTCTACCAGTGATGAACATCAGTGTAAATCGATAGTACAAGGAGGGGCCTTGAGACATTCCAATCTCTATTTTTGTGTAGATCAACTAAAATTAAGCACCCCAGTTTGCAGAAACGCCTAAACATTAACAATGGGACTAGTTGATGAAACATATACAAACAAAGAGAAGCACTTTCTTTATCTACATTGGAAATGAAATGATAGAGAGGACGCTCGCTCTATTTTAACTATATTATTACTTCATTTTATCAGTGGCACTAGGGTCGAGCAGGTGGCAAACGAGGTGTACCATGCGTCACAAGGATGGAGGCCGGGGGTGCTTAGACTGGGATGCTGAAGCTTCCTCTTTCAGTCCCTATGTTCCCCTATGATGTTTCTATGGTAGCATTTGGGTTGTAATCCAAACTTGGTCGAGCTGGTGGTGCGTCCCCCTATCTGCCTACCTTATGTGGCGAACTTGTCTCCTGCTAGTAGTCAGTCTGTTCTAGTAGTAGTTGCATAACTGTCCGTTTACACTGAGATGTTGTCGGATAATGGTTCTCTATGCTTGGATTTCATTAATGAAATCAAAGGAAACCCCCTCTTTCGATATATAAAAAAATCAGTGGCACTAGCGGTGCCAAAACATTGCCTCAAATTAATAGTGCCACTAGATTAAGGTGCAAAATAATAACATTACTTCTTTATCATGGCAGTGCCAAAACAGTAGCACAAGAGCAGACTCAACATGCAGGATCTTTGGTAAACGGTCAGACCAAAAAGGAATGTACCTCGTGATGGGAACCATGTCTGCAGTCAACACCATCGTAGAACGGATGACACCAGTCACCAACATGGATGATTCAATTCATGGGAACATTTGGTGCAGTTCACCTAAAATGAAGCAATGTCCCATGAGCTAGCAGCTTCTTCTTCATTTTTTAAGAGAAGGGCTCCAGCCCCAGTTCCATTTCCATCAGAAAATGAAACCCACAGAGCTTCTTCTTCATTAGTTGCAGTAAAATTGAGCAACATCAAGGTTGGTTGTGAAGCTCCTGGAATGTCAACTATAATTTGGATATCATTTGTGCAGTTCAACTAAGATCAAGCGTGAAATGTATGTCTCTCTTTGCACAAAAAAGGTGGAAATGAGGGTGACAAACAAGTGATGAAACATACATCAAATGAAAAGAAGCATGCTCCTTATCTGAATGGCAATCCTACAAGGACAGTAGCAATTTCCAAAGCAGCATCATTGCTAGATATTAGTGTGGGCATTAGGATTAACTATGACAACCATTAAATACGACATTACTTTAATGGTGCCATTGCTTCATTTTACCAGAAACATTACATTAACAGCTACTACAGAGTCAGTATTTGGGCATGGGAGAGTAGGCGGACCAGGACAGTTGCATTTCTAACAAAAAGAAGCAACTTATCTTAATGGGAAATTTAGCAGGACATGAAAAAAGTGCCATTGATTCATATTACTGGAGGCATTACATTGAGAACAACATTGGTTTAACGTGTCCTTACTTTTAGCAGTGCGACTGCTACATTTTACCAGTGGCATTACATAAGACTGGCTCAGGGCAACAAACATCAGAACAGGATATCTGGGTTCGGTATAGCCACCTTATACTATGTGAGGCTAGCAAATCTAGTGATGGACTTACTCTGTTGACTTGTCCCCCAGTCCCCACTTTCTTTCCTTTTTCAACCAATAGATCGGGTTTATATTGAGTTTGTACTGTGTTTCGCTTTGTTTCCCTATTAGACCAAGAGACCAGTTGGATAGCCAGTCTCTGCTACTTTTCGCCCCCATTATTTCCTCTTTCGACCAAGTCCTAGATTCAGGTAACAGATCTTCCCCCACCCCACCCCCTTTCTTCCTTGTTTGAACCAAGTAGTACTAGATTCGAGTGCATGAACTACTTTTACCTCTTAACAGTGAAAATTTAGGTGGCTTTCAAACAGCCGATCGATCCTATCTACGAGGGGGCCTGAGAAATAGTAAAAGATACAAATGCAGCGACATCAGGAGCTCGGGAACTAGAGCAAGGCCGGTTTCGAAGGAAGTTATACCTGAGGGTCGCCAGGATGTCGCTTGTTGGGCGGCGGGAGGCCGGATCTGCCCACACTACGGTAGCCAAGAAGAAGGGGTCGGAGGCCCTCCCTAGCCAGCGGTGCTTGAGAGAGAACGGCAAGGCACGTTGATCGGGATGCGCCGGCAGTGGGTAAGAGCCCTCGTCGAGGATGACCGCGTGAACGTTGCAACTTCTCACCTTCCCCGGCGGAGAGGATCCGGCTAGATCTGTGACCAACGGTGAGCAGAGAGAGAGAGAGAGAGAGAGAGAGAGAGAGAGGGAGAGAGAGAGAGAGGCCATCGTTGTCGTGTTTAGATCTGGAGAGGACGAGACAGTGTGAAGAGAGCAACACTGATGTCTACTACACAACCTTGTACTTGTAGACATTGTTGGGCCTCCAAGTGCAGAGGTTTGTAGAACAGTAGCAAATTTCCCTCAAGTGGATGACCTAAGGTTTATCAATCCGTGGGAGGCGTAGGATGAAGATGGTCTCTCTCAAACAACCCTGCAACCAAATAACAAAGAGTCTCTTGTGTACCCAACACACCAAATACAATGGTAAATTGTACAGGTGCACTAGTTCGGCGAAGAGATGGTGATACAAGCACAATATGGATGGTAGATATAGGTTTTTGTAATCTGAAAATATAAAAACAGAAAGGTAGCAAGTGATAAAAGTGAGCGAAAATGGTATTGCAACGCTCGGAAACAAGGACTAAGGTTCATACTTTCACTAGTGCAAGTTCTCTCAACAATAATAGCATAATTAGATCATATAAGAATCCCTCAACATGCAACAAAGAGTCACTCCAAAGTCACTAATAGCGGAGAACAAACGAAGAGATTATTGTAGGGTACGAAACAACCTCAAAGTTATCCTTTCTGATCGATCTATTCAAGAGTCCGTAGTAAAATAACACGCAGCTATTCTTTCCTTTCGATCTATCCTAGAGTTCGTACTAGAATAACACCTTAAGACATACATCAACCAAAACCCTAATGTCACCTAGATACTCCAATGTCACCACAAGTATCCGTGGGTATGATTATACGATATGCATCACACAAGCTCAGATTCATCTATTCAAACCAACACAAAGTACTTCAAAGAGTGCCCCAAAGTTTCTACCGGAGAGTCAAGATGAAAACGTGTGCCAGCCCCTATGCATAAATTCACAAGGTCACTGAACCTGCAAGTTGATCACCAAAACATACATCAAGTAGGTCACGTGAATATACCATTGTCAGCACAGATAAGCACATGCAAGACATACATCAAGTGTTCTCAAATCCTTAAAGACTGAATCCGAAAAGATAACTTCAAAGGGAAAACTCAATCCATTACAAGAGAGTAGAGGGGGAGAAACATCATAAGATCCAACTATAATAGTAAACCTCGTGATACATCAAGATCGTGCCAAATCAAGAACACGAGAGAGAGAGAGAGAGAGAGAGAGAGAGAGAGAGAGAGATCAAACACATAGCTACTGGTACATACCCTCAGCCCCGAGGTGAACTACTCCCTCCTCGTCATGGAGAGCACCGGGATGATGAAGATGGCCACCGGTGAGGGATCCCCCTTCCGGTAGGGTGCCGGAACAGGGTCTCGATTGGTTTTTGGTGGCTACAGAGGCTTGCGACGGCGGAACTCCCGATCTAGGTTATGTTATGGAAGTTTGGGGAAATATAAGAGGTGTTGGCGTCGGGAACAAGTCAGGGGGTCCACAAGGCGGCCACAAGGAAAGGGGGCGCGCCCAAGGGGGTCGAGCGCGCCCCCCACCCTCGTGGTGGCCTCGGGACTCTTCTGGTCCATCTCCGGTACTCTGTGGGCTTCTTCTGGTAAAAAAAAAACAATCTCCATGAATTTTCAGGTCAATTGGACTCCGTTTGGTATTCCTTTTCTGCGATACTCAAAAACAAGGAAAAACAGAAACTGGCACTGGCTCTAGGTTAATAGGTTAGTCCCAAAAATCATATAAAATATCATATAAATGCATATAAAACATCCTAGATGGATAATATAATAGCATGGAACAATAAAAACTTATAGATACGTTGGAGACGTATCAAGCATCCCCAAGCTTAATTCCTGCTCGTCCTCGAGTAGGTAAATGATAAAAACAGAATTTTTGATGTGGAATGCTACCTAACATAATTTTCAATGTAATTTTATTTATTGTGACATGAATGTTTAGATCCGAAAGATTCAAGACAAAAGTTTAATATTGACATAAAAATAATAATACTTCAAGCATACTAACCAAGCAATTATGTCTTCTCAAAATAACATAGCCCAAGAAAGCTCATCCCTACAAAATCATATAGTTTAGCCATGCTTCATTTTCGTCACACAAAATGCTATCATCATGCACAACCCCGATGACAAGCCAAGCAATGGTTTCATAATTTAGCATTCTCAAACTTTTTCAACTTTCACGCAATATATGAGCGCGAGCCATGGACATAGCACTATAGGTGGAACAGAATATGATGATGGAGGTTGTGAGGAGAAGACAAAAAGGGAGAAAGTCTCACATCGATGCGACTAATCAACGGGCTATGGAGATGCCCATCAATTGATGTCAACGCGAGGAGTAGGGATTGCCATGCAACGAATGCACTAGAGCTATAAATGTATGGAAGCTCAACAAAAGAAACTAAGTGGGTGTGCATCCAACTTGCTTGCTCACGAAGACCTAGGGCATTTTGAGGAAGCCCATCGTTGGAATATACAAGCCAAGTTCTATAATGAAAAATTCCCACTAGTATATGAAAGTGACAAAATAAGAGACTCTCTATCATGAAGATCGTGGTGCTACTTTGAAGCACAAGTGTGGAAAAAGGATAGTAACATTGCCCCTTCTCTCTTTTTCTCTCATTTTTTTGGGCCTTCTCTCTTTTTTTGGCCTTTCTCTTTTTTTATTTCCTCACACGGGACAATGCTCTAATAATGATGATCATCACACTTCTATTTATTTACAACTCGAGGATTACAACTCGATACTAGAACAAAATATGACTCTATATGAGTGCATCCGGCGGTGTACCGGGATGGGCAATGAATCAAGAGTGACATGCATGAAAAATTATGAATGGTGGCCTTGCCACAAATACGATGTCAACTACATGATCATGCAAGGCAATATGACAATGATGAAGCGTGTCATAATAAACGGAACGGTGGAAAGTTGCATGGTAATATATCTGGGAATGGCTATGGAAATGCCATGATAGGTAGGTATGGTGGCTGCTTTGAGGAAGATATAAGGAAACTTATGTGTGATAGAGCGTTTCATATCACGGCATTTGGATGCACCGGCGAAGTTTGCACCAACTCTCGAGGTGATCAAGGGCAATGCACGGTACCGAAGAGGCTAGTAATGATGGAAGGATGAGAGAGCGTATAAACCATGGAATCAACATTAGTCATAAAGAACTCACATACTTATTGAAAAAGTCTACAACTCATTAAAACCAAGAAGTACGCGCATGCTCCTAGGGGGATAGATTGGTAGGAAAAGACCATCGCTCGTCCCCGACCGCCACTCATAAGGAAAGCAATCAAAGAACACCTCATGCTTCAAATTTGTCACACAACGGTTACCATAGGTGCATGCTACGGGACTTGCACACCTCAACACAAGTATTTCTCAATTTCACAATTACTCAACAAGCACGACTCCAATATCACCATCTTTATATCTCAAAACAATTATCAAGTATCAAACTTCTCATAGTATTCAATGCACTTTATATGAATTTTTTTTATTATACCCATCTTGGATGCCTATCATATTAGGACTAGTTTCATAACCAAAGAAAATTACCATGCTGTTTAGGACTCTCAAAATAATATAAGTGAAGCATGAGAGTTCATCTATTTCTTTAAAATAAAACCACCGTTGTGCTCTAAAAGGATATAAGTGAAGCTCAATGAGTAGTAGAATAATTATGAAACTATGTGAAGACTCTCTAATATTTAGGAATTTCAGATCTTAGTATATTATTCAAACAGCAAGAAAAATAAAATAAAATAAGATAACGCTCCAAGCAAAACACATATCATGTGGTGAATAAAAATATAGCTCAAAGTAAAGTTACCGATGAACGAAGCCGAAAGAGGGGATGACATCTGGGGCATCCCCAAGCTTAGACTCTTGGTTGTCCTTGAATATTACCTTGGGGTGCCTTGGTAATCCCCAAGCTTAGGCTCTTTCCACTCCTTATTCCATAGTCCATCGAATCTTTACCCAAAACTTGAAAACTTCACAACACAAAACTTAACGAGAAAACTCAGAAGCTCCGTTAGTATAAGAAAATAAATCACCACTTAGGTACTGTTGTGAACTAATTCTAAATTCATATTGGTGTAATATCTACTGTATTCCAACTTCTTTATGGTTCATACCCTCCGATACTACTCATAGATTCATCAAAATAAGCAAACAACACATAGAAAACAGAGTCTGTCGAAAACAGAACAGTTTGTAGTAATCTGTATCATTCGAATACTTCTGTAACTCCAAAAATTCATACATAAATTTGTGGACCTGAGGAATTTGTCTATTAATCATCTACAAAAATAATCAACCTAAAAGCACTCTCCAGTAAAATATGGCATCTAATCTCGTGAGCGCAAATGTTTCTGTTTTTTATAGCAAGATCGCAAAGACTTCACCCAAGTCTTCCCAAAGGTTATACTTGGCACAAACACTAATTAAAACATAAAACAACATATAAGCTTATTCTAGATGAATTATTTATTACTAATCAGGAGAAAAAGGCAAAGAATAAAAATAAAATTGGGTTGCCTCCCAACAAGCGCTAACGTTTAACGCCCCTAGCTAGGCATGATGATTTCAATGATGCTCACATAAAAGATAAGAATTAAAACATAAAGAGAGCATCATGAAGAATATTACTAGCACATTTAATTCTAACCCACTTCCTATGAATAGGGATTTTGTGAGCAAACAACTTATGGGAACAATAATCAACTAGCATAGGAAGGCAAAACAAGCATAACTTCAAAACTATAAGCACATAGAGAGGAAACTTGTTATTATTGCAATTCCTACAAGCATATGTTCCTCCCTCATTATAATTTTCAGTAGAATTATGAATGAATTCAACAATATAACCATCACATAAAGCATTCTTTTCATGACCTCCAAGCATAGAAAATTTACTACTCTCCACATATGCAAAATTCTTCTCATTTGGAATAGTGGGAGTATCATAAGAAAATCGAATACTATAAATTGTTTCCACATTAAAATAGTAATGTTTGGAAAAAGGGTAATCGTAATCATGACAAGTTTTAATATAATTATCACTACATTTTATAGCATAAGTGTCATCACAATAATCATCATAAGTAGCAACTTTGTTCTCATCATAATCAATTGAAACCTCTTCCAAGATAGTGGAATCATTACTAAATAAAGTCATGACCTCTCCAAATCCACTTTCATAATTGTCACAATAAGATTCAACACCCTCCAAAATAGTGGGATCATTACTTCCTAAAGTTGACAGTCTTCCAAACCCACTTTCATCAATATAACCATCATAAATAGGAGGCATGCTATCATCATAATAAATTTGCATATCAAAACTTGGGAGGTTAAACATATCATCTTCATAAAACATAGCATCCCCAAGCTTGGGCCTTTTCATATCATAAGCATAA
Source organism: Aegilops bicornis (assembly GCA_021605145.1). Taxonomy (NCBI): domain Eukaryota; kingdom Viridiplantae; phylum Streptophyta; class Magnoliopsida; order Poales; family Poaceae; genus Aegilops; species Aegilops bicornis. Next base: position 522,443,032 of record CM038674.1, read on the forward strand.
TCACTCTCATCATTAATAGTATGGATAGCACCAATAGTATAGCAATTATCATCATCACAAAGAGTAATAGGAGATTTTTACCTTTGTTTCTCCGTCTTTTCTTTTTCTCCTTCACATCATGTGTGGGTTTAATCCTCTTTTTGGAGCTCCTTATTAATGAGATTGGTTGAATAGAAAGCTCCTCCTTGTTACCTTCAAGCACTCACCTCCCCGGCAACGGTGCCAGAAAAGAGCTTGATGTCTACTACACAACCTTCTTCTTGTAGACGTTGTTGGGCCTCCAAGTGCAGAGGTTCGTAGGACAGTAGCAAATTTCCCTCAAGTGGATGACCTAAGGTTTATCAATAAGTGGGAGGCGTAGGATGAAGATGGTCTCTCTCAAACAACCCTGCAACCAAATAACAAAGAGTCTCTTGTGTCCCCAACACACCGAATACAATGGTAAATTGTATAGGTGCACTAGTTCGGCGAAGAGATGGTGATACAAGTGCAATATGGATGGTAGCTATAGGTTTTTGTAATCTGAAAATATAAAAAACAGCAAGCTAGCAAGTCATAAAAGTGACCGAAACGGTATTGCAATGCTTGGAAACAAGGACTAAGGTTCATACTTTCACTAGTGCAAGTTCTCTCAACAATAATAGCATAATTAGATCATATAAAAATCCCTCAACATGCAACAAAGAGTCACTGCAAAGTCACTAATAGCGGAGAACAAACGAAGAGATTATTGTAGGGTACGAAACCACCTCAAAGTTATCCTTTCTGATCGATCTATTCAAGAGTCTGTAGTAAAATAACACGAAGCTATTCTTTCCGTTTGATCTATCCTAGAGTTCATACTAGAATAAAACCTTAAGACACACATCAACCAAAACCCTAATATCATCTAGATACTCCAATGTCACCACAAGTATCCGTGGGTAGGGTTATATGATATGCATCACATGATCTCATATTCATCTATTCAAACCAACACAAAGTACTTCAAAGAGTGCCCCAAAGTTTCTACCGGAGAGTCAGGATGAAAAAGTGTGCCAACCCCTATGCATAAGTTCACAAGTTCACTGAACCCGCAAGTTGATCACCAAAACATACATCAAGTAGATCATGTGAATATCCCATTGTCACCACAAATAAGCACATGCAAGACATACATCCAGTGTTCTCAAATCCTTAAAGACTCAATCCGATAAGATAACTTCAAAGGGAAAACTCAATCCATTACAAGAGAGTAGAGGGGGAGAAACATCATAAGATCCAACTATAATAGCAAAGCTCGCGATACATCAAGCTTGTGCTGAATCAAGAACACGAGAGAGAGAGAGAGAGATCAAACACATAGCTACCGGTACATACCCTCAGCCCCGAGGGTGAACTACTCCCTCCTCGTCATGGGGAGCACCGAGATGATGAAGATGGCCACCGGTGAGGGATCCCCCCTCCGGCAGGGTGCCGGAACAGGGTCCCGATTGGTTTTTGGTGGCTACAGAGGCTTGCAGCGGTGAAACTCCGGATCTAGGTTATGTTCTGGAAGTTTGGGGATATATAAGAGGTGTTGGTGTCGGGAACAAGTCAGGGGAGGTCCATGAGGCGGCCACAAGGTAGGGGGCGTGCCCAGGGGGGGTAGGGCATGCCCCCACCCTCATGGCGGCCTCAGTACTCTTCTGGTCCATCTCCGGTACTCCATGGACTTATTTTGGTCCAAAAACAATCTCCGTGAATTTTCAGGTCAATTGGACTCCGTTTGGTATTCCTTTTCTGCGATACTCAAAAACAAGGAAAAAAAGAAACTGGCGCTGGGCTCTAGGTTAATAGGTTAGTCCCAAAAATCATATAAAATAGCATATAAATGCATATAAAACATCCTAGATGGATAATATCATAACATGGAACAATCAAAAATTATAGATACGTTGGAGACGTATCAAACACTAGCAAGCAAGCGCGGAGTCTCCTTCCTATATAGAGAAGTACTACGAGTTTTGTTTTGTCTTCCGGAGCCGGCTTGACCTCGTCAATGACTGTCGAGAAGTCTTCATGCACGTGCCCTGAGGCGCAGTTTTCGTGATTTGATCTGAAGCACCGGATTATAACATATAACACGAAAAAATGCCACATGACAAGAAACCATAAGCTCACTGCCCAAAGGAGACAACATGAATCCCGACGGACAAACTAGACGAGGATCAAAGCCCAAAATAAAGATAAACTCGTAGAAAAGGGTCCATTGATAGATGTCCAAATTAACATAGCCGGCTTGACCTAGATGGCAGCTGAGTAGTCTTCGTGCATGTGCCCCCCATGACTAGCGCCTTGGAGGAACTAAGTTGTCGCTGTTTAACCCTCGTAGTGATCCGAAGCACATGACACCTAATTTTGCGAGATGACAAGAAACCTTTTTTATATTTCTCACCAGAACTACAGCCCTGTACAACACACCCTGCACGATATGTAGACGATAGCCAATCCAGGCGTGTCTGCTGGAGTTTGGCCACATGCATGGACGAACTGATCTCCCGTGTCATGCAGGGACTGTCCAGGCACCAACGTCTGTACAACACTTCTCTAGTGCTATCACTAGTCTCTCTCTTCAATTAACTCACCCAACTTGCGGGGTCGGGGAGTGTGCCTATGGTCGGTTCTCAATTGCGGTCCCACATGTGTGTGCAAATGCAATATGACGCGCATTCCATTCGGAGAGCAGTGTGCCAGACCGACCGACCGACCGTCTGGGGTGCGACGCGAACACGACAGGCGTGGTGTATACTCCGTACATGTGTACCGCTGTTTTCTTGAGGCTTTGCTCCATGGCGCAATCCATGGATACAAAATTAGTATATTGTACTATTTAAAAGTCGAGGGCGGGGCTTCTTCCGCGCGGTAGGCGGGGCAGTTCCGCATAGTCTGTTCGACAAAGACGCGAGAAGATGAGGGAGTAGGTTGCTGCAAATGTAAGGCTGTGTGATTTGACAGCGAGTTACTGCTGGACAGGTGGGGCCCCGTGATTTGACTTGCCATTATCATTTTAACGGCGGCGCTATGACCGGCGTGAGTCTCCCGATTCCTGACCACCTCCATACAGGTGCCTCTCCCGATGCTCCACCGTGTAGAGACTGGCTCTTGCATGAGAGCCCACTCCTCCACTTTTTCCTTGCCTCTTTCCCCCACACATGCGAAAATGCCATGTAAAGCGGGCTTATAGCCCACTATTGTACATGATCCTACATGTGCTAAGCCTGCCACATAGGCATAAAGTCTGATGTTGCAAGTTAATTAAGAAGAGAGAGAGTAGTTTGGTGACCCCAGGAAGAAACGGTGCTAAGTGCGTGTACCTAGATGATGCAAACTTAGCAACAGAAAACTAAGCACCTATGCATTGGGGACTTGACTTGCTAAGACATTTAATGCCCATAGCACCTCATCTAAGCACCATTTCATTGGCAGAGGTCACTCCTTGACAAATGCAATAAATACTACGAAGAAAGAGATAGAGAGAGTAAACAAAAAATACTCTTATAGCTAACCTTGTTGTAGTATGAATGACTAAGTGATGACTATGTATGACAAGCCAACATCATATAGCCTAACGCACCATGTTAAATCTCCAAGGGTGCAACCGCGTGAGCGAGACGACGGTCGTGGTAGGCGCGACCATGATACGGGCTGCTGGCAGCCCTTGGATATGAGATCGAACAGTCACATGCTAAGTTGCTGAAAATTTGCAGAATAACCCTCCAGGATAGGATATTCACCCATAGGTCTAGAATCACGCCATGCAACCTTTCGATCTCGGATCCAAGGGCTCTCGGAAGGCCGTATCATGGGAGAATGGAAAGCTTCGTATCACCTGTAATTTTCCTGACGGTTGACATGGCATCGAAAGCCATTTAACTGGGCGTTGAGTAGACATGACATCTAATCGGGCCCCCATAGTACTGTGCATGAATACATTTATCCACCAGGCAAGCCACTACCCTGCCATTCGCACGCCCCACTCAGCATTTTTACAATCGAAAAACCGTTGGCAGTTCACTCCTACTCGTCCCCGGATGTCCTTTAACATTACGACAGTTCGCTCCTAGTCGTCTCGTCCTTTCACATTACGGCAGTTCCACTAATTCTAGCCCTCCTCCCAAATCCATGGCATCCAAAATCTTCATGATCAGCGGTGAGTACAAGGTTCGAACCATCACCGACGATGAGTTCGACGTCATCTACACCCGTTCTTCCGTGACGGTGAAAGGATGCCTTCATCACTTCAGATGCATGTTCGAAAACTCAAATGATGAGTGGGTCGCTGGGCTAGATGTTGAGTACACTAAGTCCTAGGAAAAGAAAATAACCTAAAGGAGGAAGATAAGAAGAAGCCTGCCGTGATCCAGGTTTGCGTGCAGGACTTATGCTTAGTCTACCACATATGCCATGCTGACGTTGAGTGCAAGGAATTTAAGAATTTCCTCAAGGGCGGCCGACTCAAATTCGTTACTGTAGACTATAGGAACGACATAAGAGTCCTGGATCGGATGGGCCTCGTTGTAGGCAAACCCTTCGACCTCCAAAATAATGGGCTGGTGTTCTCTCGTGATAAGCCTTCAATGCTGACCCTGGCAGGAGCCATGGTTCATCCTTAAATGCAGTGGCCAGAAGAAACCTCCATAAGCGTTTTTATCGTATGCGTGGCAGTGGAATGTACTAGATATAGACGACATCCACTATGCTGGAATGGATGGCTACCTTTGTCTCAATATCTACAAGGGTTGGATGAAGAGCAAGAGCCACACTAAGCAAAGAAGTATCGGCCAAGAGGAAGAGGGACAAGGATGAAGTCGAGGACGTGGACGAGGACTTCGAGTAAGGTGGCAGTGTCGTTGCTCAGGGTGGTTCTAATGCAGTGTCTACCGGATTAGTTGCTTAGTTTAATTTCAGGTGTGCTTAGTTTTATTTGAGGGTGTGTTGTGCCGAGCCCCCAACAGAACTATGTTATGTTTCTTCTCGTTACTTTAACTCTTCAGTACGTACATACTAGTATTTCTTATAGTTCATCTTTTAGTTGGTATAGTACTACGACTACCACTCGTTTCTTCACATTATATAAGCACAATACATATGGCCAACATCATATAGCCAGCAGTTTAGTTGTCAAAGAATTTCAGGGGGCTTAGTTTTGTCAAAGAATTTCAGGGTGCTTAGTTTTATTTGAGGGGTGTGTTGTGCTGGACACCATTATTGTGACTCAAATCTCTTTTGCCATGTTATAATGACATAAATACTGATGGACCAACATGCCAGCTCTCCTTCAATCTCACTGCAGTAAAATAAAGTGTGGGGCCTACTTGATCCCAACAGCGTTCTTATTTTCCTGTAAAATTGTTCGCTTGGTTACTCCTGACAAGCGGGGCCACACTTATCATTGTGAGAATCGGCTTATTTTTGTCATGTAACATGGTCAACGGGTTTGACGTGAAAATCACAATGACTAATGGCATTTTTGAGCAAACATCTCACTTAACGACGGCATTTTTGAGATATCTAATTGCATTTTTGAGCAGGCTTCTCATGGATCGATGGCATTTTTGAGTAGTTGTGACTTCTAATGGCAAAACTAAGTAGTGATACACAACTAGTGCCATAAATAATAAGAACCCAAGAATTAAATAGGTATGCTAATTTCTTTAATAGAATTTAGCACCCCATTTAACCACACACTAGCTTTTTTCATAGTACTATATGCATAATTTGGCGACGAGCGCTCTCTATATGTACCACATTTTTTCTTTAATTTCATATTGTTAGTTTTGCTCCATGGCGCAATCCATGGATCCTACTACTGTACAAAAGTATACATTTTTTAAAAGGCTAGAGGGCGGGGTAGTCTAGCTAGGTTGGTTTCAAGAGAGGCAAGGGCCTTTGTGATTTGACGGCTCATTACTACTGGAAGGCGGGGCCTTTTGATTTGACTGCTCGTATAAATGTGCCGACGACCTGAGGTGGAGCAAAGAACCGTGCGGTATACTCAAGCTTTCCACTGGAGTACGATGGAGGAGCACGAAACACGGCAGCCCAGTGCCATATCTCTACTCTCTACTCTTATTATATATTACTAGCAAGAGGCCCATGCGTTGCATGGAACATCAAGATGCATTTATATGAGCTGTTTATCTCGTGGGAGACGAAGATGAATGAGGGAAGTCCTTATTTGCAAATGTCGAGAGGGGTGCGGGTATCTTTTGGCAAAATTGTCATAGTTTCCTTTCTATCCGTCAGATATAGATCGGACGGTCTATATTGCAGGATGGCAGGCACACCATCTTCACCAACTCGTTTTTTTATAAGAGTAGAGATTATAAAAAAACCAATTTGCTGATGATGTTGTGCCTGCCATCTTGTATGTAGACCGTCCGATCTATATCTGACGGATAGAAAGCAAACTATGACAATTTTGCAAAAGATACCCGTACCTCTCTCAACATTTACAGATATGGTGTTTCCTCATTCATCCTTATCGCCCACAACCTCATTGCTGAGAAATTAAAAAAGGAAGTCTCTGGAACAATCTAGCATGGTGGCTGGCTGCGCTCACGGGCGCCTGGCCCATCCCCATGCCCCAGCCCAGTCCGACCACCAGTCACCACCACGCCCCACTCCTCCTCACCTTAAATCTCATCTGTCTCGAGATATCATTTTTTTGATGAAATTCTCGAGATACCATTTTTCCGATAAAATTCTCGAGATATCATTTGTTTTTACACACGGGATTACTCCTGCATGGTTCAATCACAACAGGTGTTTTGTAAAAAAATGCATCTTGATGTTCCGTTCAATGCACGGTCATGTTGCTAGTGGCGATAAAAAATGATCTCATTTGCTAGTCATCTTATTTTTAGCATTGTTCTATTCATGCCTCACAGAGAACGTGACACGTGCGGTGAAACACCCGAAGCAAAAGAAGAAACACAGGAGCAAAAGAAGAAGGAAGATTATCACCCCAAAAAAAAAGAAGGAAGACGCACACACAAGTGTGGGACGCTGCTCTCACTACATGAAGGGTTGCTAGCCGTGGAGTCGTAACTGCTTCTTCATCGCCTGCACGACCTCCATCTCCTTGCGCGTCTCCTCCACTATCTTCTTCATTCTGTTCATGACGCGGGATTTCTGGACGCGAGCCTTCATCATTTGTTCCATGGCTGCATTACGTACCTTGACAGCAGCCGGGTGCTCGATGCAGAGCTTCGCCAACTCCTCCTTCTGTTCCATGACGAGGGCCTGCAACATCTTCATCGAGGAACTACTATTCTCATGCAACTTCTTCCAGCCAGCGTTCTCCTCCTTCAGCAGGTCGAGCTCGTGGCAGGGCTTCGCCTTGTCCTCCTGTAGTTGCAAGATTTTGCTGGTCGCCTTCTTCTTTGAGGCAATGCTCTTCTTCAGTAGCATCACCAAGCCGGCGTTCAACTCCCCCTGCTCATTGAGCTTAGCGGGCATGTCGTTGAGGCTCACCTTCAGCAGCTCCACCAAGCCGTGGATGAACTCCTTCAGCTTATTGAGGTGCTTATTGAGATGATCGGGCATGTCGTCGAGGGATAATGACTCCAATGCCGCCAACTCGGCATGTTCGCGTCCACGGCTAGGGCACTCCTAGGAGCCATCGCCTGCCCGTGAGAGATCTTTCGAGGTCTCTGCGTGGCGACGAGCCCTCTTTTTTCGTAGCCTTGGTTGCCGCTTCCTTGTTACGAGTAGTTCTCGACCTAGAGATCTGCACACCGGCCATGGCAAGGACAGATGAAGAAGGAGGACTTATGAGGAGGAAGGTAGAGTAATTTTTGGTTAGGTAGTTCCCATTTTTATAACCTAAGTACTAGCATATAGCGACCCGACCTCAGGCGGTCAAGTCTCTGTGCTTAAGTGTCATCCCTGGGTCGGTAATGCTGACACACACAGTACTTGAAGGATTTATAACAGAGTGTAATCACACACTTATTACATCAAATGTCTCAAAAGAGAACTTATTACAATAATATGGCTTAAGGCCATCTAAATAAGATAACCGCGGAAGCATCGAAGGTAAATGAGTCCATCAACTCCAACGGCATAGCTGAGTGCACGACAATGACCTAGCGCACCTTACTTTTCGTCTGAAAAGTCTGCAACATAATACATTGCAGCCCGACGGGTCAGCACATGGAATATGCTGGCAAAATAACACTGTAGAGCAATGAACAAGTAAATGCTATCACTACATGCATATATGGCTGGTGGAGGCTCTAGGGTTAACACATTTTGTGAAAAGACAATTTTTCCCTACAACAAAGGAATATATTTTGTTTAACTATCATGGTGGTTGAAAGATTGAGAAGGTTCCTCCAACTCAATCCCAATTAAGAAGCATTAATAACCCAACAAATTACTTTAGAGTGATGAGATCCACATGATAATCCAAGAACCAGATACTGAAGATGTCCATAACCGGGGACACGACTAGCCATGATTAGTTTGTACACTCTGCATAGGTTTGCACTTTTCCCCACAAGACTCGATCTCCTCCGTTGGATTTCTCGCACTACATGATGTTTGAGAAACGGATGACCGAGACACAGTCTTTCAGAAGCATTAACTCATTACTCCGGGTAGACAATACCACCTACATCCCCTACATCTGCTAGCCTACCACTGAAAGAGGTCACACAACATACTCAACTATGCCAGAGCCCATAATGGCTTGTGGCTGCACACGGACGTTTCCAACATGAATAATCTTATGATCCCTTTGAGCCTAGGTGGCGAACCGTAGGATGATCACACGGGTACTCCGGGATATCCTAGGACAACACTGGATTCTCCAGGTGCCCGTAACCAATCCAGCTAGATGTGTATTTAAGTAGCCACCTTTAGTTAACCGTTAATTAACAACTCACACATCTTTCATGGATACACTCAAACCCAAAGCACGTCTACTAGCATAGCATAGCGGGATAAGCATAACGTAGAAGTAACTCCCAAGGTTTGAAATAAAAGGTCAATAGGTTCTACCTCATCATCTACTTCCCAAACCCACATGTTAATCAGATCCTAACCATGCAGTGTTTGAGGATTGGAACTAATGCATAAAAACTGCGTATTAAGGGATATGATCAAAGTGTTACTTGCCTTGCTGACGATCTTCAAACCCTAGAGACTCGTAGTAGCACGCTTCACACTCCAGAAATTTTATCGCAAACAAACAATAGAATACATAAGCAATCAAGCATATATGCAAGGGTAAAACTTAAATAAAAATATCCAAGCTTAAAGTTCAACTGAAGGGCTTCGATTTGCAAAAAGAATTAATCGAATCGGAGCTACGGAACTGAAACTACGATCAAAAGAACTTCGAATTCAAATCTGCTTGAAACCAAATTTCAAATTTTCAAAACCATGTTCAAGTTGTTTAACAGAAAGAGGGGTTCGAGACAAAGATTTTGGTGTTGGTTTCACTGGATTTGGATGAACGGTTAAAAAGTTGCGAGGGTTTGAAGATCAGGGGCTAATCTGTGATAAAAATAATCACGGATAGGTCCCTGGCCGAAAATAAAATAAAAAGAAAGAGACTACGGGTCGAACGTTTGCTAAAAGAGAAAATGAATGAATTCGTTCGTTATAAGAACTAAACGAACAAACATTCGTAAAATAGAACTAACCAAAGAAAACCGAGAAAACCGATCTAATAAATAAAAAAACCCGACCTAGGGTTTAAAAAAAACGACGACGGCTTTTGCAGTTTTACCGGTTCACGGGAAAAAAGCGGCGGCGGCGGTGGCGGGATCCGGCGGGCGGCGGCACAATGAGGCGACGGAGTGCATTGTGGCCATGAGCAGTGGTCATGGGTGGAGGAGGAGGCGGCGGCCTCGGGGCGGGTTATAAATGCTCGCCCCTGGAGCCCCGACTTGGTGAGGGGATCGAGGCCATGGCGGCGGCGGCTCGGACTCCGGCGGGTGTCCGGTTCGGCCACGCGCTAGGAGACGGCGGCGCTTACGGGCCGGCTGGGCCTTTGGCCGAGTTCGGTCCAAACCGTTTTTTTAATAAATTCCGCAGAAGTTAAAATCCTAAAAAATATAAAAAAAATAAAATGCCAAAAATAATTTTCACTGCCTAAATAAAACATTTAGAACATGATGAACATTTTTCTGGCCTAAAAGTGCAATTTTGCAAAATGCATATTTTCTAATTCAAATAAACTAGCAATAAAATCCAAATAAAAAATTTATTTGATTTTAACATTTTTACTCCAATATTTCTTTTATTTTGGAGAAGTCATTTTATCTCCTCTCATTTTTTATAGAGAAAATATATTGGAGAGAAAATTTATTAAAACCAAAATGATCCTCTTTTCAAATTTGAGAAAATTCAAATATGAAAATAAATGAAATCCCCAACTCTCTCCATGGGTCCTTGAGTTGCTTAGGATTTTCTAGGATCGCAAACAAAATGCCAATAAAATATGATATGCATATGATGACCTATGTATAACATTTCAAATTGAAAATTTGGGATGTTACAAACTACCCCCCTTAAGATGAATCTCGCCCTCGAGATTCGGGTTGGCCAGAAAATAGTTTCAGGTGGTCTTTGTGTTGGTCTTTCTCTCGTTCCCAGGTGGCTTCATCCTCGGTATGGTGGCTCCACTGAACTTTGCAAAACTTGATAACCTTGTTGCGTGTAACTCGCCTGGCAAACTCGAGAATCTTGACGGGTTTCTCCTCGTAGGTCAAATCGCTATCCAACTGAATTGCTTCCAGGGGCCTATCGGCCATCTCTGCATGACACTTCTTCAACTGGGAAACGTGAAACACATCATGAACTCCTGACAGTCCTTCGGGTAACTCCAACTTGTAGGCCACTTCTCCCATACGCTTCAAAACTCGGTATGGTCCTACAAATCTCGGGCTAACTTTCCCTTAACTCCAAAGCGTTTAACTCCTCGGAGTGGTGACACACGAAGATATGCTCTGTCTCCAATTTCGTAGAATACCTCCTTGCGTTTTGAATCTTTATAACTCTTTTGTCTGTTCTGAGCTACCTTTAGTGTATCTCGAATTAGCTTAACCTTCTCTTCGGACCCCTTGATCAAATCTGGTCCAAACAACTGACGGTCTCCAACTTCATCCCACATCAATGGTGTCGTGCACCTTTTCCATACAAAGGTTCAAAAGGGGTCATCTTCAAACTAGCTTGGTAGCTGTTATCGTGTGAGAACTCCGCGTAAGGCAGATTATCATCCCAACTAGATCCATAATCTAGCACACAAGCTCTCAACATGTCTTCTAGAATATGATTGACTCTCTTGGTCTGTCCATATTTCTGCGGATGAAAGGCTGTACTGAACCCTAGCCTGGTACCCAAGGTCTGGTGCAGCTGATGCCAAAACTTCGAAGTAAAATGAGTCCCTCTATCTGATACGATGGTCCTCGGAACTCCGTGCAGACATACGATCCCGGTCATATATATCTTGGCCAACTTCGCACTCGTATAGGTGGTTTTCACTCGGATAAAGTGAGCCACTTTGGTCAAACGATCCACTACAACCCAGATAGAATCATATCCCAATCGGGTCCTGGGTAATCCGGTGATGAAATCCATGCCATGCTTATCCCACTTCCATTCGGGTATCGGCATAGGCTGCAGTAATCCTTCTGGCTTCTGATGTTCTACCTTCACTCTCTGACATACATCACAGAGGGCTACATACTCGGCAATAGCCTTCTTCATACCAGTCCACCAGAAACACTCCTTTAAATCCAAATACATCTTGGTGTTTCCGGGGTGTATCGAATATGGCGAGTCATGAGCTTCTTGAAGTATTAACTTCCTGATCTCTACATTATTGAGTACATAAACATGGTCCTCAAACCATAAAGTGTCGTGCTCATCCTCACGAAATCCTTTGGCTTTTCCTTTGCTCATTCTCTCCTTTATCTCAGCAATCTCCTTATCATCCTTCTGTGCTTCTCCAATCTTTCCCAATAATGTTGACTGAACCTCCATTGCTGCAACAAAACCTCTAGGAACAATCTCCAAACATAGCACCGTGAGATCTTTGGCCAACTCCTTTGGTAATCCTCTGCTTATGAGGGTATTGGCATAACTCTTTTGGCTCAAAGCGTCTACTACGACAATGGCCTTGCCTGGGTGATAGTGTTGCTTCATATCATAATCCTTTATAAGTTCCAACCATCTCCTTTGCCTGAGATTCAGCTACTTCTGTGTGAAAATGTACTTCAAACTCTTGTGATCCGTGTACACATCACAACGGTTTCCAATAAGAAAGTATCTCCAGGTCTTGAGTGCATGAACTACAGCTGCTAACTCCAAATCATGCATGGCATAATTCAACTCATGCGGTCGAAGCTGACGTGAGGCGTACGAAACAACTCTTCCATCTTGCATAAGTACTCCTCCAAGTCCTAAGCGAGAAGCATCACAATACACTTGAAATTCCTTGCGTATATCCGGCAGAATCAGCACTGGGGCTGTAACCAAACGTTTCTTCAACTCTAGGAAACTTGCCTCACACTCATCTGTCAACTTGAACTTAGTGTCTTTCTTCAACAACTCCGTCATAGGTTTCGCAGTCTTGGAGAAATTCTCAATGAATCTCCGATAATATCCCGCGAGTCCAAGAAAACTGCGGATCTCTCCAACTGAGGTGGGTGCCAACCACTCAGTGACTGACTGAACTTTGGTGGGATCTACTGCTATACCTTGTCCTGATATAACATGTCCAAGGACTCCAACTTCCTTCAACCAAAACTCACATTTGCTGAACTTGGCATATAGCTGATGTTCCCTGAGCTTCTCGAGAACTAAACGCAGTTGCTCCTTGTGTTCCTCTTCATTCTTTGAATATACCAAAATATCATCAATGAACACCACGAAAAACTTGTCCAAGAACTCCATGAACACCTTATTCATCATACTCATGAAATAGGCAGGGGCATTAGTCAATCCAAATGACATAACCATGTACTCATATAGCCCGTACCTTGTGGTGAAGGTTGTCTTAGGTATATCCTATTCTTGGATCTTCAGCTGGTGGTATCCCGATCGCAGATCGATCTTGGAAAATACTTTAGGTCCTCGCAGCTGGTCAAACAAATCATAGATCATCGGTAGTGGGTACTTGTTCTTGATCGTTACTTCATTCAATGCACGAAATCAACAACCATTCTCAAAGATCCATCCTTCTTCTCAACTAAAAGCACTAGGGCTCCCCGCGGTGATAAATTTCTTCGAATGTAACCTTTCTCCAATAACTCCTTAATCTGCTTCTGAATCTCCTCCAGATCATTTGTGGGCATCCGGTAGGGTCTCTTCGAGATCGATCCGGTGCCTGGCAACATCTCTATCAAAAACTCAACGTCTCGATCCGGCGGCATGCCTGGTAGTTCCTCTGGAAATAAATCCGGGAAATCCTTCACTACATGCACTTCCTCCTGAACAATTCCTGAGAGGGAATTCACTTGGGTCCTCCTCGGCGCATACCTGGATACATATTTAATCCTTTTTCCCTCCGGGGTGGTGAGCAGAATTGACTTACTAGCACAGTCAATGGTCCCTCCATACTTCGATAGCCAATCCATGCCTAGTATTATATCCAATCCTTGTGACTCCAAAATTATTAGGTCTAAGGGGAAAACATGGCTACCAATGGTTAAGGGTAACCGATCACACCATCGGCTGGCCATATACTCTGCTCCTGGCAAGCTTACTAACATGGGTGACCTAAGTGTTGGATGTGGGGTTCCGGCAAACACTTAAGGTTCAAACACTGGGGCGCGCGCGAAGTCTTTCCCTCCAACCGATCTATGCTCTAGCTCGCTGAGATCTCGCGGACGAACTCGACGAACTCGCAACACAGAAAGACACGAGGTTTATACTGGTTCGGGCCACCGTTGTGGTGTAATACCCTACTCCAGTGTGGTGGTGGTGGATTGCCTCTTGGGCTGATGATGAACAGTACAAGGGAAGAACAGCCTCCTGAGGTTGAGGTGTTCTTGTGCGTATGAACTTGTGGCGTGAGGATTCCCCCCTCTACTGTGGTGGCTAGATCTACTTATATAGGCCTTGGTCCTCTTCCCAAATATCGAGCAGGAAGGGAGCCAACAATGGTGGGCAAATTGGAAGGGGGACAGCCAGTACAAACTATCCTGACAAAAGCGGTCTTCGCCTGCGAAAAGCTCTGGGGTGACGCCGTCTTGGGCTCCACGATGACCTCTGCCTTGCCACCCTCTTGGTCTTGGTCTCGTTGCACCAATATGGCAACCTTTGCCTGATGCCTCGTTACTCTTCGCCTGCGCTGGTCTCCTTAGCACCAAAGAGGAAATAGGGACGCTGCACACACTGGCGCCCGCCAGGCACCCGCCTGGTACCGTTCGTCATGGCTCACGTCACGAGAGCCTCATGAGGTTTGCCTCGCCTTGCTATCTCCTCTCCTCGTCAACCTGCTTGGCTAGGCCACTCCAGAGGAGGTCTTGCATCATCCGCCTCGCGAGGCTTGGACCCTCGCGAGGGTCTTGGGTGTCTTGTTGATGAAGATGGGCCGTACGGCCTGCTGCTTGGCCATGCTGTGGGCCGCAGGCAGGCAAGTCTTGGGACCCCGTTCCCAGAACATCGATAATAGCCCCCGGGCCTAAGGTGCGCTCGGGCTTGGCTCCGCGGCGAAGCCAAGGGTCAAGTTCGGAGCACCGTGGCCCCCAAAAGCCTGCGGCCTCGGTCGACGCATGGTGGTTGATTGGACATGGGCGTCTCCGCTTCCCCATGTTGCCTTCGAATCCGCTTGGCTATGCGGCCCCCGTGGCCTACACAGTGATTCCTCCGCCTCCCGCGCCTTGCTCCCCGAATTCCCCTGCTTCCTTGTGACTCTACTTCTCTTCTCCAATCTAACTTGCACTACGTTTACTCCATCGCCATGGCGCCGAAACAGGTTGAGAAGGGGAAAAGACCTCTGTCTCCGCCGGCAGCGCCTCCGTCCTTTGCGCCAGCGCTCGGCTCGTATCGGGTGCTCAACGACGAGGCCATGGGCAAGGTGCGTCCGATGCTTGCTTCCAGCTTCAACGAGTGGGGGAAGACGGTGGCTTAGCCTGCGTCCCGTACCCGCACGGCTCGAGCAGCCACTGAGGTCCCGATCTTCATCGACCCCCCTGGGCTGGTTTGATTCCTCCCTTCTCCGCCTTCTTTAATGCTGTGCTTGAGCATTATCAGATCCACATGCTGCACCTCGACCCTCAATCTATGACTCTTCTGGCCGTCTTCGCCTTCGTGTGCGAAGCCATGGTTGGCATTGCCCCTTCTGTGGCTCTCCTCCGCCATTTCTTCTCATTGCACCTGACCTTCCCTCAACAAAGCTCGGGATGCATGAGCTTCCATGCCGTGGCTGCGACGGCGGGCGAGGGGATCGACTTCGAGCTTCCCCATCCACGAACGAATTCCGGACACGATGGGTGTTTGTCGATGCTAGTGTGCTCAGTTCTCTGCTCCAGGCTCCGTCAGGGCCCGCTAATCCTAATTCCGGCTGGAGCCATCAGCGACTCTCGAGCCCCAGTCTTGCCCACGTCTGGCTCAGGTTGAGGTTGCTGAAAGATTGCGGCGTAACTGCACCGATGGTGGTGAAAGAATTCGTCAAACGCCGGGTTGATCCGCTTTAGCGCCATTCTTGCCCAATGTGGACCTTGCTCAGTAGCCAGGACCACATGAGGTTTCAGGAGTCTGGGCTCCTCCTCGGGACACGGCAAACAGTGCTCAAGGTCCTGACGGGTGTCCCCTTGCCGGCCGAACTGCCTGGGAAGAACTGTTTGCTGTACCGCTGCAAGAACAAGGATGAGTTTGTGAAGAACATGCCTCTCTTCGATGAATGGGGGCCGTGGCCGGATGGCCTGGAGGGGCCTCGCGAGAACCCCGTCGTTGTGGTTCCCTTCTTTGCCCCTGATGCTGAGCCCGCCCCAGGTGACAGTGCAGGTGGGCGAGCCCCAGCGGAGGCCGGTGACCCGAGTGTTGAGGAGGACGTGCTTAGTTGTGATCCTGGGGTGTCGTCCTCAGGAGGCTGCCACTCCCCTCCTGAGGAGCCAGTTGTTGAGGAGGCGCTGCATGCGACTCCCGAGGCCAAGGCTCCAAGAGTCTCGGGAGGTCGTGGTGAAACGGTGCCTGGCTGTTTGCTGCGACTGGGCACCCCTGAAGATATTCTTCCGAGATTTTCTTGGCCCTCACAAGACCGCCGCCACGTCCAGCGTTTCAGTCGTCTTTGTGTGGACTTCGAGGAGCTCCGCAAGAGGAAAGGATCTCCCAGCGGCAGCAACATCTTTGGACCACTGAAGCGGAGGAAGTACATCGCCGTTGATGTGTAAGTATCGTACCGCTGTGGCTCCTTGTGTACTGTTTTTTCGTCTCCTGACGTCAGTTCTTCAGGGCTCCTTCCATCGAGGCGGCCGCGCCTCCTGAGAAGTGGCCTTCTTCTTCCTTAACTCTCCCGCTGGCCGCGAGCGCTCCGGGTCCGCTGGTTGCTCCTGGAGTGAGGCTGGTCAAAGGGGCGCTCATGCTTTCCTGGCGCTCGGAACTTGCAACCTTGTCGCCCCTCCCACTTGGTCTGGCGTGGAGCCTGGCAGGCGTGCCCAAGACTCCCCCGTTGGTCTTTGACGGCAATTTGTTGGCTCCGATCCTTGGCTCCTCTTCAAGCAGTGAGCCCCAGCGGGCTTGGGCTTCTCGTGAGGACGGGCTGGTGTTGGGTGAGGCACCAGCCCCCAGCCCCCTGCCGAGGGGTGGCGCGCCGCTTGGTGCTCCACCCGTAGCCCCCGAGGTGGAGGATGAAGAGGGCCGGGCGTTCGAGCTTGAGCGCGGGCGGAGCATGGTTCGCCATGAGCTCTTCCAAGAGGCGATGAACACGATGGGCCAACTTGGTGAAGAGCTCGCGAGCGTCGATTCACGTCTTGAGGCTGAAGGTCTCCGGTTGGCGGAGGAGCGTCACAAGGTGAAGGTGGCCATCAACCTCGGCCGCTATCAGCGTGACCTTGAGAACGCGAAGGCCGAGGCGTCTCTCATGGTCTCCCACAAAGCCCACTCTCGAGCCTTGGAAGAGGCTCGCGAGGCTGATCGCCGCCGTGAGGCCACGGAGAAACGCGCGTGGGAGCTCCAGGCCTGGAGCGTGTCTCTTGAGCAGCAGGTGGAGGCGCGCAGGGCCGCTCTTGCGTCGCTGAGGGGGACACCCGCGGAGGAAGATGAGGTTCGGAAGCGCGAGGAGGCGCTGGCCCTGGAGGCCATGGAACGCAGCCGCGAGCTCGAGCAACTGGAGACGAGGGAGTGTCAGGTTGCCCAAGCAGAAGATGCCATCGGGGCTCGTGAGGCTGGAGTCGAGGAGGAGATGAACCGCCGAGTGGGCAAGGTTCGGGCGGACCTGGAGGGCAGGTACGACCTGAAGCTGAAACTTGCGGGCATGGAAGATGAGGGCAGGGCCGCCGCCCTCAGGCCCAGGTTGGACGAGGCTGAGAGGCGGGCGGAAGCCACGACCACCGCCCTGGTCACGGCACAGTCGTACTTGGCTTCCGCCTGCGCCGAGCTGCGTACCCTCCGGAGGCGGGTTGATGACGCAGAAGCCATCGCGAGGCAAAACACGGAGGAGTTGCTCCAACGTCGAACGCTGGAGCGCGAGCATGCCCCTATGCTTCAGGATCTCCGGAACAAGGCCAATATTGCCCTGGGCCATATCTGCGACGTGGAGGCGCTGCCCCCTTACTCAAATGATTATGCCAGCCACCTGACCTTCTTCACCGAGGTGATGACGCGCCTGGAGGCTCGATCTGCCAGAGCCCGCCAGCTTGTGGAGGAAAGGGGCGTGGCCTGCTCGAGCGTGCCTTCTCGCGCGTCTTTAGCCACCTCCTGAATGCCGACCCCAACTTTGACTTTGACGCCGCCATCGCCCCCGTACCCACGGCTGTCCAGGGCAACCTAGCTATCGGATGTGGGGTTCCGGCAAACCCTTAAGGTTCGAACACTAGGGTTCGAACACTAGGTTCACGCTCTAGCTCGCTAAGATCTCACGGATGAATTCGACGAATTCGCAACACAGAAAGACACGAGGTTTATACTGGTTCGGGCTACCGTTGTGGTGTAATACCCTACTCCAGTGTGGTGGTGGTGGATTGCCTCTTGGGCTGATGATGAACCGTACAAGGGAAGAACATCCTCCTGAGGTTGAGGAGTTCTTGTGCTTGTGTAGTTGGGGATGATCTGAGCTAGTTCGGGGCCCGCCCCTTCTACTGTGGTGGCTAGTCCTATTTATATAGGCCCTGGTCCTCTTCCCAAATATTGAGCGGGAAGGGAGCCAACAACGGCGGACAAATTTGAAGGGGGACAACTAGTACAATCTATCATGACAAAAGCGGTCTTCGCGTGCGAAAAGCTCTGGGGTGACGCTGTCTTGGGCTCCACGATGACCTCCGCCTTGCCACCCTCTTATTCTTGGTCTCGTTGCACCAATAAGAGAATATTTGCCTGATGCCTCGTTACTCTTTGCCTGCGCTGGCCTCCTTAGCACCAAAGAGGAAATAGGGACAATGCGCGCACTGGTGCCCACCTGGTACCGTTCGTCATGGCTCACGTCACGAGAGCCTCGTGAGGTTTGTCTCGCCTTGATATCTCCGCTCCTCGTGAGCCTGCTTTGCTAGGCCACTCCGGAGGAGGTCTTGCGTCGTCCGCCTCGCGAGGCTTGGACCCTCGCGAGGGTCTTGGGTGCCTTGTTGACGAAGATGGGTCGTACGGCCTGCTGCTTGGCCACGCTGTGGGCCGCAGGCAGGCAAGTCTGGGGACCCCCGTTCCCAGAACACCGACAGTAGCCCCTGGGCCCAAGGTGTGCTTGGAGGCTTGCAGGGCGAAGCCAAGGGTCAAATCTGAACCTCGGGCCCCAAAAGCCTACGACCTCGGTCGACGCGTGGCGGTTGATTGTACGTGGGCGTCTCCGCTTCTCCACGCTGCCTCGGCAACTGCACGACTTGACAAGTCCCTGCGACATGCGAGGAAAACCATCATTACCTACAATCGTGGGAGACGCCGGTTGGCCTTCTCTTGCTA
Source organism: Aegilops bicornis (assembly GCA_021605145.1). Lineage (NCBI taxonomy): Eukaryota > Viridiplantae > Streptophyta > Magnoliopsida > Poales > Poaceae > Aegilops > Aegilops bicornis. Next base: position 522,462,121 of record CM038674.1, read on the forward strand.
TAAATGGGGAGGGGGCGGAGCCCCCGTTGCCCATCTCTTCCTCGCTCGCTTGCTTCTTCTTCCTTGCTCCACTGCTGACAACAATGGCGCACATCAGAAGGTTTTCCGCCGAAGAGAAAGGAAAAGCTCCCCGTAACGATCCGGGGCCACTTCCACCGAAGAAGAGGTCGATCCATCACCATGATGAAGCGTCGATGCAGGTGGTGACGAGGCCTTGGTGCGAGCGGCTTCCTCCAGGGTACCTTCTACCTTGTACGCCCGAGCCGAGGGCTCGGGAGGTTGGAGCCACGAGCAGTGCCGCCCGCGCCGCGTCCGGGGCCGCCGCGCCACTGCGCCACGTGCCGTCGCCCCCGGGGTCCACGCCACGGACTCTTCGCGCAAGCTGGTGCTGTGGGCGTCGTTGCCTCCAAGCTCCTGGATCCGCTTCCCGCGGTTCTTCTCCGACGTGATGCCGTCGAGGGGCCTCTCGAGCTCTGGCTGCAGCACGCCGACTGCAGCGCTCCGGCGACCGGAGCGGAGATCGAAGCGGTCCCCACCGGCAAGATCTTCATGACTCGCGGCTGGGGCGAGATCGCGCGGGTCTGCCGTGCGAGGGGAGCCCTCGCGATCCACTTCGAGTACGACGGCGCCTCCACGCTCCACTTCAAGGTCTTCGACACCGAGGGCCGCCGCCTGGAATGCTGCTCTGGGGAGGAGCGCCAGACCGACGCGCGCTCTGCCCGAAGCTACTCCAACAGCAGTAGCCCTTGGGAGTCCGGCAGCTCTCCTGAGCATTACGAGACTCCGGAGACGAGCGACAACAGCTACGTGCCCCCGAGCTCTCGCCGCGCTCGGGGCAGGGCTGCAGCGTCCGGCCGTCGCCGCCGCTGATCTGGATGGGTTTGGCGCCGGCCTCCCGTGGCTCACTGTTGATGATGGCGTCTACCATGGAAGGGTGTAGATAGGATTCCCCTTAGTATCAGCTTTTTTTTCCTGCGAAGAATCATGAATCACCCCGTGGGGGCATGTAAGGGTCCGTAATGTCTTTGGTGCTTATCTTTCTTGTTATGAAAACTTGGTGAATGCATGTCCCATTAAGGCTTGGTCCCCACTTTCGTTCCTCATGATGGCTTGTTGCTCTATGCTGACAGGTCCCGGTCCCCAGGGAGTCTACAGCCGTCGCTGGTATGCCAGGTCGCGTGCCGTGGTCAAGGCCAAGAGGTGTGCAGCCCGAGGTCCAGTAAGAGCCCCTGAGGTGCGATGCTCAAGAGGTCCCCCTTAGTGCTCAAGCAGCCATGGTAAGGCAAGAAAGGAAAATGACTTGGCCACAACGGGGCTGCGGCACGGCTCGAATGACCATTAGGCCCAGATATTTAGCCGGTCCTAGGGCTAAACTTATCTTGCTGACTTCGCGGTGATTCCTGATGTTGCGCTAGGGCTGCACGCCAATTGACGTGGCATAGCCAGGTCGGCCCATACAAGTTTCTCTCCCCTCACGCTCTCCTTAGTGCTCTACGTCCTCAGGTCCCGGCCCTCGAGCGAGCTCAGCCGCCGCTGGTATGCCAGGTCGCGATGTCGTGGTCAAGGCTAGGGGGTGAGGGATGGAGAGCCAGTAAGAGCTCCCGAGTCACGATGCTCGGGAGCCCCCTTTTAACGCGCAAGCGAATTGCACGAGAGAAAAAGAGACTCGCTGTGCCGCCTGCTATCCTTCCCTCGGGATCCCTGTGAACAGGCACAAGAAGAAACATGGTGAGGTGAAGGCACTGAGGGCCTGGTGAGGTGACATGCACGGCGCGTGCCGCGAGCCAGAGCTCGACCACTCAGATTTGTCGGTGTGGCAGGGACGGACCCATGCGCCAGCGCCGTGCCTGTGGGAAGGCCCCGGGGGAGGCGAGGATTGAGCAGGCGATAGCCGTTGGCAGGTTAAGCATGGAGAGTAGGTCAACTTGGATAAATGCAGGAAGATACATGCCACTGGATCCGGCCCGAGCGGCTTGGGGATGATGCAGCCCGAGGGGCGCCCCCAGCAAGGTAAGCTAAAGACATAAGCAAAAGGGATACATGCCACAGGGACAGACCCATGTGCCCTGGGAATAATGCAGCCCGAGGGGCGCTCCCAGCTTAAACAAACTTGGAAGATGTCACCTGGTTCTGTAGACGAAGTAGAGTTGGTGCAGCTGAAGCCGCGCATTGAAGAAATGGCTCCTCATGAGCCACCAGGACCCTGAGCCTCGGGAGGCTCTGGAGGTTCAGGAGGCTCCCTGAAGACCGTCTCCATCTCCTCCAGGACAGCGTGGAACCTGGCATCCTAAGCCGCCAGGACTTGCCGCATGTTGCGCTGATAGGCCGACACCACGCTTGGCAAGCCAAAGGGCATGCGAATGTAGCTGTGCGGTGGGCCCTCGCAGCGGCCCGCACGCGATGGCCAGAAGCGCTCCTGAGATGCGGCCCTGTTGAGCCCTGGGACGTCGACGCAGACACGCAGCCCGACATCCTCGCCTGGATGGGGAGCTGCGCCTTGTGAGCGGCTGTGGCCGCGCATGGCTCTTGCTTCTTGCAGTTCCTGGGTGGTATTTGTGATGAACTCCTGGGTGGTGGGCGCTCCTTGCCCCGTGCTCTCCTGAGGAAAGTGTGCCGTGAGGCATGCTTCCAAGTGGTGCCCAAGCGCCTCCCTCGTCAGGTTGGCAAGGTCAGAGGCCCTCCAAAAGAGAGCCCCCGAGCCCTGCCTGAGGAGGGCGCCGGTCACACCTCCCTATGCGATGGAGGGAGGCGCCCCTGGAGCGGGCGCCGATCCTGACGAGGCTCCCGCCGCGTCGCCGTCCTCCTGAGGTCCTGCGCAGCTTGGCTACGTCTTCTTGGGGATGGCCTCCAGAGGGCCTTCACTTCTGCAGTCGGGGTCGTCGATTGCTGCGGCTTGAAACACGCGCTCGAGGGAGCACACCGCATCCCTCTCTTCGCACGGGACCATGATGATCCCGCCGCTCCCTAGCATCTTGAGAACGTTCTAGCCATGGTGAGTGACCGCCATGAACTTGGCCAGGGCCGGATACCCGAGGATGGCATTGTACAACAGGCGGATGTGCGCGATGTCGAAGTCGATAAGCTCGGTGCGATAGTTCTTGCGCTCCCCGAAGGTGACAGGCAGGCGGACCTGCCCTATCGGTGTGGTGGAACCGTCGGTCACTCCGGAGAAAGGCTTGGTTGGCTGGAGCTGCTCATATGGCACTTGGAGGTTGTCGAACGTGTCAACAGACAGGACGTTGAGCCCCGCGCCGCCATCGATGGGAGTCTTGGTGACTTGCACATTGCTGATTACTGGGGAGCACAACATAGGGAGGGCGCCAGCGGTGGATGCGCACTTGAGCTGGTCTGCCGAGTTGAAAGTGATGGCACATTGGGACCACCTGAGCGGACGCATGGCCTCGATCTTGGGGAGCACCGCGTTCACATCACGAGCGAACTGTTTGAAGATGCGCTGAGAGGCTGGGGCCTGGGCACCGCCCAAGATGCAGGCGATCGCACGCGGCTCCTGGAAGCCCCCAGCCCCCTCGTCCTGGTGGTGGTGGTCGTTCCTTCTTGGTGGCGGCAGTGGGGGAAGACCGGCGTTGCCCTGGGGCGATCCTCACAAGGCGGTCCGTCCATGCGCCCTCGCGAGGTTGGTCCTGCCAGCGGTCCTCACGAGGCCGGCCGCGCCACTCCTGTTGCGGGCCACGGTCGTCCCAGCGTCCGCCTCCGCATCCTCCTCCGCGGCCGTAGCCCCGGTCGTTGCGCTCGGGGCGTCGACCCTAGCGTCCTTCCCGTATGGCTCTTAGCTCTTGGCAGTCACTGGTGTTGTGGGTGTTCAGGTTGTGGAAGGCGCAGAACGGTCGGCTGTTCTTGGATGACTCAGGCTGATCTCTACCTCGCTTGGTGTCGGGCTCCGCTGCGAGCACTACCGCCTCTTTGCGCTTCACGTCCTTGGCCTTGGCCTTCTTCTCCTCCGCTCCTGCAGCTGGCAGCTCAAGGGGAGAGAGGCGCCCCTCCTCAGCTCTTGCACACTTGGTCGCCAAGTTGAACGGCTCCCGAGATGTGCAGAGCTCCTCGTGGATAGTGCGCTCTTCCTTCATCTTGACGTCACGGGCACCGTCCGAGAATGCGGAGATGATGGCTTCGTCCGTGACCTTGGGGATCTTGAGGCGGGTGTTGTTGAAGCGCTGGATGTACTTCTGGAGGGTCTCTCCTGGTTGTTGCTTGATGCAGCGTAGATCACCCGCGGCCGGTGGGCGGTCGCGAGTGCCCTGGAAGTTGGCGATGAAGCGGTCGCGCATCTCTTCCCAGGAGGAAATCGAGCCGTGCTGCAGGTTCAGGAGCCAGGAGCGGGCCCCATCCTCGAGAGCCATGGGAAACTAGTTCGCCATGACTTTTTCATCGCCGTTGGCCGCTTCGATGCTCAGCTCATAGAGCTGCAGTAACTCCGCGGGGTCGGCGGTGCCGTCGTAGCGAGGAGGCATATTAGGCTTGAACTTGCCTGGCCAGGCGATGCTACGCAGCTTGGGGGTGAAGTGCGGTAGCCGGCCGTGGTCGCCGGGGCCCGCTTATGAGGCGGAGCTTGGTCTTGGCGAGGTCCGCGCTGCGCCGCTGCAGGCATCACGCGGTCTTGGCGAGGTGGCGAGGTGGCGCGTGGAGCGCCAGTGCAGCTTCTCGTGGCCGCGGGATTTCTTGGTAGCTTCTTTCTTCACGCGGGGCGCCGGGCGCGATGGATCATGCCACGGAGGCGCATGCCTTGGCGCCAAGGCACCGTCTTGGGGTTGAGGCGGCGGAGGCATGCCATGAGCCCCGTCGCCCGCGGCTGGTTGAGGGGGAGGCAGAGAGTAGGACGGCGCCGGATAGCCCCCTGCGGCACGGACGAGCTCGGCGGCGCGGTCGAGCCACTCCCCATAGACATCGTCGACGGGGCGGTAGTGCAAGAGCTCGTTCGCCGCGATGAGCGCGACCCGTGCCTCCTTGGGAGCGCGGTGCGCGTGAGACGAAGAACTGGTAGGGGTAAGTTATGCAGTAGCGGTGCAGCCGTCCTACCGCACCGAGGGATGCAGCGAGGATGCCTTCTGCTCGTTCCCCGCGGGGCCAGTGGCAACATTGGCGGCGGGAGACGGAGAACGACGAGGTGGCCCGCCTACGGGAGCCGTCTGAGTGACGCGGGCAGAGAGGGCAGCCCGACGCTCGTCTTGAGCACGGCGAGCGGCCGCCATGGAAACGATGGAGCGGTGGAGCAACGAACTGAAGGAAGGGAAACTACGGCGCACCCCTACCTGGCGCGCCAAATGTTGGATGTGGGGTTCCGACAAACCCTTAAGGTTCGAACAGTGGGGTGCGCGCGGAGTCTTTCCCTCCTACCGATCTACGCTCTAGCTCGCTAAGATCTCACGGACGAACTCGACGAACTCGCAACACAGAAAGACACGAGGTTTATACTGGTTCGGGCCACTGCTAGGTGTAATACACTACTCCAGTGTGGTGGTGGTGGATTGCCTCTTGGGCTGATGATGAACAGTACAAGGGAAGAACAACCTCCTGAGGTTGAGGAGTTCTTGTGCTTGTGTAGTTGGGGATGATCTGAGCTAGTTCGGGGCCCGCCCCTCCTACTGTGGTGGCTAGTCCTATTTATATAGGCCCTGGTCCTCTTCCCAAATATTGAGCAGGAAGGGAGCCAATAACGGCGGGCAAATTTGAAGGGGGACAGCTAGTACAAGCTATCATGACAAAAGCGGTCTTCGCCTGCGAAAACCTCTGGGGTGACGCCGTCTTGGGCTCCACGATGACCTCCGCCTTGCCGTCCTCCTGGTCTTGGTCTCGTTGCACCAATATGGCAACCTTTGCCTGATGCCTCGGTACTCTTCGCCTGCGCTGGCCTCCTTAGCACCAAAGAGGAAATAGGGACGCTGCGCGCACTGGCGCCCGCCTGGTACCGTTCGTCATGGCTCACGTCACGAGAGCCTCGTGAGGTTTGCCTCGCCTTGATATCTCCGCTCCTCGTGAGCCTGCTTGGCTAGGCCACTCCAGAGGAGGTCTTGCATCGTCCGCCTCGCGAGGCTTGGACCCCCGCGAGGGTCTTGGGTGCCTTGTTGACAAAGATGGGCCGTACGGCCTGCTGCTTGGCCACGCTGTGGGCCGCAGGCAGGCAAGTCTGGGGACCCCCGTTCCTAGAACGCTGACACTAGCGCACTGGTTTGAGGACAATGTGGACGCGTTTGTCAGGGTCTTCGCTTCGGAGGATGATGCGGTGGTGGTGGTCGTAGACGGAGGCGACGGGGGCGTCGCCGATGGCGGCGATGATGCCGATGAAGACGACAACGACGCGAGTGACGCGTCCGCGGGTGACACAGCGAGCGACATTTCTTGCTGATCCCTTGTTCTTCTGTCATTTCTTCCTACGCAAAAACTAAGGCGTGGCCCTTGGAAACTTGTAAGAGCGTTTTGAGATGGGAGCCCCTCGTGTAAGCAAATTGCAGCTTTCACTTCCCATGCGATGTGAGTTTGTGTCTTTGTGCACTTGTGAATCCTGATGCGAGTTTTCTTCCTTGGTTTACCTCAGTCAGCGCCAGCTTTGGGCTGGGCTGCGATGTGTCGAGTTCCCGAGAACCTTGTGGAGCTCGTCGCCCCGTCGGAAGGGGCCCCACGAGAGGTGAGCGCCAGTTGTAGTGTTAGCGCATGCTTGGCGTGCGTGTGCTTCGCGCAGTCCCGCTCGCGAGGAGCTCGTGAGGGAAAGGCGATGGACATGAGTCCTAGACAAAACGAGATCCAGAAAGCAAGGAATTGCTCAAACGAGAAAAGGCTCCCCCGCGCGCATCAGTAAAACTCAGCTTCAACTCAAATCCCAATCCAGGAGGCAAAGCTACAGAAAGAGAGAGAGATCCAAAGCAAAAGGCCGCGTCCGGCACCTAGTCTAGTCTTCTGGTCTTCAAGTCTTCTCACCAGGCGGAGCTAAGTGCTGCCACTAGGCGTGGGAGGGAGACCCAGGGCCTGAGGCCGGCACCCCTGGGACTCCGGGGCGTGTACATCCCCAACTCATTATTACGTGAGTGTCACGGGTGGCGAGCTTCACAGGCACTGGGCCTTCTTCACAGGTACCTACCTTGCTTCATATCGCCAGACGAGGGCCCCGCCTTGCGCCACCCTTGACCTCCTCCGAGCCGACCGGTCACCAGGACGACACAGAGGAGGGAAAGAGGACGCCAACGGTTCGCTCGGCGACAACAGGTCCTCTGCCGGGGGAAGGGTTGTCGAGGCCTCCCCGGGAGAGGGCCTACCTCCGGGTGTCGTTAGGAGTCGCGCGCCGCGGGGAGGGGCCTTGCTCCTGGCTCCCTCTCGGTGGCCCCCAGCGTGTCCCCCTTGTTGGAACGGGTGCCGCCGTGCCTGGGTCGTCGATCAACGCTGCAATCTGATTCATCTATAGTCCATGGTTAGCATAAGCCTGTTCCTGAGAGACTAGCGGTACCCTGTAGTTGCCGCTGCCGGCACGATCATTGTGGTTCTCCGTTGGTTCTTGGAAGGCTTCGGCTCCTAGCGCCCTCTCCCCAATCTTCTCCAGTGAATGAGCCGAGGTCATCCTCTGGTGAGTACCCTTGGTCCATCATGCGGGGCACGTAGGCTTCCGGGGTCGTCACCCCGGACACCTCGCCGTGGTGCCCCACGCTCCATGTTTCTCCGCCCATGAGGCGTCCTGGGGATGACAATACGACATCCGGCCGGGACCATGGGGGGCAACGCTTGCGCTCGTGCTTGTCGACGGCGGCATGGGGGAGTTGGAGCCCCCTACACTGCTGGCCATGCTGATGTTGATGAAGCCCCCGGGCGTAGTCGATGACACGCAGACTTGGTGAGGTTCGCCGTGCAGACCTGCAGTGGCCCGGGGAGGAAGTCGATAGCAGAAGGGTGGTGCTCCCGACGCTGCTGCATCCAGCAGCTCGGCAACACGCTCAAGCAGCGTGTCCCGGCCGCTCTCCATCAGCCTGCATTGCAGCAGCTCCCTTGCCATGGTGAGCGCCGCTCGCATGTTTGCTTGCTCCCGTCGTGAGTGTGGCGCCGTTGCTACGACATCGCTTGCTGCTCTTGCAGCGGCCAGTACTTGCCGCATGGTGAGGGTGGACGATGCTTGGCCGCGCTACCCGCGCCCGATGTAATTCGGCGGCGCTCTTGCCGCCTGGAGTGCGGGGTCGAGATCTTCGTGGGCAGGCGGCGCTGCCTAGGATGGCCAGGCTGCCCAGCGATCGGAACCGGCCCTCGAGTTGCCGGCTGAGGGAGTCCTGGATTAGGGGGTATCCGGACAGCCGGACTATATCGTTCGGCCGGACTGTTGGACTATGAAGATACAAGATTGAAGACTTCGTCTCCTGTCCGGATGGGACTCTCCTTGGCGTGGAAGGCAAGCTTGGCGATACGGATATGTAGATCTCCTCCCATTGTAACCGACTCTGTGTAACCCTAGCCCCCTCCGGTGTCTATATAAACCGGAGGGTTTAGTCCATAGGACAACAACAATCATACCATAGGCTAGCTTCTACCGTTTAGCCTCTACGATCTCGTGGTAGATCAACTCTTGTAATACTCATATCATCAAGATCAATCAAGCAGGAAGTAGGGTATTACCTCCATCGAGAGGGCCCGAACCTGGGTAATCGTTGTGTCCCCCGCCTCGTGTTACCATCCGCCTTAGACGCACAATTCGGGACCCCCTACCCGAGATCCGCCGGTTTTGACACCGACATTGGTGCTTTCATTGAGAGGTCCACTGTGCCGTCACTGTAAGGAAGGATGCCTCTTCTTGTTGTCAAGGACAGCATCACTGCTGGAGGAGCCCTGGCTGTCGGCCAAACTCTCCGGCTAGGCGGCTTCGTCATGACCGCCCATTCGGCTGCTGCACCGACGGTGACTTCTCGGGTCATCGAAAATAGCCAACACGTCGGTCAGAACTTGCCGAGCAGATGAATCCAATGGAGCTCTCTTCGCTAAACGAGCTCTTGGATCGTATCACCGCTTTGGGAGTCGCTACGGACTATGATCGGATTGGGCTTAAACCCGACCAAAGGGAGATTAACTCTCCGCTGGTCACCCATCAGATAGCGGTAGTGGAGGAACAATGCGGCGATTCTTCCTCTATCTTGAGGACGAACTATGTCCAGATTCCCGAGCACTCCGAGTCGGATACCTGTTTACGGAAGGACATTGCCCAAGCCCTGAACCTAGAATCAGGCAGCGGGCTAGACCTATTGGGCAACACCCCGGAGCCCGAACTTCCCAGATCGGAAACTCCTCTGCCCCTGGGTCTCACATCGGGTCAGGGTTCGGACTCAAATCCACCCACCCACCCAGATATAAGAGATCTTTCCCACATTAGGCAAGATCCCCAGGAAACAGTACATCACTATTGGGCCAGATTCCTCCTTGTAATGAACAAGGTCAAGGACTGTCGCGAGGAAGACGCAATCTCATTCTTTTGCAATAATTGCACGGACAAGGGAATACTTAACGCCATAAGTCACCGTGACATAGCACGCTTCACGGACTTGGAGGCCATAGTACGGAAGTACTGTGCGATGGAAAGTGCCTGGAAAACCGAAGCAAAATTTTGGGATAATCCGGCTCTGACAAAACACCCAGTCCGAATCAAAAGGGCGCACTCTCATAAGTCGCCCGATTCAATCATACAAAAGCAAAAGCCCACTTCAGGGCGTGGAACTGTGTTGGAGGGATGGCTTAACGGGCCCTGCAAAATCCACAGTACAGCGGATACCATACCAACACACAGCCTGAGAGCATGTTGGGTACTCTGGCAGGTGGCCAAAGGCGGTGAGGATATCCTCATTCAAAACACCGCAGAGCACCATCTCGTGGATAACAATAGAGTACTGACAGTCTTCGAGACATTCGCCTCAAATAATAGGCGAAAGCCACGTGGCAGCAATAAATCCATGGAGCGACACGGCTATCACCTTCAATGCCAGTGACGAACCTAAATTCCGAACAGCCCGAGCACCAGCCGCATTGGTCCTTAGTCCAATTGTGGACGGCTTTCGGCTCACTAAAGTGCTCATGGACGGCGGCAGCGGATTAAACCTCATCTATGAGGAAACTCTTCAAAAAATGGAAATAGACAGGAACCGCATTGAGCAAAGCAACACGACCTTTAGAGGAATCATCCCTAGTCGGGAGGCACGCTGCGCCGGAAAAATCACACTAGATGTGATATTCGGCACTCCGGACAATTATAGGTCCGAAGAAATTACATTCCAAGTGGCCCCGTTCAGTAGCGGATACCACGCCCTTTTAGGGCGGGAAGCATTCATGATCTTCCAAGCCATACGCCGGCGCAACGTATCAACGCATGCTTCAGACATGCTTAGAAAAGCAGATCGGCAAAACAGTGGAGGCATACGTAGATGATGTGGTCGTCAAAACCAGACACGTCGACTCTTTAATAGACAACTTTAGGCTCACGTTTGACAATCTCCGAATATACGACATCAAGCTCAATCCGGAAAAATGCGTTTTCGGCGTGCTTGCCGGAAAGCTCCTGGGCTTCATCGTCTCCAGTAGAGGAATTGAAGCAAATCCGGCTAAAATCCGAGCCTTGTCATAGTTGGCCATCCCAACTGACCTCAAGCAAATCCAGAAATTAACTGGATGCATGGCGGCCTTAAGCCGCTTTATCTCCCGATTAGGAGAAAAGGCATTACCCCTTTATCGCCTTCTTCGGCGCACCGAACGCTTCGAGTGGACGAACGCGGCCACGACCGGACTGGAAGACATAAAGGCCATCCTGGCCACCAACCCAATCCTGGCCGCGCCAAACATCGGCGAACCAATGCTGCTATATATAGAGGCAACTCATCAAGTTGTAAGCGCAGTGCTCGTCGTCGAACGAGAAACAGACGGACATAAAATCCCACTTCAAAAGCCGGTATATGATGTATCCACTGTCCTCACTCCATGCAAATCACGGTACCCGCATTATCAAAAGATAGCATATGCGATATTCATGGCATCTCGGAAACTAAGACACTACTTTCAAGAGTGTTCAATCACAGTGGCCTCGGAAGTACCACTCAACGACATAATAAACAACCGCGATGCCACGGGCCGGATTGCCAAATGGGCCATTGAGCTCCTCCCGTTCGACATAACATATAAACCCCGGTGAGCCATTAAGTCGCAAGTATTGGCCGATTTTGTCGCCGAATGGACAGAAGCCGAACTCCCTAAAGAGTACGGCGCGTACTCCAATTGGACCATGCACTTCGACGGCTCTAAAATGCTGGCTGATCTGGGGGCTGGCGTCGTCCTGACGTCCCCCACCGGAGATATAGTCCAATACGTACTCCAAATACTATACACAGACTCCAACAACGCAGCCGAATACGAGGCCCTGTTACATGCTCTTCGGATGGCAGTTTCCATGGGCATTCGACGCCTGGAGGTGCGTGAGGACTAGAACATCACAATATCCCAAATAAATGGAGACTTTGATGCCAAGGATCCGAAAATGGCGGCTTATCGCAATGCCGTCCTCAAGATGTCAGCTCGGTTCGAGGGGCTCAAATTCCGCCATGTGGCCCTGGAAAACAATCAGGCGGCGGATATCCTCACCCGTATTGGCGCTAAGTGCGACCCCGTCCCACCTAACATCTTCTTGGAAAGGCTGTTTAAGCCATCCGCGATATGGGAAGGGGACACCGGTAACAATAGTCCAGACCCAGCCACAACGCCAGATACCGAACACTCTGACATAATCGGAGGCTCTGCCACCGAAATAACACCTTCAGCCCACGTAATAATGGCCGTCATCGCCCCGTGGACAGAACCATTCCTGGCCTACCTAACTAAGCAGGAACTTCCCGAGGACCAAAATGAGGCACGCTGCATAGTGCGACAATCTAAAGCCTACAAGGTCCAGGAGGGAGAGCTTTATAAGAAAAGCACTACCGGAGTCCTTCAAACGTGCATCTCCGAAGAGGAAGGGCGGAAGCTTTTGGCAGAAATCCATGCTGGACTCGGCGGCCACCACGCCGCAACCCGGGCCCTTGTAGGCAAAGCCTTCCGCACAGGTTTCTATTGGCCGACGGCCCGGGCAGATGCACAGGACTTGGTCCAACGCTGCGTCGGTTGCCAGCTTTTTGCAAACCAAAGCCACATGCCACCCACCGCTCTCCAAACAATCCCCATTACCTGTCCCTTTGCGGTCTGGGGGCTTGATATGGTCGGACCCCTTAAAGGGGGAACCCATAAGAAAAAATACTTACTCGTCATGGTGGATAAATTCACCAAATGGATAGAAGCCAAACCTGTTAAAACGGCCGAATCCGGACCGGTGATAGACTTCATATCTGGGGTTGTACACCGTTATGGTGTCCCCCACAACATCATTACTGACAACGGCACAAACTTTACAGCCGACGAGGTAAAACTTTGGTGCAGCAACATGGGCATCAAGCTCGATTATGCTTCTGTCTATCACCCGCAAACTAATGGTCAAGTCGAACGAGCAAATGGTCTTATCATGAGCGGCATCAAACCCAGATTAGTGTGGTCCTTAAAGGAGTCCAACATGCACTGGGTAGAGGAGCTTGACTCCATCTTATGGGGGCTGCGGACCATGCCGAATCGCACTACCGGATACACACCGTTCTTTATGGTGTACGGCGCAGAGGCGGTTTTGTCCTGTGACATAATTCATGACTCACCTCGAGTGCGCATGTATGAAGAAAAAGAGGCCGAGCTTGATCGGCAGGACAGTTTGGACGCCCTGGAGGAGGAGCGCGACGTGGCAAAAGCCCGTTCCGCATTCTATCAGAAATAGGCTCGAAGATACCAATGCAGAGAAGTACGGGCCAAAACTTATAACGTTGGCGAACTAGTTCTACGCCTGCCAGAGAAGAAAAAGAATAAGCTTAAGCCCAAATGGGAAGGTCCCTTTATTATTGACCAAGTTTTGACCGGCGGAGCGTAACGTCTACGGGATGCTTCGAAAAATCGACTTGAGCCAAACCCATGGAACGTAGCCAGACTCTGAAGATTCTACGCCTAGTGCCGGACTCGATGTTCGTCTCCTTACCCCTACCCATTTTTCGCATATACATTATTTGTCTTTTCTCTCTTTCTTTCTTCTTTTTTCTTTTCGTCAACTTGTGTTTTGACTACACAATATTAACGTGCTAGCCGCGCTCATTATACCTGGGGGCTTCTTATACAGAAGCTTAATATAACTATCTTTTCGGGCTTCATGCCCCGCACATGTGTTATTCTTCCGCATGTACCTTTTTTCGCCATTATATGCATCGATATGACTTAACTTTTGGCCAAGCTGGGTTGCCTGGCTCTTGTATTTATGCCCTACATTCCCGTTAATTCGGCTAGGGTATAAGGAGAGCACCTCTGCGATTGTTACTGCCGGGTCAGCTGGATGTGTACCTCAGACTGGGTGAAGCCGAAAGCTAGCGTTCTTAAGAGAATATTCGGTCGGTGAAAAAAAGATGACTTTTATTTTGATACATGCCCCCAGATGTTTTTTGCCTGCATCTCTTCTCGCAGTCCTGGCATGCACATTAGGGCATGCGTACCCAGGGAAAGGAACCCTTAACGGAACTATTCTCCCTGGAAGATGTTTCTTACTATCCATGTAATATAACATAACTAGTTGGGTACTTGTCTGTTCAAGCACTTATAACCCCTACGCCTGGTTCCCATGCATACCCCATTTTTTACATAACTGAGCGGGTATTCGGATACACTCCAGACTATTGGGTCCCGAGGTTGAAGCGAAAAGGTCCGCCATGACAAATGAATTACAATCCGGCTCGAGACATTATACATGTCACTTAAATTACATAGTCACTTAGATTGACTAAATTCTTCTTCTATCCCATCCAACAGGCTGTCTAGCCTACAATCCTATTGGGAATACTTTGCGGCTAATTCTACTTGGTCATACACCAGACTGACAGGGATCTCCTTCCCATCGGGCCCCACAGATCCGACCTCGGCCATGTGGTTTGGGTCAGCCTTGGTATACCGCGTCTTCACCATGGCCCAGGCTTCCCTGCCACCTTGACGGCAGGCCGATATCTTCCATAATCGGAGGCGCCGCCGTGCTCCCTTGAGCTTCTCTGCAAGCTCTCCAATGCCTTCGGGCAGGGAGACGGATGGCCACAAGGCCTGGGCAATACCCTACATCACCTGCCGAACTTGTTCGTGTAGTTGTGAGAGCTCCGGTAGAAGATCACCCGCAGACCCGGGCATCTCCTCCGTGGGACGACCCGTCAGCACACCTGCAGACATAACTCTGTTAGCAGGCTTCTTCGCCGAACTCTTTCGAAAGTTCGTTCAAGCACTTACTGAAAATACCGCGTCGAAGCCGCTTATTCTCCTTCATGGAGTCAGCCAGCTGGGCCCGGACATCTTTCAATTCCTCACCCAGCTAGGTATTGGCGTCTTGGAGATTGTTTTTCTCCTGCCTAACTTTAGTAAGCACGCGCTCCCCAGCCTTTAGCCGTCGTATGACATGTTGCTCATCCAGATTCACTCCAGCGTCATCTACAATATCTATTGTTAGATTTGCAGGCATGCCGCATACTATATGGTATCTATCATTCTTTGGAACAAGCATTATTGGAGGGGGCCTTCTCGGACTCCTTCAATGCGGCAACTGCGGCCCGCAGCTGGGCCTTGCACTCTTCCAGCTCTTGAGACAATTGGGTATTCTTCTCTGAAAGAACCTGCACAAATAATGATCCTTAAATCAGTTGTGCCAACTGTTTCAAGTCTCAGGGGCTACTGATATATATAATCATCAAAAAAATTTACCCATATATCCTTCACATACTGGTCCGTGGCTCTGGCAAGACCATTTTGAGCAGCACGGATGTACGCGTCTCCTAAGTTGAAGGCATCAAATGCCTCTTGGGAGAAACAAGCGTCACGGAGTACGGCCCGGCGACGCCTGTGATTCATGGCGCTCTCCACTTCGGAATTTGTAGCGGATATTTTATCCGCATCCTCTG
Source organism: Aegilops bicornis (assembly GCA_021605145.1). NCBI lineage: Eukaryota > Viridiplantae > Streptophyta > Magnoliopsida > Poales > Poaceae > Aegilops > Aegilops bicornis. Next base: position 522,477,132 of record CM038674.1, read on the forward strand.
TAGAAGGAGCATCCGGCGCGTGCCCCGTGTTAGCTTCCACCTCTGTGTCCGGCCCTGGAGCCTGACTTGTAGAGGCGTGATCGGCGACCTCTCCGGATATAGTCTGGCGAGCGTTTTTCCTTCTAGGAAACATGGGTGTTACTATGTTTTAAAAGACGATAACCACGGAAGCGAGGCTTTGTATAAATACCTCTGTGCCGGCGTCTCCGTCCGGACCGTCTTCCTTTTTAGCCTGCCTGGCTTCGGGGCCCCTTGTTGGCGATTCGCCACGGGTTCGGCATGGTGTCCCGAAGACCTTCCCTGTAAAACACCGTGCAGATACGATAGGTGAGGTGCATGAAAAGGGGTCCTTCTCAAAAGTTAGGACTATGGTTTCACTTACATGCGAGGCAGGGAGCAGCCCAGGATAGTCAGCTATAATGGCCACCATGGCATCATTACAGCTTAATTGATAGAATATCCTGTCGATCAGCTCCACAAATATGTCCGGATCCTCTTCCAGGCCGGGGTCGAGTGCCCTGCCGGGATCCTCCGGTTGTGTGTGGGGGGGGGGGCTGTTGACCTTCCTTACAGCCTTTCGCAGTTCCTTCTATGAAATAGCAAGGTAAATATTTATTACAAAAATTTGGGAAGGATGGGAGTAAGAAGTGGCAGCCCACCCAGCTTGGAGGGTTGTACATGGAGAATCCATCCCGTGGCTTGTTGCGGAGGAACTCCTCTTCCTCTCCCTTATACAAATCGGACATAATTTTTGCTAAGGCAGCAACTGAGTCCGGCCCCTTACGGCCGCAGCGAGTGGCATCATCTTCCCCATTGAAAAGCCACATGGGGTGGTCTCGATATTGAAGCGGCTGCACCCACCGCATAATGCATATTAACATAACCTCGGCTATTGTCAGCCCTGATTGAGCCAGCACCTTTATTTGGCCCATCAGGTAAAGGATGTCTCTGTCATCTTCCTCCCGACGGCTTCGTGGGCGCCAGCTTCGGCGTTTCTTCAAAGGGGCATTGTCGAACTCGGGAAGACCGATCCGAATAGGATCCGGAAGGGGAACATCCTCCATGTAAAACCACTCTGAAGGCCAGTCTTCGGACGCCTTCTTCGGGGTACCGGATAGGTATCTGGTCCCGGCGATGCGCCATATTTCGGCTCCGCCCACTTGATATATTGAGCTCCTCTATGTACGGGGCACAAGGCAGAATAGCCTCTTCTACAGCGCGAAATGAGCTTCACAACCCAGAAACAGCTCACAAAGAGCTACGTAACCAGCGATGTGTAATATGGAAGCAGGGGTGAAGTTATGCAGCTGGAGGCCGTAAACTTCCAGGAGCCCTGGGAGGAACGGATGGATTGGAAATCCGAGTCCCCTTAATAAATAAGGGACGAGGCATACTCGCTCCCCCTTGGAGGGGTTGGGAAAGCTCTCCGCTTGCTCCCCGCCATTATAGGTGGCGAGCCCGGCTCGAAAGGGGACCATATACGCTGGGGGGAGGAATCCCTGGGTCTGTACGAAGCTCCACTAATTGACTGTGCGGGACGGAACACTTCTTCCAATCTCCGGGCTTAGGGATACAGGAGCTAGAGGAGGAGCTGCGCCGGCCGGCCATGACGGGGATGGATTTTTTCGGGCGCGCTTCGATGAATGCTCGCTGAAGGAGGAGGGTGTGATTTGGATCTGAGAGTCCTCGTCTCTTTAAATAGAAAGTCTATTCACACAGCTAGGGTGGTAAATGCAAAAACGCCCTGGCTCCTCGCATTCGCTCGACACATGGAAGATCGCCATTATTGGACGTGGAAGCCAAGACACACAACATTTATGAGAAGCCGGACACTACTCACAGGTAGTCAGGATTTGGAGAAGAACCCGCCTTGCAATGCCGAAAACAATCTGCGCCCAAACTCATCGTCATTGAAGCCTGGTTCGGGGGCTACTAAGGGAGTCCTGGACTAGGGGGTATCCGGACAGCCGGACTATATCCTTCGGCCGGACTATTGGACTATGAAGATACAAGATTGAAGACTTCGCCTCTCTGTCCATTGGGACTCTCCTTGGCGTGGAAGGCAAGCTTGGCGATACGGATATGTAGATCTCCTCCCATTGTAACCGACTCTGTGTAACCCTAGCCCCCTCCGGTGTCTATATAAACTGGAGGGTTTAGTCCATAGGACAACAACAATCATACCATAGTCAAGCTTCTGGGGTTTAGCCTCTACGATCTCATGGTAGATCAACTCTTGTAATACTCATATCATCAAGATCAATCAAGCAGGAAGTAGGGTATTACCTCCATCGAGAGGGCCTGAACCTGGGTAAACATTGTGTCCCCCGCCTCCTGTTACCATCTGCCTTAGACGCACAGTTCGGGACCCCCTACCTGAGATCCGCCGGTTTTGACACCGATACCGGCCATCGTGGCAGTGGAGCGTCGGCAAGCTGGTTGGTGGGGAAGAAGCTCCGGCGCACCCCTACCTGGCACGCCAAATGTCGGATGTGGCGTCCCGGCAAACCCTTAAGGTTCGAACACTGGGGTGCGCGCGAAGTCTTTCCCTCCAACCGATCTACGCTCTAGCTCGCCGAGATATCGCGACGAACTCGATTTAACTCGCAACACGTAAAGACACGAGGTTTATACTGGTTTGGGCCACCGCCAGGTGTAATACCCTACTCCAGTGTGGTGGTGGTGGATTGCCTCTTGGGCTGATGATGAACAGTACAAGCGAAGAACAGCCTCCTGAAGTTGAGGTGTTCTTATGCGTATGAACTTGTGGCGTGAGGATTCCCCCCTCTACTGTGGTGGCTAGCTCTACTTATATAGGCCCTGGGCCTCTTCCCAAATATCGAGCGAGAAGGGAGACAACAACGGCGGCCAAATTTGAAGGGGAACAGCTAGTACAAGCTATCCTGACAAAAGCGGTCTTCGCCTCCGAAAAGCTCTGGGGTGACGCCGTCTTGGGCTCCATGATGACCTCCGCCTTGCCGCCCTCTTGGTCTTGGTCTCGTTGCACCAATATGGCAACCTTTTCCTAATGCCTCGGTACTCTTCGCCTGCGCTGGCCTCCTTAGCACCAAAGAGGAAATAGGGTCGCTGCGCGCACTGGCGCCCGCCTGGTACCGTTCCTCATGTCTCACGTCACGAGAGCCTCGTGAGGTTTGCCTCGCCTTGATATCTCCGCTCCTCACGAGCCTACTTGGCTAGGCCACTCCAGAGGAGGTCTTGCATCGTCCGCCTCACGAGGCTTGGAGCCTCGCGAGGGTCTTGGGTGTCTTGTTGACGAAGATGGGCCGTAAGGCCTGCTGCTTGGCCACGCTGTGGGCCGCAGGCAAGAAAGTCTGGGGACCCCCGTTCCCAGAACACTGACACTAAGGGGTAAGGTGTGTAACCTAAACTTGTCCACGAATCCCCTTGATATGTATGAATGCGATGCACCAGTATCAAAAAGAACGAGAGCGGTAAATGACTTAACCGAAAACTAACTGATAACTGCATCTGGCTGCTCCTCAACCTCCTCCACATTGACGTGGTTTACTTGACCTCTGGTGAAGGCATTGGGCTTCTTTCCAGAGCTTCCATTGCCATTTCCATTCTTGGATTCAGAACACTCAGTGGCGTAGTGTCCAATCTTCCCGCACTTGAAACAAGTAATGTGACTTAGATCCTTCTTGGCGAGCATTGCTGGGTTGGAACGGTTCTGGCTGCTGCTTCCTCCATTTCCATTCCCATTCTTGGGGCCACTGTGGTTATGCGAACTTCCTCCATTGTGAGTGTGGCCTCCATGGTTGTGGTGAGTGTGTCCTCCCGAGTTCGGGGTAAAACGAGGTCTCTGCTGAGCTCCTGAATTGTACTTCCCTTGTGCATACTTCCTCTTGCGGCTCTCTATCTACTGCTGCTTTCCTTCAATCATAAGAGCCCTATCTACCAACTCCTGGTAGTTAGCAAATGTTGCTACCATCAACTGCATACTCAGCTCATCATTCAGCCCTTCCATAAACTTCTCCTGCTTCGCAGCATCTGTGGTCACATAATCCGGGGCATAGCGAGCTAACTTACTGAACTCATCCACATACTGCCCCACAATACAATTTCCCTGGCGTAAGTTGCAAAACTCACGCTTCTTCATGCTCATAGCTCCAGTTGAGACATGTGCAGTGCGGAACGCTTGCTTAAATTGATCCCAAGTTATATTGGCTATGGGGAAAGTGGTTGTGTAATTCTCCCACCATGAGGCTGCGGGTCCATCCAATTGATGTGCGGCAAAATGCACTTTGTCAGCATCTGTGCAACCTGCGGTGGTCAACTCCCTTACAATCCTGCGTAGCCAGTCATCTGCAACAATCGGCTCGGTGCCACTGGAAAACACTGGCGGATTCAACCTCTAAAAACGGTCTAGGTTGTCAACTGAAGGTGGTGGCGGTGGGTTGTTGTTGTTGTTGCCTTGGTTCTGGACTAGTAGCTGCATCAAGGCATTCTGCTGTTGGATCAACTGAGTGAGCTCCGGTGGGAAGACAAATCTGGGGTCATGTCTCGGAGGCATCTGATGGGTTTAGAGGGGAGAGATTAGAATAGAGTGAGGTCTAGTGAGGAAGCACTACCCATATGCACATGAGACAAACACATTCATATCACACCACTCAATTCAAACAAGGGCATACAACCGATCTAAATACCGTTACAAAATACTTGGACTACTACTATATACTTGGGGGAAATTCTACTGATAATATGGTGGTCATCTAGAAATTTTGATCGGTGGAAGACTCCATGATATCCGCTCCAGCTTCGTCTTCATAATCATCATCACTACTGTCAGGGTCGGAGTCGGTGTCGTCGATGATGATGTAGTCCTTGGGATGGTCGTCATCTCCTCCTGGCGTGGGGTCTCCCATGAATACTCCTAGCTTCCTTGTCAGGTCGTCATTCTTTTCTACTAGTATTGCGATTTCCTCCTCATATCCGTCGCATGTAGACTTGAGTTCCTCTTCAAGCTCCATGTTCCTGGTCATCACCTTCTTCAGATCTATCATGCTTGCGCACATTTGGTTCTCATGGCGACGAATGTGCTGGTTTAACTCCTGGATGAAAGATGCAATGGACCTGTCCCTTCGGGTGCTGATCATCTCCCATTGCTCATCTCGGCGCCCACATATCTGGTAGATGGTGTCCTTAAGATCCTTGTGATAAACTTCGCCGATGCGTCCCATGGCGATGTGGTCTGCCATGCTCTTACGTAGACTCCAGGTTGGTGCATGAAAGGAAAACTCTATGGGCTCAGTAACTGGCGTGAATGTCCTTCCTGGAACAGGAACTCGAATCATCAACGCTCCTCTTCTGGTAAAGTTGTGGTGTAGGTCCCGGTGAAGCTTGGTATTTGTTACTTCTCCAACGTATCTATACTTTTTGATTGTTCCATGCTATTATATTATCTGTTTTGGTTGTTTATCGGCTTTATTAAGAACTTATATATTATTTTTGGGACTAACCTATTGACCCAGAGCCCAGTGTCAGTTTCTGTTTTTTCCCTTGTTTCAGTGTTTCAAAGAAAAGGAATATCAACAAGGAAGGCACGAGGAAGGGGGCGCGCCCACCCCCTGGGCGCGCCCTCCACCCTCGTGGGCCCCTCGTGGATTCCCTGGCGTATTTCTTCCTCCTATATATACCAATATAACCTAAAACCATCGGGGAACACAAGAGATCGGGAGTTCTGCCGCCGCAAGCCTCTGTAGCCACCAAAAACCAATCGGGACCCTGTTCGCACTCGCCAAGGAGGGATCCTCACCGTGGCCATCTTCATCATCCCGGCGCTCTCCATGATGAGGAGGGAGTAGTTCACCCTCGGGGCTGAGGGTATGTACCAGTAGCTATGTGTTTGATCTCTCTCTCTCTCGTGTTCCTGAGGTGGTACGATCTTGATGTATCGCGAGCTTTGCAATTATAGTTGGATCTTATGATGTTTCTCCCCCTCTACTCTCTTGTAATGTATTGAGTTTTCCCTTTGAAGTTATCTTATCGGATTGAGTCTTTAAGGATTTGAGAACACTTGATGTATGTCTTGCCATGCGTATCTGTGGTGACAATAGGATATCATGTGATTCACTTGATGTATGTTTTGTTGATCAACTTGCGGGTTCCGCCCATGAACCTATGTATAGGGGTTGGCACACGTTTTTGTCTTGACTCTCCGGTAGAAACTTTGGGGCACTCTTTGAAGTTCTTTGTGTTGGTTGAATAGATGAATCTGAGATTGTGTGATGCCTATCGTGTAATCGTGCCCGCGGATACTTGAGGTGACATTGGAGTATCTAGGTGACATTAGGGTTTTGGTTGATTTGTGTCTTAAGGTGTTATTCTAGTACAAACTCTTGAATAGATCGATCTGAAAGAATAACTTTGAGGTGGTTTCGTACCGTACAATAATCTCTTCATTTGTTCTACGTTATTCGTGACTTTGGAGTGACTCTTTGTTGCATGTTGAGGGATAGTTATATGATCCAATTATGTTATTATTGTTGAGAGAACTTGCACTAATGAAAGTATGAACCCTAGGCCTTGTTTCCTATCATTGCAATACTGTTTACGCTCACTTTTATCATTAGTTACCTTGCTGTTTTTATATTTTTAGATTACAAAATCATATATCTACCATCCATATTGCACTTGTATCACCATCTCTTCGCCGAACTAGTGCACCTATACAATTTACCATTGAATTGGGTGTGTTGGGGACACAAGAGACTCTTTGTTATTTGGTTGCAGGGTTGCTTGAGAGCGACCATCTTCAACCTACGCCTCCCACGGATTGATAAACCTTAGGTCATCTACTTGAGGGAAATTTGCTACTGTCCTACAAACCTCTGCACTTGGAGGCCCAACAACGTCTACAAGAAGAAGGTTGCGTAGTATACATTAAGCTCTTTTCTGGCGCCGTTGACGGGGAGGCTAGGTAAGCGGCACTCACATCCCGTCAACTAACTCTTTTCTGGCGCCGTTGCCGGGGAGATGAGTGCTTGAAGGTATATCTTTAGATCTTGCAATCGAATCTTTTTGTTTCTTGTTTTAGCACTAGTTTAGTTTAAAAAAGAAAACTACAAAAAAATGGAATTGAGTTTGTCTCATACGCTTCATCTTTTTAATATATTTCGTGAGTATGATGGAATGGAAAATTGTGCCAAAGTGTTAGAAGAAGAATGCATTAAAATGTTTGGCACTAAATCTTTGAATGATGAGCATGATTGCAATGTTTTTAGTATGAACTCTTTGAATATCCATAGTACTAATGATGATTGCACTAGTTATGATGAAAATGTCTCCTATAAACATGTCAACTTTTTGTGGAGTGCATTGGGTTTGCAAGTACACACCAAATAGAGAAGATAGATATTGCAAGAGGCATAAGCATTTAGAAACTAAATTGTTGCAAGAAAGGCTAGATGTTTGTGCTGAAAGATTAAATTTTCTTAGCCGTACTTGTGAACTTTGCAATGAACGTGGTCATTTAACTATCTGATGCAAATTGTTTCATGATCTAATCATTTCCAAAAATTGTGATGACTTGATTTCCCTTGCACATTATAATGAACTTAGTTTGCTTATGGGTTACGAAGAAATGAAACGTATAACTAGCTATCTTTGAGAATTTGCCCATTATAAACTTCTTGATTTTGATCTAGAAGAAATTTATATGTATTGTGCGATGAATTGCCTTGAAAATCCTTATATTGCCAATTACATAAAGAAAGGAAAACAAATAAAAGATGAAGATAATACTAATGAAAGGGAAGATACTTCCCAATATCCTCCTATTATTTCTTATGATGAATCAGGTAACGAGGAGGAGCCTTCTATTCAACCAATCTCATTAATAAGGAGCTCCAAAAAGAGGATTGAACCCACAATAATGTGAAGAAGAAAAAGAAAAGACGGAGAAACAAAGGTAAAAAGGTATCTCTCCCAAATGATGTTGCTCCTATTACTCATTGTGATGATGATAATTGCTATACTATTGGGGCTATCCATACTATTAATGATGAGAGTGATTATGCTTATGATATGAAAAGGCCGAAGCTTGGGGATGCTATGTTTGATGAAGATGATGTTTTTGAGAATATATTTGCTGCAACTAATGTTTGTCCCAAGCTTGGGGATGCTATGTTTAATGAAGATGATATTTTTAGCCTCCCAAGTTTTGATGAGCAAATTTGTTATGATGATAGCATGCCTCTTACTTATGATGATTATATTGATGAAAGTGGGTTTGGAAGAGTGTCAACTTTAGGAGTAATGATACCACTATTTTGGAGGATGTTCAATCTTATAATATTTATGAAATTGGATTTGGAGAGGTCATGACTTTATTTAGTGATGAGTCCAGTATCTTGGAAGAGGTTTCAGTCGATTATGATGAGAACAAAGTTGCTACTTATGATGATTATTGTGATGAAACTTATGCTATAAAAATTAGTGATGATTATATTTATGAAACTTGTCATGATTATGATTACCCTTTTTCTGAACATTACTCTTTTAATGTGGAAACAATTTATAGTATTCCAGTCTCTTATGATACTCCCACTATTCCGAATGAGAAATTTTTGCTTATGTGGAGAGTAATAAAAATTATATGCTTGTAGATCATGAAAATAATGTTTTAGGTGCTGGTTATATTGTTGATTTCATTCATGATGCTACTAAAAATTGATATGAGTGATGAATATATGCTTGTAGGAATAGCTATAATATCAAGTTTCCTCTCTATGTGCTTAAAGTTTTGAAGTTATGCTTGTTTTGCCTTCCTATGCTAGTTGATTATTGCGCCCATAAGTTGTTTTCTCACAAAATCCCTATGCATAGGAAGTGTGTTAGACTTAAATGTGCTAATCATATTCTTCATGATGCTCTCTTTATGTTTCAACTCTTATCTTTTATGCGAGCATCATTGAAATCATCATGCCTAGCTAGGGGCGTTAAACATTAGCGCTTGTTGGGAGGCAAACCAATTTTTATTTTTTGTTTCCTGCTTTTTGGTTCTGTTTAGTAATAAATAATCCATATATATTTATGTTTAGATGTGGTTTTATGTTTTAATTAGTGTTTGTGCCAAGTAGAACCTTTGGGAAGACTTGGGTGAAGTCTTTATGATCATGCTGTAAAAAACAGAAACTTTAGCGCTCACGAGATTAGCTAAAACATTTTACTGGAGAGCGATATTTAGTTGATTCGTTTTGCAGATGATTACTAGACAAATTCTCAGGTCCACCAATTTATTTTAGAATTGTTGGAGTTACAGAAGTTTGCGTTAGTTACAGATTACTACAGACTGTTCTATTTTTGACAGATTCTGTTTTTCGTGTGTTGTTTGCTTATTTTGATGACTCTATGGCTAGTAAAATAGTTTATAAACCATAGAGAAGTTGGAATACAGTAGGTTTAACACCAATATAAATAAAGAATGAGTTCATTACAGTACCATGAAGTTGTGTTTTGTTTTCTTTCGCTAACGGAGCTTACGAGTTTTCTGTTGAGTTTTTGTGTTGTGAAGTTTTCAAGTTTTGGGTAAAGATTCGATGGACTATGGAATAAGAAATGGGAAGAGCCTAAGCTCGGTGATGCCCAAGGCACCCCAAGGTAATATTCAAGGATAACCAAGAGCCTAAGCTTGGGGATGCCCCGGATGGCATCCCCTCTTTCGTCTTCGTTCATCGGTAACTTTACTTGGAGCTATATTTTTATTCACCACATGATATGTGTTTGGCTTGGAGCGTCATTTTTCTTCTTCTTTTGTTTTGCTTGATGTTTGAATAAAATACCAAGATCTGAAATTCTTAAATGTTAGAGAGTCTTCACATAGTTGTATAATTATTCGACTACTCATTGATCTTCACTTATATCTTTCGGAGTAGTATGTCATTTGCTCTAGTGCTTCACTTATGTCCTTTTAGAGCACGGCGGTGGTTTTATTTTGAAGAAATAGATGAACTCTCATGCTTCAGTTGTATTATTTTGAGAGTCTTTAGAACAGCATGGTAGTTTGCTTTGGTTACGAAACTAGTCCTAATATGATGGGCATCCAAGATGGGTATAATAAAAACTTTCATATAAGTGCACTGAATACTAAGAGAAGTTTGATACTTGATGATTGTTTCGAGATATGGAGATAGTGATATTAAAGTTGTGCTAGTTGAGTAGTTGTGAATTTGAGAAATACTTGTGTTGAAGTTTGCAAGTCCCGTAGCATGCACGTATGGTAAACATTATGTAACAAATTTGAAACATGAGGTGTTCTTTGATTGTCTTCCTTATGAGTGGCGGTCGAGAACGAGCGATGGTCTTTTCCTACCAATCTATCCTTCTAGGAGCATGCGCGTAGTTCTTGGTTTCTGATGACTTGTAGATTTTTGCAATAAGTATGTGAGTTCTTTATGACTAATGTTGAGTCCATGGATTATACGCACTCTCACCTTTCCATCATTGCTAGCCTCTTCGGTATCGTGCATTGCCCTTTCTCACATTGAGAGTTGGTGCAAACTTCGCCGGTGCATACAAACCCTGTGATATGATACGCTCTTTCACACATAAACCTCCTTATATCTTCCTCAAAACAGCCACCATACCTACCTATTCTGGCATTTCCATAGCCATTCCGAGATATATTGCCATGCAACTTTCCACCGTTCTGTTTATCATGACACTTTCATCATTGTCATATTGCTTTGCATGATCAGGTAGTTGACATAGTATTTGTGGCAAAGCCACCATTCATAATTCTTTCATACATATCACTCTTGGTTCATTGCATATCCCGCACATCACGGAGGCATTCATATAGAGTCATACTTTGTTCTAGTATCGAGTTGTAATCATTGAGTTGTAAATAAATAGAAGTGTGATGGTCATCATTTTCTAGAGCATTGTGGCAAGTGAGGAAAAAAAGAGAGAAAGGCCATAAAAAAGGGAGAAGGCCCATAAAATGAGAGAAAAAGAGAGAAGGGACAATGTTACTATCCTTTTACCACACTTGTGCTTCAAAGTAGCACCATAATCTTCATGATAGAGAGTCTTTTGTTTTGTCACTTTCATATACTAGTGGGAATTTTTCATTATAGAACTTGGCTTGTATATTCCAACGATGGGCTTCCTCAAATGCCCTAGGTCTTCATGAGCAAGCAAGTTGGATGCACACCCACTTAGTATCTTTTGTTGAGCTTTCATACATTTATAGCTCTAGTGCATCCGTTGCATGGCAATCCCTACTCCTTGCATTGACATCAATTGACGGGCATCTCCCTAGCCCGTCGATTAGCCGCGTCAATGTGAGACTTTCTCCTTTTTTGTCTTCTCCACATAACCCCCATCATCATATTCTATTCCACCCATAGTGCTATATCCATGGCTCACACTCATGTATTGCGTGAAGTTTGAAAAAGTTTGAGATTACTAAAGTATGAAACAATTGCTTGGCTTGTCATCAGGGTTGTGCATCATGAGAGCATTCTTGTGTGACGAAAATGGAGCATGACCAAACTATATGATTTTGTAGGGATGAACTTTCTTTGGCCATGTTATTTTGAGAAGACATGATTGCTTAGTTAGTATGCTTGAAGTATTATTATTTTTATGTCAATATTAAACTTTTTTATTGAATCTTATGGATCTGAATATTCTTGCCACATTAAAGAAGATTACATTGATAAATATGTTAGGTAGCATTCCACATCAAAAATTCTGTTTTTATCATTTACCTACTCGAGGACGAGCAGGAATTAAGCTTGGGGATGCTGATACGTCTCCAATGTATCTATAATTTTTGATTGTTCCATGCTATTATATTATCTGTTTTGGATGTTTATGGGATTTATTAAACACTTTTATATTATTTTTGGGACTAACCAATTTGACCTAGAGCCAAGTGCCAGTTTCTGTTTTCCCCTTGTTTCAGTGTTTCGAAGAAAAGGAATATCAAACGGAGTCCAAACGGAATGAAACCTTCGGGAAAGTTATTTTTGGAAAGAAAGCAATCCGGGAGACTTGGAGTGCACGTCAGGGGATCAACGAGGAAGGCACGAGGCAGGGGGCGCGCCCACCCCCCTGGGCGCGCCCTCCACCCTCGTGGGCCCCTCGTGGTAGTAGCTTCGCACTCCAGAAATTCTATCGCAAACAAACAATACAATACATAAGCACTCAAGCATATATGCAAGGGTAAAACTTAAATAAAAAGATCCAAGTTTAAAGTTCAACTGAAGGGCTTCGATTTGCAAAAAGAATCTATCGAATCGGAGCTACGGAACTGAAACTACGATCAAAAGAACTTCGAATTCAAATCTGCTTGAATCCAAATTTTAAATTTTCAAAACTATGTTCAAGTTGTTTAACAGGAAAGAGGGGTTCGAGATGAAGATTTTGGCATTGGTTTCACTGGATTTGGATGAACGGTTAAAAAGTTGCGAGGGTTTGAAGATCAGGGGCTAATCTGCGATAAAAATAATCGCGGATAGGTCCCTGGCCGAAAATAAAATAAAAAGAAAAAGACTACGGCTCGAACATCCGCTAACAAAGCAAACAAATGAATTTGTTTGTTATAAGAACTAAACGAACGAACGTTCGTAAAATAGAACTAACCGAAGAAAACCGAGAAAACCGATCTAATAAATAAAAAAACCGATCTAGGTTTTTAAAAAAACCGCGGCGGCTTTTGCGGTTTTACCTGTTCGTGGGCCAAAACAGGCGGCGTCGGTGCGGCACAGCGAGGCGGGCGTGGGCGGCACGGCGCTGAGCAATGGGCGCACAAGGGCTGGTCATGGCTGAGGTGGTGGAGTGGGAGAGGAGGCGGCCTCAGGCGATTATAAAGGCTCCCCCGGGTCCCGACTTGGAGAGGGGGTCGAGGCCATGGCGTCGGTGGCTCGGACTCCGGTGGGAGTCCGGCTCGGCCACGCGCTGGGAGGCGGCGGCGCTTACGGGCCGGCTGGGCCTTTGACTCAGTTCGGTCCAAAACCTTTTTTTAATAAATTCCGCTGAAGGAAAAATCCTAAAAAAATATATATTTTTTAAATTCCAAAAACAATATTCACTTTCTAAATAAAACATTTAGAACATAGTGAACATTTTTCTGGCCTAAAAATGCAATTTTGAGAAATGCATATTTTCCTAATTCAAATAAAATAGCAATGAAATCCAAATAAAATGTTTATTTGATTTTAACATTTTCCTCCAATATTTCTTTTATTTTGGAAAAGTCATTTTATCTCCTCTCATTTATTTTTATAGAGAAAATAATTTGGAGAGAAAATATATTAAAACCAAAAAGATCCTCTTTTCAAATTTGAGACAATTCAAATATGAAAATAAATGAAATCCCCAACTCTCTCCGTGGGTCCTTGAGTTGCTTAGGATTTTCTAGGATCGCAAACAAAATGTCAATAAAATATGATATGCATATGATGACCTATGTATAACATTCCAAATTGAAAATGTGGGATGTTACATAGCACTAGTACTAAAACCTGCATAGTGGGAACACGTTCAGGTTTGGTGCGTACTAGTAGGTGTGAGCAGGCTTGCACTTAATTGTAGCACTAGTATTTTGGAATTTTATGGGAACAAGGTAAAGATTAATTGATGGTTTTGGTTTCGAGGCCCGAAACGGCTCCCGATGAGTTTAGTGGAACATAAATTTCAAGTACTCCCTCCATCTCAGTTTACAAGGCTTGCACGTGTATCTAGGTTGTCAATGTAACTTATAATAAATTGTTTAACATAAATAATATATCATTAAAAATAGAATATTTGAAGTTTGTAATGATATATTTTTCGTAATGTATGCCTCTTATTAAGTTGGTCAAATTAACGACCTAGGTACACGTGTAAGACTTGTAAACTGAGATAGAGGGAGTACTACACCGCTCAAATGCGATCGCACAAGACAGTGATGTAACTGGTCGTACATGTCAGACCAAGCCGATGCGTGTCCCTTTGGTGAGACGTGGTCCGATCGACCGTCTGTTGGTGCAACCGATCGTAAAGTACTTACGCGATGGAGACTTCTGGTTGTGCCTTCGGTTGATTGTCATGACCAAGCATTCTAAAACTAGTGATAAATCAATTACCGTCTTTTTCCAAACGACCAAGAAATTTTCACAGGAATAAAATACATATAGATGGAGTGATTGTCAAGGTTGCAAATCGACATGGCGTTGCAAGTTCACTTTAGCAGCAACCACCTAGGTCACTGCATCACTGGTGGGGAAGGAGGGCAGCTCACCTCCCCTATGATGCATGCCCAGCGGTGCCGCCGCAACTGGTCCCGGGATTTGGCTTCTCCTACCGCCCATTTGAAGAGTTGCACCGGCTGCTCATGCCATTGTGCAGGCATGCACGCTCTTTCCTCCGTAGTTGACTCCGTGAATATGATCTCTGCCATTAGCCCTAGCTCGAAATCAACGCGACAGTACCAGATGCTGACATCCCTCAGCATCTCTCCCCTAAGATTAACTTGCGTCTCCGCCTTGTACTGCGCCAGGCGCAGCTCCTTGGAACTTCTCTCCAATCGATGCGATGCTTCCTCGATCCGATTTGCCCTTGCTGCCACCGTTCTGTGATTCCAGAGCAATGGATCCCCTCTAAAACACATGTGGGTTTCGCTCAAAGGCGGCAGTGCTGCGGCCGCAACAAGAGGGCAGCCCTAAGGGATTATCCATGGCGGGATCCTCCATGGCGGGATCTGGCGGGCGAGGCGGGGAGGCGAGCCTAGGCGCTGGAAGAGCCCTACGAGGCTAAGATGAAGATAGTACTACTCCACTCCGTCCATATTAAAAGACAAAGGCCACCAACAGTAGCCCTGGCAAAAATTGATCATGCTGCCTGCGTCCTGGTTTATTGGCCCCCTTCTTTTCTGCCACTTGTTATGACATGCATAAATATTATGTTACTTACAAATATGGTCATAAATTGGCACAAAATACAAAGGAGACCAATGGAAGTACTAGCACCCCATGATTTAACTACTCGCATGCGCACAGTGGAGTAGTAATGTCTTTCTTCCGCCCTCACGTCCACTCAATTTGCATGCGCTGTATTAATTGACCATCAATGAAATGAAGGACTTTACACGCGTCAAATTATCACTTGGGGTGGATCTTCGTACAAAAATGCGTATCCCCGTGTACCCGTGTGTGCGTCCGAGGGAATGAGTGCTTGTGTGGCATCCGTGCACATCTTCAATTCGTGCATGTACCGCCTGTGTGCCTCAGAGAGGATGAGTACATTCTTCTGGAACCAGCAGCACGTCACTGTGATCAATCCACACAAGGAGGTCGCGACAACGCCTCCACATGTGCCATGTGGCTTCATGAACTGTAAGAGAGACACTGTGTAGCGTGCCATTGGAATTCTAATTTACGTGTTTTGCACATACTCAAAGTACTAGTAAGGTACACATGCATTGCACGCATCATATTTGGAAACCAAATTATGAATAAATACCACACTATAGCATGTAAGCTCTGAGTCATATATGCCTGATGTAGACCTTCGTTTAATTCTTATAGTTCATCTCATTCAAAATAAATTAGTTTTTATAAAAAAGCTAGGGCCTCTTTGATTCGTAGGATTTCCAAAACGCGGGAATTGGAAAAACATGGGATTAGAGTGGAATGTCGTCTTGAATCCGACAGGATTGTACGAGTGTTCGATTGTGCATAGAAAAAATGCAGGATTCTTTCAAAGAGGTTTGAGTGGATGGGATGTTTCTATGAAATCTAGTGCAAATGAATCCTATGGAAAAATTTCTATGGTTTGCAATCCTACGAATCAAACCTACAAAATAGGAAAAATTCCTAAGGATTAGAATCCTCCAAAATTCCTTTGAGAATCCTTTGAATCAAAGACGCCCTTAATGTATTTGATGATTAATTGAATTGTGCGTTGTAAAGCATAAAGTAAAAACAAATAATGGCAATTCAACTAGAAAAAAAGTTTGGGCAGTTATGATACGGAAGATTCTAGAACAAAGGGGAAGCACTTGTGTTTTGAGGTTTGTGCATTTTGCTTAAGTTCAACCATGGATTCTGCTAGATTGTACATGTGGCAAAATCCGGTGGGGGCCTAGAAGATGGTGCGAGGGGCCAAGTGGAGGGAGACTATGAAGGAGTGCACAAGTGCGAGATTGATATTTAAATAGAGGGGGTGAGAACGTGTGCTCTTGCGCGCAGTGGCGGAGCCATGAAAAATAAATGAGCTAGGGGGCCAAGCATTGCTAATCCTTTACGAGGAGGGCCAATTCATCAACTTAAACCATTTTACCAGCAATTGTCTAATGATCACATTCATAATAGCCTCGATATATAGTGATGTTAGGGGGGCACGGCCCTTGCTTCCCTGTCTTCGCCACTGTGCGCGCGTCTGAGAGATGAAGCGGAAGGCATGGATGATGAGAGGGGGACGTTGGATATATAATTAATGTGGGTGTATCCGCTATGTAATCCTATATAGAGAGGTATAGATTGATCGATGTGGACGTGGGAAAGAGGGTGACACCTCACTAGATATATAGATTGATCGGTTTCAGTGAAAAACTGTGAAAGACCTAGCTATATACACACACACATAGAGGAACATCAATCGTTGTGCATGCACGTGAGAGATAAAAAATGCCCGATATGATGGAGAGGGGGAGGGTGTGTGTGTGCATGCATGGGAGACCGACCTGAAGAAAAAGATTGCATGTGTGCGATGGATAATGTCGACTGGTACTGTGTGTGCATGCATGCACGAGAGAAAGTTAGGGGTACAATTATAAAGAGAAACGATTGTGTGGGTGTAAAAGACTAGGTGAGGTCATAATCAATGTCAAGTTGAACTCAAATATTTGAATAAGAGATCATGATGTTTGAAACCCATGCATGCATGAATATAACTGAGATATGCGTGGTGTGGTTTGGAAACGAGCATGTTGTACTGTATACACATTGAACAAGGTCAGACTGATTTGAATTGGAGATATCGGTGGCATCGTTTGGCCACATTGCATCCGTGCATGGACACACTATTCTAATTGGAGATGATGGGTGGATTTTGCATCACATATCTATATCTATACCCCTATATATATATATTATATTTTTATATAGTGTGCGGATAACTTTAACTTTGAAAGATGGTCGTTGGATGAGGTGGAAAATTTGAGCACAACTGGCCGTTGGATATCATCTAGATTCCACCAGATTTTGCCACATGTACAATCTAGAAGACTCCATGGTTGAACTTAAGCATAATGCACAAACCTCAAAACACAAGCACTTCTTCTTTGTTCTAGAATCTTCCGTATCAGAATTGCCCAAATGTTTTTTTACATGATTTGCCATTATTTGTTTTTACTTTATGCCTTACAACGCGCAATTCCATGAATCTTAAAATGGATTAGCTTTCTTATAAAAAATAGATGATTTTGAATGAAATGAACTATAAGAATTAAATGAACATCTACATCATGCATCTATGACTCAAAGCTTACATGCTATAATGTGGTATTTATTCATAATTTGGTTGCCAAATCTCATGCGTGCAATGCACGTGTACCTTACTAGTCTAAATGGTGTTTGTGTATGTGTTGTGCTTGTTAAACACACTGTATGTAGTATATCATACATGGTTTAGATTCCGAACATCTGGCTAGAGCATACATGTACTATGATTTGAATTCAACATAAAATGGATACATATACTTGAATTTGAGATCGTATGTACATGTAGTTCATATTTATATAGGAATTTACTTCTCCTATATTCATGTCATGTGTTGTGAAGATAATATTTAGATAGTTGTATAACTAACCCGAGTACAATCCCATTCAAACAGGGAAAATGTACTCAAATTTAGTCCATATGCTAGACGACACACATTGTTTTTTATTGTTGAGGGAAGTGCAAATTGTTTTGGTACTGTACACGTTATGTTTGTTGTACTGATTTTTTTAGCTTTTTTGTTGCATTTGAATGCATTTCTAGTAATATAGTAAAACCAGACATAGATCCCTCTAGTGATGAGGTGCAAATTGTCTTTTTTTGTGGGCACACGTTAAGCTTGTTCTCCCGAAATTTCAAGCCGTGCATTGTTATGCCGAAATTTCAAGATAGCGTCTCTGTCTATCGTGCTGCGAAACTCCCGCCTCTTCAACCCGTGCCTTATTACCCCGAAACATTTAAGATATATCTTTGTCTCGTTGTGCTCCGACAACTCCCTCCATCTCAACCCGCGCCTTGCTATTCCAAAATTACAACACGCGCGAAAACTCCCACCTCCTATGAAATTCCGGCACGCGAAATGCCTGTGATACCCCTGAACTGAAAGAACCGCCTAGGTCAAATCGGTTGGGGTACTTTCGTAACTTACCCCACATTTCAGACAAGCGCATCACTAAGCCATGGTTCCCCACTCCCATCCCATCCGCCCACCCATTTATACACCGAGGACATGAAAACTCATGAAGCCCCACACCCTGCTCCGTCCGCCACCCAGCCGGAGCCTCCTCCCCGACGACGTCGTCCACAGCAACACCTCGACGTCCCTCACCCACCGTACCGGATGCGGATCCATCATCGATCTCGTCATCCCGCCAGTTCAGCCACCCCGTCCTCCACCTCCAAGGAGCTGCCCTGACGTTCCCCTCGTCTTTCGCGCCACCTCCGTTCCCACACCGCCGTCTGCACCTGCACCACCGGAAGGGCATCATCATCACTGTTTCCTCAGATGAAGCTGAGGCCTAGTCGGCGCCACCAAAGAGGTTGTACACTAATCGCTGCATTTTCTTCTTGATTCGATCTCATGGTGCTGCCGGTGCTCGGTCCCGAGCCGACACGGCGCGGCTCCATCCATGGCGGCGTTGCCGGCCACTTCCTCCATGGTGTCGCTCCCTCAATGGTGACGTTCACATCAGTAGGAGCTGCTGCTGCTTTTGCTCTCGCTCGCACTGCTGCTCTGCTCTTGCTCTCGCTCCCCTGCTTGGTCTGCTCTAGCTATTGCTCTTGCTCTTCCTCGCGCTGCTGCTCTCGCTCTTGCTCTTGATTGCGATGCTGCTCCGATTTAGCTACACTTCAGTCGACTGAATCGAATTTTCGGTCAGTTGATTTTCAGGGGCGGTTCGCTAGAGTTATGGAAGAACCAGCCGCAGCGGGGGAGGGGGGCTCGCCCGGTTATGGAAGAACCCGGTTTATCTCAAAGTTTTGGAATCAGTTGCATGAAACATTGGGAAACAGGCTAGAGTTCAGTACAACTTTTCACCCGCAGATAGATGGACAGACTGAGAGAGACAATCAGATTCTGGAGGACATGTTGAGAGCTTGTGCACTAGATTATGGATCTAGTTGGGACGACAATTTGCCTTACGTAGAGTTCTCTTATAACAACAGTTATCAAGCCAGTTTGAAGATGGCCCTTCGCTAATCATGCGGAAGGAGGTGCGTAACATCGTTGTTGTGGGACGAAGTTGGATACCGACAGTTGTTTGGACCAGATTTGATTAAAGAGTCTGAAGAGAAGGTTAAGCTGATTCGCGATAGACTCAAGGTAGCCCAGTCCAGGCAGAAGAGTTATGCGGATTCTAAACGCAAGGAGACAGTTTACGAAGTTGGAGACAGAGTGTATCTTCGTGTATCCCCACTTCGAGGAGTCAAGCGCTTTGGAATTAAGGGAAAATTAGCACCAAGTTTTGTGGGACCATACAAGGTTTTGGAACGTATGGGAGAAGTTGCTTAGAAGTTGGAATTGCCCGGAGGATTGTCAGGAGTTCACGATGTGTTCCATGTTTCTCAGTTGAAGAAGTGCCACGCAGAGATGGCTGATATTCCTCTGAGAGATACAGTGCCGCTAGAAGGGATACAGTTGGATAGCGATTTGACCTACAAGGAGAAGGCAGTCAGGATTCTCGAGTTTGCCAGCCGTGTTACACGCAGCAAGGTTATCAAATTTTGCAAAGTTCAGTGGAGCCACCATACCAAGGATGAAGCCACCTAGGAACGAGAGGAAGACCTACAGAAGGATCACCCACACCTATTTTCTAGCCAACCCGAATCTCGAGGGTGAGATTCATCTTAAGGGGGTTAGGTTTGTAACATCCCAAATTTTCAATTTGGAATGTTATACATTAGATCATTATTGCATATCATATTTTATTTCATTTTGGTTTGATCCTAGAAATTCTACTCAACTCAAGGACCCACGGAGAGAGTTGGGGATTTCATTATTTTCATATTCGAGTTTTTCTCGAATTTTAAAAAAAGGATCGTTTGATTTTAATTATTTTCTCTTTGAATATTTCTTTTATAAAAATAAAAGAGAGAGGATAAAATGACTTCCTCAAAATAAAGAAATATCGGAGATTTAATGTTAAAATCAAATAAGATATTTATTCGGAGTTCTATCGCTATTTTATTTGAATTAGGAAAAATATGCGTTTTTCAAAATTGCATTTTGGGTCCAAATAAATGTTCACCTTGTCCGGCCTATTTTTAGAGGACGGGGAAAATTTATTTTGGGATTTTTGGAGTCCGTTTAGTACTTGTTTTTCTGCATGTCAGAATTATTTGAAAAAAAAGAGAAACCGACTCCGGGCCGTACCCGAGCGGGTCTCCGCCCGGGGGGCTTTATGAGCCGCCGCCACGAGCCGCCCCAAGGCCCAGCCGCCGCCAGCCCACCCGCACCTGCACCCAAACCCTAACCCTAGCCGCACTTAGCCTGGCTGCCACGCCACACACACCCGCCGCCATTGAGCCGCACTGGCTGTTGCCGGTGTTTTGCCGAACTGCCGCCACGAGGTAGCCGCCACCGCAGTTTGTCTCCGTTTTTTTTCGGTTAACCGTTCAGGTGTTTTTAGAAAACCTAGATTCGTTTTTTAGATTAGATCGGTTCGGTTTTTTTCTCCGGCTTAGTTATTTAGCGAACGCCCGTTCATACGCTCATTTTAATGAATGGTTTTCACCGTTTAGCCGCAGACAGCGAACATTCCTTCGTTAGCCTGTTTGTCAGTTTTTCTTTTTTCTTGGATTTTCCGCGATTATTTTCGATCGCGATTTCTGATCCGATTTTCGTTTTAGTTTATCTTTTCGCTCATTTATCGGAATCAGGCGATTCAAGCGCCTAGAGTTTCGTCTCGAAGCCCTCTTTCTGTTTAACCAACTATAACAAGATTTTGCTACTGTAAAGTTTGACTTTAGTCCAGATTAGTAAACGAAGCTTGTTTCTTTCGCCATTTGAGTTTTGTTGCTTAGTTTGATTTGATTCTTTTTACAAACCGGAGTTCTTAAGTTGAACTTTCTGGTTAGATCTCTTATTTGAGTTTTACCCGTGCCCTTGCTTGATTGCTTATTGTATGCTCGTTTGTTGGCGATAGAGTACCCGGAGTGCGAAGCGTGCTACTATGAGCCTCTAGGTTTCGCGGATCATCCGCAAGGCAAAGTAACACTTTGATTATACCTCTTTACTACCCAGTTTTACTACATTAGATCAATCCTCAAACAATTGCATGGTTAGGACCTGATTTAAATTGTGGGTTGTGAAGTAGTTGAGGTAGTACCTACTCACCTGTTTATTATCAGACCTTTGTGAGTTACTTCTACATCGCTTATACTGCTATGCTATGCTCGTAGACGTGGATTGGGTTTGAGTGTATTCATGACAGTTGCGAGTATTGTTAATTAATGGTTAACTTAAGGTGGCAACTTTAATACACATCTAGGTGGATTGAGGCACCTGGGAAATCCAGTGATTGCCTGTATTTTTTTGGAAATACCGGGGTACCGTGTGATTCTCCTATGGACTGCCATCCAGGCTCAAAGGGATCATGAGATTATTCATGCTAGAAACTTCCGTGTGCAGCCACAAGCCATTATGGGCTCTGGCATAGTTCATTAAGTTGTGTGAACTCTTACAGTGGTAGACTAGCAGATGTCGATGGTACTGTCTACCCATCGTAAGGTGCTAACGCTTCTGAAAGACTGTGTCTTGGTCATACGTTTCTCAAACACCATGTAGTGCGAGAAATCCAACGGAGGAGATCGAGTCTTGTGGGGAAACAGTGCGCAAACCTCTGTAGAGTGTACAAACTAATCATGGTTAGCCGTGTCCCTGGTTATGGACATCTTGAGTATCTGGTTCTTGGATTATCATGTGGATCTCACCACTCTTAATTATAAAACTTGATTGGGTTATTAATTACCATTTTAATTGGGATTGAGATGGGGTTTGCCATTCTCAATGTTTAACAACCACCATGATAGTTAAACAAAATTTTATTCCTTGGTTGTAGGAAAAAATTGGCTTTTCACAGAACATATTAACCATACAGCCTCCACCAGCCATATATGCATGTAGTGATAGCATTATTCTGTTCATTACTCTTTTGTGTTACATTTCCAGCATATTCCATGTGCTGACCCATTTTCGGCTGCAACGTATCTTGTTGCAGACTTTTCAGACGATGAGTAAGGAGCCTTAGGTCGTGGTCTTTCACTCAGTGATGTCGTTGGAGTTGATGGACTCACTTTATCTTCCAAGCCTTCTGCTGTTATCGTATTAGATGGCCTTAAGCCATATTATTTTGTAATAAGTTCTCTTTTGAGACATTCGATGTAATAAGTGCGTGATTGCTACTCTGTTATAAACCCTTCAAGTATTGTGTGTGTCAGCATTACCGATCCAGGGATGACACTGATGCACAGAGGTCAGACTGTTTGAGGTCTGGTCGCTACAAAGAGGTTGTACACTTGTTGCATCTCTTTTTTGCTCCACATGTTATATATATTGTCTACCGAGCACACGTAGTAACGTGAAATATGATTATTTTATCCTACTATATGACAAGCAGTGAGGTACCAGGCAACTTAACTATCCGTGATGGACTCTATGGAATGCCATCATTATTAATCTCCGCGCATTTGAGCTGTGCATTTTTCGATGGGCCTGGGAGTTGAGCTAGTAGGGTAGTGGCTTGGGTCCAAAGTAATAGAAGTAGGAAAAAAACATTTTTTGAGTGTAGACTTTTCCTTGCTCAAGCCTGCCTACTAGAATCGCCTGTGCTTGAAAGGAAAAGTGAAGGAAAAGCATAGGAATTCGAAAGTTTCCTATGGTACTACTATTCATGAATTTGGTTCAAAGGAATGGAGCAAAGGAAAACTTTGGATTTGTTCCTTTAGTGTGTCATTGAAATACAAACCGTAGGAATTTTAATTTCCACTTGTCCTCCTTTTCAAATACCTATTCATGAAGCACAAGACTAAGAGATACTAGCATAATAGCATTATAACCGTACATTTTCTTGTGGTTTGACTTAATCTCACCATGCTTCTTTTCATCCTGTGATCTTCCAATTCTTGTGAATCAAACACATAGATTTGCAGAAATCCTATGTTTTTAAATTCTCTGTTTTGCACGTGAATTCCTATCCTATTCGTGTCTATTTCCTATCCCTGCATTGTTAGAATCCTCAAATTCAAACAAGCCCTTACACAATTACTTCTGTTACAGATATGTGTCAAAGAAAACCTTGTGTGGTTTGTCCTGCTCCTCTGCGTTGCGTTCCACCCCAGCTCAGCTGCTCCAACAATGGAAGGGTTCACCACAACAGGGATCCACTCTCCACACTGTCTTTCGCCGCCTAAGATCTTCTTCCCCGCCGCCGGCAGCCACGACAACTGCATTACAATCATATACTGAGCAGATGACCTTGAGGACTACACGGGTCCGCAAGAGAGGTCGCACTCTTCCGTGTCTTCTTACATTATGCATCGCTTAATATGATGACATGCTACTTTATCATTGTTTTCACCTATTAGACTCCGAGTCAGGTCCAAACTAATGCTAAAACTTGAGTTTTTAAATGGTTGTGGGGTACACATTGGGGTAGCATTCAGTACTATCTGTCTACTATCTGGTTTATCTCGGGTGTCTACTATGAGTTTCACGTTGGGTGCAAACAAACATTAAAGGAGCCATTATCTATATATTTTTAACTAAAGCAATTATCTGCCTGCTATCATTGGTTTTGGGTCTATCCACAGTTTGCTACCATCACTCTGGATTGGTGCATGCACTCCTTACATAATCTCACAATGTTTTATTCCTATGCATGTCAGTTATTGTACACAATGGAACTGAACATGTAGAGCAAAAGAGACGAGCCTTGCGTGGCAATAAAATTTCATGCAGACGTCGCTCCATGGTGGGCGCAAAGGCAGCCCCCCTCCACCCATTTTGGATTGTAAGGAGAAGACCACTCATATTTACCCCCTGAGGTCTTCGCTCTAACTTGGCATGCTGATGTTGGTAATATCATGCATATGGTGCCTTGCATTGCTTACTGTATACATCAAATATGTCATCTGCTTAGTTTAGACATGCTTTGTGTCAATGCCATATGTTTAGTTTATTTATCGTATATGTGAATCATGCAATTCCATCTTGTTTAGCCAGGCATGATATATGTGAATTTTGCAATGTCACCATGGTTAGCCAGTCATCTTATATGTGAATTATATCATGCCATCATTTTTTTTATTACGTGTTAAATTTGTCAGCAATTTTAGTACATTCAATTACTATTCATGTGCATCAGCCATTCGGCACGGTCATGGAAAAATCTGAAGTGGAAACAAGGTCTTCAGAGCATACAATGCTATGTGACGAAGCGCATGTCTTCCTGGTTAAGGATAGCTCCTCATAGGAGGATTCAGAGACAGATGACCAGTCCTATCCCCCCCCCAAGGTGCATGCTCTAACTTGGCAGGATTATGTTGCTCATATCGTGTGTATGGTATCTTGCATTGCTATGCCATTTGCTTAGTTTAGAGATGCTTTGTGTGAATGCCACATGTTTAATGTTTAACTACCATATATGTGAATTATGCGATGACATCTTGTTGCAAGACATTATATATGTGAATTATGCAATGCTATCTTGTTGCAAGGCATTATATATGTGAATTATGCAATGCCATGCTATTTAGCCAAGCGTCATATATGTGAATTATATCATGCCGTCCTTTTTTTGTATTTCTTGTTGCATTTGTCGACAATGTTTGTATATTCAACTGCTCTTCCTGTGCATCAGCCATTTTAATTGGTGATGGAGAAATCTGGAGTGAAAACAAGGTCTTCAGAGTAGACAATGCTACCCGCTGAAGATCTTGCTGGTTATAGATAGCTCTTCAGAGGAGGATTCACAGGCAGATGACCAGTCCTATTATCCCCCTGAGGTGTATGCTCAAACTTGGCAGCGTTATATTACTCATATCATGCATATGTTGTATTGCAATGCTTACTTTTTTACATCATATACACAATACTGAATGCCATCTCCTTAGTTGACACATCATATAGGCGATTGCCCTCTGCTCACTTTCTTAGTATATAAATCATATATTTGAATTATATCATGCCAAGATGTTTACATAGATAGCATGTATCTGAATTATGGCATGCCAACCCTATTTCTAAAGACACAATATAGTTATATCATCTCATCCTGTTTACATAGTCATCATATTTTGAATTATGTCACTGTATCCTGTTTAGTTAGCCATCATACATGTGAAATTGTGTCATGCTATCATGTTTAATTAGCCATCATATATGTGAAATTATGTCCTGCTACTCTGTTTGGTTAGAAAACATAAATGTGAATTATTTCATGCCCTGTTTTCTTCCCTACTATCCATTGCACCTGTCTATCTTACAATGTATGTACATTCAATTACTTTCCTTGTTTACCAACCATTTCAATTGGAGGGGGTGATGGCAGTATCTGTGGGAGTAAAAACACGGTCTTTAGAAAAGATCATGCTACTTGTCGATGCAGATAGAACGACGGTTGTACTTGCCCAAGAACCAACCCCACCACACATAACCCAGACTCACGCAGATTGTACCCCTACCCAGTTGGACAGAGAACCAGCTACATCCCTTATAACCCCAACCCCAGCAGATAGTAACCCAGTTCCAGTTGACACAACACCATCTCCACCACACAGAGCACCCAAACACGAGCAGGTAGTAAGGCAATTGCAGTGCCCAAAGCACGAGGACCACCACTCCAAACCCCAAGTCAACGCTTAAAGTAGAAGAAGAATTGTTCTCAGGTCTGGTTCCGTAGCTATGGTTCATACAACTTTGCTCTTGCATCACTGTATTTACTCATACCAACTAATTTCAAATTTGAAGTATGCAATTGAAACTCCAATGGTGCAACAGGTATGTTTTAAACCTGTTTCTTTAACGTGTTTGCTGTTGTAACTTGCTCTATGTTGATTTCAGTTTCAATTGAATAAATAGTTATGTTCTCATGACATGCACATTATAAGTGTTGTTATTACCGTGTAGTTTCCCACACTTATATTCTGTCTATGCTGCTTTGTCTTAAATATATATGATTCGAACTGTATCTATCTTGATTTGGCAATGTAAACTAGAATGATATAGACCATACAGTGACCATGCTACAAAGATATATGTTTGTTTCATGCTGTTATCCTGTCCACCTTACTACTGAACTAGTTTACCAAAATGAGTTTCATATACTACATTGTAAACCTGTGATGTGTTTGTTTGTTTCTCTTTTGGAACGTGGATAAAATATTGGAGAAGAGTAGCCCGTTATGCAATGGTAAAGGAAGTAATGCAGATAAGGTTCAAGATAGTGAGACATCCCTGTTGGTCTCCAAGAATGCTGATAAAAACTATATTGAAGACACTGAGACAACTACAAAGTCCTGTCTAGATGTAGTATTCGAGTTATCGGGTTACTATCGCCGGCTGCACCAGCTCTTGAACTCGCTACTGAATCAGTTCGGCTTCTTGAGTCTCAACTTCAAGTTGAAAGACATCGATCGATGTTATGCGACAGAAGTCAAGGACCGAGGAAGTCCTCAGAGAATTCAGATGCATACTTTCTCGTGCAACAGCAAGTGGTGGATGATTTATGCGCCAAACAAGAGAAATTTAGAAAGCTTGGTAAGCATCTTGCCAGCATTATGGGTACCCCGGATATTGTTTCTTGAGGTCTTCTGAAGTGGTTTCAGTTCTGGACTTGTTTTTCTGCGGCGTTTATTTGCACTGGTCACCAACTTTGATAACCAATGTATATGATATGCTGTTTTGTTCCCTATATTTACACTGGTGGCAAATTTTGATGCCCAGTGGATGTAATATGTGTAATAGCCGTGATAGCCTAGCGTAAGGTTCTTGCTTATTTATTTCCTTGTTGTCTTGTTTATTTGTTTGCTTGTAGTCAGTGCAGTTCCTTTCCGCGGTTTGCTAGTGGCCGCAATAACCTATTTTTTAAAACTAGGCCACAATAACCATGGGCTACATATTTACTGTAGTTACCATGGGCCTCCTACGGGCCGTAGAAACAATTGTCCTTCTAAGGGCTGTAGAAACAATGGGCCTTCTATGGGCCGTAGCATCAATGGGCCTTCTACATGCCATATGATCGATAGGCCAAACATGGGCCAATATCAGATCGCATTATGGGCCATAAATGGGCTAGATTTGGAATCGTCCGTTCATGGGCCGACAATAACAGGCCGTCGTTAATCGGACGTATTTGATGACGTTATGAAAACGGCCCAACGGATTAACGGGCCGCAAGTGGGCCAATTGTAACCGCGGGCTGAATTTAGCCCACAAGCAGAAAAGGCCAATGACGAGCCGTCAGTAACCGAATGCTGGAAATGAGCCCAAGAATAAATGGGCCATGAGAAGGCCGAAAGATAACACGGGTTGGAAACGGTTGAGGGAGTCCTTGATTAAGGGGTCCTCGGGCGTCTGGACTATATAGCATGGGCCGGACTGATGGGCTGTGAAGATACAAGACCGAAGACTCTCTCCCGTGTCCGGATGGGACTCTCCTTGGCGTGGAAGGCAAGCTTGGCGCCCTGATATGAAGATTCCTTTCTCTGTAACCGACTTTGTACAACCCTAGTCCCCTCCGGTGTCTATATAAACCGGAGGGCTTAGACTGTAGAGGCAATCACAATCAAAGTCATACAGGCTAGACTTTTAGGGTTCTAGCCATTACGATCTTGAGGTAGATCAATTCTTGTAATACTCATATTCATCAAGATCAATCAAGCAGGAAGTAGGGTATTACCTCCATAGAGAGGACTCAAACCTAGATAAACATCATGTCCCCCGTCTCCTGTTACCATCAACCTTGGACGCACAGTTCAGGACCCCCTACCCGAGATCCGCCAGTTTTGACACCAACATTGGTGCTTTCATTTAGAGATCTGTTGCATTGTCTTCAAGAGGTTCGATGGCCCCGTCAATCATCTACCACAATGCTATCCAGACGGAAACCTTCCTCCCTGGACAGATCTTTGTATTCGGTGGCTTCGCACCACGGGCCAACTCGCTTGGCCATCTAGAGCAGATCCACGGCTACGCCCCTGGCCATCAGGTCAGATTTGGAAGCTTGAACTACATCGCCGATATCCACGGAGACTTGATCTTCGATGGATTCGAGCCCACGACAGCCGCTCCCTGCCACCTCGATGAACATGACCTAAATCTGTCATCAGACCATACCTAGGAGATAGTGCATGTATCTACTCTCGCCTTAGATCCGGAGCAGATCGCGCCATCTGAGTACGGGAAGCCCAACCCCACCACGGAAGCCGTAGACTCAGCGGCGTCGAAGCCGCACATAGACCCAATCTCGAGTGGAATCTATGTCACCGGAACCTCGGACTTGTTTCCGGCCACAGGTTCTGAACCATGTGTGTCCGCATATGTCGATCCTGATCAGGCGTCCGGTTCGAACTGGAAGCTGATGACGGAGAATATTGCTTCCCACCCACCACCCACTTCATAGCCACTATCGAAGACTTAATCGACATGCTCGATTACGGCTCCAAAGACATCGACGGTATGGACGACGATGCCGAAGAGGAGCAGGGCCAAAACCCGCCGTTTTCCGAGCGCTGGACGACCACTTCTTCGTACGACGTGTACATGGTGGATACACCTAAAGTGACCAATGGCGATAACGAGAAGGATCCAGTGGAGGATAAACCTCCTGAGATACAACCAGAACACCGACGTCAGCGGCGCCGCTCTAAGTCACGCCATGGAAAAAACAGCAATACCGACACTGGAGAAGAAAACACTCTGGATGGTGTCGAAGACAGAGAAGACCCCGACGAGCAAACTGCCGAACAGGACAATCGGGAAGACGGGCAAGTTAGCCCTGAAGAACAAGCCATAAACGAAGACTCGGAGGACAACAATTATCTACCACTCTCCGAGGATGAGGTGAGCCTCAGCAACGAAGACTTCATCATACCTGTCGTGGTTTTGTCACGGCAGATGTCCTTGTGAAAGGACTTAGTCGTGGAGCCATCGCTACGGGATAACTTAAAGGGATTAAAGAGGACAAGGGACGCATGAGAGTATTACACTAGTTCGGCCCCTTACGACGAAGGTAAAAGCCTACGTCTAGTTGTGATGGAATTGATGGGGTTTCGATGACCAGGGAGCGAATACGCTTTGCCTGAGTCTCGATTTGTTGTCTATTGTCTTGAACCGCCGCCAGGTCGTCCCCTTATATACATGGGTTGACGCCCGTCGGTTTACGGAGTCCCGAGGCCGGCTTATAAACGTGTCCGGCTCGGTCTCCGCTCTTTCTACCTTACAATGCAAGTTACATATCAATGCCGGTTTATAGCTATGTGCCTTAAACCGTTCTGGCCCCAGGCCTTTACACAGCGTCTCCATCTGTCTTCATGGGCTTCAAGTATAATGAACTACTGATGAAGTTAACCCGACCTCTCCTGGCCGGTTTATGCCCAATAGTAATATCCCCAACATTAGGCCCCAGACTGATTTGAACTGGTTCATGTCCGTCCTCAAGAAAACTTCGTCTTCAACATCTTTACGAAATTGTGTAAACCGCTGTGACGTCATCTTACCAGGCCGTGGTAACCCATTGTGACGTCATCTGTTATTAAAAACTGTGTATGACACATCTTCATTAATGAGTCTCTGATAATCAAGGCGACAGCTCCGCCTTATTTCCAAATTTCTGGCTCCTTGATTTTCGCGCCTGCCAATTATCCCATGCCTTTATAAATAGGGCCGAGGGGTCATTTTCACATTTCCCCCTTGTGCCTCTTCACGTCACCATCTTCCTCGCGCCGCTCAACCTCTGGAGCTCCGCCGCCGCCATCGACCGTCGCCTCTGCTTCAACTCTGGCCGCTGCATCACCCTAAACGCACCAGAGAATTGTGATGCTTCCCCGCTCCTTCATTAGCACTGGTAAGCTTTCTGCTCTTCTATCATAGATCTATTCTAGGGTTTCGGTGTTCTTCGGTGTTCGTCGATGTTCATTGCTTGCGTAGTAACTTTTTGATCCAAACCTTGATGTTCATCCTGTTCAATGATAGCCGCGGCTCTCCTTTTCCATCTAATGCACCTTCTTAAAATAGCGGATCCCATCTGAACCTTCATCCACTGCTTCGGCATTACTTCTTAGGTCAGAATATATTTCCCTTTTCTGATATACGATAGATCCAAAGGTATACTGCCAATTTGTGAAATCTGTTTGTCCTTCACTTACACATCTGTAGATTTGCATCTTCAATGTCAGACTAGGCGGCTTAACTTTGAAAGAATGATGACCCGGTATATACCATTAATCCCCTTGTTGAACCGCCAATGTACTTCCACGTATCGCCTTTATTTAATAAATTCTGGTTTAGGATTACCAACTCCATTTCAGCAACATGCTTATATCCGTGAACCGCTGCATAGTTGTCCACTGTAATTCTTAAACCGGTAACTGTCATGTTGTAGATCATTCATTGCCATGGCCAAGCAAGTGTACGAATGCAACTGGGTCCCTTCTCGAGTAACAGAGGAACAGTTAGACAACCTTGTCAAAACAGGCGCTTTAAGTAAGAAAGATGTCATTCACTGGAGGGTCCCTGGCCCGGAATGTCCTCCTACTCCCCAAGACAGAGAAGTTATTGTTTTTCTGATCACTTAAGCCGGGGTTTCAGCCCTCCCGGTTCAAAAAATTTCCGGGATGTTCTGGCCAACTTTCAACTGCGCCCCCAAGATATCGGTCCTAACTCTATAACCAATATCTGCCACTTCCAAGTTTTTTGTGAAGTTTACCTTCAAGAGGAACCTACAGTAGAACTGTTCAGGGATTTCTTTCACCTACACCGCCGTACAGAATTGAAAGACGGACCCAACACAGAACTGGGCGAAATGGCGGTTCAAAAAAGGAAAGAAGTCACATTTCCTCACGCCAGTCTCCACAGTCACCCCAAAGAGTGGAACCAGACCTGGTTTTGTTGCAAGGACACGTCTCCAACTAATGAAAACCCCCTGCCGGGTTACCGTCCTGAACGTCTGAGCAACACACACCCTTTTCCTCAGAGGCTGACTGCTAAAGAGAGAATCAAATATGCTCCTCAATTATCCAAGCTTAGGGCCTTTATGGCAAACGGGTTGACAGGAGTTGATTTTGCACGCTGGTGGATAACCTGGAGCGTTTTGCCCTTAAGCCAGCGCCCCGGTTTGATGCATGAGTATATAGGTGATTTGAAGGATGCTCAACGGCACATTGATATTCAGCTTACAGATGACGGAGTCACTGAGGCTGTAAAATAGATGTTGAACGAACCGGAGGCTGTCTGCGCTCAAACCGGACTACTCCCTTTCTGCGCCATCAACAAACTGCCAGCTGTAAGAATCGTATAAACTGTTTATCTGAAACTGCTTCTATCCCAATATTCTCTGAAAATGTGATGATTTTTTGGCAGGGCGATGATCCGTTCTGGAACAAGAAACCTCCGCAAGACAAACCGGTGAAGCCAACCCGCCAAAAGACAAAGCTGTGAAAAAACCTGCCAACCGGAAGAGAACCACTGGATCCTCCGATCCACCGGCTGATGATGACGTGGGTAACCCGGATTTTGAGGTAGAACTTGACTCACTTGGTTCATTTTTCATACGTCTTATTGATGATGATTATTGCCAGGACGACGCTGAAGTCGGGCCACGCCAATCGTAGAGGTAATCGTTCTTTCCTCCGATTCAAACCCTTTGCCTTCACTAAAAAGCCGTCGAGCAAACCGGAAAGTTAAATTTTCTCATCCTCTTGTTTACTTGGATCCGAACTTTCTTGTGAAGACACAACAGCACGAGGCTCGCCGCACAACCCGGCATAGCGGCCAGGTAGTTACCTCTGCCGGTTTACCGAATAGACTGGTTCGGAAACACCGTTCAGAGGTCTCTAATTCCCTTGACACTTTACACCCTAAAGCGGGCTACTTTCGTCAACCTCTTAACCCATCTGATTCAAATTACTAGGGCACTTCTCACTCATCTTCCGGCGAGTCGTCAGCCACCAAACTTCCACCCCTCAAAACGGTTATTGAGTAAGTTGTTCACTTGCTTTATCTTTGATATGAGTTTCATGTGCGATACTGACCTTCATGTCTATTTTGTCAGTGCTAAGCCCAGAGCAAGCAAGAAGGCTCGCCAGAATAAACCGTCAGAGGAGGACGCGGCTGTTGAACCGGAGAAAACTCCTGACCTTTGAAGAAGCCAATGTTGATGACATGCGGAATGATCCACCACCTCAGGATCATGACTTTATCGCTGATCAGGTAGAAATTGACACTACAGGCCATATTGACCAGCCGACCAGTCCTATCCGGACTGACAAACCGGCAAGTCCAGCAAAGGATACCGACAAACCGGCAACTCCAGTACGAACAGCTGAGGAGAAGGATGATGAAGTTCTGATTACTGGCATTGGCCATACTGAACCAGGAAATCCTGTCGCTCTGTCGAAGCATACCGCCAAAAAGGAATTTTCTGCACTTGGTAAAGGCAAATGGAATGCCGATCTGCCCACCTATGCCCATCTGAACGCTCAAGACCTTCATTCTGGCTATCTGAACTGTCTGTACACCAGCCGTGACTATGAAGCCGGCTTGGTGAATATGATGAAGGAACGATATGAGGTAATTTCATAAGTGTTGCTCCCTTACTATTTAACTGCAGCTTATCAAACTCCAGTAGCCCCCAAGTGACAGTTTAAGATATTAATCTAAATGGGGACTTAATAAAACTTTCATGCTTTGCATCTGAACTTCACTGAAGTAGCCCCCAAGTGCCGGTTTAACTTTATAAAGATGAACCGGGACTTTGTATAAGAAACTCCCGTATCAGCATTTGTTGAGCAAATATCCATTAGCCCCCAAGTGCCAAGCTTAATACTTGTACTGATCTTGGGACTTCGAAAAAATTTCTGACACAGACCAAATATGCATTAGCCCCCAAGTACTAAGGGCATAACTTGTTATGTGCTTGTTACTTCACATATGTACTGTCACTTCATCATATAATTGTCTCTATGCAGGCCGAGTTGAGAAAGAAAAAGAGCCAACCGCTGATCTCCAGGAGAACCTTAAATTGCAACAAGCTGAAACCTCCAAGGCGAAGGAAGAGTTGGCCAGCGCTCTAGGCGCTATGGAGAAACTGAAAGAAGGCTTCAACAAGGAACGGACAGATTGGGAAAGTGAAAAATCCAATTTGATCAAAAGGGCTGAGAAAGCAGAAGCCGCTCTTAAACCGGTGGCTGATGAACTGACCAGTATAAGCGGCGAGTTCATGCCATGACCGCAATGTGTTTGGTAAGCATCCTTAACTCCCGATTTGACCATATCCTTTCAGGTATCTGCCGGTTTACGAATCCTTGCAATGATACAGGAACTCGTATTGGCCACTTGGGATCTGATGTTCGGAAGAAGTTAAAAGCAGCCTATACTCTGATAGAGCAGCTGTATACCGGCGCGCAGCGGATCATATATTCTGCTTCTCACAACAATCCTCCTCCCACCTTGATTAAGGATACCTTAGAGAGATTATCCATGCTGCCTGCCAGGTTGACAAACTGAAAAAGTCTGCTGCTAGGACGGGCGCTTTGGCTGCACTGCCCCGGGCAAAGGCATGGGTACCTGACTTTGATCCAATTGAAGCAGCCCAAGGTTATCCCAGTTTGAAGGAAGATGGGACAGAATTTGGTGAAGATGATCTCCGGATCATAAACCGAGAGGTACGCCCATTGTCTTGTCAACTAGTTGAAGAAGCAGACTTGTCATACTATCAAGAAAACTATGATGACAAGAACAAGCGGGTTGCTGCATCAATCCCCGAAGCTCAGAATCTTATCCCGCTAATCCGTAAGCACACTTATGCCCCTGACATTGAACCGTCCACGCTGATAAGTGATGATGCTGTATTCCAAGCCCTAACTGGGATCGACTGGGCAACTGTTGATTTCCAGCCGCTGGGTAGAGAAGAAGAAGCTGAACCGGCATGAGATGATCTGCAACCGTCAGGCCAAGCTGGTGACCGATCAAGAACCGGAGGCCGGTTTAGTCTTGGACATGCTGCGACATGTATTTGAGAAAACAATTATCCTTTTGGGCACGGGAACGCCTTGTAATAGGCTAGTTAAAACATTTGGTCTGGTATGCCTTCGTGCATTTTTATCTGCAACTGATGCTTGCTCAAACCGACATGTTTATGATGTTCATAATCCATAGCCATTTATTTAAGCTGTTCCTGCAGATAAAAAGCTCAAAGCGCCCTGGCGGTTTACCGCTGGGCGGGTCATGATACCCATACATATATATATGACCAAGGTGTATAACCAAGGCAATAAAAGATAACCAAATATGGAAACATATAATACCTGCAACCTTGAGGCATGATGTTGGCTAGCCAACCTTGCAGCGGGGCTTTATAACCCAAATCTTTGGAGGAGAAAACAACTCATGTTGATATAAGGCTGGTTTATAATGTAAACCGTTCCGGGTTATGATAAACACCGGTTTACTCCATAATAAGATTTTAACCGAAAATCAGACCGGGCGGATAGTCTCCAGATTATGATTTGATCGTGTATCGTCAATTTGTAATTGACAGTCTGACCGGATTGTTAATGCCGGTTTTAAAAAGCAACAAAAAATGTTTATCAAAAAGGGAACATAACTCAAACAAAGGCAAAATAAAAACCGTTGTAGGCGAGGCTTTGAGCCGATCAAGACGTGTGACCATGGTTCGGACACGACCAAGCCCCCAAGAGGTGTAGCTATGGTTCGGGTTCGACCAGGCCCCCAAATGATGTTGTGGCATTACACCGATCAGGAGGTGTAGCTATGGTTCCGGTTCGACCAAGCCCCCAAGTGATGCTATGGCATTGTGCCGATCAAGAGGTGTAGCTATGGTTCGGATACGACCAAGCCCCCAAGTGATGCTGTGGCATTGCGCCGATCAAGAGGTGTAGCTATGGTTCGGATACGACCAAGCCCCCAAGTGATGCTATGGCATTGCGCCTATCAAAAGGTGTAGCTATGGTTCGAATACGACCAAGCCCCCAAGTGATATAATATAAAGCCTTTGAGAAGCTAAATCAAGGGGTAAACCGGACGCCGCTTTAGAAACAGAAGCTCCATGTAACCACGCATGATGTAAGAAAACAATAGCTACCCCGCTTTAGCTGAGGCTCCGGTTTATTGTATTGATCATAATATATATATAGTCATAATATGTACATAGGAAGAGCCTATAGCTCAAGTATAGTAAGGCCGAAGATGAGCAATATTCCACAGCCGGTTGGTCTCCTCCTCCGATTTGCATGAGTGTTTGTGCTCTCGAACATCGATTAGGTAGTATGACCCGTTGTGTAGATTTTTGCTGACCACAAAAGGTCCTTCCCAAGGTGGGGATAACTTGTGCATATCCGTCTGATCCTGGATGAGACGAAGCACCAAATCTCCTTCTTGAAAGGTTCCGGTTCTAACCCGGCGGCTATGATAGCGACGCAGATCTTGGTGATAAATCGCCGAATGGGCGGCCGCTATGTCACGCTCCTCATCTAACAGGTCGAGAGCTTCTTGCCGTGCCTTCTCGTTGCCAGCTTCAACATACACTACAAAAAAATACACTTCCGTGATGATACGTGTTTGTCACAGTAGGTCGCGTTTTTTGTCATGCATGTACATCCATGACAAATTTATGACAGAATCAAGATAGTCATACCTGTGCTGTCGTAGAAGTGTTCCATGACATTACCAAAATTATCATCATGAAAGTGTCCACTTCCATGACGATAAATCGCGCGTCACAGAAGTGCTTTCGTCAAGGGTGACCGACACGTGGCATCCACCGTAACGGAACGCCGTTAAGCTATCGGGTCGGGTTTTGGATCCGATAACCCATTAACAGTCCCGATCAATGGGGATTTTCCACGTGTAAAATCATCATTGGCTGGAGGAAACACGTGTCGACTCATCGTTCGGATAGATGTCATCACTCATTGGACAGAAGGCGCCTATGATACGTCGACACGTGGCACGGCCCAACAGAGGCCCATTCCTGTGAAAATGCCAGCCTGTTGGACTTGGTCAAAAGGTGGTGGGCCGGCCCATGGAAAGCCTGTTAACGGCCTGTTCGCATATATCCCATTTACGGCCCGCTAACCCAAGGCCCGTTACGCCCTATCCGCAGTAGCGTCATCTGGGCCATCCAATATGATCCCATCCCGTTTTCACTTCTGGCCCATGTACGGCCCATGACGTCTTTCGGCCCATATGAGGCCCTATGTAACTCTTGGCCTATTAACGACCCGTGGTGAAACTGGCCCGCAATGAACAGTGTATCACTTTATACCCACAAACGGACATTGGTGAAACTGGCCCGTAATGAACAGTATATCACTTTATACCCATTAAAGGCCCGTTATTCAGTTGGGCCGTTTCCAACAAATGTTATCTTTCGGCCTTCTCAGAGCCCATTTATTCTTGGGCTCATTTCTAACATTCATTTAATTACGACCCGTTACTGTCATTTTCTGCTTGTGGGCTAAATTCAGCCCGTGGTTACATCGGCCTGTTTGTGGTCCGTTAATATGTTGGGCCGTTTTCACAGCGTCATCAAATACGGCCTATTATCGATGGCCCGTTATGGTCATACGGCCCGTATAAGGCCCCTTGACGATACGTCCCATAGAAGGCCCATTGTTTCTACGGCCCGTAGAAGGCCATTGTTTCTACGGCCCATAGAAGGTCTACTGTTTCTACGGCCCGTAGAAGGCCCACTGTTTCTACGGCCCGTAGGAGGCCCAGTGTAACTACAATAAATATTAGCCCATGGTTATTGTGGCCTAGTTTTAAAAAGAACTGCACTGACTACAAGCAAACAAATAAACAAGACAACAAAGAAATAAATAAGCAAGCAACTTATGCTAGGCTATCATGGCTATTACACATATTACATCCACTGGGCATCAAAGTTCGCCACCAGTGCAAATATAGGGAACAAAGTAGCATATCATATACACTGGTTGTCAAAGTTGGCGACCAGCGCAAATTAACGCCGCAGACAAAACAAATCCTGAATGTAAACCACTTGAAGATCTCAAGAAACAATATCCTGGTACCCATAATGTTGGCAAGATGCTTAGCAAGCTTATTAACTTTCTCTTGTTTGGCGCTTAAATCCTCCAGTAGCTTTGTTGCAAGAAAAATATGCATATGAATTTCAGAGGGACTTCCTCGATCCTTGACTTCTTGTCATAGCACATCTGATCGATGTCTTTCAACTTGAAGTTGTGACTCAAGAAGATGAACTGATTCAGGCAGCGAGTGCGAAGAGCTTGTGCCAGAAGTAGTGGCCAGTAACTCGAACACTACATCAAGACAGGACTTTTGGGTTCCCTCACTGTCGTCAAGATAGTTTTTATCAGCTTTCTTGGAGACCAACAGGGATGTCTCACTATCTTGAACCTTATCTGCATTACTTCCTTTACCATTGGATAACGCAGTCTTTGTTCTCCAATATTTTTCCGCATTCTAAAAGAGAAACAAGCAGACACATCACATGTTTACCATGTTGTATATGAAACTCATTTTGGTAAATGAGTTCAGTAGTAAAGTGGACAGGATAACAACATGAAACAAACATATATCTATGTACCATGGTCACTTAATGGTCTATATCATTCTAGTTTTTGTTGCCAAATCAAGATAGAGACACAATTCAAATAATATTTTTTCAAGACAAAGCAGAATAGACAGAATATAAGTGTGGGTAACTATAGAGCAATAACAACACTTGTAATGTGCATTACATGAGAACATAACTGTTTATTCAATTGAAACTGAAATCAACATAGAGCAGGTTACAACAGCAAACCAGTTAAAGAAACAGGTTTAAAATATACCTGCTATGCGCCATTGGAGTTTCAATTCCATCCTTCAAATTTGAAAATAGTTGGTATGAGTAAATACAAGAATGCAAGAGCAAAGGAGTATGAACCATAGCTACGTAACTCGACACGAGAACAAATCTTCTTCTCCTTTTAGCGTTGAGTTGGGACTCAGAGTGGTGGTCCTCGTGCTTTGGGCACTGCAGTTCCCTTACTAACCGCTCGTGTTTGGGTTCTCTGTGGTGGAGACGGTGCTGTGTCAACTGGAACTGGGTTACTATCTGCGGGGTTGGGGTTAGAAGGGGTGTAGCTGGTTCTCCGTCCAACTGGTAGGGGTACAATCTGCGAGTCTGGGTTATGTGTGGTGGATCTGGTCCTTGGGCAAGTACAACCGTGGTTCTATCTGCATCAACTGGTAGCACTTTCTTTTCTGAAGACCGTGTTGTTACTCCCTTAGATACTGCCATCACGCTCTCCAATTCAAATGGCTGATAAACAAGAAAAGTAATTGAAAGTATAGACATTGTATTATAGACAGATGCAATGGATAGCGGGGAATAAAACAGGGCATGAAATAATTCATATTTATGTTGTCTAACCAAACAGGATAGCATGACACAATTTCACATATATGATGGCTAACTAAACAGGATAGCAAGACACAATTTCACATTATGATGGCTAACTAAAAAAGATGGAAAGACATGGTTCAAACTATGAGACTATGTAAACAGGATGACATGACATAACTATATAATGTGTTTATTAAGTAGGTTGGCATGCCATAATTCACATACATTCATGGATAGAATGCCATAATTCTAAATATGATGACTGTAAACACTAAACAGGATGAGATGATATAACTATATGATGTCTTTATTAAATGGGTTGCCATGCCATAATTGAGATAGATGATGTGTATGTACTATGTAAACATGATGGCATGATGTAATTCAAATATATGATTTATATAGTAAGCAAGTAAGCAGATGGCAATCTATATATGATGTAAAAACTAAGCAATGCAAGACAACATGCATGACATGGGTAATATAACCCTGCCAAGTTTGAGCATAGACCTCAAGGGGGAAATAGGACTGGTCATCGGGTCTCGAATCCTCTTCGAGGAGCTCTCAGAGCTGACAAGATGTCCGCTTCAAAGGTAGCATTGGCTGCTCTGAATATATTGTTTTCACTCCAGATACTTCCATCACCACTTCAAATTGCTGATGCACAGGAAGAGTAGTTGAATATACAAATTTGTCGACAAATGGAACAAGTAATACAAAAAAATGATAGCATGATATAATTCACATACATGATGATTGGCTAAACAGCATGGCATTGCATAATTCACATATATAATGCCTTTGCAACAATATAGCATTGTATAATTCACATATATAATGTCTTGCAACAAGATGGCAACGCATAATTTACATATATGGTAATTAGAGACTGAACAGGTGGCATTCACACAAAGCATGTCTAAACTAATCAAATGGCATAGCAATGCGAGACAACATACACACGATATGAGCAACATAACCCTGCCAAGTTAGAGCATACACCTCGGGGGGGGGGAATAGGACTGGTCATCTGTCTCTGAATCCTCCTCTGAGGAGCTATCCGTAACCAGCGAGATATGCGCTTTGTCAGATAGCATAGTCTCCTCAGAAGACCTTGTTTTCACTCCAGAATTTGCCATCACCGTGTCAAATGGCTGATGCACACGAAGAGCAGTTGAATGTACTAACATTGTTGACAAATGTAATATGTAACGAAAAAAAGGATGGCCTGATATAATTTACATATAAGATGACTGTCTAAGCAGGATGGCATTGCAAAATCCACATATATGATGCCTGGCTAACCAAGGTGGCGTTGCATAATTCACATAAACGATGAATATACTAAACAAATGGCATTCGCACAAAGGATGTCTAAACTAAGCAGATGACGTATTTGATGTATAAAGTAAGCAATGCAAGACACCATATGCATGGTATAACCAACATCAGCATGCCAAGTTAGAGCGAAGACCTCAGGCGGTAAATAGGAGTTATCTTCTCCTTCTGAATCCCCCTCAGAACAGATATCTTCCTCTCGATTACAATCCGAAATGTGTGGAGGGGGCTGCCTTTGCGCCTACCATGGAGCGACGTCTGCATGAAATTATATTGCCACGCAAGGCTCATCTCTTTTGCTCTACATGTTCAGTTCCATTGTTTACAATAACTGTCATGCATAGGAATAAAACATATTGAGATTATGTAAGGAGTGCATGCAGAAATCCAGAGTGACGGTAGCAACCTGTGGATAGACCCAAAACCAATAATAGCAGGCAGATAATGGCTTCAGTTAATAAATATAGATAATGGCTTCTTTACTGTTTGTTTCCCACCCAACATGAACCTCATAGTAGACATCGGAGATTAACCAGATAGTAGATAGATACTATTAATAGCGTCCCCGATATGTACCCTACAACCATTTATAAACTCAAGTTTGACCATTAGTTTGGAGCTGACTCAGAGTCTAATCGGTGAACAGGACGATAAAGTAGCA
The DNA here is from genome assembly GCA_021605145.1 of Aegilops bicornis. Lineage (NCBI taxonomy): Eukaryota > Viridiplantae > Streptophyta > Magnoliopsida > Poales > Poaceae > Aegilops > Aegilops bicornis. The sequence goes on from CM038674.1 coordinate 522,517,971, forward strand.
TGTAATATTAAGATGCATAATGTAAGCAGACACGAAAGAGTGCGACCTCTCTTGCGGACCCGTGTAGTCCTCGAGGGCATCTGATCTGTTGATGATGGTAATGCAGTTTTCATGGCTGCCAGCGGCGGGGAAGAAGATCTCAGGCGGCGAAAGACAGTCTGGAGGCCGGATCCCTGCTCTGCTGGACCCTTCTGTCGTTGGAGCAACTGAGCTGGGGTGGACGACAGCGCAGCAGGAGCGGGACAAACCACGCAAGATTTTCTTTGACAACTATCTGTAAGAGAAGTAATTCTGTAAGGGCTCGTTTGAATTGGAGGATTCCAACAATGCAGGGATAGGAAATAGACAAGAATAGGATAGGAATGCACGTGCAAAACAGAGAATTTAAAAACACAGGATTTCTGCCAATCTGGGTGTTTGATTCACAACAATTGGAAGATCACAGGATGCAAAGAAGCATGGTGATATTAAGTCAAACCACAAGAAAATGTACGGTTATAATGCTATTATGCTACTATCTCTTAGTCTTGTGCTTCACGAATAGGAATTTGAAAAGGACGACAAGTGAAAATTAAAATTCCTACGTTTTTTCTTTCAAGGAGACACTAAAGGAACAAATCCGTGTGCTCAGTGGACAATATATATATAACATGTAGAGTAAAAAAGAGATGCAACAAGTGTACAACCTCTTTGGCGCAGCCATGTCGATCTCAGCATGATTGGGTTGGTCGGTGAGGATGCTCCGGCTGACTTTGGTGTCGGTGGAGGGGAAGAAGATTTTAGGCGTCTGGAGATGGAGCCCGAGGTACTGCTCCGCTGTGATGGAGGGTTTCGTCGTTGGAGCAGTTCCGGTGAGTTGTACGACGCCGAGGCTGAAGCAGGACAAGAGAGATAACAAACAACGTTAACCTGAGTGGAATTCTAATAGCATCTCCAATACATGACGTAAAATACATAACCACAAAGTGCTAGATGTAAAATACATCAGCCGCTCATCTCTGAAAATAACTGTCGAAACTGAACTTAATCGTCAAACTGAACTTAATCGCCGAAACTGAACCTAAGCTGTTGAAACTGAATTTTGCTATCGAAATCGAACTTTGTCTTTAAACCGAACGCACTAGCAAGGTGATGCTACACGCCGGTCGATCGACTTTTTTCATCTTCGGTCAATCGATTTTGCACCCGTTGGATACGAAATCAAGGGCCTGTGGTTCATCTTCAACCTCCACCTCGAGCCGCCACCACCACCGGCCAAACAGCAGCCCCGCCGCCATGCCGGCGGTGCCGCTACCGCCCTTGCGAAAACACTCCCCACCGTCGGTCCCCTCGCTGCCCGGCCATCCCTCTAGGCCCCCACGTGCCGAGCTTTTTCTCCGGGCGATCCCCATGCCACCGCTTCGCTAACGCCCGCCACTGCCGGGCCACTCACCGCCCCATCCACGAACCCTAAGATAGATAGCGGGTACCTCTCCGTGAGCCCCCTCCTCATGCGGCTGGTTCTTCCTTCACCCCTGCGAGCCCACCCCTTGAAAATCGACTGACCCAAAAGTCGATTCAGTCGACTGAAGTGTAGCCAAATCAGAGCAGCATCGCAAGCAAGAGCAAGAACGAGAGTAGCAGCGCGAGCAAGAGCAAGAACGAGAGTAGCAGCGCGAGCAAGAGCAATAGCAAGAGCAGACCAGGTAGGGGACCGGGAGCAAGAGCAGAGCAGCAACGCGAGCGAGAGCTAAAGCAACAGCAGCTCCTACTGATGTGGACGTCGCCGCCGAGGGAGCGACACCATGGAGGAAGTGGCCGGCGACGCCGCTGTGGATGGAGCCGCGCCGTGTCGGCTCGGGACCGAGTGCCGGCAGCACCGTGAGATCGAATCAAGAAGAAAATGCGGCGATTAGTGTACAACCTCTTTGGTGGCACCAATTAGGCCGCAGCTTCATCCGAGGAAACGGTGATGATGATGCTCTTCCGGTGGTGCAGGTGAAGACGGCGGTGTGGGAATGGAGGTGGCACGAAAGACGAGGGGAACGTCGAGGCAGCTCCTTGGAGGTGGAGGACGGGGTGGCTGAACCGGCGGGACGATGAGATCGACGACGGATCCTCATCCGGTAAGGTGGATGAGGGACGTCTAGGTGTTGCTGTGGATGATGTCGTCGGGGAAGAGGCTCCGGCTGGGTGGCGGACGGAGCAGGGTGTGGGGTTTCGTCATGGGTTTTCACGGACTCGGTGTAGGAATGGGTGGGTGGATGGGATGGCAGTGGGGAACCATGGCTTAGAGACGCGCTTGTCCGAAATGTGGGGTAAGTTACGAAAGTACCCCCCACTGATTTGAGGCGGTTATTTCGGTTCAGGGGTACCACAGGCATTTCGCATGTCGGGATTTCACAGGAGGTGGAAGTTTTCGCGCGTGTTGTAATTTCGGAATAGCAAGGCGCGGGTTGAGATGGAGGGAGTTGTCGGAGCACAACGAGACAAAGATATATCTTAAATATTTCGGGCTAACAAGGCGCGAGTTGAAGTTTCCGGACAAGCCTAACGTGTACTGTACCAAATTAATGCGCACTACAAATGTCATTCAAAACTTTGAATTCATGTTATGTTCAATTAAAATATTTTGCTACGTGTATAATGCATGCAACCTACTACTCAAATGAACGTTTTAGTGCATTCCAAACGTATATACTACTGCTTCAATATGAACTAAATTTGAATAAGGTCTATAGTAATGATTGTTGTGAAGTCAAAGCATTTGAATTCGTTTCTCTGTTTTAATAAGATCTACAATCATCATTATTGTCAAGTTAAACCATCGTTTGTGTATTATCTTCACAGGACACCACATGATTAGTCTCGAGATACATATGAACTATGTGTACTATATGAACTCAAACTAGATTTTTTGAATCCACTTTATTTTGATTTCAAATCACATTACATTTCTAGCTCTAGCTAGATCTTCATAATCTAAACCATGTCTCATATGTATAATGTGTTTATCACATTACGTATGGTGCCCCGCCCCCTACGCCTACAAGTATTTAGATGAGAGTTGCAAACACCACACATTACCACAAATTCAAACAAAATGTGAGAATGTTCGATATATAGTATTGTTTAGATTGCTCGATATTTAGTTGAAAGCTGCAAACGCCACACATTATCACAAATTCAATTAAAATGTGAGATTGTTTGATGTATAGTATGGTTTAGATTGTTCGGCATTTAGTCATGAGTTGCAAACGCCATGCATTATCACATTATGGTATAACATGTGCACAAAGACGTGTATCACCGCTATATTCATGCATGCAATGTTTAAAACACTATGATCTCCTATTCAAATATATGAATCCGCTTTCATATCAAATTATGATCTTTGTTAGTCGCTACACCCACACAATCCTCTAGCCTTTGTAGCTACCACTAACTTTCTCTCGTGCATGCACACGCCCTCCTCGCCCTCGCCCTCCCTCGGCATTCTATCCACCGGGCACATTCATTTTTTTCTTTAGGTCATTCTCCCATAGTCTCCACAACTCCTTTCCGATACACACCGATCGATAAACCTCTCCAAATGATGCCTGCCACAAGATACACACACAGCTTCAATCTCCTCCTTTATGTGTCCTTGCCTCGTGTCTCTCATATGGTCGAGACACACGTGTAAACTCTCGGCCCTCTTTTCATCGATCTCACAACCGCACTCCTCCCCTATCTAGCTAGTAGTTGGGCCTCTCCCACCACCTCCTAGCTCCATTCTCTCTGTCTCATCCGTCTCGCTGGGCCTTATTTGCCTCTAACAAATGGACGTACACCGACCGATCTCTCGCTATACATATAGCCAGCTAGGTCCTTATAACTCGTTTTTACCCACACATCGATCGATCTACCTCATTAGTTGTGTCTCTCCCTTCCTCCGACAAACAACAATTAATCTACCGATCTAGTTAGGGTTGCTTACCAAACACATGGTTCCCCTTCATCATCCATGGATGCGTCCCGATAGATCTATCACGCATAGGCACACACAGAAACACATCCCCACTCTTATTGATAACATTGCAGTTCCACCCTCAGTTTGTCTAGTAGGCCTCTCCCAACATCTCCGAGAAGCAACTCCATCACCCATCCAGCACTCTACCCCTCTCCCTCCCTCTTCCTCCCTCTCCCTCCCTCTCTCTCTCCTCTCTCTCTCTGTCCCATCATATTTCCTGTCCTTCAGTTATGTATGGATGTCGACCGATCTCCCTCAAGACATAGCTGGGTCTCTCCTTCTCAACACATATACGAGTCGTTCTACCTCTATAGTTAGGCCTCCGCCTACCCCTCCCCCACCCCCCCCACACACCGATACATCAAGCGCTCTAGTCATGTCTCCCTGCCACACACAAACTTGACATGTGTCCTCTAACGTTCCGGTAGGCCAGTCGCCCTATATCTTTGACTTGCACACACACACAATTTCGATGGCTCTCTTCATCGATCTCGCACCCACCCCCTTGATCCTCTCTTCGACTCTATCGATAGCTATGACCCCTCCCTCTCTTCTCATGGATTGCCCGACCCTCTATGTATGATATGGATAGGCCTCCATTTCACACACATTGCATGCAAAATTTTGTTTGAGATGTCATCGACACATATTCCCACACATAATTCACGTAAATCAACCCCCCACCCCAACCACAAAACAAAAACACTCACGAACGCGGTTTGTATCTCTCACACACACCCATGTAGATGGGGGACGTGCACGAAGAGAAGAGGTGCATGCACAGCGCACGTACTCCCGTCTCTTTCCCAACCACACCCGCGCGGGTACACGGTGGAGCTCATTTCTGTACGAAAAAGGCAGCCCACATGGTAATTTGGCACGTGTACTGGTTGTCCACTTGCTGGAGGGAGGATCGTCTACCACGGGTGAACAAACAAATTGCGACTTGACGCGTTATGTTAAATTAAAAAAAGAGGCAAACCATGTGGGGCCTACCTTAGAGGCAAGGCTCTATACACTTGAATACTTTTGATGTGTCCCGTCAACTCGCAGAACAAGGAGAAGCTTGCTTAGTACGCCGTCTCCCCCGCCCACGGGCGCGGTGGCTCGCAGGATGAGGTGAAGCTTGCTCCTCCCTCGCCCATGCTTGTGGTGGCTCGCAGGAGACGAGGAGAAAAATTTACTACTCCCTCCGTTTACTCCTCGTCCCTAATACCTTGGTTACAGAGATTATATCATATTGTTTGGAATATATATGTCCTTTAGTAGATTTCAATATGAACTACTAGTGCATACTCCAAACACTGATGTATATAGACGTATTTTAGAGTCTACATTCACTCATTTTGCTCCGTATGTAGTAGCACTCTCCTCGCCTCAACCTCGCCCACGTGGTGGACGACAGCAATTCATTCGGTTTCATATAGCCGTAACAATATATCTTGACTACCATTATTGCTCGACTTCAAGAGGCGAAGAGCCAATCGCAAGGTTAATATTTTGAGATTCCAAGTGCATGGTTATAGGAGAACGAGTAGTTTGTGCCGCTTCATTTATATATAATTTTTTTCTTCAATGGCACGTAAGCAATATGATAGGTTCATATGGAGAGAAAAGGAAACCGCTTCCACTATATACATAGTCGACGGGCCAGCCTACACGGTTGCTTGTTTGGGGTTGCTCTCTTCACACTATCTCGCACAAAAGCATCGTGGCCACATCTCTAACATCCCGGCGGATCACGCCCGCTTGGGGAAGGGGTGGATGCTTAGTGTAGATGCGGTGGTGCCGCCGACGCATTTAAAACCCATTGTCGGCACGTCCCGATCAGGGGTCCCCGCCGTTCTCTCTCACAAATCCGTGAGGTTGCCTTCATCCCTTGCTCACTTTGCCGGCGTGGGCGGGTTGGCGCCTCCGCCGCCCTCCTCAAGGTTGAGCTACGTCCCTCGTGTACAACTCCCTTTATACCGGCTTGCACCATCGCTCCAAATTGCCCACATCACTCCCTATGGATATTTCTCTACTTCTTTGCCCCGCACATACCTGATACCTCTACTGGCTTCTACGTACTGTATTTGTGATGAGTTTATGTCTCATCAACTAGTCCTAGTAATCTTATTCTAATCATGCTTCTTCAATTTCTTTGCCACATGGATGCTCATCTCGATTTTGGTGAAACTGCACAAAATGATCCGATGGTCAAAAGGTTGCAAAGTTCATTTATTAGGAAGCTCGAACATTGCCAGCAAATTGAAGCCTTGTCAGGGTTCACGGTTCAAGGGCTAGGAACTGCATGGATAATTTTTTTCTTTAGATGCCTCTGTTCCAAAATAAGTGTCAACTTTAGTAGTAGTACAACTTTGTACTAAAGTTTGCACAAAGTTGAGACACTTATTTTGGAACGGAGGGAGTACATATTTGCTATGATCTGTCAATCATTGAGATGCAATAGCATGCATGTTAGTCTCCTTTGTATTTGATGAAATGTTGCAACGGGCAACCTTGGACGCAAGATAGATGTAACAGAAGCTGGAAGCTTCATAGCATTGTACAAATTTATCTCGCTGATAAATTACAGTACGTACTATACTATACTAGTACTTCCTCCGGTCCTAAATATAAGTCTTTGTAGAGATTTCACCATTAACCACATGCAGATGTATATAGATGCATTTTAAGTGTAGATTCATTCATTTTGTTCCGTATGTAGTTCACCTAGTGGAATCTCTACAAAGACTTATCTACTAGTAATAGCGAGCCCCCACTACTAGGAATTCTCTATCCTCTCCTTGAGCCACATCATCAAAATTGACGTAGCTGTTAGATGAAGTAAATCAGTCATAATAGCCGTCTGATTTAGACGTTGAGAGGCTCAAGACTAAGCCACATGCAAGCATGCAGAAATCTTGTGGCACATGCATGTGAGTGGGTTTTAAATCACATCAATATGTTCGCATGCAAGCATGCACCGTAGCATGCATGTAAGTGAGCTTTTAAGTCCCATTAACATGTCAAAAAGAAAAATATAATCCCATTATGCAGTAGGAGTTGGCTGATCTTTTTTCCTTACATGGGATGATCTAAATGATGATGGGAGTTTATTTAGTTTGGCTACCACATTTGTCATGCGGTTATAGATTTTTTTTAGTTCTATGAAATTGATAATTTTGCGCAGAGAGATATACCGCTGTTCCGTGGAAACGCGCGGGGACTCATCTAGTAATATTTAGGAACGGAGGGAGTACTATGTAAAGAGTTAGATGTCGCACGGTGATAGTGTGTGGTGGGCCATGTAATGACTGATCCTGCGTGTTTTCACTGCTCTTGCACTCCTCCGCTGTAAGAATGGAGAAAATTGTAATCTACTACCTCCTTTCGCCGAAAGTGTGGGACATCCAGCAGTCCTACCACCTTAGTAATAAAGACCAATGAGCCGTCAAATCACATAGACCCAGCAGTAAGTTGGACGGGCGAAGAAACCATCACTCTTGCGCCAGTGAGAGGTTGCGTCCGTTCTGCCCGGGCATGAATGCGGCACCGACTATTTGGAGCGGCGCTGACCGTTTCGGGCGGGAAGCACGCGCAGGTGATGGAGGGGCTTTGGGTTGGCCAGGCTGGTCAGGAGCGGGCGTGGCAGCTGTCCGCATGTCCCTACCGGACACGCCCGGAAACGAGAGGATGCACCGACTCTCATGGCTAAAATCGTACACTACACACGATTTCTCTGTAGGAGTAGGTCGATCTGTCGCACTCTCTTACACACACATGTTGTTAAACACACACACGCACCTTGTTCCCATTGCACCTTCTAACGTGACTTATTACACCTAGACGGAGGGAGTAATGCATTATACGAGATACGGTGGCACAATCGACTTAAGTCGAATACAAGTGCCCAAAATTTGTGTGCATGTTATAATAAGGATTCACTTAAAATAGTACGTGAGCGAACAAAGGGATCAATTGGACAGGTGTTCCCAGCAGTTTAGATGTGTGAGGTAGTAAGATACATCATTGGCGCTTTTAATTTTTCTTATTAATTTGTTTGTTTCACCCTCTGACTGGTGGGACCCAACGTACTACGTGGAGAGAGGTAAGGTGACTAAGGCTGAATTATTTCTACACCACTGTGTATAGTCTTACCACCAAAGCCACATGACAAGATTATGATTTAAATCCTAATGACTCCCACAAACACACACACAAAACACGGCATGCCTGTCACACGAATGCAGGAATGTATAAAAGGTTATTTTCCTCTCGTTGAACATAACGGGATGGTTGTGTAGCTGGTTAGCCCGTTCGCTCATCAAACTTGAGGTCTCGGGTTCGATAACTACACTTGAGCATAATTTTTGCTAGGAGGATTCTTTGACTGGTCAAAATCTTTTCTAGGGTTTGCACGCTTCACACTCTCTCTCCAAGATATATATATACGCTGGAGCCTCGGCCAGAAGTTGCTCTCTTCACACTCTCTCACCCTCTCCAGATCTAAACAATACTTTGTTGGTCTCTCTCTCCCCTCACTGCTGCTCAAAGAGCCGATAGGATCCGTCTGCCGGGAAGGGAAGGAGGCTTAACGCTGTCGCCGTCGGCGAGGGAGGGAATCCACTACCGGCGCTGTTGTTCACTTTCCACCCAGCGGTGCCGCGGGAGGGCCTCCGACCCCTTCTTCTTCGCAGCCTGCCGCCAATTTAACCACGCCCAAGAAACTTAAGGTATATTTTACTTACTCCACATGCATTGCTCTAGCTGCATGTATACCATGAATCTAGGACGTGGTTCAAAGAGGAAAGGAGTGGGGAAAGTAGTGGGAAAAGTTGTATATAGCATGAATCTAGGACATGGTTCAAAGAGGAAATGAAGGGGGAAAGGTGTATAGCATGAATCTAGGACGTGGTTCAAAGAGGAAAGGAATGGGGGAAAGTAGTGGGAAAGTTGTATCGCATAAATCTAGGACGTGGTTCAAAGAGGAAAGGAAGGGACGAAAGTACTAGTTCAAAAAGGAAAGGAAGGGACAAGGCTGTAGAGTTTGAGCAGGACTAGATTTGTTGCGCTCACATAGGGAAAGGTGTCTAAAGATAGCAAAACTGGGACCAACACAAATATGCTCCTTGGTTGTTTGTTCTTTGTTGCAACAGATCGTTTCATGACCACAAAGACATCGGTAGATGCACATGGTGCTGGAAAAGGCCCACTATCCCGTGCAACTCATTAGCTATTGTTAATCTAAGGCCCTGTTTGGTTAAAAACTCCCTAGTCCCTACCTGCTTGGTTCCAGGGACTAAGCATGGACTAGAGGTTATTAAATGACATGATAAAAGACCATGTTACCCCTAGTAATGAACAAATAGAAACAAGGTGCGATGCGTGGCAGGGGCAACTGTTGGAAAATTCCCAAAAAGACTCCCTCGGTGTCTTCTTTCTTTAGTCCCAAATGCCCACTTTCAGTCCCGAAAAGTCCCTCCTGTTTGGTTTAGATGTGACTGACATGGAGTTTTTTTAGTCCCTACACCAAAATGTCCCTGTAAACAAACACCCTCTAATAATGCCGCTAGAAAATTGATGCAATGCCAAAGTTAAAAGCAAATTACATGTTTAACGAATTTTATTGTTAATATAATCTCTATGTTAATATTAATCAATGCCACCGTTAGCGAATTTGGTTCAGATCTTCTTCTTGTGAGTTGTTTTAATTCCGCATCATGAGAGGTCAGTACTAGCCTTCTTTCACATGATTCTGCAGTGTGCTTTCATATGTTGTGCTACTTGTACGATAATGGAGACAAGACTTCCAATCTGTATGTGCACCGTAATATCCCATTGAGGTAAGATAAGGATATTTCACAACTGCTGGCCTGTATTTTGCCACTTTCATCAAAAAATTAAGTTTAGTACTATACTTTTGCTCCCTAATTGACATGCCAAATCTTACGTTGAAGGCGAAGCTTGTGCATTCTTGAACCAAGTGATGAAGGGGAAGAACAAGTGGAAGAAAAACAAAATCAACTCCCGGTGCTGTAATGAAGCAATCGGAACTGTGATGACACAAGTAATGATATAGTTTTGCATCTTAATTTATTGCTATCATTGGAACGAGCAATTGTTTTGCCACCGATTTGATGCCATACGTAATTATCTCTACTTGTGCAAATAGGGATCTTCTTTGAAGATACCATATATTTTAGTGGAACTGCACAAGAAGATGTTGGAAACATTAAACTAATCGAGGAGTATATAGTAAGCATGGCCACCCCGTAGATAGCAACAGATGGTTCACAAGAAGTGCTTCATCTGTATGCTCTACACAATCGACCTCGACAAATGTTGGTACTCACCCACTGATTTCATCCATATGATTGAGCTTTGTCATCTCTATTGGTGTTGTGCTACTATTAAGATATTGTCATGAAAAAGTGGTATTGTCCTTGAGAAGTGCTTCATCTATGCTGTTTTAAATATTTCATTTCCTTTTTTTTGAGCAAACAGGAATCATCTTCCTCCGAAGAAGAATATGGAGTACGTGAAGTGACTAGTTCCGATTATGCCAGTATGAAGAAGCCCTGCTTATCTTCTCATCAGAAGGAGCAGTTGAAGGATGGTTACATTACTCCCCACAAGACCAACTAACTTTAGCTCAGAAGGACTGACAAATCTCCATTTTTTGTTGTGATGCGCGAGTACAATGTTGTTCTAGGATTCTTTCTGGTGAGTTCCATTTTTCTAAAAGTGTGCTCTACATGGACCATGTATGTGCCTGTTGAAACTGTCAATTCATAGTACATTTTGCTTTATACTAATCACTTTTTTGTATTTGTGCAAACAGGGGTGCTCGGCTTGATTTCAACGGAATCGCACAAAATGTTCATGAATACATCGAATCATTCATTTCCACCACAAGAAAGGAGGTGCCCATAAGTTCAAGGCGTTGCAACATATAAGGGCGAAATCATACAAGCTACGCGCGAATTTGGTTGATTTTGGTGGAACTGCACAAAAAGAACAGCCGGTTTATTTATCACGAGGTGCCATGTCAATGTCCGAACTGAAGGCAAACCCTGCCTATTCCACAATCGTAGGCATTTGATATTTTGGAATGGGACAACCTTGTCAAATTTTTCTCATTGATTTTAGCAAGATATGCGTTTGATATTTTCGAATGGGACGCCCTTTGCTGTCAGCAGCGGCGATCATTTTTTTCTTTATTCTTTAGTTGTGAAGTAAATATTGCCTCTGACATGTGAGTCGCTGAGATGCATAATCATCTATTGCTTTGAATGTTATCTATGAATTGCCAGGCCTGTGTGTTTGATTGCAATGTACAGAAACGCTAAAAAGCTGCTCAAACTCTTTGTACTCATACATTTCCTTTTTACTTCGCACATTGTGGAAGTGCATACTTTTTTGTATAATATTGGTCAAAGTAGAGATACTTTGACTGCAGATAAAACTTGTATGCAGAATAGAAAGGACCGGAGGGAGTACATGTGAAACTGCTGAAAACGTGGTGATCACCCTGGGAATAATGCTAGTACGTATTGTTTCGAAAAATACTAAAAAATATTATAAAGTGCAGCCGGATAGATCCAATCTATTCTTTTGCATGTTCATCCAATGCCAGTGATACAGGAATTCGAACTAATCAAAATAAATTCATTCATACAAGGTTGGATTTCATATAAACATGCCGTATTTCATTACATTTCATACATTCTTCAACTAGAAAGGGGTGTTTGTGGCCGCATGCATCTCCCAGATGCAGAGGCCGGGGGTCATCCTCCTTTTCGAAAAAAACTAAAAAGGGGTGCTACTGGAGGTATAATTAATTAACCGAAGCTACCCACTGTGTCCCACGAGCGAGTCAGAAAGCTTGGTGACTTAACTACAGGTGCAGTTGCGTAACTAACATGTGGCCTGTTTGGCCCACGTGTCAGTCAGCCAACTGCACCAGCAGTTAAGTAGAAGCAGCGTTCTTCTCCAGCGCGGCTCTCCGACTACACATCGCTGCCAAGAAGCTAACCAGCCTTCACTGGTCAACCCGCCTAGCTTGGCTTCAACCAGAGGGTAGCAGCGGTGGCCTTACTTGGACCCGAGCGGCGGCGACCTACCGTGTTCTACTCTTCCTCGTTTTCTGTGTGGCGGGGCCTCGTTGGCAGCAGGGCGGGGCCTCGGCGGAGCCGGCGATGTCCTCTGTCTCGTTGCCGGCGGGCGGCGCCTTAGCGGAGCGGTGGAAATCCTCCCCCACATTGCCGGCAGGGTGGGCCTCGGCTGAGCCGACGATGTCCTCTGCCTCGTTGTTGGCGGGGCGGGGCCTCGGCGGAGCCGGCGGTGTCCTCTGCCTCGTTGTTGGCGCTGCGGGGCCTCGGTGGAGCAGGGCGTCGTCGACGCCAGCGGAGCGGGGACTCGTCGGAGCCGGCGTTGACCTCAGTCTTGTCCTTGATCTCGGCAAACAGCACCTCGCCCGCTTCATCGCCCTCTTTGCTAGCCTCTTTGTAGGCGGCCGCAGCCTCCGCCACCCGCATGCGGTACCGCCAGCGCTCGAGGCGGCCCTTGCGGGCGGAGCGGTACGAGTCGAGCAGCGCCTCCTGCTCTGCCCGCTCCGCGGCGATCTGCTCCTCCGCCTGCAGGTGCTCCTGGAGGAGATGGTGGTTGTAGGCGGCGTCGGCCTGCGCCTCCTGGAACTGCTCCTCACGCATCGGCCTCACCCTGTCCATATATTGGGCACGGGTCTCGCCGATGGTCATGATGCAATGCACCGGCGAGGATGGCGCGGAGGAGGGGGTTTGTGCCGGATCGTCGACTATCATGTTCTCCATTAGGACGTCGTCGTCCTCCGGCTGCCTGCCGGCCAGCCGGTCGACAGCAATGGCTGCCATCTCTTTATGGTCCGTCGTCCGCCCGTCCCGAAGAGCGCTGGAGCGCGAGGAAGCCATGGTGGGCAGTAGTGGTGTGGACAGGAGAAAGGGAATAGATGTGGATGACTGCGGCTATGGCCGGCGCAGCAGTTTATATAGCAATGGTGGGCGGGCGGAGGGACGGACGTGTGGCGCCGGAGTAGCCGCCTCGGCAACCGCGTATCATTAATGTGTGCGGCAAATGGACGGACGGACGGAACTTTTGTCGTTTGAAGGCGGAGCAATCGCCTGCACCGGGAAGCTGGGCGGCCGGTGCTAACTGTTTCGGGCGGAAAGCGCGCGCGGGCGAGGAGATGACTTTACTTGGATAGGATGACAATGGGGACCCACCAGGTCCATAGCCTCACGTACGCAAGTGCCCCTTATTATATATATATATATATATATGACTATAATTTATTTTGCTTCCTCCTGGTTTCCTGACATCACGGTCCCACACCATTGTCAACCTATGTACTCCCTCCTTTCCGGTTTATAGGACTTATCTCAAAATTTTAGTTTTTCCATTTTATAAGGCTAAATTTGGTTGTTTTCCATCACATGTTCAGATTCCAAGGTGCATTAAATCATTGCATGCAAGTATTAAGAGAAAATTGACCAATGCATGTACTTTATGCATGCATGCATTGCAATTAATGCATTGATAAACATAATTTTTGAGGATAACAAGAGCATTAATTTGGTGCTTTTGCAAAACTACAAAAAGTATTCCACCACTCGCCATCTACCTTGATTGGTGAGATTTTTGAATTGAGCATTATAAACCAGAAAGGAGGGAGTAGTCAATAAACGAGAGAATTGCACAAGAAGCGACCGACAGCTAGGACCAAGCAGCTCGAGCAGTATTTGTGTTTTTGAGGTGTGAGCACAGCAGAGTTTTTCGATGTTCACCCAAGATACTAATTTTTCTCCTCTCAACAACAACGAAAACATCGCTGCAGGTATTAACTGGGCGGGCTCTGGCCCGTCTAGCCCAGGCCAGATATCCAGCCCAGATATTAATTTTTTTCAAGCTGAAAATGGCTAGCCCAGCTATACTTTTTTTTAGGAATACCCAGGCAAGGTCAAGTTGTTATTCTCCGCCCCGCTGGGCTGCAAATCTTTCCTAGGAGGGATGCATTAGGCTTGACAAGAAAATGGGCTTTAAGAAATAATAAATGGGATGTAATTATAAAACTGGTAGTAACTATAAAAAATGCACCAAACAATGATTACTTTATAAAATATTATTTTTGGAATATTGAAAATTTTAATTTCATTAATTGTTGTGAGCGCAATGTTTCATTGGATTTTTACGTAATATAAATTTATATTGAAATTGTATTTAATCTGACTAGAAATTTTGGGATAAAAATATTCGGATCCCATCAAAATGTGGGAAATTTTATTGAATTACATTTTGAACGGTTGGTTGAAATGGGTTGTACTTTTAACAAACTATAAATGGGCTGTAGTAAATTCCATTAGAATTCAAAAATGGGCTACACATTCTTACAAATCTCAAATGGGCTATAAGTTCTCTGCCACACACTTCTGGCCTTACTAAGTTGACGCATCCCCTAAAAAACAGAGTTGACGCGTATGAAAGGCTTTGTCAACTTATAGTCAACACACGGTTCTAGCAGTAGTGGCCGTTGGATGTCCATCCAACGGATGCCGTGCTTCTTCTTCAATCTCGGATATTCTAGCTTCACCCGCCCAAAAATTGATTCCTCCCCCTGACATCTGGGGTGCACCGTTTCGGAAGCGGACCAGTGGGCCTACTAAGTTGACGTACCAAGGGCTTTGTTAACTTAGTCAATATAAACGATTCTAGCTGCAGTGACCATACGATGTCCATCCAACGGCCGTCGTGCTTCTTCAACCTCTGGTCTTCTTGCTCCAGCCGCCCAAAGCAGCGCCGGTCGTGTTGCCTGCTCCTGCCTCCCGTGGCCGGCTGTGCTGCCGCGGAGGCCTCACCGCCCCCTACTACTCCCACCGCTGGCCAGGCCATCCCTCCACTCACCCACACCCCCTGTTATTCTGCGGCGACGGCATGTGCTCGTACTCCTCTCCGCATGTGCATCCACTGCCGCGTCTTCCCCGACTCCGCGTCGTCCCCTTCCTAGGCCTCGCCGTCGTCCACCGCCGTGGTGCTCTCGGCGCGGCGTGGTCAACATGGTCAAGGAACGACTTCCATCGGACGTGGACTGTACGTGGAGAGGCTGACAGCTGGGTCCACGACAGCCGCAAGGAAGTGCCTCCTTATTACGCGCAAAATAATTATTCCTCCACCTGACAACGGGGACCCACCGGACGGGCCACCATATTTCGCGAAAAAAATGATTCGCCCCCTGACTGCTGGGACCTACGAGCTACAACTTCACACGCAAGGAAGTGCGTCCGAAAAAAACGATTCGCCCCCCTAACTGCTGGGACCCACCAGCTACATCTTCGCATGCAAGGAAGTGCGTCTGAAAAAAACGATTTGCACCCCGACTGCTGGGACCCACCAGCTACACCTTCGCACGCAAGGAAGTGCGTCCCGCAAAAAGATTCGCTTCGATTGCTGGGACCCAGCAGCTACACCTTCGCACGCAAGGAAGTGCATCCGGGCAAAAAGAACAATTCGCCCCCCTGACTGCCGGGACCCAGCAGCTACACCTTCACACGCAAGGAAGTGCGTCCGGGCAAAAAAAGCAAAACGATTCACCCCCCCGACTGCTGGGACCCACCAGCTACATCTTCGCAGGCAAGGAAGTGCCTGACAGTCGGGACCCACCTGGTCGAAGCGTACGTAGCGTTGTCATCGTGGTCGCGAACGTGTACGTACATACTGGTCGATGTAGAGGCGCGCACATGTCGTAGTAGAGGCGTGCACATGTCATAGTAGAGGCGCGCACGTAGCATGTACACGTGCGTACAACGGCCAGGGTGCAAGAAAGAAAATACGGCCACGTATGTGCACATACGGGTGGGGTCTCGAACGCCTAGTCGCGCATACGTACGGCGAGGGCTCGTGTTCATGGGGAGGCAACGTAATGCGTCGTGTTCATGGGGAGGCAACGGAATGCGTCGTGTTCATGGGGAGGCAACGGAAAGCGTCGTGTTCATCGGGAGGCAACGGAACGCGTGGGAGCCAACCGGCTTGGACGGAACAGTCCATGGAAACGAGGCCTGGCGTACCGCAGAACGGAGGAAACGGCCTTGTGTTCGACCGGCCACGTTCGGAACGGGGTCCTATTGATCGGGAGGGTGTGGTGTAACGCAAAACGGAGGAAACGGACCTCCTACGGTCGAAACGGGGGTCCTGTTGATCGGGAGGGGTGTGGCGTACCGCAAAACGGAGGAAACGGACCTCCTCCGGTCGAAACGGGGATCCTGTTGATCAGAGGAGGTGTGGCGCATCGCAAAAGCGGAGAAACGGACCTCACGGTCGAAACGGGGTCTTGTTCATCGGGAGGGGTGTGGCGTTCCAAAAGCAGGACTCCACGGATACCGTTCATCTCCACCGTCGACCTCCTCCGGCCTCCACGGGCTACCGCCGACCTCCTCCGGCCTCCACAGGCTCCTGCTCATCCAGCCTCCACCGCGCTACTCCACCGCCTCTTGTTCAACCACCCTCCACGGGCACCCCTCCACCGTCTGTTCATCCAGCCCTCCAAACCACGGGGTCTGTTCAACCACCCTCCACGGCCACCCCTCCACCATCTACTGTTCATCCAGCCCTCCACACCACGGGTTCTTGTTCATCCAGAGGCAACGCCACCGCTCACTGTTCGTCCAACCCCCCCTGCAACACTCACTATTCATCCAATCGACCGGCTTCAGTTAGCAGCAGTAGCGAAGGAATCGCTCCATCGGGTTCAGTTAATAGCCATCGATCGATCGCTCGGGTTCAGCAACGCCAGTAACTCGCAGCGTAATCGCCGGGTTCGATTAGAGCCCAACGCCTCGCCGGGTTTAGTTAGAGCTAACGCCGCACACACGTCGCGTCACGTGTCTGAGAAACGCGCATCGCTCGATCAGCCCCCGACCTCCCACCGTAACCGGCCACTCCCCGAAATTTTCCTACCCCTCGCTTCTACCATGGTTTTTTCCGTCATGGACGGCCAAAAGAATGTCATGCAGTAGCGTCTCCGGCCCGCCCAGGATGAAAAGCCCATATTCTGTCATGATTTTTTGTCATAGAAGTAGGAGCCCACCACATCTATGATGATACCGGGTTCTGTCACAATTATCGTCATAGAAGTGTCATATGTATGACAGAAAAAAATTCGTTCGGCCCAAAATGTCATGGATGTGTCTTTTTTTTGTAGTGATATGCCGCTAAGCGAGGTGAGTCATGACGGATGTCACTAGGAAGAACTGCCTCCGCTCCATAAACCATCAAGAACGGTGTATATCCTGTCGACCTATTGGGCGTGGTGTTGATGCTCCATAACTCTTAAGGTAGCTCCTCAACCCAACAACCCGGCGTTCGCTGCAAAGGAACCATAAGACGGGGTTTGTTGCCTCTCAAAATTTCTTGATTGGCCCTCTCCGCTTGACCATTGGACTGCGGGTGAGCCACTGATGACATGTCAAGCCGGATGTGCTCACGTTGATAGAACTCCTTCATGGCACCCTTTGATAGATTGGTACCATTGTGAGTGATAATGCTATGTGGAAAGCCAAACCGGAAAATCACATTTTTGATGAATTTAACCGCCGTGGCCGCATCACACTTGCTAACTGGTTCTGCCTCCACCCACTTTGTGAACTTGTCAACCGGCACCAAAAGGTGGGTCTTCTTGTCTTTGGACCTCTTGAAAGGCCCAACCATATCCAGACCCCAAGTCGCAAACGGCCAAGTGATTGGAATCATCCTCAATTCTTGAGCCGGCACATGAGCGCGTCTTGGGAACTTCTGGCAGCCATCACATCTTCTGACCAGATCCTCAACATCAACATGAGCGGTTAACCAATAGAAACCGTGACGAAATGCCTTAGCCACCAAAGATTTTGAACCGGCGTGGTGACCACAATCTCCTTCGTGGATCTCGCGCAAAATTTCACAGCCTTCTTCAGGAGACACACAGCGTTGAAACGCCCCTGTCACGCTGCAATGATGTAATTCTCCATTGATAATAGTCATGGACTTGGACCGCCGGATTATCTGCCTGGCCAATGTCTCATCCTCTGGTACCTCGCCCCGGTTCATATACGCCAGACAGGGAACCGTCCAATCCGGGATGACATGAAGAGCCGCCACCAACTGAGCTTTCGGATCAGGAATAGCCAAATCCTCTTCACCAGGGAGCTTAACGGACGGATTATGCAGAACATCCAAGAAGACATTAGGCGGAACCACTTTACGTTGGGAACCAAGGCGGCTTAAAGCGTCCGCCACTTCGTTCTTCCGCCGGTCCACATGATCCACCTGATACCCTTTAAAATGACCTACAACAATGTCCACCTCACGACGATATGCTGCCATGAGTGGGTCCTTGGAATCCTAAGTGCCAGACACCTGTTGAGCCACCAGGTCCGAGTCACCGAAGCACTTAACTCGGCTTAGGTTCATCTCCTTAGCCATCCGAAGACCATGGAGTAAAGCTTCATACTCAGCTACATTGTTAGTGCAAGGGAACATTAAACGGAGAACATAACAAAACTTATCACCTCGTGGGGTTAATACGACTCCAGCCCCTGAGCCCTCCAATTGCCTGGACCCATCAAAGTGAATAGTCCAATAAGTGTGATCCGGCTTCTCTTCAGGTGCTTGTAGTTCTGTCCAATCGTTGATGAAATCCACAAGTGCTTGAGATTTGATCGCCGTTCGGGGTATATATTTCAACCCGTGAGGCCCGAGCTCTATGGCCCACTTGGCAATCCGGCCAGTTGCTTCCCTGTTCTGGATTATATCTCCCAAAGGAGCAGAGCAGACCACTGTGATGGGATGACATTGGAAATACTGCTTGAGCTTCCGGCTTGCCATGAAAATGCCATATACTAGCTTATGCCAGTGTGGGTACCTCTGCTTGGACTCAGTAAGTACCTCGGTGATATAATAATCCAGGTGCTGAACCGGATACTCCTTTCCTGCCTCCTTGCGCTCCACCACAATAGCCACACTGACAGCCTGAGCATTAGCTGCCACATATAGCAACAATGGCTCCTTGTCAACCGGGGCAGCAAGAACCGGCGGGTTGGCTAGCTGCCGCTTTAAATCCTCAAACGCTTCATTCGCGGCATCACTCCAGACGAAGTTATCCGTTTTCTTCAGCATCTGATATGAAGGAATGGCCTTCTCGCCAAGGCGGCTGATAAACCGGCTCAACGCGGCAATCCGGCCTGCCAAGCGTTGAACGTCATTGATACACTTTGGTTTAGCCAAGGAGGTGATGGCCTTGATCTTTTCCGGATTAGCCTCAATGCCCCTGTTAGACACCAGAAAACCCAAGAGCTTGCCTGCGGGTACACCAAAAATGCACTTAGCCGGATTAAGCATCATCTTGTAAACCTGCAGGTTATCAAAGGTTTCCTTTAATTTATCAATCAACATCTCCTTCTTCCTTGATTTGATCACAATATCATCCACATAGGCATGAACATTATGGCCGATTTGTGTATGAAGACAATTCTGCACACACCGTTGATAAGTCGCCTGGGCACTCTTGTGCCCAAAGGGCATGGACACATAGCAGAAGGCTCCAAAGGGGGTTATGAAGGCCGTCTTCTCCTAGTCCTTAACTGCCATCTTGATCTGATGATAACCAGAATATGCATCCAAAAAATTCAAACACTAGCAACCCGCCGTAGCATCAATAATTTGATCAATACGGGGGAGGGAAAAAGGATCTGCTGGACAAGCTTTGTTGAGATCTATGTAATCCACACACATCCACCAAGTGCCGTTCTTCTTAAGGACTAGCACCGGATTAGCCAACCATTCAGGATGGAAAACTTCAATGATAAATCCAGCCACAAAGAGCCTGGCCACTTCTTCTCCAATAGCTTTGCGTCTTTCTTCATTGAACTGGCGGAGAAACTGCTTGACAGGTTTATACTTAGGATCAACATTAAGTGTGTGCTCAGCGAGCTCTTTCGGTACACCTGGCATGTCAGAAGGCGTCCACGCAAAGATGTCCCGATTCTCACGGATGAACTCGATGAGCGCGCTTTCCTATTTCGGATCCAAGTTAACGCTGGTGCTGAACTGCTTGGATGAATCGCCAGGTACGAAGTCAACAAGCTTAGTCTCATCAGTCGATTTAAACTTCAGGGCCGGATCATGCTCTGTAGTTGGCTTCTTCAACGAAGTCATATCTGCCGGATCAACATTGTCCTTGTAAAACCTCAATTCTTCTGTGGCACAAACCGACTCAGCATACGCCGCATCACCTTCTTCACACTCCAGAGCAATCTTGCGGCTCCCATGTACGGTTATAGTTCCCTTATGACCCGGCATCTTGAGCTGCAGATAAACATAGCAAGGCCATGCTATAAATTTAGCATAAGCCGTCATTCAAACAGGCGTGATACGGACTTCTGATTTTCACCACTTCAAAGGTCAAAGTTTCTGATCTCGAGTCATGGTCGTCCCCAAAAGCCACCTCCAGAGCAATCTTACCAACATGATAGGCCGATATACCAGGCACCACACCATGGAACACCGTATTGGACGGTTTAAGATTTTTATCCATTAACCCCATGCAACGGAAAGTTTCATAGTAAAGGATATTGATACTGCTTCCTCCGTCCATGAGTACCTTGGTGAACTTATAACCTCTCACCTGAGGTGCCACCACCAATGCCAGATGACCCGGATTGTCAACCCGGGGTGGGTGATCTTCTCTGCTCCACACAATCGGCTGCTCAGACCAGTGTAGGTAACGAGGCACCGCCGGTTCAATGGAGTTCATTGCCCTCTTATGAAGCTTTTGGTCACCCTTGTCTAAGCTAGTGGTGAAAACATGATACTGCCCACTATTCAACTGCTTCAGGTTGCTCTGGTAACCCGATTGCTGCTGCTACTGCTGATTGCCCTGATGATTGTATCCACCTTGGTTGCCCTAATTACCTTGATTGTTATGTCCGCCCTGATTACCATGGAAGCCTGAACCGGAATTTCCTCCATCATAACCCGGCCCATGAGATCCAAGGCCTGAACCGCCACCTGGTCCATGGTCATACCGGAAAGCATTAGAAATTTTGAACTCTTGCATGATGTAGCAGTCCTTCCAGAGGTGTGTGGCCGGCATCTCCTTCGTCCCATGTTTCGGGCAGGGCTGGTTCAATAGGTAGGATAGGCGGTCCGGGTTAGGACTATGTGCTCCACCGCACTGGGACGGTTTACCCTTGCACCGTTGGCCCTTGTCCTGTGTGCTGGTATTAGCCACAAAGTCCAAGCTGTGATCCGCTTTACGTTTGCCGCCGTTTCCATGACCCGCTGGGTTGTGGTGCTGCCCCTTGGTGTTGCCGCTCTTTTTTCCCTTCCCTATCTTATCATCATCAGACTCGGGATCCTTGGTACTATTAGAGTCGGCATACTTCACTAAAGCGGCCATGAGGGTTCCCATATCATTGCAATGGCGTTTCAGCCATCCCAACTTCAACTTCGGAGGTTCAAACCGGCAATTGCCTTCCAAGGTCAGAACTGCAGTATCAGTATTGTGCGGTCTGATGAATGCAAAATTTACGAAACCCGGCGCACCCATCGGGTTGTTGACTCTCCTTCCTCCTGGACACAAGCGGCTAAGTCCACAACCGACACAGGCTGCTTACATCTGTCCTTGAAATTCTGTATAAACCGGGTTCTTAACTCGGCCCATGACCTGATAGAATTCGTCGATAAACTCTTTAGCCAAGTACGGGCCGTCCCTTCCAACATCATGTTAAAATACTTTGCACATGCCGCATCATCCACATCCAGCATCTCCATGGCCATCTCATAACTTACAACCCATGCCTCAGGGGATAAATCGGCAGTGTAATTCGGCACCTTCCGCGGGCCTTTGAAATCCTTGGGCAGGCGCATGTTGCGCAATGCTGGTACGAGACACGACACCCCCAAGGAACTAGAGGTGACTCCTGGCTCTACTGACGTGGTCGGACGAACCGGAGCAAGCTGACGGGCTTCATACTGCGCCGCTAACTCGGCCTCCCTTCGAGCTCGAGCCCGATCTACTACCTCCTGAGCATCACCAGCGCCCCCTGCCGGATTGTCGCCACGGGGCGGTTCACGATTCTGCGCATTGCTTGATATGGCCAGTTCATCCATACGCCTGCTGTAACTCCGGTTGGACGGGGGGTGGAATGGATTCGATCACGACTGTATGAATAAGCCTCCTGTTGAACCAAGGCTGTCCGAAGAAGCTCCTTAACCCGACGCGTCTCAACCGCCGCCGGAGAATCACCTTCAATTGGGATAGCCTCCAGTCGTGAAGCGGCTGCAACAAGATTGTCCATCAGAGTAGAATAATGACCCAGTGGCGTTGGGACGGGCTGTGTCACAATGTTGTTCTGCCGAGGCAGATCCATCAAACGTGGCTGAACCGGTGCCCCTGCCCTAGGTACCTCCACCCGGTTCACCATCGGCAGATTGCTGGTCCCTGCTCCTGGGGTGTTAAAGAGGTTCCTAGCATCGTAAACCGGCGGCAGGCGAGAACAGTGTCTCCTTTTCAGGACTTCGTGTGATGCATTCTGATCCAGCATAAGCCGGTAAGCCTGTGCATCCAAAGCGGCCCGCTCCGCGGCCATCCTGGTATCTTCAGCTGCCAGATCGGCTTTGGCCTGAGTATTCTGATCCTTTACTTTCGCAATTTCCGCATTGTGTGCATCCCGATCCGCTGGGTTAGCCTCCGCCATCAGCGTTTCCAACGCTTCAAATAAATCAGATAAAACCTGAGCCGGCGGTCGCACAGGGCCTCCTACCCTAGCCGCCGTCGCCGCCACTGATCCGGAAATCATTGCTGCCGCGGTCGAAGAGTGGAGCGTCGGCTGCGTACCAGCCATGAAGATTCCAACCCGGTTGGGCAGATCAGAGGGGTCTGGAATACTATCGCCATCAGAACAGCCCCCAATTCGGCCATCTTGTAGCTGATATAACGACTCGGTTTCTTCGGTCGATGACTCGTCGCAGGAATAAACGACGGTCTCACCACCAGATTCCGATTTGTCTTCGTATTCCCCTCCATGGATGACTCCCACAAAGGCACGCTTCATGACGGGCTTGACCCGGGCAGATCTCACACGCTGAGCCGTTTCGACGAGGTCGGTGCAGATGTCCGGCTCAGGGCCCGGTTCGCCGATCTTGTCGATGAAGACGTGTATGCCGCCAAAGGGGACCCGTTACCCGTACTCGATTGAGCCGGCCTCGGGGCCCCAGCCTGCATCGTCGATGTAGAGCTTGCCGCGACGACTCTTGGTCATCCGTCCCATAACGTAACCCTTGAGTCCTTCGAAGCTGCCCTCCAAGAACTTGAAACCATCGTGCGATAGCCCCACGGTGGGCGCCAGCTATCGTGGTTTTGTCATGGCAGATGTCCTCGTGAAAGGACTTAGTCGTGGAGCCATCGCTACGGGTTAACTTAAAGGGGTTAAAGCGGACAAGGGACGTAGGAGAGTTTTATACTAGTTCGTCCCCTTGCGATGAAGGTAAAAGCCTACGTCTAGTTGTGATGGAATTGATTGGGTTTCGATGACCAGGGAGCGAGTACGCTTTGCCTGAGTCTCGAGTTGTTGTCTGTTGTCTTAAACCGCCGCAGGTTCGTCCCCTTATATACATGGGTTGACGCCCGTCGGTTTACAGCGTCCCGAGGCCGGCTTATAAATGTGTCCGGCTCGTTCTTCGCTCTTTCTACCATACAATGCAAGTTACATATCAATGTCGGTTTATAGCTACAGGCCTTAAACCGGTTCTCGGGGCCCCGGCCTTTACACGCAGCGTCTCAAATGCATCTTCATGGGCTTCAAGTATAATGAACTACTGATGAAGTTAACCCGGCCTCTCCTGGCCGGTTTACGCCCAGTAGTAATATCCCCAACAATACCCGAGGAACCTCTCGAACAGGAACGCTTTAAGTGTAGGATAATCGCCACTGCAAGAAGCCTGAAAAAGAGGCAGCAGCAGCTTCAAGCCGATCAGGATCTGCTCAATGATAGGTGGACTAACGTCCTGGCAGCCGAGGAATGGCCTCGAGCGCCCAACCAAAAGTTACCCGAAGCGCAAATTGCTACCTCAGTTTGATGATGAGGCGTTGGAGCTCGTACCGTCATTGCGCAACACGGCTGACCGACCACCACGTGGCTGGGACAAAGCGGCAACTCAAGCCAAACACCAGCCCGCACTACCTCACCGTAAAAGTAGAGATAAAACAGCTCAGGCACATACATATGACCTATGGCAGAACTTGGACATTAGAGAGGGGCAGAACAGATCGATCTACATATCACGAGGGCGTGCCCCGATAGGCGACAACGGCTACCTAGCCGGACGCAACAATCATAATCATGCCCGGGCCGAGAACCGCAGACAGACTCCATCCGAGCTACGTCGCGACGTGGCCCGATATTGAGGCACCGCACACCCACTTTGCTTCACTGATGAGGTAATGGAGCACGAATTCCCAGAAGGGTTTAAACCCATGAATATCGAATCATACGATGGAACAACAGATCCCGTGGTATGGATTGAAGACTTTCTTCTCCATATCCATATGGCCCGCGGTGATGATCTCCACGCCATCAAATACCTCCCACTAAAACTAAAGGGACCAGCACGGCACTGGCTAAACAGCCTCCTAGAGAGCTCTGTTGGCAGCTGGGAAGACCTGGAAGACGCCTTTCACGTTAACTTCCAAGGTACACATGTCCGGACACCAGATGCCGATGACTTAAGTCACATCATCCAGCAGCCCGGAGAGTCATCCAGGAAGCTCTGGACTAGGTTCTTAATTAAAAATAACCAAATTGTCGATTGTCCGAACGCCGAAGCCCTCGCGGCCTTCAAACACAGCGTCCGGGATGACTGGCTTGCCCGCCACCTCGGACAAGAAAAACAAAAATCCATGGCAGCCCTTACTGCTCTAATGACACGCTTTTGTGCGGGAGAAGACAGCTGGCTCACTCGTAGAAGCAACAACGCCTGCTATCCGAGCACTTCCGAAATCCGAGACGGCAATGGCAAGCCACGACGTGATAAACATAAGTGTCGCAACGAAAGAACGCAAGACACGACGGTCAACGCCGGATTCAGCACCTCCAAACCCGGTCAACGGAAAAAGCCATTCAGGGCAAATAGAGACGGACCATCCAATCTAGACAAGATACTGGATCGGCCCTGCCAGATTCATGGCACCCCCGACAAAACCAGCTACTCACACCAACAGAAGATGTTGGGTCTTCAAACAAGCCGGCAAGCTTAATGCCGAACACAAAGGGAACGGTCTGCCCAGTGATAGCGATGACAAAGAGACTCGCGAGCCAAATACCAGGGGTCAGAAGCAATTTCCCCGGAAGTGAAAACCGTAAACATGGTATACGTGACACACACCCCTACAAGGGCGCGCAGGCGTGCAATACGGGACACATACGCCATAGAGTCGGTCCCCCCAAAATTTAGCCATATCCGTCCTGAAGGTTCGGCAGCTCTGATCATCGATCCAATTATCGATGGGTTCCATATCATGAAAGTTCTTATGGACAGCGGGCAGTAGCCTTAATCTACTCTACCAAGACACTGTCCGCAAAATGGGCATCGATCCTTCAAGAATCAAGCCCACCACAACTACCCTCAAGGGAGCAGTACCCAGCGTAGAAGCTCACTGCACAGGCTCCATCACATTGGAAGTCATTTTCGGTTCACCGAACAACTGCCAAAGCGAAGGCTTGACCTTTGATATCGTCCCGATCCGCAGTAGCTACCATGCACTTCTAGGGCGTACCGCTTTCACTCGTTTTAATGCAGTCCCACTCTATGCCCGCGCAAAATTTAAGATGCCCGGTGCACGCGACGTCATAACAATAAATGGAAACATGGAACACTCCCTCCATACAGAGGTCATACTACAGCAACTACAGCCGAAGTACAAAGCGACCTCATCGAAGCTAATATCTCATCGGCCATTAAGCCACCGGTCTCTATTGAATGGGACCAACCAATTTCAGAGCTGGATTAGCAGTTCGGCCTCCGTCATTCGCCTCATATACCCGCGAAGTATGTACTGCCCGTACATAATTATGTACTTAAAATACCCTGGTCATCGGCGGAGGAACAGTACGGACAAGCCTACAAACAATCCCATAGCCTCCTTTTCTTTTCTAACTATTTTTACCTTTTACCACAGGTGGCTCAAAGATTGGTCATCTCACGGACTCTTTCAGAGTTTAGCTTCGAACACCTACCTAAAGTCTATTCCTGTTAAGGAGTCCTTTCACCGAGGCAAGGCGGCGCAGACGTGCAACAGGAGGTCCAATAGACCACACTCTCTATTTCGAGCATGTAAGGTGCCTTCTCCCTCAGTCTTCGACCACCGGCATGTCAAATAGCCTGAGTGTGGCGTTATTATCTGTAAAATGGCAATTAACATATCAATCAGGTTCCGGTGAACACAATCCGTATACAGTATTCGCTTTTTTTCTAAAGAACTGAATTTGGCTTCTTCGGTTGTTTCACACACACACCTCGACATAAATTGCCAGGGGCTCAATATGGGAACAAAAGAATTGCCGGCAAGTCCGAACAACTTTATAGCACACTTCGGCGTCACGAGTTTGGCCCTATATGCATCAGCTCCGAATCATGTCTTTGTTCAATAGTTGGGTTGCCCGGCTCCTGTGCTTACTACCTTACGTTCCGCTCTATTGGCTAGGGTAGTAAAGGGAGAACTACTGTGATTGTGTCCTGGTTTATCCGTATCAGCACCTCAGTAGAGAAAGCCTAAAACTGACTATCATGATGCGGCGAGAGCTGGTCAACCACTCAATGACTTATCAGAATCTCTCGCGATTCCTTCCGTATTACACGAAGGACCGTTCTTCTGGTCACCTATGTAACACGCCGTATTCGGATAAATGCGTGCATACCAGGGGCTATATCGTAGACCCACCATCAAACTCCTATGTCTAAGTGAAAGTGTTTAAGCCCTACAGTCCGATTGCCTAGTTCGCGGCATTGACACCTCCTTCACGGACCAAGACGTTGGGTCAAGAGTGATCAACTGTTTTTTTTGAACACCACCGTATTTTTCTGCGAGGGGGCTGAAGCCGACGACTGGAAAACTTTCATACTATACATAAACGGCCGCACAGGAGGAGCCAACACTTCTAGGCATAGCCTGAAAATATAATAATATTGTTTTTACAATTTCGATACACTTCACTCAAATATCATATCTTTCGAGCACTGACCCTCTATCAAGCGGGCACCCTCTAGGACATCCATAAAATAATGCTCTGGCGTGTGATGGTCCTTGCCCTTGGGTGGACTTTTTGCTGCAATATCGGTGGCCTTCATCTTCGCCCAGTACGTCTTGACGCGGGCAAAGCCCATCCATGCACCTTCAATGCACCTTGACCGCTTAACGGCGTCGATACGCGGCACCGCATCAACAAGTCGCTGCACCAAACCGAAATAACTATTCAGAATTGGCTCAGTCGGCCATAGCCGGACCACGACGTCCTTAATGGCAGAACCGGATATCTTGTGGAGCTCGGCCCACTGGGCCATCTGTTCGTTCAACAACAGCGGGCGCTTTGGCGTGCCGAATTGTGACCAGAAAAGCTTCTCCGTTTCATACCCTTCTTGCGCTTGGTAAAATTGCGCCACATCGGAGGCACTCTTCGGCAAGTACAAGAATGCGTCTGGAGAACTCCACATTTGATTAAGCGGGGCATACTTCGGATCGCCGAATTTAGTCTGTAATAAGAAAGGCTTACCGGCCCCTATCTCCCCAGCTTGCCGGATCTCCTTCCGAGCCGCTCTAGACTCGGATCGTGCTTCTCTTGCCTCTTGTAAGGCCTTGTCGAGATCGGCCGCTTTGGCTGTGTTATCCCTCTCAAGGAATTCGCACCGGACAGTGGCTTCCTTTAGCTCACGCGCCATAGTACACATTCTCTCCTCGTACTGGCAACCAGCAGCCTGTTCGGCTTTTAACCCATCAGCTGCCTTCTTGGCAGCCGCATTACTCATCTGGGCTTGCTCCTTGGCTCGGGCAAGTCCAGCCCGAAGGGTCTCCACTGCGGCGGCACTATCTGCAGTTACGCATGTCTCTGTATATAATTCTAGCTTCATGATCAGGTTATTATACATACATACACTGATCGCCCCAAAACATACCTTGCGCCTCGTCGAGCCGCCTGTTAATAAGCGTGATGTCGTCATCCGCCACATCAAGTTTTTGCTTCAGACCTGCAACCTCTGTAGCGTGGGCAGTCGTTTGGAGGTAATAGCCTGTGTTCCAATTAATTAGATTATTTCCTGGGCATATCTTTTTTGATCCTCTAATTGCCTCCCTTTGGACGCCAACCAGAG
The DNA here is from genome assembly GCA_021605145.1 of Aegilops bicornis. NCBI lineage: Eukaryota > Viridiplantae > Streptophyta > Magnoliopsida > Poales > Poaceae > Aegilops > Aegilops bicornis. Next base: position 522,546,373 of record CM038674.1, read on the forward strand.
TTTCAGGGGCTACTATCTATACACAGGCGCATTTTGCATATAGAGAACAATCGAAAATACTATAACATTATGTACCTCGAAGCCTCTTAGTAGGCCCATGAAGGATTCATTCAATCCACTTTTCATGGACAGAATCCTCTCAACCACTGTACCCATCAAGGTACGATGTTCCTCTGAGACGGACGAATATCTCAACATGTCCATCAGTGTATCTGGCGCCTCCGGATTCTTGGAAGCAGCTGCGGGAGTATGGACTCCCTTCGAAAGGATATGTTTGCTCGACCCTAGAGTCGTCTCCGGCTGTGGACCGGATAGTCCGGGTCCTTTATTGTTGGTCCCCGTGGGGACCGCACACCCCGGATCCTGGGTGGACGAACTTTCACCTTGGGGCATTGTCTTCATTATCCTCCGTTGATCGAGAGAGATCCTCTGGGACGACACCTCAGAGTCGTCCACCCTATTGGGCGAGGAAGCCTGTGGAGGCGTCTCGCTTTCCATCATCTCTGGAAGAATATCCCCCGAGGAAGAGGATTGTTAAGGAAGACTGTGCGCTGGACTGCAAAACATATATTCTAGATGTTACCCTTGTAACAGGAAAAGGAACGGGATATGTTTAAAACACCCTTGTTCACTTACTATTCGGCTAAAGGCTTGTCCTTACGGCAGAACTGTGCGACAATGTCGCCTTCCGAGCCCGAACCGCCTGACAGGGGCATCTTACCTCTCTTAAAAGCCTTTACCTCCCAACCTTCAGAGGCAGCCCTTTTCTTACCATGGGGAGATAGGATGTCAGCTTCTCCTTCTCTTTTGTCTTCGGAGGAGGGAGCCTTAATCTGCCCGGACACAGTGTTTGGTGTACCTTCAGAATGGAGGCTACCTTTGGCCTTCCTGCTCTCCACATTGTCCTCTTTCATCGGCACCTAGTATGGTGCCGAGACCAGCATCCTTGTTAGCACAGGACTAGCTGAGTCCTCGGGAAGAGGGGCCGAACACCTAATTCGCTCCAGCTTCTTTATCCAGCCCTAGGAGAAGATGGTTTTCTCAGTATCTTACCACGGAATATTTAACTAAGCTGTGTTCAGGAGCCAAGTGCTTACCAAGGTATCTGGATGGTTGCAGTCGAGGCCGATGTCCTTGGTGGTGTCCGGCCACTGTTTTCGTGTCCCAAAGAATAACTTCCACATTCCTCTATGTGTCGCGCCGAAGAAGTGCTGAAGGGTTCGTGGTCCTTCTGGATTAAACTCCCACATACGAAGGGGCCGTCGTTGGCATGGGAGGACCCAACAGAGTAGCATTACTTGAATCACGTCGATGAGCTCGGTGTCCTTCTCAAGGAGACTCCGGATGCGGCTCTGTAGAGTCTGCACTTCGTCGCTTGATCCCCAGTCTAACCCCTTATTGATCCATGACGCGAGCTGAATTGGAGGGCCAGATCGGAACGCCGGTGTGGCTGCCCACTTGGTACCACGGGGTTCAGTGATGTAAATCCACTCCCGCTGCCATAAGTTGGAAGATTCTGTGAAGGATCCTTATAGCCAAGGAGCGTTGGTGAGTTTACTCACTGTAGCACCACCGCAGTCCACGTGTTTCCCATCAACTACCTTTGGCTTCACGTTAAAGGTCTTGAGCCACAAGCCGAAATGTGGAAGAATACGGAGGAAGGCCTCAGATATGATAATGAACACCGAGATGTGAAGAAAGGAGTCTGGAGCTAGACCGTGAAAATCTAGCCCGTAATAGAAAATGAGGCCTCGAACAAAGGGGTGAAGAGTGAACCCTAGCCCTCGGAGGAAGTGGGAGATGAATACGACCCTCTCTCCGGATCCGAGAGTAGGAATAACCTCCCCTTGAGCAGGAAGTCTATGGGGGATTTCCGCGGTCAGGTATCTTGCTACCCGAAGCTTCACAATATCCTCCTCTGTGACAGAGGAAGCCACCCACCGACCTTGAGGGCTGGGTCCAGACATAACTGGGAAGCTCAAAGAAATTAAATTGAACCTTGGGTGCAGGAACTCGAGGTTGGAGAGGTTGAGGTAAGGGTTGGCGTGAAGGAACAAGATGGGTCTGAACTCCTTTATTAAGGCGATGGATATCGAACGCCTCCTCCTAAGCCTTGAAACCTGCCTATTCCTAAGGAATCATGCCAACGGAACGGTTGGGTTACCCACACCCGTATTGATGAGAATCCCTCAATAAGGGGACACAATCTCTGCTTCGACGAGACGTGCCAATAAAGCCGCGTCTCGAAACATGGAGCGACGAGCCAAAAAATGGTTCAAAATAATAACCGGGTGGTGGCGTGATGTCACACTGCAAAAAGTTGTCAGCAGATTGGACTTGTGAAATATTATACTCTTTGCGGTTGTGTGTGGGACCTGTTTTGCAGAGCGGGACACGTCCGTGGTGTTCGAAGACTATTTTGGAGTATTCGGAGAAGGAACCCGCCTTGTAATGCCGAAGATAATCAGCGCGCCGGACACCTCGTCATTGAAGCCTGGTTCAGGGGCTACTAAGGGAGTCCTTGATTAAGGGGTCCTCGAGCATCTGAACTATATAGCATGGGTCGGAGTTGTAACGCCCACGATGCGGCTATATCTCCCACATGTTGAGGCACGAGTTGGAGGCATAACCGCATGGTGGTTTAGTTGCAAGAATGGTCATCTTCACACAATCCCATGTAATGAACAAGAATGGGATAAAGAGTTGGCTTACAATCGCCAATTCACACAATACATAAATTAAACATACATCATTCAGAGTACAATCAAGGTCCGAGTACAGAACCAAAATAAAAGAAGACAACCCCAAATGCTAGATCCCCGATCGTCCCAACTGGGCTCCACTACTGATCATCAGGGAATGAAACATAGTAACGACCAAGTTCCTTGTTGAACTCCCACTTGAGCTCGGTTGCGTCACCTGCACTGGCATCGTCGGCACCTGCAACTGTTTTTCTAGAATCTGTGAGTCACGAGGACCCAGCAATCTCACACCCGCAAGATCAAGACTATTTAAGCTTATAGGAAGGATGGGGTAATTACGTGGAGCTGCAGCAAGCACTAAGCAATTATGGTGGCTAACATACGCAAACAAGAGCGAGAAGAGGAGCAACACAACGGTCGCGAAGCTATAAGTGATCAAGAAGTGATCCTGAAACTACTTACGTTCATACATAACCCACACCGTGTTCACTTCCCGGACTCCGCCGAAAAGAGACCACCACGGCTACACACTCGGTTGATGTATTTTAGTTGAGTCAAGTGCCGAGTTCTCTACAACCGGATATTAACAAATTCCCATCTGCCATATAACCGCGGGCACGGCTTTCGAAAGATAATACCCTGCAGGGGTGTCCCAACTTAGCCCATTACAAGCTCTCACGGTCAACGAAGGATATTCCTTCTCCAAGGAAGCCCTGATCAGACTCGGAATCGCAGTTACAAGACATTTCGACAATGGTAAAACAAGACCAAAAAAGCCGCACAATGTGCCGACAAATCCCGATAGGATTCGCACGTATCTCGTTCTCAGGGCACACTGGATGGGTCAGATGTCAGGTTGGCATAGACCCTGTTTGCCCAGGGGGCGCCGGACATCGCCCAGGTAGGGCCAGCACTCGAAGGAGCACTGGCCCGGGGGTTAAAATAAAGATGACCCTCGGGCTCGCAAAAACCCAAGGGAAAAATGCTTAGGTAGGCAAATGTAAAACCAAGGTTGGGCCTTGCTGGAGGAGTTTTATTCAAGGCGAACTATCAAGGGGGTCCCATAAATCACCCAACCGCGTAAGGAACGCAAAATCAAGGAACATAACACCGGTATGACAGAAACTAGGGCGGCAAGAGTGGAACAAAACACCAGGTGAGGGAGTTCCTGACTAGGGGGTGTCCGGATAGCCGAACTATCATCATCGGCCGGACTCCAAGACTATGAAGATACAAGATTGAAGACTTCGTCCCGTGTCCGGATGGGACTTTCCTTGGCGTGGAAGGCAAGCTTGGCGATACAGATATGTAGATCTCCTTCATGGCCTGTTCGGCCGCCTTGTGGAGCTCGACCAGCTGCTTCAGCTGGTCGCTAAGGGGCACCGGATGTCCGGCCTCAGCATACTGAGACCAGAAGACCTTCTCCGTCGAGCTCCCTCCTCGGCCCGGTAGAATGCGGCAGCATCGGACACGCTGCGAGGAAGATCTGCGAACGCAGCTCTGGAGAACTCCGAATTCGGGTAAGCAATGTAATTAACACTCACATGCTTACTTTGCATGAAAAATGCCTTACCGCTGCTATTTTCTTCACCGCCTCAACCTCCTGGAGGGCCTTGTAGGCTTCGCCTTAGCGGCTTTGGCACTCTCAAGAGCCGTTGCAAGCTCAGACTCGAAGTCTCGAGTCATGCTCCAAGCTCTCATGTTTTTTCACGAGATCCTGGAGCTCTTGCTGTACCTCCGCCACCCGCCTGCTGCTTCTCTCGCTCGGTGCGCTCTGCTGCGGCCGCATTACGCTCGTCATGCCACCGCCTCCTTCGTGGTCGCCACCTCGTTAGTGGCCCCTACAATACCCACGTCATCCTTGTCATTTTTCTTGCAACCAAATCCTTTTCTCGTAAGGTACAATTTTCATAAGGTATTACTCTCCTTCTTTTCCTCGAGCTGCTTCTTGGCATGGCCGAGCTTCGTTCTCGGACCGCCGAGGTTTTCCTTCAAAGTATTGACCTCCGCATGATAAGGCGGCAGAGGTCAAAAGACAGCCTGCAATCCCATATTGACATATTTTTATGACTCCTGCATTTATCTTTTAAAGATCCTCGCCGGGCTTCTCTTTCCGAACACCGAACCGAGCATCGTGGGCTACCGTCTATGCGGTACCATTTTACATATATTGAAATTCTTACCTCAAAGCTCGTTAGAAGGCTGCTGCAGAAGCTTCGTTCAGCCCGCTCTTGGCGAATGAACCTTGAATCACCGCACTCATAACAGTGCGGTGTTCCTCTTTCGATGGAGGCGCCTGCTGAGCGCCTCAAGAATTATCCGGCACCTCCGGTTGGGCCGGAGGCAGCCGGCGTCATGATCTTGCCCTTCTTACGGCAGTCGCCCACGGACTCCGGAGCCACCGTGGCCTCCGTGGTCGAAGTCCGGTACAAAGTCTAGGAGGGTGTCTGTGACACCTCCGGGGCCTCCTCCTCTGGTGGGTCCCTTCGGGATCCCACCTCGGCGTCGTCTGCGGGCACGGGGTGGAGGCAGTCGGAAGGGAATCCATATCCGACGCACCCAAGGACCCGCCGATTTAAACAGAAGATCATCCTTGGGCGGACTGCAGGGTTGTATGCGGCATTAGAAAGACATTATGTGGCGAAAAAAAAACCTTGAAGTTATACGGGAGTCCGGATACTTACGATCTCTCCAGAGGCTTGGCCCTTGGAGGCCAGACCTCGTCGTCGTCACTGGCGTTGGCGGAGCAGTCCGGGGGAAGAGTTTTTCCCTTCTTGGACCCTTCGGCCTCCCTTGTTGGGGAGGCCTTCCTTTTCTTCCCTCGCTCACTGGGGAGAGGCTTTCTTCTTCTCCTACTCGCCTTTGGTGGGAGGAGTCGGCCTCGGATTCATCATCCGATAGCACCTAAAACGGAACTCTTTCGAGTCCCCGTGGCCGTCTTTCTGGCCTTCTTCTCCCAAGACCACGTTAGGTGCCGGAGCCAAGAACCCCAGATTAGGCGGGCGTCCGCTGGGTCCTTCGGCAATGGGGCCGGACAGAAAGTCTGCTCGCCTTCGCCAACCATTCCTGTCAAAGGTAAAGGGAGTTTAGATCCCGCATAGAGCCAAACTATGGAAAACAAGTGGTGAAATCACTTACCTCGTCAGCTGGACGCTGCGAGCGGAATCCGCGATCTTCGGTAGCGGATGCGGGAGCTTCGGCGCTTTGAACAACACCTTCCGGACATCTTCATACGTAGTGTCGAAGAGCCCGCCAGGTCCGGTGCTGCGCCGGATCAAACTCCCACATGTTGAAGCCCGTCGCCGCACGGAGAATCCGGCGGATGAGCATGACCTGGATTACGTTGACAAGGTTGAGCTTCTTGTCCACCAGCCTCGGATACGTGCTTGGAGTCCGGCCAGCTCCTCCGAATCCCCAAATCCGCCACTCTCTTTCCGGGAGGTGAGCCGTAGGGATGCCAGATCTGAATTGGGGCCACCGCCCAATCAGGTCACGCTGCTCGGTGATGTAGAACCACCCCGATTGCCACCCTTGATGGTTTCCACGAAAGTGCCCTCCACCACGTAACGTGGGACATCCTCGCCAACCATGGCGCCTCGCACTCCGCTTGGCTGCCCTTCACAACCTTCGCTTGACATCAAGGTCTTGAGCCACAAGCGAAGTGGGGCTGGATGCGAAGGAAGGTTTCGCACACGCACGATAAACGCCGAGATGTTGAGGATGAAATTCGGGGCCGATCATGGAAATCTAGGCCAGAGTAGAACATGAGCCCCGGACAAAGGGATGAAGCGGGAAGCCCAGTCATGGAGGAAATGGGGAAGAAATACTACCCTCTCATGGGGCCTGGGTTGGGGACGAGCCTCTCCTCGTCGGGAGCCGATGCGCGATGTTGCTGGACAAATATCCGGTGTCGCGCAGCTTCTGGATCTGCCCCTCCGTGACGGAGGAGGGCATCCACTTTCCTCCCGCTCCGGACATAGTTGGAGAAGGTTGAGGTGAGAAGTGCGGACTTGGGCGCTGGAGCTCGAGTTCGCGGAGATGGATAAGCCAAGGAGGAAGAAGGCGCATGTAAAAGGGTTGGATCTTTATCCCCTTATATGGGCGGACAAAAACATGTGTCCCCACCGCCCGGGTAAAACTCGCTTATCTCCCAAGCGCCACAATCAATGGCGCGGTTGGGATACCCACGTCCGTATTGATGGGAATCCCGGAATAAGGGGAACACGATCTCGCTTCGACAAGGCGTGCCAAGGAAACCGCCGCTAAGCGCTACCGAGGTGGAACAATAAAAACAATTTGAGTAAAGGCTTGGTAGTGGTGTGACGTCACGCCACGTATCACGCCGCCAGATTGATCTTGTGCAATACTATTTCTCTCTACGGTGGTATGTGGAATTTATTTTGCAGAGCGGACACTATCCCGGTGTTCACAATCTTCTATAAATTATTCGGAGGAAGAACCCGCCTTGCAATGTCAAGACAACATGCGCCACGGACTCTCGTCATTGAAGCTTTGGTTCAGGGGCTCTTGAGGGAGTTCCGGACTAGGGGTGTCCGGATAGCCGAACTATCATCATCGGCCGGACTCCAAGACTATGAAGATACAAGATTGAAGACTTCGTCCCGTGTCCGGATAGGACTTTCCTTGGCGTGGAAGGCAAGCTTGGCGATACGGATATGTAGATCTCCTACCATTGTAACCGACTCCGTGTAACCCTAGCCCTCTCGGTGTCTATATAAACCGGATGGCTTTAGTCCATAGGACGAACAACAATCATACCATAGGCTAGCTTCTAGGGTTTAGCCTCTTTGATCTCGTGGTAGATCCACTCTTGTAACAAACATCATCAATATTAATCAAGCAGGACGTAGGTTTTACCTCCATCAAGAGGGCCCGAACCAGGGTAAAACATCGTGTCCCTTGTCTCCTGTTACCATCCGCCTAGACGCACAGTTCGGGATCCCCTACCCGAGATCCGCCGGTTTTGACACCGACACCAGGCATAAGGCCGAGCCTTCCACCCTTTACCAAGTATATAGATGCATTAATTAAATAATAGATATTGTGATATCCCAAAATATCCATGTTCCAACATGGAACCAACTTCAACTTCACCTGCAACTAACAACGCTATAAGAGGGCTGAGCAAAAGCGGTAACTTAGCCAAACAGCGGTTTGCTATGAAAGGATGGTTAGAGGCTTGACATGGCAACATGGGAGGGGTGATATAGAAAGTGGTAGGTAGCGCGGCATAGCAAAAGAGCGAACAACTAGCAAGCAAAGATAGAAGTGATTTCGAGGGTATGGTCATCTTGAATGCAAAGTTCTCAGAGTTGTCGAAAGCTTGATCCTCGTAAGCGTTCCCAACAGGTTCCTCGTTCTTGTACTCGTCTCCCGGCTCTACCCAAAGAAAGAACACAAGCAATGGAACAACTATCAATCACGATGCAAGGCACAAGCAACATGATGCAAAACATGGCATGATATGCGAGATGTGATATGCAATGCATTTGCGTGCTCCGGAAGGGAAAAGATGAACAAGGCATCAACTTGGCAAACCAAGTATGCCGCTGGAAATATGAGATGATTTCGGTTGAAATCGTTATAAAGATCACCGGAATCGGATGCACGGTTTGCAAATGGCAAGCAAAACAAGGATGGCACAATTCTGCGATTAACAGCATGATGCCATATAGAATGCAACAAGAAACTAAGCCACTGCACTCCAACGTAACAACAAAGCACATAGCAGTGATTTACTCAAGATGCTTGACAAAACATGAACACTGAGCTACGGCTAAATCACAACAGAGCAGGAACAAACAAGCATGGCAAAAGTGCAAAAGATATCAGCTTCACAGACTTAGTGAAAATAACATGCCAGGAATTAACATCAGGAAGCCATGTTTAGAGAAAGCAAACGACATGCTACAGGAACATATCCTAGCAAGTAAAGGCATAGAACAAAAGTCCCTTACTGATCATAATCCAAAAAGGCACAGAAGATATGATGGCACCCATATAAACATAGCAAGTTTCATTACAGATTCAGACTTGGCAGAAAAATAGATCATGGCATAAACAGCATTATGAAGGAAACTTTGCGAGCTCAAACCACTCATCACAAGGCCTTGCATGACAAAACAAGCATACTAACAGCAATATTACATGTTCATGAAGCTAACCACGGCAAGAGAAAGTTCATACCATGCATGGATCACTAGTAACAACAATGGCAAAATTGATTTACATGTAAGCAATCTGCATCTGCCAGGAACATTTTATAGCAAATGTAGAGCAAGATTAGGACATTCTAGAGCACTCCATAAATGCAAAAAGAAGCAAGGATGGATATAGCGCATCCATATGTCCAAAACATCCTTACTGAACATACTCAAAAGAGGCATGGATCTCACTGTAGCAACATGGATACATGGCATAAAAATATCAGCAGAGCAATGACTTGGTGAAGTTCTAAGTCACTGAAATCGGTAATATCACGAGAGCTACTTTGCATACTTGTGCTAGTCACCACACTGACCACACAAATACATGGCATACACCCCTGTAAAGATGGAATGTGATAGCCCAAAACACATGTAGAGCTCATGCCCATATGATGCACACATCAAATGTAGCAAAAATGACAAAACCTCATAATCTGATAAGAATCAGCACCTAACATTTTATAGCACTTTTGCATCAGAGATTTGGGCATCAAGATTGACTCAAACAAGAAGGTCATAATGGAACAAAATTAAGAGCACATCATGATGAACATTTTGACATATCATGCGCATGAAACAGAGCAGCACACATGAAGTTGTGATGCGATGAACAGGGCAAGAAAATGTTAAGGGAAAAAGGACTTAGTGGATATTTTACCCCGCAAAACAGAACTAGGGTTGACCCGGGCACGAACTTCGAGTATCGACGGAGTAGCTCACCGGAGAGGAAGGAGACGGTGACCGTAGTAGAGGGGGAGTCGTCCGGCTCAAGGGAAGGTGGGAGGACGCCACGAGGTCGTGGGCTCCGGATCGGCCCGACCGGATCTCGGGCGCGGCGAACGCCGGGTCGGGCGGCAGACGGCGGCGTAGGTCGACGGCGGGCAAAGGCGGGCGGCGGTTGGCGACGCCGGTGAGGGTCGGTGGCGGCGGTCGAAGGCGCGGGCGGCGCTGGAGGAGGCGCGGGCGATGGCGGGCCGCGGGGCCGGGCGGCAGCGGGCTTCGGGCGGGAAGTGGGCGCGCCACGTGGCGTGTTCCCGAGTGGTCATGGGCGGCTGCAGTTCCTGTCTGCGGCGGACGGACGTGTCCCGTGGAGTGGGGAAGGGGCTAGGGTTAGACTGCGAGATTTTCGGAGGGGATCACATATTTATAGGTAGGAGGAGGTAGGAGTGTCCAAATGGAGTGTAGTTTCGGCCACGCGATCGTGATCCGATGGCGGAGGACATGGAAGGGGTTTGGATGGGCTTGTGGGCTGACTTGGAGGGGTGTTGGGCTGCAACACACACAAGGCCTTTATGGTTCCCCGGTTAACCGTTGGAGTGTCAAACTGGCTCCAAATGGCACGAAATTGACAGGCGGTCTACCGGCGGTGTACCAGGGCCACTTGGCAAATCTCGGTCCACTCCGAGAACGTTTAACACCCGCTCACGATAAGAGACAAAAGGGGGTGCCGGAGGACATAGGAGTGCCGGATTGCAAAACGGACAACGGGGAAAATGCTCGGATGCATGAGACGAAAGCGTATGCAAATGCGATGCACATGATGACATGGTATGAAATGCATGACATGAACAAAATGGAAAACAAAGACAAAACCCAACCACGGAAGGAATATCATAACACATAGCCGAAAATGGCGAGAGTTGGAGTTACAAATATGGCAAGTTACATCCGGGGTGTTACAACACTCCACCACTACGAGAGGATCTCGTCCCGAGATCTAGGATTGAAAGAACTCCGGATATTCGGAACGGAGGTGGTCCTCGCGCTCCCAGGTGGCTTCTCGGTCCGAATGGTGTGACCACTTCACTTTCAGGAATTTGATTGACTTGTTGCGAGTCTTGCGCTCAGTTTATTCAAGAATAGCAACGGGGTGCTCATGATAAGACATATCTTCTTGGAGATCAATCGCTTCGAAGTTGATGGTGCGCTCATTAGTCTTGAAGCACTTGCGAAGCTGTGACACGTGGAACACATCGTGCACGTTTGCAAAGTTGGACAGAAGCTCAAGTTGATAGGCGAGATCGCCTCTTTTGCCAATGATCTTGAAAGGACCCACGTATCTAGGGGCAAGCTTCCCTTTGATACCGAAGCGACTAGTGCCTTTCATTGGAGAGACGCGGAGGTAGACATGGTCTCCGATCTCGAAAGCCAAACCACGGTGCTTGCCATCATAGTAACTCTTCTGACGCGATTGCGAGGCTTTGAGATTTTCATGGATCACTTTACACATTTCTTCTGCTTCTGTGATTAAGTCATTGCCAAGCAGTTGGCGTTCACCAGTCTCTGACCAATTGAGAGGAGTACGGCACTTTCTGCCATAGAGAATCTCGAATGGGGCCTTGCCCGAACTCGCTTGGAAGCTTTTGTTGTAGGAGCACTCGGTATATGGAAGACAATCTTCCCACTTCATACCGAAAGAGATGACACAAGCCCTGAGCATATCTTCAAGGATTTGGTTTACTCGCTCGACTTGGCCACTAGTTTGAGGATGGAAAGTTGTGCTGAAGTGAATGTTGGTGCCCATGGCCTTCTGGAAGGAGTCCCAGAACTTAGAAGTGAAGATGCTTCCACGATCTGAAGAAATCAATTGTGGAATACCGTGCAAGGAGACAATCCTGGAGGTGTATAGCTCTGCCAACTGAGCTGTTGTGATGGATTCTTTGATACGAAGAAAATGAGCCACTTTAGTAAGCTTGTCAATGACAACGAAGATAGCATCATTCCTACTCTTGGACTTAGGAAATCCAGTCACGAAGTCCATTTCTACATGATCAAATATCCATTCTGGAATAGCAAGAGGTTGGAGGAGACCAGCTGGTCGTTGGTGTTCTGCTTTCACCCTTCTGCAGACGTCACATTCATTCACGAACTGAGCAAATTCTTGCTTCATTCGAGTCCACTAATATGACTGCTTGAGGTCATGGTACATCTTCGTACTTCCAGGATGAATGGAAAGAAGATAATTGTGCGCTTCATTCATTATGACCTTCCTTAGATCACCTTTAGGAACCACAATCCGGTCCTCGAAGAATAAAGTGTCTCTGTCATCAATGTGATAGCACTTGTATTTGGGAATGCCCTTGTCAATACCACGTTTCACCTTCTTCACCATGGTATCTAGGAGTTGTGCCTCACGAATTTGATCTTCCAAAGTAGGAGAGACTAGGAGGTTGGCAAGAAAGCCTTGAGGAACAACTTGGAGATTCAGTTTGTGGAAAGATTCACAAAGATCCGGTTGGAAGGGCTTGAGGATTAAGCTGTTGCAATAACCCTTCCTGCTCAAAGCATCTGCAATGACATTGGCCTTGCCCAGAGTATATTCAATACTCGGATTGAATTCCTGAATCATTTCGACCCATCGAGTTTGCCTGAGGTTGAGGTTGGGCTGAGTGAAGATGTACTTGAGACTCTTGTGATCGGTGAAAATGTCCACTTTCCTTCCCAACAAGAGATGTCTCCATGTTATTAATGCATGGACAACTTCCGCCAACTCAAGATCGTGAGTGGGGTAGTTCTTTTCGTTGGGCTTCAACTGATGAGAGGTATAGGCCACAACTTTCTTGTCACGACCGGTTTTCCAATAAAATGCTTATTGAGAAACCGACCTTTTGAGTCCAGTACGAGGAAAATCCTCCTGACTGGTAGACAAAATCTTGAATCTGATAAGCCAAGAGTATTAAATATATTACAGGGTCGAGCTGGGGGTGCTCAACAATTTATTACAAGCACACCAATAATTATACATAATGGCGGATATGACACAATGGTGTGCGGTGGCATACTACTGACTCGAGATGAAAGTGGTGGTGGAATAACACAGTGGAGTGGATAATATGACTCCTAAACTGGCGGCTCATCGAAAGGCCGAGGTGAGGCTCGATGAATTTATTTGGGTAGCGGAAGCGGATATAACATGATGACCAAATCTGTGGTCGCACGAGATCGACCGGGACTCCTCTAGGCGCCGGACTCGCTATTGAACTCTCCATCCATGAGATCGCGCCGTCGACATTCCGCCAAATCAACAAGCCGTGTGAGTACTTTGAAAGTAATCGCAAGACAGTTCGGACATAAGATATAAAAAATGCATGCATGAATGCGTCATGAGCAATTAGTAATGTACATTCAAATGATGAACTTGCACGACATTATTTAGTAATAAGGAAGTCAGGCGGTAGTCCTCCCGAAATCCACAAAAATAATCGAAAAACCGATCGGTGTCTGCAAGTAGCGTCTCAAGGGTGAACAAATAAATAAATCATGCCGCAATGATCGAGGCGCCTAAGAGGCACCACATAAAGGGCTTACATTGAAAGTAATAGACATACGCGTTACATAATCGGACGTCGGAGCGACATCACGTAAAGGGCTTATATTGAAAGTAAATAATATGCGTACGCGATGGACGTCTGAGCGACATCGCAGAAAGGGATTATATCCAAGGTAAAATAGAAAGCGAGCCACAGTCGGAAGTCTGAGCGACATCGCAGAAAGGGCTTATATCAAAGTAAATAGCAAGTGTGCCACAGTCGGACGTCTGAGCGACATCGCAGAAAGGGCTTATATCAAAGTAAATAGCAAGTGTGCCACAGTCGACGTCTGAGCGACATCGCAGAAAGGGCTTATATTCATTATTCATATCATTAAACTTGCAAGAATAATGCTCATAGAAAAATATTCAACACATGATAATAAACGGGTTAGTCCATCCATAGGAATAAACATTTAACCAGACTTAACACTCATGTGGTTCTCCGGAGTTTCTGTCACCGAGACTGGCACTTGACAAGATAAGATGAACACGGTACTTGGACATGGATAAGATGATTTCAAGGATTTTTGACTCTGCAGAGTTTGTACTAAATTACCCACAGCCAACGGATTTCCGTAGTCACGAAGGACTAGTTCCGTTTACGGTATTTCAGAAGAAACACATCTAACCAGTACACACCCATCCCACCTCACGATGCCAGGAATCACCCTAGACAGTGTTCAAGAAAAACTTTGAGACAGGGAGATCACAATCTCGAATAGCATGGGATCAAATTTATATACGCGCGCTCTAAGGGGTGCCCCCCTCTAGGTCCCAACCGGAAACACCCATGCCCCCTGACCGGATGATAGGCTTTAATCCAGGGCCATGGAACCCTCATCCCGGCCTCTCGATTTGGTGTGTACCAGGAAAGCGGTTTGCAACTTACTAAGCCATATCCCTTGCGGAAAACATGTGGTAGTACGGAAAGGGAATACGGACGTGAACTGGACTGATTCATGTTGACACTGGGTCAAATGGTCTGGCATAAGACTGGCATCTTACCCATTCTCCTGCCATCTTACCCATTCTCATGCCATCTCGTGGCCATGCAAACTCATATCCAACAACTTATGGATTTTCGAAATTCACTTGCCTCAACTTTGCATGGAATATAACCCTCATCGAGATGTTCATAAACATGCCATGGAACTACTTAATGCAAACATGCCAAAGACACTCATCATATCAAAAGTTCAAACATGCTTGCCTGGTTCGGAGTAGTCGGAGCCTAGCTCGGTGAAGTTCGCGGTTTCGTCACCTCCTCCCAGATTATCTAGATACATAAATACACGCACTATCGTAAATACCGTGAGGTGCACAAAAATATTCCAAATATTTTTCAAATAAATCTGATAAAAACTAGACAAAATTTTAAAGAGGACAGAAAAAGAATCAATCAAAAATCCTTTTCTGTTTAAAAGTTATAAGGGTTTTAATCCAGGGACCTTTTTGTAATGAAACCAAAACTTCTCAGGGGGTTGAACAGAAAAGACCAGAAAAACGTTTCAGACTGAAAGCGTATTTGCCCGAATACGTTTTCAGAAAATGGTTCGAGAAAAAAAAACAGAGAGGCTGACGGGCGGGTCCCACCCGTCAGGTTTGAATTTTCAAACGGGGAAAACAGAGCTCGTCGGCGCCCGAGAGCTACGGTGGTTGCCGGCGGCGATCCACGGCGAGGCAGGGGGATCGGGCGTTACCTACGAGCTCAGCGTGACCTTCCGCGTCGGTGAGTGGTGGTGGTGGTGCCGGCGAGCACTACGTCGACGGCGGCCCTGGCTCCGGCGGACGGCGGCTCGGGTGGAGTTGGATCTCGTCGGGGAGGGCTGCGAAGGTCAAATCGAATCTTGGGTTAGCTCATTGGGTGCTCGAGGAGGTTACTGACGAGGTTTGGGCGTCGGGGATGGTCTCACCGGAGTGGATCGAGATGGTGGCCGAGGCGGATCGGGGCGGCCGGAGTTGGGGGAGACCTCCTCGAGGTCCTCCTAGTGGCCTGGCGGGGTGTTGGTGAGGTGCAGTGGTGGTGCGTGCTCGAGAACGAGCTCGGGGCTTCCTTTTATAGGCGATCCGAGGCGGTGGCCGTGAACGGAGATCTCCGGCGATGGTTACGGCGGCGCAGAGCTTGGTCGGGGAGTTTAGGGAGTTGGGCGTCAACGTGGAGTTCCACTGGTTCCATTTAGGCGCTAAACGAGTTCGGTTAGGTGCTCTGGGTGGGTTCGAAGGAATGGGGTGGCGCGGGCCCATCGGCGGCAAAGGGCGCGCCCTGTGCTTGCCGGGCCACGGCGACGGTGCTGCGGGGTGCGCTGGCATGCGTGAGGCCACGCAGAGGGCAAGGGAGCGTTGGGCGGCGCAGAACGACGTAGCGAGCCGGCGCTGGCTCCGTTGGCCGCCACGGGTGGCTCGCGCCATCAAGCTGCCGGCGTCGGTGATGCTCGCCGCCACCGACACCTGCACCCGTCCAAGAGGGTGTGCGGTGCTCAGTCCAGGGAGGAGAGGCCGTGCGCAACGCGCCAGGGCGCACTGTTAATCGGTGACAACACTCGATTTAAAAACGACATCGAACTTCTCTCAAACTCTGAACTTTACGAAAGTGCACGATGTGATGCCTGCCAAGTGTTCATTTAATTGATTTTTGGTATGTGGGAAATTTTCCTTGAGCTGATTTTTGGTGGGTGGCCTCTCACCGCATCTGGGGCCTGCCTGAATTTTGGTAGAATTTTTGGAGAAGAGAAGATATGAATTTCACCAAATTTGAAAAATCTGGTCCAAACTTGCAGAGGTTAAAATTTGAAAATTTTGAAAAGAGGAAGAGTGGATCTTGATGGATCTAGGTTGTGGGTGCTAAAGACTATCCAGAGGGGTTGGTTTGAGATCAAAACTCAAAGGGAATTATGTACTTGCTTAGTAAATCATCTAGGCTCAAAATAATGGACATAATTGTTTTGGAAGATAAAATAAATGAAATAAAATCCAAAAATGGGTTGGACTTGTTGGAACAGAAATTTTAGATTGCTCCAAAGAGGAAGGAGGGGTTTTGGGAAGATTTACCACATGAGGCATGGTAAAAACCATGGATGGTTTCAATATAAGAGAAGTCCCAAAACTCCTAGGGTTTCTTTTTTTAAGAAAATAAATCCCAAAAATAAATTTGAGAAGGGGACAATCAGAAGAAAGGTTTTTAATAACCAAACACCAGGGTTGAAGAAGATATCAAAAATAAAATCCTTGCCAAGGGAGAAGTTTTGTGAGAGAGATTTTTGGAAGGGTTTAAATGACCTTCTTCAAAACCAACAAAGTTTTTGCTGAAAACCAAATAAAAAAAACTGGAGTATCACATTTCTTCTCTTGCATTAACACAGCACTGAGACCTTGAAATGAAGCATCACAGAAAACTTCAAATGGCTTGGATTCGTCAGGAGGAGTTAAGAAAGGAGCTGTGACGAGTTTCTCTTTGAGAGTGTTGAAGGCAACGTCACACTCAGGAGTCCAGACATACTTCACATGCTTCTGGAGGAGGTTGGAAAGAGGCTTTGCAATCTTAGAGAAATTCTCAACGAATCTTCGGTAATAGCTTGCAAGTCCAAGAAAACTGCGGAGCTGCTTGACATTCTGAGGAGGTTCCCAATTCACAACTGCAGACACCTTCTCGGGATTAACAACAATGACCTTGGCGGAGATGATATGACCAAGGTAAAGAACTTCATCAAGCCAGAACTCACATTTGGAAAACTTTGCATAGAATTGATACTCTCTGAGCTTGTCGAGCACCAATCGCAAATGTTTGGCATGATCCTTCTTATTCTTGGAGAAGACCAAGATATCATCGAGATACACCAAGATGAATTCATTGGTGTAGGGGTTGAAGATGAAGTTCATCATGCGAGAGAATGTTGGAGGAGCATTGACAAGGCCGAAAGACATGACAGTATATTCACAAGAACCAAAACTTGTTCTGAATGCTGTCTTGGGAATATCTTGCTCGCGAATGCGAATCTGATGATAACCCATACGAAGGTCAAGTTTGGAGAACACTTTAGCACCATTGAGTTGCTCAAATAGCTCATTGATGTTGGGAAGTGGATACTTGTTCTTGATTGTCTTCTTGTTCAATGGACGGTAATCGACGCAAAGTCGGTCCGTGCCAACCTTCTTCTGGACAAAAAGAACTCCACAACCCCATGGAGATGAACTCGGTCTGATCAGACCCAGACGCTCTTGTTCATCGAGTTTTTTTTTTCAATTCCTTCAACTTCTTTGGTCCAAGCTTGTATGGACGCTTGCAAACGGGTTCCATGCCAGGCTCATGATCGATAACGAATTCAACTAGCCGGTGAGGAGGCATACCCGGAAGCTCTTCTGGAAAGACATCTTGGTACTCACAAACAACTGGAATCTGAGAGATTGCGGCTAGCTCGCCCTTCTCATTGAGAGAAAATAGCCGAATGGTTTCGTCACGAGCGGCATAGATGATCACATCCTCAGAGGAGTGTGTCAATTGAATTTCCCTGGCAGCACAATCAAGTTGAGCCTTGTGCTTAGAAAGCCAGTCCATGCCGAGAATTAGATCAATATCCGAGTCACCAAGAACAACTGGAGAAGACATAAATCTATAGTTGCCCATCTTGATGGAAACATCCGGAATAAAGTTGCTTGAACCCAACACTTTACCCGGAGAAACAACAGACAATGGCCTAGCCAAATCTTCAAAAAAAAACTCATGCTTCGATGCAAAAGGTCTTGAAATGAAAGAATGTGATGCATCAGTATCAAATAAGACTTTTGCAGGAATATCATTAACTGAGAGATTACCCATGATCACATCAGTAGATTCCCCCGTTGAGCTGCATTCATCATGTTCACCTTTGCAGACTTGGGATTATGCTTGACCACTCCATTGCTGGAAGATCTCACAGGAGGAGGAGGCGGAAGGCGCCTTTGGTTGAAGCACTTGTTAGCATAGTGACCTTTCTGCTGACATTTGTTGCAAGTCACCTCTGAGAGCAGACGATGATAAGGAGCATTAGACCTTGGAGCTTGATTCTGAGACTTGTTCTGATAGCCAGGGTTAGGTGGGTGGGAGGATCCATGACCACCTTTGTTCTTCTACCGGGTAAGGCCGATTTTAACGGAGGAGGAGGAGGCAACCGTAACTTCGTTGCTTAGCTGCCACTAGTGAGGAAGAAGAAGACTGAACTGCGTCCCTGACTCTCTTCTTAGAAGCCTCACACTTGAGCTGGGCAGCTTCTTGCTTTAGTGCCATGTTATATAATTCATCATACTTGGTCGGCTCAAAAAGCACAAGAGCTAATTGCAGATCTTCTCTGAGGCCACCTCTGAATTGATAAATCATGCTCTTCTCATCAGGGACGTCTTGCTTAGCAAAGCGAGCGAGTTTCTGGAACTCGGTATTGTATTGATACACAGACATGCTGCCTTGCTTGAGATTGCGGAACTCCTCAAGCTTACTCTCGACAACACTTTGTGGAATGTGGTGAGCTTTGAAGTCTCGGTGGAAATCATCCCTGGTAATCACACGACCTCCTCTGGAATCTTTGTATTGTTGATACCACTCGGCAGCTTGATCCTTGAGTTGAAACGAAGCAAACTTGACAAAGTCCTGAGCCCTAACATTGCTACATTCAAAATGCTTGTTGATGTCCACGAGCCAATCATCGGCGTCAGTGGCCTCGGCACAGTAGCTGAAAGACTTCGGCTGATTTGCAAGGAACTGGTTGAGGGTAGCGAAGTGAGGCTGATTGTTGAACTGCCCTTGACCTTGATTCCCTTGGTTGCCTTGGCCTTGGGTGCTCTCTTGCAAGAGTTGCAAAAGCATATGGGCATTGGCGTTGGTGGCTGCCATGACAGCTTGCCATGCCTCCGGAGGCGGAGGTGGAGGTGGAGGGTTCGCCTGACTCCCATCATTGCGTTACGGATTCTGACGTGTTGGCGGAGCCATCTTGAAGAGGGTGACATCCGTTAGCATCTTGAAAGACATATATTCAAGCTGAATCAAAGGATCGAAATTGCAACATATAGCCTTAACATTCGAACAAGAATGAACAAATGAATTCCAAAGTAAATCATCACACTTCCATTAGTTGAGAAACCACTTATAAAAGGTATGGAATCAACATTTGACTTCGAAGCAACTCGAATACCACAACTCAAAACAAAACAAAGGATTGGCTTGCAGAATAAGCCGGAACAAACATATGATAGAGATTTCGTCCGAAGTTTTCGTGGTAGGGCCCACACGGGCTCGATTGTACAGCACCATCATGTACAAGGCAGTGCACATGACACACGAAGCGTCCCCTAGTCAGCATAGCCAAGGACTCTTTAAGACACAACGAGACCACTGTAAAACCAACCGTGGATAAGCGGACCACTAGACGTCGAACCCCAATCTCATATCATGCATCTGTCGGAAAGATATCCTAGGAGCTACTTGAATTCCCACTTATAAACTCCCGAAACTTTCTGGTTATGCAATCTGGTGTTGGGGATACAGGGGACGCAATATATGTCACCCAAACTAACAATACCTCGATCCAGCTGTATCCATCCGTCAACACATAACCAAGAAACCTTTGGAAATCATTAACCTCAACCTTCGAAAAGCATCCGTTATACGAGTTATGGCAATACTCCTGAACTCCCGGCCTAGTACTGGGTGGCATTGAGGTGATCTCACCAACAACTGCATACAAGAGATTTTCGATGTCGGCGAAACTCAGGTATTCCAGAACTGCAACGATAAAATTGTGACAACAACACCTTGGAGCTCAACTCCGGGACACCGCCACAACCCCTAACTGTCAGGAGGCACCAAGAACAATGTTCTCGTCACAAAACCATCGGAACAATTCCAAGATACCCGCGTGATCCTAAAAAAAATTAGTTAAATTTGAGGAGAGGAGAGTCAAAACTTCTACGTTAGGGGGCCTCACCAGAGTGACGAAGGGACTGAGGAGTAAAAAGAATCCTACTCTCTGATATATATAATCCTAAGACTCAAAACATTTTTTTTCGAGACTCAACAACGCCAGCGATTCGATCAAGCAGGGGGCTCCTAAGTCAGGGATGGCTCTGATGACCAACTTGTAACGCCCACGATGCGGCTATATCTCCCACGTGTCGAGGCACGACTTGGAGGCATAACCGCATGGTGGTTTAGTCGCAAGAAGGGTCATCTTCACACAATCCCATGTAATGAACAAGAATGGGATAAAGAGTTGGCTTACAATCGCCACTTAACACAATACATAAATTAAACATACATCATTCAGAGTATGATCAAGGTCAGAGTACGGAACCAAAATAAATGAAGACAACCCCAAATGCTAGATCCCCGATCGTCCCAACTGGGCTCCACTACTGATCATCAGGGAATGAAACATAGTAACGACCAAGTTCCTCATCGAACTCCCACTTGAGCTCGGTTGGCCACCTGACCTTTGGCATCGCCGGGCTACCGCAACTGCTTTTGGTAGAATCTGTGAGTCACGAGGACTCAGTAATCTCACACCCGTGAGATCAAGACTATTTAAGCTTATAGGAAGGATGGGGTAATGAGGTGGACCTGCAGCAAGCACTAAGCAATTATGGTGGCTAACATACGCAAATAAGAGCGAGAAGAGGAGCAACGCAACGGTCGCGAAGCTATAAGTGATCAAGAAGTGATCCTGAAATTACTTACGTTCATACATAACCCACACTGTGTTCACTTCCCGGACTCCGCCTAAAAGAGACCACCACGGCTACACACTCGGTTGATGTATTTTAATTGAGTCAAGTGTCGAATTCTCTACAACCGGACATTAACAAATTCCCATCTGCCACATAACCGCGGTCACGGCTTTTGAAAGATAATACCCTGCAAGGGTGTCCCAACTTAGCCCATTACAAGCTCTCATGGTCAACGAAGGATATTTCTTCTCCCAAGAAGACCCGATCAGACTCGGAATCCCGGTTACAAGACATTTCGACAATGGTAAAACAAGACCAGCAAAGCCGCCCGATGTGCCGATAAATCCCGATAGGAGTCGCACGTATCTCATTCTCAGGGCACACCGGATGGGCCAGACGTCGGGTTGGCATAGACCCTGGTTGCCCAGGGGCCGGACATCGCTTGAGTTGGGTCAAGACTCGAAGGAGCACTGGCCCGGGGGTTAAAATAAAGATGACCCTCGGGCTCGCGAAAACCCAAGGGAAAAAGGCTTAGGTAGGCAAATGTAAAACCAAGGTTGGGCCTTGCTGGAGGAGTTTTGTTCAAGGCGAACTGTCAGGGGGGTCCCATAAATCACCCAACCGCGTAAGGAACGCAAAATCAAGGAACATAACACCGGTATGACGAAAACTAGGGCGGCAAGAGTGGAACAAAACACTAGGCATAAGGCCGAGCCTTCCACCCTTTACCAAGTATATAGATGCATTAATTAAATAAGAGATATTGTGATATCCCAAAATATCCATGTTCCAACATGGAACCAACTTCAACTTCACCTGCAACTAACAACGCTATAAGAGGGGCTGAGCAAAAGCGGTAACTTAGCCAAACAACGGTTTGCTATGAAAGGATGGTTAGAGGCTTGACATGGCAACATGGGAGGGATGATATAGCAAGTGGTAGGTAGCGCGGCATAGCAAAATAGCAAACAGCTAGCAATCAAAGATAGAAGTGATTTCGAGGGTATGGTCATCTCGCCTCCAAAGTTCTCAGAGTTGTCGAAAGCTTGATCCTCGTAAGCGTTCCCAACAAGTTCCTCGTTCACATACTTGTCTCCCGGCTCTACCCAAAGCAAGAACACAAACAATGGAACAACTATCAATCACGATGCAATGCACAAGCAACATGTTGCAAAACATGGCATGATATGCGAGATGTGATATGCAATGCATATGCGTGCTCCGGAAGGGAAAAGATGAACAAGGCATCAACTTGGCAAACCAAGTATGCCGCCGGAAAATGAGACGATTTCGGTTGAAATCAGTATAAAGATCACTGGAATCGGATGCACGGTTTGCAAATGGCAAGCAAAACAAGGATGGCACAATTCTGCGATTAACAGCACGATGCCATATAGAATGCAACAAGGAACTAAGCCACTTCACTCCAACATAACAACAAAGCATATGGAAGTGATGTACTCAAGATGCTTCACAAAACATGAACAGTAAGCTACGGCTAAATCACAACAGAGCAGGATCGAACAAGCATGGCAAAAGTGCAAAAGATATCAGCTTCACAGACTTGGTGAAAATAACATGCCAAGAATTAACATCAGGAAGCCATGTTTAGAGCAAGAAAACAACAAGCTGCAGGAACATATACTAGCAATTAAAGGAATGGCAGGGATCTACTAAATTCAAAGAACAAATGTCCCTTAGTGATCATAAGCCAAAAAGGCACAGAAGATATGATGGCACCCATATAAACATAGCAAGTTTAGTTACAGATTCAGACTTAGCAGAAAAACAAAGCATGGCATAAACATCATCATGAAGGAAACTTTGCGAGCTCAAACCACTCATCACAAGGCCTTGCATTACAAAACAAGCATACTAACATCAATATTACATGTTCATGAAGCTAACCATGGAAAGAGCAAGTTCATAACATGCATGGATCACTAGTAACAACAATGGCAAAATTGATTTACATGTAAGAAATCTGCCAGGAACATTTTATAGCAAACGTAGAGCAAGATTAGGACATTCTAGAGCACTCCATAAATACAAAAAGGAGCAAGGATGGATAGAGCACATTCATATGTCCAAAACATCCTTACTGAACATACTCAAAAGAGGCATGGATCTCACTTTAGCAACATGGATACATGGCATAAAAATATCAGCAGAGCAATGACTTGGTGAAATTTTAAGTCACTGAAATCAGTAATATCATGAGAGCTACTTTGCATACTTGTACTAGTCACCACATTGATCACAAAAATACATGGCATACACCCCTGTAAAGATGGCACGTCATAGCCCAAAACACATGTAGAGATCATGCCCATATGATGCACACATCAAATGCAAAAAAAAATGACAAAACCTCACAATCTGATAAGAATCAGCACCTAACATTTTACAGCACTCTTGCATCAGATATTTGGGCCTTAATATGGACTCAAACAAGCAGGTCACGACGGAACAAAATGAAGAGCACATCAGGATGAACATTTTGACATATCATGCGCATGAAACGGAGCATCACACATGAAGTTATGATGCGATGAACAGGGCATGAAAATGTTAGGGGAAAAAGGACTTGGTGGATATTTTACCCCGCGAAACAGATCTAGGTTTGACCCGGGCATGAACTTCGAGGATCGACGGAGTATCTCGTCGGAGAGGAAGGAGACGGTGACCGGAGTAGAGGGGGGAGTCGCCGGAGCTCGCGGGAAGCCGGGGAGGACGCCGACGAGCTTAGGGGCTCCGGATCCGGTCCGGCCCGACCGGATCTGGCGCGGTGGCGAACGTCGGGGTCAGCGGCGGCGGATGGCGGTGAAGTCGACGCAGGCAAAGGCGGGCGGTTGGCGACGCCGGCGAGGGTCAGCGGCGGGGCGAAGGCGCGGACGGCCTGGAGAGGAGGCGCGGCCGCTGGGGCCGGGCGGTGGGCCAGCGGGCTTTGCTGGGAAGTGGGCGCGACGCCATGTGGCGCGCCCAGTGGCTGGAGGCGGCGGGCTCCTGTCCGGTGTGGACCGGACGTGTCCGGCGGCGGAGTGGGGAAGGGGCTAGGGTTAGACTGCGAGATTTTCGGAGGAGATCACATATTTATAGGTAGGAGGAGGTAGGAGTGTCCAAATGGAGTGTAGTTTTCGGCCACGCGATCGTGATCCGACGGCGGAGGACATGGAAGGGGTTTGGATGGGTTTGTGGGCGGACTTGGAGGGGTGTTGGGCTGCAACACACACGAGGCCTTTACGGTTTCCCGGTTAACCGTCGGATTATCGAACGGGCTCCCAATGGCACGAAATTGACAGGCGGTCTACCGGTGGTGTACCAAGGCCACTTGGCAAATCTTTGTCCACTCCGAGAACGTTTAACATCCGCTCATGAAAAGAGACAAAAGGGGGCGCCGGAGGACATAGGAGTGCCGGATTGCAAAACGGACAACGGGGAAAATGCTCGGATGCATGAGACGAACGCGTATGCGAATGGGATGCACATGATGACATGGTATGAAATGCATGACATGAACAAAATGCAAAACAAAGACAAAACCCAACCACGGAAGGAATATCATAACACATAGCTGAAAATGGCAAGAGTTGGAGTTACAAATATGGCAAATTACATCCGGGGTGTTACAGGAGTGATGGGCTGTGAAGATACAAGACCGAAGACTCTCTCCCGTGTCCGGATGGGACTCTCCTTGGCGTGGAAGGCAAGCTTGGCGCCCTGATATGAAGATTCCTTTCTCTGTAACTAACTTTGTAAAACCCTAGTCCCCTCCGGAGTCAATATAAACCGGAGGGCTTAAACCGTAGAGGCAATCACAATCACGGTCATACAGGCTAGAATTTTTTGGGTTCTAGCCATTACGATCTCGAGGTAAATCAACTCTTGTAATACTCATATTCATCAAGATCAATCAAGCAGGAAGTAGGGTATTACCTCCATAGAGAGGGCCCGAACCTGGGTAAACATCGTGTCCCCCGTCTCTTGTTACCATCAACCTTAGACGCACAGTTCGGGACCCCCTGCCCGAGATCCGCCGGTTTTGACACTGACAACGGCCTAATGGAATAATGGGCCGTTAATGGGTATAAAGGGGTACACTGTTCATTGTGGGCCAGATTCACCACAGGCCGTTAATGGGCCAAGAGTTACAAATGGCCTAATATGGGCCAAAAGACATCATGGGCCATACATGGGCCAAAAGTTACAACGTGCTGGAATCATATTGGACGACCCAGATGAAGCTACTGGGCTTAATTCTGATAGGCCATAACGGATCGTGAGTTAGCGAGCCGTAAATGGGCTATATACGAATAGGTCGCTAACAGGCTTTCCGTGAGACGGCTCGTTGCCTTTTGACCAAGTCAAACGGGCCGGCCTTTTCTGCGGAATGGGCCTCTGTTGGTCCGTGCCACATGTCGACGTATCATAGGCGCCTCCTGTCCAATGAATGGATGACATCTGTCCCAACGGTGAGCCAACACGTGTTTCCTTCGGCCAATGAGAATTTCACACGTGGAAAAATCTCATTGTTCCGGGCTGTTAGCGGGTTATCGGATCCAAAACCGGACACGATAGCTTAACGGCGACCCTTACGGTGGATGCCACGTGTTGGTCACCCTTGACGAGAGCACTTCCATGACGCGTGATTTATCGTCATGGAAGTGGACACTTCCATGATGATAATTTTGGTAATGTCATGGAACACTTCTACGACAGCACAGGTATGACTATCTTGATTCTGTCAAAAAATTGTCATGGATGTACATGCATGATAGAAAACGTGACCTACAGTGACAAACACGTAACATCACGGAAGTGTGTTTTTTTGTAGTGGATGCCCTAAAATTGTTGATCAATAGGCTATCGATCGCAAAAAGTCTACATCTACCATTGGCGAAGGCGAAGAAATAAGCAGTGGAAGAATCGCCTTTCAACACCCAATTGATAGTGTCCCTTTGGCGCTAGTACATCTCAGCCTGACGATGCAACTTTATCAAGGCCTCTTCAACGGTATATCTCAACTACCACTCCTGATCAGAGAAACTTGGTCCATCGGCCATGGTGTCAAGAGAGTTAATTTGCCCGATCAGGTGCGACTTATCCCTCTCCACATCAGCTGCCCGGTTGCGGGCCCAACAGAAAGAAATTTACAGAGCGAGTAGGAGCAGTGGTGCCAATCATCCATTGGAGCCCATCATCAAGGATGAGGGGAGCGTGATCCGATCCAACAATAGATTTCGCTTTCAGCATCGCACGAGGGAACATGGCATCCCAATTAGAACACACAAAAACATGATCAAGAACCGAACGGATAGGAGAGGCCTTGTCGTGGAATTGTCACGACAGATGTCCTAGAGCGAGGACTTAGTCATGAGGCCAGTGCATCTATGTAGTAGCTTGAATGGGGTTGATCGTAATCGAGAGACGCAACACAAGACAAGGGTTTAGACAGCTTCGGGCCCCGGGGAACATCATCTGGTAACAACCCTACATGCTGTTTGAGGCTAGGTCTCATTATCATCACGAGGGAGTCGCCGGTGAACCGACTCTTTGTGTCTAGCCTAGAGATTGTTTCTTCTTACTTCCGTCCCTCTTTGGGGAGCCCTGCCCCTCCTTATATATGTTGAAGGGGTGGGTCACATGTGAAGTCCTATTAGGATTAGGACTAGTCTATCTCTAATACAAACCGGATACAAGTCCAGGTCTTAACTCCGTATAAGACAAATATTCCTCACGCCTTTCCTCTTAAACCGGCCCACCATAACATGAGCCGGCCTTCTGGGCCTTGGGCCTTGTCACCGTCTGTCCCGCCCGTCGGGTTACCAGTGAAACATAATGTTCAGTCAGGTTGCTTGTAAACCGTTTGGTCTGTGCGGGTCGCCGGTGAATCGCCAAGTGTCAGCGGGGTCTCAAATAAACCGCCATGTCCGGCCGGGTTATACTTCCGGCCGGTTTACGCCATGGGGTATATCCCCGACAGGCCTGGTGATTCGTCCAGCTAAAACGAGATCCCACCCTAGCGATTTGACGAAGAGCGCAGTCACTAATGAAACCATTGAAAGGGTCAGCAAGGGGCTGATGTCGCTTGAAGCTACGTTAGTATTTCCCCAAAGAGGAAGGGATGATGCAGCACATCGACGGTAGGTATTTCCCTTAGATGTGAAACCAAGGTTATCGAACCGGTAGGAGAACGAAGCAACACAACGTAAATAGCCCCTCGACACAGATAACAAATCCTCACAACCCGACATGTTAAAGGGGTTGTCAATCCCTTACGGGGTACAACGCCTCAAGGTAGGCAAACGGATGTGAGATAAATTTGTAGTAGATTGATAGATCGAACGCCAAACAAGATAAATAGAAATAAAATGCAGCAAGGTATTTTTGTATTTTTGGTTTAATAGATCTGAAAATAAATGCAAGGAAAAGTAGATCGCAAAAGGCAAATATATGAGAAAGAGACCCGGGGGCCGTATGTTTCACTAGTGGCTTCTCTTGAGAAAAATAGCAAACGGTGGGTGAACAAATTACTGTTAGGCAATTGACAGAACTTCAAATACTCATGACGATATCCAGGCAATGATCATTATATAGGCATCACGTCCAAGATTAGTAGACCAACTCCTGCCTGGATCTACTACTATTACTCCACACATCGACCACTATCTAGCATGCATCTAGTGTATTAAGTTCATGGAGAAACATAGTAATGCAATAAGAACGATGACATGATGTAGACAAGATCTATGTATGTAGAGATAGACCTCATCATTTTATCCTTAGTAGCAATGATATATACGTGTCGGTTCCCCATACATCCTTTGGGATCAAGCACCGTAAGATCGAACCCACTACAAAGCACCTCTTCCCATTGCAAGATAAATAGATCAAGTTGGCCAAACAAAACCCGAATATCGGAGAAGAAATACGAGGCTATAAGCAATCATGCCTATAAGAGATCAAAGAAACTCAAATAACTTTCACGGATATAAAAAGATAGATCTGACCATAAACTCAAAGTTCATCGATCCCAACAAACACACCGCAAAAGAGTTACATCATATCGATCTCCAAGCGACCATTGTATTGATAATTCAGCGAGAGAGAGGAAGCCATCTAGCTACTAACTACGAACTCGAAGGTCTACAAAGAACTACTCACGCATCATCGCAGAGGCACCAATGGAGGTGGTGAACCCCATACAAGATGGTGTCTAGATTGGATCTGGTGGTTCTGGACTCTGCGGTGGCTGGATGAATATTTCGTCGACTCCCCTAGGGTTTCTGGAATATTGGGGTATTTATAGAGCAAAGAGGCGGTCCGGGGGGCACCCGAGGTGGGCACAACCCACCAGGGCGTGCCTGGGCCTCCTGGCGCGCCCTGGTGGGTTGTGCCCTCCTTGAGGCACCCCCCAGGCACGGCCAGGGCCCATTATGTTTCTTCTGGTCCAGAAAATCTCTGTGGAGTTTCCTTGCGTTTGGACTCCGTCTGATATTGATTTCCTGTGATGTAAAAAACATGCAGTAAACAGCAACTGGCACTTAGCACTATGTCAATAGGTTAGTACCAAAAAATGATATAAAATGACTATAAATGATTATAAAACATCCAAGATTTATAATATAATAGCATGGAACAGTAAAAAATTATAGATGCCTTGGAGACGTATCAGCATCCCCAAGCTTAACTCCTACTCGTCCTCGAGTAG
The DNA here is from genome assembly GCA_021605145.1 of Aegilops bicornis. NCBI lineage: Eukaryota > Viridiplantae > Streptophyta > Magnoliopsida > Poales > Poaceae > Aegilops > Aegilops bicornis. The sequence continues at coordinate 522,575,014 of CM038674.1, forward strand.
GTAAGTGATAAAAACATAATTTTTGACGTGGAATGCTGCCTAACATGTCATATCATATTTTTTCTTTATAGCATGGACAATTGGACTTTTATGTGATTCAAAGCAATAGTCTAGTTTTGACATAATAGTTTAGATACTCAAGCTATCAACAAGCAACCATGTCTTTCAAAATATCAACGCTAAAATAAGTTATCCCTAGCCCATCATGCTCAACCATTGATACATTCATGAAACACTCACATATTAACTACACCCAATACTCAAGTACGATCATATTGCCTCCTAGTTGGTGCTTTTATAAGAGAAGATGGAGACTCAAATTTAAAATAAAAATTGCATAAAGTAAAAGAAAGGCCCTTCGCAGAGGGGAGTAGGGATTTTTAGAGGTGCCAGAGCTCAAAGCGAAAAATTAGAGATAAAAACATTTTGGTAGGTGTATCCGTCACACCAACGTAAACGACTTAGAGTTCCCAACACTTTCCATGCAAGATATATCATAGGCTGTTCACAAACAGAAAATAAATTTTATTCCTTTTTCCACCAAACTTTCACTTTCCATGGCTAGCCGTATCCACAGTTGCCCTCCATACCAACACTTTCCAAGGAATTTATTATTTGACAACATAAAGTAAATTCATTTTTTATTTTGGGACTGGGCATCCCTAAAACCTTTGCCTTACTCTCGTGCGCAATGACAAGTGAATAAACACTCATCGTGAGAATAACACATCTAGCATGGAAAATATTAGCCACCCCTCACTGCTCCGCGAGCGAAACAAATACACAAAATAGAAGTTTATTTTGAAAATTAGAGATGGCATATGCAAATTTGCTTAGAACGGCAAAAGAATACCGCATATAGGTAGATATAGTGGACACATGTGGCAAAACTGGTTTAAAGGATTTTGGATGCACAAGCAGAGATCATACTTGGTGCAAAATGAAGGCTAGCAAAAGATTGAGAAGAGACCAACCACGAAACGAATAATATCATCAGCGAGCATTAAGCATAATTAATACCGAATAATGCACCACAAGTAGGATATAATTTCATTGCATAACTATTGACTTTCGTGCTTGCATAGGGAATCACAAACCTTAACACCAATATTCTTACTAAAGCATAATTACTCATCAACATAACTCACATATCACATCATCATATCTCAAAACTATTACTAAGAATCAAGTTTATTTTGTCCAATGATCTTCATGAATTTTTTTATTATATCCTTCTTAGATATCTATCACTTTGGGGCTAATTTTCATCTGTTGCTTTTCATAAGCTCAAACAAATATAAGTGAAGATCATGAGCATAATTTTTTTCGTTCTCTCAAAATAATCTAAGTGAAGCAAGAGAGAATTTTTTTCAAAATTTTAATAACTCTCAAATAAATCTAAGTGAGTCAAGAGAGCAATTCTTCAAAAATACTAAGCACACCGTGCTCATAAAGATATAAGTGAAGCACTAGAGCAAGTCCATTGCTCATAAACAAATTAAGTGAAGCATAGAGAGCAATTCTAACAAGTCATGGCATAATTTTGGCTCTCCCAAATAGGTGTGTCCAGCAAGGGATCAAGAATTAAAACAAAAAATAAAACAAGCAAAGACACATATCATACAGGACGCTCCAAGCAAAACACATGTTATGTGACGAATAAAAATATAGCTTCGAGTAAAATAACGATGGTTGTTAGAAGAAAGAGGGGATGCCACTCGGGGGGCATCCCCAAGCTTAGTTGGTTGCTCATTTTTGGATAATAGCTTGGGATGCCGGGGCATCCCCAAGATTAGGCTCTTCTATACTTCCTTCATCCATCGTAAGATAACCCAAAACTAGAAAACTTCAATCACACAGAACTCAACAAAACCTTCGTGAGATCCGTTAGTATAAGAAAGCAAACCACTACTATAAGTACTGTATCAAACCAATTCATATTTTGTTTTTGCATTATATCTACTATATTCCAACTTTTCTATGGCAAAAACTCATCAAAGAAAACCATAGAGCCTTCAAAATAAGCACACAACGCAAAGAAAACAGAATCTGACAAAACAGAACAGTCTGTAGCAATCTGACTCTTTCGAATACTTCTGTAACTCGAAAAATTCTGAAAAACTAGGACGTCGTGGATAATTTGTATATTGATGTTCTGCAAAAATAATTGGCGTTTTATCGCATTATGGTGATTCTTCACAATTATTTTCGTAGCGCAAAAGTTTCTGTTTTTCAGCAAGATTAAACAACTATCACCCAAGAAGATCCTATCGGTTCTACTTGGCACAAACACTAACTAAAACACAAAAAACACCATAATAACAGTATCATAATTGTGCTAAAACTCAAGAACAGAAACCAAAAAGCAAAAATAAAATTTATTCATTGGGTTGCCTCCCAACAAGCGCTACAGTTTTATGCCCTTAGCTAGGCATAAAGCAAGGATCTAAGTTTTGTCATCCTTGGTTCGAGATCCATAAGATGCCCTCATGACTGATTCATATGGTGGCTTAATTCTTGTTCTAGGGAAGTGTTCCATACCCTTCCTCAAAGGAAATTGGAACTTAATATTGCCTTCTTTCATATCAATCACGGCACTGATAGTGCGTAAAAACGGTCTACCAAAAATAATTGGACAAGACAGATTGCAATCAATATCAAGAACAATAAAATCTATGGGCACATAATTCCTATTTGCAAGAATAAGAAACTCATTAATTCTTCCCATAGGCTTTTTAATAGTGGAATCCGCCAAGTGCAAATTCAAAGAACATTCATCAATATCGGTAAGACCAAGCACATCGCATAAAGATTTCGGAATTGTAGAAAACACTAGCACCCATGTCACATAAAGCAAAACACTCATAATTTTTAATCTTGACTTTCATAGTAGGTTCCCACTCATCATGCAATTTTCTAGGAATTGATACTTCTAATTCCAATTTTTCTTCAAGATCTTCCATCATAGCATCAACAACATGTTTAGTAAAAGCTTTATTTTGTTCATAAGCATGGGATGAATTTATTATGGATTGCAACAAAGAAATACAATCAATCAAAGAGAAACTATCATAATTAAAGTCTTTGTAATACAAAAGAGTGGGCACATCACTAGTTAAAGTTTTGAACTCTCCAAACCCAGGTTCATCAATTTTCTCAATAAGATTTTCACCCTCCGAAATATTGGGACGCCTTCTACCTAAAGTCGCTAGTGCAGAACCGGGCTATAGAACCGGTTTGTAAGGGCCTTTAGTGTCGGTTCTGTAACTGGCACTAAAGGGTGGGGACTAAAGGTCGCCCCCCCCCCTTTAGTACCAGTTCTGCATGAACCGCCGCTAAAGGGCCACCACGTGGCACGAGCCAGCGCCGAGGGTGGGGAGCCCTTTAGTACCGGTTGGAAACACCAACCGGTACTAAAATGTTTGGGGGATTTTGGTTTCATGATTTATTTTCCCTTTAATTTTGTGTTTTCCATTTAATTCTTTTTCGTTTGCTGGTATTTTACAATAATACATATTGTACACGTTATGCATATATATAAATAGAATTTCTCGTAGAACCGATCATATATATATCATCGAATGTCTCACAACCACCATTATTCACATATACACATGTATGTATGTATGTATATATATATATATATATATATATATATATATATATATATATAAACACTATTCTGATCACGGGATCAGAATAATATTCTGATCACAACCTGAACTGCCTGAGTAACGCGCCTGAACTTCCCTCTGTACTGGGTTGAACTTCAGCTAAAAAGTGTCCAAATGGGGCTTGCGATATACCGTTGGAAAGCTATGGACACCAATATCATGATCCAAGTTAAATTTTTGGCAAAATGTATGCGGTTTAAGAGCAGTTTTGAAAACCGTTTTTTCTTTATACAAAAAACGTGAATCATATTTTCGATGGCATTTCTAAACCGTTTATCGGAATGAGGTAAATAATATAGCACTGGAAAGCTGCTGAAAAACCGCTCCTTCGGCATATTGAAAGTTTTCTCTAATTCCCTATGCATAAAGAGTAATTTTGAAAATCATAAAAATTCACAAACCGAACAGCCGAGTTCGTATTTTTAATGTAATTTCTAAACGGCTAATCCATTTGAGGCAAATGATATGGCATTGGAAAGCTTGTGAAAATGCGTTACTTTTTCATGTTAAAAGTTTTTTCTAATTCGGAACGGCTTAAAAATAATTCAGAAAACGGTACAAGTTCCACCGAGTTCGTATTTTTGAGGTAATGTTTTTACCGTACGTCCAAATGCAACAAATGACACGGTGTTGGAAATCTTGAGAAAATGCGAAACTTTTTTGTATATATTATTTCTCCTAATTCCTTACAGTTTTATGTCAAATTGGAAAATGAATAAAAACGTATTTTTGGCATAATTTCTACATACGTTATCGGAATGGGGCAAATAATATACCGCTGAAAAGCTACGAAAAATGCGATACTTTTTCATGTTGATGGTTTTCTCTGATTCCTAGCCGTTTTCAAGTAATTGCGAAAATGGCGAGATCATTCGTTCTGCCTTTATCGTGAAACTGATTCTTCGAAAATGCACCGCGTGAAGAACCTGAACTTCTCGACACGTGTACTTGGACTTCACTCTGTTTTTCACGTGTTTTTTTTCTCATATATCTCTATCCACTCATCCTAGCTCTCCATCCAGTCACCGGAATTGAGCAAGTGATATACCGATGGAAAGCTGCTGTAAACACACACTTTCCCGTGTTGATCATTTTTTCATACTCGCAACGATTTTAAAAGTTTTTCATCTGAAATTCATTCAGCGTAGTAGTTGAACTTCATGTTGTTTTCATGTTGAACTTTTGTGATGTATTTTTGTTTGTACGCGCGCCTGAACTTCTCTCTGTACGAACCCGACCTTCGGGCTATCTTCGCAACCGTGCCTTCTACCGCGTGTTTTTCTGGTTAGTCGTGTTTCATGTGATGTAAGTGTAATCTTCAAACAAGTTTTAGCAACTAAATACTCGTTTTAGATAGGAATCTCGCTCATAGGTGGATTTTGCACTTTCGAATTAAGTGAAGAACTCGCGTTTTTGCGATTTCTTGCCTAAGTTGTTCGACCTGAACTTCCCCCTGTGCTAGGTTGAACTTCCCGCAACATTGCGCAAATAGGGCTTGCTATATACCGTTGGAAAGCTATAGACACGAGTATCATGACCCAAGTTAAAATTTTCGTAAAATGTAAGCGGTTTAAGAGCAGTTTTGAAAACCGTTTTTTCTTCACACAAAAAACGTGAATCGTAATTTCGATCGCATTTCTAAACCGTTTAACGGAATGAGGCAAGTAATATGGCTTTGGAAAGCTGCTGCAAAACCGCTCCTTCCACATGTTGAAATTTTCTCTAATTCCATACGGTTAAAGAGTAATTAAAAAAATTGTAAAATTTCACAAACCGAACAGCCGAGTTCGTATTTTCGATGTCATTTCTAAATGGCTAAACCAATTGAGGCACATGATATGGCGTTGGAAAGCTTATGAAAATGCGCTACTTTTTCATGTAGAAAGTTTTTTCTAATTTTGAACGGTTTAAAAGTGATTTAGAAAACGGTACAAATTTCACTGAGTTCGTTTTTTCGATATATTTTTTTAACCCAATGTCCGAATGCAACAAATGATATGGAGTTGGAAAGCTTGAGGAAATGCGAAACATTTTGGTATATATTGTTTCTCCCAATTCCTTACGGTTTTTATTAAAATTTGAAAATGGCTAAAAATGTATTTTTGCCGTATTTTCTACAAACTATATCGGATTAGGGCAAATAATATACTGTTGAAAAGCTACAGAAAATGAGAAACTTTTTCATGTTGATGGTTTTCTGTGATTCCCTGCCGTTTTCAAGTAATTTGGAAAATGACGAGATCATTCGTTCTGCCTTTATCGCGAAACAGATTCGTGAAAAATGCATCACGTGAAGTACCTGAACTTCTCGGTATGAAACCTTGAACTTCACTCTGTTTTTAACGTGCTTTTTTTGCCCGTAGCTCTCCATCCACTGCTCGTAGCTCTCCATCCACTCACCGGAATTGAGCAAATAATATACCGATGGAAAGCTGCTGTAGACACGCAACTTTCCCATGTTGATCATTTTTTCATACTCGCAACGGTTTTTAAAGTATTTCATCCGAAATTCATTCAGTGTAGTAATTGAACTTCCTGCCCTTTTCACGTTGAACTTCTTGTTGTTTTCACTCTGACGTATTTTTAATAACGAGGAAAATCTGAGTATTATATAATCATCGAACTTCTCCATCTTTTTAGTATGGCCTTCTTGGTTTTATTTCTTAATCATTTTTTATGAAAAAAATATTTTAAGACACCAAAACAACATTTTTGTGTGTGTGTTTTTGCATTGGTTTGCACATCAAACCGCGTCATCTTTAGAAATTGAACTTCTCCTTTTCTTTTTATTTTCTTTCAACATTGTTTAGCACGTCGAACCACGTCATCTTTAGAAATTGAACATCTCCTTTCTTTTTGTTTTCTTTCAACATTGGGTGCATACGTCGAACCGCTTCATCTTTAGAAATTGAACTTCTCATTTTCTTTCAACATTGGTTTACACGTTAAACCGCGTCATCTTTAGAAATTGAACTTCTCCCTTTTGTTTTCTTGCATGTTTATCTTGCATGTTTAAATTTATTTTGAACTTGCTGAGATAACACACTTGACCTTCTCAAACACAACATTTTGACCTTCGCAAAACATAAATTAAAGCCAAACTTTTGACATACAAAGCATGTATAATTTTCTCCACTTTCTCAAGAATAAGCGCTGAATCAGCCCATTAGTTTGACTTGAACTTCTGTTGCACATGAATAAGCTGTTGAAAACACACAACTTTCCTGCTCCGTTACTTAAATTTGAACTTCTAGTTTTTTTTAAGAAACATGATTTTTTTAAAACTTTTTTACTTGTTCCTTTTATTCTAATTTGAACTTCTAGTTTTTTATAACGGGGATTTTTTTCATAAATTCTTTTGAAATGTTCCTCTTTTTAATTTGGACTTCTCCGTTTTTTTGTTTTTAAACCTTGTACTTCTCTGTTGTTGTAGTTTGACCTTCTTATTTTTTTGTTTTACAGAAATAATTTTAGTTTTTTATTTAAAAGGAAAAAATTCAAACGAACGCTGATCCACCGCATTTTCTAAATTTGAACTTCAAGGTTTTTTTATACTTCATATTAAATTTTAATATGAACTTCTCCGTTATTTCTTGAGAAACAGGAAAATATAAGTTTTTTATACTCATCGGACTGCTCGGTTATTTCAAATTCAACATCACATCCACAAGACCGTAATATATTTCCAACATCAAGCACCAACATGAACTATAAACAAGCATCATTTAATCACTTCAAAAAGAGCAGGCATCAAGAAAGATTGCTACAGCTAAACAAAAGGAAAATTAATCAGCTACAAGCTTTTTTGTGATTCCCTACATACACACAACAATTATGAACGTCCATATAAATGGATATCAGTTTTTCTGACATGAACTTTGATGTTGTAGCTGTATATGAACTTCTCCTGTAACCAAAGAGAGAGGATGCACCGAGACAGGGTAAAATGTTAGAGAAAAACACACTTTTTTGTTTGAGACATATACACAAACAACTTGTGTGCACTTTATTAGTACAAGGAGAGGGCAGCTCGATGTGGAGACTCATGCTACTGGGTGGAGTGTATGGCAGCAAAGAACACGGAGGAAGAGGGCAACAACAGCCGGGCGGTGGTGGAGGGAGGCATGCACGTCGGCGGCGCTCCAGCTGCAGGCAGTCTTGGAGGCCGTCCGCCACGGAGGAGGCGATCTGGGAGGGCAGTCTGATGGCCGGATTCAGAGCGAGGGAGGCGCGGTGCGAATCGAAGCGTTAGGCGACTCGGACCATGGTGGAAGGCGATCGGCGGCAGCCCAGCGGTGGAGGATGGTGCGGGTGGTGGTGAAGCCGGCAAGGTGGCGTGGCTGGGCGGCGGTGGCGTTAACGGGAGGACCGACACCGGCGGCTTGCGTGGTTGGCGAAGCGGCGGCAATGGGCACCGGCAGCGGGAGGTTCGGCGGGCGGCAGGAGATGTAGAAGCGGGTTGTTCATGGCGGGGCTCCCAGAGGCGAGTGGATCTGGGGCGGGGCACCAGCGGTGTGGGATCAGGGCGAGATCGGTGGCGACACTATTCTGATCCAAGTTGGTCGTGGGGGAGGAGGCGCGCCGGCGTTGAAGAAGGAGGTGCACCGATCGTGGCGGAGGTGGCGCGTGACAGCGGGGATGGAGACGCTCCGGCCGTGGCGAAGGTGGCACACGGCAGCGAGGATGGAGGCGCTCCGGCCGTGGGGGAGGAGGCACGCGGCGGCCGGGATGGAGGCCCGCTGGCCGTGCGAGAGGAGGCGCGCGGCGGCCGGGATGGCGGCGACTAGGAATTGGGGGAGTGACGAGAGGTGGGGACGTGGGGTTCGGGATGGGCGTTTTTGATTTCTTTTGTTTTGTGAGTTTGGGAGCAATCCGGTCCGGCCCTATATAGGGCGCGGCGTGATCCGAATAGCTATTCTAATCCCAGGATTAGAATAGTGTTGTCCTATATATATATATATATATATATATATATATATATATATATATATATATATATATATATATATATATATATATATATATATATATATATAGATTGTCTATTCGTCACCACAGGTGAGGAATAGTTATTCTTCACCCTCCTCTATTTTACCATCAATGCCGTAATTTTACGTTTACGTAAGTTTTGTCTTATTTTCGACATAAAAAGAGACCGTAAGAAAATATATAATCATCGTAAAAATATTTTATGTTATGTAAAATTACAAGCGTAAAAACATAGTCTAAAATACACATAAACTGTAAATTTTCTTGTCTTATGACCTATATTTTTATTTTCTTATGTCAAATATTACGTAGTGAATGAATATGAATGTAACTATTTGAATTCCAAACATAATTTAATTATGAAATGATGGTAAGATTACCTCGGTGAAGAATAAGTTATTACGCACAGGTGATGAATAGCATCACTATATATAGTGTTACTATTCATCACCCAAGTGTAATAAGTTATTCTTCACCCGAGGTAATCTTACAATCATTTCATAAATAAATTACATTTGAAATACAACTAGTTACATTCATATTGATTTACTGCATAAAATTTGGCATAACAAAAAAATATAGGTCAAAAATTGTATTTTATGTATATTTTACACTATATTTTTACATTTGTAATTTTACATAACATTAAAAAATTACGACGATTATAGGTTTTCTTACGTTCTCTTTTTATGTCTAAATTAAGACAAAATTTACGAAACATAAAATTACGGTGCATAGATATCAAAATAGAGGTGGGTGAAGAATAACTATTCCTCACCAGTAGGACGATTAGTCAATCCCTATATATATATATATATATATATATATATATATATATATATATATATATATATATATATATATATATATATATATATATATATATATATATATATATATACAATGGGCTAGACTATTCTGTTACCCGTAACAGAATAATATTCTGTTACCATCGCCCCCTATAGGGCCCGATCTGCTTTTCGGTACACTAAAAAGAGGCCGACGCGTCGCAACCCCAAATAGGGCACGGCGTGATCCACATAGCTATTCTAATCCCAGGATTAGAATAGTGTTGTCCTATATATATACACACAATGGGCTAGACAATTCTGTTACCCGTAACAGAATAATATTCTGTTACCATCACCCCCTGTAGGGCCTGATCTGCATTTCGGTACACTAAAAAGAGGCCGACGCGTCGCAACCCCGCCTCCCACTGACGGGCCTCGCCCCCACCTCTTGGCGACGCGCCGTGCCACCACCTCCTGCAGACTCGTCGTCTCCTGCCCCGCCGATGCGCAGCCCCTGCCTCCAGGCGACGCGCCGCCCCTCCCCTTCCTGCCGACGCGCCCCGCCACCACCTCGCACCGATGCGGAGCCCCCTGCTTCCCGGCGACGCGCCATGCCACCACCTCCGCAGACACGCCGTCTCCTCCCCAGCCGAGGCACCCCGCCTCCACCTCCCGGCGACGCGCCGCCCCCTCCCAGTCCCGTCGACGCTCCGCACCACCACCTCCCTGTGGCTCGGCCGCCCCCTTCTAGTCCCGCCAGTGCGCCACACCACTACCGCCGCCCAACCCCTCCGCCCGCAAGCTAGGGCACTGGGTCGTCCTCCTCGCCGTGGTGTCCCTGCTGGCCATCAACAGAGGAAGCGGTTTGCCGACCGGGACCTCATCATGCTCATCTCCGACGTGTGTCGAGGTAAACAAAGTCAGCGGAATTGGTATTGTGAGCTTGTTGGCTAACCGGTTCTGTGTGTTATGTTAATGTTGGACTAAGGAATTTGACATTAAAATTAGGCATCTACAAGTTGGAACATGGAGCTTGCAGCTTATGTTTGTGTAGTTTGAACTTAAGCTGGTCTCCCTCTCATACTTTAGTTTTTCAGTATTGGTCTAGTCAGTATGGTGAAGATGAAGCTCCTTTTTGAACTTCTCCTGTTAATATACATGCACTTGGTCATCTTTTTTACATGTACTAACATCAGCTCATTCGGAGTTGTTCGTGTGCTTGTAATACAAATCAGTTCAAATCTCAAGAGAAGTAAGCTCAAAATAAAAAATACAAAAGTTCAAAGCCAAGATGTTTGCATATGTTTTGTTGAATTGAGTTCCTTCCTAAAAAAGCACTAAATACGTTTGCATATGTTTGCACATCTTTTAAGTACAAACTTTTAAAAAAGTTTCTTTCTAAACTTCTCAAAATTAATATACATGAACATGATTATCTTTTTAACATGTACTGATATCAGCTTCGTTGGATTTTTGTGCGTGTGCTTGTAACACAATCAGTTCAGATCTCGAGAGACCATAAGTTCAAGTTCACTAATATTTATAAAAATGTTGGTTGCGGTACTAGTATTTACAAATTTCTTATAATCTCCACAGGTCGGAGGACGTACATATTTCTTATTCCTATTGCTATAAGTTCAAGTGATCAAATGCTATAAGCTTGCATGTTATTCTCCAATTAGTTCAAGTGATCATTGTTTTATTTTATTTTGTATATGTGTAAGAGTAAACTTTGTGACCTGAACTTTCTACTTACTTCTTAGAGAAGGTCCCTTTTGTGGCATGAACTTTCTTCTTATTGCCTAGAGAAGGTCCCTTGGAAAAGATGACTATCTTTCCAAGTTGGATTATCCTCAAACAGTTTATATTTTGATATGGAATAGTAAAATAGGTTTGCTTTGGAGTGTGTTTTACAATTAGAACGTTTCAGACTTCATATTCTTTGCGTATGCCAAAAAAACAGAGGAGAAAAGTTGGCTACCTCCGTATAGTTATTTAGAATTTCCATGGGAAACTAATATTCATGAACCTCTTTGGTGGATGATTTGATATATTTCCTTCATGAATTGTAGTTTTCGAATGGTGTTACACAATTACTATTCTAGCATCATTGTTTATATTGTATCTTTTAGCATTCTTGCAACCCTATTAACAACATCTTTTTGTGCAGTGTTTGTCAGTTTATCTTTGATTTATGGACATCTTGGGCTTGCTGGGTGCAGAATCAAGAAGGCCAGTGAGAGGTACTAGTAGAAGGCCAGTGAGAGCTACCAGCATTAGTTCATCAGTTCTTTTATGGTACACTGCTGGTGGCATGAAGGCAATCAAATGGTAAATTACTGACCCTTATAACCTCGGGTACTACTACAAAAGCAGATAGGATCTCTGAAAGTTAGTTAATAGCACCATGTCGTGCCTCTTGTCTTGTGCCGCATTTAATCGCTATTTCTTCAACTAAAAAATACATTTCTCTTGGCATGCTTTTACGGATGTGGTATTACATGATATCGGTCCCCAAAAATATAAATTTCTTCTATTGTCAGTTCAATTTTCTCTAGTATGTATGTTCGAAGATGATGAGAGAATGGTGCAGTGGAGATGATGCATGTTTGTTTGCTTTTTATCATGATATATAAAAAGATGCCGGTAGCTCTAGTACCTATACTACAACAGTTCATTGACAAAAGATATATCAGTTCAATACATACTTGGAAAAAAGTTCAATACTAAGTGTTCTTTGCCTAGATAGTGCCTATAAGAAATTAAATCGCGCATTTCCATAAAACTACGTACTGATAAATCATAACTCGTGCATTTCCATAAAATTCTGTAAGTTTTGTGTGTGTGTTGCTACAAATATGAAATGTTTTTCCAATCATACTAGTACTGATGCAATCACCTAAAAAAGTTGAAGATAAATTATATAAGTTTAGTGTGTGTGCTGCTACAAATCCAAACTTCTTGTCCAGTCATTCTAGTACTGATGAAGATCGAGTTGACTGAAATAATGTAGTCGATTCATGAGACCCTTACTAGTCCCTCCATATATTTGGACCTTTGCCTCGTCAGTACAACATCACGCTCCACAGCCGGTCGTGAGAAAAGAGCTGTGTGCAGGCCACCCTGTGCTCCATCCTCTATCCAGCTCAGTCATCTCCCTCTCATCATCTCCCTCCCTGCTCCACGTGTGTGTAGGGAGTGGGAGGAGATAGAGCAGGGGAGTGGGAGGCCCTTCCATGGCGAATTCATAGGCATCTTCCATGGAGATTGTGAGCTCTCTCGATTATTGCTTGAGGATTTATGTTGTTGGTCTGTCCACTGTAGTTCCTCTATAGCGTCCTCCTCTTTATCTAGTGTTCCTCTTTCGATGTTGCTGCATGTGTTTACTAACCCACTGATATGATTTCTGGAAACAACCTTCAGTACGAGAAAAAACGGGTCGTCAGTTCATCCATGTGCAACCTCCTGCATCATCGTCCATTTTTATTTGGAGACTACTCGCTGCAATGCACAACAGAGGTTGGTGCTCACCTTCTTCGAGACTGTTGCCCGACGTCCGCTCCCACATTTGCAGGCTCCTACGGCAAGACCTATTGCCTCGCCACCGCCACCGGTTAGCAAGCACACATAAAAAAACTTCCATTTTTGTTTCTTTTAACCTCAGAACGTTGCTTACAAACAAACACAATAATAACACCGTCAGTCTGAACATTCCTGCACCACCACTAGCCCGTCGACCACGGTTGCTGGCAGCCGTCCAAGTTGAGCGCTGATGGTAGTCCTCTGCGTGGATCAACGACACTTTCTCACACGCCACCACCTAGCCCGTGCCCGCAGCCATCCACCTCACCGCCGCGAGGCACCTCCCGAACATCACCGCCAAGAGCCTCTCTCCGCCACCACGCCTGGTAGTTGAACTTACATGGGATGACCTGTGACCAACTTCCCCGCCTCTACAAGCTTGTCGGGGTGACTTGGTAGTCGCTAGGATTCCCTGCAGTCGCCAAAGCCCGGCGCCGCTCGTGATCTCCGCCTCCATCAACTCCACTTCACCAGAGCAATCATTCCAGAGGAGGAGGTGTAGCCGGTCCACCCGATCTCCGACGTCTTATTCACCTACAAAAAAAGTTCTTTTTGAGTTCTATTCTTCGTCATAGATTCACTGCTATTACCTTAGTTCAAAAGTGCCAAAAATTTTAGTTCAGATTATACTAAATGTCCATATTGTAGATAATATTTGCACTGTGTTAAATTTCTGGAAACAAGCTTCAGTACAAGAAAAATGGGTCAGTCAGTTCATCCATATCCAAACCCTCGTTGACGTGCGGCAGCAGGAAACATTTCCAGGTTGTTTTCTTTCTCTCTTTGCTTATCACAAAATTGCGGAAATGCCTAGCAGAAATAGAACTTGTTCATATACATGGGTAGGTTCACGAAAAAATGTAGTAGTAGTTCGGTGAAAGGATTCGCATCAGTTCAAACATTTTTGAATGTTCAATAAAAGTTCAAATAGACCAAAGGCTTTCACCGCATTGCCTAAAGCAACATTACAATGATATAATTAAAATTAGTTCAAAAAAATGCTGGAGGTTTGTCGGAATGACAGAAAAACATCAGTTCAATTTTTCTGTACCATCGCTTTTATTGCTAAATTTTTTAGTCACTTGTTTTCTTGATTCCATCAGGTATTTGCATAAATGCTTCGGTCTTGTGCCACTGGTACTAGTGTAGATGGGTAGCAAGTTCAACTACCAATCAACACCAAGTTCAGGCATGTTGTCTGACTCGCACATGTTCCTAGAAGTTGTTCTATGATTGGAAATCTAGCAGCAGCACACTCTTGTTTTCACTGTTTAAGTTCACCTCAATTTCTAAATTAAGTTCTATTCATAGGAGTGCTTGTAATCAATTAGTTTGGTTTTACTTATGTTCCTTGAATTTATAGTACCCTGATAGATTTGGTAGTGACATGAGCTTCCTATCCACCACTCCAGGATATGTAGCGCTATCCTAGTCTAGCCCCATGGCGTACATTAACTTAGTTGTTATAGCAAAAACAGTACAAAGCCCTTTTTATTTTTATTTCTGAACTTATGATGTTACTGTACATTAACTTGGTTGTTCTTTTTACATGAACTTGTACTTTGCCTTGTCAGGTTGTGCGTCTACTACTCAAAAGTCCACAATAGTTCAATGAAACATGTCTATATCAGTTTTAACTCAAAAAGACCATAAGTTCAGATGAAGAAAAAGACCACCAGCATGTTTTGGTCCACGCAGGCCATCAGAGGAAGAAAAAAGATTGTTTCTTCATTTAGTTCAAGTTGCTCTAGGATTGGTCCATGTTCTAGAGGGAAGTAATTGACTTGTGGTTTGGAGTGGTACCTACTGTATAACAAATATGTGTCACCAAATATGTGTTGAATACTTTTGATTGGAGGGATGTGCATTGTTGGAGAACTGTTGTTTGGTACCTAATGGAATTTGCACATCACTTATTCTCATTTTTTGGGTGAAAGTTTGCTTCCTATTGCATAGCTGCTGCAGTATACCTTCTATGCATGTCAATGTAAACATACAAAATGTATATGCTACTCCTGGAAGGGTTGATGTAGTGAAAAATTTGATACCGTGGAAATTTTCCTGAAAGGGCTGCTGTAGTGAACATGGTGCCAACTTGTTGCTAGTTATGTTGAAAGTCCACCTTGCAAAACAACATCAGTTCTCTCATGAACATGTGTCGGTTCAAGGGGTGGACATGCATTGGTTCAAGGGTTACAAAGTGAAAAAGCAATGTATACACACACCCCATAACAATGTTTCCTTCTGCAAAAAATATTTAACTAGGTAATGCAAGGCATTGCACCGGTTCAATATAGTCAAAAAAATACCCTAATAGTTCAACCGAGACCATTGGGAGGTTCAATGAATGCAATATGACGGTTAGAAAAAAGATAGCATGTCTTATAGAAAAAGTGCTTTGGTCCATGAAAACACGCTCTGTACAAATCCATGCGGAGATTAGTTTGGGTACTCTATTTTTGAAACAAAAAAAAACACAAACAGTCTCACCATATTCAAATTAATGTATGAAAAACTCAGTACAAACACACAAATAGATCAGTACGAGTACTTTGTCTTTCGACCGGAAAGACAACACGATGGGTCTCAGGTCTCATCGTATTCAAAATTACTATTCAACGAATTTGAGAAAATATTCAACATGATTAAGTTTCGCATTTTCGATATATTTCCAATGATATATTATTTTCCCTATTTCGACAGATTTTTAAACAGATCACGTTCGGAATCAAATTTGATCGTATTTGAAGTCGAGTTTAAACCGTAAGGAACTAGAAAAACATTTCTATACGAAAAAGTTGTGCATTTTCCGTTGCTTCTTGGCCCAGCTGAGAGAACCCTCATGTTAAAAAGTAAAAAAGTAGTTTTGAAGCAATTTCCAGTGTCTTTAGAAGCATTCATGGTTAAAAAGCAAACGACTACCTCCTTCGTTTGAGTTGAACACTGGTCATCGTTCAAGTTCAAAGAGGATTATATGCAAGTACAAAAGTCGGTTTTAGTGAGAAAATGTGGCGTTTTGACAATATTCTGTATGATTCATTTGTTCAACCTTAGAACTCGGCGATATTTAGTCTATTTTTCTATGATGAAGGCACACATGAAGTCATGTGCAAGAGTTATACCCCTAGTGTTTCAAAGATTCGTATTTTGTTTCTTCAAATGTGTTGTGCACCTGTTTGATGAGGTAAGACAAAGTAAGATAGTGAAAATGTCATTAAAGACACTTGGAAGTACAAATGTAAAAAAAAAGTTCCGATCCTCGTCAAGTAGGAAGTTTGGAGAAGAAAACATAAGTTTTTAAAAGGAGGGAATGGTAAAAATTTAAGTCCGTTCAACTATATAAACCATAAAGGTACGATGGTGATGACACCGTCAGTAAGGATAAGGATGAGAAAGAAAAATAAAAAATAAAAGTAAAAGAGCATCGAGTGATTATTTTTTGAGAAGTAGAAACTCTAGTACCATAAGTACCATGAATTAAAAACTAAAAATTGCATCAGTTCTGACTCAAGGGACAATAAATTTGCAAAAAAATGTATTAGTAAAAGTTCGGATGAAAAAAGAAACTTAATAAATGAAAAAAACTACAAGTTCACAATTACAAAAGTTGTATGTTCAAACATGACGTCTCAGATAAGTTTGCGAAAAGCTCAAACAAAAGATAAACCCACGGAAATTCAATTGGTAAAAGCTCAAGTCGCACAACGCGAGAAGTCCAAAACATCGGTGTAAAAAAATTGAGTTGAAAAAAGAAACACACAAACTATTTTCTTTTTGAAAAAATATCATTCAGTTGAATGATATAAACCATGCAAGTTCAAGGACTATGATACAGTAAACCAGTGAAAAGTTACAAGGAAAAGTCGTACCAAAAAAAGACAATAAGGTCTAGTCTGTGAAAAATATCTCCTCAGTACAAACACATACACAGATCAGTACGAGTACTCTGTTTTTCCTGACAGGAAAACAACACGAAGGGTCTCACCGTATTTCAAATTAGACTTCATTAGTTGCAAATTTGAGAAAACATTCAGCATGACTAAGTTTCACTTTTTCGATAGGTTTGCGTAGACGTTGAACTGAAATCTTTGGCCTCTTTGAATGTTCCGCATTTGAAAATTCTTTGTGAAATTTTGTTTCACACCTACCGCGAAAGTTTCCCAAAATATGAGCTGCCATTTTATAGCTCGTAGTCAAGGATGAGCACATGGACAACATGGCTACACTTGCCGGCGACTAAGGTATATGAGTATAACTATGAATGAAATGCGCCCATGGCTTACATTGCTTTGCATAATGTCAGAGCTTGAACATAAAAACTTCTCACTGTACGCTCCTAGTCCACTCCGGATAAGTCCAGGTCCAGCTCCATATAGAGCGCTTTGAAAAGGATCGGCATGCCTACCAATCCTCCCTCCCAGATCAATGTTCATCGCTCCTATCACGGCTGAATAAACAAAGAATGTTCAAACAAGGAGCCACAGTTCATTCGATCCCCAGTCTCTAGTGTCGGATCAGATCCCACCGAAACGCCCGCAGAGTGTTGAAAGCAAGAAATCCTTCTGTGGCCAGTCAACGCTTGTTGGATTTGGTTGATTCGAGGAGCCGTGACAAAAAGATAGGGCGATTCGATTCGTTTCGTTTCAAGGCGCAAACACAAAGCAGCGAAGCCTCTCGCCGGCGACCGCCCCCTCCCACTCTGGCAGGACCCGCCACCATCATTTGCCCTTCCCTTTCCATAATGGTAAGGCAAACGAAATCAGTGGAGTGGTCACTTAGTCCTTTCGACCACATCACAGCTCGGCGCCTTGCCACCAGTACAAAGGGGAAGGAGATGGATGAAGGAAATATGCCCTAGAGGCAATAATAAAGTTATTATTTATTTCCTTATTTCATGATAAATGTTTATTATTCATGCTAGAATTGTATTAACCGGAAACATAATACATGTGTGAATACATAGACAAATAGAGTGTCACTAGTATGCCTCTAATTGACTAGCTCGTTGATCAAAGATGGTTAAGTTTCCTAGCCATTGACATGGGTTGTCATTTGATTAACGGGATCACATCATTAGGAGAATGATGTGATTGACATGACCCATTCCGTTAGCTTAACACACGATCGTTTAGTATGTTGCTATAGCTTTCTTCATGACTTATACATGTTCCTATGACTATGAGATTATGCAACTCCCGTTTACCGGAGGAACACTTTGTGTGCTACCAAACGTCACAACGTAATCGGGTGATTATAAAGGTGCTCTCAGGTGTCTCCGAAGGTACATGTTGGGTTGGCATATTTCGATATTAGGATTTGTCACTCCGATTGTCGGAGAGGTATCTCTGGCCCTCTCAAGAATTCACATCACTTAAGCCTTGCAAGCATTGCAACTAATGAGTTAGTTGCGGGATGATGTATTACGGAACGAGTAAAGAGACTTTCTGGTAACGAGATTGAACTAGGTATTGAGATACCGACGATCGAATCTAGGGCAAGTAACATACCGATGACAAAGGGAACAACGTATGTTGTTATGCGGTCTGACCGATAAAGATGTTCGTAGAATATGTGGGAGCCAATATGAGCATCTAGGTTCCGCTATTGGTTATTGACCGGAGACGTGTCTCGGTCATGTCTACATAGTTCTCGAACCCGTATTGTCCGCACGCTTAACGTTTCGATGACAATTTTATTATGAGTTTATATG
This sequence comes from Aegilops bicornis, assembly GCA_021605145.1. Lineage (NCBI taxonomy): Eukaryota > Viridiplantae > Streptophyta > Magnoliopsida > Poales > Poaceae > Aegilops > Aegilops bicornis. Next base: position 522,593,760 of record CM038674.1, read on the forward strand.
TTTTGATGTACCAAAGGTTCTTCGGAGTCCCGGATATGATCACGGACATGACGAGGAGCCTCAAAATGGTCGATACATGAATATTGATATATTGGAAGCCTATGTTTGGATATCGGAAGTGTTCCGGGTGAAATCGGGATTTTACCGGAGTACCGGGAGGTTACCGGAACCCCCCGGGAGGTAAATGGGCCTTAGTGGGCCTTTACGGAGAAGAGGAGAGGCGGCCAGGGCTGGGTCGGGCACCCCTCCCCCCTAGTCCGAATAGGAAAAGGAGAGGGGGGCGGCGCCCCCCTTCCTTCTCTCTCTCCTCTTTCCCCCTCCTGAATCGTATTCCAACTAGGAAAGGGGGGGATCCTACTCCCGGTGGGAGTAGGACTCCTCCTGGCGCGCCTCTTCCCTGGTCGGCCGCACCCTCCTTTCTCCTTTATATACGGGGGCAAGGGGGCACCCCATAGACACAACAATTGATCTGTTTGATCTTTTAGCCGTGTGATGTGCCCCCTCCACCATAGTCCACCTCGATAATACTGTAGCGGTGCTTAGGCGAAGCCCTGCGTCGGTTGAACATCAACATCGTCACCACGCCGTCGTGCTGACGAAACTCTCCCTCAACACTCGGCTGGATCGGAGTTCGAGGGATGTCATCGGGATGAACGTTTGCTGAACTCGGAGGTGTCGTACGTTCGGTACTTGATGGTCGGATCGTGAAGACATACGACTACATCAACCGCGTTGTGCTAACGCTTCCGCTTTCGGTCTACGAAGGTACGTGGACAACACTCTCCCCTCTCGTTGATATGCATCACCATGATCTTGTGTGTGCGTAGGAATTTTTTTGAAATTACTACGTTCCCCAACAGTGGCATCCGAGCCTGGTTTTATGCATAGATGTCATATGCACGAGTAGAACACAAGTGAGTTGTGGGCGATATAAGTCATACTGCTTACCAGCATTTCATACTTTGGTTCGGCGGTATTGTTGGACGAAGCGGCCCGAACCGACATTACTCGTACGCTTACGCGAGACCGGTTCTCCCGACGTGCTTTGCACAAAGGTGGCTAGCGGGTGTCAGTTTCTCCAACTTTAGTTGAACCGAGTGTGGCTACGCCCGGTCCTTGCGAAGGTTACCAACTTGACAAACTATCATTGTGGTTTTGATGCGTAGGTAAGAACGGTTCTTGCTAAGCCCGTAGCAGCCACGTAAAACTTGCAACAACAAAGTAGAGGACGTCTAACTTGTTTTTGCAGGGCATGTTGTGATGTGATATGGTCAAGACGTGATGCTATATTTTATTGTATGAGATGATCATGTTTTGTAACCGAGTTATCGGCAACTGGCAGGAGCCATATGGTTGTCACTTTATTGTATGCAATGCAATCGCCCTGTAATGCTTTACTTTATCACTAAGCGGTAGCGATAGTCGTAGAAGCATAAGATTGGTGAGACGACAACGCTGCTACGATGGAGATCAAGGTGTCACGCCGGTGACGATGGTGATCATGGAGGTGCTTCGGAGATGGAGATCACAAGCACAAGATGATGATGGCCATATCATATCACTTATCTTGATTGCATGTGATGTTTATCTTTTATGCATCTTATCTTGCTTTGATTGACGGTAGCATTATAAGATGATCTCTCACTAAATTTCAAGAAAAAATTGTTCTCCCTGAGTATGCACCGTTGCCAAAGTTCGTCGTGCCCACACACCACATGATGATCCGGTGTGATAAGCTCTACGTCCATCTACAACGGGTGCAAGCCAGTTTTGCACACGCAGAATACTCAGGTTAAACTTGACGAGCATAGCATATGCAGATATGGCCTCGGAAAACTGAGACCGAAAGGTCGAGCGTGAATCATATAGAAGATATGATCAACATAGTGATGTTCACCATTGAAAACTACTCCATCTCACGCGATGATCGGACATGGTTTAGTTGATTTGGATCACGTGATCACTTAGATGATTAGAGAGATGTCTATCTAAGTGGGAGTTCTTAAGTAATATGATTAAATTGAACTTAAATTTATCATGAACTTAGTCTTGATAGTATTTTGCAAATTATGTTGTAGATCAATAGCTCGCGTTGTTGCTTCCCTATGTTTATTTTGATATGTTCCTAGAGAAAACTATGTTGAAAGATGTTAGTAGCAATGATGCGGATTGGATCCGTGATCTGAGGATTATCCTCATTGCTGCACAGAAGAATTATGTCCTTGATGCACCGCTAGGTGACAGACCTATTGCAGGAGCAAATGCAGACGTTATGAACGTTTGGCTAGCTCAATATGAAGACTACTTGATAGTTTAGTGCACCATGCTTAACGGCTTAGAATCGGGAGTTCAAAGACATTTTGAACGTCATGGACCATATGAGATGTTCCCGGAGTTGAAGTTAATATTTCAAGCAAATACCCGAGTTGAGAGATATTAAGTCTCCAACAAGTTCTATAGCTAAAATATGGAGGAGAATAGCTCAAGCAGTGAGCATGTGCTCAGATTGTCTAGGTACTACAATCGCTTGAATCAAGTGGGAGTTAATCTTCCAGATAAAATAGTGATTGACAGAATTCTCTAGTCACCATCACCAAGTTAGTAGAACTTCGTGATGAACTATAGTATGCAAGGGATGACGAAACTAATTCCCGAGCTCTTCACGATGCAGAAATCGACGAAGGTAGAAATCAAGAAAGAGCATCAAGTGTTGATGGTTGAAAAGACCACTAGTTTCAAGAAAAGGGGCAAAGGGAAGAAGGGGAACTTCAAGAAGAACGGCAAGCAAGTTCCTGCTCAAGTGAAGAAGCCCAAGTTTGGACCTAAGCCTGAGACTAAGAGCTTCTGCTGCAAAGGAACTGGTCACTGGAAGCGGAACTACCCCAAGTATTTGGCGGATAAGAAGGATGGAAAAGTGAACAAAGGTATATTTGATATACAGATTATTGATGTGTATTTTACTAGTGTTCGTAGCAACCCCTCGGTATTTGATACTGGTTCAGTTGCTAAGAGTAGTAAATCGAAACGGAGTTGCGTAATGAACAGAAACTAGTTAAGGGTGAAGTGACGATGTGTGTTGGAAGTAGTTCCAAGATTGATATGATCATCATCGCACACTCCCTATACTTTCGGGATTAGTGTTGAACCTAAATAAGTGTTATTTGGTGTTTGCGTTGAGCATGAATATGATTTGATCATGTTTATTGCAATACGGTTATTCATTTAAGTTAGAGAATAATTGTTGTTCTGTTTACATGAATAAAACCTTATATGGTTACACTCCCAATGAAAATGGTTCGTTGGATCTCGATCATAGTGATACACATATTCATAATATTCAAGCCAAAAGATGCAAAGTTAATAATGATAGTGCAACTTATTTGTGGCACTGCAGTTTAGGTCATATTGGTGTAAAGAGCATGAAGAAACTCCATGTTGATGGACTTTTGGAATCACTTGATTATGAATCACTTGATGCTTGCGAACCATGCCTCATGGGCAATATGACTAAGACTCAGTTCTCCGGAACAATGGAGCGAGCAACTGACTTATTGGAAATAATATATACTGATGTATGCGGTCTGATGAGTGTTAAGGCTCACGGCAAGTATCGTTATTTTCTGACCTTCACAGATGATTTGAGCAGATATGGGTATATCTACTTGATGAAACACAAGTCTGAAACATTTGAAAAGTTCAAAGAATTTCAGAGTGAAGTGGAGAATCATCGTAACAAGAAAATAAAAGTTTCTACGATATGATCGCAGAGGTAAAATATTTGAGTTCTGAGTTTGGCCTTGATTAAAACAATGTGAAGTAGTTTCACTACTCACGCCACCTGGAACACCACAGTGTAATGGTGTGTCCGAACGTCATAACCGTACTTTATTAGATATGGTGTGATCTATGATGTCTCTTACTGATCTACCACTATCGTTTTGGGGTTATGCAATAGAGACAGCTGCATTCATGTTAAATAGGGCACCATCTAAATCCGTTGAGATGACACTATATGAACTGTGGTTTGGCAAGAAACCAAAGTTGTCGTTTCTTAAAGTTTGGGTTTGCGATGCTTATGTGAAAAAGTTTCATCCTGATAAGATCAAATCCAAATTGGAGAAATGTGTCTTCATAGGATACCCAAAGGAGACAGTTGGGTACACCTTCTATCACAGATCTGAAGGCAAGACATTTGTTGCTAAGAATGGATCCTTTCTAGAGAAGGAGTTTCTCTCGAAAGAAGTGAGTGGGAGGAAAGTAGAACTTGATGAGGTAACTGTACCTGCTCCCTTATTGGAAAGTAGTTCATCGCAGAAATCTGTTCCTGTGACTACTACACCAATTAGTGAGGAAGCTAATGATGATGATCATGTAACTTCAGATCAAGTTAACCGAACCTCGTAGGTAAACCAGAGTGAGATCCGCACCAGAGTGGTACGGTAATCCTGGTCTGGAGGTCATGTTACTTGACCATGATGAACCTACGAACTATGAGGAAGCGATGTTGAGCCCAGATTCTGCAAAATGGTTTGAGGCCATGAAATCTGAGATAGGATCCATGTATGAGAACAAAGTATGGACTTTGGTTGACTTGACCGATGATCGACAAGCCATAGAAAATAAATGGATCTTCAAGAGGAAGACGAATGACGATAGTAGTGTTACTATCTACAAAGCTAGAATTGTCGCAAAAGGTTTTCGACAAGTTCAAGGTGTTGACTACGATGAGAGTTTCTCACTCGTATCTATGCTTAAGTCTATCTGAATCATGTTAGCAATTGCCGCATTTTATGAAATCTGGCAAATGGATAAACAAAACTGCATTCCTTAATGGATTTATTAAAGAAGAGTTGTATATGATGCAACCAGAAGGTTTTGTCGATCCTAAAGGTGTTAACAAAACGTGCAAGCTCCAGCGATCCATCTATGGACTGGTGCAAGCATCTCAGAGTTGGAATATACGCTTTGATGAGTTGATCAAAGCATATAGTTTTATACAGACTTGCGGTGTAGCCTGTATTTACAAGAAAGTGAGTGGGAGCACTACAACATTTCTGATAAATATATGTGAATGACATATTGTTGATCTGAAATAATGTAGAATTATTCTGCAAAGCATAAAGGAGTGTTTGAAAGGAGTTTTTCAAAGAAAGACCTCGGTGAAGATGCTTACATATTGAGCATCAAGATCTATAGAGATAGATCAAGATGCTTGATAAGTTTTTTCAATGAGTGCATACCTTGACAAGATTTTGAAGTAGTTCAAAATGGAACAGTCAAAGAAAGAGTTCTTGCCTGTGTTACAAGGTGTGAAATTGAGTAAGACTCAAAGCCCGACCACGGAAGAAGATAGAAAGAGAATGAAAGTCATTCCCTATGCCTCAACCATAGGTTCTACAAAGTATGCCATGCTATGTACCAGATCTATTGTACCTCTAAGTTTGGCAAAGGAGTACAATAGTGATCTAGGAGTAGATCACCGGACAGCGGTCAAAATTATCCTTAGTGGAATAAGGATATGTTTCTCGATTATGGAGGTGACAAAAGATTCATCGTAAAGAGTTACGTCGATGCAAGTTTTATTATGAGTTTATATGTTTTGATGTACCAAAGGTTGTTCGGAGTCCTGGATATGATCACGAACATGACGAGGAGTCTCGAAATGGTCGAGACATGAAGATTTATATATTGGAAGCCTATGTTTGGATATCAGAAGTGTTCCGGGTGAAATCGGGATTTTACCGGAGTATCGGGAGGTTACCGGAACCCCCCGGGAGGTAAATGGGCCTTAGTGGGCCTTCACGGAGAAGAGGAGAGGCGGCCAAGGCTGGGTCGCGCGCCCCTCCCCCCTAGTCCGAATAGGAAAAGGAGAGGGGGCGGCGCCCCCTTCCTTCTCTCTCTCCTCTTTCCCCCTCCCGAATCCTATTCCAACTAGGAAATGGGGGGAGTCCTACTCCCGGTGGGAGTAGGACTCCTCCTGGCGCGCCCCCTCTCCTAGCCGGTCGCACCCCCCCTTGCTCCTTTATATACGGGGGCAGGGGGCACCCCGAAGACACAACAATTGATCGTTTGATATTTTAGCAGTGTGCGGTGCCCCCCTCCACCATAGTCCACCTCGATAATACTGTAGCGGTGCTTAGGCGAAGCCCTGCGTCGGTAGAACATCAACATCTTCACCATGCCGTCGTGCTGACAAAACTCTCCCTCAACACTCGGCTGGATCGGAGTTCGAGGGACGTCATCGGGCTGACCATGTGCTGAACTCGGAGGTGCCGTACGTTCGGTACTTCATCGGTCGGATCTTGAAGACGTAGACTACATCAACCGTGTTTTGCTAACGCTTCCGCTTTCGGTCTACGAGGGTACGTGGAAAACACTCTCCCCTCTCATTGCTATGCATCACCATGATCTTGCATGTGCGTAGGATTTTTTTTGAAATTACTACGTTCCCCAACAATGAAGGCCCGCTCGCTCCCCTCCTCCTCCCTCCCCGAACACGGCGACTCCACCACCACCTCGACCCGACCCCCCCGGCTGGAAATGGCGCTCTCTCCCTCCGCCCTCGCGCTCTCCCCCACCAGGCGGGTAAGCCATCCTTATTCCTTCGCTTGAGTTCTCTCCTCTGATTTCTCGCTTGGTGCTGTTTGCAGGTGGTAGTTGCTCCATCTGCAGGCAGCCGAGGCGGATGCCGGCGCCGCGCGTGGCCGCCATCTCCTCCGTCCAGCTCCACGCGTGCTCTTGGGGTGCGCGGCGCCCTCTACAGCCGGAGCTCACCGCGGCCCCTCCTCGCCCTGGTGTCGCCCGCTGCAGGGCGCCTTTGTTCCGGCCTCACGCATGTACGCTCCCACGCCAGACTTCTCTCCACCATACAAGCTCCAGCAGCAGCGCCACCACTTTCGCTCGCACCCCGGCGCCCGCTGCCACGCCTAGGGTAGGGCCTGGGTTGCCGGGAGGGAGGCAGGCGGGTGGAGGGATCCACCACAAGAAACTCGGTCGGCTGCTGGAGTGGCCGACTGAACGGGGAGAGAGCGGGAGGGGCTCTTATTTGCCGTTTTAATAAAAAACTATCAGTTCAACGAAACGACAGAATCAGTACAATCGCTCGAATTCATCAGTTCAATAATGGTAACAGAATAATATTCTGTTACGCATAGCAGAATAGCCCAGATCTATATACAATGAGGTATATATACAATTTATCCTACATGTTGCCTTGGTGCCTTCGGAGCACGATGACAATTGGGAGTGGTTCATGGGGGCGGTAGCGGGTAATGGTATTCTCCTTTGGGATCTATGACCTGGTCGAGCAAAAATCCCGCTATTTTGTCTTGAATTGCTAGTATGCGCTCTGTTGGTAGGAGCTGCTCCCGCATGTCTTTGAACTGTTAAGAAGAAGATCAGTATGCATGTGTATTAGTTGTGTGACTAGATATCGATAATCATGTAAACATTGTGAATAGTGTTCTAGCAAACGTACCAATTATTGTCTATCAGATTTGCTCTTTTTGGATGCCATCATGCGAATGTTCTCGCAAACGTAGTATGCACAAAGATCAGTCCCCGGCGCCTGCTTCAGGGCCTTTACGAGAATGGAATTTAATCAGATAATAATTAATCAAGCATGATAATTAATTAATGGTATTGAAACAAGAATTAAAGAGATGGTAGCTAGCTAGTACTACTTAATTACTTACATTGGGTCGAAACCAAAACAGCTTTTGTCGCCATTTGCCTCGAGGCACCTTGATGTGAACTTTGCCCAAGCCCTGCCCACCGGCAAAGAGAATGAATAAAGGGGTTATTAAATAGTTGATATCAGGAAATGAAGAACTAAATAGGCCGAGATAGTTAATAATGATTGAAATTACCTATCGACTATCCCCTTCAAGATGGTGAAATCACTTTCTTTTTTAAATAGTGAGTCCAGTACTTGAACTGGTCCTTCTTCAACTTTAATGACTAACAAGATCCAGTGGTAACTGCATGCGCACACGTTTGCATGTCTTAATTAAGCGGGCATGTGCATAACACTAATCAACTACCCTAAACCCTATACACTTAATTATTAACATCTAGCTACCTAGTAATCAAAAACAGAATTTGTAGTACAAGACAGTGTGACTCACAAGAAGTTGTAAGGAAGTAGTATATCTTCATTGGTATTGAGGCTCTTCAAGAACTCTAGCATGTTTTTCTCTACATCTGCTTTATACCATTCGTATTTCCATGTGTCTTCAATAATGGAATTTGGGTCAATGAACCCAATGCCATAGCGTCCAGCTTTTTTCATTTCATACATCTTCATCCAGCATAATATCACAGAAAAGAATATAGTGAGGATAATTACAGGTAATGATCGATCAATGAGAACTACAGCTAGCTTGAGACTTAAATTACAGAAAGAAATCACTTACAGACAATAGCAACTGACGATAGATTTGTCAAGTGCATCTTGATTGAATAACTGAAATAGTTCTGAATACTCAATGGAGACAGCTAGCGCATGGACGTAATGCTCCTCCTTGACTTTCACCATGAGGGACTCTCGATTGGAACTCTTCGTAATTTTCATGGACCAATCATGCAATTCATACATTCTCGTTGGGAGGTTCTTGACCTCCTCAAGCTTGACCAAAGGTTCGTCGCGGACATATTTCCGTTTTATGTCCTCCTCTCTAAGCGGAGACATGGGCTCAATCTCGAGGAGTTGTCCAACAGTGATACCGAGCATTTTAGCCTGGCTTCTATGCTCGTCGGTTATTACCAGCTGATTGCCCAGCTGGGGAACGATTTGCCCACATGGGGCGCCGGTGCTCTCATGTGTTGGTACAACAAGCGGGGGGATCGATTGAGCCTCCAATTCTCCCAGCTGGGGAACGGGTTTCCCGCATTTTTTGCCAGCTGCTTGGCTCGAGCTCGAGCTCGACTCCTTTTGTACTCGTGCTTGATGTGCCTTCCTGATTTGGTGCTCATAGTCTGAGTCAACAGGCTTGGGAGTTGGTGAGTGTCGGCGTTCTGGGAACGGGGGTCCCCAGACTTGCCTGCCTGCGGCCCACAACGTGGCTAAGCAGCAGGCCGTCTGGCCCATCTTCATCAACAAGGCACCCAAGACCCTCGCGAGAGTCCAAGCCTCGCGAGGTGGACGATGCAAGACCTCCTCTGGAGTGGCCTAGCCAGGCAGGCTCACGAGGAGCGAAGATATCAAGGCGGGGCAAACCACACGAGGCTCTCGTGATGTGAGCCATGACGTACGGTGCAGTGCCAAAGGCGCCCGGTCTTGTGGCGTCCTTATTTCCTCTTTGGTGCTAAGGAGGCCAGCGCAGGCGAAGAGTACCGAGGTATCAGGCAAAGGTTGCCATATTGGTGCAACGAGACGAAGACTAGGAGGATGGCAAGGCGGAGGTCATCGTGGAGCCCAAGACGGCGTCACCCTGGAGCTTTTCGTAGGCGAATACCGCTTTTGTCAGGATAGCTTGTACTAGCTGTCCCCCTTCAAATTTTCCCGCCGTTGTTGGCTCCCTTCCCGCTTGATATTTGGGAAGAGGACCAAGGCCTCTATAAATAGGACTAGCCACCACAGTAGGAGGCGACTGATCCCGAGCTAGTAGAGATAGGACTCACCCCGCAAGTTCATACGCACAAGAACACCTCAACCTCAGGAGGCTGTTCTTCCCTTGTACTGTTCATCATCAGCCCGAGAGGCAATCCACCACCACCACACTGGAGTAGGGTATTACACCACATCGGTGGCCCGAACCAGTATAAACCCCGTGTCTTTCTGTGTTGCGAGTTCGTCGAGTTCGTCCGCAAGATCTTAGCGAGCTAGAGCGTAGATCGGTAGGAGGGAAAGACTTCGCGCGCACCCCAGTGTTCGAACCTTAAGGGTTTGCCGGAACCCCACATCCGACATTTGGCCCGCCAGGTAGGGGTGCGCCGGAGCTACTTCTCCGCCAATCAGCTCTCCGACGTTCGCCGGCTACGATGTCTAGCGACCCAAGGGCCGGCTCTAACCGCTGGGCAGCCTGGCCGGCCCGGACGGCGCCACCTGCCCATGGAGATCTCGACCCTGCACCCCAAGCGGCACGGGCTCTACCAAGCTCCGCTGGGCGCGGACAGCGCGTCCAGGCTTCATCCACCCTTACCCCACGGCAAGTATGGACCGCGGCGAGAGCAGCGAGTCACGCTGCAGCAATAGCGCCGCACTCACGGCGGGAGCAAGCAAATATGCGGGAGGCACTCATGGTAGCAAGGGAGCTGCTGCAATGCAGGCTGATGGAGAGCGGCCGGGACACGCTACTTGAGCGTGTTGTCGAGCCATCGGACGCAGCGCGCCAGAGCACCACCCTTCGCTATCGACTTCCCAGTGCCATTGTAGGGTCGCGCGGCGAGCCTCACCACATCAGCGTGCCATGAACTGCGCACAGGGGCTTCGTCAACATCAGCACGGCCGGCGGCGTAGGGGGCTCCAGCCCCCCATGCCGCCCTCGACAAGTACGAGCGCAAGCGTCACCCCCCATGGTACCGGCTGAATGTCGTATCATCATCCCCAGGACGCCATCATGGGCGGGGCAACGTGGAGCGTGGGGCACCACGGCGAGTTGTTCGGGGTGACGGCCCCAGAGGCCTACGTGCCCCGCATGATGGACCAAGGGTACGCAACAGAGGACGATATCGGCTCGTTCGTTGGAGAAGATTGGGGAGAAGGGGTGCTAGGAGATGAAGCCTTCCAAGAGCCAACAAAGAACCACAACGATCGCGCCAGCAACGGCAATTACAGGGTACCGCTAGTCTCTCAAGAACAGGCTTACGCTAACCATGGACTACAGATGAACCAGGTTACTCCGTCGATCGACGACCCAGGTGCGGTGGCGCCCGCTCCAACAAGGGGGACGCGCTGGGGGCCACCGAGAGGGAGCCAGGAGCAAGGCCCCTCCCCGCGACGCGCGACGCCTGACGACACCCGGAGGTAGGCCCTCTGCCGGGGAGGCCTCGCCAACCCTTCCCCCGGCAGAGGACCTGTGGTCGCCGAGGGAACCGCTGGCGTCCTCTTTCCCTCCTCTGTTTCGTCCTGGTGACCGGTCGGCTCAGAGGAGGTCGAGAGTGGCGCAAGGCGGGGCCCTCGTCTGGCGATATGAAGCAAGGCCGGTACCTGTGAAGAAGGCCCGGTGCCTGTGAAGCTCGCCGCCCGTGACACTCTCACGTAATAATGAGTTGGGGCTGTACACGCCCCGGAGTCTCAGGGGTGCCGGCCTCAGGCCCTGGGGCTCCCTCCCACGCCTAATGGCAGCACTTAGCTCCACTCTGGTGAGAAGACTTGAAGACCAAAAGACTAGACTAGGTGCCGGACGCGGCCTTTTGCTTTGGATCTCTCTCTTTCTGTAGCCTTGCTTTCTGGATTTGGATTTGAGTTGAAGCTGAGTTTTATTGATGCGCGCGGGGGGAGCCTTTTCTCGTTTGAGCAGTTCTTTGCCTTCTGGATCTCGTTTTGTCTGGGACTCATGTCTGCTACGTCTTGAGCTTGCGTTGTTTTTCCTCGAAGAGGAGAGGGTGATGTAGCAAGTGTAGCGTAAGTATTTCCCTTAGTTTTGAGAACCAAGGTATCAATCCAGTAGGAGGCTCCTCAAAAGTCCCACACACCTACACAAACAAACTGATAACTTGCAACCAACGCAATAAAGGGGTTGTCAATCCCTTCACGGCCACTTGAGAAACTAAGATCTAATAAAGATAGTAAGATAAGATAAATATATTTTTGGTATTTTATAATATAGATGCAAAAAGTAAAGATGCAAATAAAAGTAGATTGAAAGCAAATATGATAAGAGATAGACCCGGGGGCCATAGGTTTCACTAGTGGATTCTCTCAAGATAGCATAAGTATTATGGTGGGTGAACAAATTACTGTCGAGCAATTGATAGAAAAGTGCATAGTTATGAGATTATCTAGGCATGATCATGTATATAGGCATCACATCCATAACAAGTAGACCGACTGCTGCCTGCATCTACTACTATTACTCCACACATCGACCGACTCCTGCCTGCATCTAGAGTATTAAGTTCATAAGAACAGAGTAACGCATTAAGCAAGATGACATGATGTAGAGGGATAAACTCATGCAATATGATATAAACCCCATCTTGTTATCCTCGAGGGCAACAATACAATACGTGCCTTGCAAACCTTTCTGTCACTGGGTAAGGACACCGCAAGATTGAACCCAAAGCTAAGCACCTCTCCCATGGCAAGAAAGACCAATCTAGTAGGCCAAACTAAACTGATAATTCGAAGAGACTTGCAAAGATAACTCAATCATACATAAAAGAATTCAGAGAAGATTCAAATATTATTCATAGATAAACTTGATCATAAGCCCACAATTCATCGGATCTCGACAAACACACCGCAAAAAGAGTTTACATCGAATAGATCTCCACAAGAGAGGGGGAGAACATTGTATTGAGATCCAAAAAGAGAGAAGAAGCCATCTAGCTAATAACTATGGACCCATAGGTATGTGGTAAACTACTTGTCGGTGTCAAAACCGGCGGATCTCGGGTAGGGGGTCCCGAACTGTGCGTCTAGGCGGATGGTAACAGGAGACAAGGGACACGATGTTTTACCCAGGTTCGGGCCCTCTTGATGGAGGTAAAACCCTACATCCTGCTTGATTAATATTGATGATGTGTGTTACAAGAGTGGATCTACCACGAGATCAAAGAGGCTAAACCCTAGAAGCTAGCCTATGGTATGATTGTTGTTCGTCCTATGGACTAAAATCCTCCGGTTTATATAGACACCGGATAGGTTAGGGTTACGCAGAGTCGGTTACAATGGTAGGAGATCTACATATCTGTATCGCCAAGATTGCCTTCCACGCCAAGGAAAGTCTCATCCGGACACGGGACGAAGTCTTCAATCTTGTATCTTCATAGTCTTGGAGTCCGGCCGATGATGATAGTTCGGCTATCCGGACACCCCCTAGTCCGGAACTCCCTCAGTAGCCCCTGAACCAGGCTTCAATGACGATGAGTCCGGCGCGTTGATTGTCTTCGGCATTGCGAGGCGGGTTCCTCCTCCGAATACTTCATAGAAGGTTTTGAACACAAGGATAGTGTCCAGCTCTGCAAAACAAGTTCCACATAACACCGTAGAGAGAATAATTTTTGCACAGATCTGCTGACGTATTCCGCGGCGTGACATCACACCACGGCCAGGCCTTTATATGAATCGTTTTTTATTGTTCCACCTCAGCGTGTTTAGCGAGGCGGTTTCCTTGGCACGTCTTATCAAAGCGTAGATCGTGCCCCCTTATTCCGGGATTCTCATCAATACGGACGTGGGTAACCCGACCATGCCCGTTGGCCTGCCTTCTCTATCGAAGGCGAGTCCTAATCGACCCCGGGGTGGGCTCTTGGTATCCAAGCTCTTTATGATGATACCAAGGCCCTCTTCTTCTTTACACCCTCCATCGAGTTCGCCTCGCGCCTCGAGTTCCAACACCCAAAGCTTTAGATTCAGGCGCTTCGGACTTTCGACGATGTCCGGCTCCGACCAGCACGGCCGATGGATGTCTTCCTCCGTCACAGAAGAAGATGTGCTAAAGCTGCGAGACGCCAGGTATCTGACCGGCGAGATCTCGCATAGGCTGCCTGCTCCAGGGCAGGTCATTCCCACTCCTGAGCCCGGCGAGAACGTGGTGTTCGTGTCCCACTTCCTTCGGGGTTTAGGCTTCCCGACGGACCCCTTTGTGCGGGGGCTCATGTTTTATTATGGGCTTGATTTCCATGACTTGAATCCAGAGTCCATCCTCCATATCTCGTCATTCATTGTCGTATGTGAGGCCTTCCTCCATATTACCCCCCACTTTGGATTGTGGCTCAAGACCTTCAAGGTGGAGCCAATGATGATCAAGGGGCAGCAAGCGCAAGGCGGAGGGGCGGTCATAAGCAAATGTGCCGATGCTCCATGGCCCGAGGGCTCTTTTCAAGAGGAGCTTGGTTGGCAACGGAGTGGTTTTATATCACCGCTCCTAGGGGCACCAAATGGGCGGCGCTCCCTGCCTTCCGCTCAGGTCCACCACAGCGGCTGGCATCATGGGTCAACAAGGGGCTCGACTGGGGGCCGTCCAAGGACGTTCCCCTGCTGCAGGGCCGTATTCGAGATCTCCAGGAAAGAGGGATCAATATGGTTGCAGTGGCGCATGTTATGGTGATCCGGAGCCTTCAGCCCTGCAAACGTCGTCCCCTCCGCCTGTGGGAATTCAATCCGAAGGGACCACGAGCTCTCCAAACTTTTACGGGCACGACGCCCGTGGAGATGTATAAACTTTTCTTCGGATCACGAGAGAAGTGTCCGGACTTGACTGAGGACGCAGGACTAATCTGCAATCACCCAGATACTCAAGTAAGTAGTCCTGTAACCGGACAAGTTGTTCATTCATTTATTTCATATATATATGCCCTTTAAAGGAGCCGTTTCTTGAACAGGAGTGGATAGCCAAGGCAAAGTTAATAAGGTGTCCGGCTCCCCTCCCAGAGACCACGCTGGATCCCATGTTGACCAAGATGTTGAAGGTCGCGCCTTTTGAAGAAGGCGAAGGGGGGAGCGGGGAAGCAACCGCCTCTACAAAGGAGGATATCAAGGAAGGAGGGCTTAAGAGTCCCACCTTCCCAGGAGAGAAGAGGACCGCTTCGGAAGATCCGGAGGTCAAGGCCTCAAAGAGGGGGAAGGAATCTTCGGCAGAGAGTCCGGCGCTGGGAAGTAACCCAGCTGCATTATTTCCTCAAGGGATCAGCCCTCCACCAGCCGTAAGTAAAAAGAAGGGGTCTTGTAAATAAGGAACATCCCTGTATTTATTCATGAGGATAACGAAATTGTACCTTGTAGTTCGAACTTCAGCCCTTCTCAGCAGAGCTCGTCTTCGGGGATCTTTCTTCCGGAGATGATGGAGAGCAAACGCCTCCACTGCCGCACCGTCATGTGGAGGCGGACGACCCGGAGGTGTCGTCGCGGAGGGTTCCCCAAGTCCTCGGGGCGGAAGGTCCGGCGCCAAGTGGCGTCTTGATCGGAGGAGCTGAAGGATCTGCTCGGGCGAGCGGCTATTTCAGAGGATCACCGTGCTCTAATGGGTACAGTTATTGAAAGAACTGCATCCGCGGAGAGCGGATTGCATGAAGCCGTCAGAAGCTTACTGTCGGGGTTTGAGGTACGCAAAAATGATGTACCTTCTGACAGTTATGCATATAAAATGCGCCTTGTATAGATAGTAGCCCCTGAGACTTGGTATGTTGTCAAAATTGACAATGTGCCGAGGATCAAATTCTCAGTTATAACATATCGCCGCTCTGAGCAGGTGGCGGTGCGTCCGGAGGCCACCGGACTGCTGAATATGCTTGAACTAAAGTGGCAACTTGACGAGGCGGATGCGGACATCGCTACTGGTCAAGAACGGTTTGACGAGTCACAAGGTATGCGACCTCTATGCGGACACCTTGTAAGGGAGCTTGACGCCCATTTCTTACTGTTTGTATGCTTAATGCAGATGGTGCCGCCGTGTGGAGGAGCTGCGGGCAGAACTTCGCCGAGCGGAAGAGCAAGCCAGAATTAGTAATGCGCCTTTGTAAAGGCGGACAAGAGCTAGAAGCTGAACGGGCTGCTCCTTTGCCGAAGCAAAGAGGAGATGGCCGATATGGCCAAAAGTTAAGGAATACTACCGATCGCTGCGCGGTTCACGAAAAGGAACGTCAGCGGAATAAGAGGGCCTAAAGAAGGCCGCCGAATCCAAGAATGCCCAATCGGCTTTGAGAGCTGCCAAGGAGGAGCTGAGTCAGGCCGGGGCAATTGCGGCTGGAAAACCGTTTCTGCTGCGGAGGAAATATACAGATCCAAAGTATGCTCAGTTGGATAAATTGTGGAGTTCAGAGGATGCTTATCTGGACTTGGCAGCGAGCGCTGTGGACGCGGTTGAGCACTTCCGGGGCCAGAAGGGGCACAGAAGGGAAGAGCTATATTGGTCGCAATTCCATAGTCCGGAGCGTCCTCTGCCGCTGACCGATCGTTTGGCCAAATGGGCCGAGCTGAATCGATTGTCTGGATTTGCCATGAAGCATGTCTTGACTCACTTGTGGCGGACGGACCCCACCAAGAGCTATTTTGGTTTAGTGCTTGATTTCTTGGTGCGGTGCAGCGTGTCGGCCTTGATGAAGCGATCGGTGTGTATTGAAGGAGCGCGGATGGCTCTTGCCCGTGTCAAGACATACTGGCAGAGATGAAGGCCACTGACGTTGCATCCTGTGATTCGGACAGAGGTCGAGTACCGCCGAGCACTACTTTGAAGAAGTCTGCCGGGCGCTTCGTTTAATAGAGACGCGATGCTCGAAGGATATTATGTTTAAATGACATGTATGATTTGTGAAAACAATGTTTCAATGTAATATAAGTGCTTTTTATACTTGTGCGTTCAAGTAGTAAACTACTCCCTGTGCGGCCGTTTATGTATATTTGTATATAACCTGAAAGATGGCAGTCCTTGGCTTCAGCCCCCACGCACATAGTGCGGGGGTTTTTGAAAAAAAAAGCGCCTTATCACACTTAATCCAACGTCTTGGTCCTGTTAAGGAGGTGACAGCGTAGCAAACCAGGCAACCGGACTATAATGCTTTATCACTTTCACTTAGCCATAGGAGTTCGAGAGTGGGGCTACTATATAGCCCCTGGGGGCACTGCACTCTCCCGAATTCGGGGTGCATATGTGCCTAACCGAAAACCGGTCCTTCGTTAATGCGGAGGAATCCTAAACATTCCTGTGAGTCATCGAGTGGTTGACGGTCTCGCTATATCATGACAGTCAGTTTTCGGCTTTCTCTATTGAGGTGCTCGCCCGGCCGAATCGGGGCACAATCACAGTAGTTCTCCTGGTGCCGCGTTAGCCGTGAAAACGGAACGTAAGGCAGCAAAACACAGGAGCCGGGCAACCCAACATTTGACCAAAGACATGATTCGGAGCTGATGCATATAAGGCCTAACTCGAGACGCCGAATACTCCCTAAGGTATTCGGTCTTTATGAAAATGGGCAGAATAATGCCCTAAGCCCCTGGTGTCTAGGTACGCGCAAAAAATTCTGGTGCGGCCAATGCCAAAGCACCAGCCTCCTCCTCGGTTATATTAAGGAACCGGGGGGATGTATATCAACAAGAGACAGTGAAAAAAGGTTTACGCAGGGTCTTAATCTGAAAAGAATCCTTGCAACGGGTCCCTACTGCACGTCTGCGCCTGTGTCTCCGTTGTGCCGTATCCTGGACGGGTGTAGCACGTTGTTCATTTGTAAAAGAGAGGAACTTAGTTTGAAAGAAAAAGGGTCGTGCGAAAGGTGTACTTAATATTAAATAAACAGAGTACGGTTCGAAGAATTAAATAAAAAATTGAGCTTTATTGTCTCTTGTTATACATGCATGCGGCCCCTCGTATGGGGGTATGCCGCTAGTAGGCGCCTGACTCATCTAACCGAGTCCGGGGTTTGAATGACCGATTCAGGTTCTTTGCCTAGCAGAGCCGGATAGCTGTGGGGCTGTCAAGGCAGTCTCCCGTTCTTCCGTGCTCAAGTGACACTTAATACTTCCTTTTAACGAGATGATGCCGCGTGGACCGGGCATTTTAATTGTTAGAGATGCATAATGCGGTATCGCGTTAAAGCGCGCGAAAGCTGTAAGCCTCAGCAGTGCTTAAGGGCTAATGCTGAATGGGGCGATGGGGAAAGAGCTTTCATGACGGGGTTGTCGGATGAACCGAACACAACCTCTAGTGGTACAGAGCACATATGATAAAGAAGGCTGGCGTCATTCCTTTGAAGGAAGTGCTGCTATAGCGAATTTTGGTAGGTTCTATCCTCATTATGCGACGGTGTCCTGGTATGGCAGGTGCCGCTGTGTGTTATCACATGAAGTGAGTTCACTGCTTTTGACTTCTAGTGGGAAAGTCTTTTGTTTTCCGGAGTGCTGCTTTTGGGTTTCGTCACTTTCACTTGGTGTGTCGAGCCCCTTGTGTTCGGCGTTAAGTCGGTCGGACTGCTTGAAGACCCAACAATCTCTGTGGGTATGGATTGCAGGCTTCCCGGAGGTACCATGTATTTGGCACAGTCTATCCAGAATCTTGTTTAGGTTGGATAGCTCGTCACTGTTATCCTTTAGGGGCAGTGTTTTGCTGTTCGCCGAGAGTTTTTGAATCCGGGCGTTGACCGCCGTACTATTTGGGCCATTTTCCTTATTCCGGCGCTGATCTTTTCTGCGTCGTGATTTCCCATTTCCATCCCTGATTTCGGATGTACTCGGGTCGCTGGTGCTGCATCTAGCCAGCCAGCTGTCTTCCCCTGCGCAGAAGCGGGTCATGAGGCTTGCTAATGCGGCCATTGTTCTTGGCTTTTCTTGGCCGAGATGTCTGGCGAGCCATTCGTCTCGAACGTTGTGTTTGAAAGCTGCTAAGGCTTCGGCGTCCGGACAGTCGACTATTTGGTTCTTTTTAGTAAGGAACCTGTTCCAATTTCCGGCTGACTCTCCGGCTGTTGAGTTATGTGACTTAGATCGTCTCAAGGCCCGAGGGCGGACGAGGTCCCCAAAATTTGCCCAAATGCATCCTCGAGCTCTTCCCAGCTTCCAATGGTATTTTCGGGAGGCTCTTAAGCCAATGCCGAGCTGGCCCTTTGAGTTTAAGGGTAAGTATTTTACGGCGTGGAGATCATCTCCTCTAGCCATGTGTATGTGGAGGATGTAATCCTCAATCCGCACTCTGTGGTCTGTTGTTCCGTCAGATGCCTCTATGTTTACGGGTTTGAATCACCTGGAAATTCATGATCCGGCACCTCATCGGTGAAACATAGGGGTGTCTGGCGCCTCTATATTTGGGTGTGCCGTGATTTTTGGAATTTTGGCGTGTTGCATTGCTTTGACGGCGTGCTTTCTTGGCCCATAGATGGACCTAATCGGGCCATCCTTTTGATGTGAATCCTTAGGCGGATCGCATATTGGCTTGTGTGCTGTACCATTCGCCGCTCTCTTTTTGCCGTGAGGTCGCCCATCCGACCGGTGGCCTTCTTGCTTTTAATTGTGGGGGCTCTAAGGCCTCCTCGTCAATTCAGCAAGTAGCTTTCTTCGGGTAGCTCTTTGTTCGGCGATCGTCGCCGCATTTGTTCTGTGCTGAATACTTTGCTCCATCTAATCCTGAGTGCATCTTCCGTTGTTTTGAGCTTCCGCTTCGCTTTTTCAGTTACGCCGCAGTGGCGACGAGCCTTTTCTCGGAGGTCATTTGCTCCAATGGTTTGTCCGGCGTGAGGTCGTCCCGGACTGTTGTCTTCGCCGGGATAGATTGTTTATCCAAGTTGTCTTGTTCGGACGATTGCTCGATAGCTTGTTCGTTGTCCACCGGTTCGCCTGCTCTATGGCTGGGTCTTTATTGAGGCGGGACTTTGTTCGGGCGTTTACGCTGCCGCTTTTGACTGCTTTTCGAGGATTTATCCTTCGTGGGCGCCCCGTTGTTCCTCGTCTTCATTTCCTTTAGGTGTATCCACCATGTATACATCATGGGATGAGGTTGTCCAGCATCCTATAGGTGCTGGTTCATTGTTGTCTCCTACATCGCCGTCCATACCGTCGATGTCTTGAGTCGAAATCGAGCACGCCGTGTAAGATTTCGATAAGGGCTATGAAGTGGGTGGTGGGTGGGCATTGAGTTTCTTCATCGTCCGCATCCCAACCTTCCTGTTCGTAGTCCGGCCAGGGCTCTCCGGATAAAGAGAGAGACTTTAGTGAGTTCAGGATGTCGCCGAAGGGCGAGTGCTGAAAGATGTCCGCGGCCGTGAACTCCATAACGGGCGCCCACTCGGATTCGATTGGCAAGGGCGCGGAGGGTTCGGAGTCCGGAGAGGAGTGCGGCACCCTGGAGTCGAGGTCTTCGCAAAGGACCAGGATGGAGTTCGGCTCGATCGTCGTAGAGATTAAAGCCCCCGAGGCGGTGTCCAACCACTCATCCTCGATCGGGGAATCCGGCTCCGGATTAAGGGTCGGAGCGGATTCTGGTGCGGCCTCCAGGGCATTGTTCGGCTACAGAGCTAGATCATGCCCATCAAGACAGTGCGGCGCGCTTGGCTGCGGCTCGAATCCGTCGAAGATCAAGTCTCCGCGGATATCGGCCGTATAGTTTAAATTCCCAAATTTGACCTAACGGCCAGGGGCGTAGCTTTCGATCTGCTCCAGATGGCCAAGCGAATTGGCCCGCAGCGCAAAGCCGCCGAACACGAAGATCTGTCCGGGGAGAAAAGTCTCACCCTGGACCGCGTCGTTGTTGATGATCAAAGGAGCCATCGGGCCTGTCGGTGACGCATACGAGGAACTCTCAATGAAAGCACCAATGTCGGTGTCAAACCGGCGGATCTCGGGTAGGGGGTCCCAATGCAATGCGTCTAGGCGGATGGTAACAGGAGACAAGGGACACGATGTTTTACCTGTGTTCGGGCCCTCTTGATGGAGGTAAAACCCTACGCCCTGCTTGATTAATATTGATGATGTGTGTTACAAGAGTGGATCTACCACGAGATCAAAGAGGCTAAACCCTAGAAGCTAGCCTATGGTATGATTGTTGTTCGTCCTATGGACTAAAACCCTCCGGTTTATATAGACACCGGATAGGTTAGGGTTACACAGAGTCGGTTACAATGGTAGGAGATCTACATATCCGTATCGTCAAGCTTGCCTTCCACGCCAAGGAAAGTCCCATCCGGACACGGGACGAAGTCTTCAATCTTGTATCTTCATAGTCTTGGAGTCCAGCCGATGATGATAGTTCGGTTATCCGGACACCCCCTAGTCCGGAGCTCCCTCACTACTCACAACTCATCGGAGGGGCAAGGATGTTGATGTAGAGGCCCTCCGTGGTTGATTCCCCCTCCGACAGAGTGCCGGCGAAGGCTCCAAGAAGAGATCTCATGGATACATAAGGTTACGGTGGTGGAAATTGTGTTTCGTGGTGCCCCTGGATATTTTT
Organism: Aegilops bicornis; assembly: GCA_021605145.1. Lineage (NCBI taxonomy): Eukaryota > Viridiplantae > Streptophyta > Magnoliopsida > Poales > Poaceae > Aegilops > Aegilops bicornis. Next base: position 522,614,795 of record CM038674.1, read on the forward strand.
CGGGGTACGTAGGTATATATAGGAGGAAGAAGTACGTCGGTGGCCGCCTGAGGGGCCCACGAGACAGGGGGCGCGCCCTATAGGGGGGGCGCGGCCTCCTATCACGTGGCTTCCTCGGAAGCTTCTTGACTTGCACTCCAATTCCTCTGGATCAAGTTCGTTCCAAAAATCACGCTCCCGAAGGTTTCATTCCGTTTGGACTCTGTTTGATATTCATTTTCTTCGAAATACTGAAATAGGCAAAAAACAGCAATATGGGCTGGGCCTCCGGTTAGTAGGTTAGTCCCAAAAATGATATAAATGTGTAAAATAAAGACCATAAACATCCAAAAGGGGTAATATAATAGCATGGAACAATCAAAAATTATAGATACGTTGGAGACGTATCAAGCATCTAAGCTTAATTCCTGCTCGTCCTCGAGTAGGTAAATGATAAAAAAGAGAATTTTTGATGTGGAATGCTACCTAGCATAATTCATAATGTAATTTTCTTTATTTTGGCATGAATGTTCAGATCCAAATGAATACAAAATAAAAGTTCATATTGATAAAAGAAATAGTAACACTTCAAGCATACTAATCAAAGTAATCAAGTCTTCTCAAAATAGCATGGCAAAAGAAAGTTCATCCCTACAAAATCATATAGTTAGGCTATGCTTCATTTTCGTCACACAAAGATGTTCCCAACTTCTATACCCCGATGACAAGCCAAGCAATTTTTCATACTTAAATAATCTCAAACTTTTTCAACCTTCACGCAATACATGAGCGTGAGCCATGGATATAGCACTATGGGTGGAATAGAATATGATGATGGGGATTGTGTGGAGAAGACAAAAAAGGAGAAAGTCTCACATTGACGAGGATAATCAACGGGCTATGGAGATGCACATCAATTGATGTCAACATGAGGAGTAGGGATTGCCATGCAACGGATGCACTAGAGCTATAAATGAATGCTCAACAAAACAAAACTAGTGGGTGTATGATGTCTACTACACAACCTTCTTCTTGTAGACATTGTTGGGCCTCCAAGTGCAGAGGTTTGTAGGACAGTAGCAAATTTCCCTCAAGTGGATGACCTAAGGTTTATCAATCCGTGGGAGGCGTAGGATGAAGACGGTCTCTCTCAAACAACCCTGCAACCAAATAACAAAGAGTCTCTTGTGTCCCCAACACACCCAATACAATGGTAAATTGTATAGGTGCACTAGTTCGGCGAAGAGATGGTGATACAAGTGCAAAATAGATAGTAGATATAGGTTTTTGTAATCTGAAAATATAAAAACAGCAAGGTAACAAGTGGTAAAAGTGAGCGTAAACGGTATTGCAATGATAGGAAACAAGGCCTAGGGTTCATACTTTCACTAGTGCAAGTTCTCTCAACAATAATAACATAATTGGATCATATAACTGTCCCTCAACATGCAACAAAGAGTCACTCCAAAGCCACTAATAGCGGAGAACAAACGAAGAGATTATGGTAGGGTACGAAACCACCTCAAAGTTATTCTTTCCAATCAATCCGTTGGGCTATTCCTATAAGTGTCACAAACAGCCCTAGAGTTCGTACTAGAATAACACCTTAAGACACAAATCAACCAAAACCCTAATGTCACCTAGATACTCCAACGTCACCTCAAGTATCCATGGGTATGATTATACGATATGCATCACACAATCTCATATTCATCTATTCAACCAACACATAGAACCTCAAAGAGTGCCCTAAAGTTTCTACCAGAGAATCACGACGAAAACGTGTGCCAACCCCTATGCATAGGTTCATGGGCGGAACCCGCAAGTTGATCACAAAAACATACATCAAGTGAATCATGTGATATCACATTGTCACCACAGATACGGACGGCAAGACATACATCAAGTGTTCTCAAATCTTTAAAGACTCAATCCGATAAGATTACTTCAAGGGGAAAACTCAATTCATTACAAGAGAGTAGAGGGGGAGAAGAAACATAAGATCCAACTATATTAGCAAAGCTCGTGATACATCAAGATCATGCCAAATCAAGAACACGAGAGAGAGAGAGAGATCAAACAAATAGCTACTGGTACATACCCTCAGTCCCGAGGGTGAACTACTCCCTCCTTGTCATGGAGAACGTCGGGATGATGAAGATGGCCACCGGTGAGGGTTCCCCCCTCCGGCAGGGTGCCAGAACAGGGTCCCGATTAGTTTTTGGTGGCTCTGGAGGTTTTGCGGCGGCGGAACTCCCGATCTATCTTCTATTCTGGAAGTTTTATGATACGTAGGTATATATGGGTGCAGGGGGTTCGTCGATGGAGCTACGGGGGCCCCACGAGGCAGGGGGCGCGCCCTAGGGGGTAGGCGCCCCCCTCACCCTCGTGAGCACCTCCCTCATCTCCTGACGTAGGGTCCAAGTCTATCCGGTGGCTTTCCTTCCAAAAATAACTTCTCCAGTTGATTTCGTTCCGTTTTGACTCCGTCTGATATTCCTTTTCCTCGAAACACTGAAATAGGCATAAAACAAAATCAAACTGGGCCTCCGGTTAATAGGTTAGTCCCAAAAATAATATAAAAGTGGAAAATAAAGCCCAATATTGCCCAAAACAGTAGATAATATAGCATGGAGCAATCAAAAATTATAGATACGTTGGAGACGTATCAAGCATCCCCAAGCTTAATTCCTGCTCGTCCTCGAGTAGGTAAATGATAAAAAAGATAATTTTTGATACGGAGTTCTACTTGGCATAATTTCAATGTAATTCTTCTTAATTGTGATATGAATATTCAGATCCGAAAGATTCAAGACAAAAGTTCATATTGACATAAAAATAATAATACTTCAAGCATACTAATCAAAGTAATCATGTCTTCTCAAAATAGCATGGCAAAAGAAAGTTCATCCCTACAAAATCATATAGTTAGGCTATACTTCATTTTCATCACACAAAGATGTTCCCAACTTCTATACCCCCGATGAAAAGCCAAGCAATTGTTTCATACTTAAATAATCTCAAACTTTTTCAACTTTCACGCAATAGATGAGCTTGAGCCATGGATATAGCACTATGGGTGGAATAGAATATGATTATGGGGATTGTGTGGAGAAGACAAAAAAGGAGAAAGTCTCACATTGACGAGGATAATCAACGGGCTATGCAGATGCCCATCAATTGATGTCAACATGATGAGTAGGGATTGCCATGCAACGGATGCACTAGAGCTATGAATGCTCAACAAAAGAAAACTAGTGGGTGTGCATCCAACTTGCTTGCTCATGAAGACCTAGGGCATTTGAGGAAGCCCATCGTAGGAATATACAAGCCAAGTTCTATAATGAAAAATTCCCACTAGTATAAAAAGACAACTTATGAGACTCACTATATGAAAAATATGGTGCTACTTTGAAGCACAATATATGAGACTCACTACATGAAGAACATGGTGCTACTTTGAAGCACAAGTGTGGAAAAAGACATAGCAACATTGCCCTTTTATTTATTTTCTTTTTTTGGGGGGGACCTTTCCTTTTTTCTTTTTGGCCTTTCTCTTTTTTTTTGATTGGGCAATGCTCTATTAATGATGATCATCACACTTCTATTAATTACAACATAAGGATTACAACTCGAAACTTAGAACAAGATATGACTCTATATGAATGCCTCCGTGATGTGTACCGGGATGGTGCAATGACTCAAGAGTGACATGTATGAAAAATAATGCATGGTGGCTTTGCCACAAATACAATGTCAATTACATGATCATGCAATGGCAATATGACAAAAGTAAAGTATGTCATGATGATGATGATGAACGGAATGGTGGAAAGTTGCATGGCAATATATCTTGGAATGGCTATGGAAATGCCATAATAGGTAGGTATGGTGGCTGTTTTGAGGAAGATATAGGGAGGTTTATGTGTGATAGAGCGTGTCGTATCACGGGTTTGGATGCACCGCTGAAGTTTGCACCAACTCTCAAGGTGAGAAAGGGCAATGCACGGTACGAAGAGGCTAGCAAAGGCGGAAAGGTAAAAGTATGTATAATCCATGGACTTAGCATTAGTCAAAAGAACTCATATACTTATTGCAAAAATTTAGAAGTCATCAAAAATCAAGTACTACGCGCATGCTCCTAGGGGGATAGATCGGTAGGAAAATACCATCGCTCGTCCCCGACCGCCACTCATAAGGATGCACAAGCCAGGTACACTTCATGTTTCAAATTTGTTACACAACTTTAACCATACGTGCATGCTACGGGACTTGCTAACTTCAACACAAGCATTCTTTAAATTCATAATCACCCAACTAGCATGACTTTAATATCACTACCTCCATATCTCAAAACAATTATCAAGTATCAAACTTTTCTTAGTATCCAACACACTCATAAGAATTCTTACAAATCTTTTATGCTTAACATATTAGGATTATTTAAGAAAATTACCATGCTATATAAGACTCTCAAAATAATGTAAGTGAAGCATGAGAGTTCATCTATTTCTTCAAAATAAAACTACCATCGTGCTCTAAAAGATATAAGTGAAGCACTAGAGCAAACAACAAACTACTCCGAAAGATATAAGTGAAGATCAATGAGTAGTCGAATAATTATGTAGAGAAGACTCTCCCATTTAATAATTTCAGATCTTAGTATTGTATTCAAACAGCAAGCAAAGCTAAATAAAACTACATTGCAAGGATATCACAACTCATGTGAAGAAGCAAAAACTTAGGCTCAACCGATACTAACCGATAGTTGTTGGAGAAGAAAGGTGGGATGCCTACCGGGGCATCCCCATGCTTAGATGCTTGGCACTTCTTGAAATATTATCTTGGGGTTCCTTGGGGATCCCCAAGCTTGAGCTTTTATGCCTCCTTAATTCCTCTCATATCATGGTTTCTCTTTTTATCAAAAGCTTCATTCACAACAAACTCAACAAGAACTCGTGTGATAGGTTAGTATAAACCAATGCAAAACCTTATCATTTTCTACTGTAAAAAATCACTAAAATTATAATTCAACATTTAGTACTAAATGCCTCTGCATATTTAGAACTCCCGTCATCAAATGGAATCATTAAATAAGCAAAAATATGCAAACAATGCAAACATAACAGCAATCTGCCTAAACAAGACAGTCTGTAAAGAAAGCAGCAAAATCCATAATTCCCTAGCTCCAAAAATTATGAACTAAAAGAACCACTGTAATAAATTTATCAGAGCTCGATATGCAAAAAGATTCAACATTATACCAATCTCTGACTTTGCTAGGGAGTTTTTGCAACAGCGGTAAACTTTCTGTTTTCAAACAGCAACATGTATAGTAGCAAAATACGCATGGCAAAGGCTATCCTTGACTTCTTTTATTGAAACTAAAGATGCAAAACATTATGCTAACTAACAGCAAGCAAAACAAAATAAAATGACATGACGCTCCAAGCAAAACACATATCATGTGGTGAATAAAAATATAGCTCCAAGTAAAGTTACCGATGAACGAAGACGAAAGAGGGGATGCCTTCTGGGGCATCCCCAAGCTTAGGCTCTTGGTTATCCTTGAATATTACCATGTGGTGCCTTGGGCATCCCCAAGCTTAGGCTCTTGCCACTCCTTATTCCATAGTTCATCGAATCTTTACCCAAAACTTGAAAACTTCACAACACAAAACTTAACAGAAAACTCGTGAGCTCCGTTAGCGAAAGAAAACAAAACACCACTTCAAGGTACTGTAATGAACTCATTATTTATTTATATTGGTGTTAAACCTACTGCATTCCAACTTCTCTATGGTTTATAAACTATTTTACTAGCCATAGATTCATCAAAATAAGCAAACAACACATAGAAAACAGAATCTGTCAAAAACAGAACAGTCTGTAGTAATCTGTTACTAACGCAAACTTCTGGAACTCCAAAAATTCTAAAATACATTGGTGGACCTGAGAAATTTTTCTAGTAATCATGTGCAAAAATAATCAACTAAATATCACTCTCCAGTAAAAAGTTGAAGCTAATCTCGTGAGCGCTAAAGTTTCTGTTTTTTACAGCATGATCATAAAGACTTCACCCAAGTCTTCCCAAAGGTTCTACTTGGCACAAACACTAATTAAAACATAAAACCACATATAACCAGAAGCTAGATGGGTTATTTATTACTAAACAGAACCAAAAAGTAAGAAACTAAAATAAAATTGGGTTGCCTCCCAACAAGCGCTCTCGTTTAACGCCCTAGCTAGGCATGATGATTTCGATGATGCTCACAAAAAGATAGGAATTGAAACATAAAGAGAGCATCATGAAGAATATGACTAGCACATTTAAGTCTAACCCACTTCCTATTCATAGGGATTTTGTGAGCAAACAGCTTATGGGAACAATAATCAACTAGCATAGGAAGGCAAAACAAGCACAACTTCACAAATTGAAGCACATAGAGATGAAACTTGACATTATTGCAATTCCTACAAGCATATGTTCCTCCCTCATAATAATTTTTAGTAGCATCATGAATGAATTCAACAATATAACCAGCACCTAAAGCATTATTTTCATGATCTACTTGCATAGAAATTTTATTACTCTCCACATAAGCAAAATTCTTTTCACGAATAGTAGTGGGAGCAAACTAAACAAAATAACTATCATATGATTGAAAATTAAGATCAAGATGAAAAGTTTCATGGTTATAATTTTTCTTTAAAGCATACATGTCATCACAATAATCATCATATATAGGAGGCATGCTTTCATCATAGTAAATTTGCTCACCAAAGCTTGGGGGACAAAAAATATCTTCATCAAACATAGCTTCCCCAAGCTTGTGGCTTTGCATATCATTAGCATCATGGATATTCAAGGAGTTCATACTAAAAACATTACAATCATGCTCATCATTCAAATATTTAGTGCCAAACAATTTAATGCATTCTTCTTCTAACACTTTGGCACAATTTTCCTTTCCATCATACTCACGAAAGATATTAAAAAGATAAAGAGTATGAGACAAACTCAATTCCATTTTTTGTAGTTTTCTTTTATAAACTAAACTAGTGCTAAAACAAGAAACAAAAAGATTCGATTGCAAGATCTAAAGATATACCTTCAAGCACTCACCTCCCTGGCAACGGCGCCAGAAAAGAGCTTGATGTCTACTACACAACCTTCTTCTTGTAGACGTTGTTGGGCCTCCAAGTGCAGAGGTTTGTAGGACAGTAGCAAATTTCTCTCAAGTGGATGACCTAAGGTTTATCAATCCATGGGAGGCGTAGGATGAAGATGGTCTCTCTCAAACAACCCTGCAACCAAATAACAAAGCGTCTATTGTGTCCCCAACACACCCAATACAATGGTAAATTGTATAGGTGCACTAGTTCGGCGAAGAGATGGTGATACAAGTGCAAAATAGATAGTAGACATAGGTTTTTGTAATCTGAAAATATAAAAACAGCAAGGTAACAAGTGGTAAAAGTGAGCGTAAACGGTATCGCAATGAAAGGAAACAAGGCCTAGGGTTCATACTTTCACTAGTGCAAGTTCTCTCAACAATAATAACATAATTGGATCATATAAGAATCCCTCAACATGCAACAAAGAGTCACTCCAAAGCCACTAATAGAAGAGAACAAACGAAGAGATTATGGTAGGGTACGAAACCACCTCAAAGTTATTCTTTCCAATCAATCCGTTGGGCTATTCCTATAAGTGTCACAAACAGCCCTAGAGTTCGTACTAGAATAACACCTTAAGACACAAATCAACCAAAACCCTAATGTCACCTAGATACTCCAATGTCACCTCAAGTATCCATGGGCATGATTATATGATATGCATCACACAATCTCAGATTCATCTATTCAACCAACACACAGAACCTCAAAGAGTGTCCTAAAGTTTCTACCGGAGAATCACGACGAAACCGTGTGCCAACCCCTATGCATAGGTTCATGGGTGGAAGCCGCAAGTTGATCACCAAAACATACATCAAGTGAATCACGTGATATCCCATTGTCACCATAGATACGCACGGCAAGACATACATCAAGTGTTCTCAAATCTTTAAAGACTCTATCAGATAAGATTACTTCAAGTGAATACTCAATTCATTACAAGAGAGTAGAGGGGGAGAAGAAACATAAGATCCAACTATATTAGCAAAGCTCGCGATACATCAAGATCGTGCCAAATCAAGAACACGAGAGAGAGAGATCAAACACATAGCTACTGGTACGTACCCTCAGCCCCGAGGGTGAACTACTCCCTCCTCGTCATGGAGAATGCTGGGATGATGAAGATGGCCACCGGTGAGGGTTCCCTCCTCCGGCAGGGGTCCCGATTGGTTTTTGGTGGCTCTGGAGGTTTTGCGGCAGCGGAACTCCCGATCTATCTTCTGTTCTGGAAGTTTTACGATACGTAGGTATATATGGGTGCAGGGGGTACGTCGGTGGAGCTACGGGGGCCCCACGAGGCAGGGGGGCGCGCCCTAGGGGGGTGGGCGCTCCCCCCACCCTCGTGAGCACCTCCCTCATCTCCTGACGTAGGGTCCAAGTCTATCCGGTGGCTTTCCTTCCAAAAATAACTTCTCCAGTTGATTTTGTTCCGTTTTGACTCCGTCTGATATTCCTTTTCCTCGAAACACTGAAATAGGCAAAAAACAGCAAATCTGGGCTGGGCCTCCGGTTAATAGGTTAGTCCCAAAAATAATATAAAAGTGGAAAATAAAGCCCAATATTGCCCAAAACAATAGATAATATAGCATGGAGCAATCAAAAATTATAGATACGTTGGAGACATATCAGTGTGCATCCAACTTGCTTGCTCACGAAGAACTAGGGCATTTGAGGAAGCCCATCGTAGGAATATACAAGCCAAGTTCTATAATGAAAAATTCCCACTAGTATGAAAAATACAACTTATGAGACTCACTATATGAAAAACATGGTGCTACTTTGAAGCACAATATATGATACTCACTACATGAAGAACAAGGTGCTACTTTGAAGCACAAGTGTGGAAAAAGAGATAGTAACATTGCCCTTTTTATTTATTTTCTTTTTTTGGGCCTTTTTCTTTTTCTTTTTGGCCTTTTTCTTTTTTGGGCAATGCTCTAATAATGATGATCATCACACTTCTATTGATTACAACATAAGGATTACAACTCGAAACTAGAACAAGATATGACTCTATATGAATGCCTCCGTGATGTGTACCGGGATGGTGCAATGAATCAAGAGTGACATGTATGAATAATAATGCATGGTGGCTTTTCCACAGATACGATGTCAACTACATGATCATGCAATGGCAATATGACAAAAGTAAAGTATGTCATGATGATGATGAACGGAACGGTGGAAAGTTGCATGGCAATATATCTCGGAATGGCTATGGAAATGCCATAATAGGTAGGTATGGTGGCTGTTTTGAGGAAGATATAGGGAGGTTTATGTGTGATAGAGCGTATCGTATCACGGGGTTTGGATGCATCGGCGAAGTTTGCACCAACTCTCAAGGTGAGAAAGGGCAATGCATGGTACCGAAGAGGCTACCCAAGGCGGAAAGGTAAAAGTGTGTATAATCCATGGACTCAACATTAGTCAAAATAACTCATATACTTATTGCAAAAAATTAGAAGTCATCAAAAATCAAGTACTACGCGCATGCTCCTAGGGGGATAGATTGGTAGGAAAAGACCATCGCCGTCCCCGACCGCCACTCATAAGGATGCACAAGCCAGGTACACTTCATGTTTCAAATTTGTTACACAACTTTAACCATACGTGCATGCTACGGGACTTGCTAACTTCAATACAAGCATTCTACCCAACTAGCATGACTTTAATATCACTACCTCCATATCTCAAAACAATTATCAAGTATCAAGTTGATCATAGCATCCAATTCACTTCCTATGATAGTTTTTATTATACCCAACTTGGATGCCTACCATCCTAGGACCAATTTTATAACCATAGAAAATACCATGCTGTTCTAAAAGACTCTCAAAATAATATAAGTGAAGCATGAGAGACTAGCAATGTCTTCAAAATTAAGACACCACCGTGCTTTAAAAGATATAAGTGAAGCACTAGAGCAAAAACTATCAAGCTCAAAAGATATAAGTGAAGCACATAGAGTATTCTAGCAAATTCTAATCAAATAGTCTTCTCCCAAAAGGTGTGTACAGCAAGGATGATTGTGGTAAGCTAAAAAGAAAAGACTAATATAATACACGACGCTCCAAGCAAAACACATCATGTGGCGAATAAAAATATAGCTCCAAGTAAAGTTACTAATGAACGAAGACGAAAGAGGGGATGCCTTCCCGGGGCATCCCCAAGCTTAGGCTTTTGGATATTCTTGAATGTCTTGGGGTGCCTTGGGCATCCCGAAGCTTAGGCTCTTACCAGCCTTTATTCCATAGTCCATAAAAGCTTTACCCAAAACTTGAAAACTTCACAACACAAAACTCAACAGAAAATCTTATAAGCTCCATTAGTGAAAGAAAACAAAACCACCACATAAGGTACTGCAATGAACTCATTATTTATTTAATTTGGTGTTAAACCTACAGTATTCCAACTTCTCTATGGATCATAAGCTATTTTATTGACCATAGATTCATCAAAATAAGCAAACAACACACGAAAAACAGAATCTGTCAAAAACAGAACAGTCTGTAGTAATCTGTAACTAATGCAAACTTCTGAACTCAAAACATTCAGACAAAATATGAAGACCTAGGAAATTTGTTTATTGATCAGCAGCAATTGGAATCACTATTTTATCACGTTCTGGTGATTTTTAACAATTGTTTTCGTGAACCGAAAGTTTCTGGAAATTAGAGCAAGATCAAATAACTATCATCCAAGAAGATCCTATAGGTTTAACTTGGCACAAACACTAATTAAAATATAAAACCACATCTAAACAGAAGGTAGATGGATTATTTATTCCTAAACAGAAACAAAAACAAAAAACACACAGAAAATTGGGTTGCCTCCTAACTAGCGCTATCGTTTAACGCCCCTAGCTAGGCATAAAAGCAAGGATAGATCTAACGAGTGCCATCTTTGGCACTAAACTCATAAGTAGCACGCATGATAGATTCATAAGGTAATTTAACTTTCTTTCTTGGAAAGTGCTCCATGCCTTTCTTTAAGGGCAATTGGAATCTAATATTCCCTTCCTTCATATCAATAATCGCACCAATCGTTCTAAGGAAAGGTCTACCAAGAATAAATAGGGCAAGAAGGATCGCAATCTATATCAAGAACGATAAAATCTACGGGCACCAAATTTATATTTGCAACAATAAGAACATCATTGATCCTTCCCATAGGCTTTTTAATGGTGGAATCTGCAAGGTGCAAATTTACAGAACAATCATCAAGATCATGGAAACCTAGAATATCACATAAATTTTTCAGAATCGTGGAAACACTAGCACCCAAATCACACAAAGCAAAACACACATAATCTTTAATTTTAATCTTTATAGTAGGTTCCCACTCATCGTTAAGTTTTCTAGGTATAGAAACTTCCAAATTAAGTTTTTCATCATAAGATTGCATCAAGGCATCAACAATATGCTTGGTAAAAGCTTTGTTTTGACTATAAGCATGAGGAGAATTAACAACGGATTGCAACAAGGAAATACAACCTTTTATAGAGCAATAATCATAATCAAATTCCTTGAAATCCGAGATAGTAAGTTCAACATTATTAGAAGTTGAGGATTCTCCAATCTCACTTTTACCAAATTTAGCATTAAGATCTAAAGACTCCGAATTCTTGGGACGCCTTCTAGGCAAAGTTGATTCATCATCAGTCCCATAATCATCAACATTCATATTGCAAAACATAGATCTAATCGGAGACGCATCAATAACTTTAAGATCCTCATCATTATTTTCATGTAATTTTTCTGGTTTAGCGGCCATCTTATTGACTAAGGTGGCTTGCTTGTCAGAAATTTTGGCTATAGCATTTTCAAGCCGGGTAATTTGAGCGTTAACACCATAGAATTCTTTATCCATACCACCAAGCTCTTTGTTCATAAACTCCAAAAAACTTTTTTGTTCCTTAAGCTCTTTTCTAAATAAATTATCATGCTCAAATTGCAAATTCATAAAGCTTCTAATATTTGATTCAGTCTCATCCATCCTTTTGAGAAGGTGGTCAGGACCCTTAGGCGCAGCCATAAGGTCAAACAAGCAAACAAGCACACAAAAGAGGGAAAGCGAAAAGAGAGGAGGAGATTGGGAAAGAGAAGGCGAATAAAACGGCAAGGGTGAAGTGGGGGAGAGGAAAACGAGAGGCAAATGGCAAATAATGTAAATGCGAGGGAGATGGGTTTGTGATGGGTACTTGGTATGTCTTGACTTGAGCGAAGACCTCCCCGGCAACGGCGCCAGAAATCGCACGTTGGCGCGAGGTCGAATCTTGACTTGACTTGGTGGAAGCCTCCCCGGCAACGGCGCCAGAAATCCTTCTTGCTATGTCTTGAGCTTGCGTTGGTTTTCCTCGAAGAGGAGAGGGTGATGCAGCAAGTGTAGCGTAAGTATTTCCCTCAGTTTTTGAGAACCAAGGTATCAATCCAGTAGGAGGCTCCTCAAAAGTCCCACGCACCTACACAAACAACCAAGAACTCGCAACCAACACAATAAAGGGGTTGTCAATCCCTTCACGGCCACTTCATGAAAGTGAGATCTAATAAAGATAGTATGATAAGGTAAATATATTTTTGGTATTTTATAATATGGATGCAAAAAGTAAAGATGCAAATAAAAGTAGATTGAAAGCAAATATGATAAGAGATAGACCCTGGGGCCATAGGTTTCACTAGAGGCTTCTCTCAAGATAGCATAAGTATTACAGTGGGTGAACAAATTACTGTCGAGCAATTGATAGAAAAGCGCATAGTTATGAGATTATCTAGGCATGATCATGTATATAGGCATCACGTCCATAACAAGTAGACCGACTCTGCGCATCTACTACTATTACTCCACACATCGACCACTATCCAGCATGCATCTAGAGTATTAAGTTAATAAGAACAGTAACGCATTAAGCAAGATGACATGATGTAGAGGGATAAACTCATGCAATATGATATAAACCCCATCTTGTTATCCTCGATGGCAACAATACAATACGTGCCTTGCAACCCTTTCGGTCACTGGGTAAGGACACCGCAAGATTGAACCCAAAGCTAAGCACCTCTCCCATGGCAAGAAAGACCAATCTAGTAGGCCAAACCAAACTGATAATTCGAAGAGACTTGCAAAGATAACTCAATCATACATAAAAGAATTTAGAGAAGATTCAAATATTATTCATAGATAAACTTGATCATAAACCCACAATTCATCGGATCTCGACAAACACACCGCAAAAAGAGTTTACATCCAATAGACCTCCACAAGAGAGGGGAGAACATTGTATTGAGATCCAAAAAGAGAGAAGAATCCATCTAGCTAATAACTATGGACCCGTAGGTCTGTGGTAAACTACTCGCAACTCATCGGAGGGGCAAGGATGTTGATGTATAGGCCCTCCGTGGTTGATTCCCCCTCCGGCAGAGTGCCGGCGAAGGCTCCAAGATTAGATCTCGCGGATACAGAAGGTTACGGTGGTGGATATTGTGTCTCGTGGTGCCCCTGGATGTTTTTGGGGTACGTAGGTATATATAGGAGGAAGAAGTACGTCGGTGGCCGCCCAAGGGGCCCACGAGACAGGGGGCGCGCCCTATAGGGGGGGGGCCCTCCTATCTCGTGGCTTCCCCGGAAGCTTCTTGACTTGCACTCAAAGTTCTCTGAATCACGTTCGTTCCAAAAATCATGCTCCCGAAGGTTTCATTCCGTTTGGACTCCGTTTGATATTCCTTTTCTTCGAAATACTAAAATAGGCAAAAAAACAGCAATATGGGCTGGGCCTCCGGTTAGTAGGTGATACGTCTCCAACGTATCTGTAATTTTTGATTGCTCCATGCTATATTATCTACTGTTTAAGGCAATATTGGGCTTTATTATCCACTTTTATATTATTTTTGGGACTAACCTATTAACCGGAGGCCCAACCCAGATTTGTTGTTTTATGCATATTTCAGTGTTTTGAAGAAAAGGAATATCACACGGAGTCAAAACGGAACGAAATCAACTGGAGAAGTTATTTATGGAAGGAAACCCACCTGATGGACTTGGACCCCACGTCAGAAGATACGGGAGGTGCTCACGAGGGTGGGGGGCGCGCCCACCTCGGGCGCCCCCGCCTCGTGGGGCCCCGTAGCTCCACCGACGTACTCCTTTCACCCATATATACCTATGTACCCTAAAACTTCCAGAACAGAAGATAGATCGGGAGTTCCGCCGCCGCAAGCCTCTGTAGCCACCAAAAACCAATCGAGACCCTGTTCCGGCACCCTGCCGGAGGGGCGGAACCCATCACCGGTGGCCATCTTCATCATCCCGGCGCTATCCATGACGAGGAGGGAGTAGTTCACCCTCGGGGCTGAGGGTATGTACCAGTAGCTATGTGTTTGATCTCTCTCTCTCTCTCTCTCTCTCTCTCTCTCTCTCTCTCTCGTGTTCTCTCTCGTGTTCCCTCTATGGCACGATCTTGATGTATCTCGAGCTTTGCGATTGTAGTTGGATCTTATGATGTTTCTCCCCCTCTACTCTCTTGTGATGAATTGAGTTTCCCCTTTGAAGTTATCTTATCGGATTGAGTCTTTTATGAGAACACTTGATGTATGTTTTTCCGTGATTATCTGTGGTGACAATGGGATATCATGTGCCATTTGATGTATGTTTTGGTGATCAACTTGCGTGTTTCGTGACATTGGGAACCTATGCATAGGGGTTGGCACACGTCCTTGACTCTCCGATAGAAACTTTGGGGCACTCTTTGAAGTACTTTTATGTTGGTTGGATGAATCTAAGATTGTGTGATGCATATCGTATAATCATGCCCACGGATACTTGACGTGACAATGGAGTATCTAGGTGACATTAGGGTTTTGGTTGATTTGTGTCTTAAGGTGTTATTCTAGTACGAACTCTTTTATAGATTGATCCGAAAGAATAGCTTTGAGGTGGTTTCGTACCCTACCATAATCTCTACGTTTGTTCTCGCTATTAGTGGCTTTGGAGTGACTCTTTGTTGCATGTTGAGGGATTGTTATATGATCTATCTATGTTATTATTGTTGAGAGAACTTGCACTAGTGAAAGTATGAACCCTAGGCCTTGTTTCCTATCATTGCAATACCGTTTACGCTCACTTTTACCACTTGTTACCTTGCTGTTTTTATTATTTCAGATTACAAAAACCTATACCTACCATCCATATTGCACTTGTATCACCATCTCTTCGCCGAACTAGTGCACCTATACAATTTACTATTGTATTGGGTGTGTTGGGGACACAAGAGACTCTTTGTTATTTGGTTGCAGGGTTGCTTGGGAGAGACCATCTTCATCCTAAGCCTCCCACGGATTGATAAACCTTAGGTCATCCACTTGAGGGAAATTTGCTACTGTCCTACAAACCTGTGCACTTGCAGGCCCAACAACGTCTACAAGAAGAAGGTTGTGTAGTAGACATCAAGCTCTTTTCTGGCGCCGTTGCCGGGAAGGCTAGGTAAGTGAAGGTATATCTTTAGATCTTGCAATCGAATCTTTTTGTTTCTTGTTTTAGCACTAGTCTAGTTTATAAAAGAAAACTACAAAAAAATGGAAATGAGTTTGTCTCATACGCTTCATCTTTTTAATATCTTTCGTGAGTATGATGGAAAGGAAAATTGTGCCCAAGTGTTAGAAGAAGAATGCATTAGAATGTTTGGCACTAAAAATTTGAATGATGAGCATGATTGCAATGTTGTTAGTATGAGTTCCTTGAAGATCCATGATGCTAATGATATGCAAAGTCACAAGCTTGGGGAAGCTATGTTTGATGAAGATGATATTTTTTGTCCCCCAACCTTTGATGAGCAAATTAACTATGATGAAAGCATGCCTCCTATCAATGATGATTATTGTGATGACATGTATGCTTTAAAGAATAATTATAACCATGAAACTTGTCATCTTGATCTTAATTTTCAATCATATGATAGCTATTTTGTTGAGTTTGCTCCCACTACTATTGGTGAGAAGAATTTTGCTTATGTGGAGAGTAATAAAATTTCTATGCTTGTAGATCATGAAAAGAATGCTTTAGGTTCTGGTTATATTGTTTAATTCATTCGTGATGCTACTGAAAATTATTATGAGGGAGGAATATATGCTTGTCGGAATTGCAATAATATCATGTTTCCTCTCTATGTGCTTAAAGTTTTGAAGTTATGTTTGTTTTACCTTCCTATGCAAGTTGATTCTTGTTCCCATAAGTTGTTTGCTCACAAAATCCCTATGCATAGGAAGTGGGTTAGACTTAAATGTGCTAGCCATATTCTTCATGATGCTCTCTTTATGTTTCAATTCTTATCTTTATGTGAGCATCATTTAAATCGTCATGCCTAGCTAGGGGCGGTAAACGATAGCGCTTGTTGGGAGGCAACCCAATTTTATTTTAGTTTCTTAATTTTTGCCTCTTTTTAGGAATAAATAATCCATATAGCTTCTGTTTAGATGTGGTTTTATGTTTTAATTAGTGTTTGTGCCAAGTAGAACCTTTCGGAAGACTTGGGTGAAGTCTTTATGATCATGCTGTAAAAAAACAGAAACTTTAGCGCTCACGAGATTAGCTATAACTTTTTACTGGAGAGTTCTATTTAGTTGATTCTTTTTGCACATGATTACTAGACAAATTACTAAGGTCCACCAATTTATTTTAGAATTTTGGAGTTCCAGAAGTTTGCGTTAGTTACATATTACTACAGACTGTTCTGTTTTTGACAGATTCTGTTTTCATTGTGTTGTTTGCTTATGTTGATGAATGTATGGCTAGTAAAATAGTTTATAAACCATAGAGAAGTTGGAATACAGTAGGTTTAAAACCAATATAAATAAAGAATGAGTTCATTACAGTATCTTGAAGTGGTGTTTTGTTTTCTTTCGCTAACAGAGCTTACGAGTTTTCTGTTAAGTTTTGTGTTGTGAAGTTTTCAAGTTTTGGGTTTAGATTCGATGGACTATGGAATAAGGAGTGTAAAGAGCCTAAGATTGGGGATGCCCAAGGCACCCCAAGGTAATATTCAAGGATAACCAAGCTTCTAAGCTTGGGGATGCCCCGGAAGGCATCCCCTCTTTCGTCTTCGTTCATCGGTAACTTTACTTGGAGCTATATTTTTATTCACCACATGATATGTGTTTTGCTTGTAGCGTCATGTCATTTTGTTTTGCTTTGCTTGCTGTTTGAATAAAATACCAAGATCTGAAACTATTAAATGGGAGAGTCTTCACATAATTGTATAATTATTCGATTACTCATTGATCTTCACTTATATCTTTCGGAGTAGTTTGTCATTTGCTCTAGTGCTTCACTTATATCTTTTAGAGCATGGTGGTAGTTTTATTTTGAAGAAATAGTTGAACTCTCATGCTTCACTTATATTATTTTGAGAGTCTTAAATAGCATGGTAATTTGCTTAAATAATCCTAATATGCTAAGCATACAAGATTTGTAAGAATTCTTATGAGTGTGTTGAATACTAAGAGAAGTTTGATGCTTGATGATTGTTAAGAGATATGAAGATGATATTAGAGTCATGCTAGTTGAGTAGTTGTGAATTTGAGAGATACTTGTGTTAAAGTTTGTGATTCCCGTAGCATGCACGTATGGTGAACCGTTATGTGATGAAGTCGGAGCATGATTTATTTATTGATTGTCTTCCTTATGAGTGGCTGTCGGGGACGAGCGATGGTCTTTTCCTACCAATCTATCCCCCTAGGAGCATGCGCGTAATACTTTGCTTTGATAACTTGTAGATTTTTGCAATAAGTATATGAGTTGTTCATGACTAATGTTGAGTCCATGGATTATACGCACTTTCCCCATCCTTCCACCATTGCTAGCCTCTCTAATACCGCGCACTTTTCGCCGGTATCATACACCCACCATATCCTTCCTCAAAACAGCCACCATACTTACCTATCATGGCATTTCCATAGCCATTCCGAGATATATTGCCATGAAACTTTCCACCGTCCCGTTTCTTATGACACTCTCCATCATTGTCATATTGCTAGCATGATCATGTAGTTGACATCGTATTTGTGGCAAGGCCACCGTTCATAATTCTTTCATACATGTCACTCATGAGTCATTGCACATCCTACACATCACGGAGGCATTCATATAAAGTCATACTTTGTTCTAAGAATCGAGTTGTAATTGTTGAGTTGTAAGAAAATAAAAGTGTGATGATCATCATTATTAGAGCATTGTCCCAGTGAGGAAAGGATGATGGAGACTATGATTCCCCCACAAGTCGGGATGAGACTCCGGACGAAAAAAATAAAAAACAGAGAAAAAAGAGGCCATAAAAAAGAGAAAAGGCCCAAATAAAAAGAAAATAAAAAATGAAAGAAAAAGAGAGAAGGGGCAATGCTACTATCCTTTTACCACACTTGTGCTTCAAAGTAGCCCCAAGATCTTCATGATAGAGAGTCTCTCATTTTGTCACTTTCATATACTAGTGGGAATTTTTCATTACAGAACTTGGCTTGTATATTCCAATGATGGGCTTCCTCAAATGCCCTAGGTCTTCGTGAGCAAGCGAGTTGGATGCACACTCACTTAGTTTCTTTTGTTGAGCTTTCATATACTTATAGCTCTAGTGCATCCGTTGCATGGCAATCCCTACTCACTCACTTTGATATCTATTGATGGGCATCTCCATAGCCCGTTGATACGCCTAGTTGATGTGAGACTATCTTCCCCTCTTTTTGTCTTCTCCACAACCACTATTCTATTCCACATATAGTGTTATATCCATGGCTCACGCTCATGTATTGCGTGAAGATCGAAAAAGTATTGAAAATGTTAAAGTATGAAACAATTGCTTGGCTTGTCATCGGGGTTGTGCATGATTTAAATAATTTGTGTGGTGAAGACAGAGCATAGCCAGACTATATGATTTTGTAGGGATAACTTTCTTTGGCCATGTTATTTTGAGAAGACATAATTGCTTTGTTAGTATGCTTGAATTATTATTATTTTTATGTCAATATGAACTCTTGTCTTGAATCTTTCGGATCTGAATATTCATATGACAAGTAAGAAGAATTACATTGAAATTATGCCAAGTAGCACTCCGCATCAAAAATTCTTTTTTGTCCTTTACCTACTCGAGGACGAGCAGGAATTAAGCTTGGGGATGCTTGATACGTCTCCAACGTATCTATAATTTTTGATTGCTCCATGCTATATTATCTACTGTTTTAGGCAATATTGGGATTTATTATCCACTTTTATATTATTTTTTGGACTAACCTATTAACCGGAGGCCCAGCCAAGATTTGTTGTTTTATGCCTATTTCAGTGTTTCGAGGAAAAGGAATATCAAACGGAATCAAAACGGAACGAAATCAACTGGAGAAGTTATTTTTGGAAGGAAACCCACCTGATGGACTTGGACTCCACGTCAGAAGATACGGGAGGTGCTCACGAGGTAGGGGGGGGCGCCCACCCCGGGCGCGCGCCTCATGGGCCCCCCGTAGCTCCACCGACGTACTCCTTTCACCCATATATACCTATGCACCCTAAAACTTCTAGAACAGAAGATAGATCGGAAGTTCCGCCGCCGCAAGCCTCTGTAGCCACCAAAAACCAATTGAGACCCTGTTCCGGCACCCTGCCGAAGGGGGGAACCCATCACCAGTGGCCATCTTCATCATCCCGACGCTATCCATGACGAGGAGGGAGTAGTTCACCCTCGGGGCTGAGGTTATGTACCAGTAGCTATGTGTTTGATCTCTCTCTCTCTCTCTCTCTCTCTCTCTCTCTCTCGTGTTCTCTGTCGTGTTCCCTCTATGGCACGATCTTGATGTATCCCGAGCTTTCCTATTGTAGTTGGATCTTATGATGTTTCTCCCCCTCTACTCTCTTGTGATGAATTGAGTTTCCCCTTTGAAGTTATCTTATCGGATAGAGTCTTTTATGAGAACACTTGATGTATGTCTTGCCGTGATTATCTGTGGGTGACAATGGGATATCATGTGCCACTTGATGTATGTTTTGGTGATCAACTTGCGGGTTTTGTGACATTGGGAACCTATGCATAGGGGTTGGCACACGTTCTTGACTCTCCGATAGAAACTTTGGGGCACTCTTTTAAGTACTTTTATGTTGGTTGGATGAATCTGAGATTGTGTGATGCATATCGTATAATCATGCCCACGGATACTTGAGGTCACAATGGAGTATCTAGGTGACATTAGGGTTTTGGTTTATTTGTGTCTTAAGGTGTTATTCTAGTACGAACTCTTTTATAGATTGATCCGAAAGAATAGCTTTGAGGTGGTTTCGTACTCTACCATAATCTCTACGTTTGTTCTCCTCTATTAGTGGCTTTGGAGTGACTCTTTGTTGCATGTTGAGGGATTGTTATATGACCTATCTATGTTATTATTGTTGAGAGAACTTGCACTAGTGAAAGTATGAACCCTAGGCCTTGTTTCCTATCATTGTAATACCGTTTATGCTCACTTTTACCACTTGTTACCTTGATGTTATTATTATTTCAGATTACAAAAACCTATACCTACCATCCATATTGCACTTGTATCACCATCTCTTCGCCGAACTAGTGCACCTATACAATTTACTATTGTATTGGGTGTGTTGGGGACACAAGAGGCTCTTTGTTATTTGGTTGCAGGGTTGCTTGAGAGAGACAATCTTCATCCTAAGCCTCCCACGAATTGATAAACCTTAGGTCATCCACTTGAGGAAAATTTGCTACTGTCCTACAAACCTGTGCACTTGCAGGCCCAACAACATCTACAAGAAGAAGGTTGTGTAGTAGACATCAGTAGGTTAGTCCCAAAAATGATATAAATGTGTAAAATAAAGCCCATAAAAATCCAAAAGGGGTAATATAATAGCATGGAACAATAAAAAATTATAGATACGTTGGAGACGTATCAATGTCCGTCGCCTTTCCCTCACGAGCTCCTCGCGAGCGGGACTGTGCGAAGCATGCGCGCGCCGAGCGCGCGCTAGCATTGCGACTAGTGCTCACCCCATGTAGGCCCTTTCCGATGGGGCAACGAGCTCCGCAAGGTTCTCAGGAACTCGACACATCGTAGCCCAGCTCAAAGCTGGCGCTGACTAAGGTAATCCAACACAGAAAACTCGCATCAGGATTCGCAAGTTCACATCGCATGGAAAAGTAAAACTGTAGGTTGCTTACATGAGGGACCCCCCCCCTCTCAAAATGCTCTCACGAGTTTTTCAAGGGCCACACCCGAGTTTGTGCGCAGGGTGAAATGACAGGAGAACAAGGGATCAGCCAGAAATGTCGCTCGTTATGTCACCCATGGATGCATCACTCGCGTCGTCATTGTCTTCATCGGCATTGTCGCCGCCATCGGCGACGCCTCCCACGCCGTCCTCGACCACGGCGCCTTCGTCTGCGGCGACCACCACTGCGTCGTCCTTGGAAGTTAATTCCCTGACCAACGCGTCCACATTGTCCTCAAGCCAACACCTCGGTGAAGAAGGTCAGGTGGCTGGCGTAGTCATTTGAGTGAGGGGTCGGCGCCTCCACGTCGCAAATATGGCCCAGGGCGATATTGGCCCTGTTCCGGAGATCCTGAAGCATAGGGGCATGCTCGTGCTCCAGCGTTCGGCGTTGGAGCACATGCTCCGTGTTTTTCCTCACGACGGCCTCCGCGTTATCAACCCGCCTCCGGAGGGAACGTAGCTCGGCACGGGCGGAGGCCAAGTCCGCCTGCGCCCACACCAGGGCGGCAGCCGTGGCTTCCGCGCGCCTCTCAGCCTCGTCCAACCTGGGCCTGAGGGCAGCGGCCCTGCCCTCGTCTTGCACACCCGCAAGCTTCAGCTTCAAGTCGTACCTACCCGCCAGATCCGCGCGAAGCTCAGGCACCCGGCGGTTCACCTCCTCCTCAACTCCAGCCTCGCGAGCCCCGACGGCGTCTTCCGCTTGGGCAACTTGACGCTCCCTTGTCTCCAGTTGCTCGAGCTCGCGGCTAAGCTCCATGGCCTCCAGGGCCAGCGCCTCCTCACGCTTCCTGACCTCCTCTTCCTCCGCGGGCGTCCCCCTCAGCGATGCAAGAGCAGCCCTGCGCGCCTCCACTTGCTGCTCGAGAGACACGCTCCCGGCCTGGAGCTCCCACGCGCGCTTCTCCGCAGCCTTGCGGCGGCGATCAGCCTCGCGAGCCTCTTCCAAGGCTCGTGAGCGGGCTTCATGGGAAACCTTGAGAGATGCCTCGGCCTTCGCGTTCTCAAAGTCACACTGATAGCGGCCGAGGTTGATGGCCACCTTTAGCTTGCGCCGCTCCTCCGCCGGCCGGAGACCTTCAGCCTCAAGATGCGAATCGACACTTGCGAGCTCTTCACCAAGTTGGCTCATCGCGTTTATCGCTTCCTTGAAGAGCTCATGGCAAACCACGCTCCGCCCGCGCTCAAGATTGAACGCCCGGCCTACTTCGTCCTCCACCTTGGGGGATGCGGGCGGGGCGCCAAGCAGCGCACCACCCCTCGGCAGGGGGCTGGGGGTTGGCGCCACACCTGACACCAGCCCGTCCTCGCGAGAAGCCCAAGCCGGCGGGGGCTCAGTGATTGAAGAAGAGCCGAGGATCGAAGCCAACAAATTGCCGTTAAGGACCAGCGGAGGAGTCTTGGGCACGCCTGCCAGGCTCCATGCCAGACAAAGGGGGAGAAGCGACGAGGCCGCAGGTTCAGCGCGCCAGGAAGGCAGGAGTGCCCCTTCAACCAAACCTGCTCCAGGGGCAACCAGCGGACCCGGAGCGCTCATGACCGGCGGAAGAGTTAAGGAAGAAGGAGGCCGGTTCTCAGGAGACTCAGCAGTCTCGGTGGAAGGAGCCCGGAAAGACTGGCGTCAGACGAAGAAAGCGGCACACAGAGAGCCACAGCGATACGATACTTACACATCAACGGCTATGTACTTCCTCCTCTTCAGCGGCCCAATATGTTTATGCCGCTGGGAGATCCTTTCCTCTTGCGGAGCTCCTCGAAGTCCACACAAAGACGACCAAAATGCTGGACGTGACGGCCGGTGCGCAGCGGGGCCGAAGAAGAGCTCGGAAGAATACCTTCAGGGGTGCCCGGTTGCGGCGAACAGCTGGGCACCGCTTCACCACGACCTCCCGAGGCTCCTAGAGCCTTGGCCTCGGGAGTCGCATGCAGCGTCTCCTCAGCTGCCGACACCCCAGGAGGGGGGTGGCAAGCTCCTGAGGATGATGCCCCAGGATCACCACTCGGCGCGTAGTCCTCAGTGCTCGAGCCGCCAGTCTCCGCCTGAGCTCGCCCACCTGCACCATCACTTGGGGCGAGCCCAGTGTCAGGGGCAAGGAAGGGAACCATGACGACGGGGTTCTCACGAGGACCCTCCAGGCCGATTGGTCTCGGCCCCCATTCATCAAAGAGAGGCATGTCCTTTACAAATTCATCCTTATTCTTGCAGCGGTACAGCAAACAGTTCTTCCCAGGCAGTTCAGCCGGCAGAAAGATACCCGTCAGGACCTTGAGCACTGTTCGCCGCGTCCCAAGGAGGAGCCCGGACTCCTGAAACCTCATGTTTTCCTGGCTGCTGAGCAAGGTCCACATTGGGCGAGAATGGCGCTGAAGCGGAGCGACCCGGCATTGGACGAAATCCTTCACCACCATCGGTGCGGTTACGCCGCGATCCTTCATCAGCCTCAACCTGAGCCAGATGCAGGCAAGGCCGGGCCTCGCGAGCCGCTGATGGCCCTAGCCGGGGTTAGGAACAGCAGGCCCCGACGGAGCCTAAAGCAGAGGACTGAGCACACCAGCACCGACGAACACCCATCATGTCCGGAATTCACTCGTGGATGGAGGAAGCTCGAAATCGATCCCCTCACCCGCCGTCGCAGCCACGGCCTGGAAGCTCACGCACCCCGAGCATTGCTGAGGGTCGGCCAGATGCAATGAGAAGAAGTGACGGAGGAGAGCCACCGAATGAGCGATGCCCACCATGGCTTCGCACACGAAGGCGAAGACAGCAAGAAGAGTCACAGACTGAGGGTCGAGATGCAGCATGTGGATCTGATAATGCTCAAGCACAGCGTTGAAGAAGGTGGAGAAGGGAGGAATCAGGCCAGCCCAAAGGGCATCTATGAAGATTGGGACCTCGGTGGCCGTCTGAGCCGTGTGAGTGCGCGATGCGGGCCAAGCCGCCGTCTCCCCCCACTCATTGAAGCTGGAAGCAAGCATCGGGCGCACCTTGTCCATGGCCTCGTCGTTGAGCACTCGAGACCGGCCGAGTGCCGACGCGAAGGACGGAGGCGCAGCCGGAAGAGACACATGACTCTTACCCTTCTCAGCTTGTTTCGATGCCATGGCGATGGAGCAGGCGGAGCGCAAGTAAGATTGGAGAAGAGAAGCAGAGCCACAAGGAAGCAGGGGAATTGGGGAAGCAAGGCGCAGGAGGCGGAGGAGTAACTGTGTAGGCCGCAGGGGCCGCATAGCCAGGCGGATTCAAAGGCAGCATGGGGAAGCGGACAAGCCCACGTCCAATCAACCACCACGCGTCGACCGAGGCCACAAGCTTTTGGGGCCCGCGGTGCTCCGAACTTGACCCTTGGCTTCGCCGCGAAGCCAAGCCCGAGCACACCTTGGGCCCAGGGGCTACTATCGGCGTTCTGGGAACAGGGGTCCCCAAACTTGCCTGCCTGCGGCCCACATTGTGGCTAGCAGCAGGCCGTATGGCCCATCTTCATCAACAAGGCACCCAAGACCCTCGTGAGGCTTGGACCCTCGCGAGGCGGACGATGCAAGACCTCCTCTAGAGTGGCCTAGCCAGGACGGCTCACGAGGAGCGGAGATATCAAGGCGGGGCAAACCTCATGAGGCTCTCGTGACGTGAGCCATGACGTACGGTGCCAGGCGGGCGCCGGTGCGCGCAGCGTCCTTATTTCCTCGGTGGTCCTAAGGAGGCCAGCGCAGGCGAAGAGTACCGAGGCATCAGGCAAAGGTTGCCATATTGGTGCAACAAGACCAAGACCAGGAGGACGGCAAGGCGGAGGTCATCATGGAGCCCAAGACGGCGTCACCCTAGAGCTTTTCATAGGCGAAGACTGCTTTTGTCAGGATAGCTGGTACTAGCTGTCCCCCTTCAAATTTTCCCGACGTTGTTGGCTCCCTTCCCGCTCGATATTTGGGAAGAGGACCAGGGCCTCTATAAATAGGACTAGCCACCACAGTAGGAGGCGACTGATCCCGAGCTAGTAGAGGTAGGACTCACCTCGCAAGTTCATACGCACAAGAACACCTCAACCTCAGGAGGCTGTTCTTCCCTTGTACTATTCATCATCAGCCCGAGAGGCAATCCACCACCACCACACTGGAGTAGGGTATTACACCACATCGGTGGCCCGAACCAGTATAAACCCCGTGTCTTTCTGTGTTGTGAGTTCGTCGAGTTCGTCCGCAAGATCTTAGCGAGCTAGAGCGTAGATCGGTAGGAGGGAAAGACTTCGGGCACACCCCAGTGTTTGAACCTTAAGGGTTTGCCGGAACCCCACATCCGACAGTGAGGGAGTCCTGGATTAGGGGGTCCTCGGACAGCCGGACTATATCCTTTAGCCGGACTGTTGGACTATGAAGATACAAGATTGAAGACTTTGTCCCGTGTCTGGATGGGACTCTCCTTGGCGTGGAACGCAAGCTTGGCAATACGAATATGTAGATCTCCTCCCTTGTAACTGACTCTGTGTAACCCTAGCCTCCTCCGGTGTCTATATAAACCGGAGAGTTTAGTCCGTAGGACAACAACAATCATACCATAGGCTAGCTTCTAGGGTTTAGCCTCTACGATCTCGTGGTAGATCAACTCTTGTAATACTCATATCATTAAGATCAATCAAGCAGGAAGTAGGGTATTACCTCCATCGAGAGGGCTCGAACCTGGGTAAACATCGTGTCCCCCGCCTCCTGTTACCATCCGCCTTAGACAGTCAGTTCAGGACCCCCTACCCGAGATCCGCCGGTTTTGACACCGACAGTTGGTGCTCTAGCCATACGAATAAAGTGCACAATCTTTCCTCAGGCACTTTCTCCCTTGCCGGCGGTGCCAGTTTCGGTCCAACATGGGCGTCCACTTGGGCCTTCACTATGGGTGTGTTTTGCTCCTTGGTCATGTCGTAAGGCCTTTGAGGAAGAGGAGTGAGGCTTGGACCATATTTATATCGCTTGCCTCTGCCTGTATCTCCTGTACTACCTCGACTCGTACCGCTACGCACCATAGCTGCGGCGGCTCTCTTCCGCGATTGCAGAGGCGGCGGAGACGGCTGTGTCGGATTTCGGGTTTCGGCAGACCCTTGAGGTTCGAACACTGGGGTGCGCGTGGAGATCTTTCCCCTACCAGCTCATGCGTTGATGGTTTGTGAGGGATCTAAACTATGAACGATGAACAACAAGGGACACGAGGTTTATACTAGTTCGGGCCACCATTGTGGTGTAATACCCTACTCTAGTTTGTGGTGTGGTGGATTGCCTCAGGGGCTGATGATGAACAATACAAAGGGAGAACAGCCTCGCGAGGGCTGTTCTTGAGCCGGTGCGATGAACTGCTTGGGTGAGTTCAGTCGCCTCTCTCTCTCTCTCTCTCTCTCTCTCTCTGGCAAGTTCGACCTGTGTCTCGTCGATCCCCTACTTTTGTGGTGGCTAGTCCTATTTATAGAGGGAGGCCTTGGGCCTCTTCCCAAATAATGAGCGGGAAGGGCACCAACAATTGGCCATTTTGAAGGGGAACATCTAGTACACTTATCCTGACTAAAGTTGGTCTTCAGCTGCCAAAGGCTCTGACGGTGACACCATCCTGGGCTCCACGATGACCTCCATCCTGTCGTTCTACTGGTCTTGGTCTTGTTGCACCGAAGCGGCAACCTCTGCCTGATGCCTTGGCCTATGCTTGCCTCCTTTGCACAAAAGGGGAAATGAGGACACTACGCGGGCTGGCGCCCGCCTGGTCTCGATCGTCATGGCTTGCATCACGGGGCACCCTCATGAGGTACCCTGCCTTGATCTCTCCGCCTTCTCGTGAGCCTGCCTGACGAGGCTGCTCCTGAGGAAGGTTCTCGCCGTCCGCCTCAAGGCTTGGCCCCTCGCGAGGGTCTTCAACTTGAGCTGATGAAGCTGGGCCGCGCTGGGCCCCCACTCGAGCCACGCCGCAGGCCGCAGGCAGGCAAGTCTGGGGACCCCCGTTCCCAGAACGCCGACAGTAGCCCCCGGGCCCAAGGCGCTCGGACTTGGCTTAGCAGAAGCGAAGGGGCAAGTCAGCGAAGCCCCAACAGCCTGCAGCCTTGGGCGCCGCGTGGCGATTGATTGGTCATGGGCGTCTCCACTTCCCCATGATGCCTCATTACGCGGCCGGCTAAGCGGACCCGGGGTTGCACACAACCATTCCCCCTTCGCCGTTCGCGTGCTCCCGGCTCTTCCCCCTTCCTCTGGCTCCAACTACTGCCCTTGATCCAACTCAGACTCTCACTCTTCCTGTCACCATGGCGCCAACGAAGAAGGAAAAGGGGAAGAAGCTCGCGTCTTCGTCCCGCTCGCCTCCGGCAGTGGCCCCCGCTGTCGATTGATCTATCATACTCAACCCCGAGGCATTGGGCAAGGTCCGCTCTGCTCTTGCCACCATCCTCAACGAGTGCGGCGGGACCACGACATGGCCTGCGTCCCATGCCTCCCCCGACAGGATTGTCACGGAGGTCCGATTCTTCGCTGATGCCCTGTGGGCGGGTCTGGTTCCCCCCTTTTCTACTTTCTTCAATCCGGTGCTTTCCCACTATCAGATCCACATGATGCATCTCGGGCCTGAGTCCATTACCCTCCTGGCTGTCTTCGCCTTTGTTTGTGAGGCAATGGTGGGCATCCCTCCTTCCGCTGCTTCGTCAAGGCCACTTCTTCTCTTTATACCGAAAGTGACCCCACTCAATGCTCGGGTGCGTGAGCTTCCTTGCGGTGCCAGAGACGGCTGCTTCAGGGATTGATTTCGGACTCCCTCCCCCTGAGGCCAAGTTCAGAGAGCGGTGGTTGTATGTGGATGTCAGGGTGTTCAGCCCCTGCTCTCGCATCCTACCTCGCCTGATATTCCCAACTCAGGCTGGGGTCACGAGGCGCTCGCGGACACCCGGCTTGCATTCGTCTGGAGCCGCTTCGAGAGCTTGAGGGCGCTCAACGTGACGACACCCAAGGTGGTGAAGGAGTTCCTCCAGTGTCGCATTGCTCCTCTCCAGCGCTACTCTCACCGATGTGGGACTTTGCGGGGCACAAAGATCGCATGCGGCTTCAGGAGGGGGACCTGGCGCCTGAGGTGCTGAAGACGGTGCTCAGGGTCCTGGTTGGCGACCCTTCCCCAGGCAGTCTTCGACGTGATGGTGCCCTCTTGTATCTCTATTCGGGCAGGGCCGATTTCGTGAAGCAGATTCCCAGCTTTGACGAGTGGGGGCTGTGCCCAGCTGGCCTCAGGGGACCTCACGAGAACCCAGTTGTTGTGGTAGCTCTTCCGGTCGCCCCAAGTGGCTCTGTCTCAGGTGATGAAGCAGGGAGACGAGAACCATCAGGAGTTGAAGGGGACGATGTTGAGGTGGTGACGCCGCGTGAAGCCCCGAGGGAGGCATCTCTCAGAGCTCGTTCCGGAATGGTGACAGGTGAGGAGTCGCGGCCTCCGGCTTCCGATGTTGGGGCTCCCAAGGCTGGGGCTCCCGAGGTTGGGGCCCCCAAGGCTAGGGCTCCCGAGGCCCCAGTCGTCCCTCATGAGGTGGCGCCTGGGGGCGTCCCCCAGGCTGGTCCCATTGGCGCTGATCATCTTGCCGCCTCCTCCATGCCACAAACCGACCCCTGCGCCGAGCGCTTGGGCCGGTTTCGCGTAGACTTCATGGCCCTCCGCAAGAGGAAGGAGGCCTCGGGCAGTGACGATCGCCCTTGCCGCGTGCTGAAGTGCAGGAGGTACTTCGCCACAGACGAGTAAGTTCTCTTCGCCCTCTGCTCCTCTACTTCTTGGTTCTTGTAGCTGACTGTGACCTTTCAGGGCCCTTCCTGTCGAATTCGCGGAGACGATCAAGGAGCCATCTCCCCATGCTCCGTCCTCGCTGCAGACCCTTGGTGCGTCGAGTTCAGTGGCGCTTCGCCACTCAAATGGCCGGAGAGGTGACCTGCTCAGCCGAGTGTCCCGAGCCTCGCGAGTCATTGCCTTCCCTTCACGAGCTCTTCCGGGGCTCAGCCAGCTTGCCCCGTGCTCCTTCCGTGGTAATGGACGGCGATTGGTTGAAGTCGATCTTGAGCTCTCCTTCTGGGGACGGACCGGTGCCAGGTCCTGCTCCTGGCTAGGCCCATCCAGCGATTGTTGGGGCGCCAGCCCCCTGCCCTGCGGGAGGAGGCGCGCCGCCCCGGGCTGTGGGGACCCTGACTCATAAGTCGAGATCACCGAATGCACGTGTACAGTGATCCCAGAGATCAATGCTCACTGAACACACAGAAACTGAATAACAAGAGTCTTACATCCATACATACCGTCTTACACAATTTATGACCATTATGGTCAAGTCTTACATTGATAAAGCCTTAAGGGCTGAACATCAAATGAAACACAAGCAGCGGAAATCTTCGTCGATAAGTAGAAACCATGCCATCTGCCTTAACCCTACAGGCATTCTGACCGGGAAACGTCCTAGTTCGCATGTTCGTCTCCATAGAATTCTTCTTCGAACTCCGGTTCTTCCATGCCTGGCCAATTAAATAACCAGTGGCAAGCCAATGAGTACTTTGAATGTACTCGCAAGCAACCCATGATTTGGTTCGAAGTAACAATGCAATTGCACAACGAGTAAGCAACCTAGCTTCAAACGAGTTAAGATGTCCTATCAACTTGTGAGATATGCATCAATAAAACATGGGTAACCTCGAGAACAGGTTACAAATATCAACATAAATAGAGTTGAATCGATGTCATGTCATTCAACATGTCAAGTCTCCACCTTGACACAAGTAGTTCCTTTCCACACACACATGCATAGTGATTTGTAAAATTTCTGGACATAGTTTAAGTAGCACCTCCCAACTGTCCATGACCATGGACACGGCTATTCGAATAGTTTGACACTCTGCAGAGGTTATGACTTTACCCACAAGATCCGGGAAGCATTCGTGTCATCCACGATCCCGCAGTACCTCAAGTACTCGGGGGAAGCACCCGATCATTACCTTTCCCTAGACGACACTAACATAGGGTCCACTCGTTGATACACGGCCCTCGTGTATAAGCAAAGATCGTGGGACTCTGCCCTTTTCACATGATTTAGCATACACGAAGGGACCAACGGTGTGTCCGGTGCCCTGTGAAAACAGTCATGGCCGCCTATCCAAGCACGACCCGTCCCAAGAGTGACCTCAAGTCACCCCTGTCACTAGTAATGTGGGCACCATGCTAGTATCAGCCTAAGTAATCAATAATGCCCCGTCCCACAAAGGGGTAGAGTGGTTGCACATGTTTGGTTGGGACGGTAATCACACATAAATCTAATCCATCATTTTACACACACACACACCAAAAGCTCTCACTGGTACACCACTTCTTCCTCAAGTGGTGACCTTAGTCTCTTGAAAATGCAATCATGAACAAGGTAAGGTCATGAGTAGGGGTATGCATCATGGGGTGGTTCACAACAAGTTTACCACCGTCATATTCCATCATCACGCAATCGGAAAAAGGGTACCGATGAACAAGAGGGATGTCATGGTCAAAAGGCTGCTTGCCTTGATTGGCTTGGTCTTCAAGTTCTTCAAATCCTTCTCCTTCTTCTTCTTCAGCAACTTCATCTAATACGGGATCTAATCGTCGCAAGAAAAATAACGAGAAAATAAGGCAATAGTAAAATAGAAAAACCAAAGTGCTCAGAAAAATGTCAACTTATTTTTGACAAATACTAGGGGGAAATCTAAGAAGGGGAAAATTACTAGTTATGGATTTGGAGTTGTACAATAGGAGAAATGGATTTTAAGAGGGGAATATAAATGCTCAAATTTGAATTTAAATTTGAATAGTGCAGAAAAGTTTGATGGATATTTATGAAAGTTACACCATTAAATAGGCTGGATTTTTAGAAGAATTTAGGAACTAGAATTATTTCATTTGGATAAATATTTAAATCTGTGGAATTTTTGGAAACTTCATAGAAAAAGAAGAAGAGAAGTGGCACTGTGCCACTGGGCCAGAAAGGCCTCAGTGCAGCAGGCCCAAAGGGAACTCAGCCCGCGCGAGGCTGCCACGTCGAAGGCGTAAATGCAAAATACGCCTTCAGCCGACGGGCGAACCGTGCACGCAGACGCTGCAGTGTGTTTAAACCTGACGGGTGGGACCCACACGTCAGGACGTGAGGCTGACGGACAGGCCCCACGGCCGTCGTCGTCAACGCTGGGTCAGAGAAGGCGGCGAGCTTACCGGTAGCGCTGTGGTCGACGGCGAGGCGATCCAAGGGCACCAGCGTGCTCACGGCTGAGTCGCCATTCGGGTGGAGGTGGAGTTGGTCGCCGGGATGCGGGGTTCACGGCTGACGAGGAAGCCGACGGCAGAGCTTCGGGAGGAGCTTTCCCCGGTCGATTCCGGCTGCGATAGAGAGGGGAGATAGAGGGGAAATGGTAAGTGGGCTCCTGCGGTTCCAGATCGAGCGAGAGTGGGGGCGGAGAGGGCCCGTACCTCTGGATCGACGACGACCCGAGGCGGCGGAGCTCCAGTTGATCCCGAGCACAAAAGCCCCTTGAGGGTGTTTGGGTGGTGCGGGCGTGTTCTTGGGGGTGTGAGGAGGAGGCGGATGCCACTAGAGCGGCCCGGGGCGGGCTTATATAGCCGCACGATGGTCCACCGTGGACTCAGGCGCCATGAAGCCTGCTGTTGCCGCCACGGGTCACAGGGGCCTGTTTGAGTGTGTCTGGGGTGCTCATGGGGTTGGTCCAGAGTGAGCGGGTGAAGGAAGAGAGAAGGAGGAGGGCCAGGGGCACCGCGCGTGTGAGCGTGCTCATTGGAGCTCTCGGGCGGCCATGGCGCGCGTGTGAGGGAGGCCGTAGGAGGGAGAAGGAAGAGGGGACCAGGGTTTAGCGTGGTCATGGACGCCGAGGCGCATCGTCGGGCTACTGGGTGGCCCGAGGTGGCGGAGGCGGTTGGAAGAAGCGGCTAGCAAGGGAGCGCAAGATCAGAAGCGTGCTCCAGAGCGTGCAAATGGCCGGCATGCCATTTCTTTGGCAAGGTGGGCACGGCCAAGCATGTCTGGTAGCTCTAGGGAATAGTAAAGAATGAGGGGAGGAGCATGGGATGCCATGGATGGCCAGTAGGAGAGGAGTGGGGTTGAGAGAGAGAGAGAGAGAGGGAAATGGGCTTTCCAGAGAGAGAAAGCGGGGTTTTACCCATCCAATAGTTACTGGAGGTGAAAGGGGACTAGGAGGGGTTGTGGTAAAAAGTGGAGCTCATGGAGAAGAGTGGAAGTGGTCAAAACAGGGGTTTTAGTAAAATGGCAGAAGGTGTTTGTTGCTGGTTTGGGAAAGAATATGAACTCCTCTTGTCATGAGGCTTGACAGGGTCAAATGGCATGAGATAATAATAGGTTCCACCAAGTTTGAGTCCATTTGGGCAAAGTTGCCAATGCAACTTTTGTAAACCCTAGAAATTAGCAGAAATGAACTTGTGTAAATCTAGTTGAGCACATAGCTTCTCCTTGATGCACCACTTGGTTTAGTGGCCTCATTTGGTCATGTGAACATGGTCACCAAAGTTGGGGTCAAGGAGAGAAAGTTGGTAGTACAAAGTTTTTCAAATTTGATTCTGGTCAGAGAGGGTTTTGGAGCATTTTGGTGAACCAAAATGACCTTGATTGACATGAGGCTTTGCAAGGTGATCACAATATGCATTTGTGACTTGCTGGATTTTCCTTGGATTTTTATGAAAATATTTCCTGTAGAAATATTTCAAATCCTTGAAATGGGCAGAAATGGTTTTGTTAGGTTTTACCCAATATTTTGAACATGACCATGTGTTGAAACTCTTATATATGGTAAATATATGCCCACTGAGTTTCCCTGATTTTTGTCAAATATTTTTAAAACAATAAAATAATTTTTCCCTATTAAAGACCATTTCTGGCCTTAAGAAAAAGCTTTTAATAAAATAGGAAAATAAATTTTAAAATTATATTTTTGTGGTTTATGGGAGTCCTACATCTAATAGGATTCAAATATACTCTTTGAAATATTTTTCATACCCTAAATCAAGTACTTGAAGTGCAAACCTCAATTCAGGGGTTTTTGGAAAACTAATTTTTGAAAATACTTTTTGGCCAAATTATTTTTGTAAGAAAATAATATATTTCTCTATACACATGGCATGACCATTGGGCAGAAGTCTGGGGCAAGGAGATGAGGTATAGAAGGTGAATCTATGTTGACTTTTAAGAGCACTTGAAAACACAGGGAGAGAACCAACTCAAATAAAAAGTCAAATAATGGAAAAGTTTTTGTCAAACCACACTTTATCATGATTTATCACCTTAAGTGTTCTGCCGTGAAAATCAGGGTGTGACACGGGCCCTCCGCATATAACAGCAGCAGAGGGGGACGCGGAAGATGTGCTCAGGCGTGCTCGCGAACGCCGCGCCCTTCGTCAAGAACTTCTCCATGGGGAGACGGCCGCGGTGAGCCGGCTCGGGGCGGAGCTCGCCGGCGAAGATGCGTGCCTTGAGGCAGAAGGTTTGCGCCTTGCCGAGGAGAGGCGCAAGCTGAAAGTAGCCTTCGCCCTCGCGCGTCATCAACGTGACCTTGACAACGCGAAGGCTGAGGCGTCGCTGGCGGCCTCGCGAGAGGCTTGCTCCGAGCCGTCGAGGAGGCCCTGGAGGCAGATCGGCGACGCAGGGACGCGGAGGAGCGTGCGTGGGAGCTCCAAGCCTGGAGCAACTCTCTGGAGGAGCAGGTGGAGTTGCGCTAGGCTGCACTTGTGTCGTTGAAGGGGGCTTCCGTCGACCAGGCGGAGCTTCAGAAGCGCGAGGAAGCGCTGTTGCTGGAGGCCGCCGATCGCGACCTCGACCTTGAGCGGTTGGAGACGAGGGAGCGCTTGGTGGCTCGGGCGGAGGATGATGTTGCCGCGCGCGAAGCCCGAGCCCAACAAGAGGTCGAGCGTCAGTATGAGCTGAAGTTGGAGTTGGTCAGGGCCGAAGCTGAGGGCAGGACCGTGGCCCTCAAGGCCAAGCTAGATGAAGTGACGCGGGGTGCGGATGCCTCCGCAGCCGCCCTTCGCGCAGCGCAGGAGGAGCTGAACTCCTCCCGCGCTGAACTGCTTCTTCTCTGGCAGAGGGTTGATGGCGCCGAAGCCACCGCACGGCAGAACGAGGACGAGATCCGCCGGAGGCGGGTTCTGGAGCACGAGCAAGCCCCCATGCTCCGTACGCTCAGTGAACGGGAAAACACGGCCCTTGACAACATTTGCGAGGACGCTGCTGAGGAGCCGCACGAGACAAACTATGCCGGCAACCTCCAGTATTTTGCTGACGTGGTGACGCTCCTGGAGAACCGCGCCGAGAGGTCTCGCTGGCTCATTGAGGAGAGGAGCCGACCATTGCTTGGGCGCGCTTTCTCCGGTGTCTTCAGTTATCTGCGGGACAGGGATCCCCACTTTGAATTCGATGACGCCATCGCACCGGTGCCCATAGCCGTCCGAGGTGACCTGGCGCAGTGGGTGGATGGTCACGTGGACGACCTTGTCAGGGCCTTCACGTCTGATGATGACGGCGTGATCGTGGCTGCCGATGAAGGCGGCGTGGTGGACGGTCCTGGCGCTAGCGGAGGTGTTGGTGATGGCGACGATGTCAGCGACGCCAGCGACGCCTCCGGAGGTGACCCAGAAGGCGCAGCAAGCGACATGTCCGACTGATTTTTTGTCGCCATTGTTTACCCTGTACAAAAGAGGTTCGGGCTTGGCCCTAAAGACTGTGAAAGCATTTTGGGAGGGGAAGCCCCTCATGAAAAGATTTGCGATAGATGCATTGGTAATCTTAATGCTGCGTGTGAGCTTAACGACCGGCCCGGTGGCGGGTCGGCTGGCCCATTTACCTTTTGGCCCTGGTGAGCCCCCAGCGGGGCTGCGGGGGCCATAGCGCCATGTGTGTCGTCTGGGTGAATCCATTGAGATCCTGCGATAAGAACCTCCGGAGAGGGAGTGAGGACAGCCGTCCGAACTGTTGACGCGGTTGGCCTGGCCCGGCTCGCGAAGGGCTCGCGAGGGGGGGGGGCAGCTGATGCTAGCTTTGGACTCAAAGCCAAAACCAGAACACGAGAGATTGCTCGAATGAGACTAAACACCCCTTCCCCAAACGCACGCAAGGCTCGAACTCAAATCCAACTTAAATTCAAATCGAAGAAACTCGTCAACAGAGGAAAATACAAAAAAGCAATAGGCCGCGTCCAACACCTAGTCTAGTCTTCGACGTTTTCTCACCAGCACGGAGCTGAGTGCTACCACTGGACGTGGGAGGGAGCCCCAGGGCCTGAGGCCGGCGCTCCTGAGACTCCGGGGCGTGTACATCCCCACTCATTATTACGTGAGAGTTTCACGGGGCGGCGAGCTTCACAGGCACTGGGCCTTCTTCACAGGTACCGGCCTTGCTTCATATCGCCAAATGAGGGCCCCGCCTTGCGCCACACTCTACCGCCACTGGCGGCAGCCGGAGACCAAGGACGACGCCAATGGGGTAGAGCAGTCGCCAGCGGTTCCCCCGACGACCACGGGTCCTCTGCCGGGGATAGGCCCTGAGGCACCTCCCCGGCAGAGGGCCTACCTCCTGAGAACATCTTGCGCCAAGCGCCGCAGGGACGAACCCGGATCTCAGCCCCTCTCCTGCAGCCCCCGATGCCCTCCTCCTGAGGGGTAAGAGGCTGCAGAGTCAGGGCAGCCACCTGTCGCGACGGCCTGTATCTCCTGCGGCACATGGTTAGTGTAAGCTTGCTCCTGACGAATTAATGGTACCAGATAGTTGCTGCCGCCGGTGCGGTCGTCGAGGCCCTCTTGGGGTTCCTGAAAGAGCTCAGCTTCTGGTGTCTCCTCGCCCCAGCTTGGCCCAAGGAACGAGCCATGGTCTTCTTCCTGTGCGCGCTCTTGATCCATCATGCGGGGCACGTAAGCTTCTGGGGACGCTGTCTCGTAGGTCTCACTGTAGTGCCCCACATGCCACGCAGCCCGGACCGGAGCGCCATCTTGAGAGTGGTGGCGTGGTGGCCCGCCGAGGCCAAAGGTCACGGCGTGCGCTCCTTCGCCGACTGGAGACGAGATTCGTGCGGCTTGGCGCCTGGTGTTGCTGGCCAAGTTGGCGTCGAGTAGGCCCTGGAGCCCGCTTGAGGTTGCATGGGCGTGCATGGGGCCGCCATACGGCGCGCTCTGGGCCAGAGGTGGCAGTCGGATGCAGAACGGAGGTGCTCCGAAGGCGGCGGCGTCCAGGAGCTCGGCCACCCGCTCCAACAACACGTCGCGGCCGCCCTCTAGAAGCGGCCACCGCACCAGCTCCCGGGCCACCGTGAGTGCGGCCCTGGAGTTCGCCTTCTCCCGCCGGGTGTGCGGCGTCATGGCCGCGGCGTGGCTTGAGGCTCTGGCCGCCGACCGCACCTGCCGCAACGTGAGGGCAAAGCGGCTGCCCGTCGCCGCCGCACTTCGCAGCGCTTTGCGGAGCGCGGGCTGCCTGAGGTGCAACGTTGAGGTCGCCCTGGGTTGGCGGCACGGCGTGGGAGGGCCACGCCGCCCAGCGGTTGGCGTCGGCCGCCGGGTCGTTGGACATCGAATGACGAGGTGATGAAACGCGAGGCAGCGGAGGAAGGATTCCTGCGCACCCCTACCTGGCGCGCCAAATGTCGGATTTCGGGTTCGGCGGACCCTTGAGGTTCGAACATTGGGGTGCGCGCGGAGATCTTTCCCCTACCAGCTCATGCGTTGATGATTTGCGAGGGATATAAACTACGAACGATGAACGACAAGGGACACGAGGTTTATACTAGTTCGGTCCACCATTGTGGTGTAATACCCTACTCTAGTTTGTGGTGTGGTGGATTGCCTCAGGGGCTAACGATGAACAATACAAAGGGAGAACAGCCTCGCGAGGGCTGTTCTTGTGCCGGTGCGATGAACTGCTTGCGTGAGTTCAGTCGCCTCTCTCTCTCTGGCAGGTTCGACCTGTGTCTCGTTGATCCCCCTACCTTTGTGGTGGCTAGTCCTATTTATAGAGGGAGGCCCTGGGCCTCTTCCCAAATAATGAGCGGGTAGGGCGCCAACAATTGGCCATTTTGAAGGGGAACATCTAGTACACTTATCCTGACTAAAGTTGGTCTTCGGCTGCCAAAGGCTCTGACGGTGACGCCGTCCTGGGCTCCACGATGACCTCCATCCTGCCGTTCTGCTGGTCTTGGTTTTGTTGCACCGTAGGGGCAACCTTTGCCTGATGCCTTGGCCTGTGCATGCCTCCTTTGCACCAAAGGGGAAATGAGGACACTGTGCAGGCTGGCGCCCGCCTGGTCTCGATCGTCATGGCTTGCATCACGGGGCACCCTCGTGAGGTACCCTGCCTTGATCTCTCTGCCTCCTCGTGAGCCTGCCTGATGAGGCTGCTCCTGAGGAAGGTTCCTGTCGTCTGCCCCGCGAGGCTTGGCCCCTCGCGAGGGTCTTGAGCTTGAGCTGATGAAGCTGGGCCGCGCTGGGCCCCCACTCGAGCCACGCCGCAGGCCGCAGGCAGGCAAGTCTGGGGACCCCCATTCCCAGAAAGCCGACAGGCTGACGTGGCTGAGTTGGAGCAGGAGGAGTGGCCTGACACTGTGCCGGACTTGAAGCAGAGGAGTGGCCTGACGCAGTGTTGGACTTGAAGAAGGAGGAGTGTTCTGATGCTGTGCCGGACTTGGAGGTGGCCTGACACTGTGTCGGACTTGGAGGAGGAGGAGTGGCCTGACGCGTTGGTGGACTTGGAGGAGCGGGTACTCTCAAAGAGAAGGAACCATCACAGGATCATAGCTCTGGTCATCTCCCCAAAGAACCTGCCAGGTATTGGAGAACCTGACATCCATAGCAGCCATGTATCCACGGACATGCTCGTCCTCCTCCTTAACACGGCGACGCACCACCTCCGGCCGGGCCGGCTCCCTCTGCACCGAATGTGGCTCACGTGAACGCCACCAAAGGAGATCAGGGTCGACGATGGGACCCGGCGCCGGGTTCCTCACCAAGCGGCGTGCCCCTGAAGGTAGCACCTCCAAGTGCCAGCCCGGCGGAGCCCAGTCCCGGACATGGGTCCTCTGAAGCAGGACGTCATCGCGAATGGGTCGACGGCGAGGATGCGGGCCGGGCATCGTCAAAAACAAATACTATATGCAAATGTAACATTTTTTAAATTATCGGATTGTGATTTCTTATATATATATATACACATTTTAAAAATGCTATCTTTGCATATGTCAAAATTCTATATGCAATTTAATACTAATTAAGCATCTAACACTAAAAACAAAAAAAGCAACGTCTATACATCCATTAAAAACAGAAAAACATTATATAAAAAAACTCCAGACTAATTAAACACTAATTATATCCATCTAACATGCCTTCATACATATATACTAGTGAAAAATAATAATCTAAAACATCTAAACTAATTAAACATACAAAAATACATATATACTAATTAACTTAAGGAAATGTGTGTGTTTGTGTGTGTCTGTGTGTGTTCATCATGCTTGTGTGTGTGTGTATGGGCTCGGGGAGGGGCGGCGCCCATGGTGGCCGGGGGCGAGGGAGAGGGGGGAGAGCTCACAGCGGGGCGACGGTGACGGCGAGGCGACGGCCGGGGGTGGCGACGGGGGCAGCGACGTGCCGGGGCATGACGGGGGCGGCGATGCGGGGACGGCGTGACGGGGACGGGCCGGGGGCAGCCACGAAGACGAGGGCGGCTACGGGGACGGGGGCGGCGACGACAATGGCGCGCGATGGGGATGGCACGGGACGGGGGCGGCGACGGCGTCGATCGATCGGGGCAGGCGGTGCTTCGATGGGGAAACAGAGGAAGAAACAGAGGGAGAATGAAACTTTTTCAAGTGTTTATATAGGAGGGACCTTTAGTCCCGGTTGGAGCCACCAACCGGTACTAAAGGCCTATTTTTGGCCAGGCCAAGCGGCGGGAACGGCACCCCTTTAGTAACAAGTCGTGGCTACAAACGGTACTAAAGACCCCCCATTTAGTACCGGTTGGAGCCACGACGCGGTACTAAAGGTGGTGCGCTGCCAGGCGAGGGGCGCAGAAGTTTAGTCCCACCTTGCTAGCCGAGGGGCGCTCGCACTGATACGTCTCCAACGTATCGATAATTTATGAAGTATTCATGCCATGTTTACTATTCTTTTATATGATTTTGGTATGATTTTATTAGAACTAACCCGGAATGATGCTGTTTTCAGCAGAACTACCGTGGTGTTGTTTTTGTGTAGAAATAAAAGTTCTCGGGATGCGCTGAAAATCAACGGAGAATTTTTTTGGAAAATATAAAAAATACTGGAACAAAAATCTACCGGAGGGGAGTCCCGTGGGCCCCACGAGGGTGGGGGCGCGCCCACCCCCTTGGGCGCGCCCATGTGCCTCTCGGACTACCCGTGGGGCCCCTGACTTGTTCTCGACGCCAACCTCTCCTATAAATACCCAAACCTCCAGTAATTAACCTAGATCGGGAGTTCCGCCGCCGCAAGCCTCTGTAGCCATGAGAAATCAATCTAGGCCCTCTTTGGCACCCTGCCGGAGGGGGCCATCATCACCGGAGGCCATGGAGGAGGATCCTGGAGGGGCCACCATCGCCATGAAGGCCAAGGACCAGAGGGAGAACCTCTTCCCATCCAGGGGGGAGGCTATGGAGGAGGAAGCACAAGGGGAGAACCTCTCCTCCTCTCTCTAGGGTGCCATCGGGAGGGGAATCATCGCCGTGGTGATCGTCTTCATCAACATCACCATCCTAATCTCTTTTATGCGGTCCACTCTCCCGCAGCCCGCTGTAATCCCTACTTGAACATGGTGCTTTATGCCACATATTATGATCCAATGATGTGTTGCCATCCTATGATGTTTTGAGTAGATATCCTTTGTCTTTGGGTTTATTGATGATCTAGATTGGTATGAGTTGTATGTTTTATTTTGGTGCTGTCCTATGGTGCCCTCCGTGTCGTGCAAGCGTGAGGGATTCCAGCTGTAGGGTGTTGCAATATGTCCATGGTTTACTTATTGTCTTCGTTGCTTGAGTGACAGAAGTATAAACACGGATAAGTGGGTCACGGCGTATGGGATAAAGCGTACTTGATGCTTTAATGCTATGGTTGGGTTTTACCTTAATGATCTTTAGTAGTTGCGGATGCTTGCTAGAGTTCCAATCATAAGTGCATATGATCCAAGACGAGAAAGTATGTTAGCTTATGCCTCTCCATCATATGAAATTGCAATAGTGATTATCGATCTTGTTAACAATTGCCTAGGACTATTCTGCACACCGACCCATCATTATTCCACACTTGCTATTTATAATATTTAGTAATATATTCTAACTTTATTATAACAGTACCTACTTTCATATTTTAGCTCTCCGATTTCATGCAAAGTTATCCTCTTCATACCCACAACGTAGTTTTATTTCTCGTATCTAGTTGGAAGCAAATGTTCGGTGTACGTAGAGTCGTATCAGTGGCAGATAGGACTTGAGAGAATATTGATCTTACCTTTAGCTCCTTGTGGGTTCGACACTCCATACTTATCACTTCCACATTTGGAAATTGCTATGATGATTCCCTGCACTTGGGGATTATCACGCACCTGCTTATAAGCCCCGGCACCGCTGCTGTCTCGAGCTCCTCTCTAAAGCAGGCCTTCTGGGCCTACCTCTACTGCGATGCCCTGTTGGGCATACTGGGCTAGCGGGCCTACATCCTGGCCCAACTAGAATTTGGGTTTCTAGTCGTATGCAGGTGAAACACACATAAGTACCCTAACTATTACTAAATGAAAAAAGCCCACCTACTGGATGTGAAACACAGAAGAAAGTGATGACAGTGAAGCCGATCACATCCCAAATCTTTGGGTGTGAAACTTTTTCTTCGCGTGTGTCCCTTTGCGCTGTAACCATGGAAAATCTTCATCATTTAACTGGATGCTCGGGTCAATATTCACTGTGAATGGAGCAATTTCATCAAACTTTTCATAATCTTCTGACATGTCTGTCTTGTCATCCACTCCCACGATGTTTCTCTTCCCAGAAAGAACTATGTGGCGCTTTGGCTCCTCGTATGATGCATTCGCTTCCTTATATTTTCTTTTTATTGGCTTGGTAGCATGTCCTTCACATAGAAAACCTGCGCCACATCATTGGCTAGGACGAATGGTTCATCTGCATATGCAAGATTGTTGAGATCCACTATTGTCATTCCGCATCGCGGGTCTTACATTACCCGCCTCGTGTCATATTGACCCATTTGCACCGAAACAAAGGGACCTTCAAACCACGTCCATAGTCAAGTTCCCATATGTCCTCTATGTAACCATAATATGTATCCTTTCCCGTCTTGGTTGCTGCATCAAAGCGGACACCACTGTTTTTGTTGGTGCTCTTCTTATCTTGGGCGATCGTGTAAAATGTATTCACATTTACCTCGCACCCTTTGAAAGTCATTATATTCGAAGATGGTAACTGGGACAGCAAGTACATGTCATCTTCAATAGCGGCGTCCTGCATGGCACGTGTCTGCAACCAGTCGGCGGAAGTCCCCGTTTGTTCATGTGTAATCCAGTCGTTAGACTGCTCCAGGCGTTTGGAGCGTAGAAAATTCTTATGTTCGTCCATATAAGGAGCCACCAAGGCGGAATTCTGTAGAACTGTGTAGTGTTCTTGAGTGAGAGAATGCCGGTCCATACATATTATTTGATCCCCTCCTAGTGTGCCTTTTCCATCCAGTCTGCCCTTATGCCGTGATTCAGGAACACCAATTGGCTTAAGGTCGGGAATAAAGTCAATACAAAACGCAATGACCTCCTCATTTTCATGGCCCTTGGAGATGCTTCCTTCTGGCCTAGCACGGTTATGAACATATTTCTTTAAGACTCCCATGAACCTCTCAAAGGGGAACATATTGTGTAGAAATACAGGAACAAGAACGTTAATCTCTTTGCATAGGTGAACTAGGACGTGCGTCATGATATTGAAGAAGGATGGTGGGAACACCAACTCAAAACTGACAAGACATTGCACCAAATCATTCTCTAACCTTGGTATGATTTCTAGATCGATTAACTTTTCAGAGATTACATTGAGGAATGCACATAGCTTCATAATGGCTAATCGAACGTTTTCTAGTAGAAGCCCCCTCAATGCAACCGGAAGCAGTTGTGTCATAATCACGTGGCAGTAATGAGACTTTAGGTTCTGGAACTTTTCTCTGACATATTTATTATTCCCTTTATATTCGACGAGAAGCCAGACGGTACCTTAAGGTAAGAGCGTAGCTGGCATGACCCTGATGTACGCCGTCTTTTCCGTGCATACGTTGCCGGTCCTCCCATGCCTCCGGTGTATCTTTTGTCTTCTCATACACGCCCAAGAAGCCAAGCAGGGACACGCAAAGATTCTTCATCACGTGCATCACGTCGATTGCGGAGCGGATCTCTAGGTCTTTCAAATACGACAGGTCCCAAAATATAGATTTCTTCTTCCACATGGGTGCACGTCCGTTAGTGTCATTCGGAACAGGTTGTCCGCCAGGACCCTTTCCAAAGACTACCTTCAAATCCTTGACCATATCATGTACATCAGCACCAGTACGGTGGCGAGGCTTCGTCCGGTGATCCGCCTCACCTTTGAAATGCTTGCCTTTCTTTCTTACGGGATGCCTACTCAGAAGAAATCGATAATGTCCCAGGTACACATTCTTCCTACAATTATCCAAATATATACTGTCGGTATCATCCAAACAGTGCGTGCATGCACGGTATACCTTGTTTGTCTGTCCTGAAAGGTTACTGAGAGCAGGCCAATCATTGATGGTCACGAACAGCAATGCCTTTAGGTCAAATTCTTCCTGTCCGTGCTCATCCCACGCGCGTACACCTGTTCCATTCCACAACTGTAAGAGTTCTTCAACTAATGGCCTTAGGTACACATCAATGTCGTTGCCAGGTTGCTTAGGGCCTTGGATGAGCACTGGCATCATAATGAACTTCCGCTTCATGCACAACCAAGGAGGAAGCAGGTTATACACACATAGAGTCACATGCCATGTGCTATGGTTGCTACCCTGCTCCCCAAATGGATTAATGCCATCTGCGCTTAGACCAAACCATACGTTCCTTGCGTTACCTGCAAACTCCTCCCTATACTTTCTCTCAATTTTTCTCCACTGCGACCCGTCAGCGGGTACTCTCAACTTTCTGTCTTTCTTACGGTCTTCTCTATGCCATCGCATCGCCTTGGCATGCTCTTTGTTATGGAAGAAACGTTTCAACCGTGGTATTATAGGAGCATACCACATCACCTTGGCAGGAATCTTTTTCTTGGGGCACTCACCCTCGACATCACCAGGG
Organism: Aegilops bicornis; assembly: GCA_021605145.1. Lineage (NCBI taxonomy): Eukaryota > Viridiplantae > Streptophyta > Magnoliopsida > Poales > Poaceae > Aegilops > Aegilops bicornis. The sequence continues at coordinate 522,658,567 of CM038674.1, forward strand.
TCATCGCGGCTGATCTTACAGCGCAATGCACCGCATACCGGGCATGCGTTCAATTCCTCGTACTCACCGCGGTAGAGGATGCAGTCATTAGTACATGCATGTATCTTCTGCACCTCTAAGCCTAGAGGGAAGACGTCCTTCTTTGATTCGTACGTACTCTCGGGCAATTCGTTGTCCTTTGGAAGAATATTCTTTATCATTACCAGCAACTTTCCATTCCCTGCCTTCCATTGCAGCAATTCCAGTGTGGTGCCCAACTTTTTCTTGTCAGCTTCGCAATTCGGGTACCACAATTTCTTGTGATCCTCTAACATGCGCTGCAACTTCTTCTTCTCCTTTTCACTTGTGCAGTTTCTCTTTGCATCGGCGATGGCCCGACCTATATCATCAGCAGGCTCATCTGATGCCTCTTTTTCAGCTTCTTCCCGCATTGCCGGCTCAGCTTCTTCCCCCATTGCCGGCTCAGCTTCTTCCCCCATTGTTGTATCATCGTATTCAGGGAACCCATGGCCAGGATAGCTGTCGTCGTCCTCTTCTTCTTCATTTTCTTCCATCATAACCCCTCTTTCTCCGTGCATGGTCAAAAAATTATAGTGGGGCATGAAACCGGACTCAAATAGGTGGATGTGAATGGTTCTTGAGTTAGAGTAATTGTGACCATTCTTACAGCCAGCACATGGACAAGGCATAAAACCATCCGCCCGCTTGTTTGCCTCAGCCGCAAGCAGAAAAGTATGCACGCCATTAATGAACACGGGAGAGCATCGGTCATCGTACATCCATTGTCGGCTCATCTTTATTACACAACACCGAAAAGACCAAATTAATACAAGTTCATACATAAAGTTCATACAACACTTAAATGCAACAAACAAATAACTCCTAGCTAAAGCATTTATATGCAACAACAAATGCGATCAAGATTACAACTAAGGTAACAATGGATCTAACAGCATAATGGTACCAAGCCTCACTATCAATTGCATATTTTCTAATCTTTCTAATCGTCAAGCGCATTTTCGCCATCTTGATCTTGTGATCATCGACGACATCGGCAACATGCAACTCCAATTCCATCTTCTCCCCCTCAATTCTTTTCAATTTTTCTTTCAAATACTTGTTTTCTCTTTCAACTAAATTTAACCTCTCGACAATAGGGTCGGTTGGAATTTCCGGTTCACATACCTCCTAGATAAAAATATCTATGTCAACTTGATGGGCATAATTTGTCATCAACAAGAAACGCAACAAATAGTTTTAAAAGAGAATATACCACATCTGAATCATAACACGGATGAGGGCCAATGGGGACGGATATTAAAACCATGGCACTATGTATAACAAACAACGTACGGGTAAGATAATTATACGAGTAACTATATATCCAAATCACACTCACGTGAATTTTTTATATAAAAAATATAAGAACAAGAGGCTCACCACAAGCTGGTGCCGGTGATTTACGGTGGTTACGATGGAGATTTATAAGGCACTAAGTAAACCACACCTACATATGCAAACTAAGTGTTATTTTGACCTCAAATTGTATATAAATCAAATACTACCACATATAATTCCTCTCAAATTACTAAAACCCACAAATTAATCACTATATAAACCATTGCAAGAGCTAATCTAGCAATGAGAGATGAAAGGACAAAGTTGCTAACCTTTGTGACCATTTGAATGGATGGGGGCCTTCAAATCTTGAAAAAAATTGGGCAAAATTTGTGATGAGCTCGAGAGGAAGAAGGGAAGAACAGAGAGGAGAGGGGAAAGGGGGGAGAACAGAGCGTGGGTGGACGAAGGGTTTATATAGGACGACCTTTAGTATCGGTTCGAGGCCTGAACCGGTACTAAAGGTGCTGGAGGGGCCCCAGACTGACACCATCCTTACACCACTCTCTTTAGTACCGGCTCATGGCCCGAACCGGTGCTAAAAGTTTGGCACGAACCGGTACTAGTGAGAGCGGCCCGCCTAGCCATTGGAACCGGCACTAATGGTCACATTAGTGTCGGCTCAAATTCAAACCGGGACTAATGAGCTGAACATTTGACCCATTTTCTACTAGTGATTTGACTCTTCTCCAGTCCCTTTTTCATCAATCTTAACTTTACTAAACAAGGAATCAATATAAGCAACACCAATCATTTTAAGATCTTCATCACTTTTGCAAAAGAAATCACTAGAAAACGCTTTTTCTAAAAATTCTCTTTTAGCTCTAAGCATAGCGGTTCTTTTATCACTTTCATACATGGAAACATAAAGAGCTTTAATTGATTCATCTACTTTAGGCACATAAAATTTTCAACTTGAGATTTTCCACATCATGAGAAATTCTATCACACTTCTATACAAATCATCAATCTTACTCAACTTTTCTTCCATGGAAGTGTTGAGAAGTTTTTGGGTGTTGATAAATTCTTTAATATTATTCTCAAGATCGGAGGTGTTCCTATTATTATTATAAGATTTATTTCCATAGGAATTACCATAATTATTAGAGGAATTACTAGGAAATGGCCTAGGATTAAAATTACCTCTATAAGCATTGTTGTTGAAATTATTTCGAGAGATAAAATTCACATCTATGGCATCACTATTTTGTTCAATCAAAGTAGATAAAGGCATATCATTAAAATCAATAGGAGAAGTTTTACTAGCAACGAATTTCATAAAAGCATCAACATTTTCACTCAAAGAAGAAATTTCTTCAACCGGATTAAGTTTTTTACTAGTAGGAGCCCTTTCGGTATGCCATTGTGAATAATTTGCCATGATATTATCAAGCAATTTGGTGGCTTCACCCAAAGTAATTTACATAAAAGTACCACCCGCGGCGGAATCTAAAAGATTACGAGAAACAAAATTCAATCCCACATATTTTTTTGTATAATCATCCAAAGATTTAACCCATGAGTTGGGCAATTGCTTAGCATCATTTTCATCCTTTCCCAAGATTGTGCAACATGCTCATGTTTAGGTTGCTTGAAATTCATGATCTGGGTTCTAAGGGATTTAATTTTTGTGGGCGGAAAATATTTAGTGATAAAAGCATATTTGCACTTATTCCAAGAATCGATACTATTGCGAGGCAAAGAAGAGAACCAATTTTTTGCAGAATCACGCAAAGAAAATGGAAATAATTTCATCTTCACCACATCATTGTCCACATATTTTTTTCTTTTGCATATCGCATAATTCCACGAAGGTATTAAGATGGGACGCGACATCCTCATTAGGAGTGCCGGAAAATTGATCTTTCATAACAAGATTCAGCAAGGCAGTATTAATATCACAAGACTCCGCACTAGTGGCGGGAGGAGAAATCGGAGTGCCGATAAAATAATTGTTGTTGATATTTGAGAAATCACATAACTTAGTGTTCTCTTGAGTCATGATGACCACACAGCAAGATTGCAATCAAAAACAGATCCAGCCAGAAAATGGCGAACGAAAAAGACGGGCGAATAAAACGACAAATATTTGTGAAGAGGGGGAGAGGAAAATGAGAGGCAAAAGGGAAATAATGTAAATTGCGGGGAGATGAGATTTGTGATAAGGAACATGGTATATGTTGAAGATCCTCCCCGGCAATGGTGCCAGAAATTCCTTTTGATGTCACTTCAAGCTACGTCGGTATTTACTCAAAGAGGAAGGGATGATGTAGCACATTGGCGGTAGGTATTTCCCTCAGATATGAAACCAAGGTTATCGAACTAGTAGGAGAACCAAGCAACACAACGTAAACAGCCCCTGCACTCAGATAACAAATCCTCGCAACCCGACGTGTTAAAGGGGTTGTCGATCCCTTCCGGGGCGCCTCAAGATAGGCAAACGAACGTGAGATAAATTTGTAGTAGATTGATAGATCGAACGCCAAACAAAATAAATAAAAATAAAACACAGCGAGGTATTTTTGTATTTTTGGTTTAATAGATCTGAAAATAAATGCAAGGAAAAAGTAGATCACAAAAGGCAAATATTTGAGAAACAGACCCGGGGGCCGTAGGTTTCACTAGTGGCTTCTCTCGAGAAAAATAGCAAACGGTGGGTGAACAAATTACTGTTGGGCAATTGACAGAACTTCGAATACTCATGACGATATCCATTCAATGATCATTTGTGACGCCCCCGATTCAATCGTACACTAATCATACACGCAAACATGTACGATCAAACATATCACAACACAACTCTAAAAATAAGATAAGTCATACAAGCATCATAATACAAGCCAGGGGCCTCGAGGGCTCGAATACAAGTGCTCGATCATAGACGAGTCAGCGGAAGCAACAATATCTGAGTACAGACATAAGTTAAACAAGTTTGCCTTGAGAAGGCTAGCACAAACTGGGATACAGATCGAAAGAGGCGCAGGCCTCCTGCCTGGGATCCTCCTAACTACTCCTGGTCGTCGTCAGCGGGCTGCATGTAGTAGTAGGCACCTCCGGTGTAGAAGTCGTCCTCGACGGTGGCGTCTGGCTCCTGGGCTCCATCGTCTGGTCGCAACAATCGATTAGAGATAGGGGGAAAAGGGGGAACAAGGCAACCGTGAGTACTCATCCAAAGTACTCGCAAGCAAGGAGCTACACTACATATGCATGGATATATGTGTAAAGGGCCATATCAATGGACTGAACTGCAGAATGACAGAATAAGAGGGGTATAGCTAATCCTGTCGAAGACTACGCTTCTGGCAACCTCCGTCTTGCAACATGTAGAAGAGAGCAGACTGAAGTCCTCCAAGTAGCATCGCATAGCATAATCCTACCCGGCGATCCCCTCCTCGTAACCCTGAGAGAGAGCGACCACCGGGTTGTATCTGGCACTTGGAAGGGTGTGTTTTATTAAGTATCCGGTTCTAGTTGTCATAAGGTCAAGGTACAACTCCAAGTCGTCCTATTACCGAAGATCACGGCTCTTCAATAGATTAACTTCCTGCAGGGTGCACCACATAACCCAACACGCTTGATCCCATTTGGCCGGACATACTTTCCGTGTCATGCCCGGCCATGAAGATCAACACGCCGCAGCCCCACCTAGGCACAACAGAGAGGCCAGCACTCGGTCTAAACCTAAGCGCAGTGGGTCCGGGCCCATCGCCTTAGCACACACAAGCATGTTGCGAGGGCGGCCGAAAGCGTAACTAGCCCCTTAATACAAGAGCAGGCTTACGTTCCAATCCGGTAGCAGCGCCGCTCATTCAAGGCGTCACGAAGTGCCGGTGATACCACGACGCCGGGATACCCATAACTACTCCCGCGTAGATGGTTAGTGCATTATAGACCAAATGGCGGACTCGGATCAAATACCCAGATCTCGTTAAACGTGTTAAGTATCCATGAACGCCGACCAGGGCCAGGCCCACCTCTCACCTGTAGTCTCAACCTGCCCTGCCGCTCGCCTCAAAGATCCACTCATGGGTGCTCCACAAGCCGACCCGACTTTTTTCACCACACGTATCATGTATAAGTATAAGTATATACCCGTGATCACCTCCCGAGTGATCACGGCCCGATAGTATAGCACATCAGACGGACAAGAATGTAGGGCCACAGATGGAATACTAGCATCCTATACTAAGCAAGTAGGATTGCAGGTAAAGGTATCAACAGTAGTAGCAAGGACAGGCTATGCATCAGGATAGGAATAACGAAAGCAGAAACATACAATACAACTATAATGCAAGCAAGATAGAGGAGAGTAGGCGATATCTGGTGATCAAGGGGGGGCTTGCCTGGTTGCTCGGCAAGAGAGAGGGTCGCCAACACCGTAGTCGTCCGGGTAGCAAAGGGCGTCTGTCTCGGTGTCTAGCGAGAGAAGAGGGGGGAAGAAACAATAAATATTTAAGCAAAGAAATGCATAGCGATGCATGATATGATAAGTATCGGTGATAGGGGTGCCCTAACGCAGTATGAGGTGATACCGGTGAAGGGGGGAAACATCCGGGAAAGGATCCCCGGCGTTTCGCGTTTTCGGACGGAGGAGCTGGAGGGGGAAAGTTGCGAGTTCGATAGGTTAGGGGGTGTGGCGGACGAACGGGTTGCGTATCCGGAATCGTCTCGTCGTTCTGAGCAATTTTCATGTTGAAAATATTTTAATCCGATTTATGGATTAAAAGATATGATTTTCTAAAGATTTTATTAAAATTTGGAATTTAATTAATTAATTTATTAATTCGAAAGCTTATTAATGACATCAGCATGATGTCATGCTGACATCAGCAGTCAACAGAGTTGATTGGTCAACCTGACCAGTGGGTCCCACTGGTCAGTGACACATTTTAATTAACAAATTAATTAAACTAATCATAATTAATTAGGGGGTGGGCCCCACTATCATTGCTTGATTAATTAACTAACAGTTAATTAGGTTAATCTAATTGTGATTAATTAACTTAATTAATTAGCTAAATAATTAATTAATTAGTTATTATTATCTATTTATTTATTTTTATTATTTTTATTAATTCTTTTTTTTATATAACGTTCTGGGGTGGGCCCCGGCTGTCATTGGGCCAGGGGCCTTAACGGGTGACGGGTTGCGGGCACGGGGGATAGGCGCTGGATGCGCGGCGGGCGACGCGCCCATTCTGGCGGACCAGCAGGCGCCCGGTGCGAGGAGGAAGTAGGCCATGGCGAGGCCATTCTTGGGAGGCCGGTCCCGGCGAGGCGGCAGACGGCCCGATCGAGGCGAAGGAGGCCAGTGAGAGGTTCTGATGGAGGGGTTGGCGGCGATGTGCAGGGGACAGGGCGGGGCGCGGCCTGGCGACGTCAGGGGCGGCGCACGCACGGAAGAGGAGAGGCGAGGTGAGGCGACGGGGGAGAGGCGCGGCGACCGTGGGCGGTGCGCGACCCGGCGTGGCAAGGCAAGGCCACGGGCGCGAACGGCGAGGAGTAGGGCTGCGGGGGGTATGACGTGACGAGAGAAAGAGAAGGAGGGAGCTCACGTCGTGGAGTAGGGGCACGCAGCGTGAGGTGAGGGGTGACAGGGACGGCGGGAGAGGAGCAGTCCGGTGAGGGGTTCATGGCGGCGGGCGGCGCCGAGCGTGACGGGCGGGGCCCACGGGTGCCGGGAACGGCGGGTCCAAGGCGCAAGGCAGCGGTTGAGGCGGCTGCACGGTTGAGGCGGCCGGGCGCGTTAAAGTGCTAGGGGCGCAGGGGGCGCAGGGGGGCGACGGGGTTCATTCCCCCGATCCGATCTGGATCGGGGAGGAGGGGGGAGAGCGAGTGGGGGGGGGGTGGACGAGTGGGGTGGCGGCTAGGGTTGCGGGGGGATAAGGAGAGGAGTGGGTTGGCCGATTGGGCCTTTGGCCGGTTGGGCAGCCCGTTCGGCGGCGGAGGCCACTGGGCCACTTGGCCCAATGAGAGTGGGGTCTGTTGTTTTTGTTTTGTTGTGTTTTCCTTTCATTTGTTTCTTTTTATTTATTTTCCTTTCTGTTTTATTCGATTTAAAATATTTATGCATTTTCTAAAAATGTGTTTACTTCACCATAATTATCTATGCAATATTTGACACGGTCCGAACATTTTGTTTTAAAGTTTGAAAACTTTGTTTGTTTGCCAAAAATTCAAATTTGAATTCGAATCGTTTTGAACTAATGCGGGATTAGCGACAGTAACGGAGGTGACATGGCGTCATTAGCAGAGGTTACTGTAGCTTGCTTATCCGGGCGTCACAATTCTCCTCCACTACAAGAAATCTCGTCCCGAGATTTAAGAGGGGAGTAAGGGGGAAAGTTCTGGTTATTCTAATGGATCTTCTCGAAGAAGTTAATCCCTTTCGTTGATGTCTTCAATTCTTTATTCCAAAGCATCATGATGAAGTTGTCATCCTTCTTTCGGGGAACTCCATCGCATTTCATTTAATAGGTAAGGGGCAGCTCTACAATGATAGGATGTTATAAGGGAAATTCATCTAGGGGTATCCCAAGAATGAACATATGACTATCTCTCGAGTTGAACAAATGAAACACATCGAGAGCAAAGTAAGACAATACAATAAGAAGTTTCAAGCGGATAGACAATCGTTCGATGCCTGTTACAGGGCGTGAAAGCGGTTCAAAGCAATCGGGAATAAGTATTGCGTCTTATACCAGAATAGATCAACAGGCAGGTGGCCCGTGAATTACATACAAAGTCAAGCACGAGGAATAACTTTGACAACAGGGTGTACAGGAGAGTCAGATTTCGATCCTGTGGAACTGCGGGTTATGGGCCCACCATGTGGGTTAAAATAGGGAAGGGCGTTGACATCTTGCATGGTCATGATAGCAAGGCATGTCAGAGGATCAGCCTATCAGTTATGTCGGCAACAACATCGGTACCAAGGGCGAGCAACGAAGAGAACCATCTTCCTGCTCGCTGAACGAGGCGGACCAGTAGGCAAAGTTCTCGTCCATCGGTGGTTACCGGATGTCATCAACAAAAGTAACAGGTCTTACCGACAGAGTGGTACAACGAGCTGTTTACATAAGGTGCAAATATTACTGCTTATATAATATAGATCATAAGAAGGTTTAAACAAACCAATGGAAAGGAAAAGTGATTATCAGATTTAAACAGAACAATGGAAAGGGAAATGTGTATACACACATATTTCGGGGGTATATCCTTCCCAATGACAAGCAGAGCATGATATCCATGACAGGATATAATGTAGAAAACCCTTTAGGTAAGGGGAGAAAAATTTCATGACATTACCCATACAACGGTGTTTGGATAATTGATAAAGAGAATTTAGCATTGTGCTTCAAATGTTCTTGGTGATGAACGGAGTACCACGGACATGCTTGGTAGCAATGATATGGTGCTTCAATCAAGGGCCAGACTTTGGATACACCAATGATCCATCAGGAGTAACTTATAAAATAAGTCCTACAATTTCCTCCAGGAGGAATGGTTATCCTTGCAAAAGAAATTATAATGATAGCTCCTCCAGCCAGGGGGGGTGCTAGGCATGACATCATATTACCGGATCATCAAAGGACCAACAACATAACTCCTGGAAAGTTGTCCCAACCATCATATCTGACCGAGATTCAGATCCAATTGGTGTCATGATACCTCAGACTCAGGATGTCCGAGAAGAAAAGGTGCAACACAAATCGTTGAAATGGCATTGCAAGATTCTCGGGAAATGTACTATGGAAGGGAGTTCCAGAATAAGAGCTCATCATTAAACCAATGAAGGGATAAGGAGGTAGTTGATGAACTCAGTGACAATTCATTGAGATTTCCAAAAGATGGATCCCCACAATTAGGTGAACAAGGAGACAACATTTGTCAGATCAAATGATATAATGATGTATGCTTGAGGAAAACATACACAATTTAAACATTGGTTGAAAGGTGCACCCGACATATGGGCTTAGGTAGCATGATCAATGTTTGAATGGTGATTCGATATCCAATACACAAAGAATGTAACTATCGTTCATTAACTTACAAGCAATATGTTTTATAGAAGTACAGAATCAAAACAACACCGTTCACTTGTTGGTATCCCGGTTAGAATCAACACGGGGACCGAGAAATGAACGAAGATGGCGAGAAGTAATTCTATGTCAACAATTCTCAAGAGGTGGAAAAAATCTCATAACATTCTTGACATAAAAGATGGTAATACTCCAAGGTAAAGAAGAACAATTGCTGGATGGCAAGGAACTCAAGGTATAACACCAAACATGAGCAGATTTGCGTTGGAGGGAGGGCATTAACGTTGCCGATGATAATACAAACCATCGAGGGGCAAGGATGGTATTTCTCATCAAGAATTCGATAGATATCTTGGAAGACCCCAGAATGTTGATGATGATCACGACACATTTGTCGAGAGGTTTCGAGAAGATGTAACTGATCGGCAATGACATCAAGTCAACAGAAATGATGAAGCCAAAAGTCATTGGAACCATGGGTACGACACAAACTCGAAATCAAGCTTGCTGTTCAAGGACAAACGGTATGACGAGGAAGATCGATTGTAAGATTAGCTCACCGTCGAAATTTGTGCTCCGAGAAGAAGGACCCGGTAGCACAGTTAAAATTTAGCATGATAACGATATAGCCGATCAGGCTAGGAATGATGTGATCGGGTACAAACTCATACTTATAGAAGCTTACCGAAGAGTTGTTGAACCGTAGTGCGGACTCGGTTCAGTTATTGGTGTCTTTGAGTGTTTAATAACTCAGAGCCCGTGAAAAATTGGAATTAGTGGGAATGTAGAACTTGATGAAGAACTCATAAGAAGTTATGCAGTTCCATGATAATCTTGAGATACCAGGGGGGTAATACTCGATGACATATCAAAGTAGAGGTTGGACCGGGGTATTGTTCTACAGAAGACAAGTGCTAAAACTTGCACGAGAAATGGTATTTAAAAGAGAACATGGTCGGAAAGACGATTGCAAAAGGCCAGATCCCTGATATAAGATGAACTTATACCAAAGGAATAACTAATTTAAGAGAAGCTTTAATGATAAGATCTACATCGTGTCCATGGGCATGAACACAAGTTCAAGGTCGACTCCCACTTCTCCAATGCATAACCTTTCATTCACTTCTCACGTTCGATGAAGTTGCGAGTTCAAATTTTATCTGGCCAAGCACCAGAAGAGTATGATTCGTGAAAACTTTCGGGTTCACACGGTTTAGAGAAGGCATATGTTCAACCCATAGGGGCTTCTTAGAAACATATACCACAAGTTTCAAGAGTAAATAACACAAGCCCGAAAGTAGAGCATGGTTGGCCAAGCAGAGGATACAACTTAACAAAGGCATTATGTATCGGAGAAAGAACTCACAAAGTGATCAAATGTGAAGGACACCGTGGGACAACAATCCAACAAAGGACTTGATGGTCCACAAAGGATCTGATGTGAGTATCGATACTCAACCGTAAGAGGAAGGAATGCAAATGCAACAAAGTTATGGAATCATCTGAATAATTCAAAGCTTAAATGCAAAGGAATTATGATTTCCAAAACAAAGGATCGAAGCGAGATGTTCGATCAAGGATGGATCAATTGAATATACGAGAGGCACAATCGATTTACAGATAGTTTGGTCGAGAACCAGCTCATGTTCAAAATGACGTCTGAGCCGGAAAGATAATCCTAGGACTCGACTGATGATTGTGAACATTCACAACGTATTGAATTAACGGACTCAAATATGATGGTGACAAAGGATGCCAATATGATTACTATACTTATGGGATTAATCATAATGAAGCAAACAAGAAATTCGAGCAATAGGTTCTTTGAGGATTTTCGGAATATCGAATGGTATTTCGAAGACTTTTGTGTAACACATGAACAACTGGGGGATGAGCGGATACTCGATAAGTGCAAGAATTAACCGTAGGGGTATTTAGGTGACAAAGAACAGCAAGGCAGTAAGCTCAAAGGATTATCGAAACAATGACGAGTTTTTCGGGGTATCTTGTAATAACAAGACCAACTGGGGATGAAGTTAAGAATAACAACTGCAAGTAGTTATCCATAAGGGTTTACGGTGGAAGGGGAATTGCAAACGCGATGAACACAAGTTCTCGAGTTAACAGCGGAGAGTATTTTCAGGGTCTTCACGTGCAGCAGAAGATCATCAATAATAAGGGGCTCTCCGGGTAAAAGTATTATCGAGAACCTAGAGTCCGAGTTAGTAAAATCGTTTAACCCGAATAGAAGAGATGTCAGAGTCCCAGAGTATAGGTCGAGAAATAAAAGATCCTAATACCACCCAATGGCGACGTGGGCCCGTAAGGCACACAGCCATGTTAGTAAAAGTTTTGTAATGTCTAGACTCGACTTCAACCAAGCAGTTGGAAGGGGGACTCCTACAGGCAGTCGGCTCTGATAGCAACTTGTGACGCCCCCGATTCAATCGTACACTAATCATACACGCAAACGTGTACGATCAAGATCAGGGACTCACGGGAAGATATCACAACACAACTCTAAAAATAAGATAAGTCATACAAGCATCATAATACAAGCCAGGGGCCTCGAGGGCTCGAATACAAGTGCTCGATCATAGACGAGTCAGTGGAAGCAACAATATCTGAGTACAGACATAAGTTAAACAAGTTTGCCTTGAGAAGGCTAGCACAAACTGGGATACAGATCGAAAGAGGCGCAGGCCTCCTGCCTGGGATCCTCCTAACTACTCATGGTCGTCGTCAGCGGGCTACACGTAGTAGTAGGCACCTCCGGTGTAGAAGTCGTCCTCGACGGTGGTGTCTGGCTCCTGGGCTCCATCGTCTGGTCGCAGCAATCAAGTAGAGATAGGGGGAAAAGGGGGAACAAGGCAACCGTGAGTACTCATCCAAAGTACTCGCAAGCAAGGAGCTACACTACATATGCATGGATATATGTGTAAAGGGCCATATCAGTGGACTGAACTGCAGAATGCCGTAATAAGAGGAGGATAGCTAATCTCAGCCGAAGACTACGCTTGGCAGCCTCCGTGTTGCAGCTTGTAGAAGAGAGCAGACTGAAGTCCTCCAAGTAGCATCGCATAGCATAATCCTACCCGGCGATCCCCTCCTCTTAACCCTGAGAGAGAGCGACCACCGGGTTGTATCTGGCACTTGGAAGGGTGTGTTTTATTAAGTATCCGGTCTAGTTGTCATAAGGTCAAGGTACAACTCCAAGTCGTCTCATCAAGAAGATCACGGCTATTGAATAGATTAACTTCCCTGCAGGGTGCACCACATAACCCAACACGCTTGATCCCATTTGGCGGACACACTTTCACAGGTCATGCCCGGCCGCGGAAGATCAACACGTCGCAGCCCCACCTAGGCACAACAGAGAGGACAACACTCCGGTCTAAACCTAAGAGCACAGGGGTCTGGGCCCATCGCCCTTAGCACACCTGCACGTTGCGAGGGCGGCCGAAAGCAGAACTAGCCCCCTTAATACAAGAGCAGGCTTACGTTCCAATCCGGTAGCGCCGCCGTCATTGGCGTCACGAAGTGCTTGGGCTGATACCACGTGGGATACCCATAACTACTCCGCGTAGATGGTTAGTGCGTATAGACCAAATGGCGAGACTTCGGATCAAATACCCAGATCTCGTTAAACGTGTTAAGTATCCGCGAACGCCGACCAGGGCCAGTGCCCACCTCTCACCTGTAGTCTCAACTCGCCTGCCGCTCCGCCTCAAAGATCCACTCATGGGTGCTCCACAAGCCGACCGACTTTAGTCACCACATGTATCATGTATAAGTATAAGTATATACCCGTGATCACCTCTCGAGTGATCACGGCCCGATAGTATAGCACAGACGGACAAGAATGTAGGGCCACAGATGGAATACTAGCATCCTATACTAAGCAAGTAGGATTGCGGAGTAAAGGTATCAACAAGAGTAGCAAGGACGGGCTATGCATCGGGATAGGAATAACGTAAAGCAAGAACATGCTATACTACTCTAATGCAAGCGGTATAAAGGAGAGTAAGCGATATCTGGTGATCAAGGGGGAGGGCTTGCCTGGTTGCTCTGGCAAGAGAGAGGGGTCGTCAACACCGTAGTCGTACTGGGTAGCAGCGACGTCAGTCTCGGTGTCTAGCGACAGAAGAGGGGGGAGAAACAATAAATATTTAAGCAAACAGATGCATAGCGATGCATGATATGATAAGTATCGGTGCTAGGGGTGCCCTAACGCAGTATGAGGTGATACCGGTGAAGGAGGGAAACATCCCGGAAAGGATCCCCGGCGTTTCGCGTTTTCGGACGGAGGAGCCAGAGGGGGAAAGTTGCGAGTTCGATAGGTTAGGGGGGTGTGGCGGACGAACGGGTTGCGTATCCGAAATCATCTCATCGTTCTAAGCAACTTTCTTGTTGAAAATATTTTAATCCGAGTTACGGATTAAAAGATATGATTTTCTAAAGATTTTATTAATTTCTGGAATTTAATTAATTAATTAATTAATTCGAAACGAATTAATGACATCAGCATGATGTCATGCTGACATCAGCAGTCAACAGAGTTGACTGGTCATTGTGATTAACAGATGAATTAAACTAATCATAATTAATTAACAGATTAATTAAACTAATCATAATTAATTAGGGGTGCGCCCCACTCTCATTGTTTGATTAATTAACTAAAGTTAATTAGGTTAATCTAATTGTGATTAATTAACTTAATTAATTCGCTAAATAATTAATTAATTAGTTATTATTATCTATTTATTTATTTTTATTATTTTTATTAATTCTTTTTTTTATATAACGTTTCAGGGTGGGCCCATTTGTCATTGGGCTGTGGGCCTTAACGGTGACGGAGTTATGGCACGGGGATATTTGGATGCGCGAGCGGCGACGCACATTACGGGGCGGACCAGGGCGCTTGCAGGAGGGAAGTGGCCCATGGCGAGGCCATTCTTGCGGAGCGGGTCCCGCGGGCGGGCGACGGACGACTGATGCGGGCGAGAGGAGGCCGCGATGAGGGGTTACGGTGGAGGGGTTGGCGATGACGTGCAGGGACAGGGGCGGGGCGCGGCCCCGAGCGACGTGCAGGGGACGGCGCACGGGCACGGGAGGAGGAGAGGGCAGAGGTGAGGCGACCAGGGGGGAGAGGGCGCGGCGACCGTGGGCGGTGCGCGACCCGGCGTGGCAAGGCAAGGCCCTGTGCGCGAACGGCGAGGCCGGCAGGGCGCAGTGAGCGCGCCAGGGAGGGAGGCGATGCGCTGCTGGCGGGCGTGGCTGGGCGTGGCGAGGGGTGGCTCGAGCGTGAGCTCCGGCACGGGCGCTCTGGGGGGACGACGCGTGGCGACAGAGAAAGAGAAGGAGGGAGCTCACGTCGGGAGTAGGGCACGGGCAGCCGGGGTGAGGGGGTGACGGGACGACGGCGGAGAGGAGCAGTCCGCGAGGGGTTCCTGGGCGGGCGGCCGAGCGGCGACGGCGGGCTGGCCCACGGCGCTGGGACGGCGGGTCCGAGGTCGCGGCAAGGCGGTTGAGGCGGCCGGGCGGTTGAGGCGGCCATGGGTCCAAGCGGCGTGGGGTAGGGGCGACGGGGTTCGTTCCCCCGATCCGATCTTGATCGGGGAGGAGGGAGGAGAGCGAGTGGGGGGGGGGTGGACGAGTGGGGTGGCGGCTAGGGTTGCGGGGGGATAAGGACAGGAGTGGGGTTGGCCAATTCGGCCTTTGGCAGTTGGGCCGGCCTGCTCTAAGCGGCGGGAGGCCAGTGGGCCACTTGGCCCAGTGGGGGTCTGTTGTTTTTGTTTTGTTTTGTTTTGTTTTCATTTGTTTCTTTTTATTTATTTTCCTTTCTGTTTTATTCAATTTAAAAAATTTATGCATTTTCTAAAAATGTGTTTACTTCACCATAATTATCTATGCAATATTTGACACGGTGCGAACATTTTGTTTTAAAGTTTGAAAACTTTGTTTGTTTGCCAAAAATTCAAATTTGAATTCGAATCGTTTTGAACTAACTCGAGATTAGCGACAGTAACGGAGGTGACATGGCGTCGTTAGCAGAGGTTACTGTAGCTTGCTTATTCGGGCGTCACATCATTATATAGGCATCACGTCCAAGATTAGTAGACCGACTCCTGCCTGCATCTACTACTATTACTCCACACATCGACCGCTATCCAGCATGCATCTAGTATATTAAGTTCATGGAAAAACGGAGTAATGCAATAAGAATGATGACATGATGTAGACAAGATCTATCTATGTAGCGGTACACCCCATCGTTTTATCCTTAGTAGCAACGATACATACGTCTTTGGTTCCCCTTACATCACTTTGGGATCAAACACCGTAAGATCGAACCCCCTACAAAGCACCTCTTCCCATTGCATGATAAATAGATCAAGTTGGCCAAACAAAACCCAAATATCTGAGAAGAAATACGAGGCTATGAGTAATCATGCATATAAGAGATCAAAGAAACTCAAATAACTTTCATGGATATAAAAAGATAGATCTGATCATAAACTCAAAGTTCACCGATCCCAACAAACACACCGCAAAAGAGTTACATCATATGGATCTCCAAGAGACCATTGTATTGAGAATTCAACGCGAGAGAGGAAGCCATCTAGCTACTAACTACGGACCCGAAGGTCTACAAAGAACTACTCATGCATCATCGGAGAGGCACCAATGGAGGTGGTGAACCCCATCCGACATGGTGTCCAGATTGGATCTGGTGGTTCAGGACTCTGCGGCAGCTGGATGAATATTTGGTCGATTCCCCTAGGGTTTCTGGAATATTGGGGTATTTATAGAGCAAAGAAGCAGTCCGGGGGGCACCCGAGGTGGGCACAACCCACCGGGGCGTGCCTAGGCTTCCTGGCGTGCCCTGGTGGGTTGTGCCCTCCTCGAGGCACCCCCAAGGCGCAACCAGGGCCCATTATGTTCCTTCTGGTCCAAAAAACTCCATGGAGTTTGGTTGCGTTTGGACTCTGTCTGATATTGATTTCCTGTGATGTAAAAAACATGCAGAAAACAACAACTGACACTTGGCACTATGTCAATAGGTTAATACCAAAAAATGATATAAAATGACTATAAAATGATTATAAAACATCCAAGATTGATAATATGACAACATGGATCAGTCGAAAATTATAGATACGTTGGAGACGTATCAGGGGTCAAGAGAAATTACTGTTATTTTTGTCTGTCGGCGAATGCAGAAGGTTAAAATCACCACCCACCAAGATGGGAATGTTACAGGATTCAATCTTAATGGTAATCTCATCGAGGAACAAAGAAGAGACAGAGTGGTCAGCAGGCCCGTACACTACCATGACCTCGCAAGGAACATTTAGTTGGCGATGGAGCACAATAGTGCAAGACCAAAAACACCATGGCCAAAGGCCACAAAGTCAAAAACGTCACATTTAGTCCCAATAAGGATCCCACTAGAATGGCCAGAGGAAGGGAGAAGGTTTCAGTCAAACCTATCAACGCCCACAACCATGGAGAGCTCGTTAGGAGAGAAGGAACCTTTAAACGTTTCTGCTACCCCTACAATATCAATGATATCGCCTCTAACCACATCTCTCAACTGGTCTCTGCGCCCCCTAGCGGTGAAACCATTAATATTCCATAATAAGGCCCTCATCTGGCAGATAAGTTTTTGATACGAAGACATGACTTGCAATTGGCAAGGCAGGATTTGAAACGCTTAGCAGTGCCCCGTTTGACCGGAATCGGAGGATCCTAGCCCCTAGTAGCATCTCCCACGGTCCCTTCGGCCACAACCGAAGGGATCTTATGCAAAGCCGCCATCTCTTTGGCTTTAGCAATGGCGGCCTGGGCCACCTCATTGGCATGTACAAGAGCGAGATAATTGCAGTGGGGGAGCCAAAACCAGAATCAAAAGTGATACCCACTTCTGAAAGCACATGGATCAAGTGGTCATCTCAACATGAACGAAGAACCAGCCGAACAGAGGAAATGACAGGAGAGCAAGGGGATGGGGGAGGTGGTGTACCTATGGGAGGAAGACCCTTAGCTGCCACCCAATGCGCCGCCCGATCAGCCACCCGCTCACCGTTGTTCAGGACCCGGCCGCTCTTGCGGGAAGTGGAGGTCAGGGACCGGATGGGCGTGGAGCGAGCCACCGGGGAAGGCGCCGCCGCCATAGAGGCCAGACCAGACACAGTGCCCAGATCGTCATCCATTCGACGGCTAAGGCCGGCTGCCGACTGCTTGGATCCCACCGAGGCCCTGCTCCAAGTAGAGAACTTCTTGACCGACAATTTCCTCTTGCTAGCACGAGTAGCCGGGCCCCGATAAAAGTCAAGTAGGGAGATCCTCAATGCTTGAGAGCGATGGGAAAGCGGGGCGCATCGGTAAGTTGGAACAGACGCCCGAGACCGGGGTGCCCATAGGGATATGAGCACATGTGGCCGTTGTCTCCTGCCCCTCCAGACAAGCCGCCCACTTCGGAGCACCGCCCACCGGGGCATTCTCCTTAAAAAAACTCGCGTTGTTCCGAGCCCAGGCCTTCCCATTTAGAGTGTGTGAAGTGAGAATCAGAGCCCCCACTAGGATTGGCCGCCCCAAAATCAACACCCCCATGCTTGTCAGAGGTTGAAGGCCTAGGAGGAGGAGGAGGAGGTGGTGGGGCATGGAGGTTCTCCGCCCCCTCGGTGCGGACTCAGAGACGGAAGCCATCTGTCAAGACCCCGATTCCAAGTCACATCGATCTAGCCGGTAACACCTCATATCACTTTGTGGCCTCACGCATGGTATTCCCATGGGTGTCGCCTTACCATGGCCTGGGACCATTTGCGCCTTTTGGCTCATGTATATGATAGTGTCGCTAGCATCCATATGACAGAGAACCCGGGCCGACATGACTAGTCTTGAACCCAAAGTGGCACTAACTTACGGGGATAGGCATACATGAATCAACATCGAGCGTGTCGGTCAGCAGAGTGCGAATCAGGGCTGTAGCACTGGGCTAACAGGACTCCGGTGAACCAGGCTGTAGCAGGCTAGGCAGGACTCCAGATGTCACCGCGTGTCATTTCCCCGAAGGGACAGACACCGGAACAAAGTGAATCACATGCCGGCCAGTCAAGTGTTAGGAGCGTAGTGCTCGCTAGCAGACTCGATGAATCGGGTCAGAAGCGACTACTATGGCTCATGGAAGCACAAGACTACATTTCCCCATAAGAGAGGCTACCAAGGATAAACAACTAGGTTGTCGGATCCCACACATACCAAGCATTTCAATCATACACACAATATGCTCGATATGTGTAAAGACAACATGGCATCACAACATAACTCTACGACTCAAGTAATTATTCATTAGGCTCCGAGGAGCCAAATATTACAATCATGGTCTCATGACCCAACATACAGAGCATACAAGCATCGAGCGGAAGCATAAACATGTCTGAGTATAGACAACTACAAATGAAAAAGGCTGAGAAGCCTGACTATCTACATGACCCTGCCGAGGGCACAACGTCGTAGCTGAGGTAACATGCTAAATGTCGAAGTACACACAGAACTAATAGCGAGACTGAAGTCTCTCTGCAAAACATAAAATAGGCAAACGTGAGTACAAATGTACCCAACAAGACTTACATCAGAACTATCTACATATGCATCGGTATCAATAAAGGGGGTGGTGGAGTTTAACTGCAGCAAGCCAGCTTTGACTCAGTGGCTAACCTGAACTACGACTGCAAGTAACTCTTTTGAGGTGGCGCTGCGAGTCCACATATTCACCATATCAATACACCACTATGGATCTGCTCCCGTCTCCCTACGAGAAGGCCATCCATAGCACTCACGCTTATATTGCAAGTTTTAGAGTATCCACTTTCACTTGTCTATGAACTGTTATAGGCAACCCAGAAGTCCATTACCGCGGACGTGGCTATTCGAATAGATGGTGTTAACCCTGCAGGGGTGTACTTCTTCACACGCGCTCTTGCCACTTACCACCATGTACACGTCGTGTATCTCGGCAACCTTCAAGCGGAAGCCTGGTGAGGGATTCGGCCACGACCTGACTAACCACACAAGTCTCTAGTCCAGGTTTATTGCCTATTCAGGTTTCAACGGCAAGGAGATCCGGCCGGGGTGTCGCTCACGGCCCCAAATGATGAGGGCAGGGTTCCCGAGGCACCAAACGGGCGTCCCGGTACACCGTGCCTCGTGTCTCTACCGCAACATATCCCACCCCTAGGGTCAGCGCTACGCACGACCCCCAACACATATCCTACAAACACCAGAAACTAGTTGCAATTCCTGGACAGAGATCAAGGCCATTAATAATCCGAGAGGGGTCGAGTTACCGGAACCCAATGTGTGGTAGTAACTGTTCATGGATCACAAACAAAAAACTCAGTTCCCAAGGACGGTTTCAATGAGACAACCCACCATGTACTCCTACATGGCCTCTCACCGCTACCTTTACCAAATCATGTTCACACACTTAGCTCACACACAGTAGAACATGTTCATCACCATACCGATTCATCCCCGATGAATCAGACCCGACTCAACTCTAAGCAGTAGCAGGAATGACAAACAAGCATGAATGAGTAGGCACATCAGGGCTCAAACAACTCCTACTCATGCTAGAGGGTTTCATCTATTTACTGTGGCAATGACAGGTCATGCAGGGGAAAAGGGGTTCAACTACCGCAGCATGTAACAGATGAATCGTTGTTGTACTAATGCAGTAAAAGAGAGCAGGAGCGAGAGAGTGGGATTGTATCAGAATGAAAAAGGGGGTTTTGCTTGCCTGGCACTTCTTAAGATAGTATAGTTCTTCATTGGTGTCATCGATCACAGCGTCGGAACAACGTCTACCGAGGGGGAACAACACCGGCAACAGAGAAAGAACACAATCAATGCAATGCACAATATGATGCATGATCATGACATGTCAATATGATGTGATCTGAGCTAATGCAGCTGAGAACAGAAGGGTTTGAGCTTATTTGAACCAAAGGTTCAAATTCAAACTCAAACTATGAATTTATAAAGTGCATTATCATGTTTTCATATGAAAAGCAAGGTTAAGTTGCTTAAACATGCATGAAACCAGTACAAATGGATAGATTGGAGTTTTCTAATCATTTTTCATATATAATTTATTTCATTCTGAGCTACAGATTAATTTCTATGATTTTTTGAAGTTTATACTATTTTCTAGAATTTTGTGAATTATTTTAAATCCAGAAAATTATTAAATGCGTCAGCATTGCATCACCGTGACGTCAGCAGGTCAACTGCGGCTGACCAGGTCAAACCTGGCCAATGGGGTCCACTGGTCAGTCACATAGTGCTGTCTGGGTCACTGACAGGTGGGGCCGGGTCAACAGACACGTCAGCAAGTCAACCCTGACGCGTCGGTCCGCTGGTTTTGTTAACTAATCTAACTTAAAACTAAATAGCATTTTAATTAGGCAGTAGGGCCCACTACTCAGTGGCTCTAGGGGTGATTAGTGAGGTGATTAGCCCCTAACTAAGTGGCCATGTCGGCCTGTCGGAGTTTGGCCGGCGGCGACCATTTCGTGCGGCGGAGGGGCTCGGGATCGCTTCCCCGGCGCCCAAATGAGCAGTCGAGGGCAGCTACGGGGAGCTGGAGCTCACCCACATCCTGCGCGGCATGTGGTGGCAGCGGGGATGGCCGGTGCTCACCGGAAACGAGCTCGGGGCGGTGCCGGCGCTCGGTTGCAGGCGAGGCGACGGCTATGGCGCACGAGGGGAAAAACGGAGAGGGGGAGCAGGACCAGGAGCTCACGGAGGGTCCGACGAGATGTTCAGCAGGCTCGGGGATGCGCTGAGGTCGATGGGGCAGCGAAGGCAATCTCCAGCGGGCGGAGGTGAAGACAACGCCGATGGCGGCTCTCCAGGGCTTCCCGCGTCACGTGGCTCGACGGAGAGGCGTAGGCGACCATGGCGGGGCTCATGGACAGGTCAGTGAGGCGAGGGGGGGGGGGCGATGGACACGGTGGCAGCGAACGGCGGCGACGAGCTTCGCTCGGTGGTGCACGCGAGAGGGGAGCAGAGGAAGGGTTGGGGTCCAGGGGGGAGAGGAGAGGTGCAGGGGGGCGAGGGGGAGTGTGTGGCACTTGGGGCTGGCTCCAGAAGCCGCGGAAGCAGAGGTGGCTCGGGCGCGTGCCGGCGCGCGGTGGCCACACGCCCTCGCCTACTGGCGCGAGGAGGAAGGCGACAGGGAGGTGGAGGTGGGCTGGGCCAGCACAGCGCCAGGCCAGGTGGGCTGCACAGTAGGTAGGTCCAGGTAACTTTCTCTCCTTTCTCTTTTCTATTTTAGTTTTCTGTTTTTCTATTTCTGCCTTTGTTTTTGATTTAGCAAAAATGCCAAACCACTTTGTAAAATGCTCAAAATATTTGTGGGCACTTGGGAAATTATTTCCCACAGCCCTCAAATGCTTTCAAGATTATTTGGACATTTAAAAATATTTATAGAATTTAATTGTCCAAATTCAAATACGTATGAATTAACTCCAAAATCCATAAATGTCCCAGAAATGTGTGCATCATTTTTGGGAGAAGTTTTCAAGCATTCCAAAATTGATGAACTTTTCTGAAGGCCATTTTGGGTAGATGGAAAAGATTTAATTGACCCTAGTTGTATTTCATTTGCTGCTAGTGTTTATCAATCCCCATTTCAACTTTCAGCTAAAGTTAGACATGATGCAACAGATAGTGCTAGCTTAGTACAAGGTAAAGCTAGGGATGTGACACCATCAGAGGAAGGAAATACATCAATGGCACCACGAACCACACCTTGATACATCTCCAACGTATCTATAATTTATGAAGTAATCATGCTGTTATTTTGTCATTCTTGGGTGTTTTACAATCAGTTTATAGCAACTTTATATCATTTTTTGGGAATAACTTATTGACCCAGTGCCCAGTGCCAGTTGTTGTTTTTTGCTTTTTTTTACATCGCATGAAATCAATACCAAACGGAGTGCAAATGCAACGAAACTCCATGGGGATTTTTTATGGGCCAGAAGAAATCCATTGGGCCAGAGCTACACCTGTGGGGTGCCCCGAGGGGGGCACAATCCACCAGGGCGCGTCCAGGTGGGTTGTGCCCACCTCGGTGGCCTCCCGCACCAGTTCTTTGCACTAAAATTCCCAAATATTTGAAAACTCATGGGGGTTAACCTAGATCAGAAGTTCCGCCGCCGCAAGGTCTCTGCATCCACGAAAACCAATCTAGACGCCGTTCTGGCACCCTGCTGGAGGGGGGGATCATCTCCGGTGACCATCTTCATCATCCTGGCGGCCACCACGATAAGGATGGAGTAGTCCACCCTTGGGGCTGAGGGCTTGTTCCAGTAGCTATGTGTTTAATCTCTCTCTCTCTCTCTCTCTCTCGTGATTTCTATCATGGGCTTTGTTAATATAGTCGGATCATATGATGTTTCTACCCTCTATACTCTTGTTATGATGAATTTAATCTTTACCTTTTGAAGTTTTGTCTTGTCGGATTGAATATTCAGAGATGAGAACACATGATATATGTCTTGCGGTATGAATACTTGAGGTGACAATTGGGGTATCTTATTGATTCACTTGATATATGTTATGGCATTCAACTCGCGGATTCCCGTGGTGATATTGGGGTAATCTATGCATAGGTGTTAATGCATGTTTTTCTCTGACGGAAACTTCAGGATTTGTCGTGGTTTTGTCATAGTAGATGATGTCCTCTTGCAAGGACTTAGTCGTGGAGCCATTGCAACTAGGAAGCTTAAAGGGGTTAATCGGGACAAGGGACACGAAAGAGGTTTTATACTAGTTCGGCCCCTTACGGTGAGGGTAAAGCCTATGTCTAGTTGGGTTGGTACTGCTCGGGTTTCGATGACCAGGGAGCGAGATACGCTATGCCCGGCGCTCGATGATATGTTACTTGCCCTAAGCCGTCGGTGGGTCGTCCCCTTATATACACGGGTTGACGCCCTGCGGCCTACAGAGTCCCGGCCGGCTCATAAACAGTGTCCGGCTCGGTGACTAGTTAATCCTGCCTAATAATACAAGTCATGCCATTACGGCGGTTTATCACTACGGGCCTCAAGTCGCCCGTGGGCTTTAGACCCTTTACTGAACCGCCATCTTCATGCTTGATCTTGGGCTTCATATGATGAATCATCTTTGCATAACCCGGCCCCTCCTGGGCGGCTTACAAGAATAGTTATATCCCCAACATTAGGTCCCAGATTGATTTGAACCGGTTCATGTCAATCTTGAAATACCTTAAGAAAAAACCTTCTGTTTGTGCAAATGTTATAACCCGCCGTGACGTCATCTTCTGGATCCGTGATAACCTGCTATGACATCATCTTCCATTAAATTCATATTTTATTCCATCCTATCTTAATGGATCTTTATCTTTAATTGCCATTCCGAAAATCGAGGCGTCGGAGTCATTGGATAATGACGCCCGGCCTCCTCGTTTCTCGCGCTTTCTCAGTCGGACCTTCCTTATAAATAGACACGACCCCAAGGTCTTTTCCATTCTCCCCTTTCTGTCGTCCTCTTCCTCTCTCTATTCCTCTGCTTGCTCGAGCTCCACTCCCGCTGCCGCCGCTGCAGCAGAGCTCCGCATCATCGTCGACCTTGGCCGCTGCATCGACCTGATCCGACCAGAAAAACGCGACGAACCTCCGCAGCAACTCTGCATCTGTAAGTTTCTTCCTCCCTGTTCCTCAGATCTGTATTAAGATTTTTGAGTTCGTCGGTGTTCGTCGCTGCTCGTCATGAACCCTTGATAGATTTCACCTCCGCCACCCTTTCCAGATCATAAGATAATATAAAACTGCCGCGGTAGCTGTTTCACACCCATTTCGAATGCAAATAGATCCCTTTTCGCTTGCATATAGGCCCCATTCACGCTTATGAACTCATCTGTACTGGTTTCTAGGTCTAGCATAATTTCCTTTTCTGTACACCTGTTTGATCCAAAATAAAATCTGCCAGTTGCGAAACTTGTTTGTGCGACATTTAGGCAAAATCTGTTTCTCTCAGACCCATTTATCTCTGGCGGCTCTCATTGCCGGTTTAAAATAGATAATGTTAATCGATAGCCTTGCCAGCTCCTGGTGGTTTAAAATAACTTAACTGTTTCTGATTCCCATGGCGTCTTAGACAACCAGACATAATTAGCCATATGTCATTAGGCCCCTTCATAAGCCGCCGTATTGAATAGAATTTTGAAATGTTTTTCTCCGGGTTAAACTGAACGGGAAAATTTTTATTCTGTCATAGGCTTTCATCTGCATAATGGCACCCAAAGCTCCCAAAGCACCTATGACTTGTAACTAGGTCAGATCCATCGTTACTGAGAACACCTTATCTGATTTTGTGAAGACCAGCTATCTCCCAGAGAAAGAAGTTATGTCTTATCGTGCTCCTCACCCGTCAGAGGAAAAGCCTCAACCCAAGGAGGGGGAAGTGATCGTTTTTACTGATCATATGAACCGGGGCTTCTCTCCACCTGGCTCAAAATTCTTCAGGGATGTTTTACACTTTTTTGACCTCAGACCTCAAGATATCGGGCCCAACTCTGTGTCAAACATTTGCAAATTCCAAGTCTTTTGCGAGGTATATCTTGGAGAAGAACCCAACCTACCGCTTTTCAGAGAATTGTTTTATTTAAACCGGCAGAATGAACGCGCCAACGGACCCAGCCTGGAACTTGGTGGTATCTCCATTCAACGACAGAGAGACTGCCTTTTCCCATATGCTGAACTACCAAGCCGCCCTAAGGATTGGATCCAGACGTGGTTCTATTGCCAGGACACTTATCCGGCTGATGAGAACCCGCTGCCCGGCTTTCGCGCTCTGCGCCTTGAATCCAACCATCCACTATCGGATAAGATATCTGCCGTTGAACACCTACAGATTGCTCCTACCATAAAGAAAATCAAAGCTCTCTTGGGGAATGGCTTAGATGGCATTGATTTGGTCCGTGTCTGGATCTCATGGCGGGTAATACCGTTAAGCCGCTGACCCGGTTTAATTTGCACTTACACAGGCGAAAAAGATGACCCGCTGCGTCATTGTCCTGATGCCTTGCCTGATGACATGATTGAAGCCACGACCCAATATCTTTTGAAAGAAGGCTCAGTGGTCAGTAACACCTTCGATTTACTTCCCTTCTGCAAGAATAATCCGGCTCCTGCAGTAAGTTATCAATCTAAGAATTTACTCTTTTTTGTGGAATGCCTTGCTTTTACTCATAACCTTTTCTCATTGTTCACAGGAAAAAGACAATTTCTGGAAGGTCAAATATGATCATGAAGCTGCCAAACAGGCCAGAGTGGCCAAGAGAGCCGCAAGGAAAACTGCCAAAGCTGGAGCTCAGAGGAAGAAGAAGCCAAGTGCTTCAGATTTTCTCAAACTAGATGACTCCTCTGACGATGAAGAAGAGGTAATCCTTAACTCCCCTGATTCCTTTACCATCATCTTATTGACAAAAATTTCCTTCAGGGGGACACGGGAAATAGCCAAGCAGTTCTGGAAGAGGTAACTATAATTTCCTCCGACTCCGAGCCTTTGCCAAGGCAGAAAGTCCAAAGAGTGACCCAGAAAGTAAGATTTTCACATCCTTTAGCTTACCAAGATCCTCAATTTCTTTTGAAGCAACAGGCTCATGAGAGTCGGAGGCAGACCCGGACTAGCAAAGACGCGGAACTCTCCTCCGGCTTACCTGACGTGACAAGGAAGCGCCAGGCTGAGGTTATCTCCAAATTACATTCCTTTTTTTCCTTTGGCGGGTTTCATTCGTCAACCCCTCAATTCATCTGACTCAAACTATCAGGATACTTCACCTTCTTCCGGCGAATCTATGCAATCCAACATGCCGGCTTTCAAGATTGCTCCAGGGTAATGTCAATGTATTCATTTTCATGCTTATCTTACTCATGTCTTTGTACTTAACCTTTCTGTTTTGTACACAGCGTACAAGTGAAGCCCAGCAAAAGGGCGAAGAAAAATAAACCGGCCAAAGAGCCGATCAGGATTAATTCGGAGGTCGGAACAACCATTCCTGAGACCTCCACACATGAGCCGCTACCTGAACCGGCCCATGACATTCCAGCACCAACCTCTGATCCACCTGCTGAACAGACTCTTAACATTTTTGATAACTTGGAGGTTCCCAGCCTGGCAAGAACAGATGATCCGGAAGTTGAGATTCTTAAGACTCAGTTTGTTGAACCGGGAAGACCCACTATTCTTGCTAAGTGTTCTGCCAAGGAAGAACTTTCAGAGCGCCGAAAAGCCAAGCTGGACGTCACTGATTATACTCATCTCAGCATTGGAGACATTGTTTCTGGCTATATAAGTCAAGTGCACAGCAGCCGTGATCTGGAAGTTGATATGGTGAAGCAAATACATCAAAAATCTGAGGTATAATTCTTGCTGATATTCCTTATTCCTCCTTACTGTACCAGCCCCCAAGTCTATTGCTTATGAGAAAGAATATGTTGTAGACTTAGAATCTGCTTAGCGCTGCTTGTCAGACGCTCGGCTTATGTTGTAACAATCGAAGACCAACTTGAAAAGAAGATATTTGAACCGGCATCGTATAATACTTTTAACTGCAATATGCATTAGCCCCCAAGTGCCAACTATCTTTTGCTTGCAAAGTGCTTGGGACTTAATTTCCATGAACCCCCACAGTAATTTAGAGTGCTTCAGTATACATTAGCCCCCAAGTGTCAAGTACCTTTGCTTGCAAAGTGCTTGGGACTTAATACTGTATTATAACGATCTTGTTGTAGTCCGCTTGATTCAGGCCACCATAAGTCAATTTGAGTCGAGATTGCTGATTTGAAGAGTCACTGGCATGCAAGAAACTGAAATCCAAAAGGCCAACTCCAAATTTGAGTTCAGCGATATACGAGCAGGAGAAATCGAAGAAAAGCTTTGTAGCTGATAAAAGGCATGGATCGATGAAAAGCCTCCTTGGTCACCCGGGCCAAGAAAGCAGAAGCGGCTCTCGCAGACACAACAGCTGAGTTAACCGGCTTAAAACGCCATATATCTCAGATGACCTCAGCAATCTTTGGTAAGCTATTCTGCAAGTTTAAATACTGTATATCTTTTTTTTCGACAAGTATTTTGTCTGTCGTCTCCGGCTCACCTGATGTTTTGTTAATGCAGGCCCCAGGAGCTCCAATCTGAACCAGAATATGTTAACAAAGCTGAAGGCGGTTTACACATTGGTGGAACAACTGTACACCGGGTCACAACGCGCTTTAGCCGTTGTGGCTTTGTCAAACGATGTTCCCACTCGCCTGGCTGACGTCTTTGAAGCGACTTCTGTGCTTCCTCAACGGGTTAAAGAATTGAGACGATATACGCAAGAGCCGGAGCCATAGCCGCCTTAAGCCGGGCTAAGGCATGGTTACCAGAGCTGGACCTGGCCGACATCTCCTTTGGATATCCAAGCTTTAAGGAGGATGGCACCCTCTTTGAGGAGAAGGATTTCACCGCCTACGTGAAAGAAATACGCCCTGTGGCCACTCTGATCGGGAATGATACGGATCTCACCAAGTACCAACCTGGTTATGATAGCCAAAATCAAAGGATCGCCACGCCACATTATGAGGACGTCAGCTTGACTCCTCCAATTCGTAAGCATACCTTCGCCCCCGAAGTCGATCCGGCCGGGTTAATTGATGATGAAGCTGAATTTGAAGCTTTGAGTGGCATTGACTCGTCATCATCAACCTTCCAGGACAGGGCAGCTGACGGAGGAGCGGAAAAGGATGACCCGGAAACTGCAGGACAACAAAACGAATGATCCATCGGGCGTCTTTATTTTTCTGCCTTGTAGAAACAATGATTCGTTATTCAGACTCGGGGAGTCTTGTAATAGGGTAGAAGAAAAAACTTGATTTGGTCGTGCCATCGTGCACGTTTGAGGTGCTCAACACTTGTTCAAGCCGCTGTCGTTATATTCTTCCGGTTTATATTGATCTTCTGCTTTAGTTGCCCTGCATACAGAAAAAAAAACGCAAGTCCCTTGGCGGTTTACCGCATGGCAAGTCATATGTTTTACAGATAACCCGGAGTATGAATCAAAAAATCATAAACAAAACCGGCTCTCAATTATATCTTTTAAGACATAACCGCAACAGCATACCTGTGATCCTTTTATTACCTTGTCGGCTCTTGTGACCCGAATAATGAGGGTAAGTTTTTTTAACCTCATAAATGCTTTCAGAAAAACGATATGCAAACCGTCAAACAATTGTGATTCACAAAGTTCTATGATTGATAGACAAAATTCAAAGGCTGCTGATTCGAATACGATCAGTAAACCGTTCCAAAGGGGTTAAGCTAAGATTTGGCTACGATCTTATAGCCCCCAGTGGCTCTGGCGATGCCGATCAAGTGGGTATCGACAGCTATGTTCTCTTTGGTTCGAATACGACCTATGTTTGAACAGGAAGCCCCCAAGTGACCATAATAGTTGTTTAATGACGCTGATTCGAATACGATCCACGTCAGACCCAAAGAGGTTGAGCTATGATTCAGATATGATCAAGAAGCCCCCTAGTGGGTTTGGCAGTATGCCAATTAAGAGGGTATCGAGAGCTATGTTCTCTTTGGTTCGAATACGACCTATGTTTGAACAGGAAGCCCCCTAGTGACCATGGCTAGATTCAGATATGATCGTAAGCCGCACTAGAGGGAAAGCCGGATTCAAATATGACCCGCTCCCTATTGGTTGTTTCAAAATAATAAGGAAAACATGTAAACATTTGAGGATGAAAAGGACAGAGGTCCTGCTTTATTGCTTTTCATAATATATACATCTCAAAATATATGTACATCCTGAGAGCCGGTGGCTCAAGTATAGTAAGGCCGAAGATGAGCGATATTACACGGCCGATGGGTCTCCTCCTCCGAATTACGTGAATCTTTTTGTTCTCGAACATTGATGAGGTAATATGACCCGTTGTTCAGGTTCTTGCTGACCACAAAGGGCCCTTCCCAAGGGGGAGAGAGCTTGTGCATATCGGATTGATCCTGGATGAGCCGGAGCACCAAATCGCCTTCCTGAAAGGTTCTGGACCTAACCCGGCGGCTGTGGTAGCGGCGCAGGTCTTGCTGGTAAATTGCCGAGCGGGCTATTGCCAAGTCTCGCTCTTCATCCAGTAAGTCAAGTGCATCCTGACGAGCTCGTTCATTGTCAGCTTCAACGTAAGCCGCCACGCGGGGCGAGTCATGACGGATATCACTTGGCAGGACCGCCTCTACTCCGTACACCATGAAGAAAGGTGTATAACCCATAGATCTGTTAGGTGTAGTGTTGATGCTCCAAATCATAGAGGGTAATTCCTCCACCCAATAACCCGGCGTCCGCTGTAAGGGGACCAAGAGCCGGGGTTTTATACCTTTCAAGATCTCCTGATTGACTCTTTCTGCTTGACCATTGGATTGAGGATGAGCTACCGCCGAAACATCAAGCCGAATATGTTCTCGTTGACAGAACTCTTCCATAACACCTTTGGAGAGATTAGTGCCATTATCAGTTATGATGTTGTGTGGAAAACCAAAGCGAAAAATCACCTTTTTCATGAACTAAACCGTCATGGCTGCATCACACTTACTGACCGGCTTTACCTCAACCCACTTTGGAAATTTATCCACCGCCACCAGAAGATGTGTATTTTTATCCTTAGACCTTTTGAAAGGCCCGACCATATCAAGCCCCCAGACTGCAAACGGCCAAGTAATTGGAATCAACCTCAATTCTTGAGCCGGTACATGAGCTCGTCGTGAGAATTTTTGACAACCGTCACATTTACTTACCAGATCTTCCGCATCAGCATGAGTCGTCAGCCAGTAAAAACCATAACGGAAAGCTTTGGCCACAAGAGATTTTGAGCCGGCATGATGACCACAATCGCCTTCATGGATCTCCCAGAGTATTTCCTGACCTTCCACGGGCGATACACAACGTTGAAACGCCCCAGTGACACTGCGATGATGCAGCTCACCATGAACAATTATCATGGACTTAGACCGTCGGGTGATTTGTCTCGCCAAGGTCCCATCCTCGGGCAACTCTCCCCGGGTCATGTAAGCCAAATATGGCACTGCATAACATGAAGAGCTGCCACCAACTGTGCCTCCGGGTCTGGAACAGCTAAGTCCTCCTATGTGGGTAACTTGACAGAAAGATTATGCAAAAAATCCAAAAAGGAGTTAGGCGGTACAGGCTTACGTTGAGATCCCAGTCGGCTTAAAGCATCAGTCGCCTCATTCTTCCTTCGATCAATGTGCTCCACTTGATAACCCTTGAAGTGCCCTGCTACAACATCAACTTTGCGACGATAAGCCGCCATGAGGGGGTCCTTGGAGTCCCACTTGCCTGACACTGTTGAGCCACAAGATCTGAATCGCCCAAACACCTTACCCGGCTCAAATTCATCTCTTTGGCCATCAGAAGACCATGGAGTAAGGCCTCATATTCAGCTGCATTATTAGTACAAGGAAACATGAGCCGGAGCACATAGCAAAATTTGTCACCTCGGGGGGAATTTAAAACGACTCCAGCTCCCGAGCCTTCCAACTGCCTAGATCCATCAAAATGAATAGTCCAATATGTATTATCCGGCTTCTCCTCCGGCGTCTGGAGCTCTGTCCAATCATTGATGAAGTCCACCAGTGCTTGAGATTTAATAGCAGTGTGTGGCACATACTTCAAATAATGAGGCCCAAGCTCAATGGCCCACTTGGCAACTCGTCCTGTGGCCTCTCTATTCTGGATGATGTCTCCCAAAGGAGCAGAACTTACCACGGTGATAGGGTGACCCTGGAAGTATTGCTTAAGCTTCGCTTGCCATGAACACCCCATAAACAAGCTTACGCCAAAGGCGGATATCTTTGCTTAGACTCAATGAGCACCTCACTGATGTAGTAAACCGGTCGTTGAACCGGATGCTCCTTGCCAGCCTTCTTGTGCTCCACCACAATTGCAACACTGACAGCACGTGAGTTAGCAGCCACATATAATAGCAGCGGCTCTTTATCAATGGGATCTACAAGAATCGGCGGTTCAGACAACCGTCTCTTTAAATCTTCAAAGGCAGCATTAGCAGCATCACTCCAGATAAATCTGTCTGTTTTCTTCATCAGCTGATACAACGGTATAGCCTTCTCACCTAACCGGCTTATGAACCGGCTTAAAGCAGCGATACGACCAGCCAGTCGCTGAACATCATTGATGCACGCCGGTTTATCCAAAGAGGTGATTGCCTTGATTTTCTCCGGATTAGCTTCAATACCTCTGTTAGAGACCAAAAAACCTAGAAGTTTACTGCCGGCACTCGAACACACATTTGGCCGGGTTAAGCATCATCTTGTAAACCCGGAGATTATCAAAGGTTTCCTTCAGATCATCTATCAAGGTTTCCTTCTCTCTGGACTTCACCACTATATCATCCACATAAGCGTGAACATTGCGCCCAATCTGGATGTGGAGACAGTTCTGTACAAACTGCTGATAAGTCGCCTGGGCACTCTTGAGCCCTAAAGGCATAGATACATAGCAGAAGGCTCCAAACGGAGTAATGAAGGCCGTCTTCTCCTGGTCCTTAACTGCCATCTTGATCTGATGGTAACCAGAGTAAGCATCCAAAAAGCTCAAACGCTCACAACCCGCCGTAGCATCAATGATTTGATCAATATGGGGGAGAGCAAAAGGATTAGCCGGACAAGCCTTATTTAAGTCCGTGTAATCCACACACATCCGCCAGGTGCCATTCTTCTTAAGTACAAGCACAGGGTTAGCCAACCACTCAGGGTGAAAAACTTCAATAATAAACCCGGCCGCCAAGAGCCGGGCCACCTCCTCACCAATAGCTTTCCTTCGCTCTTCATTGAACCGCCGAAGAAACTGCCTGGCCGGCTTAAACTTCGGATCAATATTAAGAGTGTGCTCAGCGAGTTCCCACGGTACACCCGGCATGTCAGAAGGTTTCCATGCAAATATGTCCCGATTCTCACGGATGAACTCGATGAGCGCGCTTTCCTATTTAGGATCCAGATTGGCACTGATGCTGAATTGCTTAGATGAGTCGCCTGGAGTAAAATCAACAAGCATGGTTTCATCAGCCGATTTAAACTTCATCGCCGGGTCATGCTCGGTGGTCGGCTTCTTCAGAGGTGTCATATCCGCCGGGTCAATGTTATATTGATAAATTTTTAGGTCCTCAGCTGTGCAAACAGACTCAGCATAAGCCGCATCGCCCTCCTCACATTCTAGGGCTATCTTTCGACTCCCATGCACAGTGATGGTGCCCTTGTGTCCCGGCATCTTGAGCTGCAAGTAAACATAACACGCCGCGCCATGAACTTGACGTAAGCCAGCCGACCAAACAGAGCGTGATATGGACTTTTGATTTTGACCACTTCAAAGGTTAATTTCTCAGCCCTAGAATCATATTCGTCTCCAAAGGCCACCTCCAGCTCAATTTCTCCAACTGGGTATGCCGACTTACCAGGAACCCCTCCATGGAAAACGGTGTTGGACGTCTTCAAATTTTTGTCAGTCAGTCCCATACGCCGAAAGGTCTCATAATAGAGGATGTTGATGCTACTACCTCCATCCATGAGTACCTTAATAAACTTATATCCCCCGACTTGAGGTGCTACCACCAAGGCTAACTGACCCGGATTGTCAACTCGGGGAGGGTGATCCTCTCCACTCCATACAATAGGCTGCTCTGACCACCTTAAATAACGGGGAACCGCTGGCTCAACAGCGTTCACAGCCCTTTTATGAAGCTTCTGGTCCCGCTTGCATAAGCTAGTGGTGAACACATGATACTGTCCACTATTCAACTGCTTTGGATTGCTTTTATAACCTGGCTGCTGCTGCTGCTGACCTCCCTGACCAGACTGCTGGTGATTATAGGCACCTTGACTTCCCTGAAAGCCGGAGTTTGAACCGCCACCCAGGCCATGAAAGCCGCCAGCACCTGAGCCGCCACCCGACCCATGATTGCCGTCGAACATGTTGGAATTCTTGAAAGCCTTCATGATCGCGCAATCCTTCCATAAGTGAGTGGTCGGCTTCTCCCGGGTACCTTGTCTCGGGCAGGGTTCATTGAGCAGCTGCTCAAGAGATGGACCTGACTCGCCAGATCGAGGGGGGCGCCTCCCCTTGCGTCTCTGATCATTACCCTACGTATTAGCGTTGGCCACAAACTCCGGAATACCATCGGCTTTACGCTTATTGCCTCCTTGATTTGCCGGGTTATGTTGCTGGCCCTTTCCATTGCCGTTCTTCTTTCCCTTCCCCGCCTTTTCCTCGTCAGACGCAGGATTCACGGTATTATCAAAATCGGCATTTTTTTACTAGATCCGCCATCAGCTAACCCATATCATTACAATCACGCTTGAGGCGCCCCAGCTTCTGTCTCAGCGGTACAAATCGGCAATTTTTCTCCAGCATGAGGACTGCAGAGCCGACATCCATCTTGTCGCATTTAATGTATTATCTCCTTGACCCGGCGTACCCAATGAGTGGTAGATTCACCCTCCTCTTGTTTACAATTAGTTAAATCCACAATTGACATGGATTGCTTGCAGGTGTCTTTGAAGTTCTGAATGAACCGGGCCTTCAATTCCGCCCATGAGCTGATGGAATTGGGCGGCAAGCCTTTTAAGCAAGTCCGGGCCGTTCCATCCAACATCATGGTGAAGTACTTAGCCACTGTCGCATCACTGACCTCCAACAGCTCCATGGCCATCTCATAGATTTCGATCCACGCCCCGGGCTGTAAGTCGGCCGTATAATTCGGAACCTTCCGGGGTCCCTTGAAGTCCTTAGGCAGACGCACATTACGTAAAGTCGACACCAAAAAAGGAACACCGCCAGTTCTGGTGGCCACTCCTGCCTCAACAGAAGTCGTCGGATAATCCGGGAAAGCTTGATGAGCCGTCTGCTGAGCCGCCAGTTGAGCTGCCCGCTCGTCCTCCTGACGTATCAGGTCCTGTACCGGGTTATAACCGTCGGGTTGGTTACGGCGTTGGGCATTGCTTGACAAAGCTTCCGACTCCATGTGCCTGCTATAACTCGGACTCCGGCTTGGGCGAGGAGTCGAATGAATCATGTCTCGGCTATAGGAATAAGCCTCTTGCTGAGCCAGAGCCATCTGGACGAGTTCTTTGATCCTTCATGTCTCCACCGATGTTCGATCGTCGCCGTCCACTGGGAGAGCCGCCAAACATGCTGATGCTGCGATCAGGTTCTCCATGGAGTTAGAAAAATGACCCGGTGGTGTTGGTACGTTGCGAGGCGGGGCCATATTCCCATGAGGAGGTGCCATCACCCGAGGCTGAACCGGTCCCCCTGGTCCGGGTGTTATGAACTGGTTTGCTTCTGGCGGGTTACTAGGGCCGGCTCCGGGTGTGGTAAAAATGCTCTGAGGATCATAAACCGGAGGCAAACGGGATTGAGTTTTCTGGTGCTCCTCCTCATCATCACCTCGTTAGACGCGTCTAGGTTCATCGTAGGCTGGAAAGCTTCTGACTGGAGCTGTTGGGCCCGTGCATCCAAAGCCGCCCATTCTGCAGCCAACCTGGTGTCCTCAGCTGCTAAGGCCTCCTTGGCCCGAGCTATTTCCTCACGCACCTGTGCCACCTCTGCATCACGTTCCTCTTGATTTGCAGGAATAGCTGTGGCTGTTAACAAGGCCGTCAGCTTATCCATGAGATCAAGCAGCATCTGAGCCGGCGGGTGCACAGGGCCTCCTGCCCGGCTGCTCCTGACCCGGATGTTATTGCTGCCGCAGCCGTACAGTTCTCGCCGGGTTGAGTGCCAGCCATGAAGACCCCTACCCAGCTTGGCGGCTCAAAGGGGTCCGGAATACTGCTGCCATCGGAACAGCCCCCAAGCCTACCATCTTGTAGTTGATACAACGAATCTGTCTCACCAGTGGACGAATCACCATCGCAGTGGACGGACGTCTCACCGCCATCGACAGATCCTTCAGAAAGTTCTCCTCCATGGATGCAACCTACGAAGGCACGCTTCACGACGGGTTGAGCACAGGCGGGTCTCGCACGCTGAGCCGTCTCGACGAGGTCGGTGCAGTTGTCCTGCTCAGGGCCCGGCTCACCAATCCGGCCGATGAAAACGTGGATTCCGCCGAAGGGAACCCAGTACCCGTACTCAATTGAGCTGGCGTCGGGGCCCCAGCCTTCGTCGTCGATGTAGATCTTGTCGCGACGACTCTTGGTCATCCGGCCCACAGAATATCCCTTGAGCCCTTCGAAGTTGCCCTTCAAGAATTCAAATCCACCGTGCGCTGGCCCCACGGTGGGCGCCAACTGTCATGGTTTTGTCACGGCAGATGTCCTCTTGCAAGGACTTAGTCGTGGAGCCATCGCAACTAGGAAGCTAAAAGGGGTTAATCGGGACAAGGGACACGAGAGAGGTTTTATACTAGTTCAGCCCCTTACGGTGAAGGTAAATCCTATGTCTAGTTGGGTTGGTATTGCTAGGGTTTTGATGACCAGGGAGCGAGATACGCTATGCCCGGCGCTCGATGATATGTTACTTGCCCTAAGCCGTCGGCGGGTCATCCCCTTATATACACGGGTTGACGCCCTGCGGCCTACAGAGTCCCGGCCGGCTCATAAACAGTTTCCGGCTCTGTGACTAGTTAATCCTGCCTTATAATACAAGTCATGCCATTACGGCGGTTTATCACTACGGGCCTCAAGTCGCCCGTGGGCTTTAGACCCTTTACTGAACTGCCATCTTCATGCTTGATCTTGGGCTTCATATGATGAATCATCTTTGCATAACCCGGCCCCTCCTGGGCGGCTTACAAGAATAGTTATATCCCCAACAGGGTCTCTTTATAGTTCTTTGTGTGGATTGAGTATTATGAATAAGAATTTGCTTTGGTGTTATTCTAGTACGAACTCTAGGATAGATCGAACGGAAAATTAGGTTCATGTTATTTTAGTACGAACTCTTGAATAAATCGAACGGAAAGAATAGCTTTGAGTTGGTCTCGTACCCTACAAGCAATATCTATCTTTTATTCTCCGCTAATTGGAACTCGGGAGTGATTCTTTACTACACTTTGAGGGATAATCATATGATCCAACTATGTTAGCACTGTTGAGGGATTGCACTAGCGAAAGTACGAACATTAGTCCTTGTTTTCAAGCATTGCAATACCATTTTTGTGCCCGTTTACTAATTGCTACCTTGCTGTTTTTATTTATTCAGATTATAAAAATATATTTCTACCATCAATATTACACTTTTGTCACCATCTCTTCGCCGAACTAGTGCACCTATATAATTTGCCATTGTATTGGGTGTGTTGGGGACACAAGAGATTTCTTGTATTTGGTTGCAGATTCGTTTGAGGGAGACCATCTTCATCCTACACCTCTCACGGATTGATAAACCTTAGGTCATCCACTTGAGGGAAAATTGCTACTGTCCTACAAAACTCTGCACTTGGAGGCCCAACACGTGTCTACAAGAATAAAGTTGAGTAGTAGACATCAAGCTCTTTTCTGGCACCGTTGCCGGGGAGGTGAGTGCTTGAAGGTATATCTTTAGATCTTGCAATTGAATCATTTAGTTTCTTGTTTTATCACTAGTTTGGTTTATAAAAATAAAACTAAAAAAATGTAATTTAGGTTGCATCATATTATTGATCATCTTTATAATATCTTCCTTGAAAATGATGGTTCGGAAAATTGTGCTCAATTGTTAGAAGAAGAAGTCAATAAATTTCTTGGCACAAAATATTTGAATGATGAGCATGATTGCAATGTTGTTAGTATGAATTCTTTGAATATCCTAAATGCTAATTATGATTGCATAAGTCATGACAAAAATGTTTCTTATAAGCATGCCACTTTTTGCGGAGTGAACTGGGAGTGCCTTTGCACACCATAAAGGGAAGATAGATTTTGCAAGAAGCATAATTATTTAGAAACAAAAAGGTTGCAAGAGAGGCTAGATGATTGTGCTGAAAGATGTAATTTTTTTGGCCATCCTTGTGAACTTTGCAATGAACATGGTCATTTAAATCTTCAATGCAGATTCTTTCATGATCAAATCGTGTCCAAAAATTGTGATAACATGATTCCCCTTGAGCGTCATAAAGAGCTTAGTCTTCTTTTGGGGTATGAAGAAATGAAACGTATAACTGAGGGTATTCCAAAATTTAATCTCAATAGATTTCTTGATTTTGATCTAGAGGAAATTTATATGTTTTGTGCGGTAAATTGCATTGATAATCCTTATATTGCCAACTATCTGAAGTCAAGAGAACAAATAGAATATGAAGATAGTACTAATGAAAGGGAAAATGTTTCCCAAAACCCTCCTAGCGTTTATTATGATGAATCAGGTAACGAGGAGGAGCTTCCTATCCAACCAATCTCATTAATAAGAAGCCAGAAAAGATTAATTAAACCCACACATGATGTGGTGAAGAAGAAGAAAAGAAGAAAGAAGAGAGGTAAAAAGGTATCTCTCCCAAATAATGTTGCTCCTATTATTGTTGTGCCTCATGAAATGAATCAAAAATAATTTTTGAAGATGATATACTTGATGATGATTTTGTTATGCCTATTGCTTGTTGTGATGATTATGATTGGGAAGATAATGATACTTCTTATAATATTGGGAAAAAAAATTGGCACCAACTTGGGAAATTATGATGATAGCAATTGTTATACCATTGGTGCTATTCATACTATTAATGATGAGAGTGATTATGCTTATGATATGCCAAGCCACAAGCTTGGGGATGCTATGTTTGATGAGAATGACATGTTTGAGAATTTATTTGCTGTAATTAATGTTTGTCCCAAGCTTGGCGAGGCTATGTTTAATGAAGATGATCTTTTTAGTACACCTACTTTGAATGATCAAACTTATTTTGATGATAGCATGCCTCCTATTTATGATGATTACATTGATAAAAGTGGGTTTGGAAGAGTGTCAACTCTAGGTAGTAGTGATCCCACTATTTTGGAGGGTGGTGAATATTATTACAATATTGATGAAAGTGGATTTGGAGAGGTCATGACTTTATTTAGTGATACATCCACTATTTTGGAAGAGGTTTCAATTGACTATGGCAATAAAGTTGCTTTTCTATGATGATTATTATGATGACATGTATGCCATAGAGATTAATGAATTTTCTATGCTTGTGGATCATGAAAAGAATGCTTTATGTAATGGTTATATCGATGAATATATTCATGATGCTACTGAAAATTATTATGAGAGAGGAACTTATGATGCATGATGTTCTCTTTGTGTTTCAATTCTTATCTTTTATGTGAGCATCATTGAATCATCATGCCTAGCTTGAAAGGCATTAAAGAAAAGAGCTTGTTGGGAGACAACCCAACTCTTTTACCTACTGTTTTTGTGTGTTCACATGATTATGCTACTGTATTGATCATGTTTTATTGCTTTTATTTCAATAAAGTGCCAAGTAAATCTCTTGGGGTAGTGTGGATGATAGTTGACTTGAATCTGTGCAAAACAGAAACTTTTGCCTCCAGAAAAAGAATTGTTTAAATTCACTGGAGCGTCGAACAATTCTGAGCTTTTCAGATATGATTGATATACCAATTGTCTACGTGGTGCTAGCGTTTCATAATTTTTGAGGTGCATAAGTATGACTAATATTCAGATCTTTACGTACTGTTCTGTTTTTGACAGATTCTGTTTTCAATGCATAGTTTGCTTGCTTTCTAGTTTCTATGGCTTATATTGCTCAATATAAATTGTGGAAATGATATGATACAGTGTGAATCTTGTGGAAACAAATATGAATTTTGTCTTTGATAGTACAAAAGTGAAATGATTTTCTCTTTATCATACTAACCTATCTCACAAAGTTCCGTTAAGTTTTGTGTGATTGAAGTTTTCAAGTTTTGGGTGAGATGTTGATATGAGGAGAATAAGGAATGACAAGACCCTAAGATTGGGGATGCCCAAGGCACCCCAATTTAATATCCAAGGAATATCCAAGCAACTAAGCTTGGGGATGCCCCGGAAGGCATCCCCTCTTTCGTCTCCAACATTATCGGTAACCTCATCCGGAGCTATGTTTTCATTCTTCACATGATATGATTTTTGCTTGGAGCGTCCATTTATTTTGTTAGGATTTGCTTTCTGTTATTTAGAATAATGTTTTGCATCTTTTATTTCAATAAAAGTGGCATTGATAGCCTTTGCCATGCTTATCTTGCAAGTATACATGTAGCTGTTTGAAAATAGAAAGTTTACCGCCGTTGCAAAAATTCCATAGAAAAGTAAGAGTGTGATAAAATGTTGACACTTTTTGCAAAATGAGCTCTGATAAATTCTCTACAGTGTGGTATAATTTCATAATGTTTGGAGTTAGGGAAGTATTGATACTCTTGCATTCTTTACAGACTCTACTGTTTTGGCAGATTGCTGTTATGTTCGCATATGCTTGCTTGTTTAATGAATTTATTTGAGCATAGGAGTATTAAATATGCAGAGGCATCTAGTATGCAATGTTAAATAAGAATTTCAGTGATTTTCTACAGTAGAGTATGATAAGGTTTTTACATTTGTTTATTCTAACTTATTTCACGAGTTCTTGTTGAGTTTTGTGTGGATGAAGCTTTTGAGATTTAGGAAAACCGTAATATGAGAGGAATTAAGGAGACACAAGAGCTCAAGCTTGGGGATGCCCAAGGCACCCAAAGATAATATTTAAAGAAGTCTCAAGCATCTAAGCTTGGGGATGCCCCGGTAGGCATTACACCTTTCTTCATCAACAATTATCGGTTAGTATCGGTTGAGCCTAAGTTTTTGCTTCTTCACATGATGTGTGATATCCTTGGAATGTCATTTTACTTTGTTTTGCTTGCTGTTTTAATAAATTACTTAGATATGAAAGCTTTAAATAAGAGAGAGTCCTCAATTAGCTACCCATTTGCTTAACTACTCACATGATCTTCACTTATATCTTTTTGGAGAAGCTTGTCATTTACTCTCGTGCTTCACTTATATCCTATGAGTAAATTGTTGAATAAATTGAATGTCATGAAGTTGAAATCATATCATGCCTAGTGGTAGCTTCACATCGGGTTTAGAAAATGAAACCTTTTGAGGCTTGACAATCACAATATTGGTCATACAAGCAATTCGCAAATAATAAGTATAAGGAAGAGAACTTTCACATATAAATACACTATCATGGAAATCTTTTGTGATTGTGAGACCCCATCAAAATATTATATGCCAAAATTGTTGACGTTGGACAAGGAAGACAACATAATAATTTATGTTTGCTCATATTCACACAGAAGTCATATTGTCATAGATCTGTCAACATGTGGTGCTTGCCCCCCATCTTTGCTAGCCAAAAATTCCGCACCAAGTAGAGATGCTACTTGTGCATCCAAAAACCCTTAAACCCAAATCTTATTTCCAAGAGTCCACCATACCTACCTAAGGATTGAGTCAGATCCTTCAAGTAAGTTGTCATCGGTGCAATAAAGGCAATAAAAATTGCTTCTAAAAGTGTGAGATCATTTATTGTAAGAGAAAATTGAGCGTTGTACGAACTTATGATGGCAAAGCAATAAATGCGAGGGACTGCATAATAAAGGTTGCTATCATAAGGGGCAATATAACGTGACGTTCTTTTGCACTAAGGGATTGAGCATACAAACAAATAAGTGCATGGCAACCTCTGCTTCCCTCTGCGAAGGGCCTATCTTTTACTTTTCAGTATTTATTTCTATGCAAAGAGTCAAAGTTATTCTCTCTATCCCTTTTTATTTTTCTCTTTTGGCAAGCATCATGTGGTGAGGAAAGATCTAGGCACATATATCTAGTTGAATATGAGTAGCATGAGTTTATTGTTGACATCACCCTTGAGGTGAATACGTTGGGAGGCAAAACAATAAGTCCCTATCTTTCTATGTGTCTGATTGAAATGTTCTGCTCATGAGTATGCGGTGAGTGTTAGCAATCATAGAAGACTATATGATGGTTGAGTATGTGGAGCTCTTACTTAAACTCTGTTGAATAAGTTGAACTGTGATTGCTTGGTGACTAAGAACATATGTTGTTGAGTTTCAAGAGAGTTCATTGTTTGAACCTTAACATGTGAATTGGTTGCCACTATAACATGAGAAGTTTCGTAAGAAAGAATTGTTGTTATGATGCTAGGAAAAGTGATTGAAATTGTCATCGATCAAACTTGTGCACTTTGCTAGCATTCACACTTCATAAATTATTTCTTTTATCATTTACCTACTCGAGGACGAGCAGGAATTAAGCTTGGGGATGCTGATACATCTCCAACGTATCTATAATTTATGAAGTGCTGTTGTTTTATCATTCTTGAGTGTTTTACAATCATTTTATAGCAACTTTAAATCTTTTTTGGGACTAACTTATTGACCCAGTGCCAGTTGCTGTTTTTGCTTGTTTTTTACATAGCATGAAATCAATACCAAATGGAGTCCAAAACGCAACGAAACTCCATGGGGATTTTTTATGGGCCAGAGCTGCACCTGGGGGGTGCCCCGAGGGGGGACAACCCACCAGGGCACGCCAGGCTCCCCTGGCGCGCCCAGGTGGGTTGTGCTCACCTCAGTGGCCTCCCGCACCCCTTCTTTGCACTATAAATTCCCAAATATTCCAAAACCCATGGGGGTTAACCTAGATCAGAAGTTCCGCCGCCGCAAGGTCTCTGTATCCGCGAAAACCAATCTAGACCCCGTTCCGGCACCCTGCCGGAGGGGGGAATCATCTCCGGTGGCCATCTTCATCATCCCGGCGGCCACCACGATGAGGAGGGAGTAGTCCACCCTCGGGGCTGAGGGTTTGTACCAGTAGCTATGTGTTTAATCTCTCTCTCTTTCTCTCATGATTTCTATCATGGGCTTTGTTAATATAGTCGGGTCATATGATGTTTGTACCATCTATACTCTTGTTATGATGAATTCAATGTTTACCCTTTGAAGTTTTGTCTTGTCGGTATGAATATTCAGAGATGAGAACACATGATATATGTCTTGCGGTATGAATACTTGAGGTGACAATTGGGGTATCTTATTGATTCACTTTATATATGTTATGGCATTCAACTCACGGATTCTCGCGGTGATATTGGGGTAATCTATGCATAGGGGTTAATGCACGTTTTTCTCCAACGGAAACTTCGGGGTCTCTTTATAGTTGGTTTTGTGGATTGAGTATTATGAATATTGATTTTCTTTGGTGTTATTTCAGTACGAACTCTAGGATAGATCGAACGGAAAAATAGCTTTGTGTTATTTTAGTACGAACTCTTGAATAGATCAAACGGAAAGAATAGCTTTGGGTTGGTCTCGTACCCTACAAACAATATCTATATTTTGTTCTCCGCTAATAGGAACTCGGGAGTGATTCTTTACTACACTTTGAGGTATATGATCTAACTATGTTAGCATTGCTGAGGGATTGCACTAGCGAAAGTACGGACCCTACACCTTGTTTTCAAGCATTGCAATACCGTTTTTTGTGCCCGTTTACTAATTGCTACCTTGCTGTTTTATTTATTCAGATTATAAAAATATATTTCTATCATCAATATTACACTTTTATCACCATCTCTTCGCCGAACTAGTGCACCTATACAATTTGCCATTGTATTGGGTGTGTTGGGGACACAGGAGATTTCTTGTATTTGGTTGCAGGGTCGTTTGAGGGAGACCATCTTCATCCTACACCTCTCACTGATTGATATACCTTTGGTCGTCCACTTGAGGGAAAATTTCTACTGTCCTACAAAACTCTGCGCTTGGAGGCCCAACACGTGTCTATTAGAATAAAGTTGCGTAGTAGACATCAGCAACCTATTCAGCCTCATGCTTGGATCGAAGAGCGGATTCGAGCTCCAGATCCTCAGCCGCCTCCGCCGTGCCCTCAGGACGGCACTTTTGGCAAGATTCGGCCTCGCTAGAAGACCCGTGCGAACAATCCATGGCGAGCACCTCCACAAACAAGAGAGAGAGACAGGGGAAGAGGAGGAGTGGATCTGAGAAAGTGGCGAATGGGGAAGCACAGTCGACGCACATCTGATTTGGAAGTAGGAAACCCTAGAAATGGGGGGAGGCACCCTTACGGAGCCATAAATAGCCAGTGTTAGCGAGGCCAGGGCCGACCGAGCAGGCCTGGACGGTTTGGATAGGCTGAGGATGGTCCAACCGTGGCCCAAGGCTCAGGTGACGGAAATATACCCTAGAGGCAGTAATAAAGTTGTTATTTATATTTACTTCTATCATGATAAATGTTTATTATTCATGCTAGAATTGTATTAACCGGAAACTTAGTACATGTGTGAATACATAGACAAAACTGAGTGTCCCTAGTATGCCTCTACTTGACTAGCTCGTTAATCAAAGATGGTTAAGTTTCCTGACCATAGACATGTGTTGTCATTTGATGAACAGGATCACATCATTAGAGAATGATGTGATGG
This sequence comes from Aegilops bicornis, assembly GCA_021605145.1. NCBI lineage: Eukaryota > Viridiplantae > Streptophyta > Magnoliopsida > Poales > Poaceae > Aegilops > Aegilops bicornis. The sequence continues at coordinate 522,702,587 of CM038674.1, forward strand.
ACAAGACCCATACGTTAGCTTAGCATAATGATCGTTTAGTTTTACTGCTATTTCTTTCATCATGACTTATACATGTTCCTCTGACTATGAGATTATGCAACCCCCGAATACCGGAGGAACACCTTGTGTGCCATCAAATGTCACAACGTAACCGTGTGATTATAAAGATGCTCTATAGGTGTCTCCGATGTTGTTTGTTGAGTTGGCATAGATCGATTTAGGATTTGTCACTCTGTGTATCGGAGAGGTATCTCTGGGCCCTCTCGATAATGCACATCACTATGAGCCTTGCAAGTAATGTGACTAATGAGTTAGTTACGGGGTGATGCATTACGGAATGAGTAAAGAGACTTGCCAGTAACGAGATTGAACTAGGTATGATGATACCGACGATGGAATCTCGGGCAAGTAACATACTGATGACAAAGGGAATGACGTATGTTGTTATGTGGTTTGACTGATAAAGATCTTCGTAGAATATGTAGGAGCCAATATGAGCATCCAGGTTCTGCTATTTGTTATTGATCGGAGATGTGTCTCGGTCCTGTCTACATAGTTCTCGAACCCGTAGGGTCCGCACGCTTAACGTTCGATGACGATTTGTATTATGAGTTATGTGATTTGATGACTGTTGGGGATATAACTATTTGTGTAAGCCGCCCAGGAGAGGCCGTGTTACGTAAAGAGGTTCACCAGACGGAAGCCCAAGTCCAAGCATGAAGATGGCGGCTCAACAAAGGGCCTAAGGCCCACAGGCGACTTAAAGCCCGTTGTAGTAAACCGCCATAATGGCATGACTTGTATCATAAGGTAGACTTAACTAGTCACCGAGTCGGACATTGTTTATAAGCCGGCCGGGACTCATGGCAAAGGCGTGCCAACCCGTGTATATAAGGGGACGACCTGTTGGCGGATTAGGGAAAGAAAACAACCAATCGAGAACCGGGCATAGCGTATCTCGCTCCCTGGTCATCGAAACCTCAAGCAATACCAACCCAACTAGACGTAGGCTTTACCTTCATCGTAAGGGGCCGAACTAGTATAAAACCTCTCGTGTCCTTTGTCCCGATAACCCCTTTAAGCTTCCTAGTTGCGATGGCTCCACGACTAAGTCCTTGCAAGAGGACATCTGCCGTGACAATTCCATGACAGTTGGCGCCCATCGTGGGGCCAGCGCACGGTGGATTTGAGTTCTTGAAGGGCAGCTTGAAGGGCTCAAGGGATACGCAGATGGGCGGATGACCAAGAGTCGTCATGCAAGATCTACATCGACAACGAAGGCTGGGGCCCCGAGGCCGACTCAATTGAGTCTGGTGCGGGTCCTCGTTGGCGGAATCCACGCCTTCATCGGCCAGATTGGTGAGCCGGGCCCGAGCCGACAGCTGCACCGACCTCTTTGAGACGGCTCAGCGTGCGAAACCCGCCCGGGTTCAACCTGCCATGAAGCGTGCCTTCGTGGGCTGTGTTCACGGAGAGGCATTTTCTGAAGGATCTAAAGATGGCGAAGAGACTGCCTTCCCATCGGATGATGATCCAAGAGGGCATGCTTGGGGGCTGTTCTGACGACTCTAGCATTCCAGACTTCTATGAGCCGCCAAGCTGGGCAGGATTTTTCATGGCTGGTACTCAACCCGGCCAAAACTCGACGGCCGCGACAAAGAATAACGTCCGGGTCGAGAGCGGCCGGGGCGGGAGGCCTCTGCGCCCGGCTCAGTCTTGATAGATCTTATGGACAAGTTGACGTCCCTGTTAACCACCACGGTTATTCCTGCAAATCCAGATGAGCATGACGCGGAGGTGGCAAAGGTGCGTGAGGAGATAGCCCTGACCAAGGAGGCCTTGGCGGCTGAGGACACCAGGCTAGCTGCGGAGCGGGCGGCTTTGGATGCATGGGCGCAGCGACTCCAGTCAGAGGATTTCCAGCTTAATATGAGTCTGAATGTGTCCAATGAGGTGATGAGAAGGAGACATCAGAAGACCCAGTCCCGTCTGCCTCCGGTTTACGATCCTCGGAATCTTTTCACGACACCCGGAGCTGGTCCTAGCAACCCGCCCGAAGCCAATCAGTTTATGACACCCGGAGCTGGAGGGCCGGTTCAGCCTCGAGAGATGGCACCTCCTCACGGGAGTATGGCCCCGCCCCAATACATACCGACACCGCCGGGCCACTTCTCCAACCCCATGGAGAACTTGATAGCAGCATCGGCGCATCTGGCGGCTCTTCCAGTGGACGGTGATGACCCGACAGCGGTGGAAACCCGGAGGATCAGGGATCTTCTTCAGACGGCCTTGGCACATCAAGAGACCTATTCTTACAGCAGGGACAGGATTCATTCTACTCCTCAGCCTTGGTTAGCACCTCGTCCAAACCGGAGTCCGAGTTACAGCAGGCACATGGAGTCAGAAGCTTTATCAAGCAATGCCCAGCGTCGTAACCAACCCGGTGGCTACAACGCGGTACAAGACGATTGCGTCAGGAGGATGAGCGGGCGGCTCAATTAGCGGCTCAGCAGACGGCATATGAAGGTCTCCCAGAGTATCCAACGACTTCTGTTGGAGCAGGAGTGGCCACTAGAACCGGTGGTGTCCCTTGCCTAGTGCCGGCTCTGCGGGATGTGCGTCTGCCCAAGGATTTCAAGGGACCTCGAAAGGTGCCGAATTACATGGTCGGCTTACAGCCAGGGGAATGGATTGAAAGCTACGAGATGGCCATGGAGTTATTGGAGGTCAGCGACGCGGCAATGGCTAAGTATTTCACCATGATGTTAGATGGAACGGCCCGATCTTGGTTGAAAAGTTTGCCTCCCAATTCCATCAGTTCATGGGCAGAGCTAAAGGCCCGATTTATCCAGAACTTCAAGGACACTTGCAAGCAATCTATGTCAATTGTGGACTTGACCAATTGTAAGTAGGAGGAGGGTGAGTCCACAACTCATTGGGTGCGCCGGGTCAAGGAAATAATACACTCATCTGATAAGATGGACGCCGGCTCTACGGTACTTATGCTCCATCAGAATTGTCGTTTTGAGCCGCTGAAGCAGAAGCTGGGGCGCCTTAAGCGTGATTGCAATGACATGGGTACGCTGATGGCGGCTTTGGTTAAATATGCCGATTCTGATACTACCAATGATCTCGCGTCTGAGGAGGAAAAGACAGGGAAGGGAAAGAAGAACGGCAATGGAAAGGGTCAGCAGCATCACCCGGTAAGTCAAGGAGGCAACAAGCGTAAGCCGGAGGGTAACCCGGATTTTATGGCCAATGCTAATGCACAAGGTAAGAACAAGAAGCGTAAGGGAAGACCACCCCCTCGATCTGGTGGCTCAGGTTCGTCTCTTGAGCAGCTTCTGAATGAGCCTTGTCCAAGACACGGTACCCAGGAAAATCCTGCCACCCACTTATGAAAGGACTGCGCGATCATGAAGGCTTTCAAGAATTCAAACATGTTTGATGGCAATCACGGATCAGGCGGCGGTTCGGGAGCAGGCGGTTTCCATGGCCCGGGTGGCGGTTCAAGTTCCGGCTTTCAGGGAGGTCAAGGTGGCTATAATCAGCAGCCTGGTCAAGGAGGACAGCAGCAGCAGCAGTCAGGTTATCAGAGCCATCCAAAATAGCTGAACGGTGGGCAATACCATGTGTTTACCACTAACTTGTGCAAACGTGACCAGAAGGTTCATAAGAGGGCTATGAATTCGGTTGAGCCGGCGGTTCCCCGTTATTTGAGGTGGTCAGAGCAGCCTATCATTTGGAGCAGAGAAGATCACCCCCTCCAGGTTGATAACCCTGGTCAGTTGGCCTTGGTGGTGGCCCCTCAGGTTGGTGGATATAAATTCACTAAGGTGCTCATGGACGGAGGAAGCAGCATCAATATTCTCTATTATGAGACCTTTCGCCACATGGGGTTGACTGATAAGGACTTGAGGACGCCCAACACTGTTTTTCATGGGGTGGTACCTGGTAAGTCGGCATATCCAGTTGGAAAGATCGAGCTAGAAGTAGATTTTGGAGACGAATATGATTCCAGGGCTGAGAAGTTGACGTTTGAGGTAGTCAAAATCAGGAGCCCATATCACGCTCTGTTTGGACGACCGGCTTATGCCAAGTTTATGGCACGGCCGTGTTATGTTTATCTGCAGCTCAAGATGCCGGGTTACAAGGGCACCATCACTGTGCATGGGAGTCGAAAGGTAGCCTTGGAGTGCGAGGAAGGCGATGCGGCTTATGCTGAATCTGTTTGTGCTGAAGAGGAGCTGAAGTTTTATCAAACTAATGTTGACCCGGCGGATATGACCTCTTTGAAGAAGCCAACCACAGAGCAAGACTCGGCGTTGAAATTTAAGTCGGCCGCTGAGACAAAATTGGTCGACTTCACTCCAGGCGACTCTTCCAAACAGTTCAGCATCAGTACCAACTTGGATCCCAAATAGGAAAGCGCGCTCATCGAGTTCATCCATGAGAACCGGGACATCTTTGCATGGAAACCTTCTGACATGCCGGGTGTCCCGAGAGAACTCGTTGAGCACACTCTTAATATTGATCCAAAGTATAAGCCGGTCTGGCAGTTTCTCCGGCGATTCAATGAGGAAAGGCAAAAAGCTATAGGGGAGGAGGTTGCTCGGCTCTTAGCGGCCGGGTTCATCGTGGAAGTCTTTCACCCGGAGTGGTTGGCTAACCCGGTGCTTGTGCTCAAGAAGAACGGCACCTGGCGGATGTGTGTGGATTACACAGACTTAAATAAAGCTTGTCCGACTGATCCCTTTGCTCTGCCCCGCATTGATCAAATCATCGATGCTACTGCGGGTTGCGAGCGTTTGAGTTTTTTGGATGCTTACTCTGGTTATCATCAAATCAAGATGGCAGCTAAGGACCAGGAGAAGACGGCTTTCATTACTCCGTTTGGAGCCTTCTGCTATGTATCTATGCCGTTTGGGCTCAAGAGTGCCCAGGCGACTTATCAGCGGTGTGTACAGAATTGTCTCCACAATCAGATTGGGCGCAATGTGCATGCTTACGTGGATGACATTGTGGTGAAGTCCAGAGAGAAGGAAACCTTGATATCCGACTTAAAGGAAACATTTGATAATCTCCGAGTCTATAAGATGATGCTTAACCCGGACAAGTGTGTATTTGGTGTACCTGCAGGCAAACTTTTGGGATTCCTGGTCTCAAACAGGGGCATTGAAGCTAACCCGGAGAAGATCAAGGCGATTACCTCTCTGGCTAAACCGGTGTGCATCAATGATGTTCAGCGACTGGCGGGTCGCATTGCTGCTTTAAGCCGATTCATAAGCCGGCTAGGGGAGAAGGCTCTACCACTGTATCAGATGATGAAGAAAACAGACATTTTTGTCTGGAGTGAGGCTGCTGATGCTGCCTTTGAAGATTTAAAGAGACAGTTGTCTGAGCCGCCAGTTCTCACGGCTCCCATTGATAAAGAGTCGTTGCTGTTATATGTTGCTGCTAACTCACGTGTTGTTAGTGTGGCCATTGTGGTGGAGCGTAAGGAGACTGGCAAGGAGCATCCGGTTCAACGGCCGGTTTATTACATCAGTGAGGTGCTCATAGAATCCAAGCAAAGGTATCCGCATTGGCAGAAACTTGTTTATGGGGTGTTCATGGCGAGCCGGAAGCTGAAGCAGTACTTCTTGGGTCATCCTATAACTGTGGTAAGTTCAGCCCCCTTGGGAGACATCATCCAGAAGAGGGAAGCCACAGGGCGAGTTGCCAAGTGGGCCATCGAGCTTGGGCCTCACGGTTTGAAGTATATGCCACGTACGGCTATCAAGTCTCAATCCCTAGTAGACTTTATCAATGATTGGACAGAGTTGCAGGCACCAGAGGAGAAGCCAGATAACACATATTGGACTATTCACTTCGATGGGTCTAGGAAGTTGGAAGGCTCGGGGGCTGGAGTCGTTTTGACTTCCCCCCGAGGTGACAAATTTTGTTATGTGCTCCGGCTTATGTTTCCCTGTACTAACAATGCAGCTGAATACAAGGCTTTACTCCATGGCCTCCGGATAGCCAAAGAGATGAATTTGAGCCGGGTAAGATGCTTGGGCGATTCAGACCTCGTCGCTCAACAGGTGTCAGGCACGTGGGACTCCAAGGATCCCCTTATGGCGGCTTATCGTCGTGAAGTTGATGCGGTGGCTGGGCACTTCAAAGGTTATCAAGTAGAGCACATTGATCGAAGGAAGAATGAGGCGGCTGATGCTTTAAGCCGGCTGGGGTCTCAGCGTAAGCCGGTGCCGCCTAATACCTTTCTTGACGGTTTACATAACCCTTCTGTCAGAGTGCCTACAGAGGAAGAGCTTGCAGTGCCGGACCCGGATGCGCAGCTGGTGGCGGCTCTCCACGCCATCCCAGATTGGACAGTCCCATACTTGGCCTATATGACCCGGGGAGAGTTGCCTGAGGACGAGACTTTGGCAAGACAAATCGTCAGGCGGTCCAAATCCATGACAATTGTTCATGGCGAGTTGCATCACCGCAGCGTCACTGGGGCGTTTCAACGTTGTGTATCACCTACGGAGGGTCAGGAGATACTTCATGAGATTCATGAAGGAGATTGCGGTCATCATGCCGGTTCAAAATCTCTGGTAGCCAAGGCTTTTCGTCATGGTTTTTATTGGCTGACTGCTCATGCTGATGCGGAAGATCTGGTCAGCAAATGTGATGGATGTCAAAAATTCTCACGACGAGCTCATGTGCTGGCTCAAGAATTGAGGATGATTCCAATTACTTGGCCGTTTGCGGTCTGGGGGCTTGACATGGTTGGACCTTTCAAGAGGTCTAAGGATAAGAAGACTCACCTGTTGGTGGCAGTGGATAAATTCACCAAGTGGGTTGAAGAAGAGCCGGTCAGTAAGTGTGATGCAGCCACGGCGGTTCAGTTCATGAAAAAGGTGATCTTTCGTTTTGGCTTTCCGCACAAAGATTATTGCGATAATGGTACTAATCTCTCCAAGGGTGCCATGGAAGAGTTACATCAACAAGAGCACATCCGCTTGATGTTTCGGCTGTTGCTCACCCCCAGTCTAATGGTCAAGCAGAAAGAGCTAATCAAGAGATCTTGAAAGGTATCAAGCCCCGGCTCTTAGTTCCCTGACAGCGAACTCCGGGTTGTTGGGTGGAGGAGTTACCCTCCTGCTACGGAGCATCAACACAACGCCTAACAGGTCTACTGGTTATACACCTTTCTTCATGGTGTACGGAGCGGAGGCGGTTCTGCCAAGTGATATCCGGCATGATTCACCCCATGTGGCGGCTTATGTTGAGGCTGATAATGAAAAAGCTCGTCAGGATGCACTTGACTTGTTGGATGAGGAGCGAGACTTGGCAATAGCCCGCTCGGCGATTTACCAGCAAGACCTGCGCCGTTATCACAGCCGCCGGGTTAGAAGCAGAACCTTTAAGTAAGGCGATTTAGTGCTCCGGCTCATCCAGATCAATCTGATATGCACAAGTTGTCCCGTCCTTGGGAAGGACCCTTTGTGGTCAGCAAGAATCTCAACAACGGGTCATATTACCTCATCGATGTTCGAGAGCACAAAGACTCACGTAAGTCGGAGGAAGAGACCCGCCGGCCGTGGAACATAGCGCATCTCCGGCCCTACTATACTTAAGCCACCGGCTCTTAGAGTATATTTGCTTTTCTTTTTTAGCAATGTATATATTATATAAAGCAATAAAGCAGGACCTCTTTTCTTTCCATCCTACAAGGTTTATGTATCTTCTTTACCAGGTGGTGGAAACAACCAACAGGGGGCGGATCATATCTGAATCATGTTTTCCCTTTGGTTCGGCTTATGATCATATCTGAATCTAGCCATGGTCAATTGGGGGCTTCCTGTTCAAACATAGGTCGTATTCGAACCAAAGAGAACATAGCTGTCAGTACCCAATTGATCGGCATACTGCCAAACCCACTTGGGGGCTTCTTGATCATATTTGAATCATAGCTTAACCCCTTTGGGTCTGACGTGGATCGTATTCGAATCAGCGTCATTAAACAACTCTAATGTTCACTTGGGGGCTTCTGTTCAAACATAGGTCGATTCAACCAAAGAGAACATAGCTGTCGATACCCACTTGATCGGCATCGACAAAGCCATTGGGTGCTATATGATCGTATCCGAATATTAGCTTAACACCTTTGGAACTGTTCTACTGATCGTATTCGAATCAGATTCCTTTGAAAATTAGGTTTACTTTGTTCTATAAGGGTAAATAATATTAAGGGCCAGGTAAACATTATATGTGCCAATTTTCAGAAGTTAAGTTTAACTATCTGCTTTTTGGAATCACATAAGCCGGTAATGTACGCTTCCATAAGATAGCAGGTATATTATAATGGTCATGATCATAAACCGGCTGTTTTTTTATGATGTTTTGGTTCATCCTCCGGGTTAACATTATTTTATATGACCCCGGATATGGTAAGACGCCAAAGGAATTTTTTGTTTTTTATACACAGGGTAACGCAAAAAGCTTTTGGATGTCAAGGAGCAATTCATATAAGCCAGCAGTATACAATGATAGCGGCTTGTGACATTGTTGAGCACCGCAAAACATGCGCGAAGGCATGACAGAGTTAAGGAGTTTTTTCTACCCTATTACAAGACTCCCCGAGTCTGAATAATGAAACATCATTTTTTCAAAGACTTATTGCCAGGCGGGTTACTCCTTTGGTGGACTTGAAGACTCCGGGTTATCCTTCTCCGCCTCTTCGTCTGCTGTTTTGTCCTGGAAGGTTGACGAGGTCCAGTCAATGCCGCTTAAGGCTTCAAATTCAGCTTCATCATCTATTAAACTGGCCGGGTCAACTTCAGGAGCAAAGGTATGCTTACGAGTTGGAGGGATCAGGCTGACGTCATCATAATGCGGAGTTGGAATCCTTCGGTTCTCGTTGTCATAACCTGGCTGGTACTTCCAAAGATCAATACCATTGCCGATGATGGTGGCCACAGGGCGTACGACTCTCACACAGGAGGTGAAGTCTGATTCATTGAATACAGAGCCGTCCTCCTTCAAACTAGGATATCCAAGAGCAACATCGGCTAGGTCTAGCTCTGGAACCAGCGCTTTGGCCCGGCTTAAGGCAGCTATGGCCCCGGCTCTACAGATGCCCGCCTTAGCTCCTAAATCCGTTGAGGTAACACGGCAAGCCGTTTGAGCACATCCTGCAGGAAATAAGGAGTGTCATTTGATAAAGCCACAACGGCCAAGGCACGTTGTGACCCGGTGTATAGCTGTTCCACTAGAGTATACACCGCCTTAAGCTTGATCAGCATATTCTGCTTCAGGTTTATGCTCCTGGGGCCTGCGTTTATACATATAAGTTAAGCCAGAGATAATATCTGAAATAGTCATCAAAGAAACCATGGTGATGTTCACAGTTACACGTAGTAACTTATCGAAGATTGCTGAGACCATTTGAGATATCTGGTGCTTTAAGACGGACAGCTAGGCAGTTGCTTCAGCAAGAGCTGCTTCTGCTGTCTCGGCCCGGGTCACAAGTGAAGATTTTTCATCTGCCCAGGTTTTTCTTCGCCAAGGCCAAAATCCTTCTTCAACTTTTCTTGCTCGAGACGCTGAATGCGAATTTGGAGTTGGCTTTTTGAATCTCAAGTTCTTGGGCCGCCAAATGGTCTTCATGTCAGCAATCTCCAATTCAAATTGACTGGTGGAGACCTGCATTGACGCCGGGTTATAATTAAGGTTATGATTATGCATATTAAAGTCTCAAGCACTTTACAGGTAAAGATACTTGACACTTGGGGGCTAATGTATGCTGAAGAAATTTTTTACTTTATAATGCCAGATTATGCATATTAAAGCCTCAAGCACTTTACAAGTAAAGATACTTGACACTTGGGGGCTAATGTGTATCGCTTGTTTTAAGTTGCTATATTATGGCCGGGTTAAATATCCTTTTCTTGTAAACCGGATGAACTAACAGCAAGCAGGTATCTAAGTCTACGACATATTTACTTATAAGCAGTAGGCTTGGGGGCTGGTACACTAAGTAAGATTCAGGAGAAATAATATAAGTTATACCTCAGACTTATGTTGTATCTGTTTCACCATGTCAATTTCCAGGTCACGGCTGTTATGTACTTGATTCAGATAGCCTGAGACTATATCGCCAATGCTTAAGTGAGCATAATCAGCGATGTCCTGTTTGGTCTTCCGGTGTTTGACAAGTTCTTCCTTGGCAGTACATCTGGCAAGGACAGTAGGCCGCCCCGGTTCAACATACTGGCTTTTCAAGATTTCAACTTCCGGCTCCGCCGTCCTGACCGGGCTAGGAATTTCCGGTTTATCGGAGCTGTTAAGAGTGTCTTCGGCAGGCGGGTCGGAAGATGGCGTCGGAATTTCATAGGCCGGCTCAGGAGGAGGTTGATGAGTAGAAGCATCAGGGGCAGCGGTTCCGGGTTCCGGCTCCGTTGCTACCGGGTCTTCGATCGGCTTATTCTTTTTTGCCCTCTTACTAGGTTTAACCTGCACACTGTGGACAAAACAAAGGGATGAGTACAAAATATGAGTAAGGCAAAGCATGAGGATAACAAAGGTACATTACCCAGGGGCACTCTTGAAGGCCGGCATGTTGGATTGCATAGACTCGCCAGAGGAAGGAGAGGTATCCTGATAATTGGAGTCAGATGAATTGAGAGGTCGATTTAATTAAACCCGCCAAAGGATAAACAGAACGCAAAGTGGAGATGACCTCAGCCGACGCTTCGCTCACGCCGGGTAAGCCGGAAGAGCTCTACATCCTTACTTGTCCGGGTTTGCCTCCGGCTCTCAAGCTGTTGTTGCTTCAAAAGAAATTGAGGATCTTGATAAGCTAGAGGATATGAAAATCTTACTTTCTGGGTCACCCGCCGGGTTTTGTGCTTTGGCAAAGGCTCTGAGTCGGAGGAGATTATAGTTACCTCTTCGCCAGGAGCTTGGCTGTTCCCAGTATCCTCCTGAAAGGCGGAAATATCAATAAAATAGTAACAAAGGAGTTAAGAGAATAAGGGATTACCTCTTCCTCATCTCAAGAAGAGTCATCCAATTTGAGCAATTCGAGGCGCTGGGTTTCTTCTTTTTGAAGTTCTGCCTTGGCGTTTTCCTTTCGCTTTTCTTGGCTGCTCGCCTGTTAGGTGCCTCGTGGTCATATCTGACCTTCCAGAAATCATCACCGGCCTGTGAAAAAGACAAGGAATTATAAGTACAAAAGAGGTAAACATGTTAAAGAGTATTTATTAAGATTTGTCACTTACTGCAGGGGCCGGGTTCTTTTGCGTAAGGAAGTAACCAAGGCATTGGCTGATAACATTCTCCTTCAAAGCGGTTGATCGGTTGTAGCATCTGCCACATCATCCGGTAAGTCGTCGAATCGTGGGCGCATTGGGTCGTTCGTTTACCAAGATAGGTACACATTAAGCCGGAGCGACGGCTTAATGGGAGTATTCGCCAAGTGACCCAGACCCGGACCAGGTCGATGCCATTTAAACCATTTCCCAGAAGAGCTTTAATCTTCTTGATGGTGGGGTTAAGCGGCAGACGTTCAACAGCGGTCAGTTTATCCGCCAGCGGATGGTTGGACTCAAGGCGCAGGGTGCGAAAACCGGGCAGAGGCTTCTCATCAGCTGGAGAAGTATCCTGATAGTAGAACCATGTCTGGTTCCAATATTTGGGGTGACTCGGCAGCTCATCATAAGGAAACAGGCAGTCTCTCTGTCGCTGGATCGAGATACCGCCAAGTTCAAGACTCGGCCCGTTGGCACACTCATTCTTCCGGTTCAAGTAAAAAAGTTCTCTGAACAAAAGCAGGCTTGGCTCCTCTCCCAGGTACACCTCACAGAAGACTTGGAAATTGCAAAGATTTGACACGGAATTGGGTCCAATGTCTTGAGGTCTAAGGTCAAAGAAATTCAAAATTTCTCTGAAGAACTTTGAGCCGGGAGGGGCAAATCCCCGGCTCATGTGATCCGTGAAAACTATCACCTCCCCTTCTTTGGGTTGAGGCTTCTCTTCAGATGGTTCAGGAACGCGATAAGACATGACTTCCTTTTTTGGCAGATGGCCAGACTTCACAAACTCAGCCAGTTTGCTCTTAGTAACTGTGGATGGGACCCAAGTTGCGTGTTACAGGAGCTTTGGTCGACTTAGGCGCCATGACAACAGTTGGCCTATTACAAAATAAGAAGTTCCGGTTTAAATTTTAACCCGGGAGAAAAATATCCAAATTACCGAAGGTAGCGGCTTATGAAGGGGCCTAATGACATAAGGATAACTGGGCAACACTATTTAAGCCGCTACAAGCATTAACAACAGTTCAAAGGTTTTAAAGACTTGAGAAGGCGCCAAGGTTCACAGATTAGTGGTATGCGTTTAAACCGGATACCTGGACAGTCATGTTAAAAGCATTTAACAGAAGAAGTTTTCCGGGTGATAAAAACAGGTTTCATAATCTTCTGCTATGATTTGGGATCAAAGGTCTGTGCTGATAAGAAAGTTTTCTAGACCTAAAAACCAACGCAGATGTGTTCATAGGCTCGAATAAAGCTTTTATACAGAGAAAGGGATCTATTTTGTATCCAAGACAAGTGCAAAAACAACTACGCGGCTATTTTTGTATCATTCTCAGATCGGAGGAGGTATCTACGAGAAAAACTAACAAGGAGATGGCTCCAATGGTGATGAACTCCGATGAACTTGAGGAAGCTCTAATGCATATCTAAGCAAGGAAGGGAAGGGAACTTACGGATCTGGAGGAGCTGTGGAGGTTCGCCTATGTTTTCTGATCCGATTCAGGTTGATGCGGCGGCCTGGGTCGGTGAAGACAAGAATCTTGACAGTGGCGGCGGCGGAGCTCGAGAGGAGGAAAGAGGAAGAAGACGACTGGAAGGGTGAAAATGAAACCTAGGTCGCGCCTATTTATAAGGGGAGAATAACTGAGACGGCGCGGGAAACGAGGAGATAAGAATTATTATCCAGCGGCCCCGACGCCTCGATTTACGGAGCGGTCAATAAAGACATAGATCCGTTGGGCAATACGGCGGAATAAAAAGGAAAGATGGCGTCATAATGGGTTAACACGGATCCAGAGAATGACGTCACAACGGGTTAAAGAAAGTCTTTTTACGCAGTCAAAAGACTGAATATTTATGTTTTAAGGTATTTTAAGATTGACATGAACATGTTCAAATCAATCTGGGGCCTAATGTTGGGGATATAACTATTTGTGTAAGACGCCCAGGAGGGGTCGTGTTACGTAAAGAGATTCACCAGACAGAAGCCCAAGTCCAAGCATGAAGATGGCGGCTCAACAAAGGGCCTAAGGCCCACAGGCGACTTAAAGCCCGTTGTAGTAAACCGCCATAATGGCATGACTTGTATCATAAGGTAGACTTAACTAGTCACCGAGCCGGACATTGTTTATAAGCCGGTCGGGACTCAGAGGCCATGTATGCCAACCCTTATATAAGGGGGACGACACATGGCTTAAGGAAAGAAAACAACCAATCGAGAACCGTGCATAGCGTATCTCGCTCCCTGGTCATCGAAACCTCAAGCAATACCAACCCAACTAGACGTAGGCTTTACCTTCACCGTAAGGGGCCGAACTAGTATAAAACCTCTCGTGTCCTTTGTCCCGATAACCCCTTTAAGCTTCCTAGTTGCGATGGCTCCACGACTAAGTCCTTGCAAGAGGACATCTGCCGTGACAATTCCACGACAATGACCGAAGTTTGTTCAGAGTCCCGGATGAGATCACGGACATGACGAGGAGTCTCGAAATGGTCGAGAGGTAAAGATTGATATATTGGACGAAGGTATTCGGACACCGGAATGGTTTCGAAGAGGTTCGGGTATTTTTCGGGGTACCGAGGGGTTACCGGAACCCCCCGGGGAAGTATTGGGCCTTCATGGGCCTTAGTGGAAAGTAGAGAAGGGTCGCAAGGGGTGACCCCCCCCCCCCCATGGCAAGTCCGAATTGGACTAGGGAGGGGCGACGCCCCCCTCTTTTTTTCTCCCTCTCCTCCTCCTTCCCTCTCTCCCCCTCTTGGAAAAGGAAGGGGAGTCTAACTAGGAATGGGAATCCTAGTTGGACTCCCCCTATGGTGCGCCCTCCTTGGCCGCTGGACTCCTCATCCCCCTCCTTTATATACGTGGCCAGGGGGCACCCCAAAGTACAACAGACAATCTCTTAACCGTGTGCGGTGCCCCCCTCCACAGTTTAACACCTCGGTCATATCATCATAGTGCTTAGGCGAAGCCGTGCGCCCACCGTCGCCATGCCGTCGTGCTGACAGAACTCTCCCTCGTCCTCAACTGGATCAAGAGCTCGAGGTACGTCATCGTGTTGAACGTGTGCTGAACACGGAGGTGACATACGTTCGATACTTGGATCGATTGGATCATGAAGATGTTCGACTACATAAACTGCATTACTAAACGCTTCCGCTTTCGTCTACGAGGGTACGTGGACACACTCTCCCCACTTGTTGCTATGCATCTCCTAGATAGATCTTGCGTGACCATAGGAATTTTTTTTGAAATACTGCGTTCCCCAACAGTGGCATCCGAGCCAGGTCTATGCGTAGATGTTATATGCACGAGTAGAACACAATGAGTTGTGGGCGATAATAGTCATACTGCTTACCACCACATTCTTACTTTGATTCGGCGATATTGTTGGATGAAGCGGCCCGGACCGGCATTACATGACCGCGTTCATGAGACTGGTTCTACCGACGTGCTTCACACACAGGTGGCTAGCGGGTGTCTGTTTCTCCAACTTTAGTTGAATCGAGTTTGACTATGGCCGGTCCTTGTTGAAGGTTAAAACAGCACACTTGACAAAAAATCGTTGTGGTTTTGATGCGTACGTAAGAACGGTTCTTGCTAGAAGCCCGTAGTAGACACGTAAAACTTGCAACAACAAAGTAGAGGATGTCTAACTTGTTTTTGCAGGGAATATTATGATGTGGTATGGTCAAGACGTGATGAGATATAAATTGTTGTATGAGATGATCATGTTTTGTAGAAGTTATCGGCAACTGGCAGGAGCCTTATGCTTGTCGCTTTATTGTATGAAATGCAATCGCCATGTAATTGCTTTACTTTATCACTAAGCGGTAGCGATAGTCGTAGAAGCAATAGTTGGCGAGACGACAACGATGCTACGATGGAGATCAAGGTGTCAAACCGGTGATGATCGAGATCATGATGGTGCCTTGGAGATGGAGATCAAAGGCACAAGATGATGATGGCCATATAATGTCACATATTTTGATTGCATGTGATGTTTATCATTTATGCATCTTATTTTGCTTAGTATGACGGTAGCATTATAAGATGATCTCTCACTAAATTTCAAGGTATAAGTGTTCTCCCTGAGTATGCACCGTTGCTATAGTTCGTCGTGCCGAGACACCACGTGATGATCGGGTGTGATAAGCTCTATGTTCACATACAACAGTTGCAAGCCAGTTTTGCACGTGCAGAGTACTCGGGTTAAACTTGACAAGCCAAGCATATGCAGATATGGCCTCGGAACACTGAGACCGAAAGGTCGAGCGTGGATTGTGTAGTAGATATGATCAACATAGTGATGTTCACCATTCAAAACTACTCCATCTCACGTGATGATCGGACATGGTTTAGTTGATTTGGATCACGTGATCATTTAGATGATTAGAGGGATGTCTATCTAAGTGGGAGTTCTTAAGTAATATGATTAATTGAACTTTAATTTATCATGAACTTAGTACCTGATAGTTTTTGCATGTCTATGTTGTTATAGATCAATGGCTCGTGCTACTGTTCCTTTGAATTTTAATGCGTTCCTAGAGAAAGCTCAGTTGAAAGATGATGGTAGAAACTACACGGACTGGGTCCGTAACTTGAGGATTATCCTCATTGCTGCACAGAAGAATTACGTCCTGGAAGCACCGCTAGGTGCAAGACCCGTTGCAGGAGCAACTCCGGACATTATGAACTTATGGCAGAGCAAAGCTGATGACTACTCGATAGTTCAGTGTGCCATGCTTTACGGCTTAGAATCGGGACTTCAAAGACATTTTGAACATCATGGAGCATATGAGATGTTCTAGGAGTTGAAGTTAATATTTCAAGCAAATGCCCGAATTGAGAGATATGAAGTCTCCAATAAGTTCTATAGCTGCAAAATGGAGGAGAATAATTCTGTAAGCGAACATACACTCAGAATGTCTGGGTACCACAACCACTTGACTCAACTGGGAGTTAATCTTCCTGATGATAGTGTCATTGACAGAGTTCTTCAATCACTGCCACCAAGCTATAAAAGCTTCATGATGAACTATAATATGCAAGGGATGGATAAGACAATTCTCGAGCTCTTCGCAATGCTAAAGGCTGCGGAGGTAGAAATTAGGAAGGAGCATCAAGTGTTGATGGTTAACAAGGCCACTAGTTTCAAGAAAAAGGGCAAAGGGAAGAAGGGGAACTTCAAGAAGAACGGCAAGCAAGTTGCTGCTCAAGTGAAGAAGCCCAAGTCTGTACCTAAGCCTTAGACTGAGTGCTTCTACTACAAAGGGACTAGTTACTGGAAGCGGAACTGCCCCAACTATTTGGCGGATAAGAAGGATGGCAAAGTGAAAGGTATACTTGATATAAATGTTATTGATGTGTACCTTAGTAATGCTCGTAGTAGCGCCTGGGTATTTGATACTGGTTCTGTTGCTCATATCGCAACTTGAAACAGGGGCTACAGATTAAGCAAAGATTGGCTAAGGACGAGGTGATGATGCACGTGGGAAATGGTTCCAAAGTCGATGTGATCGCCGTCGGCACGCTACCTCTACATCTACCTTCGGGATTAGTTTTAGACCTGAATTGTTATTTGGTGCCAGCGTTAAGCATGAACATTATATCTGGATCTTGTTTGATGCGAGACGGTTATTCATTTAAATCAGAGAATAATGGTTGTTCTATTTATATGAGTAATATATTTTATGGTCATGCACCCTGATGAGTGGTCTATTTTTGTTAAATCTCGATTGTAGTGATACACATATTCATAATATTGAAGCCAAAAGATGCAAGGTTAATAATGATAGTGTAACTTATTTGTGGCACTGCCGTTTAGGTTATATTGGTGTAAAGCGCATAAAGAAACTCCATGCTGATGGGCTTTTGGAATCACTTGATTATGAATCACTTGATGCTTGCGAACCATGCCTCATGGGCAAGATGACTAAGACTCTGTTCTCCGGAACAATGGAGCGAGCAACTGACTTGTTGGAAATAATACATACTGATGTATGCGGTCCGATGAGTGTTGAGGCTCACGGTGGGTATCATCATTTTCTGACCTTCACAGGTGATTTGAGCAGATATGGGTATATCTACTTGATAAAACATAAGTCTGAAATATTTGAAAAGTTCAAAGAATTTCATAGTGAAGTAGAAAATCATTGTGACAAGAAAATAAAGTTTCTACGATCTGGTCGTGGAGATGAATATATGAGTTATGAGTTTGGTCTTCATTTGAAACAATGCGGAATAGTTTCGCAACTCACGCCACCTGGAACACCACAGCGTAATGGTGTGTCCGAACGTTGTAACCGTACTTTATTAGATATGGTGCGATCTATGATGTCTCTTACTGATTTACCGCTATCATTTTGGGGTTATGCTTTAGAGACAGCTGCATTCACGTTAAATAGGGCACCATCTAAATCCGTTGAGACGGCACCATATGAACTGTGGTTTGGCAAGAAACCTAAGTTGTCGTTTCTTAAAGTTTGGGGCTGCGATGCTTATGTGAAAAAGCTTCAACCTGATAAGCTCGAACCTAAATCGGAGAAATATGTCTTCATAGGATACCAAAAGGAGACTGTTGGGTACACTTTCTATCACAGATCCGAAGGCAAGATATTCGTTGCTAAGTATGGATCCTTTCTAGAGAAGGAGTATCTCTCGAAATAAGTTAGTGGGAGGAAAGTAGAACATGATGAGGTAATTGTACCTTCTCCCATATTGGAAAATAGTACATCACATAAATCAGTTCCAGTGATTCCTACACCAGTCAGTGAGGAAGCTAATGATGATGATCATCAAACTTCAGATCAAGTTACTACTGAACCTCGTAGGTCAAGCAGAGTAAGGTCCGCACCAGAGTGGTACAGTAATCCTGTTCTGGAGGTCATGTTACTTGACCATGACAAACCTACAAACTATGAGGAAGCGATGATGAGCCAGATTCCGCGAAATGTCTTGAGGCCATGAAATCTGAGATGGGATCCATGTATGAGAACAAAGTGTGGACTTTGGTTCACTTGCCCGATGATCGGCAAGCCATAGAGAATAAATGGATCTTCAAGAAGAAGACTGACGCTGACGGTAATGTTACTGTCTACAAAGCTCGACTTATTGCGAAAGGTTTTCGACAAGTTCAAGGAGTTGACTACGATGAGACATTCTCACCCGTAGCGATGCTTAAGTCTGTCCGAATCATGTTAGCAATTGCCGCATTTTATGATTATGAAATTTGGAAAATGGATGTCAAAACTGCATTCCTTAATGGATATCTTAAAGAAGAGTTGTATATGATCCTAAAGATGCTAACAAAGTGTGCAAGCTCCATCGATCCATTTATGGACTGGTGCAAGCCTCTCAGAGTTGGAATATACACTTTGATAGTGTGATCAAAGCATATGGTTTTATACAGACTTTTGGAGAAGCCTGTATTTACAAGAAAGTGAGTGGGAGCTCTGTAGCATTTCTAATATTATATGTGGATGACATATTGTTGATTGGAAACAATACAGAATTTCTGGATAGCATAAAAGGATACTTGAATAAGATTTTTTCAATGAAAGACCTCGGTGAAGTTGCTTATATATTGGGCATCAAGATCTATAGAGATAGATCAAGACGCTTAATTGGACTTTCACAAAGCACATACCTTGATAAAGTTTTGAAGAAGTTCAAAATGGATCAGTCAAAGAAAGGGTTCTTGCTGTGTTGCAAGGTGTGAAGTTGAGTCAGACTCAATGTCCGGCCACTGCAGAACATAGAGAAAATGGAAGTCGTTCCCTATGCCTCAGCCATAGGTTCTATCATGTATGCAATGCTGTGTACCAGACCTGGTGTGTGCCATGCTATAAGTTTAGTAGGAAGGTAACAAAGTAATCCAGGAGTGGATCACTGGACAATGGTCAAGAACATCCTGAAATACCTGAAAAGGACTAAGGATATGTTTCTCGTTTATGGAGGTGACAAAGAGCTCGTCGTAAATGGTTACGTCGATGCAAGCTTTGACACTGATCCGGATGACTCTAAGTCACAAACCGGATACGTATTTATATTGAATGGTGGAGCTGTCAGTTGGTGCAGTTCCAAATAGAGTGTCGTGGTGGGATCTACGTGTGAAGCAGAGTACATAGCTGCTTCGGAAGCAGCAAATGAAGGAGTCTGGATGAAGGAGTTCACATCTGATCTAGTTGTAATACCTAGTGCATTGGGTCCAATGAAAATCTTTTGTGACAATACTGGAGCAATAGCCTTGGCGAAGGAATCCAGATTTCACAAGAGAACCAAACACATCAAGAGACGCTTCAATTCCATCCGCGATCAAGTCAAGGAGGGAGACATAGAGATTTACAAAATACATACGGATCTGAATGTTGCAGACCCGTTGACTAAGCCTCTTCCACGAGCAAAACATGATCAGTACCAAGACTCCATGGGGGTTAGAATCATTACAATGTACCAAGACTCCATGGGGGTTAGAATCATTACAATGTAATCTAGATTATTGACTCTAGTGCAAGTGGGAGACTGAAATAAATATGCCCTAGAGGCAATAATAAAGTTGTTATTTATATTTCCTTATATCATAATAAATGTTTATTATTCATGCTAGAATTGTATTAACCGGAAACTTAGTACATGTGTGAATACATAGACAATACTGAGTGTCCCTAGTATGCCTCTATGTGACTAGCTCGTTAATCAAAGATGGTTAAGTTTCCTGACCATAGACATATGTTGTCATTTGATGAACGGGGTCACATCATAAGAGAATGATGTGATGGACAAGACCCATCCGTTAGCTTAGCATAATGATCGTTTAGTTTTACTGCTATTTCTTTCATCATGACTTATACATGTTCCTCTGACTATGAGATTATGCAACTCCCGAATACCGGAGGAACACCTTGTGTGCTATAAAATGTCACAATGTAACCGGGTGATTATAAAGATGCTCTATAGGTGTCTCCGATGGTGTTTGTTGAGTTCACATAGATCGAGATTAGGATTTGTCACTCCGTGTATCGGAGAGGTATCTCTGGGCCCTCTCGATAATGCACATCACTTTGAGCCTTGCAAGCAATGTGAGTAATGAGGTAGTTACGGGATGATGCATTACAGAATGAGTAAAGAGACTTGCCGGTAACGAGATTGAACTAGGTATGATGATACTGACGATCGAATCTCGGGCAAGTGGCATACCGATGACAAAGGGAATGACGTATGTTGTTATCCGGTTTGACCAATAAAGATCTTCGTAGAATATGTAGGAGCCAATATGAGCATACATGTTCCGCTCTTGGTTATTGACCGGAGATGTGTCTCGGTCATGTCTACATAGTTCTCGAACCCGTAGGGTCCGCACGATTAACGTTAGATGATGATTTCTATTATGAGTTATGTGATTTGATGACCGATGTTTGTTTGGAGTCCCGGATGAGATCACGGACATGACAAGGAGTCTCGAAATGGTCGAGAGGTAAAGATTGATATATTGGACAAAGGTATTCGGACAGTGGAATGGTTTCGCAGAGGTTCGGATATTTTTCAGGGTACCGACGGGTTACCGGAAACCCCGGGGAAGTATTGGGCCTTCATGGGCCTTGGTGGAAAGGAGAGAAGGGCCGCAAGGGATGGACGCCCCCTCCCATGGCAACTACGAATTGGACTAGGGAGGGGGCGGTGCCCCTCTTTTGTTCTCCCTCTCCTCCTCCTTCCCTCTCTCCCCCTCTTGGAAAACAAAGGGGAGTCCAACTAGGATTGGGAATCCTAGTTGGACTCCCCCTATGGCGCACCCTCCTTGGCCGCCGGCCTCCTCCTCCCCCTCCTTTATATAGGTGGCCAGGGAGCACCCCAAAGTTCAACAGGCAATCTCTTAGCCGTGTGCGGTGCCCCCCTCAATAGTTTAACACCTCGGTCATATCGTCGTAGTGCTTAGGCGAAGCCCTGCGCCGGTAACTTCATCATCACCGTTGCCACGCCGTCGTGCTGACGGAAATCTCCCTCGTCCTCAACTGGATCAAGAGCTCGAGGGACGTCATCGTGTTGAACGTGTGCTGAACACGGAGGTGCCGTACGTTCGGTACTTGGATCGGTTGGATCGCGAAGATGTTCGACTACATCAACCGCATTACTAAACGCTTCCGCTTTTGGTCTACGAGGGTATATGGACACACTCTCCCCGCTTGTTGCTATGCATCTCCTAGATAGATCTTCCGTGATCGTAGGGATTTTTTTGAAATACTGCGTTCCCCAACACCAGGACAGGGAGGGGAGAAGAGACACGAGACGAGAGAGGGGGAGGCCCATCTTGCCCAGCTGGGATCGAGACAGGCCGCGCCAGAGGCCCACAAGCCACCTGATCGGATGCCAGATCTAGGGTTGGCGACTACCCCGACACCGTCGACGCTGACGAGCATAGCCCCGCCGCAGAACCCACCGCAGACGCCGGAGGAGGGGAGGAATGGCAAGGATCCCCATCCAAAGAAGTGAAGTGGCCAGGCCCGAGCCCCAAGACACCACGGTCGGGCGAGATCACAGGAACCTTCCCGAGGCCCGAGAGACGTGGACCCAGCCATGGCCAGCCGCTGAGGAGGAGAGAGCCGGTCGGCCGCGGCCTCACGGAGCAAACTTCCGCACACACGACGGTGCCCCCCCCCCCCCCAAGAAGCTACCATAGCCGACAAACAGAGAGGAACCGAAGGCAAGGGATCCGAATCGAAATCAGAATCTACATCATCATCGCCCAACACCCAAAACCTATTGCGCGAACACATGCCGCAGGGAGAGGGCCGAGAGGAGGAAAGAGAAGGAATCATCAAGGAGTCGGGGCTAGCAGGCGCCAGGAGCAGTAGGGGTCGCCCTGAGGGGGAAGCACCGTCAAAATGAGGGGGAGCGGTCGCCCGTTGCAGATGGAGAGGAAGGGGTGAGGGAAGGGGAGGGGAGGAGGAGGAGAGAGCCATCAGTACGGACTTATATTAGAATGGTTTTAAACTCTCATTCTCGGCCTCCCTATATTTTATCCTCTGCTCCAACTCCAACATCAACTTCTGGGTATCAAACTCCTTAAATATCACTTATAGCCCTCCTCTGACATTCTTGGTCAAGCCACTTGACATAGGGCCTGCTCTAGAAATAAGACCTAGATAAGCTATTGAGAAAATAAGCCCCTGAAAATAAGCCCCTAGATAAGATCTTCGAAGTATTACATGGTTCTCCCAACAAAAGCATACAACATAAAGCTAACCCTCAAGGAAAGACACTCGCAACAATTTAATCATGTATTGTACCCTTATTGTATTCATCAATGGGTGCAAAGAGATTATAAAGGCTCTACCCGTGAGCATAAGATCCATTCTCAACCGTGTTGAAATGTTCATCACTTAGCTTTCTCTCAAGAATGTTGTCATGAAGAAATGTGCATGCACTAATTATCTTTGTTCGCATTACAACTTTGTACTGTGTGGTGTCGGGGAGGATTAACCATTTAATCTATAGAGCACCAAAATATCATTCACTGACGTTTCGTGGTCACGGCCGTCGATGATTGAAGGTCTCATTTCTCCCTTGTGGTGATACTTGTTGGAAATCAGGTACATGGTAGGGTTGTCCTTTGTATGGATACCTTTTGGTTCAATGTCTTCCAAACAATATACTCTTTTTAGCATATCCCACTTATTCTTGAATTGCTTGCAGATGTAATTTCTCTTGGTGTGCTAGAAAAACTTCGTTACCAAATTATCTTACCCATGATTGGTCAGACATCCATCTTCGGCTAGGTTATTTGCATTCATTGCTTCCACACAAATGCCAAGGAAAATTCTAAGGCCCATACTATTCCACAGCGATTTCATCTTTTATTATTATCATGGTAACACTAAAGAATAATATAAATTAATACACATGCGATCAATGGTAGCATACAACATGTATAATTGCTTTTATCTAGCATGTAGCAGCGCATCAAAAATTAGCTTAAGACTTGTACAACATTGAGAGGCTACTACATCATGAAGCACAACCACATCAAAGTACTAAATCTAATTTAAAAAAAAAAGAAACAATCATTTTCTCTAGGGAACAGAAGGTAGAGGAGATCTTCACCTAGCTAGGACAAGCTGTTGCCCAGGCTCACGGCTGGCGCCTAGGATGAGGGAACCGAGGCGAGCGGGCAGGAATGTAGATGGAGTGGAGTAGCGGCTGAAGCAACAGGAGGCAGTTGGTGGTGACCGTGGAAAGGAGGGGCTCTCTAGTGCGCGTCGAGAGAGTACATCAATGGGAAATGGCCTACCGCTAAATGGGAATCCTTCCGTAATGCCTCCCATGAATATGCCGCCGAGGATGGGCGTCTCTCCTGGCGACCTTGCAGGCGGGCTCCGCCCCCCGGCCCGGCACCTGCCTCGCCCTCCCTCCACCGTGGCCCCGCTGCCGCCCTCTCCGGCTGGCCACCCCTCCGCCGCCAGCGTCGGACCGGTTTCTTTGGGCTGATTCTTGAGGATCCCCGTTCCCCCCTCGTCATCCCCTGCCCGGCTCCTCCCTCCAGGCTCGGCCATCTCCTCCTGCCCGGCCTGGGACTCAGCCCCCTCGTGAGGTTCGGCCCCCAGTGGCGCCCCCCTCCCCCTCGGCTCCTGAGCCCTCCTCGTTTGTCGCCGCCCAAGGCGGGACTTTGGCAGTCGGGCTTCGCGCCGCCCGGCTGGCGTACTGGGCGTGGCTGGGCGCCCGAGAGGGCGCGCCCGCTCCTCTGGCGCCGCCGGTGGTGGTGGCTCGGCCAGCCCGGGTCCCCGCCCCCTCCTCCTCGCCGGCTCTCTCCTCCCTCCTCCCTCTCGCTCAAGCGCGCGCTCCGCCCCATACCGGCCGTTTATTGCGCATTGGGACCTCCGGTCTCGGGTGCGGGC
Source organism: Aegilops bicornis (assembly GCA_021605145.1). Classification (NCBI taxonomy): domain Eukaryota; kingdom Viridiplantae; phylum Streptophyta; class Magnoliopsida; order Poales; family Poaceae; genus Aegilops; species Aegilops bicornis. Next base: position 522,726,778 of record CM038674.1, read on the forward strand.
TGTCTGGGCGCCAGGCCCTCCTCCTCCCGGCTGGCACGGCGCCTTGTGTGGCGCAGTGGCTGGCTCCGTGAGGTTCCATCCTCTCCCACGAACCCTCTCTGGCGTGGGCCGCTCATGTGGCGGATGGGCTCTTTGGGCTGGCCCGCCCAGGCTGCTGGACCCCTGGGCCGGCTCTGGGCCCATGGCTCGCCGGGCAGCCCGCCTCGATGCTCCCGTCCGGCCCAAATGGACTGCCAGCTCCTTGCCCTAGGCCCAGATCGGGAAACCCCTCGATCCGGCTCCGTGTGGATTTCCCTGCCTCCTCCCTCTGCGCCCCTCCCCTCCCGCCTCGCAACACCCGACTCCCTCTCCCCTCGGTGATCCCCACGCGCCCCTCCCCTCCGGCCACCGGACCTGCCTCCCCGCCTCCAGCTGCCTCCCCCCCCCCCCCCGCCCGCCCTCGCCCCCTCCCCCCTCGCTGCTGTGTCCCATGACGAGGGAGTGGGATGACCCCGCCCCCCGGGACAAGCGTAAGGCCGGCGAGCTCCACCGGGAGCCCGCGCGCCTCTCCAGCAGATTCGGGCGCGAGGAGGAGCTCAGGAGGAGCTCCGCGAGCTCCGCGACCGCTGCCGGTCCCCCTCCCGCCACGAGGACCGTGGTCGGTCCCGCTCGCCTCGGGCTTCCTCGGGCGATTGGCGCGCCCGCCGACGCTCCCGTCGCCGCCCCCCCTCCCCGTCGGGGCGATCGCCTCCCCTCCCGTGCAGCTCGGCTCAGCCCCTCCCCCGCCCGGGATGGGATCCTCCCCACCCCGAGCCTCGCCCGCTATGTGCCGCCCCATGCCTTGGCCCCGGGGTGTGGCCCGGCTCCCGGCTCCCGGTGGAGGCCCCGCCCATGTCGGCCAGTCCGGCCAAGAAGAAGAAGCGGCGCGGTGTGCGTCGCGCGCCATCCCCGCCATGAGCCAAGGCTCCGCCTCCGCTCCGGGTCCAGTCTCCGGTCTCCTCGCCCCCATTTTTTAACTGTGGGGTGAGGGACACTCGCAAGTCACTGCGTCAACCCCAGTGCTGCTACCTGCAAGGACCCCGGCCACCCCGCCCTCCTTTGTCCGGATAGACCCGGTGGTCTCGAGCTCATGATGTATGGGCATGGGATCGAGGGTTGGGCTTCTTCCACCTCGAGGTCCCTGATGCTCCTCCGCCGTCTCCTTCCCTTCAGGCGATTGTCACTGTAGTCGATGGCGTGGCATCCCCGGAGATGATTGAGGCGGAGCTCAACCATCTCTACCGTCACCAGTGGGACTGGTGGTCACCCCACCGGCTGGCCACATCTTCTCTGTCGTCTTCCCGACTGCTGCCCACGGCTACGCCGACGCCAGCGTAGTTGCGGATCACTCTCGCCCTCAACCAGCTGGTGATCGAGATCTCCGAGCCGGTTCTCGACGCTCAGGCCGCGGCCGTCCTCGACACCGCCTGGATCCTCATCTCCGGCCTTCCCGATATTAAGCGGTCCGAGGCTCGTCATCCGCCCGGATGTCCGTCTTTTGGGCAAGGTGGTGGTGGTTGATGAGCTCTCTCACGCAAGGAGGAGGAGGTCGGGTCAAGGTCAAGTGCCTAGACTCCTCCAAGCTTCACACCTCAGTCCGCGTCTTCTTCAACGACTCAGGGCTTGACCTCGGGATCACCCCCGAGCCTCCCAACCACGTTGGGCGCCCCCGCTCCTTCGACGCTGGCCTCCCCGGTGGCAACCCGGGGGCTGGTGGGGACTACCACGGCCGGCACCGTCCCCACCGCTCGGATGAGGAGGGGGATTCCGAGGACTCCCGCTCCCTTCACCTCGCCCCCCACCTGCCGGGGGCAGGCCGCCAGCCGCCCTCTCCCTCGGTGGGTGACTCTTCCCTCGGCTGCGGCATCTTCCTCCGAGGGGAGCGACATATCCAGTGTGGGCTTGGTGGTCTGCCCGGCCTCCTCCCCGCTCCCCACCTCGTCCCCTCCCGTTGAGCCGGACTCGGTGGACCTGCCCCTCGGCGCCCCTCCGGTGGAGCCGGCGGAGCCTGCGGAGGTGCTGGCACCGCGGGCGGGGGCCCCCCCACCCCGGCCCCCTGCTCCCTCGCATCCCGTCTCCTCCTCAGCTGGAGGATGCCCAGCCCGCCCTCTCTTGGGGACGCCCGGCCCGGTCCCAGCGACCCTCCCGCTCCCTCCTCCGCCACCCCCTCCATGGCTGGGCACGCCCCTCCTGCGCCTCTCCTCATCGGATGCGCCGGGCCGGCCCAGCGGGCCCCTCTGTCGCCGCCTGTGCCGGGGGTGGGTGCGCCTCGCGTGCTCACCCCGATGGCGGCTCAACCCCCTCCCCCCCCCCCCCCCCGCTCAGCTGCGTACTCCCGTCGCGGTAGGTCGACCTCCTCCCCGGTGGTGGCCTCCCGCCGGAGTGCGCGGCTGGATGCTGCCCACCCGGAGGGCTGCCCGGCTCTGCCCATCCCGGCGGGCGGAGCTACTGCTGCCGCCCGTAACACAGGAGCCAGTACACCTCCTGTTCCCCCCTCTGCTTCGTCTTGTTCCTTTTCTACGCTTGAGTCTATTCCTTTGGGCAACCTCGCCAAAGTGGCCTTCGACTCAGCTATCATTTTTAGGGGGGAGGCTGGCCCCCCTTTAGTTCAGATCGCAGCCATCCGGGCTCGTGAGATCCTCGATAGGAAGCTCGCGGAGGCACGGGCTGCCCTCCTTTTCCCCCCGGACGCCTCCGCGGACGGGATATCTCCCACCCCGACCGGGCCGCGGCTACCGGCTCCCCCACCTCCGGGGGAGATCCGTGGCCGTACCCGCTCCCGCACTGCGGCTCTTCGCGCGCAAAGCGCTTCTCGTGTCCTGGGGTCAAGCAGCCCCCCGATGGCTCCTTAATGTGAGCCCTCTTCTGGAACATCCGCGGTTTCGACCATGATGGTCGTCGCCGCCAACTTGTGGAGTACATGCGAGATGAGCACATCGACATTGTTGCTGTCCAGGAGACCATGCGTCGCGATTTCTCGCTCCCCGAGCTCGACCGTTTGAGCTCCCACCTCTTTGCGTGGCACTGGCTCCCTTCTAGCGGGAGCTCAGGCCACTCGGGTAGCATCCTTTTAGGAGTGAAGGATGCCACCTTCGAGGTGGGGAGCATGGACCGGGGGGAATTCTTCGTCAAGATGGAATTATTAGAGATCTCTCAACTTCAAGTGGGAGATCATCATTGTATCTGGGCCTGCCGACCATAGTCGGTCGGCCGCCTTCCTCGAGGAGCTTCACCGAAAGATCTCGGCCTCCCTCCCCGTGGTTGTGAGTGGCGACTTTAACTTGCTGCGCGTGGCGGAAGACAAGAGCAACGACAATGTTTGCTTTGCCCGAATGCAGATGTTTAATGACTTCATCGCTGACCTCACCCTTCGGGAGATTGACAGGATTGGTGACCGGTTCACCTGGACCAATCGGCAAGCCGCCCCGACCCAGTCCGTCTTGGACAGGGTCCTAGTGTCCCAGATTGGGACCTCCGTTGCCCCTTGCATCTCTCCGCGCCATCACTAGGATTGGCTCGGATCATATCCCCTTCTTCTCTCCTCCGCGGACAAGCGTCCGCGATCCCTCCTCGCTTCCGCTTTGAGACCTTACGGCTCTCCCGGTAAGGATTCACCGACGATCTGCGCCGCAGTGGATCGAGGCTCGGAGCACCCCACCCTCGGCCCCCTCGGCTATTCACACGCGTGGCACTTGCGGCGTAAACGTAGCATAGCGGTTTATGAAGGGGTGGGGGGCCAACCTTGGTCGCGATGCCAGAGAGCGCAAGAAGGCGCTGCTTTCCGCGATCCAGGCCCTTGACCTTCGGGCCGACATAGTGGGTCTATCTCCGGACGAGTGGCTGGCCCGCTATGACCTCAAAGACCAACTCTCCGTGACCTACTCTGATGAGGAGGCCTATTGGCGCCTTCGGGGCGCTCGGAAGTGGGTCCTGAAGGGTGATGCGAATACTGCATACTTCCAGGCTATCGCCATGGCCAGAGACGCAAACACCATCCCCTCCTGCAGGATGGGAGACCCTTCTTCAGGACCCTCGCGACATCCGGACTCATGTCGACGGCTTCTATAGGTCCCTTTTCTCTGCTGCTCCTTGGAGCGGCATCTCCCTCGCCCATGATTGTTGGGTCGGCATTTAGTTAGTCTCCGACGCAGAGAACGCGGCCCTGACAGCCCCCTTCTCTGAGCAGGAGGCCTGGGAGGCTATCAAGGGTATGAATGCCTCTTCTGCGCCGGGCCTAGATGGCCTCCCGGTCATTTTCTTCCAGACCTTCTGGAACGTGATTAAACCGGAGGTCATGGCCATCTTCGAAGAATTCTTTGTTGGATCTATTGACCGGGGCGCCTCAACCACGGGATCATCTCTCTCATTCCCAAGGTCCCTGAGGCGTCCGACATCCTTGATTCCGCCGATCACGGTCATTAATGTGATCTTCCGGATTACGCCAAAGGGTACGCCAATAGGGTGACCCCGCTTGCCAATCGGATTACCCACCCTAACCAGTCGGCCTTCATTAAAGGCCGATATATCCTTGATGGAGTCCTGGTCCTCCACGAGGTCCTTCACGAGGTCCGGACCAAGCGCCTTAGGGCGGTCTTTCTGAAGATCGATTTCCACAAAGCCTACGACTCTGTTAGCTGGACCTTCCTCAGGGAAGTCCTTCTTCGGAAGGGCTTCGATGACCGATGGATCACTAGAGTCATGCAAATGGTCTCTTGCGGTCGCACGGCGGTCAACATCAATGGCGAGATTGGTCCTTTCTTCCCTACCCTGGGGGGGGTTCGCCAATGGCGACCCCTTCTCCCGTTCCTCTTCAATATGGTTGTGGACGCCCGGCCTCCATCCTTGATAAGGCCAAAGCCACTGGCCACATCCGTGGGATTACCCCACACCTTTACGGGGCTCGGGGATCTCCATCCTTCGATATCTTGATGACACGATCATCATGGTCGAAGGCTCGGAGGGGACATCGCCAACCTCAAGTTCCTCTGCTGCGCTTTCAACAGATGTCGAGCCTCAAGATCAACTTTGATAAGAGTGATGTCATGGTGATGGGATATTCCCCTCTGAGTCTATAGCCATCGCCAACAGACTTAATTGCCGCTGGGCTCTTTCCCCACCTCCTACCTGGGACCCCCATTAGTGACTCGCGTCTCTGTCATGGACTGAGGCCCATGATTACTAAGCTCCAGTCCCTGCTATGAGCCTGGCAGGAGATGGCTATCTAAGGCGGCCCGGACTATTCTCATCAACTTTTCCCTCTCTAGTCTACTGTTGTTCCTTATGAGCTTCTATAGCCTCCATGAGTCTCTCCACAAGGAGATCGCCAAGATCCATCCCCGCTTCTCTGGGCTGGCGAGCATGATAAGCGAAGTACCACATGGTCGATTGGCTCGACATCTGCAAGCCAGGGAGCAAGGTGGCACGGGCATCATGTGCTCCAAGAGGATGAATATAGCCCATCACTCCCGCTGGCTCTGGCGCATCGCTTCAGTGGTCATGGCGACCTCTCGCTCGACATTATCCGAATAAATACCTGCGAGGCAGAAACTTGCCTTCCGCTGTAAATCGGGCGGCTCACGATTACGGCAGTCTATTGTTCAGCTTCTCCGGTGCCGCATTGGGACCTCCATCTCGGTGGGGTCCGGCCTCTCGGCGCTCTTCTGGTTTAATCGTTGGGCGGAGACTCCCCCTGCGCCCGCTTCCCGCCCTCTTCTCTATCTCCGTCGACCCCATGATTTCGGTCAATAGGGCTCTTCTTGACTGGGCGCCTTGCTTTCCGTCGCCCTTTTGGGCCGGCGGTATCCGCTGCCTGGCGTGAGTTGCTTGATTGCGTCGCGTTGCACGAGCCGTTGGTGGATGGCTGGTCGGACCGTGTCCGGTGGCGGCTGGAGCCGTCGGGCCTGTTCTCCACCAAGTCGCTTTACTCGGCCATTGCCCCTTCCTCCGCCCCCTCCCCTTATCGATGGTTTGGTCCGTCCGCGTACCGCTGAAGATTCGCATCTTCATGTGGCAGTGGATTCGCGGTCGGGTCCCGTCTGGAGTGGAGGTCTGCAAGCGCAATGGCCCGGGCACCGGTATCTGCCCGCTCTGTGGAGTCCCTGAGGACTCAAACCACATCTTCTTCTCCTGCGTTTCCGCCCAATTTCTCTGGAGCTGCTTCGTGAGGTGGTCGGCGGTCGTTGGTGCCACACCAACTTCCGGACCTATTCTTTGAAATCCAGTCGTCCCCCGCGTCCTCTCGCCACATTAGGTGGCTTGAGGTTGGGGTTCTCGCCAGGACGTTGTGGACCGTTCGCAATAAGCTTGTGATCCAGCACGCTCCCCTTTGTCGCGCTACTGACGCTCTCTACAAATTCGCGGGTTTCTTGCAGCTTTGGCGGCCGCTTAGCCGCCCCCCGGACCGTGACGCCATCTCCGCCTTCATCGCCGACATCCGATCGATGGCCGTCCGCCTGTCGCCGCCGCCACCGCCGCCTCCGCCGGAGCCTGATTAGGCGCCTTGTGTGATGATGATGATGTTGTTTTTTTCTTTCCTTCTAGGCTTGTTGAGCTGTGCCCTCAGCAGAACCTATGTTCTTTGTCGTGAGACTTGGGTGTGTGTGTGGACTTGTGTGGGTTTGTTTTCTCTGTGGCGGTTTGCTTTACTTATAAAGCGGGGCGAAAGCCTTTTTCGGTAAATGGCCTACCACATGTCCACCTAGGCAGCGCTGGAGAGAGGCGCATCGAGCAGCAGGACCGACGAGGACTGGTGGCAGCGAGAATCTGGGGAGGTACCCTAGCTTTTTTTCTATTAGGAGCGAGTGTGTATGGCATGAGAGAACCATAGGAGAGCGCTGAATGGTTTTCCTGGGCATGGGGGTCAGGTTGTGACAAGGGCCTGGGGCGGTGGCATTTTTCATTGTGAAGGAGATGGGATGAAAATAGGTTAAAGCACCACCCCCCCCCCCCCCGTTTTTGGGCTTCTAGCTTATTTTTGCAGTATTCTGCAAAAGAACTGGCCCATAACCACATGCACCGAGATCCTATGAATTGCAAGAAAAAACTAGCACACATTATATAGATGGGGGGCAGGGGGTGGGGGGAGGGGGGGTCGACCACACTCAAAGTAAGAAAATTATTAACCGGCACCCTGTAAACCTCCTCCCTGTCAGGAAGCGTTCCTACTCCCTCGTAAGGGAGCCGCGTGGAGTTATATTGATCAGGGCACAAGGCCAAGCTTGGAGTACAAGTTGAGGATTCTACCGATCCTTTAGATTCGGTAGTTTGGATATTCTACGGGAGAGAATAGAGAGAGGGGTTTAGTTGAGATTACAACATGTATTCTATACAAACTCTAACACCCTCCCTTAATCTCAACTATCCTAGATTGATATTCTTCTTGAACTCTTCAAATGGCCGGGCGGGCAATGCTTTAGTGAACCCATCTGCCACTTGATCTTTTGATGAAATGAATCTGATATCCAGCTTCTTCTCTGCAACTCTTTCTCTTACAAAATGAAAGTCAATTTCGATATGCTTAGTTCGAGCATGAAAGATTGGGTTAGCAGAGAGATAGGTGGCTCCCAAGTTATCACACCAAAGACATGATACACAGTGTTGTTTAACACCTAACTCATGAAGCAATGATTCAACCCAGATGATCTCAGCGATTGCATTTGCTAATGACTTGTACTCAGCCTCGATTTGACCTTGACACTGTAGCTTGTTTTCTAGCACTCGAGGAAATAAGATTAGAACCAAAGAATATAGCAAATCCTCCAGTTGATCTCCTATCATCACTACATCACTGCCCAATCAGCATCGGAGAAAGCACTCACAAGTGTGGAGCCGAACGTCTGAATTGTAATCCAAGACTCACAGTGTGTTTGATATACCTGACAATCCTTTTAACGGTTGTCCAGTGTACAGAAGTAGGTGCATGCAAATACTGACAAACCTTATTTACTGCAAATGATATATCTGGTCTTGTAAGTGTTAGATATTGCAAGGCTCCTATAGCACTCCTGTACCTTGTGCTTTCTTCTTCATTGAGTGGCTCACCCTCAAAAGCTGAAAGTTTTTCTGAAGGAGATAATGGAGTGGGTGAAGGCTTACAATCCTTCATCCTCATACGAGCTAGGAGCTCAGTAGCATATTTTTCCTGGTTCAGAGTTATACCATCTGAAATCTTCTTAACTTCAATGCCTAAGAAGAAGTGCAAATCACCAAGATCCTTCAAGGCAAACTTTGATCTCAAATGATGCAAAAGGGCATTAGTGGCATCTTGTGAAGAACTTGCAAATATAATATCATCAACATATATCAACACAAATATGACAGTGTTTGCCTTGTTATAAATAAAGAGGGATGTGTCAGCTTTGGATGCAACAAAACCAAGGCACCTTAACTGAGAGCTTAACCTTGAGTACCACGCTCTTGGGGCCTGTTTTAAGCCATAAAGTGCCTTGTCAAGCCTGCACACATAATGGGGTGTTTTTCTTATCTGCATACCGGTGGTTGTTTCATATAAACCTCCTCTTCCAGAACACCATGCAAAAACGCATTCTGAACGTCTAGCTGCCTCAAGCTCCATCCCCTGGACACAGCAATAGACAGTACAAGCCTAATAGTTGCAGCCTTGACAACAGGACTAAATGTATCCTCATAATCTAATCCATACCGTTGTTTGAAACCTTTTGCAACTAACCGTGCCTTGTATTTGTCAATCGAGCCATCTGCCTTCTTTTTAATTCTGTACACCCACTTACAGGTCAATGATATTTTTACCTCTTTGTGCAGGTACAAGATGCCATGTCTTGTTCCTCATAAGTGCTGAATATTCTTCATCCATTGCCTGCTTCCATTTCAAATCTCCAAGTGCATCTTCTACTTTTGTTGGTTCTCCTGCAACACACATCATGCCATACCGTATTGTACCATCAGTTCGAACTTTTGGATTTTTTATACCTTTTTGTCGACGAGTTGTAACACGTGACGTTATCCTGGTTGAGCTTGAGCTAGTTGCTGCACAGGAGAAGACATAGGAGTCTCTGCCACAGAGGATCCTGAGGATGCACCAGATCCACTGCTTTGCACAGGAGATCCGATCCCAAAGTCTGTGGCCTGCTGTGTGTCTGCACTTGTGCTGCTGGAGTCAATTGCCGCAGAGTCGCTAGCCACAGGAGATCCTGCATGCGGCTGCATGCACGCCTTGAGCCGACCGGGAAGCCGGGCGCGGTCATCACCCTTTGTCGTGGGGTCATGGGCTGGCGCGATGCCTGGCGACGTGGCAGTTCGCTGCTGGCCCGCAGCGCGCGCGCGATCCGGGGTGGATCCTCGCGCCGATCCCGAGGGATCCTGCCGCACTGGCGTCGCAGGCTGCAGCGTATCGTCCTCGTATTCAGCGCCGGCTTCATCTTCTTCTCCCACATGCAATATGCCTTCGTTTTGCACCGGATTTTGATCATTTTCAGATCCGTTTTCTTCTGCAACTTCACCATGTACCTGCGCATGACCAAATGCACCACCAGAACTGGTAGAACAATCATAATGGTCAATACAATTGTCGCCCCCTTGATCAAAGGACCGGAGATTAGGAGGAAGAAGAAGGATTTCTTGTTTGAGACGAGCTCCGGCGTTTGGATGAAGAGACTCAAATGGGAAGACAGATTCGTCAAATACAACATCTCGTGATATATAGACCCTGCCAGAAGTGACATCTAAACACTTGACTCCTTTGTGGAGAGGACTATACCCCAGAAAGACACATTTTTTTGAACGAAATGCAAGCTTGCGTGTATTGTATGGTCGTAGGGTTGGGCCAACATGCACAACCAAACACTCAAGAGATTTATAATCTGGAGTGGTGTCAAATAGGCGATGTGACAGGTGTTTCAAAATTGATGACTTTGCTAGGCAGTAGGTTAATGAGATACGTGGCGTTGAGGAATGCTTCATCCCAAAACTTTAGTGGCATAGATGCATTTGCAAGTAGGGCAAGACCTACTTCAACAACATGACGATGTTTTCTCTCTGCAGAACCATTCTGTTGGTGTGCATGTGGGCACGCAACATGATGAGAAATACCAAGTTGCTGAAAAAAGGAATTCAACTTCCTGTATTCACCCCCCAATCAGTTTGCATAGCAATAATCTTAGTGTTCAGTTTTCTCTCAACAAGGTTTTTAAAATTGGAGAAAACTTGAAACACTTCAGACCTTTTCTTAAGAAGATATATCCAAGTGAACTTGCTAAAATCATAGATAAAGCTTACATAATATGAGTATCTACCAACTGAGGTGGGAGCTGGTCCCCATACATCTGAGAATACAAGTTGTAGGGGTGCAGTGGAGATGCTAGTAGACATAGGATATGGTAGCTGATGACTTTTAGCTTGTTGACACGGATCACAAACTGACTCAACACTAACTTCATGGGAGTAAGGAAGTTTATTTTCACTAAGCACACGTTTAACTATAATTGACGAAGGATGACCTAATCTGCTATGCCACTTTGATGATGAAGGCTTGATTGCTAAAAAAGCTTGTTTATTTGATGACGATGATGAAGAAGATATGAGTGGGTAAAGTCCTCCCACACATCTGCCCCTAAGAAGTATTCTCCTCGTGGCCAAGTCCTTGACAAGAAAAAAATAAGGATAAAATTCAATGAGGACATGATTATCACGAGTAAATCGATGAGCAGATAGAAGACTTTTGGAAGTTTCAGGAACATGAAGAATTTTGTTTAGATGTAGATTTTTTTTAGGGGTCCTAACAATTGAATGACCAATATGATAAACTTGCATACCAGAACCACTCGCAGTGTGCACTTGATCATGTCCGTGATACTTGTCCCGGATGGTCAGCTTGTCCAGCTCTCCGGTGATGTGGTGCGTCGTGCCGGTGTCCGCATACCAGTTTGTGTCGACACCGTAGGAGTCGGTGACCATGTTTGCCCCCTTTTCCTCGTGTTCATCTTCATCATATCTGTGCCAGCAATCACGGGCACCCCCTGGATGATGCTTGTGACAAATCTGACACTCCGGATAGTCACGGACCTGCTGTTGTCGTTGTTGCTGTGGGCGGCCGCGACCACTGCCACCGCCGCCGTTGCCGCCAGACGGACTTGGGGAGGAGCGCCTGCCTCGGCCACGGCCTCTGCTGTAGCCACGCCCGCGCCCCCTGCTGTAGCCGCGCCCACGTCCTCTGTACGCCATGTTTGCCGAGGAGTTGAAGCCAGCATCAACGCCGTCGCCCAGCAGCTCCACCCGCTGATCGAGCGCGCGATCTGGGCGAAAAGATAAATCAACGAGATCGTCGCCTTGGCTGCGCCGATGGCAGCCACAACAGCGTCATAGTCCTGTTGAGACCAGCGAGCACGTAGTCGACCATCTCGGGGATCGAGAGGCAGGCGACCCGCTGCGGCGAGTTCATCCGCCAAGTTCTTCATCTTGGCGATGTAGGAGGTGCTCGACATGGAGCCCTTCTTGGTGTTGGTGATGGCAATCCGTAGGTTTGTGATGCGGGATTGGGACTGCGAGGCAAAAATAGTAGTGATAGCAGTCCAAAGATCGAAAGTTGTCTCCTTACTTGTGACTTGGGCGAGAATCTCTTTTGACAGAGAATTCAGGAGATGGCTCAGGACCTGCTGGTCCTTTGAGATCCATTGCGCATACAAAGGATTTGGCACATCTGCCATTGTTTTGTCCGCTTTCTTGCTGCTGCACCGTCTTCGGTGGCGCAGCGTCGGATCCATCGGAGGCGGTGACTTGCGCTCCTCGCAGTCCGGCATGACCTGGGTCCTCCATAGGATGTAGTTGGTTCTAGTGAGTTTTTCGGCTGGTGGGGCACCAAGGTTGATGGCGATGGTGGCGAGGAGGACATGGTGATGTGGTGATCGCGATCTGGTGATGATGATCGAGAGAAAGGCTTTACGGCTAGCTAGATGGGAAGAGGTTGGCTCGATACCATGTCGAGAGCGTTTCTACTCCCTCGTAAGGAAGCCGCGTGGAGTTATATTGATCAGGGCACAAGGCCAAGCTTGGAGTACAAGTTGAGGATTCTACTGATCCTTTAGATTCGGTAGTTTGGATATTCTACGGGAGAGAATAGAGAGAGGGGTTTAGTTGAGATTACAACATGTATTCTATACAAACTCTAACACTCCCGGTGTCACTGCCTTCATTGCACACACGAAGAACAGGATCAAACTGATGTTACACTTTTCAACCTTGCATTGCTCACAACTGCTATTGGAACCGGGGTCACACTTTGGTTGCATATAACTGTCAACAACATCACGAGGGGCCTCATGGTCCTCAAGCGCCGAGGCTGAATTAAAGACGATCCACCAATACAACATAGACATAGCCTCCCATTGTTCCTCATAATCATCCATTGCACTCTTCAGAAAGTAGACGAACACCAAATGTTGAAGTGTAGGCCAAAAAAAAAAAGGTCTACAATAGATGAGCAACTATAACTCCATTAATTAACTAAACTCTCGGTAACACTTTCATCCATGCGCCCACCTTCGACATACTCTGCCTAGAAGCATGAAAATAAACTTAGAAAATCCCTCAAAATCATAGTGTGGACTCCGGGTTCTTGTAAACATGAATAATTAACAAGAAACAAGTCCATGTTCTTCATATTCTGAAGAACGAGAAGCCACTGAAAACCGTCTGGCCCGGTTCTCTATTATTTTCCATTTGAAAGACTGTTTGTCTTACCTCCTATTATGTGAATGAACCAAGAAAAAAATGTACTATATACTAGATCATCTTCAACAAAACCATACTCAATAACATCAGGAAGGAGCACGCAGTGTGTAATAACTAATATAAAGAGTAAAGAGAGAAGGAAAAAACCCATACTTTCCTTTTCTTGCTCCTGTCGTTATCATCAAGGTTATTTCAAGCCTATATCTAGCTAGAGATGTCCTCAAATGTGGTGTTTGCATTTGCCCATGCATCGATGGTGCAAGCCTGGTATGTTTTAAGGTAACTAATTGACGTCAAAACTCATAAACCCATGTCCCCTTGCTCAAGTGCGCTCCCTGCAGAAGTAGTAACAGCAGCACTAGCGGGCGCCCAGTCCATCATGAATAATGAATCCACGTCGTCCTTGGCTGCTGCCTTCTCCTTGCCAGGTCTGGCCTCCATGTACTCCGTGGAGAAGATGAGGCTGACAGGGTCGGAGTCCAGCTCAGTGAGGTCGGCGAAGAAGTCGTCCTGGTGGTGGTAGCCGCCGGCCTCCTCGGGCATCATCGGCCTGTAGCTCTGGCTGAACATCTGTTGCAGGAGATGGTCACTGTAATAACCCACCGTTGCTGTAGTATCACCGCCTATCCTTCTCTCCATTTCTGCCTCCTCTTTCACAGCCATCGGAGGTGTGTTGTTGCCGGTGCTTGTGGTCGCCGTGGTGGTCGTGCTCGTGGCGGCCGGGGTGGCGGCGGATTGATCCTTTGATTCTGCCTTGACGACTGGCTTGTGCTGGTTGCGCGAGGAGTTCTTGCTGTTCTTGGACGAAGCTGCAGCTGTGTTGCTGCTGCTGTTCTTGGCGTAGTGGGACCGCGTGGAGCCGGCGAGCACGTTGCGCTGCGTCGGCCACGGGTGGTTGTGCTCCGAGGTGTAGGTGATGACCAGCATGTTGGGGTCCGTCCGGCTGCGCTCCACTTGCTTCCGTGCAGGGCACCCCTTGGAGCTACTGCATCTGTAGTACCCTCTGGAAGTGCAATGCATGGTAAAAAGTTTCGTCAGAAATCTATTGTGGATTCCATTCCAGAGCATATGATATGTACTACCACACCCTAGTTACATCACTGGGAATTGTTTGATGACCAGGGGCCGGCACACTGATGTCCCCATTTGCTGAAGTGCATCATAAAGTGTTTCAAACTTTCCACAGAACATCATGGATGCAATTAACACACATATAGTATTAAGTTAATTAAAACCATATAAACATTAAAGAATTGAAAAACCATTTCCTCCAGCACACAATCCAACTAAAATTCGAAAAGAAGGTATATATATGCATGTACAAGAGGAGTTAAATAACTCTCTTTTTATTCCCTGTGAAAAAATAGCACTGTTTTTATGACATTGACATAGGACTAAAAATGCATTGGCATATGAGAGGTATTTTAATAAGAGTAAAAATGAAAAGGCGAAAGAGTGCAGAACTATTTTTTATTTGAAACGGTTGGGTATGTGTAAATTTTGACATTGTGGTATGCATTTCTTAGGCAATGGAACGTCAATTCCTTGATAAACAATACCGCCTGCTTGTGTCATTTAGATATTAATTTATTTTAACCACAATATAATTTAAAATGTATTGCAACTATGTCATGATAAAAAATTAAAAAATGAAGTTGCAAAAGGATGTGTTAAGAATTTCGGATGTATACACACGGTGTCAGAGTGTCCCCAACCTCCCGAACTTAATCATTTCATATCTGTTAATTTTAAACAGATTAGTTTCAACCAATACTAGGAAAGTTGGTTAGTTTCAGTTGTTGATGAACCACGTCTTACAAAAGAGCCGTGTAAGCATATGCATGCCAGATGTAGCCACCAACTAAAAAATTATTAATTCAATGGTTAGTTATCTTGTGTATATTTTGGATGAATGGAATATTGAGTTAGTTTGACAAAGTAGTAAGTAAGGTCATATATAATTTCCAATCTAAGCTTCTTATAACTGTGCATGGGTCAAACTTTTGTCTAGACCTACATTAACTTTAAATAGGACAAACTAATTTCATACTAAACTTGAAGCACCAAAAAGGTTGATGAATGTATGATTGAAATCTCCATATAATTAGCTTCGGTCGGTTTATTTATTCAGCCCAACACATAATCCTTGTGGTGAGGAAGCAATATGAAAGTGTGAGCCTACTTGAATGCACTATAAACATTGTTTGAACTGTACAATTAAACTGGAGATGTCAAGTTGAAAGGACAAGGTAATAAATACAACTCCAACAGAAAAAGAAAACATAACAGTTCAATGCGGTACTAGCTTCCCCACTTGCCAGTTCGAATATATAGATGCAAGCTAGCTTATCATATTCTTCTGCAACTAACCGGACAGAAATGTTACGAAAAGGAGAGGTATACATGTGTTAGAGTGTTATCTCTCCTCGTTGAGGAGGAGAATCTATGTGAGTTTGAGCATGCATGCTCTTACTATGATTACATGATCGCCATAATTATTACAGGCACAAATACCCTGGCCTGATATATACTCTACATGGAGCAGAAGAGAGCTAGAGAGACTGAGTGAAAGAGATGCAGCTATATACCAATACCAGCAGAGAGAGATTAATGGGGTGCTCCATGTCGTACCTTGGGTAGGGGGAGCCTTTGATAGGCTTCTGGCCATACTTCCTCCAAGCCCAGAGATCAGAAGGAACAACCTCCCCAGTGGTCTTCCCGGCCACTGCTGCTGCAGGTGCTGGGATGCACACCACCTTCCTTGCCTGGTTCTTCCTGCATCAAACACGAGACCACCTTAATTTAGACTTCCATCCAGCATCCACACAAGTTTTGAGCAACTAGTAGTACATGTGCTTAAACATCTAAAGCTGAAGGCAACTGAAAACTAGGGTTTGCTGTAATAACTAGGAGCTGGGGGGATATAGTCTAGGTATCATGTATTCTGATGTATATCTAAAGATTGAGTTAATTTCTATCAGAAGTATCTTTTTTCTTGTTACTCCTACAAAATATTTCTGTTTTTGTCATAGCCCAAAACTGGCCATGCATTTAATTTCTCTTCTTTCATCTCGATCCTTACATTCTTGGGAGTTGCAGAATGAGGAAAAACTAAGCACGGTGGGAGGAAATGGAGCTGCAAACTTTCCCTAAATTACGAACCCCTGAACAGTGCCCCCACGACAAGGAACTCCGTGCTTAATTACACTTGTCGGAAGGAATCGAAGAAACTAAGGCGCACTTGTGTAGATCTGACTGAACAGACAGCTAGCTAACGATGGCCGGTGCCGAACCTGCGCTTGATCCCCCCGCCACGCGGTGAGGACGACATCTGCAGCCCTGCGATGGCGTCGAACGCGCACGGGCCAGCCGCCTGCCCGTGCCCGGCCATCGGCACGCTGAGCTTCGCCGCGCCACCGCCCATCAGCGCGTACGGCGACAGCCCGCGCATCGGCATCTCCCCTGGAAATATATGGTGATTCCTCATGTCCAGGAACCCACCACCAGCACCAACAGTTGTTCCACCGCCGCCGCAGCCGGTCGTGTCGACGAAGCCGACCTGCTTGGCCATGCCGACACCCATCGCGTCCTGGACGGCGTCGAAGAAGTCGGCGGCGGCTCTGCCGGAGGAGGAGGGGTAGTCGGTGCTGAAGGCATCCGGGAGGCCGGAGAACGGGTCACCGAGAGCGTCTGCGCTGCTCGGCCCAGCTCCGTCCGAGGACGACGTCTGGGGCAGCGGGAAGAGGATCGGGTCAGTCGGCAGCTGCAGCCACTCGGTGGCCGTCGACGGGGGATCGGCAGAGCCAGCCGGCATGGCCCCGCCAGCTCGGACGATGTCGGTGAGGTCTCCGGCCTGCTGGTCGCCATCCACCCTCTTCAAGAAGTAGTCGCACATGACTACCCCTTTCTCTCTTTCTCTCTCTCCCTCTCTGGTGTGTATGTATGTATATATGAAGTATACCGAGTAGGCAGCAAGACAGCCTAGAGTTAGCTCGTGCTCTATGCTTGGCAAATTCACACGAACTCAAGACTCAAGAGCTAGCTAGCTTTGTGGAGAGAGGTCGACGGAGATGATACGAGAAAGAGGGAGAGAAAGGCTGTGCAACTGCAGGCTGCCTGTCTTTTGTGGAGAGAGATGTGGGAGATGGCGTGTCATGTGTGGTCTGGTGCTCCCTAGAGGACAAAATTGTCTGTGCGATAGAGAGAGGGAGAGGGACTGAGCGGAGGGGGGCGCGAGGAGAGAGGAAGCCGGCAGTCACTGGGAGTGGACACTGTTCTTTTCCTCCTCTGGAGAGAGGAGAAGAGACATGCATGGACGATGGTGGGAGGTCAGGTCGCTGACTTTCTCTTTCATCTCAGGCGCAAAGTGTTCTCCGCACGCAAACGCACCACGGGCCCAGGGGTGCCGGGGTAATTTTAAGTACAAGCGGCGGGCCGGGCGGGGCGCACGGTAAAAATCAGGTCAGGGTTTGAGAGGACGATTTGCCGTACTATACTTTTTTCTCGAGAACACGATACAGACGCAGGATTTCATCGCCCCTAGTCTTTTTCCTCCTCTTCTAGCGCCATCTTCGGCAGCTCCCCTCCACCAGCTTGTCGTCGGCGGTGAGAGGGATCATCGGATTCACGCGTGTGGATCGTTTTTAGGCTCTTGTAGTTTAGGTTTTAGCTTGTTCATCTTTTTGGCTTTGGCGCCGGTGATGGCGTCGCTGAATAAAGATTCTTCGGATTCTTCCCTGACGAGGTCATTGGTCCTATGGTAGAGGATGGATTTGAAAACCAGTATGCTTAAGTAAGGATGGCGTGTCGGCGAGGGCATCCTCGTGGTATACATGTGTTTCCGGACTCCGTCGTTGCGACGATGTTTGTCCCAGCGTCGGCGAGGAGCTTGGGAGGTAGTCCAGGAACAGATGCAGATTGTCGTCTGCATCGACGACATCTGAAAGATGATGGATCGTGTGTTGGGTTCGTGGTTCATGGATGACAGGTATGGTTTCCTCCTCCGACGTCTTAGTCGTGCGGGGTGCCAGATCTAGAGTTCGATGGTGTGTCCGGGGTGTTGCCCTGGTCTGATTCGTTGAACAGTAATGGTTTCACCTTTGGTGAGCCACCTTGAAGGTTCGCAAAGCTGCATATCAGCGATGGAGTCGTATCGAGCTCGGGTGAGAAGGTGATCCGTTATTTTTTCCTTTGGTGGCTGTTGTGGTGACGCCTGAGACAGGTGACGGGCGTTGGTGTAAGTTCAAAGGATTCTACGGTCTTGTTTGTATTTTTCTTTTTTGGTTGGTGTTCCTTTGTGCAAATGCTAACGCTTTGCTATCTCTTCAGTTTTGTCAGATCAATGTGTACGTGACTTGTATTATGATCCTTATGATATAAATGAGACATGTATTACCATGTAAAAGAAATTACGTGCATACACTCAGAGAGTCAGAGCCGACATATCTTTTTAGATTGACGAAGTCACAACATGTATCTCGTAGTCGACGGAATGTTTCCTCCCACTGAACGCAAATCGCCATAAATTATAAAATAAATCCATAAATTCTGAAATAAATTCAAGAATAATGTAAGCATCGAGATTTGAACCCTGATGAGTTGGGATATCGGGAGGGTCATTCAAGCACAGATTATTCACGATTTACCGTACTATACCAACCAAAAAGAAGTTACACATCATTACCGCGAAACATAGTGTCGATAATTGTATGAAGTACGGCACTGCGATCTTAGTAGTCAATTAGTCACTGGTTACCTTCGCAAAAGAAAAAATTAGTCACTGGTTATACTGCTATACAATGTGCTTGTGTAGTATTATCTCATGTCGACACAGCAGCCGAAAGCTAGGTTTACTGTGCAAATTAGCATGGTATAGCATCACAAAGTGGCTAGATTATATTGGACGGCGGGGTAAGGATTAGCATCTACTATTATTGGACATTATAGCGAGTACTCCTTGTCATAATCAAACTAACCAACTTACTAGTGACCAGTCCACTGGAATAATCTCCCTTAATTTCGCTATCATGCTGAATTTGTACTCTACGTACGCCATGCAAAACATGTTCTACTCGATCGATGCTCTTCAAATCATGTTAACTATCCCCTCGCAAAAAAATCATGTTAACTATCTCTCGCGATCCTCAAAAAAAAAAAACTATCTCTCGCGCGCTGAACAGAGTGTGTGCCCGCAGAAATTCCAGGCCCCGTTTCTGGAGGCGTCTTTAGCGCACAGGACGCGCTTAGCGTCAATAAACAAAGCACGTAGTAATTAATGATTGTGTTCGATAAACGCGGATCGCTCCCAGCTCAGCCTGGCTAACGTGTGCGCGGCGGTGTCTTCCTCACGTCAGTCAGTCGTGGCCTCGGCTGGAATAGATCGAACGCCCACTGGAACAAAGAAATTCGGAAGCCATCGATCGGAAGGGACGCCGCTAGCTAGCTTACAAAAATAATAATACTAGATCTGTACTTACTGGGATCTTTCTTGAAATTCCGGCCTTGTCGATCGTCATCGTCTTTCAGTGATCTCTAATGGCTTGATCTTGGCACTTCTGGGGTCTTTGCTCCTTAATTAAGGAAAAAAAAACGGAGAACAAGTAGCATGGTATAGCATGAGGGTACTTTTTCTAGCTTGTATATATGTTATGTAGAGATAGTGGCTTGAACATGTATGTAGTTCAATCATGTACTGTACTGTATGTAGTTTCTCTCTTTTTTTTTTAGAAAAGGAGGATGACCCCCGGCCTCTGCATCTGGGAGATGCATACGGCCACTTTATTGATTATTTTCGAGGACCTTACAAAGTATTACAACAATATGCCTGAATCCGCCATCTTGGCAACATATGCCACTACTCCTATCCATATGATGAAGGGGTGCTACAGGGCCACATACCGGTCTACTCACCTAAGCCTATCATCAAAAGCCGAAGCCTCGGCCGAGCCACATACTGGTGCAGGGGCATAAACTGGTATGACGCACTCACATGTGTCGTCGCCGCCATCTTTCACAGGTCCGTCTTCAGAGCAAATATTGAGGCTTCTACCTTGTCAGGCCACTCCGTCATCGACGCCACCTTGACGCCAGACAACTACCTCCACCTGCGCGAGTCCATCCCCGCGCATCGGGCGCCGAGTCTCCACTGCACCACGCCGCCGAGATTCGTCGTCGTCAATGTGAAGGATGAAGTACCGCTCCACCAAAAAGGCACCCGCTGGTCCCTCGATCCCGTGTACGCCTCCAAGAATGACACCCCCAAGGAGGAAACGACACCAACGCGTCGCCGTCATCCGATCAACTGATCTAGGGTTTCCCCCGGAGGTAGCGGATAGAGGTCTAGAGCTTCTCCACGGCGATGCCTTCAAGAAGGTAATGACACCACAGGGTGCCACCAACGCCGGTCTTGGCAACAAGCCGAGCACAAGGTTTTCACCCGGATCCGCTCGAAGAACCTCCATCACGTATTGTGCGCACGGGTCGCCGCCGATCTGAGCCGCCGCACATCGAGCAAGCCGCACCGGGCAGATCAGATCTGTCCGGAGGGCAAACCACGCATGGCGCCGACCCAACCACCAGGCCCTCCATGCCGCCACCGGCCGATCCGAGGTCGATGGTCCGTCGCTGCAGATCCGCCGCCGCCGCCGAACGCAGCCAAGGCCGCCCGACGCAGGCCGCCGCCGCAACCGCCACCACCACCGCCCTAGGACGAGGCCGCCGCCGCGCTGCCGCCGGTCAAGGCAGGCCCGCCACGCCACGGAGGCCAGATCGGCCGTGCCACCTCACGCCGCGGAGCTCCGCACCGTCCCCATGGCGCGGGTGAGAGGAAAGGCCCCCGCCACCGCCGTCAGCCCCCGGGCAATAGGCGGCGGCGTCCTTCAGCGGCGGCGGAGGGAGGGATGGAAAGACGGGGAGCCCCCGGCGGCTAGGGTTGGGATCCCGCCCGAGTCGCCCGAGCGGGGGCGACGCGGGGGCTCAGCAGCCGGATATGAGTGGGATAACTCGCACAAGATAAGATCCTTATCTGTAGTTCCTCTCTAATACATGAAAGTTAATATATTTGATTAGGAGGAAAATTCGAATCTGAGACTTGGGAGTACTACTTTATCTTAGAGTAGTATGCAGAGGCCAGGGTGCTATATCCCTCTGCTCTAAAAAAACTTATCTTAAAGTAATATATGCGACATAATAACTAGCATGCATAAGAAATAAGGTGGAGTAGCTGATCGTGCTCATTTCAGTCGTCTTCTGGTAAATAAAAAAGAATATAGTCTTCATGCAGGACTTTACATGAGATTTTGAGCAGTTTGACTATAGCACAAACATTGTTCCATCGATCGAGACTTGGGAGTCAAGGACATTTAACCGCACATGGATGCAAGTGAACTGATGAACGTATCTTTTGATGCCCGCGCGCGATGAGCTTCTTAATATTTATCTACTGACAGGATGTGTGTATATAGTACTTTCCCTTTGCAGAACGCCCATATCTTTATATCTGGTGGAGACTCCGTCTTCATGATCTACTCCGTAGTATTTTGATCAACCCTGGTCTCACAAAATTAATCCCCGGAAAGATTCCAAATACAAGGCATTGGTCTCACAAAAATCAATTGATTCTCTCGACTTGTTGTAGATAGTAGTAATACCGCTGCAATGCGCTACGTGTCCCTTTTCCTGTTGCAAGACGTGCTAAAAGAAAACATGAAGTTTAGTTTTGTGGTTTGTCGGTAGGTTTAATGGTTAGTTTACTTTCCTCGGCCAAGTTTTTTAAGGCTTTGGTTTTCTGTTGTCGAACTAATTTTTATGATCTGCTGTGAAATATACCACTACCTAAGATTGCTAGAAAATGCTACCCAAATGGTTAAGTAAGGGGAAACTGGGTGCTGGTTGGGCGAATGGGATGATCAGTTATAATTAGTGGCAAAAGAATCTTCATATCACTATGTAGTTCAAATATAACTCATTGACACTAAATTGTTTCAAGTGAATAACATGTGTATACATGTAGGTATGGTAGAAACGAGCGGAAGGCACGCTATCGCGTCGCTCCCGGGGGCAACCCGAGGGCTACCCGCCACCACCTCCTCCATCCTCTCTCCCCCTGAGGAGACCACCGGGAATCCCGTGCACCACCAATGAAGGGGACGGCAGGGCCCTAGCACCCCGCGGCCATGGCGCAGTTGGGAGGGCCTGCGCATGGCGGCGGATCGGATCGGATGCACGCCCTCTTCCATCGGGTGCTTCTCTTGGCGGCGCGGCGGCGCTCGACGGCGCGGCGTGGAGGGCAGCTTCGGCAGGGGGCGTCGTCCGATCTGCGGCACAAGGATCACGGAGCGGCGGCTCCGAACATGGCGGTGATGGCGTCCCCACCGCCGGGAATGATGGGTCTGGAGGCGGATCCTTGTGGCGGCGCCTAGAAGCGGCAGATCACAGGATCCCGAGCCCATGCTCGTCGTAGGAGGTCCCCGTGGCGACGATCTGGCGGCGGGAGATACGTGGATTTGGGGGATCCTTCGGTAACCCTAGGTCATGGACTCACCGCTGCTCTTCAGTTGCCTCGGGGAGATTGTGGCGCTGGTTGCCATGCCCGTTCTGGTCGTGGCCCGGCGCGAGCCGGAGTGGCGAGGAAGGGGCGAGTGATGCATCTGCACAGACGGCGCCGTGGTTGCCTTCTCCTTCGCTGTTACGACCAGCGATGTGGGGGCCTGTTGGTTTTGCTTGATGATGGAGGTGGTCCTAAGGTTCTTCTAGCGCCAAGACGATGTTACGCTTGATGCCAGCCCTCATTGATCCGGCCGCTGATTTAGTTCCGGAAGGCTCCGCCGAAGATCTCCTTTGGGAGCTTGACGCCTATAGATTGCTGGATCAGATGGGATTCGGTCATGTGCGCCCCTATTTCAGCCCGTGTGGGACATGTTGGTATTTCGATTTTGATGGTGAAGACAGTGGCGGAGAAGGTCATGGTGGCTAACGTCTGAGGCCTAGTAATGGCGGATCGATCAAGTCTTACAGGCGATGAGGACTTTTCTTGGTGTTTCATGACTTGTAGCAGCGGCATCGTCAAGTGGGGGCGGCAACACAGGAGGAGTATAAAGTCTTAGCTTTCAGGGTGAAAACCCAAGGTCTGCCCTTAATTGGTTGTGCCTGGCAGTGGCCTGGTTGAAGGCATTGTTTTTTTAGAGCGCGGATTTTCTCCAGGGTGAAAACCTAAGATCCATGATTGGGCGAGGCGACACTTGTTCCCTATTTCCATCTTGAAGGTGTCGCTTGTGGAGAATTTGTACTTCAGGTGTTGTCTCAGTGGTGGTTCTTGCTGCAGTTACAACGAATTGATCACTGTAGCACGATCTTCTATTTTTTTCTTCTTCTTCCTTTTGTTTTTGGGTTGTGTGCATCCATAATGTCTTTAGAACATGTCGTTGTTGCAGAGGTTGGGTGTAATTGTTATCTCCGCGATATTAATATATTCCCTTTGTCAAAAAAATATAGGTATGGTTGGCCGACTGATAAAACAAAGTGATGATGCTTTGAGGCGGTTGATCTTTGATGTCCCCAATCATATATTTCCATCCATTAAACACTATTCAGTTATCGGTCCTGGTGTTTGCTACTTGTGAGTTGCGTTGGAATTTCCCCGAATAGGAGAGGGGATGCAGTACAATAGAGATAGGCATTCCTGTTGGGGAACGTAGTAATTAAAAAAAATCCTACGGTCACGCAAGATCTATCTAGGAGATGCATAGAAACGAGACGGGAGAGTGTGTCCACGTACCCTCGTAGACCGAAAGCGAAGCGTTTAGTAACGCAGTTGATGTAGTCGAACGTCTTCACGATCCAACCGATCCAAGTACTGAACGTATGGCACCTCCGTGTTCAGCACACGTTCAACACGATGATGTCCCTCAAGCTCTTGATCCAGTAGAGGGTCGAGGGAGAGTTCCGTCAGCACGATGGCGTGGCGATGGTGTTGGTGATGTGATCCGTGCAGGGCTTCACCTAAGCACTACAACAATATGAACGAGGTGGTAAACTATGGAGGGAGGCACCGCACACGGCTAAGAAACAACTGTTGTGTCTTTGGGGTGCCCCCCTGACCATGTATATAAAGGAGGGGGAGGAGGAGGCCGGCCCAAGGGGGGCGCGCCATGGGGGGAGTCCTACTAGGACTCCGTTCCTAGTAGGATTCGGCCCCCCTTTCCTTCCAACAGAGAGGGGGAAAGGGGAAGGAGAGGGAGAAGGAAAGAGGGGGGTCGTGCCCCCTCCCCTTGTCCAATTCGGATTGGGGCAAGGGGGGCATGCGCCTCCTCCCGTGGCCTGCCTCCTCTCCTCCACTATGGCCCATTAGGCCCATTAACTTTCCCGGGGGGGGGGGGGGGTCCCGATAACCGCCCGGTACTCCGATAAATCCCCGAACCTTATTGCAACCATTCCGATGTCCGTACACAACCTTCCAATATATCAATCTTTACCCCGAAAAATATCTGAACCTCTGCGAAACCATTCCAGTGTCCGAATACCTTTGTCCAATATATCAGTCTTTACCTCTCGACCATTTCGAGACTCCTCGTCATGTCCGTGATCTCATCCGGGACTCCGAACAACCTTCGGTCACCAAAACACATAACTCATAATACAAATCATCGTCCCACGTTAAGCGTGCGGACCCTACAGGTTCGAGAACTATGTAGACATGACCGAGACACATATTCGGTCAATAACCAATAGCGGAACCTGGATGCTCATATTGGCTCCTACATATTCTATGAAGATCTTTATCGGTCAAACCGCATAACAACATACGTCATTCCATTTGTCATCGGTAAGTTACTTGCCCGAGATTCAATCGTCGGTATCATCGTACCTATTTCAATCTCGTTACCGGCAAGTCTCTTTACTTGTTCCGTAATGCATCATCCCGCAACTAACTCATTAGTCACATTGCTTGCAAGGATTATAGTGATGAGCATTACCGAGAGGGCACAGAGATACCTCTCCGATACACGGAGTGGCAAATCCTAATCTCGATCTATGCCAATTCGACAAACATGTTCGGAGACACCTGTAGAGCATATTTATAATCACCCAGTTACGTTGTGACGTTTGATAGCACACAAAGTGTTCCTCCTGTATTCGGGAGTTGCATAATCTCATAGTCAGAGGAATATGTATAAGTCATGAAGAAAGCAATATCAATAAAACTAAACGATCATGATGCTAAGCTAATGGATGGGTCTTGTCCATCACATCATTCTCTAATGATGTGATCCCGTTCATCAAATGACAACACATGTCTATGGTTAGGAAACTTAACCATCTTTGATTAACGAGCTAGTCAAGTAGAGGCATGCTAGGGACACTCTGTTTGTATATGTATTCACACATGTACTAAGTTTCCGATTAGTAAAATTCTAGCATGAATAATAAACATTCATCATGATATAAGGAAATATAAATAACAACTTTATTATTGCCTCTAGGTGATATTTCCTTCAGTCTCCCACTTGCACTAGAGTCAATAATCTAGATTACATAGTAATGATTCTAACACCCATGGAGTCTAGGTGTTGATCATGTTTTGCTTGTGGAAGAGGCTTAGTCAACGGGTCTGCAACATTCAGATCCGTTTGTATTTTGCAAATATCTATGTCTCCCTCCTTGACTTGATCGCGGATGGAATTGAAGCGGCTCTTGATGTGTTTGGTTCTCTTGTGAAATATGGATTCCTTCGCCAAGGCAATTGCTCCAGTATTGTCAAAAAAGATTTTCATTGGACCCGATGCACTAGGTATTACACCTAGATCGGATAGGAACTCCTTCATCCAGACTCCTTCATTTTCTACTTCTGAAGCAGCTATGTACTCCGCTTCACACGTAGATCCTGCCACGACGCTCTGCTTGGAACTGCACCAACTGACAGCTCCACCATTCAAAATAAGTACGTATCCGGTTTGTGACTTAGAGTCATCCGGATCAGTGTCAAAGCTTGCATCGACGTAACCATTTACGACAAGCTCTTTGTCACCTCCATAAACGAGAAACATATCCTTAGTACTTTTCAGGTATTTTAGGATGTTCTTGACCGCTGTCCAGTGATCCACTCCTGGATTACTTTGGTACCTCCCTGCTAAACTTATAGCAAGGCCCACATCAGGTCTGGTACACAGCATTGCATACATGATAGAACCTATGGCTGGGGCATAGGGAATGACTTTCATTTTCTCTCTAACTTCTGCAGTGGTCGGGCATTGAGTCTGACTCAAATTCACACCTTGTAACACAGGCAAGAACCCTTTCTTTGACTGATCCATTTTGAACTTCTTCAAAACTTTATCAAGTTATGTGCTTTGTGAAAGTCCAATTAAGCGTCTTGATCTATCTCTATAGATCATGAAGCGCAATATATAAGCAGCTTCACCGAGATCTTTCATTGAAAAATTCTTATTCAAGTATCCTTTTATGCTATCTAGAAATTATGTATTATTTCCAATCAACAATATGTCATCCACATATAATATTAGAAATTCTACAGAGCTCCCACTCACTTTCTTGTAAATACAGGCTTCTCCGTAAGTCTCAGATAAAACCATATGCTTTGATCACACTATCAAAGCGTATAGTCTAACTCCGAGAGGCTTGCACCAGTCCATAAATGGATCGCTGGAGCTTGCACACTTTGTTAGCACTTTTAGGCTCGACAAAACCTTCTGGTTACATTATATACAACTCTTCTTTAAGATATCTATTAAGGAATGCATTTTTGACATCCATTTGCCAAATTTCATAATCATAAAATGCTAAAATGATTCGGACAGACTTAAGCATCGCTACGGGTGAGAAGGTCTCATCGTAGTCAACTCCTTGAACTTGTCAAAAACCTTTCGCAACAAGTCGAGCTTTGTAGACAGTAACATTACCGTCAGCGTCAGTTTTCTTCTTGAAGATCCATTTATTCTCAATGGCTTGCCGATCATCGGGAAAGTTAACCAAATTCCATACTTTGTTCTCATACATGGATCCCGTCTCAGATTTCATGGCCTCAAGCCATTTCGCGGAATCTGGGCTCATCATTGTCGGTGTCAAAACCGGCGGATCTTGGGTAGGGGGTCCCGAACTGTGCGTCTAAGGCGGATGGTAACAGGAGGCGGGGGACACAATGTTTACCCAGGTTCGGGCCCTCCCGATGGAGGTAATACCCTACTTCCTTCTTGATTGATCTTGATGATATGAGTATTACAAGAGTTGATCTACCACAAGATCGTAGAGGCTAAACCCTAGAAGCTAGCCTATGATTATGATTGTTGTTGTCCTACGGACTAAACCCTCCGGTTTATATAGACACCGGAGGAGGCTAGGGTTACACAGAGTCGGTTACAAGGGAGGAGATCTACATATCCAAATTGCTAAGCTTGCCTTCCACGCAAAGGAGAGTCCCATCCGGACACGGGACGAAGTCTTCAATCTTGTATCTTCATAGTCCAACAGTCCGGCCAAAGGATATAGTCCGGCTGTCCGAGGACCCCCTAATCCAGGACTCCTCAAGAGCCTCGAACCAGGCTTCAATGACGATGAGTCCGACGCGCAGATTGTCTTCGGCATTGCAAGGCGGGTTCTTCCTCCGAATACTCCATAGAAAATTTTGAACACAAGGATAGTGTCCGTCTCTGCAAAACAAATTCCACATACCACCGTAGAGAGTATAATATTTCCACAAATCTAATCTGCTGACAACTTTTCATAACGTGACATCACGCCATGGCCCGGTCATTATTTGAACCGTTTTTCTCAACCAGCTACTGCACATATTGCGAGGCGGTTTTCTTGGCACGTCTTGTTGAAGCAGAGATCGTGTCCCCTTATCACGGGATTCTCATCAATACGGGTGTGGGTAACCCAAACGCGCCATCAATTACAGTGCTTGGGGAATAAGCGAGTTTATGAGCGGTGAGGAGGCGCCTGATTTGCTCCGCCCTTATAAAGGGACAAGGACTCCTCCTTTTTACCCACGCCTTCGTCTTCCCTACCTATCCATTCTCGCGCACTCGAGCTCCAGCCGCCAAGTTCGCATTTTCTCCGCAAAACCACTCCAAACGTGTCCGGAGCGGGAGGCAAGTGGATGGTCTCCTCCGTTACGGAGGAGAACATTACGAAGCTCCAGGAATCCGGATACCTGGCCGCAGGTATCGCGCCCCGACTCCCAGGCACGGGGCAGATCGTTCCTACCCCCGAACCCCACGAAAGGGTTGTATTTCTTACCCATTTCGTCCGCGGGCTGGGATTTCCCCTCCACCCATTCATTCGCGGGCTCATGTTCTACTACGGGCTGGACTTCCACGATCTGGCCCCCAATTTCATCCTCAACATCTCGGCGTTTATCGTCATGTGCGAGGCCTTCCTCCGCATCAAGCCCCACTTCGGCCTGTGGCTGAAGACCTTCAATGTTCAACCAAAGGTGGTGGTCGGTCAGCAAGCGGAGTGCGGAGGCGCCATGTTGGGCAAAATGCCCAACGTCACCTGGCTCGAAGGCTCCTATATGGAGACCGTAAAGGGGTGGCAATCGGGGTGGTTCTATATCACCGAGCCGCGCGACACCAACTGGGTGGCGTCCCCCGAATTCCGATCCGGTATCCCCATGCGGCTCACCTCCTGGAAAGAGAAGGGCCTATCCTGGGGTTCATCGATGGAGCTGACGGACTCTGACACTGCGCTAAAAAACATGATAAGCAAGAAAATCAAGCTTGTCAATGTGGTCCAAGTCATGCTCTTCCGCAGGATCCTCCCGTGTCAAAGAAGGGCATTCAATTTATGGAAGTTCGACCCGGCTAAGCACCAGACGCTGAGAGAGCTCTTCGACACGACGCACCAAGACATCTGGAAGGTGCTGTTCAAGTCCGCCGAGGTACCTCCTCCCCTTACCGGGATCATGGACTCAGCTGGCGCCATGCCAATCCGGTAAGCTCCTTATATATCATAAGATGTTTCTTTCCCCAGTATAATCATGTGAGGGATCTAAGCCTCCACGCCATTTAACAGGACTGCGTCGCGACAGCAGAGCAGATCGATTGTCCGGCCCCACTGCCCGAAGATCCGGCAAGGGCTCTCTTAACGGAGATGCTGGTTCCGGCGCCCTATGAGGCACCGGAGAAGAAGGCCACGGGGACCAGGAAAGGTCTCCGGCGCAAGTTCATATCGGACTCATCGTCCGATAACACCGAGGCGCCCTCCTCCCACGAAAACAAGGAGGAGGAAGAGGAAAGTTCTCCCCCCCCCCAACCGGGGGAGACAAGAAAAGGAAGGCCGCCCCATCTGGGGAGGCCGAAGGGTCCAAGAAGGGAAGGACTCTCCTTCCGGACTGCTCCACAACGGCCGCTTTCAGCAACGAGGAGTGGTTACCCAGGGACAAGCCCCTGGCGAAGTCGTGAGTATCCGAATACCATAATAGTTCTTGGTATGTTTTATTTTATTGCTTCTTATCATGACGAACATGATCATGCAGTCCATCCAGAGCCCATATCGACGTATCCTCTTCGGATGATTCTTTGGGCCAGTCGGATATGAACAGCGATTCACTCCCGACGGCCTTCTCCCCCCGCCCTACGGACGACGCCGAGGTGTTGTCTCGAAGGGCACTAAACCAAGGGGAGACAATTCTGGAGGCGCCCCAAGGCGACATCCCAGACGCTAGGCGCACAAGGGGCAAGACTCCCATGGGCTCTAATGTCGGGGGCAGCAAGTCTAGCCCCCAGCCGAATACTGCGCCGGAACCTCCAGTGGTTATGGATTCTGTCAGGCGACCCCTCGCAAAGGGGGGCAAGCCGTCTGCGCCGATGGCCTCCGTCCATCCAGAGGCATCGGACAACTTGCTGGAAGCGCTTCGCGGCCCTTCCATTGACGAAGAGCACCTGAAAGCACAAGTGCTCCCTAGGTGGTTTTGGTAATTAATGTGAACATATCTCTTGTTGGACTAACACTTTTATCTAGTATGTTTCAGATAAGTTCAACAATGGAGTGGCATGGACTAAAGGATGTGGGAACTCCTTCAAGATGCTAAGGACAAAGGATTGGCTCAAGCTTCAAGCTTAAGACTCTTCATTTTACATTTTAGTGATCCAAGATCACATTGAGTCTATAGGAAAAGCCAATACTATCAAGGAGGGATGAGGTGTTGCTTAATGAGCCTCTTGCTTCATGTGCTTAGTGATATGCTCCAAATACCCTCAGCTACTTTCCCACTTCCACACAAATGTCCTAAAACCTAAAGTCAAACTCGGACCCACTGATTCTTCCTATCCGGAGCCACCGAGTTTTGATGTCTTAGCCACTACCACAAACCCTAGGCAAATCGGTTCCACCGATAGGGATCTCGGTCTCACCGAGATGGGATTGTAATCTCTCTGTGTATGTCCACTATCAAAATCGGTCTCACCGAGTTTGAGAATCGGTACTACCGAAATTACAATGCAAACTTTCTGGTTAACTTATTACCAAAATCGGTCCGACCGAGTTTGAGTAATCGGTCCAACCGAGTTTGCCTGACCAACTCTCTGGTTAGCTAATTACCAAAATCGGTCTCACCGAGTTTGTGTAATCGGTCTCACCGAGATTACGTTATGCCCTAACCCTAACCATATCGGTCCTACCGAGATGCAAGTCAGTCCCACCGAAAACCCTAACGGTCACTAAGTTTGCTAAAATCGATCTGACCGATTTTGTTGATTCGGTCCCACCAAGATTGGTAAGTCGTGTGTAACGGTTAAATTTTGTGTGGAGGCTATATATACCCCTCCACCTCCTCTTCATTCGTGGAGAGAGCCATCAGACTAAACCTACACTTCCAACTTACCGTTTCTGAGAGAGAACTACCTACTCATGTGTTGAGGCCAAGATATTCCATTCTTACCATATGAATCTTGATCTCTAGCCTTCCCCAAGTTGCTTTCCACTCAAATCTTCTTTCCACCAGATTCAAATCCTATGAGAGAGAGTTGAGTGTTGGGGAGACTATCATTTGAAGCACAAGAGCAAGGAGTTCATCATCAACGCACCATTTGTTACTTCTTGCAGAGTGGTGTCTCCTAGATTGGCTAGGTGTCACTTGGGAGCCTCTGACAAGATTGTGGAGTTGAACCAAGGAGTTTGTAAGGGCAAGGAGATCGCCTACTTCGTGAAAATCTACTGCTAGTGAGGCAAGTCCTTCGTGGGCGACGGCCATGGTGGGATAGACAAGGTTGCTTCTTCGTGGACCCTTCATGGGTGGAGCCCTCCGTGGACTCAGAATAGCTGTTACCC
The DNA here is from genome assembly GCA_021605145.1 of Aegilops bicornis. Classification (NCBI taxonomy): domain Eukaryota; kingdom Viridiplantae; phylum Streptophyta; class Magnoliopsida; order Poales; family Poaceae; genus Aegilops; species Aegilops bicornis. The sequence continues at coordinate 522,757,786 of CM038674.1, forward strand.
TTCGTGGGTTGAAGTCTCCACCAACGTGGAAGTACGATAGCACCACCTATCGGAACCACGGCAAAAACATCCGTGTCTCCAATTGCGTTTGATTTCTCCAAACCCTTCCCTTTACTTTCTTGCAAGTTGCATGATTTACTTTCCGCTGCTCATATACTCATTGCATGCTTGCTTGTTATGTATTGAAAAAGTTAAATTTATGCCTAAACTCCACTTAAACTTTAAAGAAACTTAAAAACTGCAACTTTGGTACTTAGTGTCTAATCCCCCCCCCTCTAGACACCTCTTCTCAAGATCCTACAAGTGGTATCAGAGCTTTGGTCTCCATTGCCTTGGTTTAATCACCATTGGAGGAAGATGGATGAGTCTACTTTGGGGAGTCTTAGTCATAGAGTGCCTATTCTTGATGGAGAGTATTTTCGTGAGTGGAAAAATGAGATGCTTGTTATTTTCAATCAATATCATTTTAACAAGTACATTGCTAGCCCTTGTGCACCTCATGTTGATCCTATGCATCCTACCCTTCATGAAGCTATTGACATGACTAGAAATCTTAGAACTGTTAATCTTATCACTAGAGGCTTGCCTAGAAACTTGATTAGAATCTTGCCTACTTTTGAGTGTGCCTACACTATATGGAAATTTCTTGAGGAACGATTTCACGATTATTCTTTGAAAAATCTTGATGAAATTCTCCATAAGTCTATTGCCTTGAGTAAGATGAATACTGGTGATCCTATGTTTGGTGATCGTCTATTTGAGCTTACAAACCTTATGCGTGCCAAAAGGAAATGTTGGTATTATTAGTGACATTATTTCCGAAGCTATAAGAATTCATAGACAAGATTATTGTCAAACTCATTCTAATGAATCACCCTCTCTAGGATTTGATCCACCACATGACGATGTTGAACATGGATACTATGATGAGGATGACGATAGTGACTTCGATCTTGATGATGCAATGAGACATTTTGGTCTTATGGCAAATCTTCGGGGATATATGTCAGGAGGAAAGGAATGGGTTCTTGATAGTGGATGTACCGATCACATGACCGAAGATAAAGACATGTTTCATGAGCTTGCAGAAAATGATGGTCCTCGAAAGTTTGTCACTTTCGGTGACAACTCAAAGGGTAAGGTGGTTGGCCTCGGTAAGGTGGCCATCTCACATGATAGCTCCATACAAAATGTTATGCTCGTTGAATCTCTTGGCTACAACTTACTTTCAGTATATAGACTTGCTGATTTCGGTTTCAATGTCCTATTTACTGAAATTGATTGCCAAGTGTTTCGTCGAGACAATCATAAAATGGTCTTTACAGGTATGCATAGAGGTGATCTATACATTGTTGATTTCACTAAAAAGGCTCAACCTAAAACTTGCTTCATTGCTAAATCCTCAAAAGGCTGGCTATGGCATAGACGATTAGGTCATGTTGGTATGCGAAACCTTGACAAGCTTATTAAGGGGAATCATATCCTTGGAGTTAATGATGTCATATTTGATAAGGATAGACTTTGCGATTGCTTGTCAAGCGTGTAAACAGGTTGGAGGAAGGCATCCCGTGAAGAACATCATGACCACGAAGAGGCCACTCGAGCTACTTCACATGGATCTCTTTGGTCCCAACTCTTACAAGAGTCTCGGTGGAAATTCTTTTGGTCTAGTTATAGTTGATGATTTTTCTAGATTTACGTGGGTGTTCTTTCTCGATGATAAATCGCAGGTCCAAAAGATCTTCAAAAACTTCGCTAGGAAGGCCCAAAACCAATTTGAAGTGAAGATCAAGAAGGTTCGCAGCGACAACGGAACGGAGTTCAAGAACGCAAATGTGGACACCTTTCTTGACGAAGAAGGGATTTCACACGAGTTCTCGTCTACGTACACACCTCAACAAAATGGAGTTGTTGAGAGGAAGAACCGGACGCTCATCGTAATGGCGAGAACGATGCTTGATGAGTACAAGACGTCAAGCACTTTTTAGGCGAGAAGCGGTTGAGACAGCTTGTCATGCAACAAATCGCTTGTATCTTCACAAGCTACTCGGCAAGACGGCATACACGAGCTACTACTCACGGTAACAAACCCCAAGTTGGATACTTTCGAGTATTTGGCTCAAAGTGCTACATTCTTGATAAGCATCGCCGTTCTAAATTTGCTCCTAAGTCTCGTGAAGGTTTCCTACTAGGTTATGGCTCAAACTCTCACACTTACCGTGTCTACAACAATTTCACCCGAAAGGTTGAAGAGACGGTAGATGTGAAGTTTGATGAATCTAACGGCTCGCAAGTAGAGCAATTGCCAATTGATGTAGGAGACAAAGATCCTTCGGAAGCAATCCAAGACTTGTCTATTGGCAAGGTCCGTCCCACGGAGGTGAAGGAGAGTACCTCGTCTCATTCAAGTGGAAGCTTCTACTTCACGACAAGGTGAACCAAGAGTTGATACGGAAGCATCCACAAGTGGGACACACCAAGATGAAGAAAACGAGGAAGTGCATCAAGATGATCGTCAACAACCTCCTTCTCCACCACGATAAGAGAACGACAACGCCAACAATGTAGAAGGCCAAGAAGAAGAACAAGATGAACAAGATGTTCAACGAAAACCCAAGCAAAAGCTTTCACGAGTTCGAGCAAGAATTGCTAAAGACCATCCCGTCGAGCAAATCTACAATGATATTCAAACTGGGAGAATCACTCGCTCCAAAACTCATTTAGCTAACTTTCGTGAAAACTATTCTTTCATCTCTAGCATTGAACCTATGAAGGTCGAAGAAGCATTGGAAGATCCGAATTGGATAAATGCTATGCATGAAGAGCTACACAACTTTGAGAGGAACCAGGTTTGGACATTGGTTGAGAAGCCCGACAACAAACACAACATCATCGGTACCAAATGGGTGTTTCGCAACAAGCAAGATGAAGATGGACAAGTAGTTCACAACAAAGCACGTCTCGTCGCCCAAGGCTACACACAAGTCGAAGGTATGGACTATGGTGAGACTTACGCCCCGTTGCTAGACTTGAGTCCATTCAAGCATCTTACTTGCCTATGCTAATCACCATGATATCACCTTGTACCAAATGGACATTAAAAGTGCTTTTCTAAATGGTGAAATAGAGGAGGAAGTTTATGTTAAACAACCTCCCGGCTTTGTCAATCCTAAGAAACCTAATCATGTTTACAAACTTCACAAAGCTCTTTATGGTCTTAAACAAGCTCCTAGAGCTTGGTATAAATGCTTGACCAAGTTCCTTATTGAAAAAGGCTTTGAAATTGGGAAAACTTATTCTACTCTTTTTACTAAAAGGGTTAATGGTGAACTCTTTGTGTGCCAAATTTATGTTGATGATATTATATTTGGTTCAACTAACCCTCATTTTAGTGAAAAGTTTGGGAAGCTAATGTCGGAGAAGTTTGAGATGTCTATGATGAGTGAACTCAAATTCTTTCTTGGTTTGCAAATCAAGCAAACTAAGGAAGGTACTTTTGTCTCGCAAACAAAGTACACCAAGGACTTATTCAAGAAGTTCAATATGCAAGAATGCAAAGGTATGACTACACCCATGCCTACTAGTGGACATCTTGACTTAACCAAAGATGGTGAACGGTTGATCAAAAGGTTTATCGCTCTATGATTGGTTCATTGTTATATCTATGTGCTTCACGTCCCGATATTATGCTAAGTGTGTGCATGTGTGCACGATATCAAGCTGCCCCTAAAGAATGTCATCTTAAGGCCGTGAAAAGGATAGTGAGATACTTAATCCATACACCAAATTTTGGCATTTGGTATCCTAAGAGGGCCTCTTCGATCTTGTTGGCTATTCCGACTCGGACTATGCCGGAGACAAGGTTGATAGAAAGTCCACTTTGGGTACTTGTAAATTTCTTGGTAGATCTCTTGTGTCTTGGTCCTCCAAGAAACAAAACTCGGTATCCTTATCCACCGCCGAAACTGAATATATTGCCGATGGTTCATGTTGTGCTCAATTACTTTGGATGACCCAAACTCTTAAAGATTATGGGATATATGCGAGACATGTCCCATTGCTTTGTGATAATGAAAGTGCTATCAAAATTGGTCATAATCATGTGCAACATTCTCGAACTAAGCATATTGAAGTTCGTCATCATTTCATTCGAGATCATGTTGCTAAGGGTGACATTGATCTTAAGCATGTTCGCACCGAAAAGCAATTAGCGGATATATTCAGTAAACCTCTTGATGAGAAAGTGTTTTGCAGGTTAAGAGGAGAATTGAACATCATTGACGCCTTCAAACTTGGAGTAGAAACTCCATTGGATACATGCAAGACATGAGCTTATGACTAATCCTTGATATTTCTCTTATGATGAAAAACTTATGTCTTGGATATATTTGTATCTTGCATGTTATCTAACCCATGTAGGTACTTGGTTGAATCAAATTCCATGAGGTTGAAACCTACTCAGATCTTGAGCAATCTCTACATCACCAAGTCTCTACCCAAGGTGGTTGAAGACAAGGAAGCACGAAACCAATCAAACATATCCTTTGACAAATTCTATGTTGAGTTTCATGATTGTCGTTTTTGGATATACAAGTGCTCTTCCTTGCAAGAACTAACCCATGTAGGTAGATGGACTCAAATTCCAAGTGGTACTCCAAATTCTTGATGAGCTACATCAACCTTGAGCAACCCACGCAAGTTCAACTACATGGACAACACCACCAACCAAGGTATGTTATTCCATCTTAGAGAAGCTTTACTCCGAGTCATGAGTTAAAGCAACTCGACAAGATGTGAATACATCAAGATGCTTAAACGAAAAATGGAAACCCCATTTTGAGCTTAAACGATGAGTATGACCTATGATCAAGTGATCTCACTTGACTCCTAAGTCAATATACTCTAACATAGGTGACTTTGTCGCCGACCATCTCTAGATGAAGTTCTCCTGTGTTCTTTTTTGAGTTTTTGCATTTGTCTCATGCATTTGTGTTTCCCCTTTCAAAAAAAACTTCATCTAGATTTCTTTCTTTTTCTCTTCTTTTATGCATCTAATTCCTCGCATATCTTTCAGTAAATTCCTTGCAAATCTTTGTGAGATCTTACTAGTCTAGTGAGCTGAGGTGACAAGTGTTTTCTCTGCGATGAACTCGGTTCATCCGATTTGTTGACTTTGGTCCAACCGAATCTTTTCTGCACGAATCAAGTATACCACTTTGGTGCCACCGATTTCATAACAGGAAAAACTCTTTGCCACATATTCTATGTTTCTTCTGATCCAGCTCCACTCAATGAATCTTGTCCTCTACAAGCATCACATTTTTATCATTGCTTTTTGTTGTGACTCAAGGATCAAACCCATTTTCGACAAATTCCAGAGGGGGAGAGAGAGATTACATCTTTATCAAGCCCTTCTTGGAAATTGATGTCAAAGGGGGAGAGAGAGATCACATCAAAGCTTATCATTTAGAGAGAGAGATCCTTCAGGGGGAGAGAGAGTTCTCCAGGGGGAGAGAATACTAGTAGAAAGTATTTCTCAAGGATCCCAGATGCTTGGTGTTCAAGAGGAGAGATTACACATGTCTTCTTGAGGGGAGAGACATGTTCATATGATCTGTTGTGCTCAATCTTGCATGAGCATACATTAGCTCTGAACTTTAGCTCTGATCATCATTCATATATTTCAGCTTTGTTTTCCTTCAGCTCTGATTTTCTAATCCCTATCTTCTCCCAGTATCCCATGTTAGATTCAGGGGGAGCAAGACATCTAAGGGAAAGAGATCATTTAAATTTATTGCATATCTTTACTCTTGGGGACATGTCTAATCCAATGTGGTACTCAGTACTCACTCTCTACATGTCATCCCAGTCTTGGTATTCTTGTGGTTTCTTACATTTGCTCTGGCTAGTAGATGCATATGTGTTATCTAACCTTGTTTACGCAGGTTCATTCCATCCTAAGCCAACTCAAGACTACAAGGTAAGTATGTGCATCACAATCATGTGTATGAGGAATTCTTGCTGATGTACATACTGTTTGCAAGAAGGACTCATGGGCATGAAGGTATTCTCTTTAATACGTTTTGCTCTGATGCATATAGCCAAGATACATGTAACACATTGCCTGCTCTATCATGGTTATGCTATCACATGCTTCTATAGTTCATATTCACATGATTGCATACATGTAGGGGGAGCCTATGCCTGTTACATGTCTTTCCAAAGCTTTACTTGCTATTCTTTATATCTTTATCTAAAGCTTTGATGTATGTTGTCATCAATTACCAAAAAGGGGGAGATTAAAAGCACAAGTGCTCCCTAGGTGGTTTTGGTAATTAATGTCAACATATCTCTTGTTGGACTAACACTTTTATCTAGTATGTTTCAGATAAGTTCAACAATGGAGTGGCATGGACTAAAGGATGTGGGAACTCCTTCAAGATGCTAAGGACAAAGGATTGGCTCAAGCTTCAAGCTCAAGACTCTTTATTTTACATTTTAGTGATCCAAGATCACATTGAGTCTATAGGAAAAGCCAATACTATCAAGGAGGGATGAGGTGTTGCTTAATGAGCCTCTTGCTTCATGTGCTTAGTGATATGCTCCAAATACCCTCAGCTACTTTCCCACTTCCACACAAATGTCCTAAAACCTAAATTCAAACTCGGACCCACTGATTCTTCCTATCCGGAGCCACCGAGTTTTGATGTCTTAGCCACTGCCACAAACCCTAGGCAAATCGGTTCCACCAATAGGGATCTCGGTCTCACCGAGATGGGATTGTAATCTCTCTGTGTATGTCCACTATCAAAATCGGTCTCACCGAGTTTGAGAATCGGTACTACCGAGATTACAATGCAAACTTTCTGGTTAACTTATTACCAAAATCGGTCCGACCGAAGTTTGAGTAATCAGTCCAACCAAGTTTGCCTGACCAACTCTCTGGTTAGCTAATTACCAAAATCGTTCTCACCAAGTTTGTGTAATCGGTCTCACCGAGATTACGTTATGCCCTAACCCTAACCATATCGGTCCTACCGAGATGCAAGTCAGTCCCAATCAAAACCCTAACGGTCACTAGGTTTACTAAAATCGGTCTGACCGAGTTTGATGATTCGGTCTCACCGAGATTGATAAATTATGTGTAACGGTTAGATTTTGTGTGGAGGCTATATATACCCGTCCACCTCCTCTTCATTCGTGGAGAGAGCCATCAGAGTAAACCTACACTTCCAACTTACCATTTCTGAGAGAGAACTACCTACTCATGTGTTGAGGCCAAGATATTCCATTCTTACCATATGAATCTTGATCTCTAGCCTTCCCCAAGTTGCTTTCCACTCAAATCTTCTTTCCACCAGATTCAAATCCTATGAGAGAGAGTTGAGTGTTGGGGAGACTATCATTTGAAGCACAAGAGCAAGGAGTTCATCATCAACGCACCATTTGTTACTTCTTGGAGAGTGGTGTCTCCTAGATTGGCTAGGTGTCACTTGGGAGCCTCCAGACAAGATTGTGAAGTTGAACCAAGGAGTTTGTAAGGGCAAGGAGATCGCCTACTTCGTGAAGATCTACCGCTAGTGAGGCGAGTCCTTCGTGGGCTGACGGCCATGGTGGGATAGACAAGGTTGCTTCTTCGTGGACCCTTCATGGGTGGAGCCCTCAGTGGACTCGTGCAGCAACTGCTACCCTTCGTGGGTTGAAGTCTCCACCAACATGGAAGTACGATAGCACCACCTATCGGAACCACGGCAAAAACATCCGTGTCTCCAATTGCGTTTGATTTCTCCAAACCCTTCCCTTTACTTTCTTGCAAGTTGCATGATTTACTTTCCGCTGCTCATATACTCATTGCATGCTTGCTTGTTATGTATTGAAAAAGTTAAATTTATGCCTAAACTCCACTTAAACTTTAATAAAGTTAAAAACTGCAACTTTGGTACTTAGTGTCTAATCCCCCCCCCCTCTAGACACCTCTTCTCAAGATCCTACAGCACCGCACTGTCATGAGTGCGGTGGTCAAGAAGGTTCAGTCCGCGAAAAGCGGACTAACTGAAGCCTGTGCCAGCCTCCTAACAGGCTTTGAGGTAAGTAATCAAATTATAAGAAAATATTAGAGCATAGACAGTAGCCCATGGTGCGCTGTTGGGAATTCCAAACGAAAGGCCGAACAGAGTATCAAATAATAATCACAGGAGTCTAATCAGAATATGTCTATGTGAATAAGCAGGCTTCGCTGTTGGCCACTGCCGCTCGTACTACGGAGGTCTCCACACTGAAGCGGGACCTTGAGCGATCCAAGGAAGAGCTCGGCCTTACCAAGAGGCAGCTCGAAGAGAACAAAGGTAAGTTACACCCCGTCTGTATATTGATAAAGAAAAAAGAAGGTTTGTGTTCATAGGATCGTCATGAATTGTGCTAGGGGCCACGACTGAAGTGGCGGCCCTGAAGAAGCGTTGTCCGAGGCCGAAGACAAAGCGGCCGAGGAGCGAGCCGAGCGTGTGAAGCAAGAGGCCCGAGTCGGCGAGGTTTAGCAAGAGCTCCAGGACTTCGTCAAAAAATACGAGTCCTTGGAGCATGACTCTAAGACGCAAGGGTCCGAGCTTGCGAAGGCCCTCGAGAACGCACAAAATGCCAAGGCCGAAGCCCAAAAGGCCCTCCAGGAGATTCATGTGGTCAAGAAGATAGCGGCGGGTAAGGCATTCATTATGCAACGCAAGCATGTGAAGGAAACTTTCCTTTTACTTACCCGAGTTCGGAGCTCTCCGGAAGCGTTCGCAGATCTACCCAGCAGTGTGTCGGATGCCGCGGAGTTCTACTGGGCCGATGAAGGGAGCTTGACGAAGAAGTTGTTCTGGTCTCAGTATACTAGGACCGAACATCCGATGCCCTTGAGCGACCAAAAAGCAACCGGGTCGAAGCTTCACAAGGCGGCCGAACTGGCCATGAGGGGCCTCATAGTCCGTATGTGGCCTGGCGGGCCCCTGCCTGGCAGCTATTTCGGCCTGGCAAGGCGACTTGTGAACGCCTGCCCATGGCTTGAAGTAATAAAGAGGTTCGTCTGCATTGAGGGTGCGCGCAGGGATTTTGCCCGGGCGAAAGTGCACTGGGCTAAGATGGACGCCGAAAAGCTGGTGAAGGAGGGGCCGCCGGAGGGCAAGGAGCATCGCCACCCCGAAAAGTATTATGACAGTGTCCTGAAGGGTGCTTGCCTTGTGGCGGAGGAATGTACTAAGGATGTAATATTTGAATGAATGTACTCATGTGATCCTGTAATATGAAACTAGTTCATGTGCGCTATATACTGCTTGCTAATTTAAAATATTACCTTCTGTGCGGCCGTTTATAAAATTTGTGAGTTGGCGAGTCGTTTGCTTTTGCCCCCATGTAACTAGTACTGAGGTGTTTGGGATAAACCTGATCACTCTTTATCCCAATATTGGGTCCTTCGAAGGAGGTGTTCAGCACAACGAACCAGGCAATCGGACTATAAAGCTTTATCACTCTCACTTAGCCATAGAAGTCTACAATTTTAAATTTTGGCAAAGCCCCTAGTATTCGGAAGCCCGAACTAGGGGCGCTATGTATGCCTAAATCAGACAAGGCCGACTCCTCGCCCGAAGCGGAAAAAATCTTTAAGGATTTGAGACCTCTCGAACAGCGACCAGCTCTCGCCCCATCATGACAGTCAGTTTTCGGCTTTCTCTACTGAGGTGTTCGTCCGGAAGAACCAGGACACAATCACAGTAGTTCTCCCAGCGCTACCTTAGCCGATATTGCGAAACGTAAGGTACCAAAACATGGGAGCCGGGCAAACCCAACTATTGACCCAAGACATGATTCGGAGCTGATGCATATAATGCTATAAGTTCGGGGTGCCGCACTGTCGAAAGTGTTCTGACTTTTCATGCCGTGTTATGGGGTACACCGAAGCCCCTGGCGCACTGGTCGTATCAGAATGTACGGGTGCAACTTGTCATAAATAAACGGACAAGTAAAAAACATAAACGAATGCAATAATGATCTAATTTTGTACATCGTTATTTAAATGATACGTTAAAGTGTATGCATACATGTAGTGCAATAAGTGAACAATAGGACTATTTGACATGTCCTATCCAAGGGCAAGCTGCATGTGGGTATGCAAAACAGGTATATCGATCATTATCAGAGACCACCTGAGGATTCCCTTGTACATCAAAGCTTCTAGATTCCTTGGTGTTTCCTTCTCGTGACGAGTTCGACAATCAGACGATCGGAGAGGGCCTTCAGAGAATAGGGACCTGAAAGGAAGAAAATGTTAAAGGTATACAGGTCCTGAAGCGGTTGAGCCGCATTGTGGGATGTGCCGTGGTCGTGCCTCCGCCTGTGCCCATGGTATCTTGAGTGCGTAATTATGTACGCGCGGCGTAAATTTCGCCGCTTCACTGGGGCTGGGACGGAGGCCGAATTGCTAGGCGAGCTCTAAACGTGCCTGGCGATCCTCTTGCAGGGTACTCCGGACTCGCTTGAAGGTGTCCGAGGTCTTTTTCGCTGAATTGGCGGTTTGCCTCATAAGGCTGCTTTGCGCTTCTGCTACGAGGGCCGTAGTGTGCTCCTCCGTGCGGAGCGAGCGTTCTGTGTTTCCATTAACTGTTATAACCCCGCGAGGTCTTGCCATTTTGAGCTTGAGGTATGCGTAATGCGATACCGCATTGAATCTGGCAAATGCGGTACGTCCGAGCAGTGCGTGATAGCCACTTCGGAAGGGGACGATATCGAAGATTAACTCCTCCCTTTGGAAGTTGTTCGGGGATCCGAAGACCACTTCCAGTGTGATTGAGCCCGTGCAATAGGCCTCTACACCTGGGATGACACCTTTAAAGGTGATTTTGGTGGGTTTGATCCTCGAGGGGTCTATACCCATTTTGTGCACTATATCCTAATAGAGCAGGTCCAGGCTGCTGCCACCGTCCATAAGGACTCAAGTGAGGTGAAATCCGTCAATGATGGGGTCAAGGACCAAAGTGGCAGAACCGCCATGACGGATACTGGTAGGGTGGTCCCTACAATTGAAGGTGATCGGACAAGAAGACCATGGGTTGTACTTTGGGGCAACTAGCTCCATCGCATAGATGTCCCTCAGTGCACGCTTCCGCTCCCGCTTGGGAATATGGGTTGCGTATATCATGTTTACCGTTTTCACTTGGGGAGGAAATTTCTCCTGTCCTCCTGTGTTCGGCGGCCGGGGCTCCTCCTCATCGTCGCTATGCGGCCCCTTTTCCCTGTTTTCGGCATTCAACTTGCCGGCCTGTTTGAACACCCAGCATTCTCTGTTGGTCTGGTTGGCCAGTTTATCGGGGGTGCCGTGAATTTGACAAGAGCGATCGAGTATGCGGTCCAAGCTATACGAGCCCGGATTGCTTCTTTTGAACGGCTTTTTCCGCTGACCGGATTTAAAGCCACTGAATCCGGCATTAACTGTCGTGCCTTCGGCGTTGTTGACGTTGTTGCGGTGCTTGTGTCTGTTGCGTTGTGGCCTGCCGTTGCTATCTTTGGCATCTGAATTGCCGAGATTTCTCGATGTGTTCTTGCTGCGAGCCAGCCAGCTGTCCTCGCCCGCACAAAAGCGGGTCATGAGTGTCATGAGGGCTACCATGGACTTCGGCTTTTCTTGGCCGAGGTGTCGGGTGAGCCACTCGTCGCGGATGTTATGCTTAAATTCTGCTAAGGCCTCGGCATCCGGACAGTCGATGATTTGGTTCTTTTTAGTTAGGAACCGAGTCCAGAATTTCGTGGCGGATTCCCCTGGCTGTTGGGTTATGTGACTCAAGTCATCGGCATCCGGTGGTCGCACATAAGTACCCTGGAAGTTGTCAAGGAATGTGTCCTCCAAATTCTCCCAACTGCCAATGGAGTTTGAGCAGGCTGTTTAGCCAATGCCGAGCAGGTCCTTTGAGTTTTAACGGGAGGTACTTGATGGCATGTAGATCGTCACTGCGGGCCATGTGGATGTGGAGGAGGAAATCTTAAATCCATGCCGCGGGGTCTGTTGTACCATCATATGATTCAATGTTCACGGGTTTAAAACCTTCCGGGAATTCGTGATCCATTACTTCATCAGTGAAGCATGGGGGGTGTGCGGCGCCTCTGTGCCGGGCTATATCATGATGCAGTTCATACGAGTCTTGTCTGCTGTATTCAGCCCGGCCGGGTTTGCTTTTAGTATATCCGGCGTGACGGTCGTCGTCGCACGTTGGGGCGCGCCCCCGTTATCCGTAGATCGATCTTGCATGTCCTGCTTTGTTTTCCAATATGTCTCGCAGGTCCTGCGTGTTACCCCGTGCCTTGGTATTTTTGTTTGACTGGCGATGGGGTGCAGGCTGGACTTCGGCCTGATATGCCGTTTTGTCCCGGCCACGAGGTGGCCGGTCAGCCGCATCATACGCTGGAGGCGTAGGCTTTAATGCTTCCTCCTCGAGTTGGGGTAGCAACCTGCGCTTTGGGTAACTTTTGGTTGGGCGCTCGAGTTCGTATTCCTCGGCCGCTAGGACCTCAGTCCATCTATCCGCTAGCAGATCTTGGTCAGCTTTAAGCTGCTGTTGCTTTTTCTTCAGGCTTTTTGCTGTGGCTATAAGCCGGCGCTGGAAGCGCTCCTGTTCGACGGGATCCTCAGGCACGATAAATTCTTCGTCGCCGAGGCTCACCTCGTCTTTGGAGAAAGGCATGTAATTGTCATCCTCTGAGTCTTCGTCTGCTGCCTGTTCCTTAGGGTTGGCTTGCTCATCCTCCCGCTCGAGGTCTGGCTGGAGGGGATTGTCTTTGTCTTCGGCACTATCCGCAGCGTTATTGTTTCTTGTGCTGGTATCACCGCTTTTTCTATGGCGGGGCTTAGAGCGGCATCGTTGACGCCGGTGCTTAGATTGCTTCTCGAGGGGATTATCCTCTGTTGCCTTGTTGCCATCGCTCTCTTTGGGGGTGCCCACCATGTATATATCATATGATGAGGTGGCAGTCCACCGTCCTGTGGACGGTGGTTCCTGTTCGTCTCCTACATCGTCGTCCATACCGTCGATGTCTTCGGAGCCGAAATCGAGCATGTCGGTTAAGTCGTCCACAGTGGCTATCAAGTGGGTGGTGGGTGGGGAACGAATTTCTTCGTTGTCCGCTTCCCACTCAAGCCGGACATAGTTCGGCCAAGGGTCTCCTAACAAGGAGAGAGACCTTAATGAATTTAGCACGTCGCCCAGGGGCGAGTGCTGAAAGATATCCGCGGAGGAAAACTCCATGATAAGCGCCCAATCAGATTCGATAGGTACGGACGCAGGTGGTTCGGAGCCCGTGGCCGGGGAAGAATCCGAGTATCCGGCAACACAGGTCTCGTAGGAGGTGAAATCAGTATTAGGCTCTATCGCCGCTAAGTGTGCGGCCTCCGTGGCGGGGTCCATCCACCCATCCTCAGACGGTGCCCTCTACTCTGGATTTAGGGCCGGAGTAGCCACAGGTCTGATCACCCGAACACCGTCCGACGGCAGAGTTAGGTCATGCTCATCGTGACTGTGTGGCGCACCTGACATAGGCTCGAATCCGTCAAAGATCAAGTCTCCGCGGATGTTGGCAGTATAGTTTAAGTTTCCAAACCTGACCTGACGGCCAGGGGTGTAACTCTCGATCTGCTCCAGATGGCCAAGCGAGTTGGCCCGCAATGCAAAGCCGCTGAATACAAAGATCTGTCCGGGGAGAAAAACCTCACCCTGGATCACATCGTTTCCGATGATCGAAGGAGCCATCAAGCCTTATGGTGACGGCACAGTGGAACTCTCAATGAAAGCACCAATGTCAGTGTCAAAACCGGCAGACCTCGGGTAGGGGGTCCCGAATCGCGCGTCTAAGGCGGATGGTAACAGGAGGCGGGGACACAATGTTTACCTGTGTTCGGGCCCTCTCGATGGAGGTAATACCCTACTTCCTACTTGATTGATCTTGATGATATGAGTATTACAAGAGTTGATCTACCACGAGATCGTAGAGGCTAAACCCTAGAAGCTAGCCTATGATTATGATTGTTGTTGTCCTACGGACTAAACCCTCCGGTTTATATAGACACGGAGGCTAGGGTTACACAGAGTCGGTTACAAGGGAGGAGATCTACATATCCGAATTGCCAAGCTTGCCTTCCACGCAAAGGAGAGTCCCATCCGGACACGGGACCAAGTCTTCAATCTTGTATATTCATAGTTCAACAGTCTGGCCAAAGGATATAGTCCGGCTGTCTGAGGACCCCCTAATCCAGGACTCCCTCAATCATCGCTTCCTCATAGTTCGTAGGTTTGTCATGGTCAAGTAACATGACCTCCAGAACAGGATTACCGTACCACTCTAGTGCGGATCGTACTCTGGTTGACCTACGAGTTTCGGTAGTAACTTGATCTGAAGTTTCATGATCATCATTATTAGCTTCCTCACTGATTGGTGTAGGAATCACTGGAACTGATTTCTGTGATGAACTACTTTTCAATTCGGGAGAAGGTACAATTACCTCATCATGTTCTACTTTCCTACCACTCACTTCTTTCGAGAGAAACTCCTTCTCTAGAAAGGCTATTCTTAGCAACGAATATCTTGCCTTTGGATCTGTGATAGAAGGTGTACCCAACAGTCTCTTTCGGGTATCCTATGAAGACACATTTCTCCGATTTGGTTTCGAGCTTATATGCATCACAGTTCATATGGTGTCGTCTCAACGGATTTAGATGGTGCCCTATTTAACGTGAATGCAGTTGTCTCTAAAGCATAACCCCAAAACGATAGCAGTAAATCAGTAAGAGACATCATAGATTGCACCATATCTAATAAAGTATGGTTACGACGTTCGGACACACGATTACGCTGTGGTGTTCTAGGTGGCGTGAGTTGCGAAACTATTCCACATTGTTTCAAATTAAGACCAAACTCATAACTCAAATATTCACCTCCATGATCAGATCGTAGAAACTTTGTTTTCTTGTTATGATGATTTTCCACTTCACTCTAAAATTCTTTGAACTTTTCAAATGTTTCAGACTTATGTTTCATTAAGTAGATATACACATATCTGCTCAAGTCAGCTGTTAAGGTCAGAAAATAACGATACCCACCGCGAGCCTTGATGTCTACTATGCAAGTTTATTCTTGTAGACTCGTGTTGGGCCTCCAAGCGCAGAGTTATGTAGGACAGTAGCAATTTTCCCTCCAGTGGATGTGTTGGGGGACGTAGTAATTTCAAAAAAATTCCTACGCGCACGCAAGATCATGGTGATGCATAGCAATGAGAGGGGAGAGTGTTGTCCACGTACCCTCGTAGACCGAAAGCGGAAGCGTTAGCACAACGCGATTGATGTAGTCGTACGTCTTCACGATCCGACCGATCAAGTACCGAACGCACGACACCTCCGGGTTCAGCACACGTTCAGCCCGATGACGTCCCTCAAACTCCGATCCAGCCGAGTGTTGAGGGAGAGTTTCGTCAGCACGACGGCGTGGTGACGATGTTGATGCTCTACCGACGCAGGGCTTCGCCTAAGCACCGCTACATTATTATCGAGGTGGACTATGGTGAAGGGGGGCACCGCACACGGCTAAAAGATCAAACGATCAATTGTTGTGTCAATGGGGTGCCCCCTGTCCCCATATATAAAGGAGCAAGGGGGGAGGCGGTCGGCCTAGGAGGAGGGCGCGCCAAGGGGGGAGTCCTACTCCCACCGGGAGTAGGACTCCTCCTTTCCTTGTTGGAGTAGGAGAAGGGAAGGGAGAAGGAGAAGGAAGGAAGGGGGCGCCCCCGCCCCCCCCCCCCCTAGTACAATTGGACTAGTCCATGGGGAGGGGTGCGGCCACCCTTTGGGGCCTTTCTCTCCTTTCCCGTATGGCCCATTAAGGCCCAATACGAATTCCTGTAACTATCCGGTACTCCGAAAAATACCCGTATCACTCGGAACCTTTCCGATGTCCGAATATGGCCGTCCAATATATCGATCTTTACGTCTCGACCATTTCGAGACTCCTCGTCATGTCCCCGATCTCATCCAGGACTCTGAACTCCTTCGGTACATCAAAACACATAAACTCATAATATAACCGTCATCGAAACTTTAAGTGTGCGGACCCTACGGGTTCGAGAACAATGTAGACATGACCGAGACACGTCTCCGGTCAATAACCAATAGCGGAACCTGGATGCTCATATTGGCTCCCACATATTCTACGAAGATCTTTATCGGTCAAACCGCATAGCAACATACGTTGTTCCCTTTGTCATCGGTATGTTATTTGCCCGAGATTCGATCGTCGGTATCTCAATACCTAGTTCAATCTCGTTACAGGCAAGTCTCTTTACTCGTTTCGTAATACATCATCCCGCAACTAACTCATTAGTTGCAATGCTTGCAAGGCTTATAGTGATGTGCATTACCGAGTGGGCCAGACACACCTCTCCGACAATCGGAGTGACAAATCCTAATCTCGAAATACGCCAACCCAACAAGTACCTTCGGAGACACCTGTAGAGCACCTTTATAATCACCCAGTTATGTTGTGACGTTTGGTAGCACAAAAAGTGTTCCTCCGATTAAACGGAGTTGCATAATCTCATAGTCATAGGAACATGTATAAGTCATGAAGAAACCAATAGTAACATACTTAACGATCGAGTGCTAAGCTAACGGAATGGGTCAAGTCAATCACATCATTCTTCTAATGATGTGATCTCGTTAATCAAATGACAACTCTTTGTCCATGGCTAGGAAACATAACCATCTTTGATCAACGAGCTAGTCAAGTAGAGGCATACTAGTGACACTCTGTTTGTCTATGTATTCACACATGTATTATGTTTCCAGTTAATACAATTCTAGCATGAATAATAAACATTTATCATGATATAAGGAAATAAATAATAACTTTATTATTGCCTCTAGGGCATATTTCTTCAGTGTCCCACTTGCACTAGAGTCAATAATCTAGTTCACATCATCATGTGATTTAACACCAATAGTTCACATCTTTATGTGATCAGTTCACATCGCTATGTGACTAACACCCAAAGGGTTTACTAGAGTCAATAATCTAGTTCACATTGCTATGTGATTAACACCAAAAGATTACTAAGGTGTGATCATGTGTTGCTTATGAGAGAAGTTTAGTCAACGGGTCTGCCACATTCGGATCCGTATGTATTTTGCAAATTTCTATGTCTACAATGCTCTGCACGGAACTACTTTAGCTAATTGCTCCCACTTTCAATATGTATCCAGATTAAGACTTGGAGTCATCTGGATCAGTGCCAAAGCTTGAATCGACGTAACCCTTTACGACGAACCTTTTGTCACCTCCATAATCGAGAAACATATCCTTAATCCACTAAGGAAAATTTTGACCGTTCTCCAGTGATCTACTCCTAGATCACTATTGTACTTTCTTGCTAAACACAGTGTAGGGTATACAATAGATCTGGCACACAGCATGGCATACTTTATAGAACCTATGGCTGAGGCATAGGGAATGACTTTCATTCTCTTTCTATCTTCTGCCGTGGTCGGGTTTTGAGTCTTACTCAATCTCACACCTTGTAACACAGGCAAGAACTCTTTCTTTGACTGTTCCATTTTGAACTACTTCAAAATCTTGTCAAGGTATGTACTCATTGAAAAAACTTATCAAGCGTCTTGATCTATCTCTATAGATCTTTATGCTCAACATGTAAGCAGCTTCATTGAGGTATTTCTTTGAAAAACTCCTTTCAAATACTCCTTTATGCTTTGCAGAATAATTCTACATTATTTCCGATCAACAATATGTCATTCACATATACTTATCAGAAATGTTGTAGTGCTCCCACTCACTTTCTTGTAAATACAGGCTTCACCGTAAGTCTGTATAAAACTATATGCTTTGATCAACTCATCAAAGTGTATATTCCAACTCCGAGATGCTTGCACCAGTCCATAGAAGGATCGCTGGAGCTTGCATATTTTGTTAGCACCTTTCGGATTAACAAAACCTTGTGGTTGCATCATATACAACTCTTCTTTAATAAATCCATTAAGGAATGTAGTTTTTGTTTATCCATTTGCCGATTTCATAAGATGCGGCAATTGCCAACATGATTCGGACAGACTTAAGCATAGATAATGAAAGTGAGAAACTCTCATCGTAGTCAACACCTTGAACTTGTCGAAAACCTTTTGCAACAATTATAGCTTTGTAGATAGTAACACTACTATCAGCGTCCGTCTTCCTCTTGAAGATCCATTTAATCTCAACGGCTCACCAATCATCGGGCAAGTCAATCAAAGTCCATACTTTGTTCTTATACATGGATCCCATCTCAGATTTCATGGCCTCAAGCCATTTTGCGGAATCTGGGCTCATCATCGCTTCCTCATAGTTTGTAGGTTCGTCATGGTCAAGTAAAATGACCTCCAGAACAGGATTCCCGTATCACTCTGGTGCGGATCTTACTCGGGTTTACCTACGAGGTTCGGTAGTAACTTAATCTGAAGTTACATGATCATCATCATTAGCTTCCTCACTAATTGGTGTAGGAGTCACATGAACAGATTTCTGTGATAAACTACTTTCCAATAAGGGAGAAGGTACAGTTACCTCATCAAGTTATACTTTCCTCCCACTCACTTCTTTCGAGAGAAACTCCTTCTCTAGAAAGGATCCATTCTTAGCTATGAAAGTCTTGCCTTCGGATCTGTGATAGAAGGTGTACCCAATTGTCTCCTTTGGGTATCCTATGAAGACTTACTTCTCCGATTTGGGTTCGAGCTTATCATGTTGAAATTTTTTTCACATAAGCATCGCAGTCCCAAACTTTATGAAACGACGGCTTAGGTTTCTCGCCAAACTACAGTTCATACGGTGTCATCTCCACGGATTTAGATGGTGCCCTATTTAACGTGAATGTAGCTATCTCTAATGCATAACCCCAAAACGATAGTGGTAGATTGGTAAGAGACATCATAGATCGCACCATATCTAATAAAGTATGGTTACGACGTTCAGACACACCATTACACTGTGGTGTTCCAGGTGGCGTGAGTAGTGAAACTAGTTCACATTGGTTTAACTGAAGCCCAAACTCGCTAACTCAAATATTTTACTTCTGCGATCATATCGTAGAAACATTTATTTTCTTGTTACGATGATTCTCCACTTCACTCTGAAATTCTTTGAACTTTTCAAATGTTTCAGACTTGTGTTTCATCAAGTAGATATACCCATATATGCTCAAATCTTCTGTGAAGGTCAAAAAATAACGATACCTACCGCGAGCATCAACACTCATCGGACTGCATACATCAGTATGTATTATTTTCAACAAATCGGTTGCTCGCTCCATTGTTCCGGAGAACGGAGTCTTAGTCATCTTGCCCATGAAGCATGGTTCACAAGCATCAAGTGATTCATAATCAAGTGATTCCAAAAGCCCATCAGCATGGAGTTTCTTCATGCGCTTTACACCAATATGACCTAAACGGCGATTGCCACAAATAAGTTGCACTATCATTATTAACTTTACATCTTTTGGCTTCAATATTATGAATATGTGTATCACACGATCGAGATCCAACAAACCATTTTCATTGGGTGTATGACCATAGAAGGTTTTTATTCATGTAAACAGAACAACAATTATTCTCTAACTTACATGAATAATCGTATTGCAATAAACATGATCAAATCATATTCATGCTCAAGGCAAACACCAAATAACACTTATTTAGGTTTAATACTAATGCTGAAAGTATAGGGAGTGTGCGATGATGATCATATCAATCTTGGAACTGCTTCCAACACACATCGTCACCTCACCCTCAACTAGTCTTTGTTTATTCTGTAACTCCTGTTTCGATTTACTAATTTTTAGCAACTAAACAAGTATCAAATACCCAGGGGCTACTATAAACACTAGTAAGGTACACATCAATAACCTCTATATCAAATATAGCTTTGTTCACTTTGCCATCCTTCTTACCCACCAAATACTTGGGGTAATTCCGCTTCCAGTGACTAGTCCCTTTGTAGTAGAAGCTCTTAGTCTCAGGCTTAGGTCTAGACTTGGGCTATTTCACTTGAGCAGCAACTTGCTTGCCGTTCTTCTTGAAGTTCCCCTTCTTCCCTTTGCCCTTTTTCTTGAAACTAGTGATCTTGTCAACCATCAACACTTGATGCTTTTCTTTGATTTCTACCTTCGCCGATTTTAGCATCGCGAAGAGTTCGGGAATTACTTTCGTCATCCCTTGCATATTATAGTTCATCACGAAGTTCCAGTAACTTGGTGATAGTGACTAGAGAACTCTGTCAATCACTATTTTATCAGGAAGATTAACTCCCACTTGATTCAAGCGATTGTAGTACTCAGACATTCTGAGCACATGCTCACTAGCTGACCAATTCTCCTCCATCTTGTAGGCAAAGCACTTGTGAAAGGTCTCATACCTTTTCGACATGGGCATGAGTCTGAAATACTAATTTCAACTCTTGGAACATCTCATATATTCCGTGGCATTTCAAAAACGTCTTTGAAGCCCCGATTCTAAGCCGTAAAGCATGGTTCACTAAACTATTAAGTAGTCATCATATCGAGCTTGTCAAACGTTCATAACGTCTGCATCTGCTCCTGCAATAGTTCTGTCACCTAGCGGTGCATCAAGGACATAATACTTATGTGTAGCAATGAGGTTAATCCTCATATCACGGACCAAGTCCGCATCATTGCTACTAACATTTTTTAACTTATTTTTCTCTAGGAACATATAAAAATAAACAAGGAGCAACATCGCGAGCTATTGATCTACAACATAGATATGCAAATACTATCAGGACTAAGTTCATGATAAATTAAAGTTCAATTAATCATATTAGTTAAGAACTCCCACTTAGATAGACATCCCTCTTATCTTCTAAGTGATCACGTGATCCATATCAACTAAACCATGTCCGATCATCACGTGAGATGGAGTAGTTTCAATGGTGAACATCACTTATGTTGATCATATCTACTATATGATTCACGCTCGACCTTTCGGTCTCCGTGTTCCGAGGCCATATCTGTTATATGCTAGGCTCGTCAAGTTTAACCTGAGTATTCCACGTGTGCAACTGTTTTGCACCCATTGTATTTGAACGTAGAGCCTATCACACCCGATCATCACGTGGTGTCTCAGCACGAAGAACTTTCGCAACGGTGCATACTCAAGGAGAACACTTATACCTTGATAATTTAGTGAGAGATCATCTTATAATGCTACCATCAATCAAAGCAAGATAAGATGTATAAAAGATAAACATCACATGTAATCAAAATATGTGACATGATATGGCCATCATCATCTTGTGCCTTTGATCTCCATCTCCAAAGCCTCGTCATGATTCCCATCGTAATCGGCATGACACCATGATCTCCATCATCTTGATCTATATCAATGTGTCGTCACATGGTCGTCTCGCCAACTATTGATCTTGCAACTATTGCCATCGCATAGCGATAAAGTAAAGCAATTATTTGGCGCTTGCATCTTATGCAATAAAGAGACAATCATAAGGCTTACGCGATTGCCGATAACTTCAACAAAACATGATCATCTCATACAACAACTTATATCTCATCACATCTTGACCATATCACATCACAACATGCCCTGCAAAAACAAGTTAGACGTCCTCTACTTTGTTGTTGCAAGTTTTACGTGGCTGCTACGGGCTTAGCAAGAACTGTTCTTACCTATGCATCAAAATCACAACGATGGTTTGTCAAGTTGGTGTTGTTTTAACCTTCGCAAGGACTGGGCGTAGCCACACTCGGTTCGACTAAAGTTGGAGAAACTGACACCCGCCAGCTACCTGTGTGCAAAGCACGTCGGTAGAACCGATGTCAGCGTAAGCGTCTGGCGTAATGTCGGTCCGGGCCGCTTCATCCAACAATCTTGCCGAACCAAAGTATGACATGCTGGTAAGCAGTATTACTTATATCGCCCACAACTCACTTGTGTTCTACTCGTGCATATGACATCAACGCATAAAACCAGGCTCGGATGCCACTGTTGGGGGACGTAGTAATTTAAAAAAAATTCCTACGCACACGCAAGGTCATGGTGATGCATAGCAACGAGAGGAGAGAGTGTTGTCCACGTACCCTCGTAGACCGAAAGCGGAAGCGTTAGCACAACGCGGTTGATGTAGTCGTACGTCTTCACGATCCGCCGATCAAGTATCGAACGCACGGCACCTCCGAGTTCAGCACACGTACAACCCGATGACGTCCCTCGAACTCCGATCCAGCCGAGTGTTGAGGGAGAGTTTCGTCAGCACGACGGCGTGGTGACGATGTTGATGTTCTACTGACGCAGGGCTTCCCCTAAGCACCGCTACAGTATTGTCGAG
The DNA here is from genome assembly GCA_021605145.1 of Aegilops bicornis. Lineage (NCBI taxonomy): Eukaryota > Viridiplantae > Streptophyta > Magnoliopsida > Poales > Poaceae > Aegilops > Aegilops bicornis. The sequence continues at coordinate 522,780,193 of CM038674.1, forward strand.
GTGGACTATGGTGGAGGGGGCACCGCACACGGCTAAAAGATCAAACGATCAATTGTTGTGTCTATGGGGTGGCCCCCTGCCCTCGTATATAAAGGAGCAAGGGGGAGGTGGATGGCCTAGGAGGAGGGCGCGCCAAGGGGGGAGTCCTACTCCCACCGGGAGTAGGACTCCTCCTTTCCTTGTTGGAGTAGGAGAAGGGAAGGGAGAAGGAGAAGGAAGGAAGGGGGCGCCCCCCCTCCCTAGTCCAATTCGGACTAGTCCATGGGGAGGGGTGCGGCCACCCTTTAGGGCCTTTCTCTCCTTTCATGTATGGCCCATTAAGGCCCAATACGAATTCCCGTAACTCTCCGGTACTCCGAAAAATACCCGAATCACTCGGAACCTTTCCAATGTCCGAATATGGCCGTCCAATATATCGATATTTACGTCTCGGCCATTTCGAGACTCCTCGTCATGTCCTTGATCTCATCCGGGACTCCGAACTCCTTCGGTACATCAAAACACATAAACTCATAATATAACCGTCATCGAAACTTTAAGCGTGCGGACCCTACGGGTTCGAGAACAATGTAGACATGACCGAGACACGTCTCCGGTCAATAACCAATAGCGGAACCTGAATGCTCATATTGGCTCCCACATATTCTACGAAGATCTTTATCGGTCAAACCGCATAGCAACATACGTTGTTCCCTTTGTCATCGTTATGTTATTTGCCCGAGATTCGATCGTCGGTATCTCAATACCTAGTTCAATCTCGTTACCGGCAAGTCTCTTTACTCGTTCCGTAATACATCATCCCGCAACTAACTCATTAGTTGCAATGCTTGCAAGGCTTATAGTGATGTGCATTACCGAGTGGGCCCAGAGATACCTCTCCGACAATCGGAGTGACAAATCCTAATCTCGAAATACGCCAACCCAACAAGTACCTTCGGAGACACCTGTAGAGCACCTTTATTACGTTGTGACGTTTGGTAGCACACAAAGTGTTCCTCTGGTAAACGGGAGTTGCATAATCTCATAGTCATAGGAACATGTATAAGTCATGAAGAAAGCAATATCAACATACTTAACGATCGAGTGCTAAGGTAACGGAATGGGTCAAGTCAATCACATCATTCTTCTAATGATGTGATCCCGTTAATCAAATGACAACTCTTTGTCCATGGCTAGGAAACATAACCATCTTTGATCAACGAGCTAGTCAAGTAGAGGCATACTAGTGACACTCTGTTTGTCTATGTATTCACACATGTATTATGTTTCCGGTTAATACAATTCTAGCATGAATAATAAACATTTATCATGATATAAGGAAATAAATAAAAACTTTATTATTGCTTCTAGGGCATATTTCCTTCAGGATGACCTAAGGTTTATCAATCTGTGGGAGGAATAGGATGAAGATGGTCTCTCTGAAACAACCCTGCAATCAAATACAAGAAATCACTTGTGTCCCCAACACACCTAATACGATGGCAAATTGTATAGGTGCACTAGTTCAGCGAAGAGATGGTAATAAAAGTGTAATATGGATGGTAGAAATATATTTTTATAATCTAAATAAATAAAAACAGAAAGGTAGAAAATAGTAAACGGGCACAAGAACAGTATTGCAATGCTTAAAAATGAGGCCTATGGTCCGTACTTTCGCTAGTACAACCTCTCAACAATGCTAATATAATTGGATCATATAACCATCCCTCAAAGTGCGATGAAGAATCACTCCAAAGTTCCTACCTAGCGGAGAACATAAGACGGAATTGTTTGTAGGGTACGAAACCACCTCAAAGCTATTCTTTCCGATCAATCTATCCTAGAGTTCGTACTAAAATAACACCAAGCTATTCTTTCCGATCGATCTAACCAAGAGTTCGTACTAAAATAACACCAAAGCAAACTCAGATTCATAATATTCAATCCAACACAAAGAACTTCAAAGAGTGCCCCAAGATTACTACCGGAGAAACAAAGACAAGAACTTGCATCAACCCCTATGCATAGATTACCCCAATGTCACCTCGGGAATCTGCAAGTTGAATGTCAAAACATACATCAAGTGAATCAATACGATACCCCATTGTCACCACGAGTATTCATATGCAAGACATATATCAAGTGTTCTCAAATCCATAAAAGTATTCAATCTGATAACAACGAAATCTCAAGAGGGAAAACTCAATTCATCACAACGAGCTAGAGAGGGGAAAACACCATATGATCCAACTATATTAACAAAGCCCACAATACATCAAGATTGTGATATCTCAAGAACACGAGAGAGAGAGAGAGAGAGAGAGAGAGATTAAACACATAGCTACTGGTACAAACCCTCAGCCCCGAGGGTGGACTACTCCCTCCTCATGGTGGTGGCCGCCGGGATGATGAAGATGGCCACGGAGATGATTCCCCCCTCCGTGAGTCTTGAGCAGGGGTCTAGATTAGTTTTCAGTGGCTCTGAGCCTTGCGGTGTGAAACTTCTAATCTAGGTTAACTCAAGGGTTTTGAATATTTGTGAATTTGTAGGGTAAAGAGGGGGTGCGGGAGGCCACCGAGGTGGGCACAACGCACCTGGGCGCACCCTGGTGGGTTGTGCCCCCTCGGGGCATCCCCCAGGTGCTGCTCTGGTCCATCTTAGGTGTTCTGGTCTATAAAAAATCTCCAGTAAGTTTCGCGGTGTTTGGACTCTGTTTGATATTGATTTCCTGTGATGTAAAAAACAAGCGAAAAACAGCAACTGGCACTTGGCACTGAGTCAATAGGTTAGCCCCAAAAATGATATAAAGTTGCTATAAAATGATTGTAAAACATCCAAGAATGATAAAATAACAGCATGAATACTTCATAAATTATAGATACGTTGGAGATGTATCAACATCCCCAAGCTTAATCCGTACTCGTCCTCGAGTAGGTAAATGATAAAAGAAATAATTTATGAAGTGTGAATGCTAGAAAAGTTCACAAGTTTGATAAATGACAATTTCAATCACTTTTCCTAGCATCATAACAGCAATTCTTTCTTATAAAACTTCTCATGTTATAGTAGTAACCAATTCACATGTTAAGGTTTAAACAATGAACTCTCTTGAAACTCAACAACCTATGTTCTTAGTCAACAAGCAATTGCAATTCAACTTATTCAACAGAGTTTAAGTAAGATCTCCACATACTCAACCATCATATAGTCTTTTATGATTGCTAACACTCACCGCATACACATGAGCAAAATGTTTCAACCGGACACATAGAAAGATAGGGGCTTATTGTTTTGCCTCCCAACATATTCACCTCAATGGTGATGTCAACAATAATAACTCATGATACCCATATTCAACCGGACATATGTGCCTAGATCTTTCCTCACCATGTGATGCTTGCCAAAAGAGAAATAAAAAGGAATAGAGAGAAAAACTTTGACTCTTTGCATAAAAGTAAATACATAAAAGTAAAAGATAGGCCCTTCGCAGAGGTTGCCATGTGCTTATTTGTTTGTATGCTCAACCCCTTAGTGCAAAATAACGTCACGTTATATTTCCCCTTGTGATGGCAACCTTTATTATGCAGTCTGTCACTTTTATTCCTTTACCATCACAAGTTCGTACAATGCTCAATTTTCTCTTACACTAAGTGATCTTACACTTTTAGAAGCAATTTTTATTGCCCTATTGCACCGATGACAACTTACTTGAAGGATCTTGCTCAATCCTTAGGTAGGTATGGTGGACTCTTGAAAATAAGATTTGGGTTTAAGGGTTTTTGGATGCACAAGGAGTATCTCTACTTGGTGCATAATTTTTGGCTAGCAAAGATGGGGGGCAAGCACCACATGTTGAAGGATCTATGAAAATATGACTTCTGTGTGAATATAAAAAAACATAAACCATTACGTTGTCTTCCTTGTCCAATGTCGACAATTTTGGCATATAATATTTTGAAGGGGGCTCGCAATCACAAAAATATTTCCAGGATAGTGTATTTGCATGTGAAAGTTCTCTTCCTTATACTAATTATTCGTGAATTGCTTGTATGACTAATATTGTGATTGTCAAGCCTCAAAAGATTTCACTTTCTAAACCCAATGTGAAGCTACCGCTGGGCATGATATGATTTCAACTTCATGACATTCAATTTATTCAACAATTTACTCATAGGATATAAGTGAAGCACAAGAGCAATTCCAAAGAAAAGAGCTTCGTTGACGGGATGTGAATGCCGCTTTCTTAGCCTCCTTAGCAAGTATTTGAGGACTCTATTTTATTTAAAAACTTTCAGATCTAAGTATTTTATTAAAACAACAAGTAAAACAAAAATAAAATGACATTCTAAGAATAGCACAACTCATGTGAAGAAGCAAAAACTTTGGCTCAGCCGATACTAACCGATAATTGTTGAAGAAGAAAGGTGGGATGCCTACCGGCGCATCCCCAAGCTTAGATGCTTGAGACTTCTTGAATATTATCTTGGTATGCCTTGGGCATCCCCAAGCTTTAGCTTTGGTGTCCCCTTAATTCTTCTCACATCACGGTTTTCCTAAATCTCAAAAGTTTCATCCACACAAAACTCAACAAGAACTCGGGAGATAAGTTAGTATAAACTAATGCAAATACCTTATCAATCTCTACTGAAGAAAATCACTACAATTATTGTTCAAAATTGCATACTAAATGCCTCTGCATATTTAATACTCCTATCCTCAAATAGATTCATTAAACAAGCAATCATATGCAAACAATGCAAACATAACAGCAATCTGCAAAAACAGTACAATCTGTAAAGAATGCAAGAGTATCAATACTTATTCAGCTCCAAACAATATGAAATTCTACCACACTGTAGAAAATGTATCAGAACTTATTATGCAAAAAGTTTCAACATTTTCTCACATTCTGACTTTTCTCAGGAATTTTTGCAACATCGATAAACTTTCTGTTTTCAAATAGCAACATGTATACTTGCTAGATAAGCATGGCAAAGGCTATCAATGCCACTTTTATTGAAATAAAAGATGCAAAACATTATTCTAAATAACAGAAATCAAATTATTAACAAAATAAATTGACACTCCAAGAAAAACACATATCATGTGACTAATGAAAACATAGCTCCAAGTGAGGTTACCGATAATGTTGGAGACGAAAGAGGGGACGCCTTCCGGGGCATCCCCAAGCTTAGTTGCTTGGATCTTCATTGAATATCACCTTGGTGTGCCTTGGGCATCCCCAATCTTAGGGTCTTGTCCCTCCTTATTCTCCTCATATCGACATCTCACCCAAAACTTGAAAACTTCAATCACACAAAACTTAACGGAACTTCGTGAGATAGGTTAGTATGATAAAGAGCAAAGGCTTTACTTGGCACTTTATTGAAACAAAAGCAATAAAACATGATTAGTACAGTAGCTTAATCATGTTAACACATAAAAACAGTAGGTAAAAGTGTTGGGTTGTCTCCCAACAGGCGCTTTTCTTTAATGCCTTTTAAGCTAGGCATGATGATTTCGATGCTCGTATAAAAGATAAGAATTGAAACATAAAGAGAGCATCATGAAGAATATGACTAGCACATTTAGGTCTATCACACTTCCTATGCATATGGATTTTGTGAGAAAACAACTTATGAGAGCAAGAATCAACTAGCACAGGAAGGCAAAAACAAGTGCAACTTCAAAACAATCAACACATAGAGAAGAAACTTGATATTACTGAGATATGTAAGAGCATAAGTTCCTTCCTCATAATAATTTTCAGAAACATCATGAATGGATTCAACAATATAACCATCACATACAACACTCTTTTCATGATGCACAAGCATAGAAGATCTATCACTCTTTATGGCATACATGTTATCATAATAATCATCATAGATAGCAACTTCATTGTCATAATCAATTGAAACATCTTCCAAAATAGTGGATGTATCACTAAATAAAGTCATAACCTCTCCAAATCCACTTTCATCAATATTGTAATAAGATTCAACACCCTCCAAAATAGTGGGATCACTACTACCTAGAGTTGACACTCTTCCAAACCCACTTTTATCAATGTAATCATCATAAATGGGAGGCATGCTATCATCATAATAAGTTTTCTTATCGAAAGTAGAAGGAATCAAAGGATCATATTCATTAAGCAAACCATCCCCAAGCTTAGGACAAGCATTATTTCCAACAAATAAATCTTCAAACATGTCATACTCATTAAACATAGCATCCCCAACCTTTTGGTTTTGCCTATAATCACAATCATTCTTATCAATAGCATGAATGGCATGCATAGTATAGCAAACATTATTATCATAATCTTCCAAGCAAGTGCTAAAAAGGTTTTCAACATCATAAGGGATATCGTTGTCTTCCCAATCGTAATCATTACAAAAAGTAGTAGGTATCACAAAATCATACTCAATATCAATATCATCATCCTCCATCAACATATTCGATTCACTTTCATGAGGCACAATGGTGATAGGAGCAACATTATTTGGGAGAGATGCATTTTACCTTTATTCTTTCTTCTTTTCTTCTTCTTCACCACATCATGTGTGGGTTTAATTAATTTCTTTAAGCTTCTTGTTGAAGAGATTGATTGGATAGGAAGCTCCTCCTCGTTACCTGATTCATCATAATAAACACTAGGAGGGAATTGGGAAACATTTTCCCTTTCATTAGTACTCTCTTCATACTCCATTTGTTTTCTTGTCTTTAAGTAGTTGGCAATATAAGGATTTTCAATGCAATTTACCGCACAAAACACATAAATTTCTTCTAGATCAAAATCAAGAAACCTCTCGGGATTTGGAAAACCCTTAGTTATACGTTTCATTTCTTCATACCCCAAAATAAGACTAAGCTCTTTATGATGCTCAAGGGTAATCAAGTTATCACAATTTTTGGACACGATTTGATCATGAAATAATTTGCATTGGAGATTTAAATGACCAAGTTCGTTGCAAAGTTCACAAGGATGGCAAAAAAAATACATCTTTCAGCACAACCATCTAGCCTCTCTTGCAACTTTTTCGTTTCTAAATATTTATGCTTATTACAAAATCTATCTTCCCTTTTTGGTGTGCAAAGGCACTCCCAATTCACTCCGCAAAAAGTGGCATGCTTATAAGAAACATTTTTGTCATGACTTGTGCAATCATCATTAGCATTTTGGATATTCAAAGAATTCACACTGACAACATTGCAATCATGCTCATCATTCAAATATTTTGTGCCAAGAATTTTATTGACTTCTTCTTCTAACAATTGAGCACAATTTTCCGAACCATCATTTTCAAGAAAAAGATTATAAATATGATCAATAATATGATGCAACCTAAATTCCATTTTTTATGTAGTTTTCATTTATAAACCAAATTAGTGATAAAACAAGAAACTAAAAGATTCAATTGCAAGATCAAAAGATATACCTTCAAGCACTCACCTCCCCGGCGACGGCGCCAGAAAAGAGCTTGATGTCTACTACACAACTTTATTCTTGTAGACTCGTGTTGGGCCTCCAAGCGTAGAGTTTTGTAGTACAGTAGCAATTTTCCCTCAAGTGGATAACCAAAGGTTTATCAATCCGTGGGAGGCGTATGATGAAGATGGTCTCTCTGAAACAACCCTGCCATCAAATACAAGAAATCTCTTGTGTCCCCAACACACCTAATACAATGGCAAATTGTATAGGTGCGCTAGTTCGGCGAGGAGATCGTAATGAAAGTGTAATATGGATGGTATAAATATATTTTTATAATCTGAATAAATAAAAACAGCAAGGTAGCAAATAGTATACGGGCACAAAAACGGTATTACAATGCTTGAAAATGAGGCCTAGGGTCCGTACTTTTGCTAGTGCAACCTCTCAACAATGCTAATATAATTGGATCATATAACCATCCCTCAAAGTGCGATGAAGAATCACTCCAAAGTTCCTATCTAGCGGAGAACATAAGACGAAATTGTTTGTAGGGTACGAAACCACCTCAAAGCTATTCTTTTCGATCAATCTATCCTAGAGTTCGTACTAAAATAACACCAAGCTATTCTTTCCAATCGATCTAACCAAGAGTTTATACTAAAATAACACCAAAGCAAATTCAGATTCATAATATTAAATCCAACACAAAGAACTTCAAAGAGTGCCCCAATATTTCTATCGGAGAAACAAATACAAGAACATGCATCAACCCCTATGCATAGATTACCCCAAAGTTACCTCGGGAATCCGCAAATTGAATGCCAAAACATACATCAAGTGAATCAATAAGATGCCTCATTGTCACCACGAGTATTCAAGTATTCTCAAATCCATAAAAGTATTCAATCCGGTAACAACTAAATCTCAAAAGGGAAAACTCAATTCATCAAAACAAGATAGAGAGGGGAAAACACCATATGATCTGATTATATTAACAACGCCCGTGATACATCAAGATCGTGACTGATACGTCTCCAACAAATCTATAATTTTTTATTGTTCCATGCTATTATATTATCTGTTTTGGAAGTTTAATGGGCTTAATTATGCATTTTTATATTAATTTTGGGACTAACCTATTAACCGAAGGCCCAGTGCAAATTGCTGTTTTTTGCCTATTTCAGTGTTTCGCAGAAAAGGAATATCAAACGGAATCCAAATGGAATGAAACCTTCGTGAGGATCGTTTTTGGAACAAACGCAATCCAAGAGAACTGGAGTGGACGTAATGGAAGCAACGAGGCGGCCGCGAGGTAGGGAGGCGCGCCCCCCACCCTCATGGGCCCCTCGTGGCTCCACCGACCTACTTGTTTCGCCTATATATACTCATATACCATGAAAATGTCCAGGAGCACCATGAAACCCTATTTCCACCGCCGCAACCTTCTGTACCCGTGAGATCCCATCTTGGGGCCTTTTCCGGCGCTCCATCGAAGGGGGAATAGATCACGGAGGGCTTCTACATCAACATCATAGCCTCTCCGATGATGTGTGAGTAGTTTACCACAGACCTTCGGGTCCATAGTTATTAGCTAGATGACTTCTTCTCTCTATTTGGATCTCAATACAAAGTTCTCCTCGATCTTCTTGGAGATCTATTCGATGTAATTCTTTTTGCGTGTGTTTGTCGAGATCTGATGAATTGTGGGTTTATGATCAAGATTATCTATGAACAATATTTGATTCTTCTCTGAATTCTTATATGCATGATTTAATATCTTTGCAAGTCTGTTCGAATGATCAGTTTGGTTTAGCCTACTAGATTGATCTTTCTTGCAATGGGAGAAGTGCTTAGCTTTGGGTTCAATCTTGCGGTGTCCTTTCCCAGTGACAGTAGGGGCAGCAAGGCATGTATTGTATTGTTGCCATCGAGGATAAAAAGATGGGGTTTATATCATATTGCTTGAGTTTATCCCTCTACATCATGTCATCTTGCTTAATGTGTTACTCTGTTCTTATGAACTTAATAGTCTAGATGCATGCTAGATAGCGGTCGATGTGTGGAGTAATAGTAGTAGATGCAGAATCCTTTCGGTCTACTTGTCACAGACGTGATGCCTATATACATGATCATGCCTAGATATTCTCATAACTATGCGCTTTTCTATCAATTGCTCGACAGTAATTTGTTCACCCACCGTAGAATTTGCTATCTTGAGAGAAGCCACTAGTGAAACCTATGGCCCCCGGGTCTATCTTCCATCATATTATTTTCCTATCAACTAGCTATTTCTATCATTGTTCATTTTGCAATCTTTACTTTCCAATCTATACAACAAAAATACCAAAAATATGTATCTTATTATTTTTACCAGATCTCACTTTTGCAAGTGGTCGTGAAGGGATTGACCACCCTTTTATCGCGTTGGTTGCAAGGTTCTTGATTGTTTGTGCAGGTACGAGGGACTTGCGTGTAGTCTCCTACTGAATTGATACCTTGGTTCTCAAAAACTAAGGGAAATACTTACACCACTTTGATGCATCACCCTTTCCTCTTCAAGGGAAAACCAACGCATGCTCAAGAGGTTGCAAGAAGGATTTCTGGCGCCGTTGCTGGGGAGACCTATGCTCAAGTCAAGACATACCAAGTACCCATCACAAACTCTTCTCCCTTGCATTACATCATTTGCCATTTGCCTCTCGTTTTCCTCTCCCCCACTTCACCTTTGCCGTTTTATTCGCCCTCTTTTTTTCGTTCGTCTCTTTTTGCTTACCTTTTGTGTGCTCGCTCTTTGTGAGATTTGCTGCCATCATGTCTGAAACTGGGGAGGTTATCATTGATAAGGATAGTGGTAATAACATGGAAAACTTTGATGCTTTTGATGATCCTCATGAAGAACCTACTATTTTACACACTAAAAAGTTTCGGATTGGTAGTGGTAATATTATTGGAAAAGGAGTTATTCAAGATTTCTTTACTTGTGTCGGTGCCCTGCCCACTATGGGTCGGTCTATTCTTCATAGAACTAGTTGTCTTGCGGATGCTATATCTTTGCTCGTAGTTGAACTTGAAAGACAATTTATTCATATGCATCCTTGCATACAAAGGATTTTTCTAGAGTTTTCCAATATCGAGCATTCTTCTGTTAAGCGAGCAGCTACTATCTTTTTGGCACATGAGTTCAGATTTATAATGAAAGAAGCCAATGAAATTTTTGCGCATTATAGGGTGGACGTTGGTCGTCCTCCCATAGAAGCTATCCTTTTTAATCAAGAAGACTTAATGCGTTTACGATCTTCAGATCATGTTGCTTACAATGAAAACCTTAGAAAGAAGGTTCCTACCGATGTTCTAGTTGATAGAATTTCTGAACTCAATGATGAGTTTGCTATTCAGAACAATGGGTTAGGTTTTTCTCTTGAACAAAGACTCATGACCTTTTGCCAAAATAATCCTTATAATGATGAATTGGTTGTGCAATATAAGGGGCCAAAGGAGGAACCCATACCTCCCGAGCTTGATCTTGGGGACTTTTGTCCCATTAAATTTAGCCCTTTTGATTACTTTTGCTTGCCACAAAGAAAACTTGCTGCTGAACGTAGGGAATATGAGATGAGTTTTCGCGATTTGCCTTACCATTATTATGGCAATACCTAGATCTATTCTTGCTTTTATGCCTAGCTAGGGGCGCTAAACGATAGCGCTTGTTGGGAGGCAACCGAATTTTATTTTTGTTTCTTGCTTTTTGTTTCTGTTTAGTAATAAATAATTCATCTAGCCTTTGTTTGGATGTGTTTTTTATGTTTTAATTAGTGTATGTGCCAAGTAGAATCAATAGGATCTTCTTGGGTGATAGTTGTTTGATCTTGCTGAAAAAGGCAGAAACTTTGCGTTCACGAAAATAATTGTTAAAATTCACCAGAACGTGATAAAATACCAATTCTTTTTGCGGTAGATCAATATACAAATTATCCAGGTTATCCTAGTTTTTCAGAATTTTTTGAGTTCCATAAGTATTCGAACAAATCTAATTGCTACAGACTGTTCTGTTTTTGACAGATTCTGTTTTTCGTGTGTTGTTTGCTTATTTTGATGAATCTATGGCTAGTATCGGGGGGGGGGGTATGAACCATAGATAAGTTGGAATACAGTAGGTTTAACACCAATATAAATAAAGAATGAGTTCATTACAGTACCTTAAAGTGGTGATTTGTTTTCTTATACTAACGGAGCTCATGAGATTTTCTGTTGAGTTTTGTGTTGTGAAGTTTTCAAGTTTTGGGTAAAGATTTTATGGATTTTGGAATAAGGAGTGGCAAGAACCTAAGCTTGTGGATGCCCAAGGCACCCCAAGTTAAAATTAAAGGACAACCAAATGCCTAAGCTTGGGGATGCCCCGGAAGGCATCCCCTCTTTTGTCTTCGTCTATCGGTAACTTTTCTTGAGGCTATATTTTTATTCACAACATGATATGTGTTTTGCTTGGAGCGTCTTGTATGATTTGAGTCTTTGCTTTTTAATTCACCACAATCATCCTTGCTGTACACACCTTTTGGAGAGACACACATGAATCAGAATTCATTAGAATACTCTATGTGCTTCACTTATATCTTTTGAGCTAGATAATTTTGCTCTAGTGCTTCACTTATATCTTTTAGAGCACGATGGTGGTTTTATTTTATAGAAATTATTGATCTCTCATGCTTCACTTGTATTATTTCGAGAGTCCTTTAGAACAGCATGGTAATTTGCTTTGTTTATAAAATTAGTCCTCATATGATAGGCATCCAAGATGGGTATAATAAAAACTTTCATAAAAAGTGCATTGAATACTATAAGAAGTTTGATACTTGATGATTGTTTTGAGATATGAAGATGATAATATTATACTTGTGCTAGTTGAGTAATTGTGAATTTGAGAAATACTTGTGTTGAAGTTTGCAAGTCCCGTAGCATGCACGTATGGTAAATGTTGTGTGACAAATTTGTAACATGAGGTGTTATTTCATTGTCATCCTTATGAGTGGCGGTCGGGGACGAGCGATGGTATTTTCCTACCAATCTATTCCCCTAAGAGCATGTGTGTATTGCTTGGTTTTTGATGACTTGTAGATTTTTGCAATAAGTATGTGAGTTCTTTATGACTAATGTTGAGTCTATGGATTATACGCACTCTCACCTTTCCATCATTGCTAGCCTCTTCGGTATCGTGCATTGCCCTTTCTCACCTTGAGAGTTGGTGCAAACTTCGCCGGTGCATCCAACCCCCGTGATATGATATGCTCTATCACACATAAGACTCCTTATATCTTCCTCAAAAAAGCCACCATATCTACCTATTATGGCATTTCCATAGCCATTCCGAGATATATTGCCATGCAACTTTCCACCGTTTCATTTATTATGACACGCTTCATCATTGTCATATTGCCTTCCATGATCATGTAGTTGACATCGTATTTGTGGCAAAGCCACTGATACGTCTCCAACGTATTTATAATTTTTTATTGTTCCATGCTATTATATTATCTGTTTTGGATGTTTATGGGCTTTATTTTACACTTTTATATTACTTTTGGGACTTACCTATTGACCCAGAGCCCAGTGCCAATTCCTGTTTTTTACCTTGTTTCAGTGTTTCGAAGAAAAGGAATATCAAACGGAGTCAAAACGGAATTAAACCTTGTGGAGAAGTAATTTTGGAAGGAAAGCTACCCGATGGACTTGGAGTGCACGTCAGGAAAGAAACGAGGGAGCCATGAGGTAGGGGGCGCGCCCACCCCCCTAGGGCGCGCCCTCCACCCTCATGGGCCCCTCGTGGGTCCTCTGACGTACTTCTTCCTCCTATATATACCCATATACCCTAAAACGATCGGGGAACAGAATAGATCGGGAGTTCCGCCGGCGCAAGCCTCTGTAGCCACCAAAACCAAATCGGGACCCTGTCCAAGACCACGGGAGGGGAGGGATCCTCACCGGTGGCCATCTTCATCATCCCGACGCTCTCCATGACGAGGAGGGAGTAGTTCACCCTCGGGGCTGAGGGTATGTACCAGTAGCTATGTGTTTGATCTCTCTCTCTCTCTCTCTCTCTCGTGTTCTTGATTTGGCACGACCTTGATGTATCGCGAGCTTTGCTATTATAGTTGGATCTTATGTTGCTTCTCCCCCTCTACTCTCTTTTAGTGGATTGAGTTTTCCCTTTGAAGTAATCTTATCGGATTGAGTCTTAAATGATTTGAGAACACTTGATGTATGTCTTGCCGTGCGTATCTGTGGTGACAATGGGATATCGCATGATTCACTTGATGTATGTTTTGGTGATCAACTTGCGGGTTCCGCCCATGAACCTATGCATAGGGGTTGGCACACGTTTTCGTCTTGATTCTCCGGTAGAAACCTTTGGGCACTCTTTGAGGTTCTATGTGTTGGTTGAATAGATGAATCTGAGATTGTGTGATGCATATCGTATAATCATACCCACGGATACTTGAGGTGACGTTGGAGTATCTAGGTGACATTAGGGTTTTGGTTGATTTGTGTCTTAAGGTGTTATTCTAGTACGAACTCTAGGGCTGTTTGTGACACTTACAGGAATAGCCCAACGAATTGATTGGAAAGAATAACTTTGAGGTGGTTTCGTACCCTACCATAATCTCTTCGTTTGTTCTCCGCTATTAGTGACTTTGGAGTGACTCTTTGTTGCATGTTGAGGGATAGTTATATGATCCAATTATGTTATTATTGTTGAGAGAACTTGCACTAGTGAAATTATGAACCCTAGGCCTTGTTTCAACGCATTGCAATACCGTTTACGCTCACTTTTACCATTAGTTACCTTGCTGTTTTTATATTTTCAGATTACAAAAACCTATATTTAACATCCATATTGCACTTGTATCACCATCTCTTCGCCGAACTAGTGCACCTATACAATTTACCATTGTATTGGGTGTGTTGGGGACACAAGAGACTCTTTGTTATTTGGTTGCAGGGTTGTTTAAGAGAGACCATCTTCAACCTATGCCTCCCACGGATTGATAAACCTTAGGTCATCCACTTGAGGGAAATTTGCTACTGTCCTACAAACCTCTACACTTGGAGGCCCAACAACGTCTATAAGGAGAATGTTGCGTAGTAGACATCAAGCTCTTTTCTGGCGCCGTTGCCGGGGAGGATAGGTAAGCGGCACTCACACCCTGTCAACTAAGCTCTTTTCTAGCGCCGTTGCCGGGGAGGTGAGTGCTTGAAGGTATATCTTTATATCTTGCAATCGAATCTTTTTGTTTCTTGTTTTATCACTAGTTTAGTATATAAAAGAAAACTACAAAAAAATGGAATTGAGTTTGCCTCATACGCTTCATCTTTTTAATATCTTTCGTGAGTATGATGGAAAGGAAAATTGTGCCAAAGTGTTAGAAGAAGAATGCATTAAAATGTTTGGCACTAAATCTTTGAATAATGAGCATGGTTGCAATGTTGTTAGTATGAACTCCTTGAATATCCATAGTACTAATGATGATTGCACTAGTTATGATGAAAATGTCTCCTATAAACATGTCAATTTTTGTGGAGTGCATTGGGTTTGCAAGTACACACCAAATAGGGAAGATAGATATTGCAAGAGGCATAAGCATTTAGAAACTAAATGGTTACAAGAAAGGCTAAATGTTAGCGCTGAAAATTTAAAATATCTTAGCCATACTTGTGAACTTTGCAATGAACATGGTCATTTAAATATCAAATGCAAATTGTTTCATGATCGAATTGTGTCCAAAAATTGTGACGACTTGATTTCCCTTGCACATCATAATGAACTTAGTTTGCTTTTGGTTTATGAAGAAATGAAACGTCAAACTAAGCATATTCCAGAATATAACCTTGAGAAATTCGTCGATATTGAGCTAGAAGAGATTTATATGCATTGTGCGGTGAATTGCATTGAAAATCCTTATATTGCCAATTACATAAAGAAAAGAAAACAAATAGAGGATGAAGAGAATACTAACAAAAGGTAAGAGACTTCCCAATATCCTCCTATTATTTCTTATGATGAATCAGGTAACGAGGAGGAGCCTTCTGTTCAACCAATTTCATTAATATGGAGCTCCAAAAGGAAGATTGAACCCACACATGATGTGGTGAAGAAGAAGAAAAGAAAAAGGAAGAGAGGTAAAAAGGTATATCTCCCAAATAATGTTGCTCCTATCATTGTTGTGCCTCATGAAAATGAATCAAAAATAATTATGGAAGATGATGCACTTGATGATAATCTCGTTATGCCTATTGCTTGTTGTGATGATTATGATTGGGAAGATAATGATACCTCTTATGATCTTGAAAATCTTTTTGGCACTTGCTTGGAGGAATATGATAATTGCTATACTATTTGTGCTATCCATACTATTAATGATGAGAGTGATTATGCTTATGATATGAAAAGGCCCAAGCTTGGGGAAGCTATGTTTGATGAGGATGACATACTTTAGAATATATTTGCTGAAATTAATGTTTGTCCCAAGCTTGGGGATGCTATGTTTAATAATGATGATATTTTTAGCCTCCCAAGTTTTGATATTCAAAGTTGTTATGATGATAGCATGCCTTCTACCTATGATGATTATATTTATGAAAGTGGATTTGGAGAGGTCATGACTTTATTTAGTGATGAGTCCACTATCTTGGAAGAGGTTTCAATCGATTATGATGAGAACAAAGTTGCTACTTATGATGATTATTGTGATGAAACTTATGATATAAAGAGTAGTGATGATTATATTTATAAAACTTTTCATGATTATGAGTACCCTTTCTCTTAACATTACTCTTTTAATGTGGAAACAATTTATAGTATTCAAGTCTCTTATGATACTCCCACTATTCCGAATGAGAAGAATTTTGCTTATGTGGAGAGTAATAAAAATTCTATGCTTGTAGATCATGAAAAGAATGCTTTATGTGCTGGTTATATTGTTTAATTCATTCATGATGCTACTGAAAATTATTATGAGGGAGGAATATATGCTTGTAGGAGTTGCAATAATATCAAGTTTCCTCTCTATGTGCTTAAAGTTTTGAAGTTATGCTTGTTTTGCCTTCCTATGCTAGTTGATTATTGTTCCCATAAGTTGTTTGCTCACAGAATCCCTATGAATAGGAATTGGGTTAGACTTAAATGTGCTAGTCATATTCTTCATGATGCTCTCTTTATGTTTCAATTCTTATCTTTTATGTGAGCATCATTGAAATCATCATGCCTAGCTAGGGGCGTTAAATGATAGCGCTTGTTGGGAGGCAACCCAATTTTATTTTAGTTTCTTGCTTTTTGGTTCTGTTTAGGAATAAATAATCCATATAGCTTCTGTTAAGATGTGGTTTTAGGTTTTAATTAGTGTTTGTGCCAAGTAGAACCTTTGGGAAGACTTTGGTGAAGTCTTTATGATCATGCTGTAAAAAAACAGAAACTTTAGCGCTCACGAGATTAGCTAGAACTTTTTACTGGAGAGTGCTATTTAGTTGATTCTTTTTGAAGATGATTACTAGTCAAATTACTCAGGTCCACCAATTTATTTTCGAATTGTTGGAGTTCCAGAAGTTTGCGTTAGTTACAGATTACTACAGACCGTTCTGTTTTTGACAGATTCTGTTTTTCGTGTGTTGTTTGCTTATTTTGATGACTCTATGGCTAGTAAAATAGTTTATAAACCATAGAGAAGTTGGAATACAGTAGGTTTAACACCAATATAAATAAAGAATGAGTTCAATACAGTACCTTGAAGTGGTGTTTTGTTTTCCTTCGCTAACGGAGCTCACGAGATTTTCTGTTAAGCTTTGTGTTGTGAAGTTTTCATGTTTTGGGTAAAGATTCGATGGACTATGGAATAAGGAGTGGCAAGAGCCTAAGCTTGGGGATGCCCAAGGAACCCCAAGGTAATATTCAAGGATAACAAAGCGTCTAAGCTTGGGGATGCCCCAGAAGGTATCCCCTCTTTCGTCTTCGTTCATCGGTAACTTTACTTGGAGCTATATTTTTATTCACCACATGATATGTGTTTTGCTTGGAGCTTCATCTTATTTTATTTAGCTTTGCTAGATGTTTGAATAAAATACCAAGTTCTGAAATTCTTAAATGTTAGAGAGTCTTCACATGGTTGCATAATTATTCGACCACTCATTGATCTTCACTTATATCTTTTGGAGTAGTTTGTTGTTTGCTCTAGTGTTTCACTTATATCTTTTAGAGCACGGTGGTGGATTTTTTTAAAGAAACTATTGATCTCTCATGCTTCACTTAGATTATTTTGAGAGTCTTAATTATCATGGTAATTTGCTTAAATAATTTTAATATGCTAGGTATACAAAAATAGTAAAAACTTTCTTATGAGTGAGTTGAATGCTAAGAGAAGTTTGATGCTTGATGATTGTTTTAAGATATGGAGGTAATAATATTAAATTCATGCTAGTTGAGTAGTTGTGAATTTGATAAATGCTTGTGTTGAAGTTTATAAGTCCCGTAGCATGCACGTATGGTAAACGTTATGTAACAAATTTGAAACATGAGGTGTTCTTTGATTGTCCTCCTTATGAGTGGCGGTCGGGGATGAGCGATGGTCTTTTCCTACCAATCTATCCCCTAGGAGCATGCGCGTAGTGCTTTGGTTTTGATGACTTGTAGATTTTTGCAATAAGTATGTGAGTTCTTTATGACTAATGTTGAGTCCATGGATTATACACACTCTCACCCTTCCATCATTGCTAGCCTCTTGATTGGTGCATTGCCCTTTCTCACATTGAGAGTTGGTGCAAACTTGGCGGTGCATCCAAAGCCCGTGATATGATACGCTCTTTCACACATAAACCTCCTTATATCTTCCTCAAAACAGCCACCATACCTACCTATTATGGCATTTCCATAGCCATTCCGAGATATATTGCCATGCAACTTTCCACCATTCCGTTTATCATGACACATTCATCATTGTCATATTGCTTAGCATGATCATGTAGTTGACATAGTATTGGTGGCAAAGACACCGTTCATAATTCTTTCATACATGTCACTCATGAGTCATTGCACATCCCGGTACACCGCTGGAGGCATTCATATAGAGTCATACTATGTTCTAGTATCGAGTTGTAATCATTGAGTTGTAAATAGAAGTGTGATGATCATCATTTTCTAGAGCATTGTCCCAAGTGAGGAATAAAAAAGGCCAAAAAAAGAGAAGTCCCAAAAAAATGAGAGAAAAGAGAGAAGGGACAATGCTAATATCCTTTACCACACTTGTGCTTCAAAGTAGCACCATAATCTTCATGATAGAGAGTCTCTTATTTTGTCACTTTCATATACTAGTGGGAATTTTCCATTATAGAACTTGGCTTGTATATTCCAACAATGGGCCTCCTCAAGTGCCCTAGGTCTTCGTGAGCAAGAAAGTTGGATGCACACCCACTTATTTCTTTTGTTGAGCTTTCATACATTTATAGCTCTAGTGCATCCGTTGCATGGCAATCCCTACTCCTTGCATTAACATCAATCGATGGGCATCTCCATAGCCCATTGATTAGCCTCGTTGATGTGAGACTTTCTCCTTTTTGTCTTCTCCACATAACCCCCATCATTATATTCTATTCCACCCATAGTGCTATGTCCATGGCTCGCGCTCATGTATTGCGTGAAGGTTTATAAGTTTGAGATTACTAAAGTATGAAACAATTGCTTGGCTTGTCATCGGGGTTGTGCATGATGAGAGCATTCTTGTGTGACGAAAATGGAGCATGACTAAACTATATGATTTTGTAGGAATGAAATTTCTTTGGCCATGTTATTTTGAGAGGACATAATTGCTTAGTTAGTATGCTTGAAGTATTATTACTTTTATGTCAATATGAACTTTTATCTTGAATCTTTCGGATCTGAATATTCATACCACAATTAAGAAGAATTACATTGAAATTATGCCAAGTAGCATTCCACATCAAAAATTCTGTTTTTATCATTTAACTACTCGAGGACGAGCAGGAATTAAGCTTGGGGATGCTGATACGTCTCCAATCTATAATTTTTGATTGTTCCATCCTATTATATTATCTGTTTTGGATGTTTATGGGCTTTATTTTACACTTTTATATTACTTTTGGGACTAACCTATTGACCCAGAGCCCAAAGGCCGCTTCTTGTTTTTCCCTTGTTTGATGTTTGAAGAAAAGGAATATCAAACGGAGTCGAAACGGAATGAAACCTTCTAGAGAAGTTATTTTGGAAGGAAAGCTACCCGATGGACTTGGAGTGCACGTCAGGAAAGAAACGAGGGAGCCACGAGGTAGGGAGCGCGCCCTCCACCCTAGGGCGCGCCCTCCACCCTCGTGGGCCCCTCATGGCTCCCCTGACGTACTTATTCCTCCTATATATACACATATACCCTAAAACGATTGGGGAACAGAATAGATCGGGAGTTCCGCCGGCGCAAGCCTCTGTAGCCACCAAAACCCAATCGGGACCCTGTTCCGGCACCCTGCCGGAGGGGGGATCCCTCACCGGTGGCCATCTTCATCATCCCGACGCTCTCCATGACGAGGAGGCAGTAGTTCACCCTCGGGGCTGAGAGTATGTACCAGTAGCTATGTGTTTGATCTCTCTCTCTCTCGTGTTCTTGATTTGACACGATCTTGATGTATCGCGAGCTTTGCTATTATAGTTGGATCTTATGTTGCTTCTCCCCCTCTACTCTCTTTTAGTGGATTGAGTTTTCCCTTTGAAGTAATCTTATCGGATTGAGTCTTAAATGATTTGAGAACACTTGATGTATGTCTTGCCGTGCGTATCTGTGGTGACAATGGGATATCGCATGATTCACTTGATGTATGTTTTGGTGATCAACTTGCGGGTTCCGCCCATGAACCTATGCATAGGGGTTGGCACGTTTTCGTCTTGATTCTCGGTAGAAACCTTCAGGCACTCTTTGAGGTTCTATGTGTTGGTTGAATAGATGAATCTGAGATTGTGTGATGCATATCGTATAATCATACCCACGGATACTTGAGGTGACATTGGAGTATCTAGGTGACATTAGGGTTTTGGTTGATTTGTGTCTTAAGGTGTTATTCTAGTACGAACTCTAGGGCTGTTTGTGACACTTATAGGAATAGCCCAACGGATTGATTGGAAAGAATAACTTTGAGGTGGTTTCGTACCCTACAATAATCTCTTCGATACATTCTCCGCTATTAGTGACTTTGGAGTGACTCTTTGTTGCATGTTGAGGGATAGTTATATGATCCAATTATGTTATTATTGTTGAGAGAAGTTGCACTAGTGAAAGTATGAACCCTAGGCCTTGGTTCAGCGCATCGCAATACCGTTTACGCTCAATTTTACCATTAGTTACCTTGCTGTTTTTATATTTTCAGATTACAAAAACCTATATCTACCATCCATATTGCACTTGTATCACCATCTATTCGCCGAACTAGTGCACCTATACAATTTACCATTGTATTGGGTGTGTTGGAGACACAAGAGACTCTTTGTTATTTGGTTGCAGGGTTGTTTGAGAGAGACCATCTTCAACCTACGCTTCCCACGGATTGATAAACCTTAGGTCATCCACTTGAGGGAAATTTGCTACTGTCCTACAAACCTCTGCACTTGGAGGCCCAACAACGTCTACAAGGAGAAGGTTGCATAGTAGACATCAGCCACAATGCATAATTTATCATAGATGTCACTCTTGATTCATTGCCCATCCCGGTACACCGCCAGAGGCACTCATATAGAGTCATATTTTGTTCTATTATCGAGTTGTAATCATTGAGTTGTAAATAAATAGAAGGGTGATGATCATCATTAATAGATCATTGTCCCAAATAAAAAAAGAGAAAGGATAAAAAAGGCCCAAAAAAAGAAAAGAAATAAAAGGGACAATGCTACTATCCTTTTTTCCACACTTGTGCTTCAAAGTAGCACCATGATCTTTATGATAGAGAGTCTCTTGTTTTGTCACTTTCATATAGTAGTGGGAATTTTTCATTATAGAACTTGGCTTGGATATTCCAACAATGGGCTTCCTTAAATGCCCTAGGTCTTCGTGAGCAAGCAAGTTGGATGCACACCCACTTAGTTTCTTTTGTTGAGCTTTCATACATTTATAGCTCTGGTGCATCCGTTGCATGGCAATCCCTACTCCTTGCATTGACATCAATTGATGGGCATCTCCCTAGCCCGTTGATTAGCCACGTCATTGTGAGACTTTCTCCTTTTTTGTCTTCTCCACACAACCCCCATCATTACATTCTATTCCACCCATAGTGCTATGTCCATGGCTCACGCTCATGTATTGCGTGAAAGTTGAAAAGGTTTGAGATGACTAAACTCTGAAACAATTGCTTGGCTTGTCATCGGGTTGTGCATGATGAGAGCATTTTTGTGTGACGAAAATGAAGCATAGCCAAACTATATGATTCTGTAGGGATAAGCTTTCTTTGGCTATGTTATTTTGAGAAGACATAATTGCTTAGTTAGTATGCTTGAAGTATTATTATTTTTATGTCAATATTAAACTTTTGTCTTGAATCTTTTGGATCTGAACACTCATGCCACAATAAAGAGAATTACTTAGAAAATTATGTTAGGTAGCATTCCACAACAAAAAATCAGTTTTTATCTTTTACCTACTTGAGGACAAGCAGGAATTAAGCTTGGGGATGCTTGATACGTCTCCAACATATCTATAATTTTTTATTGTTCCATGCTATTATATTATCTATTTTGGATGTTTAATGGGCTTTATTATGCATTTTTATATTATTTTGGGGACTAACCTATTAACCGAAGGCCCAGTGCAAATTGCTGTTTTTTGCCTATTTCAGTGTTTCGTAGAAAAGGAATATCAAACGGAATCCAAACGGAATGAAACCTTCGCGAGGATCATTTTTTGAACAAACGCAATCGAGGAGACTTGGAGTGGACATCAAGGAAGCAACGAGGCGGCCACGAGGTAGGGACGTGCGCCCAGGGGGTAGGTGCGCCCCCACCCTTGTGGGCCCCTCGTGGCTCCACCGACCTACTTCTTTCACCTATATATACTCATATACCCTGAAAAAATCCAGGAGCACCACGAAACCCTATTTCCACCGCCGCAACCTTCTGTACCCGTGAGATCCCATCTTGGGGCCTTTTACGGTGCTCCGCCGGAGGGGGAATCGATCATGGAGGGCTTCTACATCAACACCATAGCCTCTCCGATGATGTGTGAGTAGTTTACCACAGACCTTCGGGTCCATAGTTATTAGCTAGATGGCTTCTTCTCTCTCTTTGGATCTCAATACAAAGTTCTCCTCGATCTTCTTGGA
This sequence comes from Aegilops bicornis, assembly GCA_021605145.1. Taxonomy (NCBI): domain Eukaryota; kingdom Viridiplantae; phylum Streptophyta; class Magnoliopsida; order Poales; family Poaceae; genus Aegilops; species Aegilops bicornis. The sequence continues at coordinate 522,802,962 of CM038674.1, forward strand.
GATCTATTCGATGTGGTTCTTTTTGTGGTGTGTTTGTCGAGATCCAATGAATTGTGGGTTTATGATCAAGATTATCTATGAACAATATTTGATTATTCTCTGAATTCTTATATGCATGATTTAATATCTTTGCAAGTCTCTTCGAATTATCAGTTTGGTTTGGCCTACTAGATTGATCTTTCTTGCAATGTGAGAAGAGCTTAGCTTTGGGTTCAATCTTGCTGTGTCCTTTCCCGATGTGATGAGGGGCAGCAAGGCACGTATTGTATTGTTGCCATCGAGGATAAAAAGATGGGGTTTATATCATATTGCTTGAGTTTATCCCTCTACATCATGTCATATTGCCTAATGTGTTACTCTGTTCTTATGAACTTAATATTCTAGATGCATGCTGGATAGTGGTCGATGTGTGGAGTAATAGTAGTAGATGCAGAATCGTTTCGGTCTACTTGTCACGGACGTGATGCCTATATACGTGATCATGCCTAGATAGTCTCATAAATATGCGCTTTTCTATCAATTGCTCGACAGTAATTTGTTCACCCACCGTAGAATTTGCTATCTTGAGAGAAGCCATTAGTGAAACCTATGGCCCCCGGGTCTATTTTCCATCATATTATTTTCCTATCAACTAGCTATTTCAATCATTGTTTATTTTGCAATCTTTACTTTCCAATCTATACAACCAAAATACCAAAACTATTTATCTTATTATCTTTATCAGATCTCACTTTTGCAAGTGGCCGTGAAGGGATTTACAACCCCTTTATCGCGTTGGTTGCAAGGTTCTTGATTGTTTGTGCAGGTACGAGGGACTTGCGTGTAGTCTCCTACTGGATTTATACCTTGGTTCTCAAAAACTGAGGGAAATACTTAGGCTACTTTGCTGCATCACCCTTTCCTTTTCAAGGGAAAAACAACGCATGCTCAAGAGGTAGCAGTGACATCTAAAGAACACGAGAGAGAGAGAGAGAGAGAGAGAGATTAAGCATATAGCTACTTGTACAAACCCTCATCCCCGAGGGTGGACTACTCCCTCCTCATGGTGGTGATCGCTGGGATGATGAAAATGGCCACCGAAGATGATTCCCCCCTTGGCAGGTCTTAACGGGGTCTAGATTGGTTTTCGTGGCCTGTGAGCCTTGCGGCGCGGAACTTCTGATCTAGGTTAACCCCGAAGGGTTTTGAATATTTGTGAATTTATAGGGTAAAGAGGGGGTGCAGGAGGCCACCGAGGTGGGCACTACCCACCTGGGCGCGCCTGGGCCCCCAGGCGCGCCTTGGTGGGTGGTGCCCCTGGCACCCCAGTGTGCCGCCTGGCCCATCTTGGGTGTTCTGGTCCATAAAAAATCTCCAGCAAGTTTCGCGGTGTTTGGTCTCCGTTTGATATTGATTTCCTGCGATGTAAAAAACAAGCAAAAAACAGCAACTGACACTAGGCACTGGGTCAATAGGTTAGTCCCAAAAAATGGTATAAAGTTGCTATAAAATGATTGTAAATCATCCAAGAATGATAAAATAACAGCATGAATACTTCATAAATTATAGAAACGTTGGAGACGTATCGCCTCAACACTCATTGGACCGCATACATCAGTACGTATTATTTTCAACAAGTTAGTTGCTCGCTCCATTGTTCCGGAGAACGGAGTCTTAGTCATCTTGCCCATGAGGCATGGTTCACAAGCATCAAGTGATTCCAAAAGCCCATCAGCATGTAGTTTCTTCATGCGCTTTACACCAATATGACCTAAACGGCAGTGCCACAAATAAGTTGCACTATCATTATTAACCTTGCATCTTTTGGCTTCAATATTATGAATATGTGTATCACTACAATAGAGATTCAACAAAAATAGACCGCTCGTCAAGGGTGCATGACCATAAAAGATATTACTTATATAAATAGAACAACCATTATTCTCTGATTTAAATGAATAACCATCTCGCATCAAACAAGATCCAGATATAATGTCAATGCTTAACGCTGGCACCAAATAACAATTATTCAGGTCTAAAACTAATCCCGAAGGTAGATGTAGAGGTAGCGTGCCGACAGCGATCACATCGACTTTGGAACCATTTCCCACGCACATCGTCACCTCGTCCTTAGCCAATATTCGTTTAATCTGTAGCCCTTGTTTCGAGTTGCAAATATGAGCAACGGAACCAATATCAAATACCCAGGTTCTACTACGAGCATTAGTAAGGTACACATCAATAACATGTATATCAAATATACCTTTCACTTTGCCATCCTTCTTATCCGCAAAAAATACTTGGGGCAGATCCGCTTCCAGTGACCATTCCCTTTGTAGTAGAAGCACTCAGTTTCAGGCTTAGGTCCAGACTTGGTTTCTTCACTTGAGCAGCAACTTGCTTGCCATTCTTTTTTAAGTTCCCCTTCTTCCCTTTGCACTTTTTCTTGAAACTATGGTCTTGTTAACCATCAACACTTGATGCTCCTTCTTGATTTCTACCTCCGCAGCCTTTAGAGTCGTGAAGAGCTCGGGAATTGTCTTATCCATCCTGTTGGAGATATTACTACTAGGTGTAAACCGGCCAGGAGAGGCCGGGTTAACTTCATCAGTAGTAAAGTATGCTTGAAGCCCGTGAGGATATTCTATAAGGGCCCAAGGCCCAGAACCGGTTTAAGGCTTGTAGCCGTGAACCGGCATTAGTATGTAACTTGTGTTGTAAGTTAGAAATACTAGAGACCGAACTAGAGACGTCTATGAGCCGGTCTCGGGACTCTGCAAACCGACGGTCGTCACCCATGTATATAAGGGGACGACCCGGGGGCGATTCAGGACAACAGACAACAACTCGAGACTTAGGCGAAGCTTGTTTGCTCCCTAGTCATCAAAACCCCCATCAATTCCATCACAACTAGACGTAGGCTTTTACCTTCATCGAAGGGGCCGAACTAGTATAAACTCTCTTGCGTCCTTGTGTCCGCTTTAACCCCTTCAAGCTAACCCGTAGCGATGGCTCCACGACTAAGTCCTTTCATGAGGACATCTGCCATGACAAAACCACGACAGTTGGCGCCCACCGTGGGGCTATCGCACGATGGTTTCAAGTTCTTGGAGGGCAACTTCGAAGGACTCAAGGGTTATGCTGTGGGCCGGATGACCAAGAATCGTCTCGGCAAGCTCTATATCGACGATTTAGGCTGGGGCCCCGAGGCCGGCTCTATTGAGTACGGGTACCGGGTCGCCTTTGGTGGCATACACGTCTTCATTGGCAAGATCGGTGAACCGGGCCCTGAGCCGGACATCTGCACCGACCTCGTCGAAACGGCTCAGCGTGCGAGATCTGCCCAGGTTAAACCGGCCGTGAAGCGTGCCTTCGTGGGAGTCATCCACGGAGGAGAATATGAAGGTGGATCGGCATCTGGTGGCGTGACCGTCGTTTATTCCGGCGACGAGTCCTCGACCGGAGAAACCGAATCATTGTATCAGCTACAGGACGGCCGGATTGGGGGCTGTTCCGATGGCGGCAGTATTCCGGACCCCTCTGATCTGCCCAACCGGGTTGGGATATTCATGGCCGGGACACAGGCGGCGGTCCACCCTTCGACCGCAGCAGCAATGTTCTCCGGGTCAGCAGCGGCGGCCGGGGCAGGAGGCCTTGTGCACCCTCCGGCTCAAGTCTTATCTGATCTGTTTGATGCGTTGGTTGTGCTTATGGCAGAGGCTAACCCGGCGGATCAGGACGCCCACAACGCGGAGATTGCAAAGGTGAGGGAACAGATCACTCAGGCCAAGGCCGACCTGGCAGCCGAGAACAACAGGATGGACGCAGAGCGGGCCGCTTTGGACGCCTTGAGCCTATAGGCTTATCTTTGGACTAGAACGCGTCGCATGAAGTCACGAAAAGGAAGCATCGGTCTCGCTTGCCGACGGTTTTCGGCGGTCAAACCTCTTTAATACCCCAGAGCAGGGACTAGTAACCGCCGTGGCTAAACCGGGCGGAGGCACAGGACGGGTGCGCCGGTTCAGCCTCGCCTAATGGAGCCGCCTCGACAGAATAACATCGTACCTCAGGCTGTCCAGACACCTCCAGGTCATTATTCCAATCCAATGGACAATCTTATCGCCGCCGCTTCATGGTTGGAAGCCATCCCGATTGAAGGTGATTCTCCGCAAGCGGTGGAGACGCGCTGGGTTAAGGAGCTTCTTCGAACAGCATTGGTTCAGCAGGAAGCATATTCATATAGCCGTGACCGAATTCATTCCACCCCCCGTCCAAGCCGGAGTTACAGCAGGCGGATGGATGAACCGGCCGTATCCAGTAATGCCGGAACCGTGAAGCGCCCGTGGCCATAACCCGGCGGGTGATGCTCGGAGGTGGTGGTGGGCCCAAGCACGAAGGGATGCTTTGAGTTAGCAGGCGCAACATGAGGCTCGTCGACCACGCCGGTTCGTCCAACCACCTCGATCGAGCCAGGAGTTACTGCCAGTTCTTTGGGAGTGCCTTGTCTTGTCCCCGCTTTACGCAATGTGTGCCTGCCCAAGGATTTCAAGGGCCCGCGCAAGGTGCCAAATTACATGGCCGGTTTGTCTCCGGAAGCATGGGTAGAGAGTTATGAGATGGGCATGGAGATGCTTGACGTAGATGAAGCGGCATGTGCAAAGTATTTCACCATGATGCTTGAAGGGACAACCCGTATTTGGTTAAAGAGCTTACCAGCCAATTCTATCAGTTCATGGGCCCAGTTGCGAGCCCGGTTTATCCAGAATTTCAAGGATACATGTAAGCAGCCCATGTCGATAGTGGATTTAGCGGCCTGTGTCCAGGAGGAAGGAGAGTCAACAACCCGCTGGGTACGCCGAGTCTCGGAAATTTGCACTCATCAGACCGTATCAACGCTGACTCCGCGGTTATAACTTTGGAAAGCAACTGCCGATTTAAACCTCTGAAGTTGAAATTGGGACGGATGAAGCGCCATTGTAATGATATGGGGACCCTCATGACTGCGTTAGTGAAGTATGCTGATTCTGATGGTACCAAGGATCCCGAGTCTGATGATGACAAGACAGGGAAGGGAAAGAAGAACATCAACTCCAAGGGGCAGCAACACAACACGACAGGTCATGGTAACGGAGGCAAGCGTAAAGCGGATGGCAGCATGGACTTTGTGGCTAATACTAGCACACAGGACAGGGGCCAGCGACGGAAGGGTAAACCGCCGAATCGCGGTGGAGCTCCGAACCCCAATCCGGACCGCCTGACTTATCTATTAAACCAGCCCTGTCCAAAGAACGGGACGAAGGAGGCGCCAGCCACCCACCTTTGGAAGGATTGCTATATTATGCAGGAGTTCAAAAATTCTAATGCTTTCCGGTATGATCACGGATCAGGTGGTGGCTCAGGTTCCGGATTCCATGAGCCGGGTCACGGTGGAGGAAATGCCGGTTCAGGCTTCAATGGAGATCGTGGTGGACATAATAATCAAAACAATCGGAGTAGCTGTGGTGGTTACAACCGGCAGCAGCGATCGGGTTATCGAGTAATCCAAAACAATTGAATAGTGGGCAATATCATGTATTCACCACTAGCTTGGATAAGCGAGAGGAAGCTTCACAAGCGACGATGAATTCTGTTGAACCGGTCGTGCCTCATTATTTTATTTGGTCCGAACAGCCAATCATATGGAGCAGAGAGGATCACCCTCCCGAGTTGATCATCCGAATTGACTAAGCGTTGGTGGTGGCACCTCAGGTGGGAGGTTATTAGTTCACCAAGGTGCTCATGGATGGAGGAAGCAGCATTAATATCTTATACTATGAGACCTTCTGTCGTATGGGGTTAACAAACAAGAATCTTAAACCGTCCAATACGGTATTCCATGGTGTGGTACCTGGTAAGTCAGCATATCCCGTTGGCAAGATAGCTCTGGAGGTGGACTTTGGAGATGATCATGATTCGTGTCGAAACATTGACTTTTGAGGTGCTGAAGATACGGAGCCCATACCACGCTTTATTTGGGCGGCCGGCTTATGCCAAATTTATGGCACGGCCCTGTTATATTTATCTGCAGCTCAAGATGCCGGGTCACAAGGGGACCATAGCCGTTCATGGAAGTCGCAAGATTGCCTTGGAGTGCGAAGAAGGTGATGCGGCCTATGCAGAGTCGGTTTGTGCCACGGAAGAGTTGAAGTACTACAAGGATAATGTTGATCCGGCGGACATGACTCCGTTGAAGAAGCCAACCACAGAGCATGATCCAGCTCTAAAGTTCAAATCGGCAGCTGAGACTAAGCTTGTTGACTTTGTACCTGGCGATTCATCCAAGCAGTTTAGTATCAGCACCAACTTGGATCCGAAATAGGAAAGTGCGCTCATCGAGTTCATCCGTGAGAACCGGGATATTTTTGCATGGAAGCCTTCTGACATGCCAGGTGTACCGAGGGAACTCGCTGAGCACACTCTTAATGTTGATCCTAAATACAAACCGGTGAAGCAGTTTCTCCGCCGGTTCAACGAAGAAAGGCGCAAAGCTATTGGAGAGGAGGTGGCTGTGCTCTTAGCGGCTGGCTTTATTGTTGAAGTGTTCCATCCCGAATGGCTGGCTAATCCGATGCTGGTCCTTAAGAAGAACGGCACCTGGCGCATGTGTGTGGATTACACAGATCTTAATAAGGCTTGTCCAGCAGATCCTTTTGCCCTCCCCCGCATCGATCAGATTATTGATGCTACGGCGGGTTGTGAGCGTTTGAGTTTTTTGGATGCGTATTCTGGTTATCATCAGATCAAGATGGCGGTTAAGGACCAGGAGAAGACGGTGTTCATAACTCCCTTTGGAGCCTATACGCTATGTATCTATGCCCTTTGGGCTCAAGAGTGCTCGAGCAACTTATCAACGGTGTGTACAAAATTGCCTTCATAAGAAGATCGGCCGTAATGTACATGCCTATGTGGATGATATTCTGGTTAAGTCAAGGGAAAAGGAGACTCTGGTTGATGATTTGAAGGAAACCTTTGATAACCTGCGGGCATACAAGATGATGCTCAACCCAGCCAAGTGTGTTTTTGGTGTACCGGCAGGCAAGTTATTGGGTTTTCTGGTGTCCAACAGGGGAATTGAGGCTAATCCGGAGAAGATCACAGCTATCACCTCTCTGGTGTCCAACAGGCCGAAATGTATCAATGATGTCCAGCGCTTGGTGAAGGAAATATGCCCTAGAGGCAATAATAAAGTTATTATTTATTTCCTTATATCATGATAAATGTTTATTATTCATGCTAGAATTGTATTAACCGGAAACATAATACATGTGTGAATACATAGACAAACAGATAGTCACTAGTAAGCCTCTACTAGACTAGCTCATTAATCAAAGATGGTTATGTTTCCTAACCATAGACATGTGTTGTCATTTGATTAATGGGATCACCTCATTAGAAGAATGATGTGATTGACATGACCCATTCCGTTAGCTTAGCACTTGATCGCTTTAGTATATTGCTATTGCTTTCTTCATGACTTATACATGTTCCTATAACTATGAGATTATGCAACTCCCGTTACCGGAGGAACACTTTGGGTACTACCAAGCGTCACAACGTAATCGGGTGATTATAAAGGAGTACTACAGGTGTCTCCAAAGGTACTTGTTGGGTTGGCGTATTTCGAGATTAGGTTTTGTCACTCCGATTGTCGGAGAGGTATCTCTGGGCCTTCTCGGTAATACACATCACATAAGCCTTGCAAGCATTACAACTAAAGAGTTAGTTGTGAGATGATGTATTACGGAACGAGTAAAGAGGCTTACCAGTAACGAGATTGAACTAGGTATTGGATACCGACGATCGAATCTCGGGTAAGTAACATACCGATGACGAAGGGAACAACGTATGTTGTTATGCGGTCTGACCGATAAAGATCTTCAGAGAAAATGTAGGAACCAATATGGGCATCCAGGTCCCGCTATTGGTTATTGACCGGAGATATGTCTCGGTCATGTCTACATTATTCTCGAACCGTAGGGTCCGCACGCTTAAGGTTTCGATAGCAGTTATATTATGAGTTTATGTATTTTGATGTACCGAAGGTTGTTCGAGTCCCGGATATGATCACGGACATGACGAGGAGTCTCGAAATGGTCGAGACACAAAGATTAATATATTGGACGGATATATTTGGACACGGAAAGGTTAGGAGAAGTTTGGAGCTCCGGAGGTTACCGGAACCCCGGGAGGTATATGGGCCTTATTGGGCCCATGTAGGAGGAAGGAGAAGGAACAAGGGGGGCGCCCCCAAGCCCAATCCGACTGGGGAGGGGGCCCCCCTCCTTTCTCCTTCCCCTTCCTATTCCTACTACTAGTACTACTTCCTAATACTAGTACTCCTTCCTTCCCCTCTAAACAAGATAAGGAAAGGAGAGGGAAACCTACTTGGAGTAGGTTTCCCTCCCTATGGTGCGCCCCTTGAGGCCGGCCACCTCCTCCCTCCCTCCTTTATATACGGGAGGGGGGGGCACTAGCACACACAAGTTGATCCTTGAGATCGTTCCTTAGCCGTGCGGTGCCCCCTCCACCATATTCCACCTCGGTCATATCGTAGCGGTGCTTAGGCGAAGCCCTGCGTCGGTGAAACATCAAGATCGTCACCACGCCGTCGTGCTGACGGAACTCCCTCTCCCCGGAGCTTTGCTGGATCAGAGCCCGAGGAGCGTCATCGAGCTGAACGTGTGCCAAGAACTCGGAGGCGCCGGAGTAACGGCGCTGGGATCGGCTGGATCGCGAGGAGAACGTACGACTACTTCCTCTACGTCGTGATCGACTCGGAGGTGCCGGAGTAATGGCGCTGGGATCGGCAGGGTCGCAAGGAGAACGTACGACTACTTCCTCTACGTTGTGATCGCTTCCGCTTTGGTCTACGAGGGTACGTAGACAACACTCTCCCCTCTCGTTGCTATGCCATCACCATGGTCATGTGTGTGCGTAGGAAATTTTTTGAAATTGCTACGTTCCCAACAAAGGGTATCGAGCCAGGTTTTATGCGTTGATGTCATTTGCACGAGTAGAACACAAGTGAGTTGTGGGCGATACAAGTCATACTGCCTACCAGCATGTCATACTTTGGTTCAGCGGTATTGTGAGATGAAGCGCCCGGACCGACATTACGCCAGACGCTTACGCGAGACTGGTTTCACCGCTACGAGCACTCGTGCTTAAAGGTGGCTGGCGGGTGTCTGTCTCTCTCACTTTAGTTGAACTGAAAAGGCTACGCCCGGTCCTTGAGAAGGTTAAACGGAGTCTATTTGACGAAGTATCGTTGTGGTTTTGATGCGTAGGTAAGATCGGTTCTTGCTCAGCCCGTAGCAGCCACGTAAAACTTGCAACAACAAAGTAGAGGACGTCTAACTTGTTTTTGCAGGGCATGTTGTGATGTGATATGGTCAAGACCTGATGCTATATTTTATTGTATGAGATGATCATGTTTTGTAACCGAGTTATCGGCAACTGGCAGGAGCCATATGGTTGTCGCTTTATTGTATGAAATGCAACGCCTGTAATTGCTTTACTTTATCACTAAGCGGTAGCGATAGTCGAGAAGCAATAGATGGCGAAACGACAACGATGCTACGATGGAGATCAAGGTGTCGCGCCGGTGGCGATGGTGATCACGACAAGCTTCGGAGATGGAGATCACAAGCACAAGATGATGATGTCCATATCATATCACTTATATTGATTGCATGTGATGTTTATCCTTTATGCATCTTATCTTGCTTTGATTGACGGTAGCATTATAAGATGATCTCTCACTAAAATTATCAAGAAGTGTTCTCCTGAGTATGCACCGTTGCCAAAGTTCAGTAGTACCCGGACACCACGTGATGATCGGGTGTGATAAGTTCTACGTCCATCTACAACGGGTGCAAAAACAGTTGCACACGCGAAATACTCGAGTTAAACTTGACGAGCCTAGCATATAACAGATATGGCCTCGGAACATGGAGACCGAAAGGTCGGCGTGAATCATATAGTAGATATGATCAACATAAGATGTTCACCATTGAAAACTACTCCATCTCACGTGATGATCGGTTATGGTTTAGTTGATTTGGATCACGTGATCACTTAGATGACTAGAGAGATGTCTGTCTAAGTGGGAGTTCTTTAGTAATATGATTAATTAAAACTTAAATTTATCATGAACTTAGTACCTTATAGTATTTTGCTTGTCTATGTTTATCGTAGATAGATGGCTCGTCTTTGTTGTTCCGTTGAATTTTAATGTGTTCCTTGAGAAAGCAAAGTTGAAAGATGATGGTAGCAATTACACGAATTGGGTCCGTAACTTGAGGATTATCCTCATTGCTGCACAGAAGAATTACGTCCTGGAAGCACCGCTAGGTGCCAGGCCTCTTCAGAGAGCAACGCGAGAAGTTGTGAACGTCTGGCGAAGCAAAGTCGATGACTACTCTATAGTTCAGTGTGCCATGCTTTACGGCTTAGAACCGGGTCTTCAACGACGTTTTGAACGCGTCATGGAGCATATGAGATGTTCCAAGAGTTGAAGTTAATATTTCAAGCAAATGCCCGGATTGAGAGATATGAAGTCTCCAATAAGTTCTATAGCTGCAAGATGGAGGAGAAACGATTACATCGGTGAGCACATACTCAAAATGTCCGGGTATAATAATCACTTAATTCAGCCGGGAGTTAATCTTCCGGATGATAGTGTCATTGATGTAATTCTTCAATCAGTGCCACCAAGCTACAAGAGCTTCGTGATGAACTATAATATGCAAGGGATGACTAAGACAATTCCTGAGCTCTTCGCAATGCTAAAAGCCGCGGAGGTAGAAATCAAGAAAGAGCATCAAGTGTTGATGGTCAACAAGACCACCAGTTTCAAGAAAAAGGGCAAAGGGAAGAAGAAGGGAAACTTCAAAAAGAACAGCAAGAAAGTTGCTGATCAAGAGAAGAAACCCAAGTCTGGACCTAAGCCTGAAATCGAGTGTTTTTACTGCAAGTGACTGGACCTTTGGAAGCGGAACTGCCCCCAAGTATTTGGCGGATAAGAAGGATGGCAAGGTGAACAAAGGTATATGTGATATACATGTTATTGATGTGTACCTTACTAGAGCTCGTAGTAGCACTGGGTATTTGATACTGGTTACATTGCTAATATTTGCAACTCGAAGCAGGGGACTACGGAATAGACGAGCACTGGCAAAGGACGAGGTGACGATGCGCGTGAGAAACAGTTCCAAGGTCAATGTGATCGCGGTCGGCACGCTACCTCTACATCTACCTTCGGGATTAATTTTAGACCTAAATAATTGTTATTTGGTGCCAGCGTTGAGCATGAACATTATATCTGGATCTTGTTTAATGCAAGACGGTTATTCATTTAAATCAAAGAATAATGGTTGTTCTATTTATATGAGTAATATGTTTTATGGTCACGCACCCTTGAAGAATGGTCTATTCTTATTGAATCTCGATAGTAGTAATACACATATTCATAATGTTGAAACCAAAAGATGCAGAGTTGATAATGATAATGCAACTTATTTGTGGCACTGCCGTTTAGGTCATATCGGTGTAAAACGCATGAAGAAAACCCATCTTGATGGGCTTCGGAATCACTTGATTATGAATCACTTGGTACTTGCGAACCCGTGCCTCATGGGCAAGATGACCAAAACGCCGTTCTCCGGAACTATGGAGCGAGCAACTGATTTGTTGGAAATCATACATACCGATGTTTGTGGTCCAATGAATATTGAGGCACGCCAAGTGGTATCAAGTTATTTTCTCACCTTCACAGATGATTTGAGCAGATATGGGTATATCTACTTAATGAAACACAAATCTGAAACATTTGAAAAGTTCAAAGAATTTCAGAGTGAAGTGGAAAATCATCGTAACAAGAAAATAAAGTTTCTACGATCTGATCGTGGAGGAGAATATTTGAGTTACGAGTTTGGTTTACATTTAAAACAATGTGGAATAGTTTCACAACTCACGCCACCCGAACACCACGGAGAAATGGTGTGTCCGAACGTCAGAATCGTATTTTACTTGATATGGTGCGATCTATGATGTCTCTTACTGATTTACCGCTATCGCTTTTGGGGATATGCTTTAGAGGCGGCCGCATTCACGTTAAATAGGGCACCATCTAAATCTGTTGAGACGACACCGTATGAACTATGGTTTGGCAAGAAACCAAAGTTGTCGTTTCTTAAAATTTGGGGCTGCGATGCTTATGTGAAGAAACTTCAACCAGATAAGCTCGAACCCAAATCGGAAAAATGTGTCTTCATAGGATACCCAAAGGAGACTGTTGGGTACACCTTCTATCACAGATCTGAAGGCAAGATTTTCGTTGCTAAATTCGGATCCTTTCTAGAGAAGGAGTTTCTCTCGAAAGAAGTGAGTGGGAGGAAAGTAGAACTTGATGAGATAACTGTATCTGCTTCCCTTATTGGAAAGTAGTTCATCACAAGAAAGCGGTTCTGTGACAACTACACCAATTAGTGAGGAAACTAATGATGTTGATCATGAAACTTCAAATCAAGTTGCTCTTGAACTCAGAGGTCAAGGTAATAAAATACGCACCGAAAGTGGTACGGTAATCCTATTACGGAAGTCATGTTACTTGACCATGGCGAACCTACAAACTATGAAGAAGCGATGGTGAGCCCAGATTCGCATAAAATGGCTGGAAGCCATGAAATCTGAGATGGGATCCATGTATGAGAACAAAGTATGGACTTTGGTTGACTTGCCCGATGATCGGCAAGCCATTGAGAATAAATGGATCTTTAAGAAGAAGACCGACGCCGATGGTAATGTAACTGTCTATAAAGCTCGACTTGTTGCAAAAGGTTTTCGACAAGTTCAAGGGGTTGACTACGATGAGACTTTCTCACCCGTAGCGATGCTTAAGTCTGTCCGAATCATGTTAGCAATTGCCGCATTTTATGATTATGAAATTTGGCAAATGGATGTAAAAACTGCATTCTTGAATGGATTTCTAGAAGAAGAGTTGTATATGATGCAACCAGAAGGTTTTGTTGATCCAAAGGCCGCTAACAAAGTGTGCAAGCTCCAGCGATCAAGTTATGGTCCGGTGCAAGCCTCTCGGAGTTGGAATAAACGCTTTGATAGTGTGATCAAAGCATATGGTTTTATCTGAGACTTTTGGAGAAGCCTGTATTTACAAGAAAGTGAGTGGGAGCTCTGTAGCATTTACGATATTATATGTAGGCGACATATTATTGATTGGAAATGATATAGAATTTCTGGATAGCATAAAAGGATACTTGAACAAAAGTTTTTCAATGAAAGACCTCGGTGAAGCTGCTTACATATTGGGCATCAAGATCTATAGAGATAGATCAAGACGCTTAATTGGACTTTCACAAAGCACATACCTTGATAAAGTTTTGAAGAAGTTCAAAATGGATCGAGCAAAGAAAGGTTTTTACTGTATTACATAAGGTGTAAAATTGAGTCGACTCAATGCCCGACCACAATGAGAAGATAGAGAGAAAATGAAAGATGTTCCTATGCTTCAGCCATAGGCTCTATCATGTATGCAATCTTGTGTACGGACTGACGTATGCTTAGCTGTAAGCTTGGCAGAAGGTACCAAAGTAATCCAGAGTGGATCATCGGACAGCGGTCAAGAACATCCTGAAATACGAAAAGGACTAAGGATATGTTTCTCGTATATGGAGGTGACAAAGAGCTAGTCGTAAATGGTTACGTCGATGCAAGCTTTGACATCGATCCGGACGATTCTAAATCGCAAACCGGATCGTGTTTTTGTTAAACGGTGGAGTCGGTTGGTGCAGTTCTAAACAAAGCGTATGGCGGGATCTACATGTGAAGCGGAGTACATAGCTGCTTGAAGCAGCAAATGAAGGAGTCTGGATGAAAGAGTTCATTTCCGATCTAGGTGTTATACCTAGTGCATCGGGACCAATGAAGATCTTCTGTGACAATCTTGGTGCAATTGCCTTGGCAAAGGAATCCAGATTTCACAAGAGGACCAAGCATATCAAGAGACGCTTCAATTCCATTCGGGACCAAGTCCAAGTGGGAGACATAGAGATTTGCAAAATACATACGGATCTGAATGTTGCAGACCCATTGACTAAGCCTCTTCCACGAGCAAAACATGATCGGCACCAAGACTCCATGGGTGTTAGAATCATTCTTGTGTAATCTAGATTATTGACTCTCGTGCAAGTGGGAGCCTGAAGGAAATATGCCCTAGAGGCAATAATAAAGTTATTATTTATTTCCTTGTATCATGATAAATGTTTATTATTCATGCTAGAATTGTATTAACCGGAAACATAATACATGTGTGAATACATAGACAAACAGATAGTCACTAGTAAGCCTCTACTAGACTAGCTCATTAATCAAAGATGGTTATGTTTCCTAACCATAGACATGTGTTGTCATTTGATTAATGGGATCACCTCATTAGAAGAATGATGTGATTGACATGACCCATTCCGTTAGCTTAGCACTTGATCGCTTAGTATATTGCTATTGCTTTCTTCATGACTTATACATGTTCCTATAACTATGAGATTATGCAACTCCTGCCATCGGAGGAACACTTTGGTACTACCAAACGTCACAACGTAATCGGGTGATTATAAAGGAGTACTACAGGTGTCTCCAAAGGTACTTGTTGGGTTGGCGTATTTCGAGATTAGGTTTTGTCACTCCGATTGTCGGAGAGGTATCTCTGGGCCTTCTCGGTAATACACATCACATAAGCCTTGCAAGCATTACAACTAAAGAGTTAGTTGTGAGATGATGTATTACGGAACGAGTAAAGAGGCTTACCAAGAATCTAGATTGAACTAGGTATTGGATACCGACGATCGAATCTCGGGTAAGTAACATACCGATGTGAAGGGAACAACGTATGTTGTTATGCGGTGCGACCGATAAAGATCTTCGTGAAAATGTAGGAACCAATATGGGCATCCAGGTCCCGCTATTGGTTATTGACCGGAGATATGTCTCGGTCATGTCTACATTATTCTCGAACCGTAGGGTCCGACGCTTAAGGTTTCGATGGCGGTTATATTATGAGTTTATGTATTTTGATGTACGAAGGTTGTTCGAGTCCGGATATGATCACGGACATGACGAGGAGTCTCGAAATGGTCGAGACACAAAGATTAATATATTGGACGGATATATTTGGACACGGAAAGGTTCCGGAGAAGTTTGGAGCTCACGGAGGTTACTTTGGAACCCCGGGAGGTATATGGGCCTTATTGGGCCCATGTAGGAGGAAGGAGAAGGAACAAGGAGGGGGCGCGCCCAAGCCCAATCCGACTGGGAGGGGGCCGGCCCCCTTCCTTTCTCCTTCCCCTCTTCCTATTCCTACTACTAGTACTACTTCCTAATACTAGTACTCCTTCCTTCCCCTCTAAACAAGATAAGGAAAGGAGAGGAAACCTACTTGGAGTAGGTTTCCCCTCCCTATGGTGCGCCCCTTGAGGCCGGCCACCTCCTCCCTCCCTCCTTATATCACGGGGAGGGGCACCCTAGCACACACAAGTTGATCCTTGAGATCGTTCCTTAGCCGTGTGCGGTGCCCCCTCCACCATATTCCACCTCGGTCATATCGAAGCGGTGCTTAGGTGAAGCCTGCGTCGGTGAAACATCAAGATCGTCCACCACGCCGTCGTCTTGTGGAACTCCCACTCCCCGGAGCTTTGCTGGATCGGAGCCCGAGGAGCGTCATCGAGCTGAACGTGTGCCAAGAACTCGGAGGCGCCGGAGTAACGGCGCTGGGATCGGCTGGATCGCGAGGAGAACGTACGACTACTTCCTCTACGTCGTGATCGACTCGGAGGTGCCGGAGTAACGGCGCTGGGATCGGCAGGGTCGCAAGGAGAACGTACGACTACTTCCTCTACGTTGTGATCGCTTCCGCTTTGGTCTACGAGGGTACATAGACAACACTCTCCCCTCTCGTTGCTATGCCATCACCATGGTCCTGTGTGTGCGTAGGAATTTTTTTGAAATTGCTACGTTCCCCAACACTTGGCAGGCCGGATTGCCGCGTTGAGCCGGTTTATCAGCCGCCTCGGTGAGAAGGCGATACCTTTGTATCAGATGCTGAAAAAAGCGGATCCCTTTGTCTGGAGTCCGGCCGCTGATAAAGCATTGGAGGACTTAAAGCGGCAGCTAGCCAATCCGCCTGTTCTTGCTGCTCCGATTGACAAAGAACCGTTGCTACTATATGTGGCAGCTAATGCTCGTGCAGTCAGCGTAGCTATTGTGGTAGAGTGCAAGGAGGCGGTCAAGGAGTATCCGGTTCAGCGTCCGGTTTACTATATCAGCGAGGTGCTTATTGAGTCCAAGCAAAGATATCCGCATTGGCAGAAGCTGGTGTATGGAGTTTTCATGGCAAGCCGGAAGCTTAAGCAATACTTCCAGGGACATCCCATCACATTGGTCAGCTCTGCTCCTTTGGGAGATATAATTCCAAACAGGGAGGCAACTGGCCGGATTGCCAAGTGGGCTATAGAGCTTGGGCCGCACGGTTTGAAATATGTGCCTCGGATGGCGATCAAGTCTCAAGCACTTGTGGATTTCATCAATGATTGGACGGAGCTACAAGCACCTGAAGAAAAACCGGATCACACCTATTGGACTATTCATTTTGATGGGTCCAGGCAATTGGAGGGCTCGGGGCTGAGTCGTATTAACTTCCCCACGAGGTGATAAGTTACATTACATTCTCCGCTTAATGTTCCCTTGTACTAACAATGCAGCTGAGTATGAAGCTTTACTCCATGGTCTCTGGATGGCTAAGGAGATGAATCTCAGCCGAGTCAAGTGCTTCGATGACTCGGACCTGGTGGCCCAACAAGTATCTGGTACTTGGGATTCTAAGGACCCGCTCATGGCAGCATGCCGTCGTGAGGTGGATATCTTTGCAGGCCACTTCAAGGGATATCAGGTGGATCATGAGGACCGACGGAAGAACGAAGCGGCGGACGCTTTAAGCCGGCTGGGCTCTCAGCGTAAAACGGTCCCGCCTAATGTCTTCTTAGATGTCCTGCATAACCCGTCGGTCAAGCTCCCTGGCAAGGAGGATTTGGCTATTCCTGAACCGGAGGCTCAGTTGGTGGCGGCTCCGCATGTCATTCCGGATTGGACGGTTCCTTATCTTGCGTACATGAACCGGGGCAAGTTACCAGAGGATGAGACGCTGGCCAGACAGATAATCCGGCGATCCAAGTCCATGACTATTGTCAATGGCGAGTTGCATCATTGCAGTGTGTCGAGGCGTTTCAACGTTGTGTGTCGCCAGAGGAAGGTTGTGAGATCTTGCGCGAAATCCACGAAGGAGATTGTGGTCACCACGCCGGTTCAAAATCTCTGTTGGCTAAGGCGTTTCGTCATGGATTTTATTGGTTGACTGCTCATGTTGATGCGGAGGACCTGGTTAGGCCATGTGGCGGCTGTCAGAAGTTCTCAAGACGCGCTCATGTGCCGGCTCAAGAATTGAGGATGATTCCAATTACTTGGCCATTTGCGACTTGGGGCTGGATATGGTTGGGCCTTCCAAACGGTCCAAGGACAAGAAGACACACCTTTTGGTGGCGGTTGACAAATTTACAAAGTGAGTAGAAGCGGAGCCCGTCAGCAAGTGTGATGCAGCCACGGCGGTTCAATTCATTAAGAAGGTGATTTTCCGGTTTGGCTTTCCACACAGTATCATTACTGATAATGGTACCAATCTGTCTAAGGGTGCTATGAAGAAGTTCTGTGAATGTGAGCACATCCGGCTTGACGTTTCATCAATGGCTCACCCACAGTCCAATGGCCAAGCAGAGAGAGCTGACCAGGAAATCTTACGAGGCACCAAACCCCGTCTTATGGTTCCTTTGCAGCGGATGCCGGTTGTTGGGTTGAGGAGTTACCATCTGTGTTATGGAGCATCAACACTATACCCAACAGATCGACAGGATACACACCGTTCTTCATGGTCTACGGAGCGGAGGCGGTTCTCCCCAGTGATATCCGTCATGATTCACCTCGTGTAGCAGCTTATGTGGAAGCGGACAACGAGGTAGCACGGCAAGACGCTTTGGACCTGTTGGATGAGGAGCGTGACATTGCAGCCGCCCGTTCGGCGATCTACCAGCAGGATCTTCGTCGCTATCACAGTCGCCGAGTTAGAACCAGAACCTTTCAAGAAGGAGATTTGGTGCTCCAGCTCATCCAAGACCAGACTGATATGCACAAGCTATCCCCACCTTGGGAGGGACCTTTCATGGTCAGCAAGAATCTGCACAATGGGTCGTACTATCTGATTGACATTCGAGAGCATAAAGACTCACGTACATCAGAGGAGGATACCAACAGGCCGTGGAACATAGCTCATCTTCGGCCCTACTATACTTGAGCCATAGGCTCTACTTATGTACATATTATGATCAATACAATAAACCGGAGCCTTAGCTAAAGCGGGGTCTCTGTTATTTTTACATCATGAGTGGTTACACGGAGTTTTTATCTTAAAGCGGTCTCCGGTTTACCCCTTGAGTTAGCTTTTTAACATAGCTTTATATTATGTCACTTGGGGGCTTGGTCGTGTCCGAACCAATGCAACACCTTTTGATAGGTGAAAGCCACGAGATCACTTGGGGGCTTGGTCATGTTTGAACCAGTCACACCTCTTGATCGGCCTAAGGCCATAGAATCACTTGGGGGCTTTGGTCGAACCCGAACCATCGCTACACCTCTTGATCGGCGTAATGCCACTGCATCATTTGGGGACCTGGCTGACATGAACCATAGCTACGCCTATTGGGGGCTTGGTCGTGTCCGACCATGGTAATGCCGCTTGATCGGCTCAAACAACCTCTTGTCGCAAAAGATTTTGTATTTGCTTGAAATTTGTTTGTCTTTTTTGCATATTTCTCTTGTTGTGTTCTTAAACCGACAAATATTAAACCGATTCAACTGTCAGTAGACGGGACACGGTTTGTTGTTCATCGGGAGACACTTTGCCCGGTTTGATTTTTTTATAAACATCCTATTATGGAATAACGCCGGTGTTCATCGTAACCCGGAGCGGTTTACCTGATAAACCGACCATATGTACACAGGAGCTGTTTTCTCCTTCAGCAGAGCGGGTTTCTCACAACTCCGCTTCAAGATTGGCACAGCCAACTTCATGCCCTACGATGGAAGGTATCATATATTCCCATATTTTATCATATGTTTAATTAAAGTATTATCTTTAGTTTCATATACATGGATATGATGACCCGCCTGGTGGTACAACCATAATGGCGTTTTAAGCTTTTTGCTGCAGACAACAGTTTAAGGTTGATGATTCAACAAAAACATAAGTTGCAATAAGTATGCACGAAGGCGTATCAACACAAAGTGTGGCAGCTAGTCTATTACAAGGCAACACAGTGGCCAGATAAGATAATTGTTTTAGGCATAACATAAGGAAGCAGTAATGTAAACCGGCCTCTGGTTTATGCTTGATCGCCAGCTTGCCCTGATGGTTGCGGGTCATCCTGCACCGCTTCAACTTCTGATTCCCTACCCAGCGGCTGGAAATCAACAGTCGTCCAGTCGATTCCCATTAATGCTTGGAATACGGCTTCATCATTGATCAGCAACGACGGTTCAATATCGGGGCGTAAGTATGCTTACGGATTGGCGGTATAAGGTTCTCCGCTTGAGAATCGGTGCGGAACACTCGTTTATTTTCTCCATCATATTGGGCACGATAGTGAGACAAATTTGCCTCTTCAACCAGGTGACAAGCCAAAGGCGCACTTCGGTTTATAGCTCGAAGATCCTCTTCGCTGAATTTCGTCCCGTCTTCCTTCAAGCTTGGGAAGCCTTGGGCCGCTTCAACAGGATCAAAGTCCGGCACCCACGCTTTGGCCCGGATTAAGGCGTTTATGGCACCGGTTCTAGCAGCTTATTTCTTTAATTCTTCAAACCGGGCAGGAAGCATTGACAACCTTTTAAGGGTGTCCTGGATCAAGGTCGGTGCCGGGTTGTTATGAGAGGCGGTGCTAATGATCCGTTGTGCACCAGTATAGAGTTGCTCTATCAATGTATAAGAGGCTTTCAATTTCTTCCGCACATCTGATCCCAAGTGGCCAATGCGTGTCCCTATATCATTCAAAGTGTTAATAAACCGGCAATTACATGAGAAAGCTTCATTATGTCAGAAATCAAAAAAGGCTTACCAAAGACAGCGGCGGTCATGGCATGCACTTGCCGCTTTACACTGGACAGTTCATCCACCACCGGTTTAAGGGCAGCTTCAACATTTTCTGCCCGTTGAGTTAAAGCGGCCTTTTCAGTGGCCCAATCCGCCCGCTCCTTATTGAAGCTCTCCTTAAGCTTTTCCATGCCGCTTAAAGCATTGGTTAATTCATTTTTTGCCTTGGAGGTTTCAGCTTGCTGGGATTTCAGGTTTTCTTGGAGATCAGCGATTTGGCTTTCTTTCTTGTTCAGATCAGCCTACATACCGAAAATCATTAAGATGCAGACTTGAAGTACCAACCCCATAACAAGTTATGCCTTTGGTACTTGGGGGCTAATGCATATTTGTTGTTCATCCTACAATTTCTATATATCAAGTCCCAAGCTCAATACAAGTATTCAGTTTGGCACTTGGGGGCTAATGCTTATTTGCTCTGTCCTTGAGGGATCTCGATTTCTTATAAAAGTCCCGGTTTAACTACATTAAGTTGAACCGGCCCTTGGGGGCTACTTTCCCAAAAGTAAAGCTTTGCTCAGGATTATATTGGGAAGTCCCAGTTTAAGTTCACATCTTAAACCGTTACTTGGGGGCTATTAGAGTTGACAGATTGAAAAATACAAGCAGGGAGTCATATGGAATTTACCTCATATTTGTCCTTCATCATATTTACCAAACTGGCTTCATAATCACGGCTGGTATATAACCGGTTCAGATAACCGGAATGAAGATCTTGGGGATTCAAAGCGGCATAAGTTGCCAAATCGGCATTCCACTTGCCTTTACCAAACGCAGTAAATTCCTCCTTTGCAGTGTGCTTGGACAAAGCGACAGGATTACCTGGCTCGGAATGGCCAAAACTAGTAATCACAACATCGTCATCCTTGGCTTCGCCGGTTCTCACTGGGGTCGCCAGTTTATCGGTCTGCTTTGGTGGACTCGCTGTCTTGTCAGTTTGAGCAGGACTCGTGGGTTGATTTGAAGGACCGGTGGTATCAACATATGCCTCTTCAACAGTAACATCATGATCTTGCAATGTGGGTCGGTCAGTATATCATCCTGGATGTGTTCCTCGGGATTTGGTATTTGAGTCGGTTCAGGAGCATCGTCTTCTGCCGCTTTATCCAGGCGAGCTTTCTTGCTTGGCCTAGGCTTGGCCCTAAAAGGAAAAAGATGGATCAGTCCAATGAACATTGAAAGTGGTATACCAAACAACATTATCAGGAATATGGCTCACCCAAGCACTGTCTTGAGCGGTGGGAGTTGGGTGCCGGTCGACTCGCCAGAGGAAGAATGAGAAGTCACCTGATAATCGGAGTCACATGGATTAAGGGGTTGACGAATGCAACCCGCTTTAGGATAAGCATTGACGAAACAGTTAGAGACCTCTAAACGGCGTTTCCGAACCGGACTGTTCGGTAAACCGGTGGAGGTGACTACCTGGTCATTGTGTCGGGTTCTTCACGAGCTTCATGCTGTTGTGTCTTCATAAGAAAGTTTGGATCCAAGTAAGCAAGAGGATGAGAAAATTTAAATTTCCGGTTTGCGACGGATTTTTCTTGAAGGTAAAGGGTTTGAATCGGAAGAAAGAGCGATTACCTCTACAACATTAGCATGACTAGCTTGACATCATCCGGCAATAATCATTATCAATAAGGCGTGTAAAAAATAGACCAAGTGAGTCAAGTTCTACCACAAGGTCCGGATTACCCACATCATCAAATTTGGTGGATCGGAGGAGGCAGTGGTTTTCATTCTATTTGCTGGTTTCTTCACAACTTTGGTCTTGGGCCGGGTTATTGACACCGGTTTCTCTTGTGGAGTCTTCCTGCTCCAAAATGGATCATCACCCTGTTTGAAAGATGTTAATATCAACAAAGAGTACTTAAAACATAGTCAGATTTTGTAAAGGCATAAGATATGAGTCTTACGGCTAGCAGTTTGTTAATGGCAGAAAAGGGAGCCAGCCCGGTTTGGGCGCAAGCAGCTTCCGGTTCGTTTAACATCCTCTTAACAGCCTCAGTAACTTCATCGTCTGTCAGCTGGATCTCAATATGCCGTAGAGGGTCTTTCACATTTTCTGTGTATTTGCACATCAAACCGGAGCGCAGGCTTAGGGGTAGTATACTCCAAGATATCCAGCAGCGAGCAAGATCAACTCCTGTCAACCCGTTGGCCATGAAGGCCTGGAGCTTGGATAGTTGAGGGGCATATTTGCTCCTCTCCTTAGCAGTCAGTCTGTGAGGGAGGGGATGTGTGTTTCTTAGCCGCTCCGGACGGTACCCCGGTAAAGGATTTTCTCCCTCAGGGGAGGTATCTTAGCAAGAAACCATGTTGAATTCCATTCTTTGGGATGGCTGTGCAGTTTAGGCGTGAGGGTAAGTGACCTCTTTCCGCTTCAGATCGCCACACCACCCAACTCAGCGTTGGGACCATCAGAAAAATTCAGTGCGGCGGTTTAGATGGAAGCAATCTACGAACAATTCAACTGTGGGCTCCTCTTGAAAAAACACCTCACAGAGCACTTGAAAGTGATGATATTGGTTATGGAGTTGGGGCCAATGTCTTATGGGCCTTGATTGGAAGTTGGCCAAGACATCCCGATAAAACTTTGAACCGGGTGGACTGAAGCCCCGGGCTAAATGATCAGCAAAAACAACAACTTCTCCATCCTTGGGTTCTCGAGAACTCTCCGGACCAGGGACCCTCCAGTGAATGACGTCTTTTTTGCCTAAGGCGCCGGTGCGGACTAAGTTATCCAGTTGAGTTTCAGTCACTCGAGAAGGGACCCAGTTACACTCGTACACTTGCTTGGCCATGATGCAATCTGCAAAGCAGTAATACCGGTTCAAGAGTATGTTGGAAGGCTATATACTAATACATTCATTGTTAAACCGGAAGAAGTTGCTTATAAATCGAAGTTTTGCAAGGTGGCAATACATAAACCGGAAAACCTTGGCGGTTCAACAAGGGGACTAATGGTATATGCCGAGTTGTCAATTTCTCTACAAAGTTAAACCGCCTGGTCTGAAACATTGACGAATCAAGAGTGGATGTGCGAAAACAGGTTTCACAAAAGCGCGTCACAGTTTTGGATCTGGAGCATATTCAGAAAATAAATTAATATTCAAGGTCCAAAACAGAGTGGTACCAAATCAATGGGCAAGGACGCAGGGAGATCTATGATCTTGAGATGCGCGGGTGATAGCAGATGCTAAAAAACTACCGCTACGCAGAACAAGGATTCGCAGACTTAACTGAAAGTTATCATATGAGCAAGAAGCAAGCGATGAGCACCGAAGAACATGGAAACCCTAGAACAGATCTATGGTGAAAGGATAGAAGACTTACCGGGGCTGAGGAAGAAGTGGAAGTTCACCGCGATGCTCTGGTACGTTTAGGGTGATGCAGCGGCCAAGGTTGGTGCAGAAGTTGACGGCGGCGGCGGAGCTCCGAAGCTGGGCGGCGCGAGGAAGACGAAGCAGAGGGGCACGAAGGGAAAAAAAGAAATGACCCTTCGGTCTATTTATAAAGGCAAGGGATATGTGTGTCAGGCGCGAAAATCAAGGGGCCGCAATTTTGGAAGCGGAGCTGTCGCCTCGATTGTTGCAGACTCATTAACGAAAAGAGGTTATATACAGTTCTTTATGACAGATGACGTCAAGCCGGTTCACCACAATCTGAGAATATGACGTCACGGCGGTTCAACCAAGAAGATGTTGAAGACGAAGTTTTTACTAAGGATTGACATGAACCTGTTCAAATCAATGGGGCCTAATGTTGGGGATATTACTCTGGGCGTAAACCGCCAGAGAGGCCAGTTAACTTCATCGGTAGTCAAGTATGCTTGAAGCCCGTGAGGATATTCTATAAGGGCCCAAGGCCCGTAACCGTTTAAGGCTTGTAGCCGTGAACCGGCATTAGTATGTAACTTGTGTTGTAAGTTAGAAATATTAGAGACCAAACCGTACACGTCTATGAGCCGGTCTCGGGACTCTGCAAACCGACGGGCGTCACCCATGTATATAAGGGGCGACCGGCGGCGATTCAGACAACAGACAACAACTCGAGACTTAGCGAAGCTTGTTTTCTCCCTAGTCATCGAAACCCCATCAATTCCATCACAACTAGGCGTAGGCTTTTACCTTCATCGAAGGGGCCGAACTAGTATAAACTCTCTTGCGTCCTTGTGTCCGCTTTAACCCCTTCAAGCTAACCCGTAGCGATGGCTCCACGACTAAGTCCTTTCATGAGGACATCTGTCGTGACAAAACCACGACACATCCCTTGCATATTATACTTCATCATGAAGCTTTTATAGATTGGTGGCAGTGATTGAAGAACTCTGTCAATGACACTATCATCAGGAAGATTAACTCCTAGTTGAGTCAAGTGGTTGTGGTACCCAGACATTCTGAGTATATGTTCACTGACAGAACTATTCTCCTCCATTTTGCAGCTATAGAACTTATTGGAGACTTCATATCTCTCAATTCAAGCATTTGCTTGAAATATTAACTTCAATTCCTCGAACATCTCATATACTCTATGACGTTCAAAACGTCTTTGAAGTCCCGATTCAAAGCTGTAAAGCATGGCACACTGAATTATCGAGTAGTCATCAGCTTTGCTCTGCCAGACATTCATAACGTCCGGAGTTGCTCCTGCAGTGGGTCTTGCACCTACCGGTGCTTCCAGGACGTAATTCTTCTGTGCAGCAATGAGGATAATCCTCAAGTTACGGACCCAGTCCATGTAGTTGCTACCATCATCTTTCAACTTAGCTTTCTCTAGGAATGCATTAAAATTCAAAGGAACGGTAGCACGGGCCATTGATCTACAACAACATAGAAATGCAAAAACTATCAGATACTAAGTTCATGATAAATTAAAGTTCAATTAATCATATTACTTAAGAACTCCCACTTAGATAGACATCCCTCTAGTCATCTAAATGGTCACGTGATCCATATCAACTAAACCATGTCCGATCATCATGTGAGATGGAGTAGTTTTCAATGGTGAACATCACTATGTTGATAATATCTACTATATGATTCACGTTCGACCTTTCGGTCTCAGTGTTCCGAGTCCATATCTGCATATGCTAGGCTCGTCAAGTTTAACCCGAGTATTTTGCACGTGCAAAACTGGCTTTCACCCGTTGTATGTGAACGTAGAGCTTATCACACCTGATCATCACGTGGTGTCTCGACATTTAACTGTAGCAATGGTGCATACTCGGGAGAACACTTGTACCTTCAAATTTAGTGAGGGATCATCTTATAATGCTACCGCCGTACTAAGCAAAATAAGATGCATAAAGGATAAACATCACATGCAATCAAAATATGTGACATGATATGACCATCATCATCCTGTGCCTTTGATCTCCATCTCCAAAGCACCATCATGATCTCCATCTTCACCAGCTAGACACCTTGATCTCCATCGTAGCATCATTGTCGTCTCGCCAACTATTGCTTCTACGACTATCGCTGCCGCTTAGTGATAAAGTAAAGAAATTACATGGTGATTGCATTTCATACAATAAAGCGACAACCATAAGGCTCCTACCAGTTGCCGATAACTTTTACAAAACATGATCATCTCATGCAACAATTTATATCTCATCATGTCTTGACCATATCACATCACAACATGCCCTGCAAAAACAAGTTAGACGTCCTCTACTTTGTTTTCGCAAGTTTTACGTGGCTGCTACGGGCTTCTAGCAAGAACCGTTCTTACGTACGCATCAAAACCACAATGATTTTTCGTCAAGTGTGTTGTCTTAACCTTCCACAAGGACCGGCCGTAGTCAAACTCGATTCAACTAAAGTTGGAGAAACAGACATCCGCTAGCCACCTGTGTGTGAAGCACGTCGGTAGAACCAGTTTCATGAACGCGGTCATGTAATGTCGGTCCGGGCCACTTCATCCAACAATACCGCCGAATCAAAGTAAGACGTTGGTGGTAAGTTGTATGACTATTATCACCCACAACTCTTTGTGCTCTACTCGTGCATATATCATCTACGCATAGACCTGGCTCTGATGCCACTGTTGGGGAACGTATTAATTCAAAAAAAATTCCTACGATCACGCAAGATCTATCTAGGAGATGCATAGCAACGAGATGGGAGAGTGTGTCCACGTACCCTCGTAGACCGAAAGCGGAAGCGTTTAATGCTTATGATTGATGTAGTCGAACGTCTTCACGATCCAACCGATCCAAGTAGCAAATGTACGGCACCTCCGTGTTCAACACATGTTCAGCACGATGACGTCCCTCGAGCTCTTGATCCAGTAGAGGGTCGAGGGAGAGTTTCGTCAGCATGATGGCGTGGTGATGGTGTTGGTGATGTGATACGCGCAGGGCTTCGCCTAGGCACTACAACAATATGACCGAGGTGGTAAACTATGGAGGGGGGCACCGCACATGGCTAAGAAACAACTGTTGTGTCTTTGGGGTGCCCCCCTGCCCACATATATAAAGGAGGGGGGAGGAGGAGGCCGGCCCAAGGGGGCGCGTCATGGGGGGGAGTCCTACTAGGACTCCATTCCTAGTAGGATTCGCCCCCCCCCCCTTTCCTTCCAACGGAGAGGGGGAAAGGGGAAGGGAGAGAGAGGAAAGAGGGGGTCGCGCCCCCTCCCCTTTCCAATTCAGATTGGGGCAAGGGGGGCGCGTGCCTCCTCCCGTGGCCTGCCTGCTCTCCTCCACTATGGCCCATTAGGCCCATTAACTTTCCCGGGGGGTCCGATAACCTCCCGGTACTCCGATAAATCCCCGAACCTTATCGGAACCATTCCGATGTCAGTATATAACCTTCCAATATATCAATCTTTACCTATCGACCATTTCGAGACTCCTCGTCATGTATGTGATCTCATTCGGGACTCCAAACAACCTTCGGTTACCAAAACACATAACTCATAATACAAATCGTCATCGAACGTTAAGCGTGCGGACCCTACGGGTTCGAGAACTATGTAGACATGACCGAGACACATCTCCAGTCAATAACCAATAGCGGAACCTGGATACTCATATTGGCTCCTACATATTCTACGAAGATCTTTATCGGTCAAACCGCATAACAACATACATCATTCCCTTTGTCATCGGTATGTTACTTTCCCGAGATTCGATCGTCGGTATCATCATACCTAGTTCAATCTCGTTACCGTCAAGTCTCTTTACTCGTCTCATAATGCATCATCCCACAACTAATTCATTAGTCACATTGCTGCAAGTCTTATAGTGATGAGCATTGCCGAGAGGGCCCAGAGATACCTCTCCGATACACAGAGTTAAAAATCCTAATCTTGATCTATGCCAACTCAACAAACACCTTCGGAGACACCTGTAGAGCATCTTTATAATCACACAGTTACATTGTGACGTTTGATAGCACACAAAGTGTTCCTCCAGTATTCGGGAGTTGCATAATCTCATAGTCAGAGGAATGTGTATAAGTCATGAAGAAAGCAATAGCAATAAAACTAAACGATCATGATGCTAAGCTAACAGATGGGTCTTGTCCATCACATCATTCTCTAATGATGTGATCCCGTTCATCAAATGACAACACATGTCTATGGTTAGGAAACTTAACCATCTTTGATTAACAAGCTAGTCAAGTAGAGGCATACTAGGGACACTCTGTTTGTCTATGTATTCACACATGTATTAAGTTTCCGGTTAATACAATTCTAGCATCAATACTAAACATTTATCATGATATAAGGAAATATAAATAACAACTTTATTATTGCCTCTAGGCATATTTCCTTCATTTCCCTCAGTTAAGAACCAAGATATCAATCCAGTAGGAGAATCACACAAAGCCTCGTGAACAGCACCTCCACACACAAAAGCAATACGTGCACCCAACACAAACAAGAGGATTGTCAATCCCCTTGGCGGTTACTTGCAAGGATTAAATCTCGTAGTTGTAGATAGATAAATTGCAAAGATAAAATAAAAGAAAATAGAAAATTACAGCAAGGTATTTTTGTGTTTTTATATATGATATAAGTAGACCCAGGGGTCATAGTTTTCACTAGAGTCTTCTCTCTCGAGAATATAGCATACGGTGGGTGAACAAATTACTGTTAGGCAATTGATAGAAAAGCGCATAGTTATGAAAATATTCAAGGCAATGATCATGTATATAGTCATCACGTTCAAGACAAGTAGAACGACTCCTTCCTGCATCTATTATTATTACTCCACCTATCGACCGCTGTCCAGCATGCATCTAGGTAGTTAAGTATAAAACAGAGAAATGCCTTAAGCAAGATGACATGATGTAGACAAAGTAAACTCGTTTTACCCATAATGGCAACGATACAAATACATGTCTTGTCCCCTAATTTACACTGGGATATAGAGCAACGCAAGATTGAACCCATTACAAAGCACCTCTCCCACTGAAGATAAATCAATCTAGTTGGGCAAACCAAATGGATAGATCGGAGAGATATACAAAGTTACAAGAATCATGCATAATAAAGTTCAGAAAAGAATTCATTAATATTTAGAGCAAAAATCCACAATTCATCAGATCTCAACAAACATACCGCAAAAGAAGATTACATCAAATAGAACTCCAAGAACATCAAGGAGAACATTGTATTGAAGATCAAAGAGAGAGAATAAGTCACCTACCTACTAGCTATGGACCCCTACTATGGTGAACTACTCATGCATCATCGGAGGGTAACAAGGATGATGTAGAAGCCCTCCGTGATCGATTCCCCCTCTGGTAGAGTACCGAAAAAGGCCTCCGGATAGGATCTCGGAAGAACAAAAATTTGCGGCGGCGGAGAAAGTGTTTTGGGTGGCTCCCTGTTGGTTTCCTGATTTTAGAGAATTTATAGAGGTGGAATTAGGTCAGACGGAGCCACGAGGGGCCCACAAGGTAACAGGGTGCGCCCTGTTGCCTTGTCGTGTCCTAATTTGCCTTCTGATCTCCTCCCGAAGCTTCTTGGGTCTCTCTTATCTAGAAAAAAACAGGCAAAAACCAGCAACTTGCACTAGGGACTGGGTTAATAGGTTAGCCCTAGAAAATGGTATAAAATAGGATATAATTGCATATAAAACATCAAAATTGATACTATAATAACATGGAACAATAAAAAATTATATATACTTTGGAGAAGTATCCGTGTTAAGCCGGTTGTTAATCAACAACTAGAAGAAAATCTTGTGTTTTAGTTGAGAACATATTTTCCAAAGCCATTTGAGCATTGGGAGGACTGAATGAGATGTTGTTAAAAGGTTGTATACTTGAGATACCTTGTAATTCTACGAACCTCTAGGTAGTTGCCAGTCATCAGGAGTATCATTGAGAAATATGTCCTGAAGGAGGGCTTGTAGCTGTTGAAACTGGGAGAAAACTTCGTCAGGAAGTGGCAAATGGAAGTGAGAGGCCATGTCCTACAGACTACAAAGATCATGGAAAGATAAGTGTTATCATGTAGGGAAGGAATGTAGTTGTGGCCATTGTTGCAGAAAAGGTGTGCCACACCATTCATCATGCTAGAATTCAATAGTTTGCCAATTCTGCAAGGTGTAGGTAGCATGATTTTTGTATAGTTGCATGAGCTTCAGACAATCTTTCCACCAAAAGGAAGCATTTGACACATTCACAGACGGCAAGTGTCTTTGATAATAAGCTTCCCATATAAGTTTGACCCAGGGTGTGTCTACATGATTGAGAAATTTGTGCACCATTTTCATCAGCAGAAATTGATTCTGAGTGTAAATATTGATAATTACAAGCCCTCCTTGATCTTTTGGCCTGCATATCATATCCCAAGCTGCAAGAGATGGGTTTTTCTTTTACAAACCCTTTCCTCTCCAAAAGAGATGCCTTCTGTACTTGTCAAGCTGCTTGATAATGCCTTTGTATAATAAAAGACAACTCATAGCAAAAGTTGGTCGGTATGCCTTCGACGTGGCCCTCTCTGGAAATTCGGTTAAGTTCATTTAAATCCAGATTTTTTACCAAACTTTGACCAACCACCATTTCCAAACAAGAAGTCCAATTGAGTTGAAACTTTTTGCATTAGTTTTCTATTGAAACCCTTTACATTTTGGCAAATTTCATAATTTTATATTTTGTCTAAAATTTTTGAACAAAAGAAATGCCTTCTGTGACATTTCTTTTTGCTATTTGAAAATATTTTCAAAGGATAATAATTGTGTTGGTGAAGATCAGGACTACTGTGGCACTTCATTTGATCAAGGCAAGCCACATCACCCAGGGGTCTTTTCACAACAACATTCATCGGTTTTTGAATGTTTCAAGACAAAATGAGAGAAATCCAAACATATCCATGCCACTTTAATTTAGACAGTTGCTTTTATGGTTCTACGGGAAAAGGCTAGATACTTATGGTTTTTGCAAATCTAAGTCTCTTGAGATTTTCTATGTACAAGTCGATGTTCTAACTATGTCGTCTAATGTCTCCACATTGAGATTAGCAAAAAAGGATTTTGTCCCACTTTATAAATAGAGCAAAACCTCAAGCAATACAACAGTCTCAACCAAAATACAGAAGTCCTGAAGACAAAAAAAGGTACCGGAAATAAAACCTAAAACAGGGTACATGCTGGGGTCACCAGCTCAACAATAAACCCAACATACAACCATGACTCAAGGAGGATAAGTGCAATAGTCAGTTGAGTGTCCAAATCCTTGTAGTTCCTCGTCATGGCATCAGTGTATGTCTAATCAAGCCGCTTGCTCAGGGGCTCCATTGCTGCACAAAATCACATAATTTGTATATAGTGCCAGTGGCACGTGTGAGGTGAATATGTTCAATAATCGTATGTGGTCTACACTAAACTGAATGGAGTACCAATTGTTGTTCGAGGCGTGTGTGTATACGGTTGGGGAGGGTGCCAAAGAGGTTTTTACCCAACATGGGTGGCATAGTTTTGGTCTCATATGGCTTTACTATTGCCAACTTGTCGTTTTTATATACTCTGTCATGCCGTTTTTTTTGTTATGTGCATCTTAGTTATGCAGAGGCCGGGTGTCACTTATTATGCTTTGTATCCGCTTGATGATACATTCTAAAATAATAAAAGTGCCCTTTATCGTAAAAAAAGTAAGTTTATTTCTAGTGCACCACAACATCCATGTCAAAGTCCCAAAGTTCACCCATATCAACCTCCGGACCTGGCCATCGCAAGCGGAGATACGTTAGAGTTCAAGAAAGTTGGCACGACACCACCTGTATCCCCAGACTTCCTAACTCCAAAGAAACTGCACCGGGGCACAAGAAAAGAAAATGTGGTTGATCTCCTCATCTACCTCGCACAAGGGGCAGCGGCCATCCCCAGGGTCATTGCGCTTAAGAGCATCTACAATCGGACTTGGCAAATCTGAATCCCTATACGTCCGCGGACGCGCCCGGGCACGCCCGCGGCCGCATCTGAATGGGCCCTCATATTTTGCTCCCGGCATCCACATATCTCAAATCCAGACTCTTAAATCCATGCACGTCGATCATAAAAGCCAATGTCGCACGTAAATAACAAAATGTTGGTACCGACCATAGATAATGTTTACATAAAATTTATTTTAAGTGCACAAATCAAACATTAGCTCCTCGGTTTCTATTGTGGGTCCACATGTGCTCCACAACATCATTGTAGCTGTGTGTGCATCTGATGATCTCGAAGATTCTGATGCATCTGCAGAAAGTTCATAAGCTGAGTTGCATCTTGATCTTCTGGGATTTCAACTTGTTCTTCGGGTGCTTCAAAATCATTGGTTTGGGCTACACCATCACCCTCATGCTCGACAATCATATTGTGCAAAATAACAAAACATGTCATCAGCTGCCACAAAGTTTCTGATTCCCACATCATTGCAGCGCTACGCACAATTCTCCAATGAGCTTGAAGCACACCAAATGCCCTCTCCACATCCTTCCTAGCCGCTTCCTGCATTGTTGCAAAGTGGCTCTGTTTATTGCCATGTGCTTGGGATATGGTCTTCACAAACGCCACCCACTGAGGATAGATACCATCGGCAAGATAGTATCTCATGTTGTACTCTCGATCGTTGACGGTGTAGTTGCACGGCGGTGATTCCCCAAAGCCTCCTGAACACTGGAGATCGTTGAAGCACGTTGATGTCGTTGTGAGAACCCGGCATTCCAAAGAAAGCATGCTAAATCCATAAATCACGTGATGCCACCACTTCTAGTATAATGGTGACCTCTTTGGTGTGACCTTGATACATTTCCCGCAAATCTTTGAAACAATTCTTCCATTGACAATGCATGCAATCAATTGCTCCAAGCATTCATGGAAACCCCTTGCCTCTCCAATAGCTAACAACTTCTCCGTGTCCTGTGCATTTGGTTCTCTGAGATACTTAGGTCCAAACACCTCCACCACGGGACGGGCAAACTTGACAGTAGTGTTCGGGCACGTGCTCTCCCCCATCCTGACTATGCAGTACCAAGTGCAAGCATCCTCAGAGCAGCCGTGCACTTCTGCTTGGCAGAGAAAGAGAGTTTTCCGCGGCAATCCCTTGGGAGCTTGAAGTAGTCGCCGTGTGCCTCCACTCCCTCCACAATGCTCAAAAACAATGGTTTCCGCATGCGAAAACGGCGACGAAACCATGGATCATCAGGAAAAGCATGTGTGAGAGCAAAGTAGTCATTGTGCGGTAGCTTTGCTCCGGACACTCTGTCCCGGTTGATCACTCTTCTCCCTTTGATTGAGCCCTTGAAGTTGAGAATATGCTCCACTGGCCAGTCCATTTCCTCTTGCATGCTCATGAGCATGATCATGTCCACTTCTTCGTTCGAATACGAGGAATTGAAGAACTCATCTTGAATCATTTGATCATGCTCCGTCTGTCCATACTCCTCGTCCGATGAAACATCGGGATCCATCATTTTCCCTAATAAAATCACAAAAGCAAGGCGGAGCCAGAGAGTTGCCGGACATACCGCGGTGGCGTCCGGGCCGGCGACGACGTCCCCTATGGCGAGGATGGGAGAGAGAACTGCTCTACCAGAGCTGGTGGCGTAAAGGCTAGGAATGGTTGCGGAGCGTGCACGGCGGCGGAGTTGCGAGACGGACGACGCGGAGGAGGAAGAAGAGAGGAGATAGTAAATGGATCCGGCAGATCTTGGGAGTGGATTTGATGCAATTTGCGATGGGGTCGGGCTATCGAGTCCGACGTGGAGGGAGGGCCCAAGCGCCCCCATATCCGCCCCATATTTGGGTTGGATATGAAGGGTGTCAGTCAGTCCAGACGTTTGAGGCCCGTTTAAGGCGCCCGCCTGGGTCGAAATTTCATGACCGGATAGTGACAGGGGCCCACCGGAATATATGAGGTGGGTTTGAGATGCCCGACTGTAGATGCTTTAAGCATCTAGTCGCCTGATGGCAACCTACCACGGATCAGTTTCCAAAGGAAAATCTTAATACGGAGAGCTTCATGCAATATGACATAGATTTAAATGCTCTAGTGAATTGTGGCAAGCGTTTGGCGCAACAAAGGCAGTGGTCATATGCAATGGAGAATTTCAACAGCTAAAAACCATACTTTCCTCAACAGAATCTCATCATAACAAGTAGGTACAAAAGAATCCAAAACTTGTGAGGAAACAGTAGCACATTGCTGCATCGGGTACTTTTTATTCGTGCTAGCACATAGCTACAGCCTACAGAACATGCCATTGTGAAGCATGACTGGGTATGACAGTTCAGAAATGTTCTAGTTGTACAATGCTTTCCTCCTGAAAGCATCTCCGGCCGCGTCTCCAACAGGCCCCTCAGGTCATTTTTAGCGCCGGCACCCAGAACACGGCCCAGTTGCGTTTTCAGAAGCCCGTTTTTCGCCGATTTGAACTGAAACTGCCGCCGACAGACCCAGGCTGAACCCGACGGGCTGGGGGCGCCTGGGGGTTGGGAAACCGATTTTGGCGCGAACGGGAATAAGCCCGCCGAGTCATCGACACGCCGCTTCGTCATCTTCATCGTCTCGGTTCCCGCGGGAATCAATGCCAAGGGTCCCGCACTGCTGCGCCGGTCAGCCTCCATTGATGCCTCACGGGCGGCGCACTGAAGGCGCCACGACGCATGTCCCGCCCGCTCCTGCCACGCGTCGTCCGGCATGCAGGTTCTCACCGCCCCGATTCGGCTATAAAAGCCGACCTCCCCGCCGGTGAACGCCACAGTCGCCACAACTCGCCTTCTCTCCCCTCGTCTCACCACAGAAGCCACTCTCCCCCCTCTTCCCGCGCCGACGAGCAATGGCTGAGCGGTACCCGGCGACTCCGCGGCGGCGAACGGCTTCGGCCGACGCCATCTACACGAGGACGAGGCGCGCCTCCTCTACAAGGCCGACTATCCGGTGCCCCCAGACCTGCGGGTTCCGTGATCGTGGAAGTTGAGCCCTTGGCGTCCGGTACCCAGTGCCCACCGGCGCCGAACGGCGGGCCGAGATCGTCCGCGCTCGTCGCTGTCGGAGGCGCAGCGAAACGAGCCGAGGTACGCCGCCAACAGCCACACGCTGTGGACGATGTACTTCGAGCGCCGCCGTGAAAACCAGATCGCCTCCGCCAAAGGCATCATCCCCGCGGCCGCCTCAACGCCGACAGGCGGCGCGAGTGGTGGGGCGTGCCCGGCCGCACCCTCGAGGCCGTCCTCGACCACATCGAGACCGGCAACACGCCGCGCCTCGAGTACCCACCGCGTCCGTCCTTCTCTCGCCGGTGTGGCAGCTCCTGAACGCCGCGACGAATGGATGCGGTGACCTCCTCATCGTCGGGCTCGGGCTCGCTCTCCTCCGGGTCGCCGGTGCTCCGCCCGTCGAGCCGGAGCTGGAGGAGACGCCGAAGCGCGGCGCTGCACCCGCAGCAGCGCCCTCGTCATCAACGAGGGCGGCCGCCCCTCCCTGTGTTCCCTCAGCCTAGTCCGGCCGAAGACCGAGTCGGGGCTGCCCCCCGTGAAGCCAGAGCACGCGGAGATGGCCGCCGTCGACGAGACCGCCCTCAAGTGGGCGAAGGCGGACTACGCCATAGCGGTGGCGCGCGGCGCTGAGCCTACGCGGAGATCACGGCCCGGCGCCGCGGACGCGAGGAGGGCGTCATCATCGTCCTCGATAGTGATGAGGAGGACGAGGTCGGGCCGTCCAACCCCCCGCGCGTCGGCGACCTTGGTCGAAGTGCGATAGGGGACGGCGGCGGCTCCGGCAGGACGCAGGGCGGCGACGACGACGGCGGCGGCGGCGACTACACCCAGTTCTACAGGCTCCTCGGCATGTAGAAGGCGGGCGGCGGCCGCGGCGTAGTAGGGCTAGGCGTAGTTTTAGCCGTAGTTTGTATGTTTGTCTGTTTTTTGTACAAATTTCAATGAAAAACCACCGAATTTGTACCAGATTCGTATCAGATCGCCGAGTTTGCGCGATTTTAGAGGCGACCTGGGAACGACGACTGGGAACGCAATCGCTCCCACGCCGAAAGCAAACCCCGATTCGGCCTCAGACGGCACTTTTTCGCCGTCCTCGGGGGCCGAACGGTTGGAGATGCTTTGAGTTCCTCAGCTCTTGTACATGTACATGCCCATGTTGTAATTACCGATCAGCTGAATTTGTTGCTAACATATGCTTCAGTTTCTATGAACGAGGGAACAGCATATGCTTCGATCTTGCGACCGACGATGACATTGCAGCTGCATGCATACGTACGTGCATGTGGCATCTCCGAGTTAAAAGTTAGTAAAACCAATGCACGACGCGTATTGCCGTGAGGAAGGGAGAGATCTTGCAGACAAGACAAGATCGATCATTAAGGGTGGCTTCACATGACACGGAATTAAACACAAAGCCTAGATTAATGCAACGTCAATCATTAAACAAGTACAGCCGGTGCTGCCACCACTTGGCCATATGCGCGCGGCAGCAGCTTCTTCCAGTCCGTTCAAGATTTGCGTTGTCCAACCCCCACGTTCATGCATGTGTTTTAAAATCCAACACCCCCACACACATTAGTACTAGTATTACTATCTCACTAGCTAGCTACCTAGCCATGCAGGCTAAGCTTGCAGGGCACAAAATAATCTCTCTCGCACACACACGTATGACAGCAGTGGGATTCTCTGGTCGATGATGGAATAAGAAGCATCCTACACCCATGTGCCACATCAATGCCTGCATACCTGCATATTCTAGTGCAAGCACGACGTAGAGACGAAAAGGCATTGGTTTATTTTATTTTATTAGTGATGAGTGTATGTGTGCATTATGTATACAATGGAGTGTGCCCATCTGCACCTTGCATTTGCATGTGCACTAGCTGCCTGTGTCAGCTGGCCCGAGCTAGAACAGTTAATACACCGATGCACATCAGTGAGCTCTACGTTTTAACAAGTTGCTAAATTCAAAATTAAGCTTGGGTGATCAACGGTGTCGGCCACTCGACCGTGGCATGGCTGTCAAACAAATGCGTCATGGGTTTTTCTGCAAACCCGTACGTGTGAAACCCGAGATCGTGTCATGCACAGACAGTTATTGCATTAAGCTGATATGATCAACTCACTCTTCTTCACACATCCAAGCATATTTTTCTCTACTTGATTATAATTTGAGAGGGAGATGAGACAAATTAAGATCTATGGAGAGTTTTTTTAAGGGTAGCGCGTGACAGCTAGCATCGCTGTCATTTTCTGCTATTACATATATACGATCTAAAGGATATGCGTGCAAAAGCTATATTTTGTGTGTACAACTTTGACCCGTACGTGCATGTTTATCCTTACAAGCTACAGCGATTGAGAGCGAGATTATCTTAGCGTTACTTAGTTATATAGGCGTACGTCAGCATGGATATGCTTATATCATCAGCCAAAAAATATGTACGTGGTTGTTATTTCGCAAAGTGAGCTGTGCATGAAGGCGTAGCTCCCCCAATTGGATGTCTACACTGGTTGATCATTACTTAATCTCATCTCCCTTGCACGAGTAGGATCGAAGCTTCATTAAGCCTGAATGTGAACACCACCATCCTGGTTTGCTACTGCTGTAATACAGCAGTAGGCAGTTACCATGAGCAATCAAAACCTGAAAAAGAAAAGATCATGAGAAGTTACAAGTTAATTTACCTTCTTTCGCGGGGAGCAAGTTATTAGTTTAACGTATATCTAGTTTGATCGAACTAATGAGGACATCATATTTTCTGAACTTCAGAGCTGCAGCCAGTAGCCTAGCTAGTATTAGCAGAGTATACACTCTATTAGGCAACTGTAGTTTACTCTTGTAGATGAACTAGCCACGTAGATTAATTGTACACTCTGTTCAATAATATAAAGATTATCCTGGTTGCTAGTACTTGCTAGTTGGTAGGGAGTATCAAGTTAACTAGTCCGGCCCAACAGCGAGTGGGGTACATGATCTACATTTCCGTCCATGCGTCAACGTCCGTGCTCGGATCTCATATATATACACGCCAGCAATACGTGTTGTCATGTCGACTTGATTCTTCGAACTTAAGATGCGAGTGATGAGGGGCAAAAATTTAAGTCCTGTACGTAAATAAACTACACTCCAACTGCAAGTATACAACTCGGGGGCAAATATGTATATGAACGTAGCTAAAAATACTCCCTCTGTAAACAAATGTATTAGTAACATAAAATGTCTTACATTTGTTCATATAGCTAGAACTAAAGCACTAAACTAGGATGTGAATCAGGACGACTAAGTCTCTAACGATGAGCTTCGGGGGTGTGTGTGAGTACACCGGGAAGCATGCACGTGGATTTCAGCGGAGATCACCTTTGCTTCGACTCAAACCCCCGTAATTCCAGCTCCTCGGCCTGAGGCTCGGATTGTTTAAATTGTTGACCACCGGGGAGAAACAGCGGAGCGGTCAAAGAAAGAGTCTCCACCAAGTGTAGATGCTTTTTTCCGGCCCATACTCCCGAAGACCTCCAGATTCTCGGCCTAGAGTGTGGACATGGCTAGCGGAGGTCACTGCGGCAAATTGTCTTCGCTTCGCACACGGAATGGGCTAGCCCATTTTGACGTATTACACAGTTTCTCATCCGGTTTTGGGAACATACCAGAAGATTCTAGACCTAGTATCTTCTCTTTTATTGGTTTTTTGGATTTTTAAAGTTTTTTTGCTTTTTCTGTTTCTTCTGCTTTTTGTATTTTTCGAAAGTTCCAAAAATTCTAAGATTTTTAAAAAATGTTCATGTTGTCAAAATGTGTTTCTGGTTTTCAAAACTGTTCATAACTTTCAAAAGTTATTCATATTTTTCAAAAAACTATACAATTTTAATAATTGTTCGTGATTTTCAAAAAACTTTCACAATTTTTAGAATGTGTTAGTGTTTTTATGAAAAATGTTTGCAAAATTTTAAAAATTGGTTGCTACAGTAACCGACTTGATACGATGCGTCTGCTGCAGTACACCACAGAAAACCGGCCCACTGTAGTGCTTCTATTGGAAAATGTTCATCTTTTGGCTTTTTCCTTTTTTTGTTTATTTCATAATTCATAGATTGCAATAAATTTCAAAATCTTCAAATATAGTTCATAATTTCAAAAAATGAAATTAAAAAAATTGTGTTCATATTTTTAATTTTTGTTTTTCGTTTTTAAAAGATATTCAGAATTTTAAAATTGTTAAGTGTTCAAAAATAAATCAAAATCTTCAAACATTGTTCATAAATTCTTAAAAATATGTTTTTTGAACTTTTTCACGTTTTTTAAAAGTAAATCATTTTTTTCTAAAAAGTGATCACTTTAAAAAAACAGAATTTTTTGAAAATTGTTCATAGTTTTCTAGAAATATTTGATAACTTTAAACAATGTTCATAATTTTTAGAAATTGTTTGTGTTTTCAGAAAATATTCACAAACTTAAGAAAATTGGGTGTTTGCACTACTTTGACCCGTATGTGCATGCTTATCCTTACAAGCTACAGCGATTGAGCGCAATATTATCTTAGCGTTATTTATGTTAAACGTACGTCAGCCTAGATATGCTTAGGCTGGTCATAGTGATGAGTAACTTAGACTAGTGTCATGCATATGAGACTAGTCTAAGTTACTACCTTCGTAATGCAAAGTAACATAATAGAAGTAACATAGATGATTTCATTTATTAGCTCGTAGACTCATCTTGTCTTGGAAAGCGCTATGTTACAGTAACATATTATGTTACCATCTCTCATTAATTACTTGCCACATAAGCAGAATTTCTCGAAGTGCGCTATGTTACTAGCTAAGTTACTCCCACTATGACTAGCCTTATATCATCGCCCAAATATAGTTATTATTTCGCAAAGTGAGCTGTGCATGAAGGCGCAGTTCCCCCCATTGGCTGCCTACATTGGCTGATCATCATTATTTAATCTCATCTACATTTTGCATGAGTTGGACGTTAGAGGCTTCATTAAGCCTGAATGTGAACATCACCATCCGCGTAGCTACCTCTACCATACAGGAGCATGCAAGATGATGTAAAGTTACAAGTTTCTCGAATGATTTGATGATTGCTGACCACCCTGCCATGAGGTAAGTTTCAAGTTGATTTACCTTTTTTTAGCAGGGAGCAGATTTTTTTTTTTTGAGTTAGTTTAACGGTTTTGACCTAGTTGTAGTCGTGCAAAGGCGTTGTAGCCATCTTGGGGTTGTTTTCCTTCTATATTCCTGATACGCCCACCTTGGACGTATGCTCGAAAAAAATATTTTCTGAACTTCAGATCCGTAGCTGCTAGTCTAGTACTAGTAGTACTGTAGTGGATGAGCTAGCTAGCTCGGTACTAGCCGGCTTAATTATCCAACTGTAGTTTACTCTTGTCGATGAACTAGGTATACGTACATAAATCATGCACTCTGTTCAATAATATATAGGTTAGGGAGTATCAAGTTAACTAGTCCGGTCCAACAGGGAATGGGGTACATGATGTATGTTTTGGTCCATGCGTAAACGTCCGTGCTCGGGTCACATTATACATGCCATGTCGACTTGACTCGTGGAACTTAATATGCCAATGATAAAGCTAGAAACTGAGTCTTGTAACGTAAATAAACTACACTACATGTGCGTGCGTGCGCGCGCGTACGTGCGTGCGCGTGTGTGTGCGCGTGCGCGCGCACATAGCTAAAGAAAAAGGTAATAATCATACTAAGAGAGTGCTTGGATACGTTTTAGTCCCATGATTAAAAGTAGTGGGACTAAAACTTGCTAGCCTCACCCATGCTTGGATACAAATACTAAATAGACTAAAATGAGTCAATGAACATTTATTATCCTCCAATCCCGAACTCGCATGTGTTAAAGGAGAGGAGTTAAATGAGGAGAGAGAGGACTAATTCATATTTTAGTAGGGTTCCCCTGACTAAAACGTTTTAGTCTCAAGACTAGTTCTAGCCTCTCTTTAGTCAGGGGTGATTGGAACTTTAGCCTCTAAAAGAGACTAGTTTTAGTCAGACTAAAAATAGTCCCTTGGATCCAAGCATGGCCTAAAGCACCAAGGGATGGTTCTTTTGGGGCTTATGGTTTCTGTCAAAATAAGTTGCTCCTTATCCAGTTTATTTCGACGGTCCACTAATTTTATTACAAAAAGGCTTTCGCCCCGCTTTATAAATAAAGCAAACCACCGCAGCCACAGAGTACCGCAAATGTTCACCCACGCACACACAGAGAGTCACACCACAAATAGTACTAGGGGGTTCTGCTGAGGGCACAACTCAACAAGCCCTGATAACAAAAAACAAAGGCGGAAGATCCGCAACAGCAGCTAAAAAGCTAATCTGGCTCAGGTGGTGGAGGAGGAAGCGGCGGCGCCAAGCGGAGAACCATCGAGGGGAGGTCGGCGATGATGGAGTTGATGGCGTCCCGGTCCTGAAGGCGGCTAAGCGGCCGCTAGAGCTGCAAGTATCCACACATTTTGTAAACAGCGTCAGTGGCACGTCGAAGAGGGACACGTTGGATGACAAGCTTATTACGCACGATCCAAAGCGTCCATGCAAGGACCCCAATGAGCATCCACCTAATGTGGTGGCCCGAAGGGGGGACGGCCTGCACCTCCGCGAGGAGGTCGGGGAAGTTGGTGTTGCACCAGTTGCCACCAATAACCTCACGGAGGCAACCCCAAAGGAACTAGGCGGCAATGCACGAGAAGAAGATGTGATTTGAGGTTTCCCGAGTTCCGCATAGGGGGCAAATCCCATCGCCCGGGCCTTGCTGTTTCAGCACCTCCACGCCGGTGGGGAGCCGGCTGCGGATCCATTGCCACAAGAAGATTCTAATCTTTAGTGGCAAACGGATAGCCCAGACCGTCTCAAAGATAGCTGGGCCAGGGGAGGGGGCAATGGCTTGGTATAGGGATTTCGTGGAGAACCGGCCCAAGGGTTCGAGGCGCCAGGACAAGCGGTCGTGGGGCTATGTCAAATCTGGCTCGTGGAAAGCAACGACGTCTAGAAGCTCATGCCAGGCAGCGATTTCGGGGGCCCGAATGGCCTCCGGAAGGCGAGAGGCCCTAAGTCAATAAGGGCCATCTCGACATAAATCCTAGGCTCCACCGCAATGGAGAAAAGATCCGGGAACCTGGCAGCGAAGGGGGAGTCCCCAGCCCAGCGGTCGAACCAAAACAGCGTGTGCGTCCCAGAACCAACCGAGATGGAGGTCCCGATGCGCAGGACCGGGAGCAGCTGAATGACGGACTACCAGAACTGGGAACCACCCGATCGGATGCAGAAGGCGAGGGGTTGGACGTGCAAATATTTGCTCCGGATGATTTGCAGCCACGGGCCACCCTCGCCATTCGCAATGCGCCAAAGCCACCTCGTGAGGAGGGCCAGGTTCATACGCTTGGAGGACATGCTACCGAGTCCGCCTTGGGCCCTAGGTTTGCAGATGTCGGTCCAGCGGACCATATGGTATTTCTGCTTCTCTCCCTTGCCGGCCCAGTAGAAACGAGCCTGGACCGAACCAATCTCATGATGTAGCGTTTCGGGCAGGCTGTAGAAACTCATGATGAACAAAAGGAGGCTGGACAGAGACGAGTTGATAAGAATCGTCCTGGCTGCCTTAGACAGCCAGCGGCCCTGCCAGGGCTCGATACGGTGCTGAAGCTTGAGAACCGAGGGCCTCGGATCCGCCACAGAGAGGCGGGAGTCGCTAATGGGGATCCCCAGGTAAGTGGTTGGGAATGACCCAAGCCGACAATTAAGTCGGTTAGCAATATCCTGGCTATCGGAAGGGGAGTAGCCAAGAACCATCACCTCGCTCTTATCCAAGTTTATTTTGAGACCCGGCAGATGCTGCAAACACAGCAGCAGGAACTTTAGGTTCGAGATCTCGGCCTCCGAGCCTTGCACCATGATAATGGTGTCGTCGGCGTATTGGAGGAGGAAGACTCCTCCGCTCTCCACCAGGTGCGACACTATGCCCTGAATGTGGCCGGCGGT
This sequence comes from Aegilops bicornis, assembly GCA_021605145.1. Lineage (NCBI taxonomy): Eukaryota > Viridiplantae > Streptophyta > Magnoliopsida > Poales > Poaceae > Aegilops > Aegilops bicornis. Next base: position 522,845,690 of record CM038674.1, read on the forward strand.
CTTAGCCCGATCAAGAATGGCTGCCAGCGCGTCAACCACCATGTTGAACAAAAATGGGGAAAACGCCCCTGCCTAACCCCACATAAGGTGGGGAAATAGGGCCTGATCTCGCCATTAATGTTCACCGTGGTGCGCCCAAAGGACACCATCTGCATGACTCGAGTGACCCAGCGATCGTCGAACCCTTTCCTGAGCAACACTTCGCGCAGGAAGGACCAACTGACCGTGTCGTGTGCCTTGTGGAAGTCGATTTTGAGGAAGACCACTTTGAGGTTTTTGGACCGGACCTCCTGTAGCACTTCATGGAAGACGAGGACTCCATCCAGGATATATCGGCCTTGAATGAAGGCGGACTGACCCGGGTGGGTGATGCGATCAGCCAAAGGGACCACCCTATTGGCGTACCCCCTTGCCAGGATGCGGAAGATCACGTTGATCACGGTGATCGAGCGAAATTGACGAATGTCCGAAGCGCCAGGCACCTTGGGAATCAAGGTGATGATCTCGTAGTTAAGGCGATGGAGATCAATGGTGCATGTATAAAACTCCTCGGAGAGGGCCATGATCTCCGGTTTTATGGTCGTCTAGAAGGTCAGGAAGAACTTCACGGGTAGACCGTCCGGACCAGGAGCGGATGAAGAATTCATCCCTTTAATCGCCAGCCAAACTTCCTCCTCAGAGATAGGGGCCGTGAGGGCCACATTCTCAGCGGCCGAGATGCTTTGGGGGCCCGACCAGAAGTCGGGGGCGAGGGCTAGGCCCCCCTAGGGGGCGGAGAAGAGGGCTTTATAGAAGCCGTCTACATGAGCACGAATGTCATTCAGACGCTGCAAGAGGGACTCCCCATCCCATAGCAGGGGGATGGTATTGCATCGCCTACGGCCATTGGCGATGGCCTGGAAGTAGGCTGTATTGGTGTCACCCTTGAGGACCCACTTTTGGGTTCCCCGAAGTCGCCAATATGCCTCCTCGTCCGTATAGATGACCGTAAGCTGGTCCTCAAGATCGTATCTGAGCATCCACTCATCGACGGATAGGCCCATCGAGTCAGCCTGGAAGTCCAGCGCCTGGATGGATGCAAGGAAGGCCTTCTTGCAATCCCGAAGGTCCAGCCCGAGGTTTGCGCCCCAGCTGAGGGAGTCCCGGACTAGGGGGTGTCCGGATAGCCGGACTATCGTCACGGCCGGACTCCAAGACTATGAAGATACAAGATTGAAGACACCGTCCCGTGCCCGGATGGGACTTTCCTTGGCGTGGAAGGCAAGCTTGGCGATACGGATATGTAGATCTCCTACCATTGTAACCGACTCTGTGTAACCCTAACCTATCCGGTGTCTATATAAACCGGAGGGTTTTAGTCCGTGGGGACGAACAACAATCATACCATAGGCTAGCTTCTAGGGTTTAGCCTCCTTGATCTCGTGGTAGATCTACTCTTGTACTACCCATATCATCAATATTAATCAAGCAGGAGTAGGGTATTACCTCCATCGAGAGGGCCCGAACACAGGTAAAAACATCGTGTCCCTTGTCTCCTGTTACCATCCGCCTAGACGCATGATTCGGGACCCCTACCCGAGATCCGCGGTTTTGACACCGACATTGGTGCTTTCATTGAGAGTTCCTCTGTAGTCACCGATAGGCCCGATGGCTCCTTCGATCATCAACAACGACGCGGTCTAGGGTGAGACTTTTCTCCCGGACAGATCTTCGTGTTCGGCGGCTTTACTGCTGCGGGCCAATTAAGCAGCCATCTGGAGCAGATCGAAAGCTACGCCCCTGGCCATCAGGTCAGATTTGGAAGTTTAAACTATACGGCCGATATCCGTGGAGACTTGATCTTCGACGGATTCGAGCCGCAGCCAAGCGCGCCGCACTGTCTCGATGGGCATGATCTAGCTCTGCAGCCGAACAATGCCCTGGAGGCCGCACCAGTATCCGCTCCGACCCTTAATCCGGAGCCGGATTCCCCGATCGAGGACGAGTGGTTGGACACCGCCTGGGGCTACAATCTCTACGGCGATCGAGCGAACTCCATCCTCGCTGCGAAGACCTCGACTCTGTGGTGCGGACTCCTCTCCGGACTCCGAACCCTCCGCGCCCGCCAATCGAATCCGATTGGGCGCCGGTCATGGAGTTCATCGCCACAGACATCTTTCAACACTCGCCCTTTGGCGACATCCTGAATTCACTAAAGTCTCTCTCTTTATCCGGAGAGCTTGGCCAGACTACGGACAGGAAGGTTGGGATGCGGACGACGAAGAAATTCAACGCCCACCCACCACCCACTTTGTAGCCACCGCCGATGATTTAACCGACATGCTAGACTACGACTCCGAAGACATCGACGGTATGGACGACGATGCCGGAGACGACCAAGACCCAGCGCCTACAGGGCACTGGAAGACCACCTCGGCATATGACATATATATGGTGGACATCCCAAAAGATGGGAACGGCGATGGAACAACGGAGGATGACCCCTCCAAGAAACAGCCGAAGCACCGACGTCAGCGACGCCGCTCTAAATCCCGCCACAATAAAAACAGTGATTCCGACACAGGAGATAATAACACCCCGGACAGTGCCGGAGAGAAACCCCTCCAGCAGGACTCAGCGCAGGAGGAGGGAGAAGCAAGCCCGCACGACGACAAAGGCAGAAAAGAGGTTGAGGACGATAATTATGCGCCTCCTCCGAAGATGAGGCAAGCCTCGATTTACGACGAGTTTGTCGTGCTGAGGATCCCAACAGGAAGCGTTTCAAACGCAGGCTTATAGCCACGGCAAGCAGCCTCAAGAAAAGCAGCAACAGCTTAGAGCTGACCAAGACCTGCTAGGCGGCGGATGGATCAAGTCCTTGCAGCCGAAGAGTATGAACTCGAACGCCCCTCCAAAGGCTACCCCAAACGCAGGCCGTTGCCTCGACTAGAGGAGAAAGCACCCAAGTCACCAGCGCACGACATGGCAGATCGGCCACCCCGTGGCCACGATAGAGAGGCCTCTAGACCCTCCGCTCAAGCCACACCCCGACGCCGCTCAAAAAGTACCAAGGCACGGGAAAATGCGCCGGACTTGCGAGATATATTGGAGGATGAGGCAAAACATACAAGATCGATCTACGGATCGCGTGGGCGCCCAGCAATGCGGGATGATTACCGCCACGCCCGGACACAAAGAAACCGCCGGGCGAACACGATGAGACAAAGCTCATATGAGCTACGCCGTGATATAGCCCAATCTGAGGCGCCAAGACACGCACTATGCTTCACAGATGAAGTAATGGATCATCAAATCCCCGAGGGCTTCAAGCCCGTAAACATCGAATCATACGATGGTACCTCAGATCCCGCTGATGCGGATCGAGGATTATCTCCTCCATATCCACATGGCCCGTGGTGATGATCTACATGCCATCAAATACCTCCCACTCAAGCTTAAAGGACCAGCTCGACATCGACTCAATAGCTTACGGCCAGAATCAATTGGTTGTTGGGAGGACACGGAAGCCGCATTCCTTGATAACTTCCAGGGCACATATGTGCGACCACCGGACATCGATGACCTTAGCCACATAATTCAGCAGGGAAGAATCGCCGGACAATTACGGACTCGGTTCCTAACAAAGAAAAATCAAATCGTTGACTGTCCGGATGCAGAGGCCCTTGCAGCCTTCAAACATAACATCCGCGACGAGTGGCTTGCCCGGCACCTAGGACAGGAAAGGCCGAAATCTATGGCAGCCCGCACAACCCTCATGAATCGCTTTTGTGCGGGAGAGGACAGCTGGCTAGCTCGAAGCAACAACTTGGCCAAACATCCTGATAGTCCGGATACCAAGGACAGCAATGGCAGGTCGCGTCGCAACAAGAACAAGCCCCACATTAACGGCGATAGTACTGAAGATACGGCCGTCAATGCCGGATTCAGAGGCTCTAAACCCGGTTAGCGGAGGAAGCCATTCAAAACAAATACCCAGGGCCCGTCCAACTTGGACCGCATACTCGATCGCTTCTGCCAAATACATGGCACCCCCAAAAAACCAGCCAATCACACCAACAGGGATTGTTGGGTGTTCAAGCAAGCAGGCAAGTTAAGTGCCGAACTCAATGACAAGGGGCTTCATAGCGATGACGAGGAAGAGCCCCGGTCGCCGAACAATAGAAGACAGAAGTGTTTTCCCACACAAGTGCGGACGGTGAACATGATATACGCAACCCACATACCCAAAAGGGAGCGGAAGCATGCACTACGGGACGTCTATGCGATGGAGCAGTCGCCCCAAAGTTCAACCCATGGTCTTCTGCCCGATCACCTTTGATCAAGGGACCACCCCACTAGCATTCACACGGCGGCTTACCGCATTGGTTCTTGACCCAATTATTGACGGATTTCACCACACCGAGTCCCGATGGACGGGGTAGCAGCTGAACCTGCTTTATCAGGATATGATGCACAAAATGGGCATAGACCCTCAAGGATTAAACCTACAAAGACGACCTTTAAAGGCGTCATACCGGGTGTAGAGGCCAACTGCATGACAGCTCAGTCACACTCGAAGTGGTCTTCGTATCTCCGGATAACTTCGAAGCGAAGAGTTAATCTTCGACATCGTCCCCATTCCGCAGCGGCTATCATGCACTTTGCTCGGACGAACCGCATTTGCAAAGTTCAATGCGGTGCCGCACCACGCATACCTCAAGCTCAAGATGCCAGCCCTCGAGGAGTAATCACGGTCAATGGAAACACCGAACGCTCTCTCCGAACGGAGGAGCACACGGCGGCCCTCGCGGTGGAGGTGCAAAGCAGCCTCTCACGGCAATTCTCGAGTCCGGCCACTAAGCGTCCGGACACCGCCAAGCGCGCCCGGAGTAACCTGCAACAAGACCACAGCACGATTCAAGCACGAGTAGCAATCCGCCCCAACCCCAGCCCTCGCGAAATTGCGATGCTAGTATTACGCCAGACATAATTACGCCCGAGATACCATGGGCATATGGGGAAGGAGCAAGACAACGGCACGCCAAGAATGCGGCTCGACCGCACTGTGGCTACCGTTTGTGTCATTTCCTTTTTCCTTTCTTTTTCTTCCTTTTTTACTTTCAGGACTCCGTCTTTGAGAAGTCATGTCCGGCACTTGAATCGCCGTACTCACGATGCATGCAACAGCCGTGGAAGTGGAAATCCACGCCGAGTGTTCAGTGGTCTCTCTTACGAGCATTATACCTGTTTTACATATCATCAAGCAGCTTACCCTCGGAGGGGACATGTCGATAGTCCCATCCCTTGCTTATCGCACTATTTGTATCGTTCTGCTTCCATTGCAGTACCTTTTTGAATAAACAATACACAGCTTTTGCTTATTATTTCTCTACTTCCTTTATATATACATGTGTTCATTTCATGACATTTTGCAACCGTACACTTTGGTACGGCCAATACACCAGGGGCTTAAGTATCCCAAAATTATGGTGTGATAAGTCCGAACACTTTCACAAGTGCGGCACCCCGAACTTATAGCATTATATGAATTGGCTCGTCTTGGGTCAATAGTTGGGTTTGCCCGGCTCCCGTGTTTTGGTACCTTACGTTCCGCTATATCGGCTAAGGTAGCACCGGAGAACCATCGCGATTGTGCCTCAGTTATGCTGGGTCGAGCACCTCGATGGAGAAAGCTAAAACTGACCATCATGATAGGGCGAGAGCCAGTCGCTGTTCGAGAGGTTTTTTCAGGTCCCTAAAGACTTATGCTGCTTAGAGCGAGGAACCGGAATTGTCCGGCAAAGGCGTGGATAGCGCCCCAAACTCGGTCTTCCGAATACTAGGGGCTTCGCCGAAATTTAAAATTATAGAATTATATGGCTAAGTGAGAGTGTTCAAGCACTATAAGTCCGTTGCCTTGTTCGTTGTGTTGAGCGCCTCCTAGATGGACCCAAGAATGGGAACAGGAGTGCTCAAGTTTATCTCGAACACCCCAAAGACTCGTGGCATGGGGGCTGAAGCCAACGACTTGCCATCTCTCAAATTTGATAAACGGCCGCACAGAAGGTAATATTTTAAATTAATAAGCGTTGCTTAGCGCATATGAACAAGTTTTCAGCATACAGGATAACAAATGCGAGTTTATTCAAAAATTACATATCTGGAGCACTCATCCGCTATTCGGCGGGCACCCTTTAGGAGGCCCTCATAGTACATTTCGGGCGTGCGATGCTCATGGCCCTTCGTGGTCTGGCCCATCACAAGCCTCTCCGCATCCAGCTTGCCCCAGTGCACTTTTAGCACGGCAAGGGCCCGATTTAACACCTTCAATGCAGACGGAGCGCTTGATGACTTCTGTCATGGACAGGCATCCACCGCCGCTGCACCAAGCGAAGTAGCTCCGGGCATGGCCTCCAATGGCCACAGCCGCGCTATAAGGCCCTTCATGGCCTGTTCGGCGACCTTATGGAGCTCGACCAGCTGCTTCAGCTGGTCGCTCAGGGGCACCGGATGGTTGGCTTCTGCATACTGAGACCAGAACACCTTCTCCATGGAGCTCCCCTCCTGGGTGCGGTAGAATGCGGCAGCGTCAGACGCACTACGGGGCAAATCTGCGAATGCTCCTGGAGAGCTCCGAATCCGGGTAAGTAATAGGTAATTCACTTTCACATGCTTGCTTTGCATAAAGAATGCCTTACCCGCCGCTATCTTCTTTAAAGACTCAATTTCTTGGAGGGATTTTTCGGCCTCGGCCTTAGCAGCTTTGGCACTCTCAAGAGCCGAGGCCAGCTCGGACTCTCGAGTCTTCGAGTCACGCTCCAAACTCTCGTGTTTTTCCACGAGAGCTTGGAGCTCTTGCGTACCTTGGCCAGCTGCGCCTCCCCCTTCTCTCGCTCGGTGTGTTCCGCAGCCGCTTTGTTTTCGGCCACGGACACCGCTTCCTTCAGGGTCGCCACCTCATTCGTGGCCCATGCAGTACCCAAGTTATTCCTGTTATTTTTTGCAACCAAAACCTTTTCCATAAGGTATTTCTTTAATAAGGTATTACTTACCTTCCTTGTCCTCGAGCTCCTTCTTGGCTTGTCCGAGCTCGTTCTCGGACCGCTTCGAGGTTACGCTTCAATGCATTGACCTCCGCAGTCAGTGCGGTAGAGGTCAGCAGCGCAGCCTGCATTCCCATATTGACATACTTATGTTAGACTCCTGCGTATATCTTTTTAGATCCTTAGTCCGGCTTTTCTTCCCTTCTTGGACCCTCCGGCCTCCCCAGCTGGGGCGGCCTTCCTTTTCTTCTCCTCCCCCGCTGGGGGAGGAGCTTCTTCTTCTTCCTCCTCATCTTCGTGAGAAGATCCCGCTTGAATCGACAAAGACATGGCGTTGGGAGCTCCTTCGAGTTCCGTGACCTCCTTCTTGGCCTTCTTCTCCAAAGACCACGTGACGGCGCCGAGCCAGCAGCCCGTCAATTGGGCGTCAGCTGGGTCTTCGGCAAGGGGCCGACAGTTAATCTGTCCGGACGTCTTCACCCGATCTGTCAAAGATTAGGGAGTTTTAGATCCCACGTAGAGTCAATCTATGAAAAAAGAGTCCCGTAAAGGGTAAAATAACTTACCTCGCCGATTTGGACGCTGCGAAATGTATCCGCGATCTTTGGTAGCGGATCTTTGGGCTTCAGCGCCTTGAACAGCACCTTTCTGCATCTTCGCACGTAGTGTCGAAGAGCCGTTTCAAGGTTTGGTGCTGTGCCGGATCGAACTCCCACAAGTTAAAGGCCCTTTGTTGGCATGGGAGAATCCGGCGGATGAGCATCACCTGGATTACGTCGACAAGCCTAAGATTCTTGGCCACCAGGTTTCGGACGCATGTTTGAAGTCCGGATGTCTCTTCCAAATTCCCCCACGTCAGGCCCGTCTCTTTCCATGACGAGAGCCGTGTGGGGAAGCCAGATATGAATTCGGGGGCCGCCACCCATTTGGTGTTGCGGGGCTCGGTGATGTAGAACCACCCCGATTGCCACCCCTTTATTGTCTCCACGAAGGCGCCTTCGAGCCATGGGACTTTGGCCATCTTGCCAACCATGTCGCCTCAAGACTCGCTTGACGGTCGCCCACTACCTTCGGCCGGACGTTGAAGATCTTCAGCCATAAGCGAAGTGGGGCTGGATGCAGAGGAAAGCCTCGCACCTGACGATAAACGCCGAGATGTTGAGGATGAAATTGGGGCCAGTCATGGAAGTCCAGGCCGTAGTAGAACATGAGCCCCCGGACAAATGGGTGAAGAGGAAAACCTAGTCCGCGGAGGAAGTGGGGGAGAAACACCACCCTCTCATGGGGCCCAGGGGTCGGAATGAGCTGCCCCTCGTCGGGAAGCCTGTGCGCGATGTTGTCGGACAAGTATCCGGCCTCCCGCAATCTTGCGATGTGCCCCTCCGTGACGGAGGAGGCAATCCACCTACCTCCCGCTCCTGACATGATTGGAGAAAGGTTGAGGTGGGATGTGCAGACTTGGGCGCTGGAGCTTGAGTGCACGGAAATGGATAAGCAAAGGAGGAAGAAGGCGTAGGTGAGAAGGTGGATCCTTATCCCCTTATATAGACGGACGGAGCTATGCGTCCCCCACCAGCCTGGTAAAACTCGCTTATTTCCCAAGCGCCGTAATCAATGGCGCGGATGGGTTACCCACGTCCGTATTGATGAGAATCCCGGAATAAGGGGGCACGGTCTATGCTTTGATAAGACGTGCCAAGGAAACCGCCTCGCTAAACACGCTGAGGTGGAAACAGTAAAAAACGATTCATATAAAGGCCTGGCCGTGGTGTGATGTCACGCTGCGGAATACGTCAGCAGATCTGTGTAAAAAATATTCTCTCTACGATGTTATGTGGAACTTGTTTTGCAGAGCCGGACACTATCCTTATGTTCGAAACCTTCTATGAAGTATTCAGAGGAGGAACCCGCCTCGCAATGCCGAAGACAATCAACGCGCCGGACTCGTCGTCACTGAAGCCTGGTTCAGGGGCTACTGAGGGAGTCCTGGACTAGGGGGTGTCCGGATAGCCGTACTATCGTCACGGCCGGACTGCAAGACTATGAAGATACAAGATTGAAGACTTCGTCCCGTGTCCGGATGGGTTCCTTGGCGTGGAAGGCAAGCTTGGCGATACGGATATGTAGATCTCCTACCATTGTAACCGACTCTGTGTAACTCTAACCTATCCGGTGTCTATATAAACCGGAGGGTTTTAGTCCGTGGGGACGAACAACAATCATACCATAGGCTAGCTTCTAGGGTTTAGCCTCCTTGATCTCGTGGTAGATCTACTCTTGTACTACCCATATCATCAATATTAATCAAGCAGGAGTAGGGTATTACCTCCATCGAGAGGGCCCGAACCTGGGTAAAAACATCGTGTCCCTTGTCTCCTGTTACCATCCGCCTAGACGCACACCTCGGGACCCCCTACCCGAGATCCGCTGGTTTTGACACCGACACCAGCCCTTCATGAACTGGCAGGAGCACTTGGCACAGAAGTGCCAGTCGTCAACCGCGGAGATGGATCTATGAGGGGCAAGTCGGGCCTCCAGCCATCGAGCGCGAACAGCGTCAGCGAAACCGTTCTGGTTAAGCCAGAATGACTCAAAGCGAAACCTGGGCGCAGAGGGTGGACATTCATCTTACGAAGATAGGATAAGGGGGACGTGGTCCGAGCCAATGCGGGTGATGGCACGGACAGACGCAAGGGGGCATCGGAGCTCCCACTCCGGCGAGACCAAGACGCGATCCAGAACAAAGTGGGTCGGGTCCGCCTGACGGTTGGTCCATGTGAACCTGGCACCAACCCTATCTAATTCCCGCAGACCGAGTTCGGCGATGCAATCATTGAACATCTGCATCTACGAGAAGTTTACTAGGTCGTTGCTCTTATCCTCCACGCACTGGAGGAGGTTGAAGTCGCCGCCCACAACGACTGGTAGGCGGGCGGCCGAAACCTTCCTCGTGAGCTCCTCCAAGAAGGATGCGGAGCGATGGTGGTCCGCAGGGCCATACACTATGATGATCTCCTACTTGAAGTTTAGGGCTCACTCGAACAACTCCATACTGACAAAGAACTCGCCCCTATCCATACCTCCTACCTCAAAGGTGGCATCCTTAACACCTAGCAGGATGCCTTCCGAGTGCTTGGCAATCCCACTAGAAGGGAGCCAGTGCCAAGCAAACAGATGGGAGCTCAGTCGCTCAAGCCCCGACATGGATAATTGAACATGCATGGTCTCTTGAATTGCTACTATGTCTATCCGCTCCTCGCGCATGTACTCGATGAGTTGGTGGCATCGGCCATCCTGGCCGAAACCATGAATGTTCCAAACGAGGGTCCGCATCAAGCCACCATCGGGGGGCTGCTTGACCCCAGGACACGGGAGGCGCTTTGGGCACGAAGAGCGGCGGTGCGAGAACGGGTGCGGCCATGAATCTCCAGGGCCGCCTGAGGGGCCGTGAGCGAGCTACCAGCCCCCGAGGAGGCGGATGCCATGCGGGCACGTGTCTGCGCCAACCGACCATCCAGGACTTCTCGTGCCCGGATAGCCTCGATCTGAACTAAGGGGGGAGCCACTTCCCCCCTGAACACTATAGCGGAGTCGGCCACGACTTTAGCAAGATGACCAAGTGGGACCGATTCCAAAGCAGAGAACGAACATGTAGAAGAGCTAGCTGGGATGTCTGGGGTACTTGGCTCGAGGTTGCGTGTCGCGGCCCTGAGCTCTGCCCGCTCAGAGATGGGCAAAGAAGGGCTATCAGCCGGCCGCGCAACATCGATGCTGGTGTTGCGCCGTGAGGACATCACCGTAGTCGAGGTCGAGAATCCACGCCTGGAATAGGCAGCTGCCCGCGGAGGGGGTGAGGAGCTGCCATCGGCGTGGTCAGGACGGAGGCCACCCCAAGCCCTCCTGAAGCGCCCGGAGAGGTGGGGGCGGTGAGCAGGTGGGGCGAAGCAGGGGGAGGTGAGCCAGACCGCCCATCAGTCGACGGGTCGGCCACCAGCCGTGTCAGATGGGGGACCGGCTCCTCCGGGGCCGAAAAGGCGGACGTCGGGAAGAGGAGCTCCGAGGCAGTCACGAGCGGGGTGGAGGAGTCCATGATGCACAGAGTCACAGGAGGCGGGGAGGTATCCGCGGCTGGGCAGCCCTCGGAAGGCGACGGGACCGGCTAGACGGGGGGAGATCCACAGGCGCGCTAGCCGGCGAGCGAGGGGACGACGCTGGGACAACCACCAACCCTACACTGGAAGCGTCACTCCCCTCGGACCCCTCGGACACCTCAGCGGGAGGGATCGGAGAGAGCGTGAGCAGGGCCGCCGGGACTGATGGCGAGGAGAGAGGAAGCCTGGCTTGCCACCCACCCCGGCTTGATGAGGAGCCAGAGGGACCAGCGAGGGGAGCGGGAGGGGCTGTCATCCGACCTCTCCTCCTCATCGGAGTGGCGCGAGCAGTGGTGGTGGCGACCGTGGTAGTCGTCCTGGGGTCCCGGGGGCCGTCAGGGGGCCATCGTCGGAGTAGCCGGGCCGACCCACATGGTTGGGCGGTTCGGGGGTGATGCGGAGGTCGAAGCCCTGGTCGTTGAAGAAGACCCTCATGGTGGCACGAAGCTTGGAGGAGTCGAGGCACTTGACTTTCATCCTGACCACCTCCTCCTTGCGAAGGGACGGCTCGTCGACCACCACCACCTTGCCGAGGATCCGAGACATCTTACGTATGATAAGCTCGGACCTTGCAATGTCTGGGAGCCCGGCAATGAGGATCCATGCCGTGTCGAGGACCGCCACTGCCGACGGGTCAAGCATTGGCTCGGTGATGTCAACGACGAGCTTGTTGAGGGTGAAGGTGATCTGGCCAGTGCTAGTGGCGCAGCCGTGACTGCGAGCATCGGGGAAGATCATGGAGAACATGTGTTCGGCACTAGGGGTGACCATCCAATCCCACTGTCTGCGATACAAGTGGTTGAGCTCGGCCTCGATCATCTTGGGGGAGGCCATGCCATCCACCACCGTGACGATCGCCTGGAGGGAGGGGGTGGATGGCGTGATGTCGCAGACCTCGATGTGGAAGAACCCCAACCCCTCAATCCCATGGTCGTACATCTTCAGCTTATCGGGCACCGGCCTATCTGGGCATAGCAAAGAGGGGTGACCCGGGTCCTTGCAAATGTAGCAGCAGGAGGGGTTGACGCAGTTGACTTGAGAGTGACCCGCAATGCCGCAGTTGAAGCAAGGCGGGTGGGGGAGGCCGGAGACGGGGCCCGTAGGGGCGGAGGCACCCGGGATGAGGGGCGGTAGGGCATGAAAGTGCTAGTTATCGACTAGAGGGGGGTGAATAGGCGATTTTTATGAAAGTCTTCAAAACATGAGAGTTTCGAAGACAAACAATAGAAATGAACCTATTGATATGCAGCGGAAGGTAGACTACACTAATCAAGCCATAGTCAAGTATGCAATGAAGTGAAAGCACGGAGACTAATAGCAGCTAGGTAGTAAAGATTAGGATGGAAGATGGTATGAAGCCAAACAAAGATAGTAGTCACACAGTGAAGTCAAACAGGTAATGCAAACAGGCAATGACTTCACGAAGACAAACTGTAAATAAAGAGAGGAGACGATAGAACCCGATCGCTTGGCGAAGACAAGGATTTGTTGGACCAGTTCGATTCTTTGTGACAACTATACGTCTGGTTAGGGAGGCTGAGATTCAACTCAGAAGACCGTGTCTTCACCTTATTCCCCTTGAGCTAAGGACACCCAGTCCTCTCCCAATCACTCAGGTAAGTCTTCAAGGTAGACTTCCAAACCTTCACAGACTTTGTTCACCGGCGATCCACAATGACTCTTGGATGCTCAGAACACGATGCCTAACCGGCTGGAGTATTCACAGTCCTCAAGTGTAACAAGTCTTCAGGTCACGCGGACAGAAAGACTTCAGTGATGCCTAACACTCTTTGGCTCCGGGTATTTCGGATTTGTCCTCGCAAGGATTTCTCTCTCTCAAAAGCTTTGGAGGTGGGTTGCTCTCGAACGACAAAAGCCGTGCACTAACTCTGAGCAGCCACCAATTTATGGTGTAGGGGTGGGCTATTTATAGCCACTAGGCAACCCGACCTGATTTGTCTGAAATGACCCTGGGTCACTCAGGAACTAACATGTGTCCCAACGGTCAGATTTCAAACACACGCGACAACTTAACTTGGGCTACAAGTAAAGCTGACTCATCCGGCTCTAAATAAGATTTGCTCTCATTGTCTTCGCTCGAAGACATAGGATTTTGGTTGAGCATCACTTCAGTCACTCTGACTTTGTTCAGTGGGACCCCACTTAACAGTACGGTGGTTCCTATGACTCAACAAAGAAGAAAAGGAAACAATGAAACAACTAAGTCTTCGCGCTCCATAGTCTTCATGCAATGTCTTCTCTTGTCATAGTCTTCAATGTGAATATCTTCACATACCACCATTGTCTTCAATGTCTTCATACATTTTTAGGGGTCATCTCTGGTAGGTAAACCAAATCAATGAGGGACTACTACCTGTGTTATCCTGCAATTCTCACAAACACATTAGTACCTCAACCAGGTTTGTCGTCAATACTCCAAAACCAACTAGGGGTGGCACTAGCTGCACTTACAATCTCCTCCTTTTTGGTGAACGACGACAAACTGGTTGAAGTTTTCAACGGGGATAAAAGTATGTGAAATTGTAAAGGATTTAGGTATTGTCTTCATAAGTAGCAAAAGGCTCCCCCTGAAGATGTGCATATAAGTAATTTGCTTTTGGAATGCACATGCACATGGTAGGTTGTACTTGTGGAGATCCTCTTCAACTTATGAAGACAATTCATCATGCATGATTTGATAAAACGAAGATAATGACATGCATAATGAAAAATGGACGTCTGCAATATGACTTCGTGCGGGATTTATCATCGCATCACAGAATAGCAAACAAGTAGCAGACGACCATCAAGTTTAAGTGTTACAAATCAAAGAACCAAATGTATTAAAAGCGAGAGTTGTAAACACTAGGCAAAATATAAAGCAACCGCCCATATGGACCCACTTGAAGACTATCAAGTCATATGCTTCTCCCCCTTTTGTCAGTAAGGACCAAAAAGGTTTGAAGACATAGAGTCTCTACTCGTTCCCAGAAGGAGTAGGAGAAGATGCAGGGTCGGCGTCGGGGTTTGGCGGTCGAGAGAAGAACTTGGTGCGATGTCGTCTGGCGCTGAAATTGGAGGTGGTGAAGTAGCATCATCTTGATCATCTATCACTCTGGCATTCACCGTTGCAGCTGAGGAGGAATAGTCAGAGTCTTCAAGAGATGGAGTTCGTCGCAAGACAGCATTCCTTGGAGGAGTGGAGTCAAACTTGAATCTTTCAGTGAAGCCATCGTCTTGAAGATCTGCTTCAGCACTCTGCAATGTCAAACTCTTCCATGACCTCCGACAGGTTTCATGAGTAACAAAGGCATTCTTGGTGGCAAGATTGCGAATGCGATTGACGTCCACCAAGAGGCTTTGCATCTGCCGCTTCAGCCAGTAGTGATGCTTATCCTGTTTCTGATGCAGGGCAACGAGAAGCTCTCGGTCATTGAGAACACGAGATCGCTTCCGAGGCCTTTGAGCAATAGTGCTTTCAGTGGCTTCAGTTTGAGCACGGTGAGGTAAGCGTGTATTGCCAGCCAAAGGATAAACACGAGTGACTGCCTGGACTCCTTCAATGGGTTGCGTGAAGCTTTGGTGATCAGCATTGTGAAGATAAATAGGCTCCTTGGCAGGCTCTGGGTATATGGCTTCAACTGACATATCAACCTCTGGAAGAAAGATCAGATGGTTGCGAGCAGAGGGCTGATAGTTGACAGCTAAATGTAGCTTGATGAGCCGCATAACCCATGGAGCGTAGAACTTCAGTCCAAAGAGATCGAGAACTGATGCAGCCAAGCGCACGATAAAGAAGTCTTGAGCATTGAAGCTGATGCCGTTGAAGATATAAAAGACCAAAGTCTTCATTGCTCCTTCAAGTTTTGCTGCTGAAGAATGTCCTTTGACAGGCCATAGAGTTCGCCTTATGATATGATAAATGGTGTGGGGCAGATACTCTAGGTCTTCAACAAATAATTCTTTTGGGTAATCAGCGTCATGTGGCAAAGGCTTCATCATGCTCGACATTTGGCTCATGTTGGGCTCGCTTCGAAAGATGCTCCAAAGCATTGCGGTGAAGCTGACAACCAGGTTCGTATAATTCACCTGGAGTGGGCAGACCAGTGAGCTCAATAATGTCAAAACCTTTAGCTTCATGGTGTACGTTGCCTGTCATCCACTCAAGGACCCATGTCTTCGGATCCCTATTGTAGCCGCAAATGTGGAGGGTGGCATAGAATTGCAGCAGAAGCTCTTCATTCCAATGCTCCTTATCAGTCACAAAATTTAGCAATCCAGCATCACGGAAGCAGTCAAGGGCTTATTCAAGGCATGGTAATCCAGCAATGGCTTCGCAGTCAAGACGCATATGAGGGAAGATGCGCCCTTGATCATAGAGAACACATGAGTAATAACTGCGCTGCTGATGATGAAATCCTTGGCTTGGAATAGGGGTTCTTGGCGCTATCAAAGAAAGTGTTGTGTGCAATGAAGCCATTTGCATTGAAGGACCCTGGTGAAGTGGCAGTACCTGGAAACCTGGGCAGTCTTGGCTTGGGCTTCTAGACCTGAGGCCTGTGCTCGACATGGTAATCAAATTGCGGACCAGCAGCAAGTGGAGGAACCGGAATAGGCCATCTGACAGTGACCAGCTGACCATAATTGTATGCTTGCTCGATAGTATGTGGCCTGGGAGGCGGTACAGGAGCGGTGGCAGTGGCAGTGACTTCAGGCTGCAGATTTTCATCAAGTGCAGCATTGACTTCAGGTGCTATCACTTCGGGCACTACATTGACTTCAGGCACCACATTAGCTTCAGCCATGACAATGTCATTGGCTTCAGTGTTGGTATTGGTGGTTGCCTCAATGTTGTTAACCTCCACTTGAGTAGCTGGAGGGTCGGATGCGTTCTCCTCGAGAACAACTTCAGGGTTGGACGGGGGTGTAGCAACACGAACTTCTTCAACTCTTTGTTCTTCTTGGTCATCGGCTGATGCAGCCGGAATATCTTCAGCCGCGTTGGCTTCAGACTCAGGGTTGTTCACAGTTGGAGCAGCTTCAGGAAATACTTGGCATGAAACCGATTGGCGCTCTTCTCCTTCTGGAACACTCTACAAGGTGACTTGTGGCCTTGGTCCTTTGTGAAGCCTGCGGAACGCTGGCGACGCTTGTGGCGAGGGAGTTGGTTGGGCCACAAAGTCTTCATCTTCAAGCACCGGAGTGGTGACTTGAGTTTGGGGAGTAACTGGTGTTTCTGCTTGACGGGGGGAGTCTTGAGGGTGATCAGCCCATGAGTCATCCAGAGCAATTGGCGTCAAAGGACGACCAATGTTGTCGGATTTCGGGTTCCGGCAGACCCTTGAGGTTCGAACACTGGGGTGCGCGTGGAGATCTCGCCCTCTACCTACCTGCACCCCGCCGCCTCGCTAGGATCTAAACTACGAAAGGAGCAACACAAGAGACGCAAGGTTTATACTAGTTTGGGCCACCATTGTGGTGTAATACCCTACTCTAGTTTGTGGTGTGGCGGATTGCCTCTTGGGCTGATGATGATGAACAATACAAGGAAGAACAGCCTCGCGAGGGTCTGTTCTTGCCCGGGGCGATGAACTGCTTGGAGGAGTTCAGTCGCTCTCTCTCTCTCTCTCTAGATTGCTTGACCTCTAGGCCTGTTCTGGATCCGGGGATCTCTTTTACCCTGTGGGAGGCTAGTCCTATTTATAGGCAGAGGCCCTGGGCCTCTTACCAAATATTGAGCGGGAAGGGCGCCAACAATTGGCCATTTTGAAGGGGAACATCTGGTACACTTATCCTGACTAAAGTTGGTCCTCGCCTGTCAAAGGCTCTGGTGGTGGCCTTTGCTTGGGCTCCTAATGACTTCCTTCCTGCCGTTGGGCTGGTCTTGGTCTTGTTGCACGAAATGGATGCCTTTGCTTGATGCTCTACTGCGCTTGCTCCCTTTGCACCAAAGAGGAAAGGAGGACCTTTGCAGCGGGCGCCCGCATGGCGCCCTTGGTCGTCATGGCTTGCGTCATGGGCACCTCGTGAGGTACCCGCCTTGATCTCTCCGCCTCCTCGCGAGCCAGCTGATGAGGCCATGCACGAGGAAGCTCCACGTTGCCTGCCTCATGAGGCTTGGCCCCTCGCGAGGGTCTTGAGCTTGTGTTGATGAAGATGGGCCGTGCTGGGCCCCCTTTAGAGCCACGCCGCAGGCCGCAGGCAGGCAAGTCTGGGGACCCCCGTTCCCAGAACGCCGACAGTAGCCCCCGGGCCCAAGGCGCGCCCGGGCTTGGCCGAGCAGAGAGGCGAAGGGGCAAGTGCGAAGCGCCGGGGCCCTAACAGCGTGCGGCCTTGGGCGCCGCGTGGTGGTTGATTGAACGTGGGTGCCTCAGCAACCGCATGAGTTGATAAAGGAGCGGCGTCTGCCTAGGCTTTGCTTCCCTTGCTTTCTCTGGTTACTGCTCAGATCCCCTTTCTTGCGCCTCTCCTTCCTGCCTCCAAAATCTTCAGATCCACGCCCATTGCACGCCCTAGCAAGGCATGGCGCCTCGCCAGAGACCCGGCAGAGCTTGGTACTACTTTGCCATGGACTCACCGAACGTGTCGGAGGCGAGCCTCGCCCGGGTGCGCCAGATGGTGGCGGCGCAGGGCATCGACGGGGCGAAGGTGTTCAAGGCCGGCTCCGCCCTCCCTGAGGGTCAAGGGAGCACCTTTTATCCGCCTTTGTAAGCGCCATTGCCAGTCTGATGCCTCCTTTTTCTGAGTTCTTCTTCTCTGTCCTTCGCCATTACAAGCTACAAGCTCTACATCTCCACCCCAACTATGTTCTCCTTCTGGCAATCTTCGCCTACTATTGTGAGGCTCACGTCGGGGTGTAGCCCTCAGTGGCCCTGTTGCGCCACTATTTCTCCCTCCGGACCTCTCGTGGTCCCATCTCTGCGTGCGTGAGCTTTGTCGCGTACGGTAGCTCCATCGCCATTTCGAACCCCGGGAAGAGGATTGAGGGCTTCAGGAGCAAGTGGGTCTTGGTAGATGTTGGGCGCATCCACCCTCGACTAATCCTGCCCACGGAGCACCCCACGAGCTCCGATGATTGGTCTCAAGTGGAGCTCGTGGACCCCCGCGCGAGGCCGGTGTTGGAGAAGATGGACACGGATCTGAGGCCGGCCAGCATGGCGGCGGCGAAGCTGACCGGCGCATCGCTGCTGAGGGAATTCCTGGAGCACCAGCTGGCTCCGCTTCGTCAGTACTCACTTCCGATGTGGAGACCCCACCCGAGCCCCGCGGTCTTGGCCGACGAAGACCTGGCTGCGGTTCTCCAATCTTTGGTCGGGGGCGACGTGGCGAGGTTGGAGGGCGCTCCTACGCCCCTGTTCCTCCGCGACGACTGGGAGCAGGTGGTGGAGTCCATGCCCGTCTTCAACGGGGACGGGCCCGTGCCCACGGAAGTTCCCGAGGACCCGGTGGACGTGTCCTCCGACGACTCCAGCGAAGAGAAGGGAGAAGGGGAGCGGGAAGGAGGGCTCGACTTCGAGGCGACCGACGGAGAGTCGAGGGCTCCCCTCCCTCGGTGCAAGTCCCGCATTCTCCGCCTCTCACCGAGCGGCAGCGGCGATGATGATGACGAGCAGGCGGCGGGAGCTTACCCCGATCGAAGAAGGACAGGACCGGGCTGATCCCAGCGGTCTGCCCGGCCCGAGGCGATCCGCAGGCACGCCTCCTGCTCCCGAGCTCCTTGAGGCTGATCCTTGCAGCCGGCTCTCGGGCTTCAAGTATGGCCGGAGATTGCTCGAGCCCGCGAGCAATGACCAGTAAGTGCTCGATTCCCATCTTATTTCTTGTTTTGTCGCTGAGGCTTGACGTTTGTATCTCTTGGCTAGGCTGGCGCCCGCGGCAAAGAAGCCGAAGGGATCTCCTGAGGTTCCGTCTGGGGCAGCGCCTCTGCCCATGAAGAAGGTGACCGCAATGCACGGGCCTCTCCTGCCCGGTCGTCCTCACGAGGCTGGCCGAGCTGGCCGGGCGAGCCCAGCCCCCACGGCCCAAGCGACTCCTGAGGTGCCCTTGCCTGATGCTGCCACCACAGCCGTTGGGGCGCAGCAGGCTCCGCCTCAGGATAATGTGGTCACGTTGCCGCCTTCTCCTCCTACCCCACCGACTGCTATCTCTCCGACTCCACCTACCGTCCTGGATCGTGTTGCTGCCGAACTGGACCGGCTGCGGCAGGATCTTTTGGGCGCCGACCCTCGTCTAGTGGTCTGGCGCTTGAGTAACCGGCTGGATTCGCTCCGACGCCGATTCGGGCAGCGCTGGTCCAGGCCTCGGCGGCTGCGACGAGGAGAAGCGAGCCGTCCTTGGGCGAAGCTGCTCATGACGCCGCCTTGGGGAGGTAGCCGATGTCGAGGTCGCTGCAAGGTCTTTGGAGAGCGAGCTGCGGGGCTGCGGGACCAGCTTCGCCAAGGAGGCCCGCCGCCAAGAGCAGGAGGAAGGCATGAAAGCTCGCCAGGTGGCCGTCAAGGATCGGGACGCCAAGCTCAAGAAGCACCGTGACCGCCTAGGCGTGCTGGAGCAAGAGTTGGAGGCGAGGAAGGTCGAGCTGGACGGCAAGGCACGGGTCCTTGCCGAGGATCGCGTGGCCTTCACGGAGATGGAGGTGAAGGCTCGCGCCTTGCTGAGGACGCTTTATGATAGCGGCCTAGAGAGCCTGCTGGCCGGCGCAGAGGACGGCCCCGCCAAGCTGCTTCCCTTCCTGGTTCGCGCTCTTGAAGATGTCACCCTTGGCCTTGGCCCTACGGCTGAGGCCGAGGCGCGTGTCTTGTCTTCTGCAGCACTGACGCGGGTCCTCACCAACATCTACCTTCGCGATCCCAACGTCGACCTCGACAGCCTGCTGGAGCCAGCGAGCGGTGAGCTTGCCGCTGCCACTGCTGAGGCCATGAAGGGTCGTGCGGAGGCTCTGCTGGGGAAGTTATGGGCCTTCAGCACCAAGCCGAAGCGGGGCGCTTCCAACCCTGCGGCTCCACAAGGCGAACCCGCTCCGCGCAGCTCCACCGCCGACAAGTGACTCCCTTGTGGCTCCTGTTCTGCTTTTAATTCCTGCACATGTATCATGCCTCGGGGAGGCGTTTAAACTTGCATTTGGCGTTGTGATAACAGTTATGGACTGTAATATTTGCTTTTGAATTCCTTGAAATTTGCGCTTTTCCTTCCTACTTGCTTATGTTCTACGCCGGCAGAGCCAGCCTCACAAGATACCTCGGGCCGTTAGCCCCGACCGGAAACCAGGACGGGACCAAGGAGTGAGGGGCTACGTGACAAGTTAGGCTCCTGAGTCGCGATGCTCAGGAGTCCCCCTTGACGCATGAACAACAAGTAGGGAGGTGAGATGTGGGTGTATCTACCGTTCTACGTCTGCAGAGCCCGGCCCCGCGCATACCTCAACCGCCGTTAGCCTTTCAGAACTAAGGAGTGAGGGGCTACGTGACCAGTTAGGCTCCTGAGTCGCGATGCTCAGGAGTCCCCCTTGACGCTCAAATGGCCTTCGTACCTTGGCTCCGCTCGAGGAGGGACGTGCGACGAACCAGGCCCGAGGGGCCTGGCTGGGTGGCGTGCGTCTGGGCGTGACCCAGGCGCAGCCCCCGTGCCCAGCCCCCTCGCGTGGCACTCCCGAGGGGAGGTGTTGCGATCAGGCCAGACACTGAGCTTTGGGCTCCCTGAGGTTGATGCAGCCCGGGGGCCACCCTCAGTTGTTTATCACCAGCGCGGAGCATGGTGCTTCCGTATGTGTACGGGCATAGCCGCTCCTCGGCAGTGTCGTCAGCCAGTAGCGAGCATGGTGCTTCCACTGGTGCGTGGGAGGGGCTCCCCTCGGAGGAGCCACAGGCGTGTACAGCCCGCCCTAACACGTGGTTGGCACGGTAGGGCTCGACGAGGTGTCTGGGCACCCGTGAGCCAGCGCGGGACTCACGGGGCCCTACCTCAAGGCGGGTTGCGCCTGGCACTGGGCCTTATCTTGTGATGTGTTCCTGCAGATTTGGTTAGATGTCGGCGCTCTACGTCCTCGGGTCCCGGCCCTCGAGCTGGTCTCAGCCGTCATTTGGTATGCCGTGTCGCGATGCCGTGGACAAGGCAGGAGGGTGAGGGCTGGAGAGCCAGTAGGAGCCCTGAGTCGCGATGCTCAGGTACCCCCCCCCCTTTAACGTGCAAGCGGTCGACATGAACAAAGAAAAGGTGCCATGGATTGGCATCAAATAACAAGCATGATGGGTCGAACGCATGACCCAAAATAAACGCAAGAGGGATACATGCCGCCGGGTCTGGCCCGAGCGACTTGGGGATGATGCAGCCCGAGGGGCGCCCCCAACAAGATAAGCTAGGAACATGAAGTAAAAGGGATACACGCCGCAGGGACGGACCCACGCGGCCTGGGAATAATGCAGCCCTGGGGGGCGCTCCCAGCTGGAAATGAAACTTGAAAGATGTCACCTGATAGCGTTGAAGACGAAAGGGTGTTGGTGCAGCAGACTCGGTGGGCTGCGGAGCCGATCCTCATGAGCCCCAGTGCTCGGGGGCCTCGGGAGGCTCGGAGGCGCTGGTGGCTCCTCGTGGACCATCTCCATCTCTGCCAGGGCTGCGGGCAGCTTGGCCTCTTGTGCCTCGAGGATGCTCCTCATGAGGCGGCGTGGCAGCCGCGTTCGGCAAGCCGTAAGGCATGCGAACGTAGCTGTGGGGTGGACCTTCGCAGCGCCCCACGCGAGAGCGCCAGAGGCGCTCCTGAGAGGCGGCTCGGTTGAGCCGTGGTATGTCGATGCAGACGCGCAGCCCACCATCCTTGCCTGGATGGGGAGCTACGGCAGGTAAGCGGCGGCTGCCACTCATGACTCTTGACTCCTGCAGCTCCTGAATGATCTTGCTGACGAACTCCTGAGGGTTTGGCCCTCCTTGCCTTGCTCCTTCTTGAGGGAAATGTGCTTCGAAACACGCCTCCAAGTGGTGCCCAAGCGCCTCCCTCTTGACCTTAGCAAGGTCGGTGGCCCTCTGTGGGGGAGCCCCAAGCCACTGAGGAGGGCGCCGGGCGCACTTTCCTATGCGATAGAAGGAGGTTCCCCCTAAGCAGGCGCGGACCCTGAGGGGCCTGCCTCCTGAGGGGCCGGGCCGGATGATGTCTTCTTCTTGTTGGGGGCGGTCTCGGGAAGCCTCCTGCTTCCGCGATCCGGGTCTTCCAGTGATGCGGCCTGAAAGGCTCGCTCCAGGGAGCACACCGCGTCTTTCTCTTCGCAGGGCACCGTGATGACTCCGCCACTTCCTGGCATCTTGAGGACGTTGTAGCCATGGTGGGTTACGGCCATGAACTTGGCCAGCGCTGGGTACCCGAGGATGGCATTGTATGGCAGGCGAATGTGGGCGACGTCGAAGTCGATGAGCTCCGAGCGGTAGTTGTCGCGCGCGCCGAAGGTGACAGGGAGGCGAACCTGCCCAATCGGGACCGTGGAGCCGTCGGTGACCCCAGAGAAAGGCTTGGTTGGCTGAAGCTGATTGTAAGGCACTTGGAGATTGTCGAACGTTTCCACAGACGGACGTTGAGCCCTGCCCCGCCATCGATGAGGGTCTTGGTGACTAGCACGTTGCTGATGATTGAGGAGCAAAGCATCGGGAGGACTCCAGCTGTGGCCGCACACTTGAGCTGATCCGCTGAGCTGAACGTGATGGCGCACGCCGACCACCTGAGGGGGCATGTGGCTTCGAGCTTGGGGAGGACTGCATTCACTTCGCGGGCGAACTACTTGAAGATGCGTTGAGAGGCTGGGGCTTGAGCTCCGCCCAGGATGCAGGCGATCGCGCGTGGCTCCTGGAAGCCCCCAGCCCCCTCGTCCTGATTATGGTCTTCATTTCTCCTTGGCTGCGGCGGCAGAGGAGGGAGGCCTACGTTGCCTTGCGGGCGATCCTCGCGAGGCTGATCCCTCCAGCCTCCCTCGCGAGGCGGGTCCCGCCAGCGATCCTCGCGAGGTTGGTCGCGCCACCCTTGGCGAGGGCCGTGGTCTTCCCAGCATCCTGCGTTCCTTCCTCCTCCTCGGCCGTAGCCCCGGTCGCTGCGGTCGGGGCGTCGACCGATCCTCCCTTCTCGCACGGCTCGGAGCTCTTGACATTCGTTGGTGTTGTGGGTGTGGAGGTCGTGGTACACGCAGTACCGGCTGCCCTTGGAAGACTCGGGCTGATCTACGCCCGCTTGGTGTCCGGGTTACGCCATGAGCACGGCAGGCCCCTTGCGCTTCACATCCTTGGCCTTGGGTTTCTTCTCTTGGGTGCGAGGCAGGCAGCTCGAGGAGGAGAGACGCCCTTCCTCGTCCCCTGGCGCGCACTTGGTCGCCAAGTTGAACAGCTCCAAGTAAGTGCACAAGTCTTCATGCATCGCCAGCTCCTCCTTCATCTTGACGTCGCGCACACCGTCGGAGAAGGCGGAGATGATGGCCTCCTCGGTCACCTTGGGAATCTTGAGGCGTGCATTGTTGAAGCGCTGGATGTATTTCTGCAGGGTCTCCCTGGTTGCTGCTTGATGCGACGCATGTCGCTCACGCGGTGGCAGTCACGAGTACCTTGGAAGTTGGCGATGAAGCGGAGTGCGCATCTCGTCGAGGAGGACATCGTGCTCGGAGCCAGTTCAGGAGCCAGTGCGGGCCCCATCCTTGAGCGCCATGGGAAACCAGTTCGCCATGACCTTCTCGTCTCCGTTGGCGGCCGATGCCCAGCTCAGAGCTGGAGGAACTTCGCGGGGTTGGCTGCCGTCAGAAGCGAGGAGGCAGGTCTGTCTTGAACTTGCCGGGCCACGCGACGCTGCGCAGCTCGGTGGTGAAGGCACGGCAACCTGCCGTGGCCACGGGAGGCCTTGAGTGACGAAGAGCTTGGTCTTGCGGGTCCCCATGCGCTGCAGCTGGGAGCAGCGCAGGGTCATGACGTGCTGGAGCAGGAGCTTGGTCGCGACAAGCTGGAGCGGGGAGCACTCGGGCAGCTTCTTGCGGGCGAGGGACTTCCTGGCAGCTCTGCTCTTGCCGCGCTGGCGCCGGACAGAGTGGGTTCCGCCCAGGGACCACGCGCCTTGGGGCTGTGGCGCCTTCTTGAGGGGAGGCGGCCGAGGCGCCCGGAGCTTCGCCGCGCCAGGGCGGGTGCGGTGCAGCAGACAGACGGCGCTGGGGAGCCCCTGGCGCGCAGACGACCTCGGGCGACGCGGTCGAGCCACTCTTCAGACGCCGTCGACTGGATCAGAAGCGCATGAGCTCGTTTGCCGCGATGAGCGCAGCTCGAGCCTCCATGGGCGCTGGAATGCACAAGACGAAGAACCAGCGGCGGTGAGTGAGGGTAGCGATGCGGCCTTATTTCCTCCCGGCGGGATGCTGGGACGATGCTTGCTGCTCATTCCCCGTCGGGCCGGTGGCGGCGTTGACGGCAGGCGACGGGGAACGACGAGGGCGCCCGCTGACGTGAGCCGTCTGGGCGATGCGGGAAGCGAGAGCGGCTCGGCGCTCGACGCGGGCCTGGCGAGCGTCAAACATGGATGCGGTGGTCGATAGAGAACATGGCGGCGGAAGACGAATTCCGGCGCACCCCTACCTGGCGCGCCAAATGTCGGATTTCGGGTTCCGGCAGACCCTTGAGGTTCGAACACTCGGGTGCGCACGGAGATCTCGACCTCTACCTACCTGCACCCCGCCGCCTTGCTAGGATCTAAACTACGAAAGGAACAACACAAGAGATTGAAGGTTTATACTAGTTCGGGCCACCATTGTGGTGTAATACCCAACTGTAGTTTGTGGTGTGGTGGATTGCCTCTTGGGTTGATGATGATGAACAATACAAGGAAGAATAGCCTCGCGAGGTTCTGTTCTTGGCCGGGGCGATGAACTGCTTGGAGGAGTTCAGTCGCTCTCTCTCTCTCTCTCTCTCTCTCTCTCTCTCTCTCTCTCTCTCTCTCTCTCTCTCTCTCGCTCTCTCTCTCTCTCTACATTGCTTGACCTCTAGCCCTGTTCTGGATCCGGGGATCTCTTTTACCCTGTGGGAGGCTAGTCCTATTTATAGGTAGAGGCCCTGGGCCTCTTCCCAAATATTGAGCGGGAAGGGCGCCAACAATTGGCCATTTTGAAGGGGAACATCTGGTACACTTATCCTGACTAAAGTTGGTCCTACTTTGTCAAAGGCTCTGGTGGTGGCCTGCTTGGGCTCCACAATGACTTCCTTCCTGCCGTTGGGCTGGTCTTGGTCTTGTTGCACCGAAATGGATGCCTTTGCTTGATGCTCTCGCCTGCACTTGCTCCGTTTGCACCAAAGAGGAAAGGAGGACACTGCGCGGACTGACGCCCGCCTGGCGCCCTTGGTCGTCATGGCTTGCGTCATGGGCACCTCGTGAGGTACCCTGCCTTGATCTCTCCGCCTCCTCGTGAGCCAGCCTGATGAGGCCGTGCCTGAGGAAGCTCCCCGCCGTCTCCGCCTGCGAGGCTTGGCCCCTCGCGAGGGTCTTGAGCTTGTGTTGATGAAGATGGGCCGTGCTGGGCCCCCCTTTGAGCCACGCCGCAGGCAGGCAAGTCTGGGGACCCCCGTTCCCAGAACACCGACAAATGCTGATGAGTTCGTTGTTCGTAAGAACAGGCGATGATACCATAGTATGCTCGATCTAAGGAAGGACTTCATCATCTTCAACATTGTCTTGATGACCAATGTCTTCAGCTATGGTGGGGTCAACAGCTGGAATGTCTTCAGCTTCAGGAGCCTCTGGGGAAGCAGGCTCGTGAACTATCAAACGGCGTTCTTGTTGTGCAGATGCAGGACGAGCAACAGAAATTGGCTCGACGACAAGGGGCTCTGTAGGAGCAGCCCGATCTTTCTTCTTGGTCTTGCGCTTCTTGGTGGGTGGAGCATCGTCAGTGGTGTTCTTGGTCTTGCACTTTCTAGCTTTGGCTTCGGCTGCCCTTGTCTTCTGAAGCTTTGAAGCCACTGTGGGGACCTTAGGCTTCATGCCTGTCATACTAGCGGGGAAGACAATGCGAGGTTCTTCCCGCCTGGATGGTTCAGCTTGGTCCACAGTAGGCTTCTTCTTCTGCTTAGCAGCCATCTTAGGGTCGATGCCAAGACACCCAAGTGCCTTGCGCTTCTCAGCTTCATTGTAAGCTTGAACACACTTTGCAGCCAGAAGCTTCATGCGCTCTCGAGAACCTTTGGCTTCTTCACATTTCTTGTGAAACGCTTCCTTGAGCTCATGCAGCATGACCTTGAAGTTCTGGACGTCTGTTACGCTGAGCTTGGCCACATGCTTCTTGAACTGAGCCTTTTCATAATCAATCTTGTGCTTCAGCTCAATAATTTTCTGAGCAAGAGCCAGCTCAGGAGCAATGGCTCCATGGAAGGATCCGCTTAGACCGATGGGAAGTTGCAGATCATCAAAGCTGAGATTGGGGGTATCAAACCACTCATCAATGAAGTTGCTCAATACTTCCACGTCAAAGAGAGGCAAATCATCGAAGATTTCCGCCTCTTGCTTGCTCTTTATCAGCTGCTCAAGAGTGTCATCAGCAAGATCGTCGTTGTCGGTGTCAAAACCGGCGGATCTCGGGTAGGGGGTTCTGATCTGTGCGTCTTAGGCTGATGGTAATAGGAAGCAAGGGACACAATGTTTACCCAGGTTCGGGCCCTCTCGATGGAGGTAAAACCCTACTTCCTGCTTGATTAATATTGAAGATATGAGTAGTACAAGAGTAGATCTACCACGAGATCGTAGAGGCTAAACCCTAGAAGCTAGCATATGATGGTATGCTTGTAATTGTGATCGGCCTTCTAAGGACCATCCCCTCCGGTTTATATAGACATCGGAGAGGGCTAGGTTTTACACGGAGTCGGTTACAAGGAAGGAAATATATTATCCGGATCGCCAAGCTTGTCTTCCACGCCAAGGAGAGTCCCATCCGGACACGGGACGGAGTCTTGAATCTTGTATCTTCATGCTTCAATAGTTTGGACGATGTATACAGTCCAGCTGTCCGAATACCCCCTAATCCAGGACTCCCTCAGTAGCCCCTGAACCAGGCTTCAATGACAACGAGTCCGGCGCGCAGTCTTGTCTTCAGCATTGCAAGGCGGGTTCCTTCTTCGAATACTCCATAGCAATTATCGAACACTTAAACCGTGTCCGGATCTGCAAAATGATCTTCACATACCACCGTAGAGAGAATGATATCTCACAAATGCAATCTGCTGACAACTTTTTAGACAACGTGAGATGTCATTACGGTCGGGTCATTATTCGAACCATTTTCCCACAACCGGCCACAACGCATATTGCGAGACGGTTTCCCTGACACTCTTGTCAAAGCAGAGATCGTGCCCCCTTATTGTGGGATTTTCATTAATACGGGTATGGATGATCCAACCGCACCGCTGATCGCGGTGAGTGGGGAGCGAGCGGGTCCACCAGGCAAGTGGGGAGGCGCAAAAAAGCTTTTACCGTCTCTATAAAGAGATAAGATCTCTTCCTCTTGACCCACGCCTTCTCCTTACGCTAGCCCATTCCCCTCTGTTCGAGCCCTAACGCCCAGGCATTCTTCTCTTCCATCGGAGAAAGGTTTTCCAAAGATGTCCGGATCCGGAGCAGGAGGCAGATGGATAGCCTCTCATCCGGAGAAGGATATCAAGAGGCTCCGGGAGGCCGGGTATCTGGCCAAGAAGATCGGCCACCGTCTCCCATCGGCGGGACAGGTCGTCCCTACTCTGGAGCCTCACGAGAGAGTCGTGTTCCTTCCCCATTTTGTCCACGGGCTCGGGTTTCCCCTTCACCCATTTGTTCGTGGAGTCATGTATTACTATGGAATTGATTTTCATGATCTTTCCCCCAACTCTTTCCTCAATATCTCGACGTTCGTAAATGGGTATGCGAAACTTTTCTCCGGATTTCGCCTCACTTCGCCTGTGGCTGAAGATTTTCAATGTGAAGCCCAAGGTGGTGAGTGGCGAAACACGCCGAGTCTTGTGGCGCTATGGTGAGCAAGATGCCCAAGGTCGTTTGGCCGACGGGTGCCTTCAACGACTCCGTCAAGGAGTGGCAGCAACAGTGGTTCTATATCACCGAACCACGCGGCAAAAAGTGGGCTGCAGCTCCAGAGTTCAAATCTGGAGCCCCACTGCGGCTCACATCCTGGCCCAAGAAGGGCCCGAACTGGTCCTTGTCCGATGAGCTGTCGCTGCTCCAGACGCGCGTTCAGAGCGTGGTCGACAAGGACGTCAAGCTCCTCGACGTAGTCCAAGTGATGTTAGTTCGCCTGGTTCTCCCTTGCCAGTGTCGAGCCTGCAACTTGTGGGAGTACGACCCAACCGAGCACCAGACCCTTCAGGAGCTCTATGATTCTTCCCACAAGGACATCTGGAAGGTGCTCTTTAAGTCCAGCAAATCAAGGTCGGGATCCTCCGAGGACCGCGGGTATCAATTATCCCATTCTGCTAGCCCGGTAAGTTATAGCAACACTCCGTCCATCCATGCTTCAGTTGACATGTCCTGAGGGAGATATCTTTATCGTGTTTTATCATGACCCCAGGGATGGATAAAAAAGGTGGAGTGGATACATTGTCCGGCCCCGCTGCCGGAAGAACCGGCCCGACCTCTTCTGACAAAGATGCTGGTCCCCGCGCCTTACGAGGCACCAAAGAAAGAGGCCTCCAAGAAGGTCAAAAAGACCCGGAGTGGCCTCCGTCGTCGCGAAGCTTCGGATGCCAAATCCAAAGACTCCAGCGACGATCCTTCTTCTAAAGACGAAGAGGAGGAAGCAGAGGAGGACGAGCCTCACTCTGGAGGTGAGAGGAAAAGGACGGCCTCCTCATCCTTGGAGGCCAAATCGCCCAAGAGAGGGAAAGGTTCCCTCCCAGAGGTATCCACCACGGCTGTCGATAGCAGCCCGGAGTGGGATCCCAGGGCCCAGCCCCTGGAAAAGTCGTAAGTATACGAAATCCGAACACACATATGCATCCGGGATTCTTTGGGTATAGTAGTTTTAACTGTTGCCATATTTTGTACAACCCGACAAGGTCTCACGCCGGACAGTCCTCGTCGGAGGATTCGCTGAGCTCAGACGCCTTGGCGAGCGAGACACCTCCGAAGGCCCCTTCCCCGAAGTCCAGGCGCGACACTGAGGTGTCGACTCAACGGGACCCGGACCAGGGGGAGCATATCTCTGGGGCCAGACACACGGGAGCGATGGCCCCCAAGCGTGTCGACGGCGGGAGCGATCTCGAGTTCGGCCCATAGCCGGACAAGGTCCTGGAGACCTCTAAGGCTCCGGGATCGGGCGAGCAGCCACCTTCGATGGTGGGGGGCTTGCCTATTCTGCCGGCAACCTCTGTCCAAGCAGAGCTGTCGGGCGGTCTGTCGACAGCGTTAAAGAACGCGTCTATCGTTGATGAACATCGGACCCTCATGGGTGCGGTGGTTGGAAAGATTTAGTCCGCCGAGAGCTGGCTGAATGAGTCCTGCCTTGGCCTTATAAAGGCCTTCGAGGTATGTTTCCTAAGAAACCTTTGAAGAATCGTCATAATATGAGTAGTAGCCCCTGATACACTGTCCGGCAAAAGGGAGAAAGCCGGGCAGGGGATCAAATCCCCTGCTTTTGCAGGAGCATTTGTTAACAACGTACACCTCTTTGTGCAAAAACAGGTGTCTGCAGAGAAGACGGCCACGCATGATGCGGAAGTGTCCGGGCTGAAATAGAGCCTGGAATGGGCCGAGGAGGAACTTGGCCATGTGAAGAAGCAATTGGAAGACAAGCAAGGTATGTTGAAACGT
This sequence comes from Aegilops bicornis, assembly GCA_021605145.1. Classification (NCBI taxonomy): domain Eukaryota; kingdom Viridiplantae; phylum Streptophyta; class Magnoliopsida; order Poales; family Poaceae; genus Aegilops; species Aegilops bicornis. The sequence continues at coordinate 522,875,653 of CM038674.1, forward strand.
TGTCTTGAATTTGGCACGAATGAGTAATTGTGCCTAGTGAAAAGTACTTTGATTGTATGCTCTAGGAGCGAGTGCCGAGTATGAGGCACTAAAGAAGGTTGTGGTTGATGCCAACAAGAAGGTTGCCGCTGAGCAGGCGCTTCGTGAGAAACACGAGGCCAGGGTCATCGCAGCTGAGCGAGAGCTCTGGGAGGCTGTAAAGAAAAGCAAGGGCTTGGAGCAGAGTCTAGTAGGGAAAGAATCCGAACTCGCCCAAGCCCTCCAAGCCGCGGAAGATGCTCGGGAAGAAGCCCGAGGTGCTGTGCGGGACATTCAGGAGGCCCGGAAGGTTGCGGCTGGTAAGGCCTTTTGTATGCATGGCCATTTTTACATGATAGTGGGAAGAACCCTAAGCGACAAGCTGAATTCTTGTTTTTCCAGGGGCGTTTGCGGATCTGCCTCGCAGCATATCAGATGCCGCCCAATTCTACCAGACCGAGGAGAAGAAGTCTGCGGAGAGGGATTTCTGGTCACAGTATTTGGCGCCGAACTATCCGGTGCCCTTTATCAATCAGCTGAAGAAGCTCGTCGAACTGCACCAGGCGGCCGAACTAGCCATGAAGGACTTGGTTGTCCGGCTGTGGCCCGCGGAGCCCATTCCAAGCAGTTACTTCGGACTCGTGAAGCGGATTGTGGGCGCATGTCCTTGGCTTGATGCTGTTAAGCGATCAGCCTGTATAAAGGGTGCGCGCATGGCGTTTGCCCATGCAAAAGTGCATTGGGGGAAGCTTGACGCGGAGAAGCTGATGACTGAGGGGCTGCCAGAGGTAAGGAGCACCGCAAGCCCGAGCTGTACTATGAAGGCGTACTGAAGGGAGCCCACCTTGTGGCGGATGAGTGTACCAAAGACATTATATTTCCCTGAGGGCATTCTTGCTGTTCTATGTAATATGGGACAATGGCACTTTTATTATCTATTGCCTGTTTTGTTTGAACATGTGTTCTTCCTGTGCGGCTGTTTAGTGTATGTAAATCCTGAGAGTTGGCCAGTCGTCGGCTTCTGCCCCCACGAAAGAAATACGGGGGTGTTCGGGACATACCTGAACACTCTTTATCCCATGGCTGGGTCCTTTTAAGGAGGTGTTCCTCACCACGAACCAGGCAATCGGACTATAGGGCTTTACCACTCTCACTTAGCCATAGGAATTCGAGTATGGTCGGCGCAGCCCCTAGTGTTCGGAAGGCCGAACTAGGGGCTCTATTGGCGCCTGATCGGAGGACCGATCCGTCGCACTCTGCATTTATAATGGCGTTATGCGGAATAAATCTTTAAGGATTTTACAACCTCTCGAACAGCTGGCCAGCTCTCATTTGTATCATGACAATCGGTTTTCGACTTTCTCTCTTGAGGTGCTCGTCCGGCAGATCCGGGACACAATCGCGATAGTTCTCCTGTGCTACCTTAGCCGATATAACGAAGCGTAAGGTACCAAAACAAGGAGCCGGGCAAACCCAACCAATGACCCAAGACATGATTCGGAGCTGATGCATATAGTGCTATAAGTTCGGGGTGCCGAGCGACCGAAAAGGTGGTCGGACTTTACTGCCGTACTGTGAAGCCCCTGGCATAATCGGGCGTAACACGAGGCGTCGATGAGAAACGACTACCGGTAAGTGTTGTTGAAGTCTACACATTGTAGTAGGATTATATGTCTATGCATATGAGTATGATTTATGATTAGAAAAAAGGAAAAAAAGGTGTTTTTGGCGGAACCTGTGATGGCCGGACTGGAGGGAGCTGTGAGTGGATCTGAAGTAAATCCATACTGCCTTCTTTGTGGGCGGTCACATGTATGTTCCCGCCCTTGTGTGTCCGGGCCGATTCCATGTCGCCAATCCTGTTCTGCGTCAAAATTAGTTTATAAAGGCAAATATCTGGAGGCAGCTAAACGTCCTCTTGTGGTTGATCCGAGGGTTCCTGATCGGACCCTGGTTAACCCAGCCGTTATACCGTGAAGTAGCGCGGACTCCTCAGTTGGTGTCGGGATAGTTGGTTGTCATATCAAAAATTTGATAGGCATGCACAACTCACTGCTCCGGCAGCTGTATGATTTCCGCTCTAAGGGCGGGGTTCGGCCTTGCCCATAGGTGTGATTATATCACACGGTGTTGGCCTAATGGTTTACCACGTGGAATCTAGTCAACGTGGTCCGTCCTGTTAGCATATGGTAAATTACCGTATGAGGGGGAGGTGCCGAAGAATTATTCTTTGGCGTGGCATTTTTTGGTGATCCAAAGACAACCGTTGGAGTGGTGGGCCAGTAAGGCCTGGCCTTTGCACCTGACATATTTTTTAGAAGATGTTACTTGTGGTTTCATACCCGAGGGGGTTTTATGTGTTATGGAGCCCCCAGACTACTAGGTCGAGAGGTACTGCAATTGAATTGTTGTGGTTTATATGATCAGGGGCAATCGGCCGTACTTTCATGCTCTGGGGGGTCTCTTGACTAGACGCCTCCCCTCATTATTTCCGGCGCATGACCAGCCGCTTTGTTTTGAGGATCCGGCATTCTCTATTGGTATGCTTTGCCGTCCTTCTAGGAGTACCATGAATTTCACATGGTTGGTCGAGTGTGTGGCTCGGGCCGGATAGGCTTGAGCTGTTCTTTGTTTGCTGACCGGACAGGGAGTTGCTGGGGTTGGCACCAGCTTCCCTGACTTGGCATTTATGACCGTTGCGCTGAGCCTTGAGGATGCCTCTTCGTGTGTCCTTCGTATTGTCTTGGACCGTAGTGATGTGTTGACGTCGGGGTATGTGCCTTGGGTTCTCCTGCTTAGGTTGAGGTAGCCAGTTGTGCCGTGTGTGCCCTTTGTCGGGGCGGTCCAGTCCATATTCTTTGGTGGCCAGGACCTTGGTCCACCTGTCCACGAGCAGGTCTTGGTCAGCTTTAAGCTGGTGTTGCTTCCTTTGCAGGCTCCTTGTCATTGCCATGAGGCGTCGCTTGAAGCGAACTTGTTCCACTGGATCTTCAGGCACGCCGAATTCGTCATTGTCGAGGCTTACCTCATCCTCGGATGGGGCGTATAGTTGTCCCTCTCCAAGTATCCCACCATGGCCAGTCCGGCCTGCTTGAAGGCAGGCCGATCGGGGTTGTATTCATCTTTGGTGCCATCCGGATTGTTTTCGTCTCCTGGGCCGGTATTGCTGTGGCGTGGCTTGGAGCGGCGTCGAAGACGCCCATGCTTTGTTTTTCTCCCTGAGGGGTTATCCTCCGTTGCCTCGTCGCCATTGGTTTCCGTCGGAGTGTCGACCATATTTATATCGTAGGAAGAGGTGGTTGTCCACCGCCCAGTGAGCGGTGGTTCATGTTCTTCTCCTGCATCGTCGTCCATACCGTCGATGTCTTCGGAGTCGAAGTCGAGCACGTCGGTTAGATCATCGACCGTGGCAATGAAGTGGGTGGTGGGTGGGCAACGAATTCCTTCGTCGCCTGCTTCCCACTCTAGCCGGACATAGTTCGGCCAAGAGCCTCCTCACAAAGAGAGACTTTAATGAGTTCAGCATGTCGCCAAAGGGCGAGTGCTGGAAGATATCCGCAGCAGTAAAATCCATTACCGGAGCCCAACCAGGCACGGCGGCTCAGGAGCACGCGGATTGGAACCTACAACGGATACGAGTCCGAGGGTCCCGAGTCGCAGGCTTCCTCCAAGGTGAGGCCTGTGTTCGGCTCCATCGCTGATGAGTGTGCGGCCTGCGGGGCGGGGTCTATCCCTCCGTCCTTAGGCAATGCAGCCTGCTCCGAATTTAGGTGCAGGGCTCTGCAGGGTGATATCGAGCATTGTCCGGCAATGAGGTCTAAGCCGTGCTCATCGTGATTCGTCCGGTGCTCGAGCACAGAACCCGAATCCGTCGAAGATCAAGTCTCCGCAAATGTCGGCCGTGTCGTTCAAGTTTCGAACCTGACACGGTGGCGAGGCGTAGCTGTCGATCTGCTCCAGATGGCCAAGTGAATTGGCGCACAGTGCGAAGCCACCGAACACAAAGATCTGTCCTGGGAGAAAAGTCTCACCCTGGACCATGTTGTTGACGATTGAAGGCACCATCAAGCCTTGCGGCGACGACACAGAGGAACTCAATGAAAGCACCAATGTCGATGTCAAAACCGGCGGGTCTCGGGTAGGGGGTCCCGATCTGTGCGTCTTAGGCTGATGGTAACAGGAAGCAAGGGACACAATGTTTACCCAGGTTCGGGCCCTCTCGATGGAGGTAAAACCCTACTTCCTGCTTGATTAATATTGAAGATATGAGTAGTACAAGAGTAGATCTACCACGAGATCGTAGAGGCTAAACTCTAGAAGCTAGCCTATGATGGTATGATTGTAATTGTGATCGGCCTTCTAAGGACCATCCCCTTCGGTTTATATAGACATCGAAGAGGGCTAGGGTTTACATGGAGTCGGTTACAAGGAAGGAAATATATTATCCGGATCGCCAAGCTTGTCTTCCACGCCAAGGAAAGTCCCATTCGGACACGGGACGGAGTCTTGAGTCTTGTATCTTCACGTTTCAATAGTCCGGACGATGTATACAGTCCGGCTGTCCGGATACCCCCTAATCCAGGACTCCCTCAGTCGTCACTTGACAGATCAATGGCGTCGTTTTCATTCCTCAGAACAGCAGAAGGGGTCAGAGCTGGACCGGTGGTGTGCATGGGCTTCTTTTTCTTCTTCTTGGACTTGGAGATGCGTGAGAGATCTTCAGACTGCACACTTGGTGCAGGAGGAGCAGTGGCCAGAGGCTTCGCTCGTGAAGCTTTTGGTGCAGTGGAAGGCTTCGAAGCCTTGGGTTTCTTCAGCTTCTTAGGCTTCAGTGGTGCAGGCGCTTCGTCAGAATTAGCGTCGTCTGCAGGTTCATCCACGGCTGTCCCTTGAACCATAATATGAGTGATGAGACCTTCTAGGTTGTAGAAGGGGCCAACAAGATTGGGTTCAGCTTCATGTGTCCCATCGGTACGAGGAGTAGAGGGACCGGGGTTGAAGTCTAATCCTCGTGACTTCTTGTTCTCTTTGGCCGAGTTCTTGGCAAACTGAAAGTTGTGCTTGAACAGATTGTCGTCACCATAGCAATGAAGATGGGTCGGCATCAGTTGGCTGTGGTCCACAGACCATCCAAGGGTAGAAGCCTTGATCAATGGCTTCAGCTCTAGACCTGGGTGGAAGATTTTTGTACAAGATGTCTCCCCAGGGTCGCTTGATGGCATTCTTCTCAACATAGGGTCACGAACCTGTACTTGTACCATTGTTCTGCCCAATATCTTCGAATCCATTGGATTGTGTTTTTTGTTGATTGTAGTCCTCCTTTGGATCTGTCTTGTATAACTCATAGAGGTCTGGTGGAAAATCCTTCGATGTGTTCCCACGGCGCTGTCTGCCACCCTTCCTTGCAGACTTGTCTGTTGCCATGAAGTTCAGACCGAATGGCTTCAAAGATCATCAAAGGCTTCCGTCTGGCTGGTCGACAGAACCGCTTTGGGAGAGTTGATATGATCTTTGTAAGAATTCTGCAAATGAATGCAGACTATGAGAACCAAGGGATTCTCCTACGGACATGTACTGTGACGATTAGAGATGCGAGGGAAGGGGAAGAGGTCATACGCATTCTCAGAAGATTTTGAAGATAAATCAGTTTAGAAGACATTGACCTCATAGCGCGAAGACATTCACTTATATGTTGAGAGTTGGTTCCAGATTTGTAAGAATCCAAAGTACAAGTGAGGAATCTAACTACATGTGAAGCATAAGTGAATATACTAGGCATCATATGAGATGTAGACAGGATAGATCCAAATTTGTGGAGGCAGAAACCGCTTTTGGTAGAAAGGATGAATCTATAGGATCAAAAAGACGGTAAAAAGAGGGTTTTAATGTACCACATGATGACGGAGTAGAAGATGAGGCCGAGCAGTTCGATCTTCCGTGCCCTAACTTGGCGACGGAGGACACCTACAGCGGCGGCGGGGAAGACGATGTCCGCGGCCGGCGTGAAGACGGCGTCGGAGAGGTCGCGGCAGCTAAGCCTTCGTCGCCGGCGTCGTCGAGAGCTAGCAGTGGCGCTAGGGTTTGTCGAGGTGGAGAAGTGGAAGAAGGATTTTAACCGTGATTGGGTGTGTATTTATAGGGAAAGGGACGGCACGGCGCAATTACGCAGGTGCCCCTGGCGGTTCACATCTGAGGGACACGTGGCGAACGTGCAACACATTGGGAGTTGTCCCATGTTCCCACGCCCGCCTGGACTGTCGGATGGTCATTCCGGCTTCTCCGGGTTTCAGGCAATAAGAATTGAGCATTTAAAACAGATTTAATGTTTGTCTCTGTATCTTCTGCTGACAAGGACGCAGAGAAGACATTTGATACGTCTCCAACGTATCTATAATTTTTGATTGCTCCATGCTATATTATCTATTGTTTTGGACTATATTGGGCTTTATTTTCCACTTTTATATTACTTTTGGGACTAACCTATTAACCGGAGGCCCAGCCCAGAATTGCTGTTTTTTCCCTATTTCAGTGTTTCGAAGAAACGGAATATCAAACGGAGTCCAAACGGAATGAAATATTTGGGAATGTGATTTTCTCATCAGATAAGATCTAGGAGACTTGGACCCTCGGTCAAGAAAGGAGGGAGGTGGCCACGAGGGTGGAGGGCCCCCCCTAGGGCGCGCCCCCTGCCTCGTGGGCCCCCCGAAGCTCCACCGACGTACTCCTTCCTCCTATATATACCTACGTACCCCCAACAGATCAGATACGGAGCCAAAAACCTAATTCCACCGCCGCAACTTCCTGTATCCACGATATCCCATCTTGGGGCCTATTCCGGAGCTCCGCCGGAAGGGGAATCCACCACGGAGGGCTTCTACATCATCATCATCATAGCCTCTCCGATGAAGTGTGAGTAGTTTACTTCAGACCTTCGGGTCCATAGTTAGTAGCTAGATGGCTTCTTCTCTCTTTTTGGATCTCAATACAATGTTCTCCCCCTCTCTCATGGAGATCTATTCGATGTAATCTTCTTTTTGCGGTGAGTTTGTTGAGACCGATGAATTGTGGGTTTATGATCAAGATTATCTATGAGCAATATTTGAATCTTCTCTGAATTCTTTTATGTATGATTGGTTGTCTTTGCAAGTCTCTTCGAATTATCCGTTTGGTTTGGGCAACTAAATTGGTAGTTCTTGCAATGGGAGAAGTGCTTAGCTTTGGGTTCAATCTTGCGGTGTCCTTTCCCGATGTGATGGGGCAGCAAGGCACGTATTGTATTGTTGCCATTGAGGATAACAAGATGGGGTTTTTATCATATTCATGAATTTATCCCTCTACATCATGTAATCTTGCTTAAGGCGTTGCTCTATTTTCATTAACTTAATACTCTAGATGCATGTTGGATAGCGGTCGATGAGTGGAGTAATAGTAGTAGATGCAGGTGAGTCGGTCTACTTGTCTCGGACGTGATGCCTATATACATGATCATACCTAGATACTCTCATAACTATGCTCAATTTTGTCAATTGCTCAACAAGAATTCGTTCACCCACCGTAGAATACTTATGCTCTTGAGAGAAGCCACTAGTGAAATCTATGGCCCCGGTCTATTCTCATCATATTAATCTTCCTACGCTTTATTATTGCTTTGCTTTTTACTTTGCCTTTTATTTTACTTTGCATCTTTATACCAAAAATACCAAAAATATTATCTATCATCTCTATCAGATCTCACTATGGTAAGTGACCGTGAAGGGATTGACAACCCCTATTCGCGTTGGTTGCGAGGAGTTATTTGCTTTGTGTAGGTACGAGGGACTTGCGCGTGGCCTCCTACTGGATTGATACCTTGGTTCTCAAAAACCGAGGGAAATACTTACGCTACTCTGCTGCATCATCCTCTCCTCTTCGGGGAAAACCAACGCAAGCTCAAGACGTAGCAAGAAGGATTTCTGGCGCCGTTGCCGGGGAGTCTACGCAAAAGTCAACATACCAAGTACCCATCACAATCCCTTATCTCTCGCACTACATTATTTGCCATTTGCCTCTCGTTTTCCTCTCCCCCACTTCACCCTTGCCGTTTTATCCGCCCTCTCTTCTACGTTTGCCTTCCCGTTGCCATGGCCAAATCAAAAAGAACTAAGGGTCCTTTCTAGGGTTCTAGTACCTTGGATAACCCTTCTATCCTCTCTAAGCTCATAAATAATGATGCTATGGAAAGACCCACCGGGGTTACCAATGAGTGCTTAAATAATTTTGATGAAGATGACTCTGGAATTTTTTGTTATATACTTGATGAGTCTTTAAAAGATGCTTGGGATAGGTTATTAAGGATTCGGGCTAGCTATGTACCACAATATCAAATTGAGGTTTACTTAAAAAGTTTCTATGTTGGATTGCCCGCTTCTTTCAAACAAGTTCTAGAAACTATTTTTGATGAAGGTTTTCTTGAAGGGGATGCTATAGATACCTATGAAAAAATGAAAACTATATTTGGGCACCCCATGAATGATAAGGTTGAGTCTACCACTCTCTTATGCTTCTATCAAAACAAAATTATTAAAGAGATGAAATCTAGTTTAGATGCAAATTTCTGTAACGTGCTTAATCTCACTTCCTCCATTAATGGCAATGTGCTTTCCCAAAATAGAAGGATGAATGCATAGAAAGGAAATTTGCTCTTTTCTCTCCGAGTACCAAAGATGGCAATACCTAGATCTATCCTTGCTTTTATGCCTAGCTAGGGGCGTTAAATGATAGCGCTTGTTGGGAGGCAACCCAATTTTATTTTTAGTTTTTGTTTTTGTTTCTTTTTAGGAATAAATAATCCATCTACCTTCTGTTTAGATGTGGTTTTATGTTTTAATTAGTGTTTGTGCCAAGTTAAACCTATAGGATCTTCTTGGATGATAGTTATTTGATCTTGCTGTAATTTCCAGAAACTTCCTGTTCACGAAAACAATTGTTAAAAATCACCTGAACGTGATAAAATAGTGATTCCAATTGCTGCTGAGCAATAAACAAATTGCCTAGGTCGTCCTATTTTTTCTGAATCTTTTGAGATCCAGAAGTTTGCGTCAGTTACAGATTACTACAAACTGTTCTGTTTTTGACAGATTCTGTTTTCGTGTGTTGTTTGCTTATTTTGATGAATCTATGGCTAGTAAAATATTTTATAATCCATAGAGAAGTTGGAATACAGTAGGTTTAACACCAATATAAATAAAGAATGAGCTCATTACAGTACCTTGAAGTGGTCTTTTGTTTTCTTTCGCTAACGGAGCTCACGAGATTTCTGTTAAGTTTTGTGTTGTGAAGTTTTCAAGTTTGGGGTGAAATCTTTTGATGGATTATGGAACAAGGAGTGGCAAGAGCCTAAGCTTGGGGATGCACATGGCACCCCCAATATAATCCAAGGACACCAAAAAGTCAAAGCTTGGGGATGCACCGGAAGGCATCCCCTCTTTCGTCCACTTCCATCGGTAACTTTACTTGGAACTATATTTTTATTCACTACATGATATGTGTTTTGCTTGGAGTGTCTTGTATTATTTGCATCTTTGCTTGTTAGTTTACCACAATCATACTTGATGTACACACCTTTTGAGAGAGCCATACATGAATTGGAATTTGATAGAGTACTCTATGTGCTTCACTTATATCTTTTGAGCTTTATAGTTTTGCTCTGGTGCTTCACTTATATCTTTTAGAGCACGGTGGTGGATTTGTTTTATAGAAACCTTTGATCTCTCATGCTTCACTTAGATTATTTTGAGAGTCTTAAATAGCATGGTAATTTGCTTAAAATAATAATATGCTTGGTATTCAAGATTTGTAAAACTTTCTTTTGAGTGCGTTGAATACTAAGAAAAGTTTGATGCTTGATAATTGTTTTGAGATATGAAGGTAGTAATATTAGAGTCATGCTAGTTCGGTAGTTGTGAATTTGAGAAATACTTGTGTTAAAGTTTGTGATTCCCGTAGCATGCACATATGGTGAACCGTTATGTGATGAAGTCGGAGCATGATTTATTTATTGATTGTCTTCCTTATGAGTGGCGGTCGGGGACGGCGATGGTCTTTTCTACCAATCTATCCCCTAGGAGCATGCGCGTAATACTTTGCTTTGATAACTTGTAGATTTTTGCAATAAGTATATGAGTTCTTTATGACTAATGTTGAGTCCATGGATTATACGCACTTTTCTCACCCTTCCATCATTGCTAGCCTCTCTAATATCGCGCACTTTTCGCCAGTATCATACACCCACCATAAACCTTCCTCAAAATAGCCACCATACCTACCTATCATGGCATTTCCATAGCCACTCCGAGATATATTGCCATGCAACTTGCCACCGTTCCGTTTATTATGACACGCTCCATCATTGTCATATTGCTTAGCATGATCATTTAGTTGACATCGTATTTGTGGCAAAGCCACCGTTCATAATTCTTTCATACATGTCACTTATGAATCATTGCATGTCCCGGTACACCGCCGGAGGCATTCACATAGAGTCATATTTCGTTCTAAGTATCGAGTTGTAATTCTTGAGTTGTAAGAAAAATAAAAGTGTGATGATCATCATTTTTAGAGCATTGTCCCAAGTGAGGAAAGGATGATGGAGACTATGATTCCCCCATAAGTCGGGATGAGACTCCGGACGAAAAATAAAAAAAGAGAAAAGAAAAGAGGCCATAAAAAAAGAGAAAAGGCCCAAATAAAAAAATGAGAGAAAAAGAGAGAAGGGACAATGTTACTATCCTTTTACCACACTTGTGCCTCAAAGTAGCACCATGATCTTCATAATAGAGAGTATCTCGTTTTGTCACTTTCATATACTAGTGGGAATTTTTTATTATCGAACTTGGCTTGTATATTCCATTGATGGGCTTCCTCAAATTGCCCTAGGTCTTCGTGAGCAAGCGATTTGGATGCACAGCCACTTAGTTTCTTTTGTTGAGCTTTCATATACTTATAGCTCTAGTGCGTCCGTTGCATGGCTATCCCTACTCACTCACATTGATATCTATTGATGGGCATCTCCATAGCCCGTTGATACGCCTAGTTGATGTCAGACTATCTTCCCTCTTTTTGTCTTCTCCACAACCACCATTCTATTCCACATATAATGCTATATCCATGGCTCACGCTCATGTATTGCGTGAAGATTGAAAAAGTTTTGAGAATGTCAAAAGTATGAAACAATTGCTTGGCTTGTCATCGGGGTTGTGCATGATTTAAATACTTTGTGTGGTGAAGATAGAGCATAGCCAGAGTATATGATTTTGTAGGGATAACTTTCTTTGGCCATGTTATTTTGAGAAGACATAATTGCTTTGTTAGTATGCTTGAAGTATTATTATTTTTTATGTCAATATTAAACCTTTGTCTTGAATCTTTCGGATCTGAAAATTTATACCACAATTAAGAAGAATTACATTCAAATTATGCCAAGTAGCACTCCGCATCAAAAATTCTCTTTTTATCATTTACCTACTCGAGGACGAGCAGGAATTAAGCTTGGGGATGCCTGATACGTCTCCAACGTATCTATAATTTTTGATTGCTCCATGATATATTATCTATTGTTTTAGACTATATTGGGCTTTATTTTCCACTTTTATATTACTTTTGGGACTAACCTATTAACCGGAGGCCCAGCCCAGAATTGCTGTTTTTGCCTATTTCAGTGTTTCGAAGAAACGGAATATCAAACGGAGTCCAAACGGAATGAAATCTTCGGGAACGTGATTTTCTCATCAGATAAGATCCAGGAGACTTGGACCTCGGTCAAGAAAGGAGGGAGGCGGCCACGAGGGTGGAGGGCGCCCCTGTGGCGCCGCCGCCTCCTGGGCCCTCGAAGCTCCACCGACGTACTCCTTCCTCCTATATATACCTACGCACCCCAACAGATCGAATCACGGAGCCAAAAACCTAATTCCACCGCTGCAACTTCCTGTATCCACGAGATCCCATCTTGGGGCATGTTCTGGAGCTCCACTGGAAGGGGAATCCACCATGGAGGGCTTCTACATCATCATCATAGCCTCTCCAATGAAGTGTGAGTAGTTTACTTCAGACCTTCGGGTCCATAGTTAGTAGCTAGATGGCTTCTTCTCTCTTTTTGGAACTCAATACAATGTTCTCCCCTCTCTCGTGGAGATCTATTCGATGTAATCTTGTTTTTGCGGTGTGTTTGTTGAGATCGATGAATTGTGGGTTTATGATCAAGATTATCTATGAGCAATATTTGAATCTTCTCTGAATTCTTTTATGTATGATTGGTTATCTTTGCAAGTCTCTTCGAATTATCCGTTTGGTTTGGCCAACTAGATTGGTAGTTCTTGCAATGGGAGAAGTGCTTAGCTTTGGGTTCAATCTTGCGATGTCCTTTCCGGTGTGATGAGGGGCAGCAAGGCACGTATTGTATTGTTGCCATCGAGGATAACAAGATGGGGTTTTTATCATGTTGCATGAATTTATCCCTCTACATCATGTCATCTTGCTTAAGGCGTTACTCTGTTTTCATTAACTTAATACTCTAGATGCATCTTTGGATAGCGGTCGATGAGTGGAGTAATAGTAGTAGATGCAAAGTGTGAGTCGGTCTACTTGTCTCGGACGTGATGCCTATATACATGATCATACCTAGATACTCTCATAACTATGCTCAATTCTGTCAATTGCTCAACAGTAATTCGTTCACCCACCGTAGAATACTTATGCTCTTGAGATAAGCCACTTGTGAAATCTATGGCCCCCTGGTCTATTCTCATCATATTAATCTTCCTAAGCTTTACTATTGCTTTGCTTTTTACTTCGCCTTTTATTTTACTTTGCATCTTTATACCAAAAATACCAAAAATATTATCTATCATCTCTATCAGATCTCACTCTCGTAAATGACCGTGAAGGGATTGACAACCCCTATTCGCGTTGGTTGCGAGGAGTTATTTGCTTTGTGTAGGTATGAGGGACTTGCGCGTGGCCTCCTACTGGATTGATACCTTGGTTCTCAAAAACTGAGGGAAATACTTACGCTACTGTGCTGCATCATCCTCTCCTCTTTGGGGAAAACCAACGCAAGCTCTAGATGTAGCAAAATTCGACAGTTTCAACAGAATGCATATGATTTGGATAGATAGAGTTTGAGGTAGAAAGCATAGAGAGGTTAGGGTCCGATCACATTCACTTAGTTCAAAAGATTCAAACAAGAAGACATAGCTATAAGTGAATGCTGTAGAGGACAGAACACTAATATATGTATATGTATATGTATATATCAGAATAAAACCAAATCAACATTGTGAAGATAAACATGAAGTCATGTTGATAATGAAGACAAACCAAATGCGAAGACATATCAAATGTAACGCCATGAGAAAAACACTTCAAACAGAAGAATTTGGTGGTGGCGTTACCCACTGTATAGGAAATATTAGACTCAGACACGACGCACAGTTGTCGTGGCGCTCCGAAGTCAAAATCCGCGTTAATGTATTCACACTTAGAGTGTAAGTCTTCATTGATTGAAGATATACTTTACTTCGTGTGTTGCACATCTAAGTCATCAACATGCATAAGTGTTTGGATGTGTGCCTGATCATAGGACATTTGAGGATTCCAAGATATTTAGCTCACACCGCAACTTGCAAAACATTTTCTCATCCAAGGGCTTTGTGAAGATATCTGCCAATTGCTCTTCAGTGTTGACGTGTATGATATCAATATCTTCCTTCATGACATGATCTCTGAGAAAGTGATGACGAATTTCAATGTGCTTTGTCTTCGAGTGTTGAACTGGGTTGTTGGCAATCTTGATGGCGCTTTCGTTGTCGCAGTAGAGTGGTACTTGTTTCAGATGGATGCCATAGTCCTTGAGTGTTTGCTTCAACCATAGAAGCTGAGCGCAGCAAGATCCAGCAGCAATGTATTTAGATTCAGCAGTGGAGAGTGATACACAGTTCTGCTTCTTTGAAGACCAACGGACGAGTGATCGTCCCAGAAAGTGACATGTGCATGATGTAGACTTGTGATCCACCTTGTCACCAGCATAATCAGCATCCGAGAATCCAACTAGATCAAACTCTGAGCCCTTTGGATACCATAATCCTAATGTTGGGGTGTAAGCCAAATATCGAAGAATTCGCTTCACAACTAAGTGATGTGATTCCTTTGGTGCCGCTTGAAATTGAGCACACATGCAAACACTAAGCATAATATCTGGCCTAGATGCACATAAATAAAGTAAAGAACCAATCATGGAGCGGTATACCTTTTGATCGAACTCTTTACCATTGGCGTCAGGACCCAGATGACTCTTGGTTGGCATTGGCGTCGTGTAACCTTTGCAGTCTTGCATTCCAAACTTCTTCAGGCAATCTTTGAGATATTTCTCTTGAGATATGAAGATGCCATTGCTTTGCTGACGAATTTGAAGACCAAGGAAGAACTTCAGCTCACCCATCATGGACATCTGATATTGCTCTTGCATCATGTGTCCAAATTCATCACTGTATTTCTGGTTGGTGCAGCCGAAGATAATGGCATCTACGTATATTTGGCACACAAACAGTTCACCATCATATGTCTTCGTGAAGAGAGTGGGATCCAGGGAACCAGGTTTGAAGCCTTTGCTCTTCAGGAAGTCTTTGAGTGTATCATACCAAGCGCGAGGGGCTTGTTTGAGGCCATACAGAGCCTTGTTTAGTTTGTACACCATATCTGGATGTTTTGGATCTTCAAAGCCAGGAGGTTGTGCAACATACACTTCTTCTTCAATCTTCCCGTTGAGAAATGCACTCTTCATATCCATTTATACAGCAGGATGTTGTGATGATTTGCATAGGCTAGCAGTATGCGAATAGCTTCAAGCCTAGCCAAAAGAGCAAATGTTTCATCGAAGTCAATCCCTTCAACTTGAGTGTATCCTTGAGCAACGAGACGAGCCTTGTTTCTGACAACTTGACCATGCTCATATTGCTTGTTGCGATATATCCATTTTGTGCCTATTATGTTGTGCTTGCGAGGGTCAGGACGCTTGACAAGTTCCCAGACATTGTTCAGCTTGAACTGTTGAAGCTCTTCTTGCATAGCTTGAATCCATTCAGGTTGCTTCAGCAACTTTCTTGGGTTCAGATATTGAGACAAATGCAAAGTGCCCACATAAATTTGCTAGTTGTGTTGCTCTTGAACGAGTGAGTGGACCAGGCACATTGATGCTATCAATAATCTTCTCAATTTGTACTTCATTTGCAACACGAGGATGAACTGGACGAAGATTTTGTTCTTGCTGATCATTGTCATCGTTAGGAGGATTGTCTTCGGGCTGAGCATTGTCTTCAGGTTGATTAGGTGCAGAAATGATAAGTTCCTCTTCAGGTTGTGCTTCATTTGGTATGATTTCTCCAGTTCCCATGAGCTTGATGGATTCACTAGGTGGAACTTCATCTAGCACATTTGGCAGGTGCTCTCTTTGCGAGCCGTTAGTCTCATCGAACCGCACATCCACAGTTTCAACCACTTTATAGTGAAAGAGGTTGAAGACTCTGTAGGAGTGTGAATCCTTTCCATAACCAAGCATAAAACCTTCATGTGCTTTCGATGCAAATTTTGAAGTGTGATGTGGATCCTTGATCCAGCACCTAGCACCAAATACTCTGAAGTAACTGACATTTGGTTTCTTACCACTGAGGAGTTCATAGGATGTTTTCTTCAGAAGCTTGTGAAGATAAACACGGTTGATGACATGGCATGCAGTATCAATAGCTTCAGGCCAGAACTTTCTTGGAGTCTTGTATTCATCAAGCATCGTCCGTGCCATCTCAATGAGTGTTCTGTTCTTGCGCTCCACAATGCCATTCTGCTGAGGTGTGTACGAAGCGGAGAAATCATGAGTGATTCCCAATGTATCCAAGTAAAGGTTGAGCCCGGTGTTCTTGAACTCAGTGCTGTTGTCACTCCTGATATGCTTGATCTTGACGCCATAGTTGTTCATGGCACGGTTGGTGAAGCGTCTGAAGACATCCTGCACTTCAGTCTTGTAGAGAATTATGTGCACCCACGTATATCTTGAATAATCATCAACAATGACGAAGCCATAGAGACAAGCAGTAGTAGTGAGAGTAGAGTAGTGAGTAGGGCCAAATAAGTCCATGTGTAGCAGCTCGAAGGGTTGAGATGTCGTCATGATTGTCTTCAATGGATGCTTGGCCCTTGTCATCTTTCCAGCTTTGCAGGCACCGCACAAGTGATCCTTCTTGAACTTGACACCCTCGATGCCTATGACATGCTTCTTCTTTGCGAGAGTGTGTAAGTTCCTCATGCCAGCATGCCCTAGCCTTCGATGCCAGAGCCAGCATTCTGAAGCTTTTGCTAGAAGACATACGGCAAGTTGTGGTCCTGCTGAGAAATCTACCATGTACAGATCATCTTTTCGGTACCCTTCAAAGACTAGAGATTTGTCAGATTCCATTAGTACAAGGCAACGGTATTTTCCAAATATCACAATCATGTTCAAATCACAAAGCATTGAGACATACATTAAGTTGAAGCCAAGGGATTCAACAAGCATCACTTTATCCATGTGCTGATCCTTTAAGATTGCAACTCTACCTAGACCCAATACCTTGCTTTTACCAGTGTCAGCAAATGTGATGTGACTCTTGTCAGATGGACGTAAGGTTGAGTCCATGAGAAGACTTCGATCACCAGTCATATGATTAGTGCATCCGCTGTCCATAATCCATTCTAAAGCATGAGGTGTCATACCCTACAGTACAGTTAGGGGGATAGGCTTCACAAAGAGTAATGTGAAGCATAAACATTTGACGGGCAAGAGGATTATCAAAGCTCAGATCAAGATTAGGACTGATAGGGTGATTGGCAAGCGATTCAGGAACAAAATACATAGTGAGACCATTTGGGCATTTGATCTTGCGCCCTACAAGATGTTTTAGGTCCCCAGCAATAGCATCAGACGCCTTTGATTTACGGATGGAGACCTTTCCCTACAAAAGAAAGTTAATTCTTCTTAACCACCCACATCTTCAGGGGTGGCTTAGAAGCAATGAGTCTAAGTGCAGCATCTGAGAAATTCGGCTTTGAAGCCCTAGCAAATAGCCTTGCAGGAGGTGAATAGTACTCATATGAATAAGTAGAAAAGTTCTTAGTTTATGAACATAGCTGTTTGAAGAAACACGCTCATATTCATAAGTATGAGTATGGTTTCCCTGCAAAACATTGGCGTTAGGGTGACTCAGTTGAGTCCTCAAGCCTTTGGACCATATGAAGCCTTTGGTCTGGGATTTGTCTTCTTCCCAGGCGGTGTCATGATGACATTCACAGGAAGATTCTCAAGACAACTTTTGGGAACCCAGATCTTCTTAATAGGTGGCCCATTCCTGTAGTTAGTACCAATATATCTGGCAAACACTTCACCATTCTGATTCTTAAACAGACTATAGTTTTCATCAAAGGATTTATCAATGATAATAGGGTTAGCACAAGTGAAGCCAGATAAGGTGGATGGATCCACTGAAGGTTCCTTTGCAAAGAACCCATGTGGTTTTGGGGTACCGCTTCGGGCTTCCAAAGAAGAACCATCAATGTTCATTTTCCTCTCGAACCCAACACCCTCTTTCCTAGGGTTTCGGTTCAGAATCTGCTTTTTGAGGACATCGCACAGTGTCTGATGCCCTTTGAGACTTTTGTACATCCCTGTTTCAAGCAATGTCTTCAACCTAGCATTTTCATCAGCAATAGTAGTGGTATCCTCAGCAGAGGGGTTAGTTACCACATCAACAGTTGAAGATATTGCAACAGTAGCAGCAGTAGAACATTCAGCAACAGAAGTAGCGTTATCACGCTCAAGGCATTTTAGACATGGTGGTTCAAATCCTTCCTGAGCGGGACTGATCTGTTGAGCGTGAAGTGACTCATTCTCCTTTTGAAGATCTTCATGAGCCGCTCTCAATTTCTCAAGCTCTTGCTTTCTTTGAAGATAATCATAGGAGAGCTTTTCATGAGTGGTTGAGAGTGTTTCATGACGGCTTTCAAGTTCCTGGTACTTAATATGAAGATTTTTTATGTCTTCAATTAAGGACTGAGAACGGGTCATTTCCGCGTCCAACAGGTCATCGCTTTTGTCTAACAGTTTTTGAGTATGTTCCATAGCTTTATGTTGTTCAGTTGCAATTTTAGCAAGTGTTTTGTAGCTGGGTTTGGATTCACAATCAGAGTCATCTTCACTTGATGTTTGAAAGTAAGCATCGCGTGATTTTACCTTGGCACCACGTGCCATGAAGCAGTAGGTGGGAGCAGAGTCGTCCTTGTCATTAGCATCAGCGTTGGTGACGGGGCCATTGTCTTCAGTGTTGAAGATGGACTTGGCAACGTAGGTTGTAGCTAGAGCCAAACTTGCAATGCCAGAGTTGGACTCCTCCTCAGACTCCACCTCCGCCTCCTCAGAAGTAGACTCCTCCTCTGAATCCATCTCCTTGCCAACAAAAGCACGAGCCTTGCCAGAGGAGCTCTTCTTGTATGATGAAGACTTGGACGAAGACTTGGAAGAAGACTTTGAGGATTTCTTCTTCTTCTTGTCATCAGAATCATATTCCTTGCTCTTCTTCTTCTTGTTGTTCTCATTGTCCCACTGTGGACATTCAGAGATATAGTTTCCAGGTTTCTTGCACTTGTGACATGTTCTCTTCTTGTAATCATGAGTGGAAGCTTCATCATTTCTTGAGCTGGATCGTGAAGACTTTCTGAAGCCCTTCTTCTTAGTGAACTTCTGGAACTTCTTCACAATCATAGCAAGCTCCTTTCCAATGTCTTCAGGATCACGAGAACTGCAGTCAGATTATTCTTCAGATGAGGAAATAGCTTTTGCCTTCAAAGCACGAGTTCGGCCATAGTTGGGACCATAGATATCTCTTTTCTCAGATAGCTAGAACTCATGTGTGTTGAGCCTCTCAAGTATGTCAGACGGATCAAGTGTCTTGAAGTCAGGGCGTTCTTGAATCATCAGGGAAAGGGTGTCAAATGAGCTGCCAAGTGATTTCAGCAGTGTCTTGACGATTTCATGCTTGGTGATCTCAGTGGCGCCGAGCGCACGAAGCTCATTTGTGATGTCAGTGAGGCGATCAAACGTGAGCTGGACATTCTCATTGTCATTTCTCTTGAAGCGGTTGAATAGGTTGCGAAGAACACTGATTATTTGATCTCTCTGGGTAGAGACGCCTTCATTGACCTTGGATAGCCAGCCCCAGACTAGCTTTGACGTTTCCAGAGCACTCGCACGGCCATATTGTCCTTTGGTCAGATGACCACAGATGATGTTCTTGGCAGTAGAATCCAGTTGAACGAACTTCTTGACATCAGCAGCGGTGACACCTTCACCGGTCTTGGGAACACCATTCTTGACGACATACCAGAGGTCGACATCAATGGCTTCAAGATGCATGCGCATCTTATTCTTCCAGTAGGGATATTCAGTTCCATCGAAGACGGGGAAAGCAACGGAGACTTTGATTATCCCTGCAGTCGACATAGCTAAAACTCCAGGTGGTTAAACCGAATCACACAGAACAAGGGAGTACCTTGCTCTGATACCAATTGAAAGTGCTAGTTATCGACTACAGGGGGGTGAATAGGCGATTTTTATGAAAGCCTTCAAAACATGAGAGTTTCCAAGACAAACAATAGAAATGAATGTATTGATATGCAGCGAAAGGTAGACTACACTAAGCAAGCCATAGTCAAGTATGCAATAAAGTGAAAGCACGAAGACTAATAGCAGCTAGGTAGTAAAGATCAGGATGGAAGATGGTATGAAGCCAAACAACGATAGTAGTCACACAGTGAAGTCAAACAGGTAATGCAAACAGGCAATGACTTCACGAAGACAAACTGTAAATAAAGAGAGGGAGACGATAGAACCAGTCGCTTGGCGAAAACAAGGATTTGTTGGACCAGTTCCAGTTGCTGTGACAACTGTATGTCTGGTTAGGGAGACTGAGATTCAACTCAGAAGACCGTATCTCCACCTTATTCCCCTTGGGCTAAGGACACCCAGTCCTCGCCCAATCACTCTGGTAAGTCTTCAAGGTAGACTTCCAAGCCTTCACAGACTTCGTTCACAGGCGATCCACAATGACTCTTGGATGCTCAGAATGTGACGCCTAATCGGCTGGAGGATTCACAGTCCTCAAGTGTAACAAGTCTTCAGGTCACGCAGACAGAAAGACTTCAGTGATGCCTAACACTCTTTGGCTCTAGGTGTTTGGGCTTTGTCCTCGCAAGGATTTCTCTCTCTCAAAAGCTTCGGAGGTGGGTTGCTCTCGAACGACAAAAGTCGGGCACTAACTCTGAGCAGCCACCAATTTATGGTGTAGGGGGTGGGCTATTTATAGCCACTAGGCAACCCGACCTGATTTGTCCGAAATGACCCTGGGTCACTCAGGTACTGACACGTGTCCCAACGGTCAGATTTCAAACACACGTGAGACGTCCATTTTGCATCATGCTTTTATATCGATATTTATTGCCTTATGGGCTGTTATTACACGTTATGTTAAAATACTTATGGCTATTCTCTCTTATTTTACAAGGTTTACATAAGGAGGGAGAATGCGGCAAATTTGGAATTCAGGGTGGAAAAGGAGCAAATATTATAGACCTATTACGCACAACTCCAAAAGTCCTGAAACTCCACGAAAGTCATTTTGGGAAATAATAAAAAATATCCAGCGGAACAAGTTCACCAGAGGGGGGCCGACCTGTCCACGAGGGTGGGGGCGCGCCCCCCTACCTTGTGGGCCCCCTGTTGGCTCTCCGATGGCCATCTTCTGCTATATGAGGTCTTTCGTCGAGGAAAAAATCATAAGCAACCTTTCGGGACGAAACTCCGCCGCCACGAGGCGGAACCTTGGCAGAACCAATCTAGGGCTCCGGCAGAGCTATTTTGCCGGGGACACTTCCCTCCGGGAGGGGGAAATCATCAGCATCATCATCACCAACGCTCCTCTCATCGGGAGAGGTCAATCTCCATCAACATCTTCACCAGCACCATCTCCTCTCAAAACCCTAGTTCATCTCTTGTATCCAATTCTTGTCTCCAAGTCCGGGATTGGTGCTAGTAGGTTGCTAGTAGTGTTGATTACTCCTTGTAGTTGATGCTAGTTGGTTCATTTGGTGGAAGATCATATGTTCAGATCCTATATGCATATTAATACCCCTCCGATTATGAACATGAATATGCTTTGTGACTAGTTATGTTTGTTCCACGAGGACATGGGAGAAGTCTTGCTATTAGTAGTCATGTGAATTTGGTATTCGTTCGATATTTTGATGAGATGTATGTTGTCTAGCCTCTAGTGGTGTTATGTGAACGTCGACTACATAACACTTCACCATTATTTGGGCCTATAGGAAGGCATTGGTAAGTAATAAGTAGATGATGGGTTGCTAGAGTGACAGAAGCTTAAACTCTAGTTTATGTGTTGCTTCGTAAGGGGCTGATTTGGATCCATATGTTTCATGCTATGGTTAGGTTTACCTTAATACTTTTCTTGTAGTTGCGGATGCTTGCAATAGAGGTTAATCATAAGTGGGATGCTTGTTCAAGTAAGAACAGCACCCAAGCACCGTCCACCCACATATCAAATTATCAAAGTACCGAACGCGAATCATATGAACGTGATGAAAACTAGCTTGACGATATTCCCATGTGTCCTCAGGAGCGCTTTTCCTATTATAAGAGTTTGTCCAGGCTTGTCCTTTGCTACAAAATGATCGGGCCACCTTGTTGCACTTTATTTATTTTTGTTACTTGTTGCTCGTTACAAATTATCTTATCACAAAACTATCTGTTACCACTTATTTCAGTACTTGCAGAGAATACCCTGCTGAAAACAGCTTATCATTTCCTTCTGCTCCTCGTTGGGTTCGACACTCCTACTTATCGAAAGGACTATGATAGATCCCCTATACTTGTGGGTCATCAAGACTCTTTTCTGGCGTTGTTGCCGGGGAGTGAAGCGCCTTTGGTAGGTGGAATTTGGTAAGGAAAAATTTATATAGTGTGCTGAAATTTATTGTCACTTGTTATTATGGAAAGTAATTCTCTGAGGGGCTTGTTTGGGGTATCTTCACCCCGACCGGTAGAGCAAAGAGTTGCTCCTCAACCTACTGAACCTACTGAAAATGAAAATGTCTACTTTGAAGTTCCTTCGGGTATGTTAGAAAAACTGCTAGCTAATCCTTTTGCAGGAGATGGAACATTACATACTACTAAGCAGCTAATATATGTGGATGAAGTATGTGGATTATTTAAGCTTGCAGGTATGCCCGATGATGTTATCAAGAAGAAGGTTTTCCCTTTATCTTTGGAGGGAGACGCATTGACATGGTATAGGCTATGTGATGATACTGGATCTTGGGATTATAAGCGATTGAAATTGGAATTTCACCAGAAGTTTTATCCTATGCATCTTGTTCATCGTGATCGCAATTATATATATATTTTTTGGCCGTGCGAAGGAGAAAGCATCGCTCAAGCTTGAGGGAGGCTTAAATCAATGTTATATTGATGCCCCAATCATGAGCTCTCAAGAGATATGATTCTTCAAAAAAATTATGTTCGGCTTTCTCATAATAATCAAACCATGCTCAATACTTCTTGTGCTAGCTATTTTATAATGAAGACTATTGAATTCAAATGGAATTTATTGGATAGAATTAAACGCAACTCTGAAGATTGGGATCTCGAAGAAGGTAAGGAGTCAGGTAAAACACCCAATTTTGATTGTTTTAAATCTTTTATGGATACCGATGTTTTCCGTAAGTTTAGCACTAAATATGGACTTGACTCTGAGATAGTAGCTTCTTTCTGTGAATCTTTTGCTACTTATGTTGATCTCCCCAAAGAGAAGTGGTTTAAATATCATCCTCCCATAGAAGTAAAATTAGCTGCACCTTCTAAAGTTGAAGAAAAGATTGTTACTTATAATGATCCTGTTGTTCCTACTTCTTATGTTGAGAAACCACCTTTCCCTATTAGAATAAAGGATCATGCTAAAGCTTCAACCGTGGTTCGTAAAAGTAATATTAGAGCTTATACACCTCATGAGCAAATTAAAGTTGAACCTAATATTGCTATTGTTAAAGATCTCTTGGCTGATAATATTGATGGGCATGTTATTCAATTCTGCGGTGAAACTGCTAGAATTGCTAAACCTTGTGCTAAAGATAAACATAGACATGTGGTAGGCGTGCATTTTATTTCTGTTAAAATAGGAGATCATTGTTACCTTGGCTTATGTGATATGGGTGCTAGTGCTAGCGTCATACCCTATGATTTATATAAAGAAATTAAGCATGAAATTGCACCTACTGAGTTAGAAGATATTGATGTCACAATTAAACTTGCCAATAGAGATACTATATCAGCAATGGGAATTTTTAGAGATGTTGAAGTCTTGTGTGGAAAAACTAAATATCCTGCTGATTTTCTTGTTCTTAGTTCCCCACAAGATAGCTTTTGTCCCATTATATTTGGTAGACCCTTCTTGAACAATGTCAATGCTAAGATAAACTTCGAAAAGAATGTTGTTACTATCAGCTTGGATGACATGACTCATGAGTTTAATTTCTCTAAATTTAGTAGACAACACTGTGAAGAAGAATTGCCTAGTAAGGATGAAATTATTGGTCTTGCTTCTATTGTCGTACCTCCTAATGATCCTTTAGAACAATATTTGCTAGACCACGAAAATGATATGTTTATGAACAAAGAAGGGAAATAGATGAAGTATTCTTTAATCAATAACCCATTCTGAAATTAACAATTTGCCTGTTGAAATCCTAGGGGATCCTCCTCCACCCAAGGGTGATCCCGTGTTTGAGCTTAAACCGTTGGCTGATAATCTTAAATATGCTTATCTTGATGAAAAGAAAATATATCATGTTATTATTAGTGCTAACCTTCGTGAGCATGAAGAAGAGAGATTATTGAAAACTCTGAAGAAGCACCGTGCTGCTATTGGATATACTCTTGATGGTCTTAAGGGCATTAGTCCCACTCTATGTCAACATAAAATAAATTTGGAAGAAGATGCCAAACCAGTTCGCGATCATCAACGAAGGCTTAATCCTAAGATGAAAGAAGTGGTAAGGAAAGAAATACTAAAGCTTCTGGAGGCAGGTATAATTTATCCCGTTGCTGATAGTCAGTGGGTAAGTCCTGTCCATTGTGTCCCTAAGAAGGGAGGTATTACTGTTGTTCCTAATGATAAAGATGAATTGATTCCGCAAAGAACTATTACAGGTTATAGGATGGTAATTGATTTCTGTAAATTAAATAAGGCTGCGAAAAAGGATCATTACCCCTTACCTTTTATCAATCAAATGCTAGAAAGATTATGCAAACATACACATTATTGCTTTCTAGATGGTTATTCTGGTTTCTCTCTAATACCTGTGTCGGTTAAGGATCAATCAAAGACTACTTTTACATGCCCTTTTGGTATTTTTGCTTATAGATGTATGCCTTTTGGTTTATGTAATGCACCTGCTACCTTTCAAAGATGCATGATGGCTATATTCTCTGACTTTTGTGAAAAGATTTGTGAGGTTTTCATGGACGACTTTTCCGTCTATGGATCCTCTTTTGATGATTACTTGAGCAATCTTGATCGAGTTTTGCAGAGATGTGAAGAAACTAATCTTGTCTTGAATTGGGAAAAGTGACACTTTATGGTTAATGAAGGTATTGTCTTGGGGCATAAAGTTTCTGAAAGAGGTATTGAAGTTGATAAAGCCAAGGTTGATGCTATTGAAAAGATGCCATGTCCCAAGGACATCAAAGGTATAAGAAGTTTCCTTGGCCACGCCAGATTTTATAGGAGGTTCATTAAGGACTTCTCAAAAATTTCTCGGCCTCTAACTAATTTATTACAAAAAGATATACCATTTGTCTTTGATGATGATTGTGTAGAAGCATTTGAAATACTTAAGAAAGCATTGATCTCTGCACCTATTGTTTAGCCACCTGATTGGAATTTACCCTTTGAAATTATGTGTGATGCTAGTGATTATGCTGTAGGTGCTGTACTAGGGAAAAGAGTTGATAAGAAATTAAATGTTATCCATTATGCTAGTAAAACTTTAGACAATGCTCAAAGAAACTATGCTACTACTGAAAAAGAATTCTTAGCAGTTGTATTTGCTTGTGATAAGTTTAGACCTTATATTGTTGATTCTAAATTAACTATTCACACTGATCGTGCTGCTATTAAATATCTGTTGGAAAAGAAAGATGCTAAACCTAGACTTATTAGATGGGTTCTCTTGCTACAAGAATTTGATCTGCATATTGTTGATAGAAAGGGAGCTGAGAACCCCGCTGCGCACAACTTGTCTAGGTTAGAAAATGTTCTTGATGACCCACTACCTATTGATGATAGCTTTCCTGATGAGCAATTAAATGTCATAAATGCTTCTCGTAGTACTCCTTGGTATGCTGGTTATGCTAATTACATTGTTGCTAAATTTATACCACCTAGCTTCACATACCAGCAAAAGAAAAAGTTTTTCTATGATTTGAGACATTACTTTTGGGATGACCCACACCTTTATAAAGAAGAAGTAGATGGTGTTATTAGACGTTGTGTACTTGAGCATGAACAGGAACAGATCCTACGCAAGTGTCACTCCGAAGCTTATGGAGGACACCACGCTGGAGATAGAACTGCACATAAGGTATTGCAATCCGGTTTTTATTGGCCTACTCTCTTCAAGGATGCTCGTAAGTTTGTCTTCTCTTGTGATGAATGTCAAAGAATTGGTAATATTAGTAGACGTCAAGAAATGCCTATGAACTATTCACTTGTTATTGAACCATTTGATGTTTGGGGCTTTGATTATATGGGACCTTTTCCTGCCTCTAATGGATATACACATATTTTAGTTGATGTTGATTATGTTACTAAGTGGGTAGAAGCTATTCCAACTAGTAGTGCAGATCATAACACTTATATTAAAATGCTTAAAGAAGTCCGAGGTTTGGAGTCCCTAGATATTTAATGACTGATGGTGGTTCACATTTTATTCATGGTGCTTTCCGTAAGGTGCTTGCTAAGTATGATGTTAATCATAGAATTGCATCTCCTTATCGCCCACAGTATAGTGGTCAAGTAGAATTGAGTAATAGAGAACTCAAATTAATTTTGCAAAAGACTGTCAATAGGTATAGAAAGAATTGGTCCAAGAAACTTGATGATGCATTATGGGCTTATAGAACTGCATACAAAAATCCTATGGGTATGTCTCCGTATAAAATGGTTTATGGAAAAGCATGTCACTTACCTCTCGAACTAGAGCATAAGGCTTATTGGGCTATTAAAGAGCTCAATTATGATTTCAAACTTGCCGGAGAGAAGAGGTTATTTGATATTAGCTCACTTGATGAATGGAGAACCCAAGCTTATGAAAATGCCAAGTTGTTTAAAGAAAAAGTTAAAAGATGGCATGACAAAATGATACAAAAGCGTGAGTTTAATGTAGGTGATTATGTATTGCTATACAACTCTCGTTTAAGATTTTTTGCAGGAAAAATTCTCTCTAAATGGGAAGGCCCTTATGTTTTGACACTTGAAACAGTAGGAGAGGCTCCTACTGTATTTATTAAATAAAGTGACAAAAAGTCTTACAAAGTCATATCCTTACATCCATTGCCATGGAGCAGCTTTCAATGTGGGGTGAACACTAGAAAGAAGGAACAAAAAGAGGTAGGAGAACAAGGGTAAAGTTAGATAATATCTACAAAAGAGGACAAAAAGGGTTGAAGTTTTTCTCCCACTCTGTAATGAAGAAGGGAGAGGTCTTCTCTCAACCTAGCCAGCCAGGATGATTTTGAAGGTGGTATCCCTCTGAAGTGTTTGTTGTTTCTCTCTTTCCATATGCTCCAAGCAGCCTGCAAGAAGATATCCATGAACATCGGGCTATTCCACGTAGTTTTTGCTTGCTCAATCCATTGAAATCTTGTACCATGTGTTATCCAGTTGATATTAAGATGTGACCAACACTCTTGGCTAAATGGACAGGTGAAGAAAAGGTGCTCCAAAGTTTCTTTATAGGTGAATTACACAGCAGACAAGTGTGATTGTCACCAATGTTGTAATGTCTCCTCTTGAGCATGTTTCGTGTGTTTAGTCTATCGGAGAGGAGTAGCCACCCGAACACTTTAATTTTCATGGTGACTTTAGATTTCCACAGCCACTTGTATGTTTGGTGAGCTCTTATTTCTCTGAAGTAATAGGAGTAGTATTGGCTCGCAGTGTAATCTCCTTTAGCCCAAATGCAATGTCCATTTGTCTTCTCCGTGGGCCAAGGTAATCGGAGTCAACAGTTGCTGTAGTTCCATCAACTCTGCGTGTGCCTGTGCAAATAGAGGAAGTTGGAAGGTTTCCCCCAACGAGTCAGCCGTTAATAGTGCATGGACAGAGATATCCTCATTTCTGGTGAACGAGAAGGCCCTGGGGTGGCTAGAGGCGAGAATATCATCCATCCAAAGATCTTTCCAAAGCAAAGTGGTGCGGCCATCCAGTATTCTGACTTTGGTGATGCCTCTATATACTAGCATGAGCTTTGTGATGTCTCTCCACCAGAAGGAGCCACATGCATCCGTTGCATGTGGGATTTTCGAGGTGTAATAGGTGTTCCAGATTAGTTCCACCCATGGTAGATCCCAGTGGTTGTAGAACTTGTGCAGATATTTAAGCAACAGGGCATCACTTTGTATTCTGAGGTCTAATATACCCATTCCATCACATTCCTTTGGTTTACAAATCATGCTCCAAGCAGCCAAAGAGTTACATGATTCCCCCTGCTCCGTCTTTTTAGTCCAAAGACACTTCCTTCTGATCTTGTCTAACAGCTCAATAATGGAAATGGGGAGCTTGAGTGTACATAAAGCAAAGATTGTGAGCGAAGTGATCACTGAATTTAGTAAAGAAAGCTTTGATCCATACGAAATCATGTTTAGAGTAGCTGTTACACGTCGCTCCACTTTGCAAACCAAAGGCATTAGATCCTGAACAGATGGTCGTGTGGACCCCAAAGGCAGCCCAAGGTAAGTAAATGGAATTTTGCCAGTCATGCAGCCGAAGATTTGGGCAATGCTGTTACTGAGGGACTCATCTCAGTTGATTGGGATGAGAGTGGATTTTTGGAAGTTTATTTTAAGGCCAATGGAAGTTGCATAATCAGACAAAATCTGCTTGATCGTGGCGGCTTGGGTTTCACAAGCCGGGAGCACCAGTATTGTGTCATCGGTGTATTGAATGACAGGGTAATCTTTTTGGGTTGGACATGGGAAAGGAAGCTGAATATGACCTTGAGCAAAAGCATCATTAATGACAGCTTGAAGAAGGTCGGCGGCCAGCATGAAAATCAAAGGAGATAATGGGTCTCCTTATTGTACCCCACTTTTGCAATGGAATTGTCTCCCCGGTACGCCATTTAGTAGGACCGAAGATTTACCTGCGGCTAGAATAGCTTTGATCCAGTTTAGCCATTTATCGTTAAATCCCATGTGACGCATAATCTCCAACATTGGTTCATGCTCAATCGTGTCAAATGCCTTAGCGAAATCAAGCTTAAGGAGGACAATTGGTTTTTTTTTAGGTTTGGCATTGGTAAATGTATTCGAACGCCCATGCCAGACAATCCTGTATAGATCTGCCCTTCAAAAAACCATATTGATTTCGATGCACTATTTTTAAGATGATCTTTTGTAGACGGTTGGCAAGAAGTTCCGTAATGATCTTAAGACAGCAATTGAGTAGCGTGATAGGCCTGTAATCATTGACTGAAGCAGGTGCATTGATTTTTGGGATCAGAGTAATGAAGCCTTCATTAATGCTCTCCAGGTTTAATTTGCCCTCAAGGAATTGATTGCAAAGAAGGTAGAAGTCTTCCTTAACCACGTGCCAACAAGATTTGAGAAAGTGGCCAGTGAAACCATCTGGACTCGGAGCTCTATCCGCAGGCATGAATTTAATCACATCGTCAATTTCTTGGTGAGTGAAAGGCATAGTTAGTTGGTCCGAATCTTCAACTTTCTTGATAATTCTGGCTAAATCAAACTTCATTTCATGTTGCCCAGAAGACCCAAGCCGTTTTTTGAAAGCTTGAAATATAACAGATTCTTTACCCGCATGATCTTCAACACAGTATCCATCATCAGTGATAAGAGAAGCAATGTTATTTCTCCTATATCTTTCTGAGGCCATCGCTTGAAAAAATTTTGGTTGCTCATCGCCAAATTTTACCCATCTTATAGTACATCGCTTCCTCCAATACTCTTTCTGATAACTAAGAAGCCTCAGAATATGGTGTTTGAGTATCCGTCGAAAATTTGATTCTGGAGTGGTGAGACGCCTTTTATTTTCAAGTTCATCAAGTTCGAAGAGAGCCATGTTGGAGTTTTCAATGGCAATAGACAGTTTAGAAATACCTTTACTCCAAATTTTCAGATCACGCCTCAGGTATTTAAACTTGCGGGACATAACAGTAGCCATGTTGGTCGAGGGAATTGGTTTGGACCAAGAATTAGAAACCGTGTCCATAAACCCAGGGTGATGCACCCAATACAATTCGAACCTGAAAATCTTGGAGCGAGGAAAGGTTGTCTCAATGCATACCACACAAGGGATGTGATCTGAAACTGGCCGGCCTAGAGGCTTTACTAGGGTTTTAGGGTATGCAGTAGTCCAGTTGGTGCTCGTAAAAAACCAGTCAATTTTCTCTAATAGGGGGTCCACCTGCATGTTACTCCAGGTGTAAGCACGACCTTTGACCGGCAGTTCAACTAGATTTTGGCTTCTAATAAAATCGTTGAAGGTGATCATATCCCCAAAATTTCCACCTGGCTTATTACGGTTATCTGAGCCACGAATGAAATTAAAATCCCCTAAAAGGAGCCAATCTTCATTGTGTGGGATATTGAAGTCTAGCAGCCACTGTATGAATTCCCTACGTTCATCACCTTGACAGGGGCCGTACACATTCACAAGGGTCCAATATTGTGCTGATTGAGTGGATTGGAAGCGGATCACTAAGGCAAAATCCCTGGAGGCCACAACAGTGGCAGAGAAGATTGAACTGTTCCAAATTGTTGCAATTCCACCCGAAGCACCACGGGCCGGAATAAATTCAAATTTATCAAAATGTCGTGGAAAGCAAGACTTAATAAAGTTATTATCAAAAGAGTGCTTCTTAGTTTCCTGCAGACATACCACAGCACAACCACTGGCTGTAATGGCATTAAACAGAGCAAGTTGCTTAGGTTCAGAATTTAAACCACGGACGTTCCAACAAAGAACATTCCAGTTAACCAAAAGTACCATGGATAAAAGATAAAAGATTAAGCACTAGATGAGGATGAAAGAGCATCCTCATGAACTTCATTGAGCACCTCTTCAGAGAGCTCGGCAGCAGGAATAGCACATTTGACTATGCCAACAAGTTGTAGCGTGGCAATTGGAGTGGGCGGTGGAACTGCAGAATTGTCTTCTTCAGAGCGGGCCATGGACTGCAGAGCCGACGGGATGATCCTTGGCTTGACCTTAGAAGATCTGGGCTTGCTATCAGTAATGGCTGGAACTTTGAAACCATCATATTTGTTGGACCTGGCACTACGACGAAGAGAAACAGATGACACGGGCATGGCAAGCTTCCCTTTGCGTACGGTGTCAGCAGAATCTGGCCCTGTTCCACCAAGATTACTTGCAGAGCTGTTACCAACATTAACTAGGGTATCAGCATTTGGGACCTTAGATGTCACATTAGCAGAGATCTGGAAATTTTCCACAGGAGTCTCATCCCCAAAGCTGTGATCAGTTTCCACAATTGGATCAACAGATGATGCCAGTTGAGCCACATGGTCAGCACTCAGGGGAAGTACAGGTTGCACATGCTGAGTAGGAACAGAAATCTCCTGAGATTGGTGGGCCACCACTGGATTCTCCAAGTAAACATTGTCAGGACTGACAACTGTATTCAAGTCAGGTGTATCTGGGAGCTCTTCAAGTTGCAGAGAGGAAGATGCAAACTCCCTTGTCTGCTTTGTTGCGGTAACTGACACCAGATTATTCTCAACAGTGATCACTGCTTTAATCTGCACCCAATCGTTCCGGAGCCCAAAACCAGAACTCCAAGGGCCATATGAGGCAACTAATGGCATGATGGTCGATCTCAGGAAGGAGTTGAGTCTGATGAATGAGAAACCTTGATTAATGAGCATCGATGAGATCACATTACCTTGCTCAGTCATAGAAAAGTGAAGTCCATTCTGTGTGAGAGAGACAACCACTTCAAGAGATTAACTGGAGCGGCAGGTGTATCCATTGGGGAAAATTGAGCAGAAGATGTGGCCATATCAGAACTTTCTCCCTCCACCAACGAGTGGAACAGATTGGCAGGTACCATGACATAACTGTCTGACACTGTCGCACTAGAGTCAGAGCTGCCATAAACTGAAATTGAATCATTCCAGGCCGTACCTGGGCTATCCGGTAGGTTATTGTTTGGCACAATGCCGTCTTGGACCTGGAGACCCTCCTGAGCAAGCCAAGCCTGGTAGTTATACAGAGCTGGAGGAGGAGAGGGAGGCCATTGCCCCCAGTTAGCCTGAAAGTGAACCTCATTGCCCTGCATGTCTGCATTTGCATTAGCAGCGTTTGCGACATTTGCATTCATCTGTGCATTCTGAGCCATCCAGCTATTCAGCTGAGCTTGATAAAGTTGTTCTGCTGTGATTCCATCCCCGTGGAGTGGATGAGGAATACCATCAGCCAGAGGTGGCTCAATCCCCGCAGGTGGAATCTCAGGTAGATGAGCTTCAATGCCAAGGCGCAAAGATAGTAACACAAACTGTCCAACAAAGGCGATCACCGCCGAGCTGATGCATAACAAAGCTTTTTGGGACTAGGCGCAGATGAATAACTCTAACTTTCAGCAAAACAAGCTTTCTATCCCCCCTCGGATTGTGCCAAGTGACAAGCTCACCAAATTTATCGACTGACTTGTGCATGTAATGCGAAGTCTGATAATCTTGTGGGAAACCAATATAAAGAAGCCAAATCTGAGGACCGTAAGTGGTCTGCCGCATGTTCAGAGCCGCATCATGAGGCACAAAAGAAATTACTGTGTGGATATTCTCGTCATCCTCATCTAGCTCAAAAGTAGTAACAACCACAGCATCTCTAGTAATGGAATCCGCAAAGCCAAAAATCCCAACTCCTAAAGGGTGGTCATCTATCTCAGTGGGGAAGAATTGGGACTCATGCAGCAAACCTTCAATGGTATGGCGCAGCACCGCCTTGTGGTGGAACGGCATGAAGCGATTGACTTCCGCGATGGCGAGGAAGTCATGGCGCAGCGGAGGAGTTGGGCTGACCACCATGTCATTCCTCACCTTTCTGTCTTCCGGGCCGAGCTCAATCGTCATGCCCTGCGGAAGGTACGGCACCACATTGATGGGGAAGTTCACCATGGGAGGGTGGTGGAGCTCTGGAGCGGTGGCGCTATTGTTATCGAGGAGGTCTATCGTTCCAGTGCCATAAAAATCAACAATTTCGAAGGCACAAATCCGAAGGTGGTAAACGGTCAAAGAATCAAACACTATATCTCAGGTAACCCTATAAATGTTGAAACCAATGTTATTGAAACCGTAACCCCGGAGGAATACATAAGGGACACTTTCCTAACGTTTGAGACTCAAAAGGAATAGGTATGTGGTACGGTAAGTAAACCGACTCCAAAACAATTTTAAGGCAATATTTCTCCATTTTGGAATATTTAGAAAAATAGAAAATAAGTAGCAGTCCAGGAAGGACACGAGGGCCCCACGAGGGTGGAGGGCGCGCCCTACCCCCAGGGCGCGCCCCCCTACCTCGTGGGCACCTCGTGTGCCTTCTAGACTCCGTTCTCTTGCACGATACGTATTTTGGTCGGTAAAAATTCATTATATATCATCCCAAAGGTTTTGACTCCTGTAACACGCAAATATCCTTTGTTTTTGTTTCGAGCTGTTGCTGCTGCAGATTAGAACAAGATGTTTTCTCAAGAGTCAGTCGGGGAGAGACGGGTGTCTCATCCGGCATCGGAACCAAGGGCAAACAGCGACGCTGACCACTTTGGGCCAGCAACGGAGGAAGAGATGGACGCTGACTTGATGAGAGTAGCTGCCATGGAGGATCAAGAAGTCACTTCTCGCTTCCGAGTTGGGTTCACGATGGGGGAACTACAGAGCTCAGCTATTTCAAACTCGGTTATCCCTTCCAATGTTAGATTTCTTTCTTATGAAAATATGAAGAGGAGTGTCACTTGTTCTCCCGCAGCTATGCAACACCCTTGGGTGCAAGGAGCCTTAGTTGTTACACGAAAGCTTCGCAAGGAAATAATGGACCTCAAGCAGCAAGTCAATAAGCTCGAGGAGGAGAATCGTATCCTAAAGGGCATCATCGCCGAGAATATTTCACCAACAACAAAGAAGGAGACATAATCACATGGGTATGGGCACTCCCCTTGGCAACTGCCAAGCTTGGGGGAGGTGCCCCGGTATCGTATCACAATCACATCTCCTATCTTTACTGTTTTTCTTAGTTCGATCCTATTAGTAGTATCTTGATCTAGTAGAATAAAGTTTATGGCATGATCTAGTTTTGAGTTTTTGCTTTATGATCTCTATGTAATCGAGTCCGTGAGCTATATAATAAAGATTAGTGTTGAGTCAAGGGCTTGATTATTTTGCCATGGTCTTGAGTGAATAAAAGAAAAGAGAAAGAATAAAAATAAACAAAGAGTTCATATTGATCTTATTGAGAGTAATGACTTCACATAGAAAGGGTATGATGATTAAAAGTTGTTGGGAGTTGGCAAACATAGTTTTGGTCATCGTTGCAATTAATAGGAAGTAATAAGGAAAGAGAGGTTTCACATATAGATATACTATTATTGACATCTTTTATGATTGGGAGCACTCATTAAAATATGACATGCTAAAGAGTTGAAGTTGGACAAGGAAGACAACATAATGGGTTATGTTTTCTTATATCTAAGATAAAGTATATTGTCATGGATCATCCAACATGTTGAGCTTGCCTTTTCCCCTCGTGCTAGTTAAACTCAAAGACCAAGTAGAGATACTACTTGTGCTTCCAAAACCCTTAAACCAGTTTTGCCATGAGAGTCCACCATATCTACCTATGGATTGAGTAAGATCCTTCAAGTAAGTTGTCATCGGTGCAAAGCAATAAAAATTGCTCTCTAAATATGTATGATTGATTGGTATGGAGAAATAAGCTTTATACGATCTTGTGATGTGGAAGAAATAAAAGCGACGGACTGCATAATAAAGGTTCATATCACAAGTGGCAATATAAAGTGACGTTGTTTCGCATTAAGATTTTGTGCATCCAACCATAAAAGCGCATGGCAACCTCTGCTTCCCTCTGCGAAGGGCCTATCTTTTATTATTATCTTCTACCTTATGCAAGAGTCATGGTGATCTTCACCTTTCCTTTTTACATTTTATCCTTTGGCAAACACAATGTGTTGGAAAGATCCTGATTGATATATCTAATTAGATGTAGGGGGCATGAGTTATTATTGTTGACATTACCCTTGAGGTAAAAGGTTGGGAGGCGAAACTATAAGCCCCTATCTTTCTCTGTGTCCGATTAAAACTCCGTAATCACAAGTATCGCGTGAGTGTTAGCAATTATGAAAGACTAAATGATAGTTGAGTATGTGGACTTGCTATTAAGCTCGACATAGACTCTTCGATGTTATGATAAATTGCAATTGCTTCAATGACTGAGATTATAGTTTGTTGGTTTTCAATAAAGTTTATGATTCGTACTCTGCATTGTGAATGGATTATTACTTGAACATAAGAAATCATATGACATTACCTATATATGTTGCTGTTATGAGAATAATCATGATGCCTTCATGTCCGTATTTTATTTTTATCGACGCCTCTACCTCTAAACATGGGGACATATTTATCGTTATCGGCTTTCGCTTGAGGACAAGCAAGGTCTAAGCTTGGGGGAGTTGATACGTCCATTTTGCATCATGCTTTTATATCGATGTTTATTGCATTATGGGTTGTTATTACACGTTATGTTACAATACTTATGTCTATTCTCTCTTATTTTACAAGGTTTACATAAGGAGGGAGAATGCCGGCAGCTGGAATTCTGGGCTGGAAAAGGAGCATATATTAGAGACCTATTCTGCGCAACTCCAAAAGTCTTGAAACTCCACGAAAGTCATTTTGAGAAATAATAAAAAATATCCAGCGGAAGAAGTTCACCAGAGGGGGCCCCGCCTATCCACGAGGGTGGGGGGCGCGCCCCCTACCTCGTGGGCCCCCTGTTGGCTCTCCTATGGCCATCTTCTGCTATATGAGGTCTTTCGTCGAGGAAAAAATCATAAGCAACCTTTCGGGACGAAACTCCGCCGCCACGAGGCGGAACCTTGGCGGAACCAACCTAGGGCTCCGATCGAGCATTTCTGCCAGGGCACTTCCCGGAGGGGGGAAATCATCGCCATCATCATCACCAACGCTCCTCTCATCGGGAGAGGGCAATCTCCATCAACATCTTCACCGGCACCATCTCCTCTCAAAACCCTAGTTCATCTCTTGTATCCATTTCTTGTCTCCAAGTCCGGATTGGTACTAGTAGGTTGCTAGTAGTGTTGATTACTCCTTGTAGTTGATGCTAGTTGGTTTATTTGGTGGAAGATCATATGTTCAGATCCTATATGCATATTAATACCCCCCTGATTATGAACATGAATATGCTTTGTGAGTAGTTACGTTTGTTCCTGAGGACATGGGAGAAGTCTTGCTATTAGTAGTTGTGACGCCCGGATAATTAAGCTACAGTAATTCCCTGCTAATAATGCCACGTCACCACGGTTACTGTTGTTAACCTCACGTTAGTTCAAAACGGATTCAAAATTCTAATTCAAAATATGGCAAACCACAAAAGTTTTCTAACATTAAAAATAAAATGTTCAAATTGGGACAAATAAATCCTAAGTAATAATGGTGGAGAAACCACACTTGTATAAAATGTGTAAATACTCAAAAATGAATAAGACAACAGCAAAAGAAATTAATTAAATGCCTTTTGTATTTTGTAAAATATTATATTAAACTATTTTATTTAGCTGTCCAAATTAATGTGGCAGTGGTATTTTTAACATACTACATTTAGGTGTTGTTCTCACATTCTATAAAACTGAAATAAATTAAAATTTTAATAAAACCGAAAAGAAGAAATAAAAGAAAAGGCAAAACAGGAAAAAAAAGGGAAAAGGAAACACCCCTCTCGCCTCACTGACCACTGCCCAATGAAGCGGCTCACCAGGCCGGCCCACCCGGCCGACCCGCCCTGCCTTATCCCCAAGAGGGGGAAACCCTAACCCACTCGCTCCCCCACTCATCTCGCCCCCACGCCCCCCCGATCCATCTCGCTTCCCCACTCCCCGATCCCTCCGGATCGGGTAACGACTCAGCGGCGCCCGCTACCGACCCGTCGCCCGCTTCTACCTCACCGGCGCCGCCTCGTCCTCCTCCTCACGGAACGCCGAGCCCGGAGCCGCTCGACCCCGACGCCAGCACCTCACCCGAACGACGCCGCCCCGTGCCGGGCTTCCTCCTCAGCCCCACTGTCGCCGGCCATCGTCGCCGCCCGGAGCCCCACACCTCGCAGGGACCTCACCGCCGCCGGACTTCCCCTTCTACGCACGTCGTCCCCGTCGACCTCCCCGAACTTTCCCGCGCCCCCTGCCACGTTCCCTACAACCGTGGTGAGGACCGCGACCGCCTTCTCCCTCGTTGAACGCCGCCCGCCGCTTCGACGCCGCGTTTACCCGCTTCCAGCCGCTTTCGGCCTCCGCCATCGCAGTTCGTGATCGGCACCTCGCCGCGCCCACAACCAGCGCCACGGTGACCAAGCGCCCTCCACGCTGGCCACGGCCGCCCTCGCTTCCCGTGGCCGACGCCGCCGCGGTGGCCGCCGTCCGCTGCTCTCCCCATGCGGCACCGCCTGGTCCACCTCGTTGGGCGTCGATCCTGGCCGCCGCCACGCTGGCCAAGCGCCGCCGCTCCCCGGTGGCCTCGCCTTGCCTCGCCTTCCCGGTCGGGCTCGGCCCCGCACGGGTGCGCCCGAACCGCACCGGTGGCGCCCGCACGCCCGCAAAGGCCCTAGGCCACTGACCGAACGGGCCCACCCCTAAAACGAAAATTAAAAAAAGAAATGAAAATGTAATTAATAAAATCGTTAATTAGTAAAATAATTAAGTTAATTAATCATGTTTAAATTAATCTAATCAATTAGTTAATTTAATTAAACAGTATTTTGATTAACCTAAACCCTAATCAACCTAACAGAGTATGACAGGTGGGTCCCACTGGGCCCACACGTCAGTTTGACCCAGTCAACGCCCTATTGGCTGCTGACGTCATGATGACGTCAGCAAACACTATTCTGGATAATGTTGAATTAAATAAATTAAATAAATTCTAAAAATGATTTAAAACTTTAGAAAATCATATAAAATAAACCATAGCTCAGATGAAAATACTTTGTACATGAAAGTTGCTCAGAACGACGAGACGAATCTGGATACGCAGCCCATTCGTCCGCCACACATCCCTAGCATAGCAAACACGCAACTTTCCCCCTTCGGTTCATCTGTCCGAAAACGCGAAACACCGGGGATATTTTCCCGGATGTTTTCGCCCTTCACCCAGATCACCTCATACCGTGTTAGAACACGTCTAGCTTTGCCTGTTATCCTGTTATGCACTTGCTTGCTATGTATTTACTGTTTCTCCCCCCTCTTCTCTTCGGTAGACCCCGTGACGATGCTGATGCCCCAGTTCGACTACGGAGTTGACGACCCCTCTCTCTTGCCAGAGCAACCAGGCAAGCCCCCCCTTTGATCACCAGATATCGCCTATTCTTCTCTACACTGCTTGCATTAGAGTAGTGTAGCATGTTATCGCTTTCGATTAATCATATCTTCTTTGCATAGCTTTGTCCTTGCTACTACCGTTGTTAACTTTACTCGCTATCCCATCGCTTAGTATAGGATGCTAGTGTTCCATCGGTGACCCTACACTCTTGTCCGTCGCCATGCTATACTCTTGGGCTGTGATCACTTCGGAGGTGATCACGGGCATATACTATATACTTTACACCGTTACATTACCTGTGACACTTTGTTCGGAGATGAAATTTGAAAGGACAGGTGGCTCCATCCCGGTAGAGGTGGGCCTGGGTTCCCGACGGCCCCGATCGTTACTTTAGGCGGAGCGGCAGGGCAGGTTGAGACCACCTAGGAGAGAGGTGGGCCTGGCCCTGGTCGGCGTCATGGATACTTAACACGATTAACGAGATCTTGGTATTTGATCTGAGTCCGCCATTTGGTCTATACGCACTAACCAACTACACGGGAGCGATTATGGGCACTTTCGGCGTCGTGGTATCACCAAGCACTTTGTGACGTCACGATCGAAGCGGCTACCGGATTGGAACGTAGGCCTGCTCTTGTATTAAGGGGCTAGTTCGCTTCCGGCCGCCACGCAACATGCAGGTGTGTGCTAAGGGCGATGGGCCCAGACCCTGTGCACTTAGGTTTAGACGGCGTCTTGACCTCTCTGTTGTGCCTAGGTGGGGCTGCGGCGTGTTGATCTTCCGTGGCGGGCATGACCCACGAAAGTGTGTCCGCCAAATGGGATCAAGCGTGTTGGGTTATGTGGTGCACCCTGCAGGGAAGTTAATCTATTCGAATAGCCGTGATCTTGATAATGTGACGACTTGGAGTTGTACCTTGACCTTATGACAACTAGAACCGGATACTTAATAAAACACACCCTTCCAAGTGCGGATACAACCCGTGGTCGCTCTCTCTCGTGGTTGCGAGGAGGGGATCGCGGGTAGGATTATTGCTATGCGATGCTACTTGGAGGACTTGATCTACTCTCTTCTACATGTTGCAAGACGGAGGTCGCTGTAAGCGTAGTCTTGACAGGATTAGCTATCCCCTCTTATTACGGCATTCTGCAGTTCACCCAATCGATATGGCCCTTTACACATATATCCATGCATATGTAGTGTAGCTCCTTGCTTGCGAGTACTTTGGATGAGTACTCACGGTTGCCTTGTTCCCCCTTTCTTTACCCGATTGCTGCAACCAGGCGATGGAGCCCAGGAGCCAGACGCCACCGTTGATGACGACTACTACCCTGGAGGTGCCTACTACTACGTGCTGCCCCCTGACGACGACATTCGAGTAGTTTAGGAGGATCGAGCGGGAGGCCTGCGCCTCTTCGATCTGTATCCCGCTTTGTGCTAGCCTTCTTAAGGCAACCTTGTTTAACTTATGTCTCGTACTTCAGATATTGTTGCTTCGGCCGACTTCGTTTATGATCGAAAGCACTTGTATTCGAGCCCTCGAGGCCCTCGGCTTGTATTATGATGCTTGTATGACTTATTTATGTTTTAGAGTTGTGTTGTGATATCTTCCCGTGAGTCCCTGATCTTGATCGTACACATTTGCATGCATGATTAGTGTATGATTGAATCGGGGGCGTCACAGTAGTCATGTGAATTTGGTATTCGTTCGATATTTTGATGAGATGTATGTTGTCTAGCCTCTAGTGGTGTTATGTGAACGTCGACTACATAACACTTCACCGTTATTTGGGTCTAGAGGAAGGCATTGAGAAGTAATAAGTAGATGATGGGTTGCTAGAGTGATGAAGCTTAAACCCTAGTTTATGCGTTGCTTCGTAAGGGGCTGATTTGGATCCATATGTTTCATGCTATGGTTAGGTTTACCTTAATACTTTTGTTGTAGTTGCGGATGCTTGCAATAGAGGTTAATCATAAGTGGGATGCTTGTTCAAGTAAGAATAGCAACCAAGTACCGGTCCACCCACATATCAAATTATCAAAGTACCGAACGCAAATCATATGAACGTGATGAAAACTAGCTTGACGATATTCCCATGTGTCCTCGGGAGCGCTTTTCCTATTATAAGAGTTTGTCCAGGCTTGTCCTTTGCTACAAAAGGATTGGGCCACCTTGCTGCACTTTATTTACTATTGTTACTTGTTGCTCGTTACAAATTATCTTATCACAAAACTATCTGTTACCACTTATTTCAAGATGCTTGCAGAGAATACCTTGCTGAAAACCGCTTATCATTTCCTTCTGCTCCTCGTTGGGTTCGACACTCTTACTTATCGGAAGGACTACGATAGATCCCCTATACTTGTGGGTCATCAACACGCGACAACTTAACTTGGGCTACAAGTAAAGCTGACTCATCCGGCTCTGGATAAGATTTGCTCTCATTGTCTTCGCTCGAAGACATAGGATTTTGGTTGAGCATCACTTCAGTCACTCTGACTTTGTTCACTGGGACCCCATTTAACAGTACGGTGGTTCCTATGACTCAACAAAGAAGAAAAGGAAACAACGAAACAACTAAGTCTTTGCACTCCTTAGTCTTCATGCAATGTCTTATCTTGTCATAGTCTTCAATGTGAATATCTTCACATACCACCATTGTTTCAATGTCTTCATACATTTTTAGGGGTCATCTCCGGTAGGTAAACTGAATCAATGAGGGACTACTATCTGTGTTATCCTGCAATTCTCACAAACACATTAGTCCCTCAACCAGGTTTGTCGTCAATACTCCAAACCAACTAGGGGTGGCACTAGATGCACTTACAGGGCAGCCTAGCCTTGGGATGTCTGACCCAGCCAACGACGCTTCTTCTTCTTGTTGGGGCCCTGGCGACCACGGCCCTGCCCACCCCCAGCGGCGCCCGAGGCAAGGGGAGCAACCGAGGAGGAGGCGTGGGCGGGACATACTTCCTGGTCGGGGCCGCAACAACTGGAGCCGGGGGCGCGGGGAGGGAGGGCGCTATAGTCGGGACGGGGAGGGGTTGCGCTCGCGCCTTGGCAAGCGAGGAGGTGTGGCGGCGTGGCCGCTAGTCGTCCCGCATGATGAGGCGGGGAACAGGACCGGCCACACCATTCGGGCGGCTTTGGCGGCGGCGCCACACGGCGGTCCATCCGTCTGGTTATGGGGGGCCGTCGCGGTCCCCGTCCCGAAGATCGCGGCGCGGTTTCTCTTCACAGCGGTGGGAATCCGGGGACGGACGAGATGGCTCCTGGCGGTCGTCGAGCCGATGCTTGTGGCGAGCCTCCCCATCATCCCAGTCGCGGGCCATGGGCGACGGAGGGGGGCCGACGGGGGCGACAGGAGGAGCGGGTGCCGCGGCTTCGGGTAGGGGAGACTGAGAGCGCTGAACGGTAGGAGGGGTGGCGGCGGAAGGCGGAGACGGGTGAAGGGGAAGGCCGCAGGGGAGCCATATTGCCGGGGCGGGCAAGCTGGGCCTAGGGCAAGAATCCAGGCCAACGGCCGTGGGCCGGCCCAGCAGGCCCAGCCGACTCCAGCGCATGGCGGGCCGGGCAAGTCCCAGCCAGTTGGCGGCCCGCCAGACCTTGGCCCAACAACGCGCGGCCCAGGGGGAGGGGAGGGGTACGCGCCCGGAGGGTTTCCCCTCGACGGGCGGGCACCGCCGTCGCCCTACCGCAGCCGCGGAGGGACTAGGCAAGGCCAGCCAGGGGCGTCGAAGCTAGAGGGAAGCCCGAAAATGGAGAGCTAATGACCCGAAACATGCGATGAAGGGACGGAACGACGGGCGGCTGGACGGGAAGACCGGCGAGTCCATGTCGGAGGGGGGCACCGGCGTAGGGAGCAGAGGACGAGAGGACGAGGCTGCCGGAGCAGGGCGCCAGGACGCACGGGCGGGGCCGAGCTCGGAGCGACCGGCCACTCCCCACGTACGACGGCGGCGGCGGGGGTCCACTCCGCGCTGCAAAATCCCACCTTTGGCACCAGAGACCGACCGCCATTGCGTCACCCGCCACGAGCCAGAGGCCGTGCCTCGCACGTGGGAGGCAGGGCCAGTGGCCGCGCTGGTCGGGGAGGCAGGAACGACGGGGGTCGGGCCAGGGAGGCGGGGCGAGGGGGCGGGACGGCCGACGTCCGAGGAGTCGACATCCTCATCCGCGAGGTCCGCCCAGCGGACTCGGGCCGGCGCGGCGGAGGCAGGGCGGCCGAGGGCGGCACAGAAGGCGGCGGGGAAGGAGGGGCCGGCGGGGAGCATGGGGGAGGAGTCGAGGGCTTCGCGCGGCGGAGGTGGGGCACGTCGCCACGCGCGTCGCCAAAGCGCTCCATCTCGAGGCTTTTCTAATTTTATTCCGGAAGTCTACTCCCATAAGCCCGAAAGAACTAGTTCTAAATCTCTTGTCATGAGCTCTGATGTGTGTGAGTACACATGAGCATGTGGTTTCTAATTAGGTGGAGATTACCCCATTTTAGAGAACAATGGAGATCACCTTTGCTTCGACTCAACTCCCCTTTATTCCAGTTCCTTTGTTTGAGTCCCGGATCATTTTAAATTGTTGACCAAGTGGCAGAAGCACAGCAGAGCTGTCAAAGTCTCGACTTTTTCCGGCCCATCCTTTCGAAGGCCTCCAGATTCTCAACCCATATTGGGGACATGTTAGCTTAGAAGTGGGTTCACGAAATCACTGGTTGAGGGTTATTCTTTATAAAGGTTACATCTTACCTTCTTGGGTGCAGATAAGTGGAACAATGCATAGCACCACTTCTCTCAATCTAGAATTTTCTTCTCTTCACATATTTTTTTTATTCAAAACATTTTATCTCTTCAACCATGCATTCAAATACGGAACCATTCATGTCATTGAATTTCTCGCATCGAGATCTTCAAAACTAGACCACTGATTAATAAGTTTTGGTAAACTTCTTTTCTTCACCAAAAAACAGGAAACACATAAACAAAAAAGAGCAAAATCTGGAAGGAAAACAAAAACCAAAGAAAACAAAAAAAAGATTGAAAAAATGAATACCAAAGAAACGGAAGAAAACAATAGAGCCCGGAAGCACGGTTGCAATTTTAAAAAATCAAGAAAAATATGATGTGCTTTTCGGTTTTTCCAGAAAAGCCTATGTTGTGATTTTCCCTTTTCGAGTAGAACCATAGATGTGCTTCTCGCGGAGAAGCATATATTTCCTTCTTGTAGAAGCAAATATTAGATTGTCGTGGAAGCATAGCTTGTGATTCTGGTGGAAACACAAGCTGTGTTTCTCGCGAAAACAAATATGTCCTTCCACGGGGAATGCAGCCGTGCTTCTTGTGTAAGCACGGTTATTTTTTCGAAGTACGGATGTTCTTAGAGAAAAAAAAACTCTCCAAAACCTAGGGAAACCCAAGGAAAAAACGAAAGGCTGAAATAAACAAAAAAACATCTAATACCCAAAAAGTGTACATAAAATAAAATAAAAATCATAGAAAATGCCTAGCATACGACATATGGCAGGGGCTAGGCGCATCAGTTAGCGCGCTCCCAGACCACCAAAAATGACCCATAGAGGTCCCCCCAAGGGGTAACCACTCGTTATTGCCTCCCGTGGGTTCAACATTCTAGAAGTACCTATGTCTCACCTCGCGGGAGCTCTTGTGTAACTCGCCTTGTGCCAAAAAGCGACACCTCGCAAAGGCGCATTCCCTACTGAGGCAGCCCATTGTTGTCAGCAGCACATTGCAGTGAACCAAAAGGTTGTAGCGACCTATTTTTTTCATCGGTTTTCAAATTTCAAACATTTTTTAAAAACACGAACAACTTTATGAAAATTTTAAATCGGTTTTGAAATTCTGAATTTTTTTTTGAAATAGAGAACGTGATTTGTTTTTGAGTTTGTGAACAAATTTGAAGACGGAAATATTATTTAAATCAACC
Source organism: Aegilops bicornis (assembly GCA_021605145.1). NCBI lineage: Eukaryota > Viridiplantae > Streptophyta > Magnoliopsida > Poales > Poaceae > Aegilops > Aegilops bicornis. Next base: position 522,919,612 of record CM038674.1, read on the forward strand.
ATTTTTTAACGGATTTTTTTCCCGAAATTCCCCAACCTTTTTGGAAATTCCAGATAGTTTTGAGAATGCGAACATTTTTTGAATTTCTGAACAAATTTGTAGCTGGCACATTTTTTTGAATTACGAACAATATTTGAAAGGATGGACAATTTGAAAATAGAAAACATTTTTTGGAATCATTTAAAAAATATGAAAAAAAATCTAAAATTTATATTTTTTAATGTAATTTGTTTGAATAATGAAAAACGCTAAAAGAAACAACAGAAGAAAACAAAAGAGAAAAAAAAAGGCCTAAACCACCCAGGAACCTTTTCGCAAAACCAATCCGTTATGTACACTGCTATAGCAGAATGGATCGGCCCATTATTGCTTGCTTCGCTCGTTTGCCTGTGCATTTTGCCGCTAAATTGTCTAACGATAGGGATTATTACCCTTGCCCATGGCGAGAGGAGCATTAGTCTGAAATTACTAATTAAAATTAAGGGTACTCTTTGCAAAGCTCATTCTCATCTTCTCAGTTGCCACACGCAGTGCGTCATTTATCATAACCCTAGACTTTTTCCCTTTTCATATATTCTTTTTTCAAAATGTTTAATCCTTTAAACCGTGCGTCCAAATTTGGAACCATTTCCGCCGTTGGTTTCTTGCTCAAGATCTTCAAAATTAGATCCCATGTTAACATGTTACCACAAACCTTTTTTCATGAAAAAAAATGAAAACAAACAAGAAGTATGCATGTTTTTTTCTTTACTTTTTCTCTTTTCGAGAGGAGGCACATTGCTGAAGCATATCTGTACCTGCATGACAAGCAAATTTAAGGAAAAACACGTTTTTTTTCTTTCCGAGAGAGTAAATCTTTATCTCGCGCGCAAGTGAAAAATATGTTTTTTTTCTTTTTCGAGAGGCATAGCTGTGCCTCGCGCGAAAGTAAATTTGTGCTTGTATGTGAAGCAAATCCATGCCACTCGCAGAAGCAAAACAAAATTATGTTTTTTTTCTTTCCGAACCCTCACGAAAACAAAATTGTGCCTCTCGTATAAACAAAAACCCTCCTTTTTTTTTCTTTGAGAGGCGCAACTGTGCAACTAGCAGAACCAAATATGTGCCTCTCATAGAAGAAAAAAAGAAAAACAGGTTTTTTCAAGAAAAAAATTCTAAATTTTTTCTTTCTCCAAATCCTAGGGAAACCGAGCAAAACCAGGAAAAAACCAAAAACCGAGAACGCGTACCGAAAAATGAAAAACCCCAAGGGGACGCCTAGCACGCGACACGTGCGGTGCCTGAGAAAACGCCAAGGGGCACGCTCTCGGCCCACCAAAAGTGATCCTTACGGGGCTCTCGCACGGGGTACTTGTTGATTAGTTGCTCACGCCTGAGTCTCGTCTTAGCGTGATGCTGTAGAGGGCCGGTCCTTTTATTTCTTTGGAGTTTTTCTCGTTATTAGTATAAGTGTATATGCGGAAAATATGCATATTAACTTCACTTAAAAATTTAAAAGCATCGTTGCACATTAAAAAAATGTTCATACAGTGTGAAAATAATGTTCGTGCGGCTTTTCAATTTTTTGATATCATTTCAAATAAATGTTCTTGACATTCAAACATGTTCACGTATTTAAAAAATTTGTGACACTTAACAAATATGTTTAGACAATGTAAAGAAATGTGACTGTAATTTATAAAAATGTTTCTTACCATTCCAAAAAATTGTCAACCATTTCGAAAATCACTTGTCACATTTCCCAAGAATGTTTTACGTAATGTCAGATATGTTCCGTTAATTTTTTTTAAAGATGTTTTATAGCATTCAAAAGAATATATGTGATATTTAATAAAAAGTTTCAGGCGTTTTAAAAAATATGTTCGTGACATTTGTAAAAACGTTCACGTAATTTTCAAAATGTTGTTTATAATTCAAACATAATGCGTGTATAGGAATCTTTAAATTATATTTTATAAAAGTGTTCAAATATGTATTTAAAAAAATCATCATGTCTTTTGAGAAATATTCAATGTGTATCTATAAACTATTGCATGTGTATACAAACAAATGTACAACATGTATTCAAATGTCGCATGTATTTTAAGAAACAAAGTAAATTAAAGTAAATCAAGAAAAAAAAACACATGAAGCAGAAACACAAGAAAAAAGCGTGAAAGGTTCTAAAACTTGTTTCACCAATCTATAGAACATTCCCAAAACTACTTAGATGGGCCAGGCACTAAGAGAAGGACACCGCCTGCTTCAAAGGCGTTGCCAGATAGATCTCGCAGTAGGCGAGAAATCGGATTTCTTATTTCGAAATCCCTATTCCACGTATTTTGCGTCGAACTGTACCTATTTGGCACAGGGGAGATCGAGCAATCGCTCGAGCTGAGCCAGCCCATTTAAGCGTTCAACATCTCCGGTTTTGGGAACCTTCTATAGGTTCCCAGCCGGGTTTTTTATGGTTTTGGGAAAATTCTAGACGGTACCTAAACTGTTATTTTGCTTGTTCTGTTTTTTTTCCTTTTTCTTCTTCTGTTTTATTTTCTTTTCTCTCCTTTTCTCCTTTTCCATTTATTTTTCTTTTGTTTCTGTTTCTTTTTTATTTTCTTTCCTTTCATTTTCATTTTCAATTTTATTTTTCTTTCTTCAAATATTTTAAAATCCTTGTGTTTTAATGTTTTGTTCACAAATCCGGTAAACGTCCAAGATTTTCAGAAAATGTTTGTAGTCGTACAAAGGCGTTGTAGCCATGGCGTTGTTTTCCTTCTATATTCCTGATATGCCCACCTTGGACGTATGCTTCAAAAATATATTTTCTGAACTTCAGATCTGTAGCTGCTAGTCTAGTACTAGTAGTAATGTAGTGGATGAGCTAGCTAGCTAGGTACTAGCCGGCTTAATTATCCAACTGTAGTTTACTCTTGTAGATGAACTAGGTATACGTACCTAAATTATGCACTCTGTTCAATAATATATAGGTTCCTCGGTCGCTCCCGCGAGCGGCCAGGAGCGAACCCTAGCTGCCGCCACTAGCCACACCCCGCCGCCCCTCCTCGCCGCCGGCAGGAGTTGCCGGGCGAAGCTCGCGTGGCTCGGCGGGCGGCGGGGTTCCTTTCCTCCTCCCGCCGAGATGGTGCGGCGCGGGCCGCCGCTCCAGGGCGCTGGGCGGCGCTGTGGCGAGGCCAGGCGGTGGCGCGGTGTGCGGACGGCGCCAGCGGTGCTGGCACGGCGAGGGGCATGGCGGCGCGTGCGTCGGGTGCGGCCTTGATGCACCTCGACAGGATCTGGCGGGGACGACATGGCGATTGGCGGCGCTCCGGCGGCTCCTGGCGCGTGGATCCGGTGAGTGGGGATGCGGACGGTGGCTCCTGGCTGCTTGACGAGGCTCCTCCCGGCGGTGATGCGGCTGCAGTGGGGTGCTCGGCCGCCCGGCGACCACCTTTCGCCGGTTGGGCGGGGTGGCGCCCTCCCTCCGGCTTAGTCGAGGAGGTAGCCAATTTGCCCGGCCCGGCATGGTGGTGGCTGCCGGTAGGCGGCCAGTTTGGTGGAAGCGGCCGGGGGTGGTGCGCATCTGGGCGTGGTGGGTCTCGGGATCCCACGACCAGTTCGAGGTCGCCCTCGGCAGGATGGGGTTCGTTGGCTGTGTTGGTGCGGGCAGGTGGTGGTTGAGCATCTCCGGGAGAAATCCTATGTCTGGCCTCTGCCGGATCTGGCGACGGTGACGCCCGTGGGCGTCGTGCTCTTTCTTGGAAGCGTTGCTGATGTTTGGTGCTCCTCCCCCCTCCCCGCGGCCTTGGCTTTGGAGGGAAACCACAGATCTTCGAGATCGGGCGATGAAGGCGTCTTCACGTCTTCTTCCTCCTTGGGGGCATCGTCTCGGAGCCGGCCACAACCTGGAGACCAGTGGATGGCGGCATCTTAGCCGCGTGGGTTGCGGCATCTTCGCCAGTAGTATGCCGAGGCGGCCATCTCGGGCGCTGATTGCTTTGGCAACGATGATGGCGTCGAGAGGAGCTTTGGTCGCGGCTCGGGCTTGGTAGTCGGATCTTCTGGCGTGTCCGAGGTGCTCTTCCGTTGGTTGCTTGGTTGCTTTGAAGTCGGAGCTACGGTGGAGTTGTCCATGCGGTGGCGATAGCGCCGGTGGTCGGCTTCTGGCGAACACGATCGGGCGCAAGTCCTGCATATTCCCTTGTGATGATCGTCGTCAGAGTCGGAGCTGTCAGTTGTTCGCGCGTGTGGCCTTCTGTTGGCATGTGTTGTCATGGTTTTGGTGCAGCTGTCTTTGTAGCTCTATGATCCCATGTCGGTGGCCAGGTTGGCCGGTGGTACCCATGTTATATGGGTTGGATTGTATCGGTTTTAGCCCGGTTTTCCGTCAATTAACCGGGCAATTCTCACTCCTTCTTAATCAATGAAAATAGCAAATCTTTTGCCTCGTTTCAAAAAGAAAATTAATATATAGGTTAGGGAGTATCAAGTTAACTAGTCCGGTCCAACAGGGAGTGGGGTACATGATGTATATTTTGGTTCATGCGTCAACGTCCGTGCTCCGTTCACATTATCCATGCCATGTCGACTTGACTCGTGGAACTTGATGGAAGATAAAGCTAGAAACTGTCTTGTAACGTAAATAAACTACACTACGTGTGTGTGTGTGTTGTGTGTGTGCAGTGACTGTATGTATGCACTTAGCTAAAGAAAAAGGTAATAATCGTACTAAGCACCAAGGGATAGTTCTTTTGGGGCTTATGGATTCGTCAAAATAAGCTGCTCCTTATCCAGTTTATTCCGGCAGTCCACTAATTTTATTCCGGACGGCTACTTCCATAAGCCCGAAAGAACTAGTCCTAAATCTTGAAGAAACTTGTGAAGAAACTTGCTATCTGGAAGGCCTTTCTCCTCTCGCGTGGCCAGCGCCTTGCCCTTGTCCGCCATGTGGTCACTACCATGCCAGTCCATATACTCAAGAAGATCAATAGGCTGATCCGAGACTTTTTATGGCATGGCAACAAGGATGCGCACACCGGCTCATGCATCGTCTCCTGGAAAAAAGTTTGCCGGCCCCTTGAGCTTGGTGGGCTCGCCATCCGTGATCTCCACTGCACTGGAGTCGCGCTGCGCACGCGCTGGTTGTGGCTCCAAGCCACCGACGCGGACCGTGCCTCGAAACATCTCCATCTCCCCTCTGATCGGGAAGCCTCTGAGCTTTTCCGCGCCTCTACCACTTGGTGATGGTAACAAGTGCAGATTTTGGCGCGATCACTGGCTTCAAGGGTAGTCTATCTCTGAAATTGCGCCCAACCTGCTCGCGCTCATCCCTCGCCAATGCCGCAACAAGAGACTTGTCTACGAGGCCCTCACTGAACGCGGCTGGATTGCGGACATCCATGGCACCCTAAACCCCGCGGCAATCATCGAGTACGTGCAGCTATGAGACGACTGCAGGAGATCACCCTCTCTAACGACCCGGACCACCTTTCTTGGAGGTGGACTGCCCATGGCACCTACACAGCGAACTCCGCCTACCGGGCCCAATTCATCAGAGCCACTACCTCACCACATTGGCGCATCATTTGGAAATCTTGGGCCGCTACCAATGCCAAGATCTTCCTATGGCTGGCCTCCCTTAACCATTGCTGGACTGCCGAGCGTCGGGCACGACACAATCTACCTCACGACCCCACATGCAAGCTGTGCGACCAAGAGCATGAAACCCTTCACCACCTGCTTGTGGGATGCGTCTTCTCCCGCACCATCTGGCACGAGATCCTGGCATGGAGCCGCATGACCGTGCAACCCCCGGACGGCACGCTTGACTTCTTCGAGTGGTGGACGACGGCCGCTAGTGCCACTCCGACCTGTTTGCGCAAAGGCCTCCACACCCTCGTCATCCTTACGGCCTGAGCTATCTGGAAGCACCGGAACGCGGCGCTCTTCGACGCCACCACACCTTCTTCCACCAAGCTCATTGACGACATCAAGCAAGAAGTCATGCTTTGGGCTAGAGCCAGCGTCAAAGGGCTAGATAAAGTTATCCGTGTAATCTAAACCAACCCCTTGTAAAGGCTGAGCAACCTTCTCTGCTTGACTTTCGCGTTTTCGAAGCCGCCATCCATGTATGCAACAGCGAAAGATCGCCCCCCACCGCAAACCTCTCCCCTAACCTATCAATGGAATGATACGCTATCTTAATGTATTCGGGTAAAAAATCTCTTGTGATGAGCTCTAGTGTGTGTGAGTACACATGAGCATGCACGTGGTTTCTAATTAGGTTGAGATTACCCTTCTTTAGGGAACAATGGAGACCACCTTTGCTTCGACTCAACTCCCCTTTATTCTAGTTCCTCGGTTTGAGTCCCAGACCGTTTTAAATTGTTGACCAGGTGGCAGAAGCACAGCAGAGCTGTCAAAGTCTCGACTTTTTCCGGCCCATCCTCCTGAAGGCCTCCAGATTCTCAGCCCATATTGAGGACATGTTAGCCGAGAAGTGGGTTCACGAAATCACTGGTTGAGGGTTATTCTTTATAAAGGTTACTTCTCACCTTTCCGGGTGCGGGTAAGTGGAACAATGCATAGCACCACTTCTCTCAATCTGAGAATTTTCTTTTCTTCACATATTTGTTTATTCAAAACATTTTATCTCTTGAACCATGCATTCAAATACTGAACCGTTTACGTCATTGAATTTCTTGCGTTGAGATCTTTAAAACTAGACCATATATTAATAGGTTTTGGTAAACTTCTTTTCTTCACCAAAAAACAGGAAAAACATAAAAAACGAAATCTAAAAGGTAAACGAAAACCAAAAAACGGAGACTGAAAAAATGAATACCAAAGAAACGGAAGAAAACAATGGAGCCCAGAAGCACGGTTGCAATTTTAAAAAAAATCAAGAAAAATGTGATGTACTTTTCCCTTTTCCCGAAAAAACCTATGTTGTGTTTTTCCCTTTTCGAGTAGAACCACAGCTGTGCTTCTCACGGAGAAGCATATATTTGCTTCTCGTAGAAGCAAATATTAGCTTGTCGCGGAAGCATAGCTTGTGATACTGGTGGAAACACAAGTTATGTTTCCCACGAAAACAAATTTGTCCTTCCACGAGGAATACAGCCGTGCTTCCTGTGTAAGCACATTTATTTTTTCAAAGTGCGGATGTTCTTAGAAAAAGAATCTCTCCAAAACCTAGGGAAACCAAAGGAAAAACCGAAAGGCTGAAATAAAAAAAAACATCTTAAACCCAAAAACAAGTACATAAAATAAAAAATATCATAGAACACGCCTAGTATACGACATATGGCAGGGGCTAGACGCATTAGTTGGCGCACTCCTAGGCCACAAAAAATGACCCATAGAGGTCCCCCGAAGGGGTAACCACTCGTTACTGCCTCCCGTGGGTTCAACATTCTAGAACTTCCTATGTCTCACCTCACGGGAGCTCTTGTGTGACTCGCCTTGTGTCAAAAAGCGACACCTCGCAAAGGCGCATTACCTACTGAGGCGGCCCATTGTTGTCAGCAGCACATTGCAATGAACCAACATGTTGTAGCGACCTATTTTTTCATCGGTTTTCAATTTTCAAACATTTTTTTGAAATATGAATATTTTTTTAAAACATGAAGAACTTTATGAAAAATTTAAATTGGTTTTCAAATTCTGAATCTTTTTTGAAATAGAGAACGTGATTTGTTTTTGACTTTGTTAACAAATTTGAAGACGGAAATATTATTTAAATCAACCATTTTAACGGATTTTTTTTCCGAAATTCCTCAACTTTTTTGGAAATTCCAGATAGTTTTGAGAATGCGAACATTTTCTGAATTTCTGAACAAATTTGTAACTGGCACATTTTTTGAAATTACGAACAATATTTGAAAGGATGGACATTTTGAAAATAGAAAACATTTTTTGGAACGATTTTAAAAACGTGAAAAAATCTAAAATTTATGATCATTTTTTAAATATAATTTGATTGAAAAGTAAAAAAAAGAAAACTGCTAAAAGAATCAACAGAATAAAACAAAAGAGAAAATAAGGGGCCTAAACCGCTCAGGAACCTTTTCGCAAAACCAATCCGTTATGTACACTGCTATAGCAGAATGGGTCGGCCCATTATGGCTTGCTTCGCTCGTTTGCCTGTACATTTTGCCGCTAAATTGTCTAACGATAGGGATTATTACGCTTGCCCATGGCGAGAGGAGCATTAGTTTGAAATTTCTAATTAAAATTAAGGGTACTCCTTGTAAAGGTCACTCTCATCTTCTCAGTTGCCACATACAGTGCGTCATTTATCATAACCCCAGGCTTTTTCCCTTTTCATATATTCATTTTTCAAAATGTTTAATCCTTTAAACCGTGCGTCCAAATTTGGATCCGTCCTCGCGGTTGGTTTCTTGCTCGAGATCTTCCAGATCAGTCCCATATTAACAGGTTGCCACGAACCTTTTTTCATGAAAAAAATGAAAAGAAACAAGAAGTATACATGTTTTTTTTTACTTTTTCTCTTTTCGAGAGGAGGCACATTGCTGAAGCAAATCTGTGCCTGCATGAAAAGCAAATTTAAGGAAAAACACATTTTTTTCTTTCCGAGAGAGCAAATATATATCTCCCGCGCAAGATTTTTTTTTTCCTTTTTCGAGAGGCATAGCTGTGCCTCGCGCGAAAGTAAATTTTGTGCCTCTAAGTGAAGCAAATCCGTGCCACTTGCAGAAACAAAAGAAATATGTTTTTTTCTTTCCGAACCCTCACGAAAACAAAATTGTGCATCTCGTAGAAACAAAAAACCCTGTTTTTTTTCTTTCCTGAGAGGCACAACTGTGCAACTAGCGGAACCAAATATGTGCCTCTCATAGAAGAAAAAAAATAAAAACAGGTTTTTTCAAGAAAAAAATTCTAAATTTTTTCTTTCTCCAAATCCTAGGGAAACCGAGCAAAACCAGGAAAAAACAAAAAACCGAGAACGCGTACCAAAGAACAAAAAAAGGCCAAGGGGACGCCTAGCAAGCGACACGTGTGGCGCCTGAGAAAACGCCAAGGGCTCGCTCTCGGCCCGCCAAAAGTGACCCTTACGGGGCTCTCGCACGGGGTACTTGTTGATTAGTTGCTCACGCCTGAGTCTCATCTTAGCGTGATGCTGTAGAGGGCCGGTCCTTTTGTTTCTTTGGAGTTTTTCTCTTTTTTAGTATAAGTGTATATGGGGAAAATATGCATATTTACTTCACTTAAAAATTTAAAAGCATCGTTGCACATTAAAAAATGTTTATGCAGTGTGAAAATATTGTTCGTGCGGCTTTTCAATTTTTTGATATCATTTCAAAAAAAAAATCTTGACATTCAAACATTTTCACATATTTAAAAAAATTGTGACACTTAACAAATATGTTTAGACAATGTAAAGAAATGTGACTGTAATTTATAAAAATGTTTCTTACCATTCCAAAAAATTGTCAACCGTTTTCAAAAATTGCTTGTCACATTTCCCAAGAATGTTTTACGTAATGTCAGATATGATCCATTATTTTTTTTAAAGATGTTTAATAGCATTCAAAAGAATATATGTGACATTTAATAAAAAGTTTCAGGCATTTAAAAAATATGTTCGTGAAATTTGTAAAAAATGTTCACGTAATTTTCAAAATATTGTTTATAATTCAAACTTAATGCGTGTATAGAAATCTTTAAATTCTATTTTATAAAAGTGTTCAAACATGTATTTAAAAAATAATCATCATGTATTTTGAGAAATATTCAATGTGTATCTATAAACTATTGCATGTGTATACAAACAAATGTACAACATGTATTGAAATGTCGCATCTATTTTAAGAAACAAAGTAAATTAAAGTAAATCGAGAAAAAAACACATGAAACAGAAACACAAGAAAAAATCGTGAAATGTTCTAAAACTTGTTTCACCAATCTATAGAACCTTTCCAAAACTACTTAGATACGCCGGGCACTAAGAGAAGGACACCGCCTGCATCAAAGGCGTTGCCACGATTGATCTCGCAATAGGCGAGAAATCGATTTTCCTATTTCGAAATCCCTATTTGACGCATTTTGCGTCGAACTATACCTATTTGGCACAGGGGAGATCGAGCAATCGCTCGAGCTGAGCCGGCACATTAAAGCGTTCAACATCTCCGGTTTTGGGAACCTTTTATGGTTTTGGGAAAATTCTAAACGGTGCCTAAACCCTTTTTTTTTCTTGTTCTGTTCTTTTTGTTTTCCTTTTTATTCTTCTGTTTTATTTTCTTTTCTCTCCTTTTCTCCTTTTCCATTTATTTTTCTTTTGTTTTTGTTTCGTTTTTATTTTCTTTCATTTCATTTTTATTTTTATTTTTCTTTCTTCAAATATTTTAAAATCCTTGTGTTTTAATGTTTTGTTCACAAATCCGGTAAATGTCCAAGATCTTCAGAAAATGTTTGTAGTCGTGCAAAGGCGTTGTAGCCATGGCGTTGTTTTCCTTCTATATTCCTGATACGCCCACCTTGGACGTATGCTCCAAAAATATATTTTCTGAACTTCAGATCTGTAGCTGCTAGTCTAGTACTAGTAGTACTGTAGTGGATGAGCTAGCTAGCTCGGCACTAGCCGGCTTAATTATCCAACTGTAGTTTACTCGGAGCCCATACGTCTCCCTCCCGAGCCGCCCCCCGCGTCGCCCCGGGCGATATGAGATCCATCCAAGCGCCAAGACGAGCGCGCCATCTGGCTCCGGCCCGGGCTCCGTCGACCTCGATCGTGCAGGACTACAACGACCAATCGATCTTCACCGACCTCTAGCTCCGGCCAGATGGCGCGGACATGTACGGGCGACAGGCGGCCCACGCACACGATCGGGTTCGACACACACCGATCGCATCGGCAGGGAGCAGATCGGTTCCCTTGGAGCCGGCACTTGCACCCATCCATCGGGAAGTCAGGAACTCGAAGGCCGGGAGCGTGGACAACTACATCGGCAAGCACCTCCATCGACCCATGCATGCAGCCATGCACTGCACGTACGTGCTAGTATTTGGTATCGGTTCAGCTAGCTTTAACGGTGCAACTCCGATGGCCCGGCTGCATGTGTCTACATCATCCCGACGCACGGCGACTCCGTGGGCGCAATCGATCACGGGAGGGCATGCAGCATTGCATCAGCTGTCTTCATGGACTTCGGACACACGTGCAGGCGAGGTCTACATCAAGCCAACTCCATCGACCAAACAGACCACTCGCGCCCCGCCACGCCGTTTTACACCGAGTGATCTACATCAATATTCATTGACCCAAGCTGAACGACATCGAGCTAGCTGTACGACTACGCCGAGCCAACATACTTCTTCAGTACGGCACGATATTGACACTTCATCGCCGTGGAGGGACGCCTTCAAGCGACGCATCGTTGTCGACATGCCACTGTAACGTCATCGCCGATACTTCATCGTCAAGGTCTTCATCAACGTGGTCTTCACGAACATCTTCGTCATCACACCGCCGCCGCCTCGTTCATAAGATGGACACCTTGCGTCCTTTGATAGATTTTTCTGCAAGACGCGACCTCGACTACGGCAATGACCGCGACACGATGACGGAATCGACCGCGTCATTCATGACGGCAAGACTGCATCGACACGGCGTTACTATAGTGACAACCCCTACACGGCCACACGGTTCTGGAAAAACCAATGTGTGCTCGATGGGATTCCTTCGGTCCTGGCAAAACTGGTGGACTCATCGCTGACGGCACCCTCTGACATCCGCAAGGTGCATCGTCCACGTCTGCAGCTCCGTCACAGCGCATTTTTTTTGCGCCTCCAGCTTTGTGCGGCTTCATCATCTATGACGACTACACCATCGACCACGACTACATCAACCACGGCTACATTACCATGATCGGCTACATTGACATTAACATTAATGGCTTGGTCTACAGCAACACATCGGCAACAACTCTAGTCAACAGCGTCGCGTCGTCACCAGCGTTCACGCCACTCCCGCTGTGACTGCGGGAGGGAAGAGGAGAGCCAAGGAAGGCACCAGAAGGGGACGCACGCCGCCCTACGCCGACCCATCAGAGACGCAGTTGGTGATGGCGCAACGGAGAAGACGATGGAAGCACAAAACTTCAAATTCAGTCGTAATCGTCCGCTTCACTCCCGCTACGACTGAGGGGAAATGTTAGAAGTATATTTACATTTGAGATAGAGATAAAAGATAGAGATAGGATAGGTTTGAACCATGTGTAACTTGTCCTCTACTCCAAGTCTTTCTCCCTTCATTGTACCTCTATATATACCCCATACATGGGTCAGATCAATAAAACATACAACAACACAATATATTAAGTCATCCTACAATTTCTACACAACACACTCACAGTGGGCACCACATGCGCACACTGCAAGGCCCGTCACCACCGTCTTCCATCGGTCCATCTTCAGGGCAGAAACTGACGCATCGACCGTGCCAGGCCTCTCTGCCATCTACGCCACCACGACGCCAGACAACGTCATCCTCCTGCGTGAGTCCATCCTTGCACATCGGACACCGAATATCCAGGGTGCCACACCGTCGAGATCTGTCACCATCAATGTGTAGGATGAAGCACCGCTCCACCAAAGATGTCGTCCATTGGTCCCTCAAGACAGTGTACACCTCCAAGAATGACGCCCCAAGGGGTAAACGATACGAGAGCGCCACCATCTTGCGATCTACCAATCTAGGGTTTCCCCCGGAGGTAGCATATATTGGTCTAGAACTTCTCCACGGCGATGCCTTCAACAAGGGAACGACACCGCAGAGCGCCACCATCGCCGGCATTGGCATCTAGCCGAGAGCAGGTTTTCACCCAGATATGTTCGAAAAACTCCATCCAGCTTCTTGTGCACGGATCGCCGCCTTCTCTGTCGGGGACTGGACCACAAGGATCCAGCTGCCTAACCGGCCGCAGAACCACAACGGTGCCAAAGCAGCCGGCTTTGTCAGGCCCATCACGCCAACCTGCCGCAGCGTACCACATCCGTCGGCCCACCAAAGCCCATCTGGGCCCGCGAGATTCGAGACTTCGGCCGCCGCCACAAGGGCGCCTCTGCCGTTGTCGCCACCGCCACGTCCCGCCGCTCGATCCGCGGCATCAAGGCCGAATCATCAGAGACCATGTCGCCGCTGTCGGTGTCAAAACCGGCGGATCTCGGGTAGGGGCTCCCAAACTGTGCGTCTAGGATCGATGGTAACAGGAGGCGGGGGACACAATGTTTACCCAGGTTTGGGCCCTCTCGATGGAGGTAATACCCTACTTCCTGCTTGATTGATCTTGATGATATGAGTATTACAAGAGTTGATCTACCACGAGATCGTAGAGGCTAAACCCTAGAAGCTAGCCTATGGTATGATTGTTGTATATCTCTATCGACTAGCCTGGCCTCGGTTTATATAATGCACCAGAGACCTAGAATAACAAGAGTCCTAGTCGAATACACCGGTGGGGAGGAGTCCTTGTTTTGATCACCAAGTCTTGTGGAATCTTCCTTGTATACGGCAGCTGTCCGAACTGGCCCATGAGTATACGGCCATGGGGATCCTCGGCCGAATCCAATTGATCGGGAGACGACGTGGTGAGTACCCCCTAGTTCAGGGCACCGTTAGTAACCCCCTGAACCGGTCTTCAAGTTGGGGACGGTCCTCGATTCTTTCGAATTGTTCTTCACCTTCGGTTGTCGGTCTTGAAAACTGGTTCAACAAATCTTCTCATCTTCGATCTTGAGGATCGCCGAAATGCATTCGACGAGTTTACACGTCGGGTATCCGAGGAGCCCCTTTAAGTTTCCGGCCTTTATCAATGCCTTGTTATTTTTACGCCACACCTCGAGTTTGAAGTTGTTCTCGAGCGGCAGTGTTCTCTTGCGTCCAAGCCCCAACGCCGAACTGTATTCGAGGTATATTTTGCAGCCGAGCACCAACGCTGGGCTGTATCCGAGCCCCAACGCTGGACTATATCCAAGCTCCAACGCCGGAATGTATCCGAGGTGTCATAGACCACCCTGGTTCAAAAAAGTTGAAGGAGTTTAGCCGAGCTTAATGCTGAAAATGCCCTCTATGGAGCCAACCATTCAAATCCGAGGTTTATGCCGGACTACCTCCAAGGTGGTGCACCACCTCGGGCTTGGGCTGATTGTTTACGGATTTTATTTCCGACACGTGTAAATTTATTCGCTGTTAACATGTATAACTAGTAGCCCTCAAGGTGTGTGTCGGTCTAAAACCCGAGATGCACCTGAAGGAAAACATGAAACCTCTGATCCTAGTAGCCCCTGAGACTTAGGTCGATGCACGAAATCGGCCTAAGGATCAACTCCTAGCTCGGTAGCACACGTAGGAATAGAAACGCAGTGTAATATATTAGAGATAATAGTGATCGCATTTAACGGGCCCTTGAGAGAGGGTCTTGAAAAGTTGCCGTAATATATTTAGCTTGACGCCGGATAGGTCCAAATGGTACCTATTGTTTATCCGAAGACACGTTTGCCCATAGTTCGGTCAAGCCGAACACTTGGCAGTTGGAATTTTCTGCATTGAAATAGGCAATGCAGTAGCCCCCGAGACACTAGTCGCGTGGCAACACCAGATCAGGGGATCGATGTGCCCCTTTAATATTTATAAATGATGAGAATGAAGCCCAGTAGCCCCCGAGCCTTAATGTGGGCACGGGTGGCCGAATTAAGGATCGATATCCAGAGTAAAATCACGGATTAAGTGTAATGATTCTATGTATCCAAGTACTTGACATCATTATTTTGACTCCATTGCGACCGTTTATCAGTTGAAAGTGGCCCATCGTCGGCTTCTACCCCTTGGTAGATACTACGCAGGGTGTTTCCGCACTAACAAAACAACCCTTAGCCGACGTCTCGGTGCCCGGAGGCGGTTGTGTTAGCAGAAACGAGGCAATCAGATATGCGGGCTTTATAACTTTCACTTAGTCATAGGAGCTTAAAGTTGGAAGGCCAGTTACTAGCCTCCGGTTAGTGTTCGGCGACAGTCGAGGTCAAGCCGTAAACACTTCGGCCAATGTTATGAACGGCCCGTCATTTAACACAGTCATCGGATCACTGACCAGTTTACGCTTATTGTGACAGTCAGTTTTCGGCTTTCTCCACTGAGGCGGTTAACCATGCTAGCTGGAAGCACAATCGCAGTGGTTCTCCCATTGCGCACCTAGCTGTACAAAGCGGAACGTAGGAGGCAAGCACAGGAGCCGGGCAACCCAACTATTGACCAAAGACGCAATTCAAAACCGATGCATATACAGCAATGTCCGAGAATGTTTTTTGCCGAATCCCTAAAGGTGTTCGACGCCGCACTATGAGACTAATGCTGGAAACACACAAATAGTTTAAAAGTGCCATAGGCTTTGAAAACCGAAAACTTCAGTAAAAACTGGACGCCCGAACTAGATCAAGTGTTCGGTGCCAAATCGAAAATTGGTCTTAGAAAAAAAAGTGCTTATGTCGTGCTTTATCATGACACATCTTATCTCAAGACCTCAAGCGGGTCAGCCTATGGCTTCAACCTCCTATCCCGAAGGCGGAGTACTTCTCGTTAGTCCAGGTTAGCAAACTAAACTCTAGCGGCTTTGAGAGAGAAATTAGGCACCCCGGCTAGTGACCACACACTCGTTTCGAAAAATGGAGTGATAAATAAAAAAAAACTTTGCAACGACTAAGAAGAAGAACACTTATTATAAAATGGCTCATATAAATTTAAGAGCCCCTAAGTGACTTGGGTAAAAGAATTTTATGTATAATGATTGTATTTACCAAAGTACTTATATCATATCTATGTTCACCCGAACTTTATACGCGTCTTAACCGACCGTCGGCTTCTCCCTCTTCGGTCAAGGGCCGAAAAGCGTTATGTACTCCACCCGTCGAGAATATTGACGGTGTTTCCGATAACCAGGCAATGAGGCCATAAGGCTGTAATGCATAAAGCGCCAGTGGAACTTATGCTATATTATCGACGAAGTGTAAGAAGCATCTTCAAGAAAATAGTACACCCACCGATACCTTTCTTCGGTGCTCATTGTTACTATGAGACTTGTGCAATAGATTTTTTGTACTCATGAGTTCCGTTGTGTGCCGACCATAATTGAAAACAATAAGAGCGCTAGCTATCGGCTTCACCCAGTCTGAGGTCCGGCTCGGATGACCCGATCATGAAAATCGCAGAGGTTCTCCCTTTACTCCCTAGCCGAACGATCGGAAACATAGGGGTAAACACAGGAGCGAGGCAACCCAGCTTGCAAATCGCTTAAGTCAATATGGTGCATATTGTGGCGTAATACACGAACAAGGAACGAAGCCGTACAAGTATAATCATATGCAAGAGGAAAAGCTTCATAAAGGAAGCCCCCAAGTAAACGGGGTAATTGTGTGTCACAAACAAAGTTTCGACAAGGAAGTTTTCACAAGCCACTTTTTGCCAAAAAGGTATAATGCTTGGTCGAACCAAACACAAGTTAAAAATTTAAAATTTTGAGCATGAAGGCAACTTAGTTGGTTAATGTGTTCGGCATTGATGATGCGGTCCGAGCTTGATGCTGGACAAGGTCTCAGCCCCCAAGCCCGATGTGGGCGAGCGAAGAACTCGGCACTCCGAAAAGGTGACATAGCGCGACCAATGCAGGCCGCCGAAGTCCCTGGCGTGGGTTAATGAGGTGTTGACGAAGCCCCCCGTCCAGCCGAGGTGACGTGGTATGTCAGTACGCCGAGGTGACAACACTGCCCGACCCGAGTTGTTTACCTGTGCACAAAAAATAGTGCAAACCGGAGATAATAATAATAATGATAAATTAAAAAAATGTTGCATAATAAATAATTTATGCAAAGTGAGTAATAAAAGAAATATGGCCTGGCGCCGAAGTCAATGTCGATGCAGGGCGTCGGCGTGATGCGGTAAAGGTGTGGCAAAGCCTGAATTCACAGGTCGGTCCGAGTTCCTGATGCGGCGTTCGCCAGACTATGTACGGAAACTGACCGAACTACCATGCGACCTCGTTAATGCAGCCATCATTTGATAGTCCTGTGTACAGATGATGGACAAACCAGAGTAGTAATTCCTTGGGAAAAATAAACCCAAACAAGCAAAAAGTACTAGGATTAATAGCACCTGGTTTATTTGTTGTAGCAATCCAAAGAAAAGTGACTCCCAAAATTGGGACCCGATCCGCATTCTCATTGCCTGATGGGCGGTGAAGCGACGGCATGGCGATGCTGGTAAAGGTTGGCTCGCCGAGGCAAAGCCCCCGGTCCAGCTAACGTGACAAAGTCGGTTGACTGGTGATGCCGAAGTCTCCGGAGTAGGTTGATGAAGAGATGGCGAAGCCCCCGGTCCAGCCGAGGTGTTGAAGCTTCGATGTCAGCCGATGAGTCGAAGTAGGTCGGCGTGATGGACATCGGCTTGAAAAAGCAACAGTGCGCCGTGCCGATGCAGGTCGTGACTCGCGACGTGGTCAATGCCGGCTTGATGAAGTGACCGTGCGGCGCTGCCGGCGTGCCCGCTCCGGGTAATCCGTGGGGCGGCGATGTTGGTGATGATTTATCCTTCGCGATGCCGAACTCTTGTTTGTTGGGGAACGTAGTAATTTCAAAAAAAAAAAATCCTATGCACACGCAAGATCATGGTGATGCATAGCAACGAGAGGGGAGAGTGTGTCCACGTACCCTCGTAGACCGAAAGCGGAAGCATTAGCACAATGCGGTTGATGTAGTCGTATGTCTTTACGATCCGACCGATCAAGTACCGAACGCACGGCACCTCCGAGCTCAGCACACGTTCAGCTCGATGACGTCCCTCGAACTCCGATCCAACCGAGCTTTGAGGGAGAGTTCCGTCAGCACGACGGCGTGATGACAATGATGATGTTCTACCGACGCAGGGCTTCGCCTAAGCACCACTACGGTATTATTGAGGTGGATTATGGTGGAGGGGGGCACGCACACGGCTAAGAGATCAAGAGATCAATTGTTGTGTCTATGGGGTGCCCCCTGCCTCCGTATATAAAGGAGCAAGGGAAGAGGAGGCCGGCCCTAGGAGGGGTGCGCCAAGGGAGTAGGATTCCTACTCCTAGTGGGAGTAGGTTTCCTCCTTTCCTAGTCCAACTAGGAGAAGGGGGGAAAGGGGGGAAGAGGAGAAGGAAGGGAGAGGGGGGCCGCGCCCCAAACCCCGTGTCCAATTCGGACTGGGCTTGGGAGGGGCGTGCGCCACCTCCTGGCTACTGCCTCTCCTTCCCACTAAGTCCCATTAAGGTTCAATACTTCTTTCCCGTATTCCCGTAACTCCCCGGTACTCCGAAAAATACCCGAATCACTCGGAACCTTTCCGATGTCCGAATATAGTCGTCCAATATATCGATCTTTACATCTCGACCATTTCGAGACTCCTCGTCATGTCCCCGATCTCATCCGGGACTCCGAACTACTTTCGGTACATCAAAACACATAAACTCATAATATAACCGTCATCAAACTTTAAGCGTGCGGACTCTACGGGTTCGAGAACAATGTAGACATGACCGAGACACATCTCCGGTCAATAACCAATAGCGGAACCTGGATGCTCATATTGTCTCTCACATATTCTACGAAGATCTTTATCGGTCAAACCGCATAACAACATACGTTGTTCCCTTTGTCATCGGTATGTTACTTGCCCGAGATTCGATCGTCGGTATCTCAATACCTAGTTCAATCTCGTTACCGGCAAGTCTCTTTACTCGTTCCATAATACATCATCCCGCAACTAACTCATTAGTTACAATGCTTGCAAGGCTTATAGTGATGTGCATTACTGGGTGGGCCCAGAGATACCTTTCTGACAATCGGAGTGACAAATCCTAATCTTGAAATACGCCAACCCAACAAGTACCTTTGGAGACACCTGTAGAGCACCTTTATAATCACCGAGTTACGTTTTGACGTTTGGTAGCACACAAAGTGTTCCTCCGGTTAACGGGATTTGCATAATCTCATAGTCATAGGAACATGTATAAGTCATGAAGAAAGCAATAGCAGAATACTAAACGATCGTGTGCTAAGCTAACGGAATGGGTCAAGTCAATCACATCATTCTCCTAATGATGTGATCCCGTTAATCAAATGACAACTCTTTGTCCATGGTTAGGAAACTTAACCATATTTGATCAACGAGCTAGTCAAGTAGAGGCATACTAGTGACACTCTGTTTGTCTATGTATTCACACATGTATTATGTTTCCGGTTAATACAATTCTAGCATGAATAATAAACATTTATCATGAAATAAGGAAATAAATAATAATTTTATTATTGCCTCTAGGGCATATTTCCTTCAGTCTCCCACTTGCACTAGAGTCAATAATCTAGTTCACATTGTCATGTGATTTAACACCAATAGTTCACATCTTTATGTGAGCAGTTCACATCGCTATGTGATTAACACCCAAAGGGTTTACTAGAGTCAATAAATAGTTCACATCGCTATGTGATTAACACCCAAAGAGTACTAAGGTGTGATCATGTTTTGCTTATGAGAGAAGTTTAGTCAACGGGTCTGCCACATTCAGATCCGTATGTATTTTGCAAATTTCTATGTCTACAATGCTCTGCATGGAGCTACTTTAGCTAATTTCTCCCACTTCCAATATGTATCAAGATTGAGACTTAGAGTCATGTGGATCAGTGTCAAAATTTGCATCGACGTAACCCTTTACGACGAACCTTTTGTCACCTCCATAATCGAGAAACATATCCTTTTTCCACTAAGGATAATTTTGACCGTTGTCCAGTGATCTACTCCTAGATCACTATTGTACTCCCTTGCCAAACTCAGTGTAGGGTATACAATAGATCTAGTACACAGCATGACATACTTTATAGAACCTATGGCCAAGGCATAGGGAATGACTTTCATTCTCTTTCTATCTTCTGCCGTGGTCGGGCTTTGAGTCTTACTCAATTTCACACCTTGTAACACATGCAAGTACTCTTTCTTTGACTTTTCCATTTTGAACTACTTCAAAATCTTGTCAAGGTATGTACTCATTGAAAAACTTATCAAGCGTCTTGATCTATCTCTATAGATCTTGATGCTCACTATGTAAGCAGCTTCACCGAGGTCTTTCTTTGAAAAACTCCTTTCAAACACTCCTTTATGCTTTGCAGAATAATTCTACATTATTTACGATCAACAATATGTCATTCACATATACTTATCGTAAATGTTGTAGTGCTCCCACTCACTTTCTTGTAAATACAGGCTTCACCGCAAGTTTGTATAAAACTATATGCTTTGATCAACTCATCAAAGCGTATATTCCAACTCCGAGATGCTTGCACCAGTTCATAGATGAATCGCTGGAGCTTGCACATTTTGTTAACACCTTTAGGATTGTCAAAACCTTCTGGCTGCATCCTATACAACTCTTCTTTAATAAATCCATTAAGGAATACAGTTTTGTTTATCCATTTGCCAGATTTCATAAAATGCGGCAATTGCTAACATGATTCAGACAGACTTAAGCATAGATACGAGTGAGAAACTCTCATCGTAGTCAACACCTTGAACTTGTCGAAAAAAACTTTTTGCGACAATTCTAGCTTTGTAGATAGTAACACTACTATCAGCGGCCGTCTTCCTCTTGAAGATCCATTTAATCTCAATGGCTCGTCGATCATTTGGGCAAGTCAATCAAAGTCCATACTTTGCTCTCATACATGGATCCCATCTCAGATTTCATGGCCTCAAACCATTTCGTGGAATCTGGGCTCATCATCGCTTCCTCATAGTTCGTACGTTTGTCATGGTCAAGTAACATGACCTCCAGAATAGGATTACCGTACCACTCTGGTGCGGATCTCACTCTAGTTGACCTACGAGGTTCGGTAGTAACTTGATCTGAAGTTACATGATCATCATCATTAGCTTCCTCACTAATTGGTGTAGGAGTCACAGGAACAGATTTACGTGATGAACTACTTTCCAATAAGGGAGCAGGTACAGTTACCTCATCAAGTTCTACTTTCCTCCCACTCACTTCTTTCGAGAGAAAACTCCTTCTCTAGAAAGGATCCACTCTTAGCAACGAATATCTTGCCTTCGGATCTGTGATAGAAGGTGTATCGAACTGTCTCCTTTGGGTATCCTATGAAGACACATTTCTCCGATTTGAGTTTGAGCTTATCAGGATGAAACTTTTTCTTATAAGCATCACAACCTCAAACTTTAAGAAACGACAACTTTGGTTTCTTGCCAAACCACAGTTCATACGGTGTCGTCTCAACGGATTTAGATGGTGCCCCTTTTTAACGTGAATGCAGCCGTCTCTAATGCATAACCCCAAAACTATAGTGGTAAATCGGTAAGAGACATCATAGATTGCACTATATCCAATAAAGTACGGTTATGACGTTCGGACACACCATTACACTGTGGTGTTCCAGGTGGCGTGAGTAGTGAAACTATTTCACATTGTTTTAACTGAAGGCCAAACTCGTAACTCAAATATTCTCCTCCACGATCAGATCGTAGAAACTTTATTTTCTTGTTACGATGATTTTCCGCTTCACTCTGAAATCATTTGAACTTTTCAAATGTTTTAGATTTATGTTTCATCAAATAGATATACCCATATCTGCTCAAATCATCTGTGAAGGTCAGAAAATAACGATACCTGCCGGGAGCCTCAACACTCATCGGACTGCATACATCAGTATGTATTATTTCCAACAAGTCTGTTGCTCGCTCCATTATTCCGGAGAACGGAGTCTTAGTCATCTTGCCCATGAGGCATGGTTCGCATAAGCATCAATCGATTCATAATCAAGTGATTCCAAAAGCCCATCGGCATGGATTTTCTTCATGCGGTTTACACCAATATGACCTAAACGGCAAGGCCACAAATAAGTTGCACTATCATTATTAACTTTGCATCTTTTGGCTTCAATATTATGAATATGTGTATCACTACGATCGAGATCCAACAAACCATTTTCATTGGGTGTGTAACCATATAAGGTTTTATTCATGTAAACAGAACAACAATTATTGTCTAACTTAAATGAATAACCGTATTGCAATAAACATGATCAAATCATATTCATGCTCAACGCAAACACCAGATAACACTTATTTAGATTCAACACTAATCCCGAAAGTATAGGGAGTGTGCGATGATGATCATATCAGTCTTGGAACCACTTCCAATACACATTGTCACTTCATCCTTAACTAGTTTCTGTTCATTATGCAACTCCCGTTTCGAGTTACTACGCTTTAGCAACTGAACCAGTATCAAGTACCGAGGGGTTGCTATAAACACTAGTGAAGTACACATCAATAACATGTATATCAAATATACTTTTGTTCACTTTGTCATCCTTCTTATCCGCCAATTATTTGGGGTAGTTCCGCTTCCAGTGACCAGTCCTTTTTGCAGTAGAAGCACTTAGTATCAGGCTTAGGTCCAAACTTGGGCTTCTTCACTTGAGCAGCAACTTGCTTGCCGTTCTTCTTGAAGTTCCCCTTCTTTCCCTTTTCCCTTTTCTTGAAACTAGTGATCTTGTAAACCATCAACACTTGATGCTTTTCTTGATTTCTACCTTTCGTCGATTTTAGCATCACGAAAAGCTTGGGAATTGTTTCCGTTATCCCTTGCATATTATAGTTCATCACGAAGTTATACTAACTTGGTGATGGTGACTAGAGAATTCTGTCAATCACTATTTTATCTGGAAGATTAACTCCCACTTGATTCAAGCGATTGTAGTACCTGCACAATCTGAGCACATGCTCACCGCTTGAGCTATTCTCCTCCATCTTTTAGCTATAGAACTTGTTGGAGACTTCATATCTCTCAACTCGGGTATTTGCTTGAAATATTAACTTCAACTCCTGGAACATCTCATATGGTCCATGACGCTCGTAACGCCTTTGAAGTCCCGATTCTAAGCCGTTTAAGCATGATGCACTAAACTATCAAGTAGTCATCATATTGAGCTAGCCAAACGTTCATAACATCTGCATCTGCTCCTGCAATAGGTTTGTCACCTAGCGATGCATAAAGGACATAATTCTTCTGTGCAGCAATAAGGATAAAACTCAGATCACGGATCCAATCCGCATCATTGCTACTAACATCTTTCAACTTAGTTTTCTAGGAACATATCAAAATAAAACAAGGGAGCTAAACGCGAGCTATTGATCTACAACATAGATATGCTAATACTACCAGGACTAAGTTCATGATAAATTTAAGTTCAATTAATCATATTACTTAAGAACTCCCACTTAGATAGACATCCTCTAATCCTCTAAGTGATCACATGATCCATATCAACTAAACCATGTCCGATCGTCACGTGAGATGGAGTAGTTTCAATGGTGAACATCACTATGTTGATCATATCTACTATATGATTCACGCCGACCTTTCGGTCTCAAAGGTTCCGAGGCCATATCCGTTATATGCTAGGCTCGTCAAGTTTAACTCGAGTATTCCGCGTGTGCAACTGTTTTGCACCCGTTGTATTTGAACGTAGAGCCTATCACACCCGATCATCACGTGGTGTCTCAGCACGAAGAACTTTTGCAACGGTGCATACTCAGGGAGAACACTTGTACCTTGATAATTAGAGAGAGATCATCTTATAAAGCTACCGTCGAACTAAGCAAAATAAGATGTATAAAAGTTAAACATCACATGCAATTAGAATATGTGACATGATATGGCCATCATCATCTTGTGCCTTTGATCTCCATCTCCAAAGCATCGTCATGATTTCCATCGTCACTGGCATGACACCATGATCTCCATCATCTTGATCTATATCAATGTGTCGTCACATGGTCGTCCCGCCAACTATTGCTCTTGCAACTATTGCTATCGCATAGCGATAAAGTAAAGCAATTATTTGGCGCTTGCATCTTATGCAATAAAGAGACAACCATAAGGCTTCCGCCATTGCCGATAACTTCAACAAAACATGATCATCTTATACAACAACTTATATCTCATCACGTCTTGACCATATCACATCACAACATGCCCTGCAAAAACAAGTTAGACGTCCTCTACTTTGTTGTTGCAAATTTTACGTGGCTACTACGGACTGAGCAAGAACCGTTCTTACCTACGCATGAAAACCACAACGATAGTTTGTCAAGTTGGTGCTGTTTTAACCTTCGCAAGGACCGGGCATAGCCACACTCGGTTCAACTAAAGTTGGAGAAACTGACACCCGCTAGTCACCTGTGTGCATAGCACGGTGGTAAAACCAGTCTCGGCGTAAAGCGTCTGGCGTAATGTCGGTCCGGCCGCTTCATCCAACAATACCGCCAACCAAAGTATGACATCTTTGGTAAGCAGTATGACTTATATCGCCCATAACTCACTTGTGTTCTACTCGTGCATATGACATCTACGCATAAAACCAGGCTCGGATGCCATTGTTGGGGAACGTAGTAATTTCAAAAAAATTCATACGCACACGCAAGATCATGGTGATGCATAGCAACGAGAGGGAAGAGTGTGTCCACGTACCCTCGTAGACCGAAAGCGGAAGCATTAGCACAACGCGGTTGATGTAGTCGTATGTCTTTACGATCCGACCGATCAAGTATCGAACGCACGGCACCTCCGAGTCCAGCACACGTTCAGCTCGATGACGTCCCTCGAACTCCGATCCAACCGAGCTTTGAGGGAGAGTTCCGTCAGCACGATGGTGTGGTGACGATGATGATGTTCTACTGACGCAGGGCTTCGCCTAAGCACCACTACAATATTATCGAGGTGGATTATGGTGGAGGGAGGCACCGCACACGGCTAAGAGATTAAGAGATCAATTTTTGTGTCTATGGGGTGCCCCCCTGCCCCCGTATATAAAGGAGCAAGGGAAGAGGAGGCCGGCCCTAGGAGGGGTGCGCCAAGGGAGTTGGATTCCTACTCCTAGTGGGAGTAGGTTTCCTCCTTTCCTAGTCCAACTAGGAGAAGGGGGGAAAGGGGGGAAGAGGAGAAGGAAGGGAGAGGGGGGCCGCGCCCCAAACCCCTTTTCCAATTCGGACTGGGCTTGGGAGGGGCGCGCGCCACCTCCTGGCTGCTGCCTCTCCTTCCCACTAAGGCCTATTAAGGTTCAATACTTCTTTCCCGTATTCCCATAACTCTCCGGTACTCCGAAAAATACCCGAATCACTCGGAACCTTTCCGATGTCCGAATATAGTCATCCAATATATCGATCTTTACGTCTCGACCATTTCGAGACTCCTCGTCATGTCCCCGATCTCATCCGGGACTTCGAACTACCTTCGGTACATCAAAACACATAAACTCATAATATAACCGTCATCAAACTTTAAGCGTGCGGACCCTACGGGTTCGAGAACAATGTAGACATGACCGAGGCACGTCTCCGGTCAATAACCAATAGCGGAACCTGGATGCCCATATTGGTTCCTACATTTTCTACGAAGATCTTTATCGGTCAGACCGCATAACAACATACGTTGTTCCCTTCGTCATCGGTATGTTACTTACCCGAGATTCGATCGTCGGTATCCAATACCTAGTTCAATCTCAAGCATCGGTAAGCCTCTTTACTCGCTCCGTAATACATCATCTCACAACTAACTCTTTAGTTGTAATGCTTGCAAGGCTTATGTGATGTGTATTACCGAAGGCCCAGAGATACCTCTCCGACAATCGGAGTGACAAAACCTAATCTCAACACGCCAACCCAACAAGTACCTTTGGAGACACCTGTAGTACTCCTTTATAATCACCCGATTACGTTGTGACGCTTTGGTAGTACCAAAGTGTTCCTCCGGTAAACGGGAGTTGCATAATCTCATAGTTATAGGAACATGTATAAGTCATGAAGAAAGCAATAACAATATACTAAACGATCAAGTGCTAAGCTAACGGAATAGGTCAAGTCAATCACATCATTCTCCTAATGATGTGATCCCGTTAATCAAATGACAACTCTTTGTCCATGGCTAGGAAACATAACCATCTTTGATCAACGAGCTAGTCAAATAGAGGCATACTAGTGACACTGCTTTGTCTATGTATTCACACATGTATTATGTTTCCGGTTAATACAATTCTAGCATGAATAATAAACATTTATCATGAAATAAGGAAATAAATAATAACTTTATTATTGCCTCTAGGGCATATTTCCTTCATTGTTCGGCTTGCCGAGATGATGATCCGAAGAAGTTGAGCTCGGCTCAACAAAGTGACGACGTGTCTAGCGCAGCTCGGCAGCCGTGGAGCAATATTGCCGGACTGGTTTGACACCAGCATGATGTTGAAGATCATGCTCAAAAGATTTTAAAGTTAGTGGGATGTGTTCGGGAACAAAACACAATACCCCATACAAAACTTCCTTCAAAAACGATGTCCAAATCCCGTTCATAAAAAAGACGAACTCGGTCGGATTCGCTGCCAAGAGAAAACAGATTCGAAAAGTGATGCACTAATCGGAAGGTTTCCGGAGTTTGGTCGGATCGAGCTGAAATTTTGAGAGGTGGTAGATATAGGAATTCCACAGCCGATCAACGGTTGGATCTTCCAAAGGACGTCCGAGCTAGAAGCTAGACACCACGCCCTAAACTCGTCCAGATTCCCGTCCAGATTTGACAGGGCTCCGGTATATCGCGGATTGCCAGAGATTCCTCCATCGGAACTCGATGAAATTTTCCAGGGTTGTTGTAGACTCAATTCCGCACAATTCCACCGAAGCAATCGTTAAAACGACACTTGAGGAGGCGGTGGCGGCAGATACAAGTTCGCTGTCCAGAAAAACGGCACGGTCGCCCGTGGGCAATGTTGACGTTGAGCCCCCGGGTTCCCTGGATGATTCCTCCATGATCTTGATGGAGATCGGAGTTGATGTTGATGAAGGCCCTCATCCGAACATGAAGATCGGAGGTAGGGCGCAGTCCTCGGTTCAGCCAAGGTGACCAGCCGAGCCGGTGGCGAAGAAGCCGACGTCGCAGTTGATCTGCAGTCGAGCGATTGATCCTTTTGCCGATCACACAGCGGAACTCTCAATGAAAGCACCAATGTCGGTGTCAAAACTGGCGGATCTCGGGTAAGGGGTCCCGAACTGTGCGTCTAGGATCGATAGTAACAGGAGGCGGGGGACACAATGTTTACCCAGATTCGGGCCCTCTCGATGGAGGTAATACCCTACTTCCTGTTTGATTGATCTTGATGATATGAGTATTACAAGAGTTGATCTACCACGAGATCGTAGAGGCTAAACCCTAGAAGCTAGCCTATGGTATGATTGTTGTATATCTCTATCGACTAGCCTGGCCACGATTTATATAATGCACCAGAGACCTAGGATAACAAGAGTCCTAACCGAATACGCCAATGGGGAGGAGTCCTTGTCTTGATCACCAAGTCTTGTGGAATCTTCCTTGTATGCGGCAGCTGTCCGAACTGGCCCATGAGTATACGGCCATGGGGGTCGTCGGCCCAATCCAATTGATCGGGAGACGATGTGGTGAGTACCCCCTAGTCTAGGACACCGTCAGCCGCCGCCAGAAGAAGACGCCACCGCGCGCGAGGGAGAAGACCCCGCCGCCATCACACCATCACGTTCAAGCCACGGCGTGAACTCAGGCGGCGGCAGGAGGGAGAGATCGGAGAGAGGTGGTTGAGAGCTGGCAACGCGATCTCCCCCCATGTCGCCTAGGGTTGGCGACGCGGGGGCCGGGGGGGGGGGGGGTGGTCGGGCCAATAAAGTTGGGGGAGAGCAATGGTTTCGAAATTTGATTATCTAATACATGATTGTAAATACATGATTGCTAATATAAACAATCTGCATCGCTATGGAAGTGGCGGATATATGGTGATATCTATTTTTTAGAGCTCATTTCGCTTGCAAATTCTAGCGGTTGCACTAACGTTATGTGTCGAATGCAACAGACCGCCAATTAACTGTATGATCAGATGACTCTGCTCGTTGCCAAAGCTACTGTCCTTTCAGAATGTACTTGCTCATCATTCTTTTGCATACCTTTTTTCTTTTTTTGCGGTTGTTTGGCGTGTCAAGCTTATTTATAGAAGCTGCTACCATTTGAGCATTTTGGTTATTCGTGAAACAAACATTTCCTCTCAACATATTATTTAAATTTGAAGTAACTGTAAGTAATTTTCTGTTTGGAGGATGTGTTTCTTGTGTTTCTTTTGACAATCATTTTGTCGAACGTTATTCTTAATCTTTTTCTTGGTACCTGTTGAGAAAAAATATATTCTTATTAGCATGATCTGGTCAGTTCTCCTACATCATCTGGCCATTTATTTAAATTATGTAGATCTAGCACTACCAGGTTTCTTTGATTTACAGCAACGGGCCTTACTCCTGAAACTTTTAGCCATCTAACTGATCAGGTGCTAATTTAAAACTTCATGTAAGTTGTTTGAAACTGATTTGCTATAAATAACTCAAATTCAGTATGTGATGTGTCACTAGAACTATACCGCATCATAAACAGGACGTACATTTCTTACGCTGAAATCGTGATCTGGTCACATATCTGTTTTGTAAGTGATCTCTTTCTTCAAATTCATGGTTATGGCTTCTCTACTATAAGATACGATGGTTCACTGAATTTGAATGCCATTGTTCTTTTGCTACCAACAGTAGCACCAAGCATCCAAGAAATTCATCTGATTAATTTTGAGTTAGAAAATGGGCACTGCCTTGGCATCCACTCAGAAAAGTTGAGTTTATATGACTATCACGGCTTTATATATAACAAGCTAGATAGACTTCTATTTTTTCCTTGCCGTCGTGCTCTGTTTCCATGGATGTTCATGCCGTGAGTCCTGACGCTTGACTGAGCTTCTTTAGGGTTCCGAGTTCAGACATCTCTCATGGCTCAGAAACTCAGCGGCAAAACCTGGAAAGTTATTGGTGATAAGCGATAGAGGATCACGCATGACGCAGCCGTGGCGGTATCCCGTGACAAGTTTGTTTTTTAGCATCATCCCGTGACAAGTTTGACCTGCCATAGTTCTCCGTTTACATACATGACCTACCGTGCCACAGCCCACATCGACCCGGGTGGGCTCTTTTCTAACGCCAATCTGGCCCGGTTGGTACCGATAGGCCCATACACGGTGTCCTGTTCTGATTCCTCGTCCCTGAACCCCGCAACAGACACCAGACGAGGCATACTTTCTTTGGTTTAGTACCACATCGCCCGTCCAAGGAGGGAGCAAAGGCAGCGCAACCTATAAAGACAGGGCATAGGGCAACCTTGAAACATACTTACCTGGACGGGGTCTATGGCTGATCAAGAAGAGTCATGGCCTAGGCAAATGGCCCACATTGCACTTTGTGGGTGCGTTGGCCTACCATCTCCCCTTTGAGGGAGAGTGGACGTCATAATTTATGGTAGAGGGGGTACGCGTTCGCGCGGCCCCTGCCAAATTTCAATGCTAAGTTTTGGTCATTTTGATTTGCAGTTTTGTTGGTATTCTGAACTCTCTTTCAAACTGTGTTTGACATTGTGCTTTTTCTCTTTTGTCTGTTTTCTACCTTAGTTTCAGTTAGAATTCTGCACAAAGTCTGAACTTATTTGCTCTGTATTTTGAGTACTCACTGAAGTCTGAACTTATTTGCTCCGTATTTTGAGTACTCACTGAAGTATGAACTTGCTGAGCTGCACGGCGTATATATCTGGAGTCTGAAAGCAACCACAGTTCATAACACATCGCTTACTAGAAAGAAAATCCAGGCACCGTATGTTGACAGCAAAGATTTCTTCTGTTCAACATACTGCTTCTTTTAGTAGCACGTGTACCTTTTCATGCAGAATGCTTTTTCTTCCCTCTGTGAAAGAGACAGGTTTAGATTGAGATGGTTCGTTAAACAATGCGGAGAAAATTAGAATTAGCTTGACTGCAAATGTATGAGCAAAACTCAATTGACAAATATGTATGAGCAGTACTCCAGGGAAAGAAATTCAAGCACAAGTAGGTGACTGATTGAACGCGTGTCCTCCATAGTTTCTGTCGTTTAAAGTTATTGGTGAACACTACTATGTCATACTCATGGATACCAAGATAAGGTCAATTTATCCTCCTTTGAATCTACACGTACCAGGATAAGGTCAATTTATCCACAACAAATCAGACAATAATCTGAGAAGCACTCATATTTTTTATGGTCCCTCATATTCTTCCATGCATGTTTATGGCTAGTACTCCTGTTCACCAACTTTTCCAATGATGGTGTCTTGGGTCAAAATCAAACACAGGTCAGATAATATGGATGTGGTTGGGTTTTGGTAAGATAAACATACAGGAATTAGTTGTACCTACCCGTTCACGGAATCGAGTAGTTACATAAATTATATCAGAAAAGACTAGATAAATTCATATCTGTCTGCAAATTTATTCTCTTGTTGGCTCTGATTGCTTCAAGCAGGCTACAAACTCAAAAGAAATTTTACTTACAACTAAGATACTACTGATTACTGCGCAGAACAGAAGCAGAATTGTGAGGGAAGGGAGAGACAAGAAACAGTCAACAAAACTGGTTTTTAAGTTCACATCTGATTGCGTAGCTGTATTCCTCTTAGAAATTTAATATAGCCGAGCTTTGGGGTCTCTCAGCAACCACGAAACGGGAACGACCCTGTGATCAGAATTCCAAGTTTCTCCTAAACATGCAAGTGTTCAACCTATTTCATTAAAAGAGACCAGGAATTGGTTGAACACGTTCGCGTGTTTAATTGCGTAACTATATTAATCGATTTTCACCGTTCAACACGTTCATTCAGTACATATCTCTCGTGGCACGTGTTCTTTGTTTTCATAGAGAGATGAAGTATGAACACGAGAACTATAATGACAAATATGAGGTGTCTAAACTTTGCAACTTTTCCGAGTTTGTCAGTTCATCGGTGCAGGAAGCCAGTTGAACATACGTACATAGTTACATGAACTACTGACTTTGTTGTTCTTACCTACTTTATTGATCGTCATCACAATCAACCGATGCAACTGGGAGATATATGTGCCTTTATAAGGGCGTTGAAACAATTGGGTGCATTACAAATTCAGGTCGGCATCTTCAGGGATAACGTGTTACGCTTAGTATGTAATGCTAACCTGAAATGACAGAGATGGAGTCCATATCACCAAGAAGAGGTAAGAAGAGTAAACAGTTTGTTGATGGAATGGACAAGAAAGGTGGTTTATCTTCCTACTGGTATCCCTTCAGTATAGTAGAACCGTACAGTTTAGCGAAGTGCTATTAGGTTACCACGGGTCTCCAACTCTGATGAGCAGGTACAGCATCAAATTCAGTAGATTCAGATGAATATATTACCATTTTTTTCCCGTTATATAGAAGAAACATTGCACTCGCGCGGTATGATAAAAGGCGGGAATATGAAATCTTTCTGACGAAAAGCAGCAGGTTTCTTTTTCATTAACTAAGAGCATCTTCGACCGGACCCCCCACTTCCTTCCTATATGTCGAGGCGGACAATCCAGACAATCAAGACAGACCAAAAACGGCCGCCCAACCGGACCCCGTACCCAGCCCATTCCCAAAGATCTTGGGCAAATCCAAAGAAGGTGAATAATCAAATTCTTCAATTCAAATTCAAACCCCTGTTTTCTTGTTTTTCTTCTTTATTTAACCATAAATCCCATTGGGTTGTCCGATACCCCTCATATCCAGTGGATATATAAGGCGGTCCGGACGCAGTGGCCACGTCGGATCGGTTAACTCTCTTCCAATGGACACCAAGAAGATGTAGGATCTACACATCTCCCATCCCGTCTCAAATCTCAGCCGCTGCTCTCCTCTTGGCACCACCTATCGTGCCACAGGATGATAATACATCGACCCGGTTAACTCTTTTCCAATGGCAATTGGGCCTGGTTGGTACCTATAGGCCCATACACGGTGCCATGTTCGAATTCTCGCCCCTGAAAGTCGCAGCAAACACCAGGCGAGCATGCTTTCGTTTAGTACCACATCGCCTGTCCAAGGAGGCAGCGTAGGCAGCGCAACCTATAAAACCAGGGCATAGGGCAACCTTGAAACATACTTACCTGGACGGGGTCTATGGCTCATCAAGAAGAGCCATGGCCTAGGCTAGTGGCCCACATTGCACTTTGTGGGGGTGCTGGCCTACCATCTCCCCTTTGAGTTAGAGTGGACATCATAATTTGTGATAGAGGGGGCCGCGAATTTGTGATAGAGGGGGTAAGCGTTCGTGCGGCCCCTACCAAATATCAATTTCAAGTTTTGCTCGTTTTGGTTGGTGCTTTTGTCCTAAGTCTGAAATCTGAATTTGTGAGTGGCCTTGGCTTTGTTTATGTTGTCTGTCTCTTGTACTGGAACCAATTTAAGTTTGTCTTGTACTGGAGCCAATTTAAGTTTGCATCTTCTGTTTTGCAGTTTCATCCTTGGTCTGTGCCGAGAGTGACATTGGTTTGTTCCTATTTCCAGTACGCACTGAAGTCTGAACTTGCTGAACTGCATTAAGAGCGAGCATACTGGTAATGATATGGTTGGTAGAGGTGAAGAGCAGACTGGTAATGATATGGGAGAGGCGAAATTTTCAGTCCAGGATTGATAGTTGTCCCAAATTTGACTGCTCGGCGTCAATATCTGAAGTCTGAAGAACAACCACAGTTCACATCATATTGCTTACTAGAAAGAGAAAACCTGGCATCTGTTCAACATACTGCTTCCTTTAGAAGCACGTGTTTCTTTCCATGCAAAATGAGTTTCTTTTCTTTTGCGAAAGAGACAGGTTTAGATCGAGACCGTCAAACTATCAGGAGGAAAATTTGAACTAGTTTTACTATAAATTCGCTTTCTGTACTTTTCCTGGTCTCATATCTGAAGAAGATCACGCCGTGCAAGCTGCGAAACCTGAATAATAACGAAAGCATGCATTTCACAAAATTCTGTAAAGAGGCGAGCCCAAAACCCCCCAGCACGGCGCAGCAGCAGCAGCGAGCGAGGCGACAACGGCACCTCTCATCAGGAGCTCGTACACGTCTACACCGAGGCAATCACCTCCGATCTGGGAAGGTGATGGCATATAGAGGGAGCTTCTTTCAGTACTTAACCGTCGCATTAGCCATGCGCAAATTGTTTATTTACTGAACTTTTTAGGCTTTGTACAATGGTCCGATGCAAGTATGGATATCCGGGTATCACACGAATATTGTCTTTGGAGGCCGAGCTCCATGGAGCTCGGTTTTGAAAAATTCGAATTTCGTCAAATTTCATATTTTCTACGTTTCAAAAAATTCTAAAAAAAATCACAGATATACATGAAGGCTTAACACACATGTGTGTAAATTTTAGGGCAAAATACGGTGAAATGAGTGCTGTGCAAAAAAGACAAATCTGAGGCTTTTAACACATGATACTATTCATCCTCACAGCGCCATGAATTTGTCTTTTTTGTACACGTCGCATTTCAACGTTTTTCATCCTGAAATTTCACATACTTACACATAACATCTTTGTTTACTTGCACAAATTTTTTCAGATTTTTTTAAAACCAAAAAGTTTGAATTTTGATTTATTTTCAAATAAAGGCCTCCATGAAGGCCGAGAGCCAAACGTCCGTTCTCGGGTATCACATTCCTTCAAAGCTTAGATTATAAATATGTATGTGTAGTACTCCACGGAAAGAACTTCAAGCATAAGTAGGTGACTGATTGAACTTTTGTGGTGCATGATTTATGTCAGCTGAAGTTATTGGTGAACAGATGAGATACAAGCGGGGCAGCTCAGCTCTAGGGAGTGATGGACGTTCGTTGGAGGGTTCGCTACGCGGCGGACCTAGTGACCGCTCGTCACGCCACGTTCGACGACGGCGAGCTTTGGTTGCGCGGGGAGGCTCTCCGGATCGTGCTGCTCAACACAAGGGGGCACACGGTGGATGCCCGCTACCTACGGCCTGGTGAGTGGATCGATATCGGGGACATCGTCGCGTTTCCGTGTCATTTTGCCAGGATTTGTGACAGATCTCCGGCGATCGGGGGAAATCCCGGCGAGGATGCGCCGCCGCATGGCCCACCGCGTGGGCGCGCGGTACACGGGAACGCTCGTGCGGATCGGGACATGCACCACCGAGCGTCTCATCTGACAGGCGGACCCGGGATCCTGGGGCGTGGACCGGTCCGCCATGGGTCGGATGCGCGACACGTTGGCGAGGAGAGATCCAACCGCCATGAGAGCGGTGGAGCTAGGGTTTCCGGGGGCGCCGCGGGTATAAAACATCCGGCTGCCACCCCTTCCCCCATTTTGGATCTCGACGAGGGGCTCGCCCACTTCTGGAGCGCTTCGCCTCTCGCCAGATCTAGGGTTCGTCCTAGCTTTGCTTGGTGGGAAGGCAAAATCCATGGCGACCTGCGGTCCTTTGCTCAAGTAGTTGCCTCTCAACCCCCCACGAACCCCCTTGCTAGACCCATAGATAAGCCTCCTACGAGACCTCTCGCAAATACTGCTGCCAGATCCAAAGAGAAGCCGTCTGTTGAGATGAGAGGGGATGGATTTGGTGCGGGCCGCCATGGGCGCGGTGTCAAGGGCGTTGATCGTGGCGCAGAGCGCTTTGATTCCCACGTCTGGAAGCGCAAGACGGAGATGGGAAGCTCCTCCAACTCCAATGACAAGTGGGATGAAGCGGCCGGCGGCATGCAGACGAACCGGACCCGGCAATCCCGGTGGGATGGGGACGACGACGACCTGCAGGACTCCCAGGAGCCGGCGGTGACCGAGGGGCGGCAGGCACTCCACCGCCAGATGCGCGGTGGCGACACTGGAAGCGACAAGACCCTCACCCTCGACAAGAACACCACCGTTACTGCCAAACGCGAGCAACCCTCCTCTGGTACTGTCGCTCCCCCTTGTGATACCTGTCAGATATGTCATCTTCCTGGGCATTTCACTGTTAGATGTCCTCAGGCTCTCTGTGATAGGTGTAAAAAGAGAGGTCATCTGTCTCTTGTGTGCAATGAGTTCTTCCCTTGGGATCACACGCCTGTGATGTGTGCCTTCCAAACCAAGGGTCGTGGTTTCTTTTACATACCTGATTACAGCGTGGATAGACAGAGTAGGGATAATATTTTCAACATTGTTGTCACCATTACTGATGGCTCTGCTCTGTCTAAAGATATTGAGCACGAGTTGAGTGTGTACGTGGGTCAGGGATGGCGTTGCGCTGCGAGATTTTTTGCTCCACAAAAGTTTGTCATGAGGATGCCAAATCCTAGAGAGGTCGACAGAGCGCTTTTTGTTGAAAATATCATGTTGAAAAAGTGTGGAGTTAGTGTCAAGTTTTCCCCTTGGTCTGAGGACATTGATTCTGAGGGACTGTTAGAGATTGCCTGGGTTAAGATCGGAAAGATTCCACCAAACAAGAGGTGCGATAGAACTGTAGCTTATGTGGGAGGGCTAGTTGGGATTACCCTGGAAGTTGATATGTCAACCATAAATCGCCCATCCTCTGTCAGAGCTAAAATTGGCTGCAGATCGATAGCTCAACTCCCTGCCACTGCTGAAGGGGTGCTTGCTGGGCGCTTTTACAGGTTTACTTATGAGGCTGAGGAGGTTTTGGTTAAAAATCATGTGAATACAGAAACTGTTGATCCTATTCCTGATGAAAGGACCAAGCCAGACCAAACTCCTAAGAGGAAACGTACTGAACAAGAAAAAGGGGTGGCGCAGCCTGAATCTGCTGGGCATGGCAATGTTGGGGGTTCCTACCGTGGTGGCAAGGCCTGTCACCGCTATACGATGATAAAGAGGATCTCCTTCTTCTGAAAGTGATGGGGATAATTCTCTGTTTATTGAGACATTACAGAGAGAGATTGAGGAGAAAATGAAAGGTGGTGACGTTGCTTCTTCCAACTGGATTGTTCCCAGGAACCCTGTTGTCGTGAAGAAAACTACTCAAGATATTCAGGTGAAGAAAAACATTTCTAATAAATTTGCCTCACCCTGTGTGACTGCTTCTAACCCTTCTCAGATTGTGGAGGTGACTGGCGAGGTGGACCCTGGGGTTAAGACTTCGAGCAGCTATGTGGTACAACTCCCATCCCACAATGCAATCAAGAGATCATTCTCACTCCTCCGCTAGCACCTGAAGCCCCACTGAGATTCAGCAAGCGTAACATCTCTGGAATGCATGACAAGGTGGAGGACAAGGCCAAAAAAATGGCTAGTAAGAGAAATCTGGAAGGTAATAATTTTCCTGCTTTCAAAAATTCATTCGGTGTGCTTTCTGATAATGAGTTGGTTAGTAGAGCTAATAAGATGGGGGTAGATATCCCCAATGATGATTTCGCTGTTGTAGACATTATTAGAGAGCTTGAACATGCCCGAATAGAATTAGAAGAGAAAAAAGAAGATAATAATACTGATAAAGAACAGGATAACTTGACTGTGGCTAATGGTTTAGGCAGGAACATCCCTGTGAATTTAGAATGGCTAGACCAGGAAGAACATATTTTTGAGTGTGGCTCTTCTGTTAAATCGAAGAAGAAAAAACATAGTAAATCCAACGTTAAGATTTCTAGGCCTGTGACTAGGAGTCAGAAAAGAAAAAATGCTGAGAAAGAACCATTATGTAACCCTGCTCCGTCTCCTGGCAGGGTTACTCGAGCCAAATTCCATTAAAACGTTCCAAATGAGAGGCCTCATTTGGAACTGTCGAGGGGTAGGCAAGAAAGGGATGGCCACCTGCCTCTCAGACATGATCAGTGACCATGCCCTTGACTTCCTGGGTCTGCAAGAAACTATAAAGAAGGATTTCACGCCTAAATGCTTGAGAAGAATTGACCCTTTTGACATTTTCCAGTGGAACTGGGTGCCCTCTATGGGCAAATCTGGGGCATATTATGTGGAGTGAGGAAGGATACTTTTGATATTGTTTCTGTATTAAGGGCGTATATGTTTTGCAACTAGTGATATATGACAAAAGAAGAAAACTCGATGGGGTCTCTTTGGTAGTTTATGGTTCGGCACATGATGAATTCAAAAATGAATTCCTAGTTGAGCTAGCATCCTTTTGTAGTGGCATGACTGTGCCCTACATTGTGGGGGGAGACTTTAATATCTTGAGACACTCGGGGGAGAAGAATAAGAAGATGGTGAACAATAAAGCCACTGACCTGTTCAACTCCATTATCAATTCGCTAGCTCTTAGGGAGATTCATATTAATGGTGGGAGATATACCTGGACTAATAACCAGACTCATCCCACGTTAGAAAAGCTTGACCGCATCCTTATGTCTGAATGTTGGGAAGATATTTTCCCACTGGTCTCTGTGAGGAAATTAGTTCGGGAGATTTCTGATCATAACCCGCTCCTTCTGTCCTCTGGGGAAGAGGGGCGTGAAACCCCGAAACCCCGCGAATTTCGCTTTAATCTGTCCTGGATC
Organism: Aegilops bicornis; assembly: GCA_021605145.1. NCBI lineage: Eukaryota > Viridiplantae > Streptophyta > Magnoliopsida > Poales > Poaceae > Aegilops > Aegilops bicornis. The sequence continues at coordinate 522,957,064 of CM038674.1, forward strand.
AATGATGACAAGTTCCTACCCACTGTGAGGAAAATTTGGGCTAGGAATGTTGCCTCATCAGATCCTATTGATGTCCTGAATATCAAGCTGAAAAGATTCAAAACATATTTTAAAGGGTGGGGTTCGGATAAGTATGGTCACGATAAGAAAAGGAAAGAGGATTTACGAATAGAACTAGCTATGCTCGAGGAACTAGAAGAAGAGGATATGCTTCCTCCTGATCTATATAGTAGAAAAATGGATATTAATACTGAGCTTTACGAGCTCCTGGTGAATGAGGAAATCTTTTGGCTCCAACAGTCTCGTGAGCGCTGGCTGCTCAAAGGAGACCTGAATACTGACTATTATCACAAAATTGCTAATGGGAGGAAACGTAAAAATACAATTCAATCACTTAAAATGGGCGAGATGATCGATTGATGGCACGGACAATTTGATTGCACATGCCACTGAGTTTTACAAAAATTTGTTCGGGCCAGCTCCTGGCAACCGGATTCATCTTGATCCGGAAACTTGGTCTCCTGGGGAGAAATTAGACGAAAAAGATAATAGAGATCTTTGCCGAGAATTTACTGAACAAGAGATCAAAGAGGCCCTGTTTGACATGGCCCCCAATAGAGCCCCTGGACCCGATAATATTCCTGCTGAGTTTTATCAGGTGTGTGCTGGGATATAGTAAAAATGACATTATGGCTCTTTTTAAAGCTTTTCATCAAGGGCTATTTGGATGTCCAACGGCTTAATTATGGTGTTATTACACTGCTTCCTAAGGTTTCTGGAGCTGAGAAAATCCAACAGTACAGACCTATCTGCTTGTTGAGGTGCCCATATAAGTTGATCACCAAAGTTCTTGACCGTAGAGTTGCTGTTTATGCAAATAAACTCATTAGTCCTACTCAGAACGCTTTTGTAAAGGGGAGGAATATCATGGACGGTGTCCTGTCCCTTCATGAAATTCTCAACTACACTTACATTAAAAAGAGAGTGGGAATCGTCCTTAAGTTGGACTTTGAGAAAGCCTATGATAGGGTGAATTGGGATTTTCTCCTTGAATGCCACAAAATGCGGGGTTTTGACAAAACCTGGTGTGGTTGGATCGAACAGATACTGCATAATGGGACAGTTAGCATCAAACTTAATGGTAGTGTTGGGCCGTATTTTCAAAGCAAAAAAGGGGTGAGGCAGGGGGACCCGCACTCTCCTTTCTTGTTCAATCTAGCAGTGGAATGCCTCACTAAAATGATCAAAAATGCCCAAAAAAACAAACTCATAGTGGGCCTGGCTGCAGACCTTATCCCTGATGGGGTGGCGGTTCTACAATATGCGGATGATACAATCATTTGCATCGAGGACGATGTTGATAAGGCTGTCAATCTGAAGTTACTGCTGTATATGTTTGAAATGATGTCTGGCCTGAAAGTTAACTTTCAGAAAAGTGAGATTCTCACTGTGGGTGGAGATGCAAGTGTGGTGAATAAATATGCAGATATCTTTAACTGTGAGGTTGGCAGCTTCCCACTCAAATACTTGGGGATGCCTGTGAGTTATGCTAACCTAAAATCATCTGATTGGGAGTTCATTGTTGGTAAATACCTGAAGAGGTTCGAGGCCTGGATTGGCAACGCTGCCTCAATGGGGGGGAGGCACACTCTGCTTGATTACATTGTTACAGATATCTCTTTACCACATGTCTATGTGGCTCATGAATAAAACTTTCATCGAGAGACTGGATAAACACAGACGTAGGTTCTTTTGGCAAGGTTGTAATAAAAAGAGGAGATACTATCTTATTAAGTGGAGTAAGATATGTAGATCCAAAGATAAAGGGGGTTTGGGTATAAAAGATCTTAGAAAACAAAACATTAGTCTCATGGTTAAATGGTGGTGGAAGTTAGAGACACAAAGCGGATTGTGGCAGGATATTGTCCGGGCCAGGTATCTTCGCAACACCTCTGTTGCTGAAATTTCTCCCAAATTTTCCGACTCGCCCTGTTGGAAAGCTTTGCTCAAGATTAAACATGTTTATATGATGGGCAGAAAGATTGAAACTGGTGCTGGGAACTTGATTAGGCTGTGGAAAGATCCAATAAATGGGCTGATCCCATTTCAGGATCAATATCCACGTCTGTTTGAGATTTGCAATTACCCCACAAGCACCACGGACAAAGAGAGGGACTTAATGACGCTCGATGTTGGGGACGTAGGCTTACCCTGATTTGTTCAAACAATGGGAAGACATGCGTGCATGTAGTTAATAAAATTCCCACAGGTGAGAGGGGTGATCGTATCTTACGGGTCTTAACCAGAATGGTAAGTTCACCACCAAGTCGGTGTATAAGATGCTGGAGAAACCTCTAAGTGGTTGCCATTACAGATGGATTTGGAAAGCCAAGATCCCTCTTAAAATCAAAATCTTTCTGTGGCAAATGTCGCAAGATGCAGTCCTTACTAGGCAAGTGATGAGAAAAAGGAAATGGCAAGGGGACCCCTGTTGCTCTTTCTGCAAGCAGGTGGAAACGGTGCAGCACCTGTTTTTTACCTGTCCTGTGGCCAGAATTATATGGCGATCTATTGGAGTAGCTCTTGGCACTGATAGGTGCCCGTCGAACTACTGGCAATATTTCGTGTGGTGCCACAAACTCCTTCCTGGGAAGCAAAAGTTTTATACGGTGGGCTTAGCAGCTGTATGTTGGGCCATTTGGTTGGCACGTAATCGGGCTACGTTTGAAAAGAAACAAATTAAGACCCCTTTTGAGATTGTGTTTTCTCTATGTTCCTTTCTACTTTACTGGACAGGGCTTCAACAAGGAGAGGACGCCGTGGAGCTGCGTGCTGGAGTCGAGATGATCAGGACTGGGACGATGCAGCTGATGAATATGTGTGGCGCTGCCAAACAACCAATCCAAGGTGCCTGATGCTCTCTGGAGATGCGCTGGATGTGGAGATGTGGAGATAAACGGGCGCGCCAATACTGTTTCTCCCACATAGCTCATGCGACTGTGTTTCTTTGATACTTGACCTGATCTTTTGAGATTGTAATAGGATAGTTGTTATGCCGTGCTATCCAGGTTTTCGCCCCATGATACTGGCTCGACGGCGAGCAAGTATGGTGGGTTTCCTGGTAGTGCTAGAACTCGCTTTACCTCTTTCCCTCCTCCTGTTCTCTCTAGTTTGAACTGGTTTGTATTTCCGTTCTTGGTAATGGAAAGGGGTGAAAGCCCGGTTCAAAAAAAAAAGTTATTGGTGAACATTGTGTCATACTTCTGGATACCAAGATAAGGTCAATAGATCCTCCTTTGATTCTAAATACCAGGATATGGTCGATTTTTTTTTGCGAGGATTTATCCATAATAAAGTAGACAACAATCTGAGATTCACTCGATTGTATTGTCCCTTATACTCTTCCATGCATGTTTATGGCTAGCAGTCCCGTTCACCAACTTGTCGACCAACTTTTTCAATGATGGTATCTCGGGTCAAAATCAACACAGGTCAGATAATATGGGTGTGGTTGGGTTTGAGTAAGATAAAAATATACAGGAATTAGTTGTACCTACCCGTTCACGGAATCAATGCTAGTTGCATAAATTATATCAAAAAAGACTAGGTAAAATTCATATCTGTCTTTGTTTAAAAAAAATCATATCTGTCTGCAAATTAATTCATTTATTGGCTCTGATTGCTTCAAGCAAGCTACAAACTCAAAGGAAAATTTCCTCACAACTGAGATGCTGATTGTTAGTTGGAAAGAAGGGATTGCATGCATCGATAATTCATTGATCGTGTGCATGACGCACATATATAGGTACAAGGTGGACCGGCCTCTACTTGTCTCCCAAGATGTACAAATATACGAGGGGGAGAGAGAGAGATACAACGGTATAAATACAGACCCAAGTCCTATACACATGCGGTAGACAACGTACGCTCAACACCCCCCCGCAGTCGAAGCGTCGCCGGAGACACAGAGACTGGACCGAAACTCCTCAAAGGCTGGGGTCGGTAGTCCCTTAGTCATGACATCGGCAAACTGCTGAGTGGTAGGAACATGCAGAACACGAACCTTCCCGAGAGCCACCTGCTCACGTACGAAGTGAATGTCGAGCTCAATATGCTTCGTACGACGATGATGGACGGGGTTGGCGGAGAGGTATACGGCAGAGACGTTGTCACAGTAGACGATTGTGGCCTTGGGGACCACACAAAGCAACTCCTGGAGAAGCTGACGGAGCCAAGAGCACTCAGCAATGGCATTAGCCACTGCCCGATACTCCGCCTCGGCACTCGAGCGAGATACCGTGGGCTGTCGCTTGGACGACCACGATATCAGTGAAGGCCCAAGGTAGACACAGTAGCCGTACGTAGAGCGACGCGTGTCAGGGCAACCAGCCCAGTCAGCATCGGAGTAGGCGACCATGTCGATGGAGGAGGAAGCTGTCAGGGTGAGGCCCATGGTCATAGTGCCGCGGATATACCGAAGAATACGCTTCACCAGAGTCCAATGGGAGTCACGCGGGGAGTGCATGTGAAGGCACACCTGCTGAACCGCATACTGCAAGTCAGGCCGAGTGAGGGTGAGATACTGCAGGGCGCCGACGATGGAGCGGTATAACGCCGCATCCGGAGCGGGAGAGCCTTCCGAGGCAGAAACCTTCGCCTTAGTGTCAGCAGGCGTGGGCGCGGTTTTGCAGTTAAGCATACCTGCGCGCTCGAGAAGCTCCTGAGCATACTTCTGCTAGTGCAGAAAGAACCCGTCGGCACGTCGAACGACCTCAATGCCAAGGAAGTAGTGCAGCGCTCCCAGATCCTTGAGGGCAAACTCGTCATGAAGATGGCCCGTGAGCTGCTGAAGGAGCCCAGGCGAGGATGCCGTCAGGATAATGTCGTCCACATAAAGCAGCAGATACGCAGCGGGCGCGTTCTCGATGATAGGCGAGCTGTGAGCGTCGGAGCGGGTTGTGGAAAACCCAAGCTGCCGCAAGAACCCAGCCATCCGCTGGTACCATGCCCTGGGGGCCTGCTTCAGGCCATAAAGAGACCTAGAGAGCAGGCAGACGTGGTCGGGATGCTCGGCGTCGACGAAGCCGGTCGGCTGCTCACAGAAGACCCGTTCCGTGAGATGGCCGTGCAGGAAGGTGTTGGAGACATCCAACTGGTGCACGGGCCAAGCACGGGAGACCGCCAGCTGAAGTACCGTACGAATCGTGCCCGGTTTAACAACCGGAGCGAAGGTGTCGGTGAAGTCCACGACGGCGCGCTGGCGGAAGCCGCGCACCACCCAACGAGCCTTGTAGCGCTCGAGAGACCCGTCCGGGTTGGTCTTATGACGAAACACCCATTTGCCACTGATGACGTTGGCGTGAGGGGGTCGCGGCACAAGATTCCACGTACGGTTGCGCTGCAACGCATCAAACTCCTCGCGCGTCGCGGCAAGCCAATGCGGATCACGAAGGGCAGCGCGAGCGGATGAGGGTATGTGCGACGGTGGAGAGGATGATGTCGACACCGTGCATGCGTACTCATCAGCGCCGTAACGCAGGCTGGGGCGGTGAATACCGACGCGAGATCGCGTCGTCATGCCAGCAGGAGGACGGGACGCGGCAGGAGGGACGGACGGAGCTGGTGGAGGGTCCGCCGCTCCTGGCGTCACAACGGTGCCGGGCTGGACGGGACGGGCCGCGTCGCCCGACGCGGGGGAAGCCGAAGGGCCACCCGGGGCCATGCAGGGCAGCATCGGCGCCGAGGCCAAGGGGCCAGCGTCCGGGACCGAAGCGGAGGGGCCCGCCAAGGAGCCACAGCCGGGTGCTCGCCACGGGGCAGGGGCCGCAGGGCCCGCCACGGCCGTGCTCGAGGCGCTGCGGAGCCGCGCGGGGGCGGGGGCAGCGCTGGGCTGCACCGGGTCCGTTCCCGAGATCGCCGAGTCCTCTGCAGGAGATGGTACCTGGTGAAAAGGAAAACTGCACTCATCAAAGTACACGTGTCGGGAGGTGTAGACACGGTGGGAGACGGGTCAGAGCACCGTAACCTTTGGTGTTGGGAGGGTAGCCTAGGAAGATACATGCTACGGATCGAGGAGCAAGTTTGTGTGGTGTAGTGGCGGTGGTGCTAGGATAACACAAACATCCGAAGATGCGAAGACCATCATAGGATGGGGGAGAACCGAAAAGAAGTTGGTGTGGGGTGAAGTTCCAGCGAGGACGACACGGTCTAATGTTAACTAGGAGAGTGGCGGTGGCGAGGGCATCATGAAGGAAATATGCCCTAGAGGCAATAATAAAGTTATTATTTATTTCCTTATATCATGATAAATGTTTATTATTCATGCTAGAATTGTATTAACCGGAAACATAATACATGTGTGAATACATAGACAAACAGATAGTCACTAGTAAGCCTCTACTAGACTAGCTCATTAATCAAAGATGGTTATGTTTCCTAACCATAGACATGTGTTGTCATTTGATTAATGGGATCACCTCATTAGAAGAATGATGTGATTGACATGACCCATTCCGTTAGCTTAGCACTTGATCGCTTAGTATATTGCTATTGCTTTCTTCATGACTTATACATGTTCCTATAACTATGAGATTATGCAACTCCGTTTACCGGAGGAACACTTTGGTACTACCAAACGTCACAACGAATCTGGGTGATTATAAAGGAGTACTACAGGTGTCTCCAAAGGTACTTGTTGGGTTGGCGTATTTCGAGATTAGGTTTTGTCACTCCGATTGCTCGGAGAGGTATCTCGGGGCCTTCTCGGTAATACACATCACATAAGCCTTGCAAGCATTACAACTATAGAGTGAGTGGGGAGATGATGTATTACGGAACGAGTAAAGAGGCTTACCAGTAACGAGAATGAACTAGGTATTGGATACCGACGATCGAATCTCGGGTAAGTAACATACCGATGACGAAGGGAACAACGTATGTTGTTATGCGGTCTGACCGATAAAGATCTTCAGAAAATGTAGGAACCAATATGGGCATCCAGGTCCCGCTTATTGGTTATTGACCGAGATATGTCTCGGTCATGTCTACATTATTCTCGAACCGTAGGGTCCGCACGCTTAAGGTTTCGATGGCAGTTATATTATGAGTTTATGTATTTTGATGTACCGAAGGTTGTTCGAGTCCGGATATGATCACGGACATGAAGAGGAGTCTCGAAATGGTCGAGACACAAAGATTAATATATTGGACGGATATATTTGGACACCGGAAAGGTTCCGGAGAAGTTTGGAGCTCCGGAGGTTACCGGAACCCCGGAGGTATATGGGCCTTATTGGGCCCATGTAGGAGGAAGGAGAAGGAACAAGGGAAGGGGCGCGCCCCCAAGCCCAATCCGGGTGGGGGGCGGCCCCCTTCCTTTCTCCTTCCCCTCTTCCTATTCCTACTACTAGTACTACTTCCTAATACTAGTACTCCTTCCTTCCCTCCAAACAAGATAAGGAAAGGAGAGGGAAACCTACTTGGAGTAGGTTTCCCTCCCTATGGTGCGCCCCTTGAGGCCGGCCACCTCCTCCCTCCCTCCTTTATATACGGGAGGGGGCACCCTAGAACACACAAGTTGATCCTTGAGATCGCTCCTTAGCCGTGTGCGGTGCCCCTCCACCATATTCCACCTCGGTCATATCGTAGCGGTGCTTAGGCGAAGCCTGCGCCGGTGAAACATCAAGATCGTCACCACGCCGTCGTCTTGTGGAACTCCCTCTCCCCGGAGCTTTCCGGATCGGAGCCCGAGGAGCGCCATCGAGCTGAACGTGTGCCAAGAACTCGGAGGCGCCGGAGTAACGGCGCTGGGATCGGCTGGATCGCGAGGAGAACGTGACGACTACTTCCTCTACGCCGTGATCGACTCGGAGGTGCCGGAGTAACGGCTATTTGGGATCGGCAGGTCGCGAGGAGAACGACGACTACTTCCTCTACGTTGTGATCGCTTCCGCTTTGGTCTACGAGGGTACGTAGACAACACTCTCCCCTCTCGTTGCTATGCCATCACCATGGTCCCGTGTGCGTAGGAAATTTTTGAAATTGCTACGTTCCTCAACAAAGTGGCATCCGAGCCAGGTTTTATGCGTTGATGTCATTTGCACGAGTAGAACACAAGTGAGTTGTGGGCGATACAAGTCATACCGCCTACCAAAGATGTCATACTTTGGTTCAGCGGTATTGTGAGATGAAGCGGCCCGGACCGACATTACGCCAGACGCTTACGCGAGACTGGTTTCACTGCTACGAGCACTCGTGCTTAAAGGTGGCTGGCGGGTGTCTGTCTCTCTCACTTTAGTTGAACCGAGTGTGGCATACGCCCGGTCCTTGAGAAGGTTAAACGGAGTCTATTTGACGAAGTATCGTTGTGGTTTTGATGCGTAGGTAAGATCGGTTCTTGCTCAGCCCATAGCAGCCACGTAAAACTTGCAACAACAAAGTAGAGGACGTCTAACTTGTTTTTGCAGGGCATGTTGTGATGTGATATGGTCAAGACGTGATGCTATATTTTATTGTATGAGATGATCATGTTTTGTAACCGAAGTTATCGACAACTGGCAGAGCCATATGGTTGTCGCTTTATTGTATGAAATGCAACGCTGTAATTGCTTTACTTTATCACTAAGCGGTAGCGATAGTCGAGAAGCAATAGATGGCGTAAACGACAACGATGCTACGATGGAGATCAAGGTGTCGCTACCGGTGACGATGGTGATCACGACGGTGCTTCGGAGATGGAGATCACAAGCACAAGATGATGATGGCCATATCATATCACTTATATTGATTGCATGTGATGTTTATCCTTTATGCATCTTATCTTGCTTTGATTGACGGTAGCATTATAAGATGATCTCTCACTAAAATTATCAATAAGTGTTCTCCGAGTATGCACCGTTGCCAAAGTTCGTAGTACCGGACACCACGTGATGATCGGGTGTGATAAGTTCTACGTCCATCTACAACGGGTGCAAAACAGTTGCACACGCCGAAATACTCAGTTAAACTTGACGAGCCTAGCATATAACAGATATGGCCTCCGGAACACGGAGACCGAAAGGTCGAGCGTGAATCATATAGTAGATATGATCAACATAAGATGTTCACCATTGAAAACTACTCCATCTCACGTGATGATCGGTTATGGTTTAGTTGATTTGGATCACGTGATCACTTAGATGACTAGAGAGATGTCTGTCTAAGTGGGAGTTCTTTAGTAATATGATTAATTAAAAACTTAAATTTATCATGAACTTAGTATCTGATAGTATTTTGCTTGTCTATGTTTCTTGTAGATAGATGGCTCGTCTTTGTTGTTCCGTTGAATTTTAATGCTCCTTGAGAAAGCAAAGTTGAAAGATGATGGTAGCAATTACACGGACTGGGTCCGTAACTTGAGGATTATCCTCATTGCTGCATGTAAGAATTACGCCCCGGAAGCGCCGCTAGGTGCCAAGCTTCTTGAGAGCAACGCCGAAGTTGTGAACGTCTGGCGAGCAAAGTCGATGACTACTCTATAGTTCGGTGTGCCATGCTTTACGGCTTAGAACCGGTCTTCAACGACGCGTTTTGAGCGTCATGGAGCATATGAGATGTTCCAAGAGTTGAAGTTAATATTTCAAGCAAATGCCCGGATTGAGAGATATGAAGTCTCCAATAAGTTCTATAGCTGCAAGATGGAGGAGAACAGTTACATCGGTGAGCACATACTCAAAATGTCCGGGTATAATAATCACTTAATTCAGCGGGAGTTAATCTTCCGGATGATAGTGTCATTGACAGAATTCTTCAATCATCGCCACCAAGCTACAAGAGCTTCGTGATGAACTATAATATGCAAGGGATGACTAAGACAATTCTGAGCTCTTCGCAATGCTAAAAGCAGCGGAGGTAGAAATCAAGAAAGAGCATCAAGTGTTGATGGTCAACAAGACCACTGATTTCAAGAAAAGGGCCAAAGGGAAGAAGAAGGGCAACTTCAAAAAGAACAGCAAGAAAGTTGCTGCTCAAGAGAAGAAACCCAAGTCTGGACCTAAGCCCTAAATCGAGTGTTTTACCGCAAGCGATCGACACTTTGGAAGCGGAACTGCCCCAAGTATTTGGCGGATAAGAAGGATGGCAAGGTGAACAAAGGTATATGTGATATACATGTTATTGATGTGTACCTTACTAGAGCTCGTAGTAGCACCTGGGTATTTGATACTGGTTCTGTTGCTAATATTTGCAACTCGAAACAGGGACTACGGAATAGACGAGCACTGGCAAAGGACGAGGTGACGATGTGCGTGGGAAACGGTTCCAAGGTCAATGTGATCGCAGTCGGCACGCTACCTCTACATCTACCTTCGGGATTAATTTTAGACCTAAATAATTGTTATTTGGTGCCAGCGTTCAGCATGAACATTATATCTGGATCTTGTTTAATGCGAGATGGTTATTCATTTAAATCAGAGAATAATGGTTGTTCTATTTATATGAGTAATATCTTTTATGGTCACGCACCCTTTAAGAATGGTCTATTTTTATTGAATCTCGATAGTAGTAATACACATATTCATAATGTTGAAACCAAAAGATGCAGAGTTGATAATGATAATGCAACTTATTTGTGGCAATCGCCGTTTAGGTCATATCGGTGTAAAACGCATGAAGAAACTCCATCTTGATGGGCTTCGGAATCACTTGATTATGAATCACTTGGTACTTGCGAACCGTGCCTCATGGGCAAGATGACCAAAACGCCGTTCTCGGAACTATGGAGCGAGCAACTGATTTGTTGGAAATCATACATCTTGATGTTTGTGGTCCAATGAATATTGAGGCACGCCAAGCGGGTATCGTTATTTTCTCACCTTCACAGATGATTTGAGCAGATATGGGTATATCTACTTAATGAAACACAAATCTGAAACATTTGAAAAGTTCAAAGAATTTCAGAGTGAAGTGGAAAATCATCGTAACAAGAAAATAAAGTTTCTACGATCTGATCGTGGAGGAGAATATTTGAGTTACGAGTTTGGTTTACATTTAAAACAATGTGGAATAGTTGCAACTCACGCCACCCGAACACCACGGAGAAATGGTGTGTCCGAACGTCAGTAATCGCATTTCTTTACTTGATATGGTGCGATCTATGATGTCTCTTACTGATTTACCGCTATCGTTTTGGGGATATGCTTTAGAGACGGCCGCATTCACGTTAAATAGGGCACCATCTAAATATGTTGAGACGACACCGTATGAACTATGGTTTGGCAAGAAACCAAAGTTGTCGTTTCTTAAAATTTGGGGCTGCGATGCTTATGTGAAGAAACTTCAACCAGATAAGCTCGAACCCAAATCGGAAAAATGTGTCTTCATAGGATACCCAAAAGAGACTGTTGGGTACACCTTCTATCACAGATCTGAAGGCAAGATTTTCGTTGCTAAATTCGGATCCTTTCTAGAGAAGGAGTTTCTCTCGAAAGAAGTGAGTGGGAGGAAAGTAGAACTTGATGAGATAATGTATCTGCTCCCTTATTGGAAAGTAGTTCATCACAAGAAAGCGGTTCTCGTGACAACTACACCAATTAGTGAGGAAACTAATGATGTTGATCATGAAACTTCAAATCAAGTTGCTCTTGAATCAGAGGGTCAAGAGAATAAAATACGCACCCGAGTGGTACGGTAATCCTATTACGGAAGTCATGTTACTTGACCATGGCGAACCTACAAACTATGAAGAAGCGATGGTGAGCCCAGATTCCATAAAATGGCTGGAAGCCATGAAATCTGAGATGGGATCCATGTATGAGAACAAAGTATGGACTTTGGTTGACTTGCCCGATGATCGGCAAGCCATTGAGAATAAATGGATCTTTAAGAAGAAGACCGACGCCGATGGTAATGTAATCGTCTATAAAGCTCGACTTGTTGCAAAAGGTTTTCGACAAGTTCAAGGGGTTGACTACGATGAGACTTTCTCACCCGTAGCGATGCTTAAGTCAGTCTGAATCATGTTAGCAATTGCCGCATTTTATGATTATGAAATTTGGCAAATGGATGTAAAAACTGCATTCTTGAATGGATTTCTAGAAGAAGAGTTGTATATGATGCAACCAGAAGGTTTTGTTGATCCAAAGGCCGCTAACAAAGTGTGCAAGCTCCAAATGATCAATTTATGGTGCAGTGCAAGCCTCTCGGAGTTGGAATAAACGCTTTGATAGTGTGATCAAAGCATATGGTTTTATCTGAGACTTTTGGAGAAGCCTGTATTTACAAGAAAGTGAGTGGGAGCTCGTAGCATTTACGATATTATATGTGGACGACATATTATTGATTGGAAATGATATAGAATTTCTGGATAGCATAAAAGGATACTTGAACAAAAGTTTTTCAATGAAAGACCTCGGTGAAGCTGCTTACATATTGGGCATCAAGATCTATAGAGATAGATCAAGACGCTTAATTGGACTTTCACAAAGCACATACCTTGATAAAGTTTTGAAGAAGTTCAAAATGGATCGTGCAAAGAAAGGTTTTTACCTGTATTACAAGGTGTAAAATTGAGTCGACTCAATGCCCGACCACATCGGAAGATAGAGAGAAAATGAAAGGTGTTCCCTATGCTTCAGCCATAGGCTCTATCATGTATGCAATGCTGTACCCGGACACTGACGTATGCTTAGCTGTAAGCTTGGCAGAAGGTACCAAAGTAATCCAGAGTGGATCATCGGACAGCGGTCAAGAACATCCCGAAATACCGAAAAGGACTAAGGATATGTTTCTCGTATATGGAAGTGACAAAGAGCTAGTCGTAAATGGTTACGCCGATGTAAGTTTTGACACCGATCCCGGACGATTCTAAATCGCAAACCGGATACGTGTTTTTGTTAAACGGTGGAGCTGTCGGTTGGTGCAGTTCTAAACAAAGCGCCGTGGCGGGATCTACATGTGAAGCGGAGTACATAGCTGCTTCAAGCTAGCAAATGAAGGAGTCTGGATGAAAGAGTTCATTTCCGATCTAGGTGTTATACCTAGTGCATCGGGACCAATGAAGATCTTCTGTGACAATACTTGGTGCAATTGCCTTGGCAAAGGAATCCAGATTTCACAAGAGGACCAAGCATATCAAGAGACGCTTCAATTCCATTCGGGACCAAGTCCAAGTGGGAGACATAGAGATTTGCAAAATACATACGGATCTGAATGTTGCAGACCCATTGACTAAGCCTCTTCCACGAGCAAAACATGATCAGCACCAAGACTCCATGGGTGTTAGAATCATTACGGTGAAATCAACATTATTGACTCTAGTGCAAGTGGGAGATCAAGGAAATATGCCCTAGAGGCAATAATAAAGTTATTATTTATTTCCTTATATCATGATAAATGTTTATTATTCATGCTAGAATTGTATTAACCGGAAACATAATACATGTGTGAATACATAGACAAACAGATAGTCACTAGTAAGCCTCTACTAGACTAGCTCATTAATCAAAGATGGTTATGTTTCCTAACCATAGACATGTGTTGTCATTTGATTAATGGGATCACCTCATTAGAAGAATGATGTGATTGACATGACCCATTCCGTTAGCTTAGCACTTGATCGGTTAGTATATTGCTATTGCTTTCTTCATGACTTATACATGTTCCTATAACTATGAGATTATGCAACTCCGTTTACGGAGGAACACTTTGGTACTACCAAACGTCACAACGAATCGGGTGATTATAAAGGAGTACTACAGGTGTCTCCAAAGGTACTTGTTGGGTTGGCGATTTCGAGATTAGGTTTTGTCACTCCGATTGCTCGGAGAGGTATCTCTGGGCCTTCTCGGTAATACACATCACATAAGCCTTGCAAGCATTACAACTAAAGAGTTAGTTGTGAGATGATGTATTACGGAACGAGTAAAGAGGCTTACCAAGAATCTAGATTGAACTAGGTATTGGATACCGACGATCGAATCTCGGGTAAGTAACATGCCGATGACGGAAGGGAACAACGTATGTTGTTATGCGGTCTGACCGATAAAGATCTTCGTAGAAAATGTAGGAACCAATATGGGCATCCAGGTCCCGCTATTGGTTATTGACGGAGATATGTCTCGGTCATGTCTACATTATTCTCGAACCGTAGGGTCCGCACGCTTAAGGTTTCATGATGCTTATATTATGAGTTTATGTATTTTGATGTACGAAGGTTGTTCGAGTCCCGGATATGATCACGGACATGACGAGGAGTCTCGAAATGGTCGAGACACAAAGATTAATATATTGGACGGATATATTTGGACACGGAAAGGTTCCGGAGAAGTTTGGAGCTCCGGGAGGTTACCGGAACCCCCCGGGAGGTATATGGGCCTTATTGGGCCCATGTAGGAGGAAGGGAGAAGGAACAAGGGAAGGGGGCGCGCCCCCCCAAGCCCAATCCGAATTGGGGAGGGCCCCCCCCCCTTTCTCCTTCCCCTCTTCCTATTCCTACTACTAGTACTACTTCCTAATACTAGTACTCCTTCCTTTCCCTCCAAACAAGATAAGGAAAGGAGAGGGAAACCTACTTGGAGTAGGTTTCCCTCCCTATGGTGCGCCCCTTGAGGCCGGCCACCTCCTCCCTCCCTCCTTTATATACGGGGAGGGGGCACCCTAGAACACACAAGTTGATCCTTGAGATCGTTCCTTAGCCGTGTGCGGTGCCCCTCCACCATATTCCACCTCGGTCATATCGTAGCGGTGCTTAGGCGAAGCCTGCGCCGGTGAAACATCAAGATCGCCACCACGCCGTCAGGTCGACGGGAACTCCCTCTCCCCGAGCTTTGCTGGATCGGAGCCCGAGGAGCGCCATCGAGCTGAACGTGTGCCAAGAACTTCGAGGCGCCGGAGTAACGGCGCTGGGATCGGCTGGATCGCGAGGAGAACGTGACGACTACTTCCTCTACGCCGTGATCGACTCGGAGGTGCCGGAGTAACGGCGCTGGATCGGCAGGGTCGTGAGGAGAACGTCGACTACTTGCTTTCACGTTGTGATCGCTTCCGCTTTGGTCTACGAGGGTACGTAGACAACACTCTCCCCTCTCGTTGCTATGCCATCACCATGGTCCTGTGTGTGCGTAGGAAATTTTTTGAAATTGCTACGTTCCCCAACACATCAGGCCAGAACCGAGGGGGCACGTTGGAGTGAAACAACAACGTGCGGACGCAGTCGTTAAGAGTGCGAAGAATCCTCTCGGCACGGCCATTCTGCTGAGATGTATATGGACATGTGAGACGAAAGGTAGTGCCGTGAGATGCGAGAAGGTGACGCGTGGCAGCGTTGTCAAACACTTTTCCGTTGTCAGTTTGAAGGGCGAGAATAGGGCGCCCGAACTGAGTGGTGATGTAGGAGTAAAAGGCCGTGAGAGTGGGGAGAACATCGGACTTGCGGCGAAGTGGAAACGTCCACGCAAAGTGAGAATAATCATCAAGTAAAACAAGATAATATATGAAGCCCGTGTTGCTCGCAACCGGGGATGTCCAAACATCACTATGGAGTAACTGAAACGGAAAAGAGAAAATAGTGTATGACTCGCTAAACGGTCGACGAACATGTTTGCCGAGACGACAAGCATGACAAGTGTGCTCGTTGAACTTATTACAGGAAAATGAAAAATTCTTGAGAATCTGGCGAAGGACGGTGGAGTTGGGATGACCCAGGCGTGCGTGCCACAGGTCGACACCGGCAGCGAGAGCGACTGGGGCGGTGGCGGTGGAGGTGGAGGTGGAGTGCACCGGATACAGGTCGTCGGGGCTATCACATCGGTGGAGCACCATCCGTGTACGGGCTTCCTTCACAGAGAAACCAAGACCATCAAATTCAACGGTGAGAGGATTGTCACGTGCAAGACGACGAACGAAAACAAGATTTTTAACTAGGTTAGGTGAAACAAGAACATTAGACATGTTAATAGGCGTAGAAGTAGACGGAAAGAAACTATGACCAACATGAGTAATGGGTACGGATGAACCATCACCGAAGGTGATACGGTTCGAAGTGGTGACCGGGAAGAAGGAGACAAGGTTACCGGGGTGCGACGTCATGTGGGCGGTGGCTCCCGTGTCCATGTACCAATCACCGCCACCTCCATAGTTGGAGGGAGACGGTGCCGAGTGCAGCGCGGCGAGGAGGGCGGGGTCCCACGGAGTCGGTGGAAGGGGGTAGCCCCCGGTCTGAAGCGGCGCGGGGGGCGGCACATAGCCGCCCTGCTGCGGGTGGCCGACCGGAGCGGGCGCCAGTGGGTAGCCGACGCCGCCCGCCTGGTACGGGGCTGCGGTGTAGCCGGGGCCTCCTGCCTGGTACGGGGCGGTGGCGTAGTGCGTCTGAGGGCCGGTGGGGTGGGGGCCGAGGATGCCCGTGGCCCGCGGCACCGGCATGTGGTAGGCATGGACCACCCCGGTCCATGGGTTGGTGCCGACCGACAAAGGCGGGGGGGGGGGGGGTTGATGACGTGGAGCCCCCATACCACAATTCTGCCGCTGTTGGCGCGGCCGCCGCCCGCCCATGACGCTGTTGCGGCGACCGCCGCCCCCGCCCTGTTGCTGCTGTTGCGGAGCGGGAGGTGCGGGCGGAGCAGGCGGGAGGGGGTAGTACCCCGGTGGCGCCGGCGGGCGTGGTGGAGGCGGTGCGGGCTGCGGATGCCCACGAGACGTCCCGGCGGCGAGGGCGGTGTGGTGGATGCGAGCCTTGACCTTCTTCATCCGCTTTCCTCCAAACGTAAATACGCTGTGACGGACCGGAAGGTCGGGTTCGGCAAAGGGGAGAGGTTCGAGGCCACGTTGCCGAAATCCTCATTGAGGCCGGCGGTGAGGGTGCTAAGCATGAGCTCGTTCGACACCTTGGCGCCGATGTCGCGGAGCTGATCGGCAAGGCGCTTGAGGCGCATGCAGTAGTCATCAATGGAGGAGTCGTCTTGGTGGCACCCAAAAAATTCCTGCTGCAAAAACACAAGACGTTGAAGCTTGTTATCGGTGAAGAGATTGTTGATCTTGGTCCACACGGCACACGCGTCGTCATCCTCCAAGACGACCGTGTGGAAGATGTCCGGCGAGACGGTGAGGTAGAACCACCGGATGAGAGAGGCCTCAATGGACGCCCAATCCGGATCGCCCGCCATGAGGTCGCCATCGACGCTCCCGTCGACGTGCTCGAGGAGGTAGTACTCGCGGAAGAGGAGGTTGAAGTAGGTCTTCCATGCGTAGTACGAGGAGTTGGACTGGTCGAGCTTGATGGGGACGCAGGTGTGGATGTCGAGATCGCAAACGGCGGTGGCGTCGGGCCCGGGTCCGGCGAAGGGGTTGGAGTTGCTGGAGAGGGGAGACGCCATGGAGCTGCGGCGTTGGGAGGTGGCGGCGGCTCGGATGGGTTAGGGTTTTAGCGGCGGCGGCTCGGGTAGGTTAGGGCGGGGGAGTGCAGCGGCTAAGAGGAAAGGGCAGCGGTGGCCGGGAAGAGGGGCGGCGGCTGCGATGTGGAGGAGGGCGCGGCGGCGGTGTACAGCGGCGGCGACGGCGGCGCAGCAAGGTGCGGCGGCGGCGGCTGTAGGGCGGCGGCGGCAGGGTTAGGCGGAAGCGAGGAAAGAGATCGGCGTGCTATCTGATACCATGTTAGTTGGAAAGAAGGGATTGCATGCATCGATAATTCATTGATCGTGTGCATGACGCACATATATAGGTACAAGGTGGACCGGCCTCTACTTGTCTCCCAAGATGTACAAGTATACGAGGGGGAGAGAGAGATACAATGGTATAAATACAGACCCAAGTTCTATACACATGTGGTAGACAACGTACGCTCAACACTGATGACTGCGCAGAACAGAAGCGGAATGATGATGGAAGGGGGACAAGAAACTGTCAATAAACCTTGCTTAGTTCACATCAGAACTGTGTAGCTGTATTCCTCTTGTAAATTTAATATAGCTCGGCTTTGGGATCTCTCAACAACCACAAAACGGGAACGACCGTGCGATCAGTATTCCAAGTTTCTCCTAATTATGCAGGCGTTCACTAGAAGAGGAGACCAGGAATTAATCATCCATTTCATCGTTCAACACATTCATTCATTCATTACACATCTCTCATGGCACGTGTTCTTTTGATTTCATACGGAGAGGATCATGAAGTATGAACAGAAGAACTTTGATGGTAAACATGATGTGTCGATACTTTGCAATATTTCCATCTCACCTGAATTCGCTAATTCGCCGTCCATCGATGCAGGAAAACACTAGAACATAGTTTGCATGAACTATTGACTTTCATATTTCTTACCTACTTTAGTGATCGTCATCACAATAAATTTGATGCAAACGGTGAAATATATGTGCCTTTTGTAAGGGCGTTGAATCTGTTGGATGCATTATAAATTCCGTGGACATCTTCACAAAGAACGCGTTACTTTGAGCACGTAATCCTAACTATGCATGCTAACCAGAAATGAAAGTGCTTCTTTAGTTCAAAGTTTAAAAGATTGGGCGATACAGAGATGGGTCAGTATCAGCAAGAAGAGGTAATAAAAACATACAGTTTGCTAAAGGATTGGACCAGGTTGTTTATATTCTTCCTATCAGTGTCCCTTCCGTGTAGTAGAAGCGTACAACGTAGCGCAAAGTGCAAACAGATTTAATACATTCAGTAAATGAACAATTTGCACATGGCTGAATCCTGTGAGTAGGCAGGCCACCAGGTTCAATAGAGAGTCAGAAGAACTTTCCATTAGGGTAAAAGCACTGCACTTCTCAAGATACGATTAAACAGGGGACATAAGAACTTCACTGCATGGTCGCACGAGTTCTGACGCTCGACCGAGCTTCTTTTAGAGTTCAGACTTCTGACCTCCCTCATGGTTTTTGCAGCCTGGGAGTTCTCGAAAATCTGCGTCGGGCGGAAGCAAAAAGGACCGAGGTAGCATCTTCCGTCTCATTGAGCTGTAGGTGCTGAGCCAGACTGCTAGTGCTAGGTGAACTCGAATGCATGTCTTCAGTTCAAATACACTGGTGCATACAGTTCGTGCTCCTCAAAGGA
Organism: Aegilops bicornis; assembly: GCA_021605145.1. Taxonomy (NCBI): domain Eukaryota; kingdom Viridiplantae; phylum Streptophyta; class Magnoliopsida; order Poales; family Poaceae; genus Aegilops; species Aegilops bicornis. The sequence continues at coordinate 522,976,105 of CM038674.1, forward strand.
CTGCGCATATCTTCAGCTTTCAAATACACTAGTGTAGTCTTCAGATTGCATCCTTCTAATAATTAAGTAAGAGAAACTTATGGCATTCACCTGATCGAGACTAGTAGTTGCATAAAGAATACCAAAAAAGACTAGGTAAAATTCATATTTGTCTGCAAATTAATTCTCTTATTGGCTCTGATTGCTTCAAGAAAGCTACAAACTTCAAAAGAAATTTGCTTTCAACTGAGATACTAAGGGCTTCTCTAGCAGATTCCCCAAAAACTATATTTAAGGAGATTTTTTTAGGGATTAAGCATCATCTAGCAGATCCCTAAATATTTGAGACAGGACTTTCAACACCCGGGTGCCCCTACATCCTCTTTGAACAGTAAATTAAAAAAATAAAAAGAAAATCAGAAAAATATGAAACTTTGGAACATCAAAATGATCAAACATTCGACGTTTGTGCAAAGTTTCAGCCTAAAAAAACATTCGAGGGGCCCTCACCTAAAAAAACAAAATCAGTGTTCAAAGTTTATGTGCAGTTTTGGGTAGTAATTTTGTTTTTTTTTGTCAGGGCTCCTCGACTGTTATTTGTTTCTCAAAATTTGCAAGAACATCAAAAGTTTAATCATCTTTGACCCCCCAAAGTTTCATTTTTTATTTCATTTTTTGAATTTACTGTTCATGCAGGTGTCGGGGCACCCGGGAGCTGTTACACCTTTCTCTAAATATTTTAGTTCCTCAAATATAACTTTTTCCTCCTACCCCCCACTCTCCTCCTGTTGAACCGGTATGGGCCCAAGCCCATCTTCTTATATCTTAGGGCCCAAGCCCATGTGGAGGTGCTGACCTAGAAAGGGGCATCCAGCCCTCCCGTTCCCAGTTGAGCCGCCACACACGAGAGAAACCTCACGCGAGTCACCAGACACCACGAGCTCTCCTCTCTGTAGGTACTCCCCCTCTCGTCTAAGCAAGGAGTTTGAGGTAAAGGATTTGGGCAATCTAAAATACTTCCTTGGCATTGAAGTGGATCGGACAGAGAAGGGAATCTCTATGTGCCAATGAAAATACACCTTGGATCTCTTGAGTGACATGGGCATGATGGGGTGTCGTGCTACCCCTACTCCGATTGAACAAAATCATCAAGTGACAGCACAATCAGGAGAGCTAGTGAATGAGGAAGATTATCAGAAATTGGTTGGGAGGTTATTGTACTTGTGTCATACCAGGCCTGACAACGTATGCCGTGGGGGTGGTGAGCAGATACATGCATGAACCAAGGAGTGGGCATCTTGATATTGTGCAGAGAATCCTGAGATACTTGAAGGGGACTCCGGGTAAAGGGTTGTGGTTTGAGAAGAGTGGACATCTTGAGGTGGATGGCTATAGTGACTCTGACTGGGCCAGTTGTCAAGATGATAGAAGATCCACTTCTGGCTACTGTGTGTTTGTGGGAGGAAATTTGGTGTCATGGAGAAGCAAGTAACAACCGGTTGTGTCTAGATCAACAGCAGAAGCTGAGTATAGAGCATTATCTCAAGGGTTGTGTGAGATGCTTTGGATGAAGTACCTTCTGAGTGAGTTGAAACTTCTGAGGAAGGGACCCTTGAAGGTGTGGTGTGACAATCAGTCAGCTATAGCCATTGCTAATAACCCAGTTCAACATGATAGGACAAAGCATGTGGAAATTGATCGCTTCTTCATTAAGGAGAAACTTGATGCTGGGATCATCAGCCTTACTCATGTCAGCTCTGGACAGCAGTTTGCAGATTGCTTGACAAAGGGACTGGGAACAAAGGACTGTAACTTGGCATGTGACAAGATGGGAATGATAGATATCTACCACCCATCTTGAGGGGGAGCGTTGAACCGGTATGGGCCCAAGCCCATCTTCTTATCTCTTAGGGCCCAAGCCCATGTGGAGGTGCTGACCTAGAAAGGGGCATCCAGCCCTCCCGTTCCCAGTTGAGCCGCCACACACCAGAGAAACCTCACGCGAGTCACCAGACACCACGAGCTCTCCTCTCTATAGTTACTCCCCCTCTCGTCTCAACACCTCCCCACTAGAACAAAATACTCTGGAGTGTGTTGTTCTCAGTAAAAATAGGGATGTGCCACGCCGCTTCCCGGCCGACCACGCCCCCAATGACCCAAAGGCTGATCCAAAGGGGGGTGCCATGGTACCCCTCTAAGATGGAAAATAACTATATTGTATACTTAGCACTAATTGACTGACAAGTTGATGCTATTTTATGATATTCTAACAATTATGATCATGTATAGACTAAATTAGACTGTTTGTAGTGTGATTTCACATATTTTTAAACGACTTATAAAACTTTGTTACCTATACATTATATATGTAAATTGTGGCACCCCAACACTAAGTTCCTAGGACCGCCACTTTGATGACCGCCGGAATGAATAGCTCCACACCCGCCGCACCCCAGGCCACCCTCACCCGCGCCAGAGATTCTCCGTGGGATGATAATTCGGCGCTGCAAGGACCCAAGCGACGGTGCTAAGGTAAGAACTTTTGCGAGCTCTCGGTCGCCAGAGATGGTCGCCGCTCGTTTCACTGCCACCACCTGACTGCCCTTGGCCAAACCGACCAGCAAACGGGTGAAGGAAATATGCCCTAGAGGCAATAATAAATTTATTATTTATTTCCTTATATCATGATAAATGTTTATTATTCATGCTAGAATTGTATTAACCGGAAACATAATACATGTGTGAATACATAGACAAACAGAGTGTCACTAGTATGCCTCTACTTGACTAGCTCGTTGATCAAAGATGGTTAAGTTTCCTAGCCATAGACATGAGTTGTCATTTGATTAACGGGATCGATTGACTTGATCCATTCCGTTAGCTTAGCACTCGATCGTTTAGTATGTTGCTATTGCTTTCTTCATGACTTATACATGTTCCTATGACTATGAGATTATGCAACTCCCGTTTACGGAGGAACACTTTGTGTGCTACCAAACGTCACAACGTGAATCGGGTGATTATAAAGGTGCTCTACAGGTGTGTCTCCAAAGGTACTTGTTGGGTTGGCGATTTCGAGATTAGGATTTGTCACTCCGATTGTCGGAGAGGTATCTCTGGGCCGACTCGGTAATGCACATCACTATAAGCCTTGCAAGCATTGCAACTAATGAGTTAGTTGCGGGATGATGTATTACGGAACGAGTGAAGAGACTTGCCGGTGACGAGATTGAACTAGGTATTGAGATACCGACGATCGAATCTCGGGCAAGTAACATACCGATGACAAAGGGAACAACGTATGTTGTTATGCGGTCTGACCGATAAAGATCTTCGTAGAATATGTAGGAGCCAATATGGGCATCCAGGTCTGCTATTGGCTATTGACAAGAGAGGTGTCTCGGTCATGTCTACATAGTTCTCGAATCCGTAGGGTCCGCACGCTTAACGTTCGTTGACGATATAGTACTATGAGTTATGTATGTTGGTGACCGAATGTTGTTCGGAGTTTTGGATGAGATCACGGATATGACGAGGAACTCCGTAATGGTCCAGAAGTAAAGATTGATATGTGGATAGTAGTGTTTGATCTCCGGAAAGGTTCCGGAATCCATCGGAAGGGGTTCCGTATGTTTCCCGAAATGTTTGGGCACGAGAACACTTTATCTAAGCCAAAGGGGAAAGCCCACGAGGTTTTTGGAAAGCGCAAAAGGAAGTTTTGCGGAGTCCAGGGGCAAGACGCCAGTGGTCCTCGGTATGGGGCCTGACGCCTGAACCTCAAGGCGTCTGCCTCGAGTCCGAGAAGGACTCTTGCCTTTCGGGTGAAACTGACTCTGTGGAGGCTTTTACTCCAAGTTTCGACCCCAAGGCTCAACATATAAATAGAGGGGTAGGGCTAGCACCCAAAACACATCAAGAAACACCAAGCCGTGTGTCGGCAACCCCGTCTCCTCTAGTTTATCCTCCGTCATAGTTTTCGTAGTGCTTAGGCGAAGCCCCGCGAAGATTATTCGTCACCAACACCGTCACCACGCCGTCGTGCTGCCAGAACTCATCTACTACTTCACCCCTCTTGCTGGATCGAGAAGGCGAGGAGGTCACCGAGCCGAACGTGTGTAGAACTCGGAGGTGCCGTGCTTTCGGTGCTTGGATCGGTCGGATCGTGAAGACGTACGACTATGACTACATCAACCGCGTTGATATAACGCTTCCGCTTACGGTCTACGAGGGTACGTAGACAAAACTCTCCCTCTCGTTGCTATGCATCACCATGATCTTGCGTGTCCGTAGGAATTTTTTTAAAATTACTACGTTCCCCAACAACGGGATGGTTGACCGTCGGCCAAGGCGACGTACAACACAGCTGCGCGATGAAGAAGAAGAAGGTTGTGATCACCCCTATATATTCCCACCGGCCTTCTGCAACTACGTGCCAGCCCCTCCATCTCCGGCGTCGAACAGGTGCCCGATTTGGACGAGACAAGGAGCGAGGTCGACGTGCTCGAGGAAATGGCTGCAAAGTATTTTTTTCCTTCTCCTTCCTTTTTGTTTTGCAATTTCTCAATGGAATGATGCATGATGTGATATTGGTTGGTGGTTTTTTCTTTGCTTTTGTAGCAAGCAATTGAATGACGATGTAGATGATTTCGTGGAATAATTGAATACAAGGCCGACTGGAAGGAGGAGAAGATTGCTTGTTTCTATGAGATGAAAATGATGGAGGAGGAGAAGTGGAAAACCATGGCGAGGGCCGTGGAGAGAAAGGTGCAAGTGGAGGAAAAAAAGACTGATGTGCAAAGGCTTGCATTGGAGGCCAAGGAAAGAAACTAGAAGACTGAAATTGAGGAGCAAAGGCTTGCATTGGAAGCCTGAGGAACAAAGGAATAAGAGCGTGGTCGAGGAACATGTTTTCATGCTCATGGATCCTAACAAGATGGACGATAGGGCACACCAATATTGGGAGTTAACTCGTGGGTACATATTGGCTAAGTCTGGTGGTGGCGACGATGACAATGGTGATGGCGGTGGCAATGGTGGTGGCGGCAATTATGGCTTGAGAGCCTTATAAACTATGATGGTTTTTGGTCCGCCATGTGTTGGTATTTTTTTAATGAGCTTGTTCATTTTGTGACTTTAGCACAAATTATGGTCATGTTTAGTTGTTTGTTGAATTTGATGAACTTTATTTATGCTCGCAGTTGAATTACGGTGCAGTGCATTTGAATTATTTATGTTTATTTTGAGATGTGATTAATTTTCTTTGGTTGTTTAAGGAAATGTATTGATGAATTTACAAAATAATTTTTAGGAGATCTGTTTGATGAAGAAAATTTTAATCCTTAAATAATACTTTTTTTCTAGAATAAGGAGCATTATTTTGGAATTATATGATAGGGGATTTGCTATAGATGCCCTGGTGACTGCACATGGAGGGAAATGGAGCGAGTGGAGACAAAAAACTGTCAATCAAAGTGAGAAGTGAAATAGGGCAAAGTGAGAATCCACCTTGTGACCGAAATTCCAATCGATCAATCTATTTGACCAGTAATGATGAGTTGACACCAAATAGTTTTCACTGTTCAACCCACTTTCATTAACTACATATTTCTCCCGGCACATGTTCTTTGTTTTCATACAGAGGATTATGAAGTATGGACACAAGAATTGTAGTGGTAAACAAGAGGTGTCTAAACTTTGCAACTTTTCCATCCCACGTTCGAGTTTGTCAATTGGTTCATCGATGTAGGAAACTAGTAGAACATAGTTACATGAACTATTTGTTGAAATATATTGACTGCCTCTTTTTATCAGTTCAGACTTTTGGAGCATGAATTAAATATGGTACCAGAGCCATGAGGGACGCGTTTGGTTGCTCGCATCAAGGCCAACCAGGCCCGCGTGTGAAGAAAACGTGTTATTTGGTTGCCTGGCCTACATCAGATTTTTGGCCTGCACGAACCTTAAAGCACTCCTTAACCAGGCCCACTAGAATTGGCCAAGGCCGTTTCCAGTGAGTCAGACTCGAGCGATACAGGGGAGGAGTACATGGCGCTGACCTCCTATGTCCACGGAGATGGCGGGAGCTCGCGCTCATCTCCAAAAATGGCAGGAGGAATTGAAGTCACTGCCTGTCGAATCGGTCGCCCAATATAGCCAGCTCACATCACCATGAAAACCCTCGCTACCATTTCTGTCCTCTCGAGTTTTTCCTCCAGCGTGGATCAATTGACAACGAGGTAAGCGGCGCTCCTGCTACGGCCACCGGTTGACGGCAATGGCGGTTCGATGACTCCTCTTCTCCGACGTGTTCAGCGCCTCCTTCGCGGCTGCTCCGATGGCTTCTGTGAGTTCAATCACCCCTTTCTTTTTACTAGTTCTAGATAGACTTGTGAGCATATGGTAGGGTTAGATATCTGACCATGTTGTAGCATTGTACACCGCCGATCTGTGTAAGTGTGATGTTCAGCTAGTGGTGATGGATTTGAAGCATGCTAGGAGTTGTTTCAATGTCGGCAAGGATTGATAGCTAGTGGTGATGGATGGATTGGCAGTATGATTGATGTGTAGTATGCAAGTATGTGTGCTAGTTTGTTGAACTCCTTGCTATGATTTTAGATGTTGTGTTGAACTAGATCATACTGTCCATATGAAGTGTTCGTTTATAATGTCCATGTTTAGTGCTAGTTTCTACTGTCGATGTGTAGTGTGTTCTACTCTTGCTGATGCTTATGCTTGTAGGACACGAGCATGCAAGACTTTAGTCAGGCCCTTGTTGTGTCCCAGAGCTAGTTCGTAACGTCCTATGTTGAGGACTCCCGGCCTCCTATCGACCAGATGCCTCCTGATTTAGATGTTTTCGAGGTGTCGGCTACATTTCCACCATTTGTGGCTTCAACATTTGTGCTGGCTCAACCCAATGTTGTAGCTCATGCTGCTGCTCAAAAGGCAACCACAAAGGATAAGGAGGGCATGGCAAGTCCATGAAATGGCAACTTTTCCTGTCGATGTTCGTGCTTAACAAGATGTGTGAAATCATAACTAGTGGGGTGAGGATTGACAAGGGATTCAAGGAGGTGCACTTGAACGCTATTGCAAAGCAGGTGTTTGAGTTTTGTGGACATGAGGTCACCTCGACCCAGGTCTACAACCACCTCAGAAAGTGTAGATCGAGGTGGATCACAATGTCCAAGCTTAGAGACCAGAGCGTCGCTTCATGGGATCAAGACACCTACTCGATCCTTTTGGAGGTAGAGCACTACCAAGGCCACACCGCGGTTAGCTCTCGAACCATGTCATTTCTAACTAACCACCTGTTTAAGCCTATGTACCATGTGATTCTAACTAACAACTCAGTTGTGTTTCTTTCTTGGGCTCACCCTGTCGTGGTTCTAAGTCTGACAGTAGAATGGGGGTAGGTATGGAGAGGCAAGGTACTAGCTATGGAGTAGTTGGTACACACGAGTTTACGAGTTCAGGCCCTTCTCGGAGGAAGTAACAGCCCTACGTCTCGGAGCCCGGAGGCGGTCGACTGGATTATATGCGTATGAATTACAGGGGTGCGAACCCTTCTACCTGTGGAGGGGGGGTGGCTTATATAGAGTGCGCCAGACCTCACCAACCCACGTAACGGAGGGTTTAAGGTACATTAAGACTAGGCGCATCGGTAACGCCTTACATAAAGTGTCATCATGACCATAAAGACTACTTAATCTACAGACCGTTTGGACACCGAGTGGCTCTTGGACTCTTGGTGGTCGAGTGGGTCTTCATGGTCGAGTGTCTTTGAATCTGTCGAGTGGAAACCTACCAGGTCGACTGGTAGGCAGTTTACTCTAAGGATGACCTTGGGGGGTATCTTGGACAGGTCCATGACCCTACCCTAGGTATATGACTTCATCATTAGCCCCCGAATGGATCGAGGTTTGAGTGAGGAAGGAGTTGATAATCTTTCTGACCTGCTTTTCGCGCTGCGGGTGTGCTTTATTCTGAATCAGTGACCTTTCAGTGACGGTGTCAACTTCTCTTTCAGTCGCCTTGATCCATTCTCTACATCTGTCGAGTGAACTTTATGAACTTGGAGATTTCTGAGCGATGGATCGGAGGGAATCTGTCGTCTGACAAGTTGCTCTGCTGTTAGCGGATTTAGTGGGATCCGAATTTTGAGAAGTGCGCAAAGCGGAGAAGGCCGCGGCACTCGGATGGATAAGGCAAGGACGCCTCGATCTCCGCGCCACCTTTTTCGCCACGTATCGCGCGCGCGACTGTTGCGGGATTTGACAGGATTGCCCGGGCCTACCAGTCAGCCACTCGGAAGCGTCTTCATATAAGGCGCCGGGCGGGGGTATTTTGAACAGTGCGCCCTCATTTTCCCCTCCTCCGTCCTCAGATTCATCCGCCGCGCCCGTAACCTGCTCAGCGCCACTACCCCGCTCCTGTCCCGCCGGCAAAAATGGTGAAGGAGAAGACGGCGGCCTTGGAAAGGGCGAAAAAGGCGACGGCAAAGGCGAAGGGGAGAGCGCCCAGTCGGGGCGGATCCTCGTCGTGGTCTAGCCTGCCGCAAGGTTGGGTCCAGGGAGATTGGATCCGCTCGACCATTACCCAGAAGGACCTCAACGACCTGGCCAACGAGGGACTGATCCCCCACGGGCCGGCAAGGCTTCCGGGGACAGAGTGGCAGCCGCAGCCTCAAGAGGGTGAGTGCGTCCTCCTAGCCACACATGTGGATCGCAGCTTTTCTCTTCTACCGAATCTTTTCTTTCGGGGTTTTCTGAACTTCTTTGGAGCACAACTCCATCACTTTACACCCAGCTCCATTGCCTATCTAGCCGCTTTCGTGTCTTTGTGTGAAAACTTCTTGGGTTGTCGACCACACTGGGGCCTCTTCAAACACATATTCACTTGTCGCTCTCAGACGATGAAAAAGGCTAGTCCGAATGATGAAAGAACCCAAGTAATCCAGATGTGTGGGGTCTTGGGGTCCAGATGAGGGTAAAAGTGCCTTTCCAGCCATGATTCTTCCGATTCGGTCAAGGGGTGGCGATCGACCTGGTTCTCTTGCCAAGACCAATCGATGCTGTAAGGCGATCGGACTCCCTCCTTTCTCCATGGATCGAGTAAACAAGTCGTCCTCTCTGAAGGTGCTTCCGGAGGAGAAGGCCCAGGTTAAGTTGTTGATGGAGCGTGTAGTTCAGCTCATTCGCGACGGAGTGACCGGCATGGATCTTCTGGAGGTTTTCCTTCGACGGTGCGTTCAGCCGCTCCAATACCGAGGCCACCCGATGTGGATGTACTCCGGTACCGAGGACACCACTCGGGTCCACCCAGAGGAGGTCGACGACGCTACATTGGAGAGGTGGATGACGCCATCACCGGGAACAAGGATAACCCTCGTGGAGCTAGGAGGATCCCACCACTCGTCCAAACTTACGAACCAGACAAGGTATGACCACTGATCTCCGATTGTGATCCTGTTGCATTTGCTCTGTTCACCGTGAATCGGCCGGTGACTTTCGTCTTGTTTTGCTGTCTTCTAGGTCACCACCGAGATGTACTCGATGCCCAACGGGCGCAAGAACGGTCGAAGAAGAAGAAGGAAGCGGAGGCGAAAGCCGGGAGGAATGGGAGTCTGAGGAAAACGACAGCTCGATGAAGAGGAGGAGGAAGATGAGGAGGAGGAGGGAGGCGTGGATCCACCCCTTTCGGAAAAGGCGATCCAAGGCGGCGCATGATCCGGTGGTCGAGCGAGGTAAGGCTATCGCGCCCATCGAGGCGTTCAACAGCGCAATCGGACGACTTCTCCAGTGCCAACTGAGAAACCGCCAAAGCAACCCCGAGCAACGTCATCAAAGCCGGCGAAGGCCTTGCCCAAGATGAGGATGGTCATTCCCACCATTTCAGGGTAATCAGCAGAACTTTTGATTTCTTGTCTACCATGAGTGCACTTTTGGTCGACTCGTTTTGACTGATCCATTGACTTCTGAAATCTGAAGTGCTGCCACCTCCGAGACCTCAGCTAAGCATGAGGATCAGGAAATGGAAGATGCCGCCACCTCCAACCTTGGTATGATCTTTGCAGTTTTGCTTTGCGGTCGATTGGATTTTTGTTTTTACCTTTGAACCTTGCTTGTAGTTCCACCTCATGTCATTGATCTTCCTGATGACGATGATGAAACACCACTGAGGAAGAGGAAGGACAAAAAGGTGCCTGGCAAGGCTACTCGGTTGTATCACTCACGAGATGCCAGCTCACGAGGGAGGCGACACCACTCGGACTTCTGTGTCCTTTCTTTGTCACCGACGAGTGTCCGGCCTTCGTCGTCGACTGCTGACCCGCCATCCCTTTTTGCCACACACCACGTCCCGGAAGACCAAGTGAGTGCTGCCAAGGAGGCCATACACCAGGCAGGGATCATGATGGAGCAAGTGAAGGTGGTCCGGGAGGCCAGCCAGGCGGCTTATGATGCAAGCTCGGCTCTTCAGAGCAATGTCCAAGTAAGTTGCTTGTTCTGTTAGGATATGCTACCTGAAATTTCTTCTTTCTGAAGATTTCCATATCTGCATCTGTACACCCACTTGTTGTTGGTGGGTGTGTCGATTGAGTTTTTGAACTGGTGGGGGCACGCTGAGTGCACCCACTGGGTGTAGTCCCTAAGACTATGGTGGACCGCGGGCAGTCGACTATAGTCTTTATACTTTGAATTTCTCCACTCGGTCTGGTCCGGCCGTGCCGAATGGATCTTTGGAACCGGTGGGGGCACGCTGAGTGCACCCACTGGGTGTAGTCCCCGAGACTATGGTGGACTGTGGGCAGTCGACTATAGTCTAAGAACTTCTTCTTTTTTTTTACACAGCTGACTGCTGATAGTTAGCTATGTTTTTAGGATCATAACCTTTTTGCCTCTTTCGGTCGACTGGTCGAACCGAATTGGTAAAAAACCAGTGGGGGCACGCTGAGTGCACCTTTGGGTGTAATCCCCGAGACTCTTGTCAGATGTTTTGATTCATTTGTAGTCTTAGAAATGCTACGATTTTTCTTAAGTCACTCGGAAGTGACTTGTCTTTGACGTTTTGTCGATTGACTCTTCACAAAAATCTTGCGAGCTCGTGGCCCGCTATACTGAATTGGAGAACAAGCAGATCCAGCTCAACCTTGACTTGAAGCTCGCTCAGGAGAATTTGCAAAAGGCGAGAGACGAAGCAAAAGGTATGGCTGGTGAGAACTTGACGACTGTCTTTGTCTTTCTACCCATTCTCAACTCTGGACTTATTGTTATTTTGCAGACAAACTGGAGGAGGCTCTGAAGAAGAAAGACCAAGACCTTGCAGAGGCGCAGAAGGCGGCTTTGGAGAAAATAAAGCTCGCGGAAGAGAAACTGGCCTCAGTTGGAAAACTCGAAGAGGAGAATACCAACCTGAAGGCTGCTCTCGACGCGGCCAACAAGGAGGCTAGCCGACTGAAGAATGACAAAGTTGCTCTGACTGACAAGGTTGGCGAACTGGCAGGGAGGAGGAACGATTTGGAGGTTTATCTGGGAGGGCTCGCCAAGAAGCTATTCCTCATGCTTGAAGGTAAATCCTCTTATCCGACTGACTTGTCATCATCGACTCACCATAGAACCATTATCTTGAACTTGAGTCGATTTGCAGAATTCTGCCGAACTTGAAGAAGAGACCCGGTCGAGTGGAGACAAGCCTGGACCCCATCAACTCTCCCGTGAAGGATGAAGCCGCTATGAACGTGCTCCGACTGGAGTCTCGCATCGCTGGAGTGGTGGACTATCTCGCTCGACTGAAAGCTGTGGTGTCACGGATCGACTCAACCCTCTGGCCGGACCAGACGCTTCAGAATGACCTTGAGTCCTTAATGACTCGGTGAACGAGGTTCCAAGTCGAGTGCAAGAATGGAAGAAGTCTTCTGCCAGGTGCGGTGCTGATGTTGCTCTGTCTCTGGTTCGTGTCCACTGCAAGGAAGCGCGGGAGGACAAGCTGGCGGCCCTCAGAGTTGTGAACACTAAGAAGTATGATTTCCAATCTTTCATGGAAACTTTCATCGCCGCTGCCACCCGGATCGCCGATGGGATCGACCTTGACCAGTTTGTGGCTCCTTCCAGTCCTCCACCCGAGGAGTAAAAAACTTTTATGCTCTACCTTAAATTTGCCTCGGAATGCCGAGTGATTTTTGTAACCGATAAACCTTAGCAGGCTTGAGGCCTGGGTACTTCTGCATCCTTAGGATGCTATCCGAACTTTACTTTTCGTCAAAATATGCTTTTGTTTGCCTTTGAGTGAACTTTGCGCCTCACTCGGGTTATGCTTCAATGCTTGAGATGCAGCTCTGAGGTGGATCCAGTCGACCTACACTTTGTGGCTCTCGCAGGTGCAGGAGAAGGAAGCAGTCGACGTGTACCTCGTCGTCCTTGCGGATCGGGATGGAGCGCACGTTGTACTTGTGGCGCAGCTCCGAAGGAGAGGGTAACAGTCGACCTGCACCTCGTCGTCTTTGCGGATTGGGATGGAGCGCACGTTGTACTTGTGGCGTAGCTCCGAATGATAAGGTAGCAGTCGACCTGCACCTCGTCGTCCTTGCGGATCGGTATGTTTTCAAACTTAGGCGAGTCCCGGACTGCAGCTAAGCCCCCGAGTGGGAGGATTTCTCTCCACTCGGTAGGATTTTTCAAACTTAGGCGAGTACTAGACTGCAGCTAAGCCCCCGAGTGGGAGGTTTGCTCTCCACTCGGTATGATTTTTCAAACTTAGGCGAGTACTGGACTGCTGCTAAGCCCCCGAGTGGGAGGTTTACTCTCCACTCGTAGGATTTTTTTCAAACTTAGGTAGTCTTGGACTGCAGCTAAGCCCCTGAGTGGGAGGTTTGCTCTCCACTCGGTAGGATTTTTCAAACTTAGGCGAGTACTGGACTGTAGCTAAGCCTCCGAGGAGGATTTTTGTGTCATAGCTTTGAAGGGGAAGGCAACAATCGACCTGTACCTCGTCGTCCCTTGCAAAGTGCACATTGTATTAAATACTTAGGCGAGTACTTGGACTGCGGCTAAGCCCCGAGTGGGAGTCTGGCTCACCACTCGGTGGGATTTTAAACACTTAGGCGAGTACTTGGACTGCAGCTAAGCCCCGAGTGGGAGGCTGGCTCACCACTCGGTGGGATTTTAAACACTTAGGCGAGTACTTGGACTGCAGCTAAGCCCCGAGTGGGAGTCGGCTCACCACTCGGTGGGATTTTAAACACTTAGGCGAGTACTTGGACTACAGCTAAGCCCCGAGTGGGAGGCTGGCTCACCACTCGGTAGGATTTTAAACATTTAGGCTAAACGGATTACGCTAAACCCCGGGTGAGAGGTGGCTCGGCACTTTCGTTAAGGATTTTTTACAAACTTAGGCGAAACGGATTCGCAGCTAAGTCACCCACTTGGGGGAATTCAACACAAAGTAATAACAATCACTGGGAAAATTATAATCTTCTTGATTTAGATAGTAAAACTACAGAAGTACTTTTATTACATCTCACCCGAGTGAGCTCTTAAGTGTAAAAGGGACGGAGCAGCTCCGCATTCCATGCCCGAGGCTCATCGACCTGGCGTTCAATGTTGTAAAGATGGTAAGCCCCATTGTGAAGGACTCTGGTGACGATGAAGGGGCCTTCCCAAGTGGGAGCGAGCTTGTGTGGTTTCTGTTGATCCACTCGGAGGACCAGATCTCCTTCCTGAAAGGCTCGACTCTTCACATTTCTGGCGTGGAATCGACGCTAGTCTTGCTGATAGATGGTCGAGCGGATCAGGGCCATCTCTCTCTCCTCTTCAAGGAGGTCGACTGCATCTTGACGGGCTTGCTCGCCTTTCGCAGAGTAGAGTTCAATCGGGGGCATTGTGAAGGTGTCACTCGGCAGAACTGCTTCAGCTCCATAGACCATAAAGAATGGAGTTCTCCCAGTCGAACGATTAGGAGTGGTCCTCAATCCCCAAAGAACCGACGGAAGTTCTTCGACCCACGCTCCTGCTGCATGCTTGAGATCAGGCATCAGTCGAGGTTTCAGTCTTTTGAGAATTAGACCATTTGCTCGTTCAGCTTGTCCATTCGACTGGGGGTGAGCGACTGATGCATAGTCGACCTGCGTGCCCTGAGAGGCGCAAAAGGCTTTGAACTTGTCGGAATCGAAATTGGACCCATTATCTGTGATGATGTATGCGGAACTCCATATCTGAATATCAATTCTCCGATTTAAATCGACAGAAGGCACGCATCAAGGTTCTTGATAGGTTTAGCTTTGATCCACTTCGTGAACTTGTCGACTGCCACAAGCAAATGAGTGAAACCACTCCTGCCAGTTCTCAGCGGTCCAATCATATCCAACCCCCAAACAGCGAAAGGCCAGACGAGTGGAATGGTTTTCAATGCTGAGGCGGGCTTGTGTGACATATTGGAGTAGAACTGACACCCTTCACATTTGTCGACAATTTCCTTTGCCATTTCATTTGCCTTTGGCCAGTAAAATCCCGCTCGGTATGCTTTAGCCACGATGGTCCGAGAGGACGCATGGTGACCACAGGTCCTCGAAAGTGGATATCATCAAGGATTATCGACCCTCTTACGGCGTTATGCACTTACGGCCGACTCTAGTCACGCTTTCTACGAATAAGCGTCCCTTGATCACAGTAAAGGCCTTGGATCGACAGACGATCTGTCTAGCCTCTTCTTCATTCTCCGGAGCTCTTTCCTCGGGATGTATGCGATGTACGGTCTTGTCGGTCGGGAGTGATGACCACGACTTCCATGACCAGGTCGACCACCGCTGGGACCTCAACTTCAGTCGGACCAGTGGCACTTTTTGGCTGTGGAAATTCTTCGGTGAAAGGATCCTCTTGAATCGACGGTGTGTGGATGTGTTCCAAAAACACATCACTGGGAATGGCTTCCCTCTTGGACCCTATTTTCGCCAAATCATCAGCAGCTTGATTTTTCAGTCGGGGTATGTGATGGAGCTCTAATCCCTCAAACTTCTTTTCCAGCTTCCTCACTTACATTCTGAGCTATCATGGCTGGACTTCTGACGTCCCACTCCTTCATCACCGATTAACCACTGTGTCTGAGTCGCCATAGACCATGAGGCGGCGGACACCGAGTGAAATGGCCATATTGCAACCCATACAACAATGCTTCAGATTCGCTTCATTGTTGGAAGAATCAAAGTGAATCTGGAGCACATATCTCGAGCTTATCTCCTCGGGGAAACCAATACAACCCCAAAGACCGGAACCATTCAGCATCTTGGAACCATCAAAGAACATAGTCCAAGGTTCGAGTGAACTTGAGTCGGTAACTGTTGTTCAATCCACTCGGCGATGAAATCTGCTATTGCTTGGGACTTGATAGCTTTCTTTGCCTCAAACTTGATATCAAGGGAAGAAGTTCAATCGCCCATTTCGCCACTCGACCGCCATGCGTCTACAGTTGTAATCTCTCGATAACGGGCGTCACGACGATCGTAATGGAATGATCAAAGAAGTAGTGAGCAACCTTCTTTGCGGTCATATAAATCCCATACACAAGCTTACGATAATGAGGGTATATTTGCTTCGACGGGTTAACACTTCGTAAAGATAATATATCTGGGCGCTGAACTTTGAAGGCTTTTCCTTCCTCTTCACCTTTCGTAGTAAAATCTTGTCTTGACGACTTGTCCTGTGGCTGCAATGTAAAGCAGCAACAGCTCTTTGCTGATTGAAGCAGCAAGCACCGGCTGGGTGGAGAGCAGAGCTTTGAGCTCTGCAAACGCTGCATCAGCTTCAGGAGTCCACTTGAACTTGTCTGACTTCTTCATCAGTCGGTAAAGAGGCAATGCCTTTTCACCGAGGCGAGAGATGAATCGACTTAAAGCGGCCAAGCATCCAGTAAGCTTCTGGACATCGTGCACACGCACAGGGCGTTTCATTCGGAGAATAGCGCCAACTTTTTCTGGGTTAGCGTCGATTCCTCGTTCAGAAACGAGAAAACCGAGTAACTTTCCACCAGGAACTCCGAATGTGCACTTTGATGGATTAAGCTTGATATCATACCTCCCGAGATTGGCAAATGTTTCAGCAAGGTCAGTCAACAGGTCGGAACCTTTCCGTGACTTGACCACAATGTCATCCATGTATGCTTCCACATTCCGACTGATTTGGGTGAGTAAACACTTCTGAATCATCCTCATGAACGTGGCTCCGGCATTCTTGAGGCCGAATGGCATGGTGACATAACAGAAGCATCCGAATGGAGTGATGAAAGCTGTTTTGATCTCGTCGGGTCCATACAGACGGATCTGATGGTACCCGGAATATGCGACCAAAAAAGACAACCGCTCACATCCCGCAGTCGAGTCGACTATTTGGTCGATGCGGGGAGAGGAAAATGATCTTTCAGGCAGGCCCGATTGATATGTTTGAAGTCGATGCACATGCGCAGTGAATTGTCCTTCTTAGGGACCATGAACACATTGGCGAGCCACTCGGAGCGGTAAATTTCTCGGATAAACTCTGCTGCTAAGAGCCGAGCCACCTCCTCGCCAATGGCCTTTCTCTTCTGGATGGCGGACCGTCGAAGATGTTCTTTGACAGGTTTGACTTTTGAGTCGACTCGCAGACGGTGCTCAGCCAGCTCCCTGGGAACACCCGGCATGTCGTGAGGCTTCCATGCAAAGATGTCCAGTTCTCACGGAGGAACCGGACGGCGCTTCTTCCTATTTGGAGTCGAGTGTTGTTGAGATGTTGGTCGGAGCAGCATTGGGGTCGGTCGGGTGAATATGAACCTGCTTCGTCTCACCGGACGATGAAATGCCGACTCAGAGCGGGCTTCTTGGCTCGCAACAAATCACTCGGATCTGCAGTCTTCGATATTCTCGCAATTCTACCACTGCCATCCGAGCATCGGCAATCTTAGAGCCTTCGGAAACACTCTTCCTCTTTCTTCCGATTGCCGATGGCGGTGATCACACCCTTGGGGCCGGGCATCTTCAGCTTGAGGTACACATAACATGGTCGGGCCATGAAGCGAGCATACGTCGGCCTTCCCGAATAGCGTGATAAGCGCCTGAAATCCACGACCTCAAAGGTCAACTTTTCTTTGGCGCAAATGCTTGAATCACCAAAAACCACATCAAGAGCAATTTGACCGAAAGTGACTCAGCCTTCTTTCCGTGAATGACTCCGTGGAAACTCATGTTATCGGTCCGAGTCCGGACATCGGAATGCCCATCCCTTTCAATGTCTCTGCATACAAGATGTTCAGCCCTTTGCCGCCATCCATCAAAACTTTGGTCGGTCGAGTGCCTTCGACGATCGGGTCGACCACCAACGCTTGCCTCCCGTGGGTGGCAATGTGTGTCGGATGATCGGATCGGTCGAATGTGATGGCGATGCAGGACCATTTCAGATAATCGGCGTCGCCGGGCGACCATGTTCACTTCTCGGTTGATAACTTTCAATCGACTTTTGCTTTCAACGTCGGCAAAAATCATCGTGGTGGAATTGACACTGGGGTATCCACTATCACTATCTTCTTTGTCCTCAACTTTATCCGACCCTTTTCCTTATCCTTGGGCTGCTTCCTTGAACTTTGAATCAAGAGCCGACATTGTCGAGTGGTATGCTTTGGGTAAATGAGTTTACCCTCTTCATCTTTGTTCGTGTGAATGTGACATGGCAAGCCTAACACATCATTCCCATCTTGGTCTTTCACCTTCTTGGGGTTCCATGGACCCTTGGGTTTCCCCTTGAATTTTCCTGGGGTCACAACCAAGGCTTCTCCGGGAGCGGCTGGCTCGGCTTTGCGCTTATGCTTCCGACTGAAATTTCCTCCACCGGCTTCATTAGTGGCTGACTTGTACTTACCACTCCGGAGTCGATCCTCTTCTTCACCATTAGCATACTTGGTGGCAACCGACTCAGGGTCATATCTCCTGTCCGACCGAATTTTAAACTCAACTCTCTGTTCTTGACACCTTCTTTGAAAGCACAGACTGCCTGGTGATCAGACACATTCTCAACTGTGTGGTGCAAGGTTATCCATCTCTGGATGTAATCTCTCAAAGTTTCATTCAACTTACGCACACACGACTGCAGCTCTGTCAATCCTGCTGGTCGCTAGCAAGTCACTTCAAATTGACTGACAAACACTCGGGCCAGATCTTCCCAAGTGTAAAGACTACTGGGTGCTAACCGATTCAACCATGCTCTGGCGAACCCTCCAACATAAGGGAAAATGCTTCATAGCTACCTCATCGTTGCCGCCGCCAATTTGAACAACCACTCGGTAGTCCTCAAGCCAAGTGTCGCTTGGACTCACCGTGAACTTATCGACTCCAGTCGCCAACTTTGAAGTTGGGAGGAATCACTGCGGCTCGATGGCCTGCTAAAACACTCGCCCCGAGACATGAACTCTGCTGCTTTGGAGGGAACATCTCTGTCATGACCTTCTCGGTGAGCTCATTCCTGTCGACCAAGCCTTGAACGATGATGGATCTTGCATCAAAGCTCGGCTCTCGGGGTCGATCGAACCCTTCGCCAAAGACTGCGGTCAAGGCGTCATCATCTTGTTGTCGAGGAGCGTATGATCCACCCCTTGGGGGAGGGGTGGGCACTCGACGTCGATCATTGTGATCAAATCGGTGCTCATACGGCTCGCGATTCCTGTCTTGATCATCACGCTTGGCCTCCACGTTCCTCACGCCTCGGGGCGATCTTGGACTATGGGCCGTTGGACCCGAATTCGCAGCGACGGATCTACTGTGAATCCTGTTCCGTGACTGTGATACGACTGAGTTTTGATCTCCTGCTGCCCGGAGTAAATCTCTGATCTGTTGCAAACCTCTACCCGCCTCCGACTGGGAAGGCTGAATTGATTCTGCAATACGGGCTGCAGCTGCTAAATTCTGAATTGGAGTTCGATATACCTTAGTTGGTGGTGGAAAGAGCTGACGTCGACTGGATTCCGGAACCCGTGGTCGCGTGCGCTCGTCGAGAACTTGCTGGAGGTTCTCCAGTCCGAAAAGCGCCAGCCAAGTTGGCTGTTAGCCGCATCCTCCAAGGCACGAGCCTCGGGGTTTCTCCAACGATTGGAGTGTGAAGCGCATCCATGTTTGGCGCCAAGTTCCTCCCTCTGCAGCGGCGAAGTGAGGGGCTCGGGTTGGTACTCTTCGTGATCTTGCAGGATCACCTCCACCGTCGCCTCCATCGGTGCGAGGGTATCCAGAGGACTGCGTGGTCCGTCGACCATCGAACCTCTGCCGCCACGGATCGCTGCTATCGCTTTCGGATGCGATCTCTGCGAGCCGGTTGATGATCGAACAGGCCGTAGAGATTAAATCGGGCTCGATTGCCGCGACTTGGGACGTGGCCGACTGGCGAGCCACCGCATGTCTCACCCATCGCTGAAGCCTCGACCGACCGGAGCGCTTGCGCCGGCGGGAGACTGGGAGTGAGGACAGCACAAGAACAGACCCATACTGGGTCGATGGTTGCCGCAGGAGGACGCCGCGGACGCACGCGCGAAAGTGCGTTACTTGTGACGGGGAGCGTCGGCCGACGCCGAGAGGAGCCTCCTGGAGCCAAGCGGAGTCGTCGGCGATGAACGTGAGCGCACCGAGGCGGATCTCATGACCCTCGACCAAAACTCCACCGAAACCATGATGTAGGAGATCGAAAGAATCCCAACTTCTCCAACAAATCGCTAGAACACCTGCCCCAAGGTGGGCGCCAACTGTCGTGGTTCTAAGTCTGACAGTAGAATGGGGGGTAGGTATGGAGAGGCAAGGTACTAACTATGGAGTAGTTGGTACACACGAGTTTACGAGTTCGGGCCCTTCTCGGAGGAAGTAACAGCCCTACGTCTCGGAGCCCGGAGGCGGTCGACTGGATTATATGCGTATGAATTACAGGTGTGCGAACCCTTCTACCTGTGGAGGGTGGCTTATATAGAGTGCGCCAGACCTCAGCCACCCCACGAATCTGAGGGTTTAAGGTACATTAAGACTAGGCGTTACTGGTAACGCCTTACATAAAGTGTCATCATGACCATAAAGACTACTTAATCTATAGACCGTTTGGACACCGAGTGGCTCTTGGACTCCTGGTGGTCGAGTGGGTCTTCATGGTCGAGTGTCTTTGAATATGTCGAGTGGAAACCTACCAGGTCGACTGGTAGGCAGTTTACTCTAAGGATGACCTTGGGGAGGGTATCTTGGGCAGGTCCATGACCCTACCCTAGGTATATGACTTCATCACACCCCAAGCACGCAGAGTTTCTCAACACACCCATCCAGAACTACCACCAGATGTAGCAAATCTTCTCGTTCGGGGTGACAACCGGCAAGCATGCCCTAGGCTCCAGTCAGCCCTTGGGTTCGCCTATGCCTGAGTATCCATACACCCAGGAGCCAGAGACCATCGTCCTTGATGGTCCTGACAAGGATGGTGATCACGTTCATGTGCTTGATAGGAAGAGGAAGAGGGGAGCCTTGGTGGAGGACGAGCTGACTGTCTTCACCAGCATGACTTGGGCAGTCAAGGAGGTTGCAAGTACCATCAGGGAGAGCAAGCCAATCGACCTCCACCCTGAGCTCTATAGCACCGTCATGAACCAAGGTGGCTTCAGCCCAGAGGCTCTAATGGCGGCTCTGAGCCACCTGCTCGACAACAAAGCCCAGGGTGTTGGGTTTGTTGCCATGGGAGGAACCCAGAGGGTGCTCTCGCTCAAGACCTGGCTGGGCAAGCACTACTACTAGTGTTGCTTCTGGCCATGGTGATGGCGTGCATGATCCTCTACGGCGATGGCGATGGTGATGCGATGAAGATGACGATGACGATGTAAATTTTGTGGTAGGTAGGGCTTGATAAACTCTTGATGTTGGCATGTATATATTGATGAGGTGGTATAGTAACCCCTCACGCCGATGGTGAACTTGCGGTGGTAGGATAACACCCTCTTTTGGATGTGGTGGTAGGATGACACCATAGTAGTGGTGGGTTGAACTTGTTATGTCGTATGATCATGCATGCTTACTTATGTTTCATTTCTAGTGTGCTCCATTGCTTGCTTCTTGAACTGTTGCTCTTCTGCAATGCTAGGACAAGTGCTATGTGGTGTTCCGCGGGAGAGTTCTAGGGGTTTACAGTTCATGGGAATCATGCAATGACAAGTGTCAGGTTACAAGAACAGCTCCCACAGAGGGTTTAAGAGTAGGCAGGCGACAAAGGATGCTTACTCCAAGGTCGTGCTCAAGCAGGCATGCAATGTTGAACTTGGCAAGGTGAGTCGACACTTAGGGCTGAAGAACTTCATCATCTTCGTCCAGTTCGCTGTGATTGTAGTGTTGTTTTGTTGGTGTGATCGGTGTGATCGTGTGTAAGGTGTAGCGGGTAAGCTCACCACGTAGGGTACAAGGTAACTACACCTCTATGCCTGTATGCAAACCAAACAACGTGCATCAACCAATGCGAGCAACTAAACAACGTGCGTAAAGTCGTTGCTACGATGCAGGGAGAGAGGATGCAGACAAGCAACCAACATGTAGATGTTGGTTTTTCCCCTGCATTAGCTCAACCAGGCTCACCTGGGACAAGTATGCAAAGTGGCAAAAAAGATGAGAGCAACCAAGTGCGTCTGAAGTCTCGAGTTCAAGGCCCTGTCAACGCAGTAAACAAAAAATGCGTCCTATATCGATCCCGCGTCTAAGGACTAAAAAAGCCTAGATGTGAGGGGGGCGGGGGTGTTGAAATATATTGTCTGCTTCTCTTCACCAATTCGGACTTTTGGAGCACCTGGTTGAAGCATGAATTCAATACTATTGACTATGTTGTTCTTACCTACTTTATTGATCGTCATAACAAGCAACTTGATGCAAACTGTGACATATATGTGCCTTATGTATGGGCGTTGAAACAGTTAGCACGTAATCCTAACTATGCATGTTAGCCTGAAACGACAGGGTTTCTGTAGTTTATAAAAGAATGGAAGACACAGATGGAGTCAATATCACCAAGAAGAGGTAAGAAGAATAAACAGTTTGTTAATGAGGTTGACCAGCGAGGTGGTTTATCCTTGCAGTAGAAGCGCACAGCGTACTGCAAAGTGCAAGCAGATTGCCACGTATGTCCAACTCCGATGATCGGGCACACCATCAGAGTCAGTAGGTTCAGAATGAAAATATATCACAACGTTTTTTCCACTATATAGATGAAACATTGCACTTGGCGCGATATGATAAAAGGCGAGAATAAGAAATCTTATTGAGGAAAAGCAGCAGCCTTGGTTTCTTTTGCATTAACTAAGAGAAGAGTAAGAACTCCACTGCAAGACTGAGCTTCTCATCTTGGTTTTGGTAGCGTCCGAGTGGTCTTTTGTGGAGAATATCCTCACCAAAAGTGGAGGGAAAAGGCAAGAAGGAGCGTCCGAATCTTAACGAAGGAAGAAATAGCTGAGCCTGTAGGTGCCCAGCCTGACTGCATATGACCTTAGTCATTAGAGCTTGGGCCATCGTTCAGCAAGGTGCATACAGACAGTTCCTGGTCCTCCAAGGGTCAAATACATTTGTTTGTTTTCAAAATTGCATCCTCCTAATCAGAGGAAGGAACAGTTCTGAAGCTCACCGGAATAGAACCTGGGAACCCACGCAGCCTTGGCCGTATTCCACGAGAAATTTGACCTGTCACCGCTCTCCGTTTGACAGAATCAGCCCTCAGCCGCACCTACCGCAGGAATGCAGGATGAGACATGGACCCGGCTGACCCTATGACCCCAAGTTGGCACCACCCCGAGTTCAGTCTCCTTTCCGGCCAGCGCCAAGCAAACCACCACGTTTCTGTTCTACTTATGGATAAACTACTAGACGAAAGGATCCGACATGGCACGCACTGAGGAGACCGTAGACCGGCGATGAGTAGGAAAAAAGCCCTGCACTCAGCCTGCAGGCTGCATGCACCTAGCTTAGCTAGCCACCACCTACTACGTGGAAACTTCCGGCCGAGAAGCACCGCACGCATGTGTTGGTGAGAGACTTGAATATTAGCAAACGGATGGATCCCTCCAAGTTAACCCTGCTATATAAACCTCCGTGGCAGCACAACACAGCAGCAGCAGACAGAGCAGCGGCCTAAGCCTGAGGCGAGCTAAGAGTTCACGGAGGAGGCGAGCTAACAAGGGTTAGCAAATTGATTACCTCCGCCTCCGAGAAATCTATCACCTCCTCGGAGTCAATCGACATGGACGCCATGGAGAGAGGCGAGCACGCGCCGCTCCTGCCTGAGGTAATTACCTCCTCCGATCTTCCTCCTCTCCTCTGCTGCCCCATGCATGCATGATCGTCACAATGGAGATTGAAATGCTAAGTCCAGAACCATGCTTCTGCATCGGTCAAAACAAGAACATTTGTGTACCTCCATGTATAAGACCGAGTCTAAATTAAAGAACATGGTTAATTCTTGCGTACGTCAGCACTGAAGGTTCTTTAACACGTGGTGAATATACATGCCAATATCCAGGCCCCTTCCTTTCCTAACCAGACAAGCAGATGCGCACATCCACATCACGGTCGTGCTGCATCTTATCCAGAGCTTGTACAGATTCTCTTCTCGTCCCTAACAATTTCTGCAATCTATCTCTGTTACAGAGTCATGGCCCAAAGGTTCAAGACGATGACAGCCTGAAGGTGCCACTCCTGAAGCATAAGAAGCGGGGCGGCAGCAAGGCGCCGGCAGTAATTCTATGTAAGCAAAGCTCCATCTTCTTCTAATTGCTTTTCCAGCCAACAAAAATGTAGATTAATTGGAGAGGAGCTAGTGGTTTAACTGAACTTTTTGCAATTGAATGGTGCAGTGTTCGAGTGCCTGGAGAGCACAGCGTTCAATGGCATCTCCACCAACCTGGTGGTGTACCTGGAGACCGTCCTCCACGGCACCAACCTCGCCAGCGCCTCCAACGTCGCCACCTGGTTCGGCACCAGCTACCTCACCCCCGTCTTCGGCGCCATCATCGCCGACTCCTTCTGGGGCAACTACAACACCATCCTTGTCTCCCTCGTCGTCTACCTTCTCGGCATGATGCTCGTCACCTTCTCCGCGTTCGTGCCCACGACCATGGCGGCGCTGTGCGCGGCGGGTGCCTCGTGCGCCACCGCCGGCGCGTGGCCGCTGAGCTCACAGACCGTGGCTTTCGTGGGGCTGTACCTCGTGGCGATCGGGTGCGGCGGGGTGCGCTCGTCGCTGCTGCCGTTCGGTGCGGAGCAGTTCGACGACGACAGCGCGGCGGACCGGGAGGGCAAGGCCTCCTTCTTCAGCTGGTTCTACCTCTGCGTGAGCTTCGGCCCCATCATCTCCGGTGTGTTCCTCGTCTGGATCCAGCAGAACATCAGCTGGGGCCTCGGCTTCGGCATCGCCACGGCCTGCATCGCGCTCGCCTTCGCCGCCTTCGTGCTCGCCACGCCCATGTACAAGCGCCGCATGCCCGCAGGCACACCGCTCAAGAGCCTCTGCCAGGTCGTCACCGCCGCGTGCAAGAAAATCAGCATCAAGGTGCCCGCCGAAGCCGGACACCTCTACGAGGTCAGCGACAAGATCGATTCGCCCCAGCCAAGGATCGCGCACACCAGCGACTTCAAGTTCCTCGACAAGGCGGCCATCGTCACGGAGTCGGACATGGAGGAGAGGCCGGAGGCGGCGACCTCGTGGAAGCTTTGCACCGTGACTCAGGTGGAGGAGCTCAAGATCCTTCTGCGGCTGCTACCCGTCTGGATCACCAGCGTCATCGTGTCATCGGCCTACTCGCAGATGAACACCACGTTCGTGCAGCAGGGCAGTGCCATGGAAATGACCATCCTGTCGGTGCCGGTGCCCGCGGCGTCGCTGGTCTCGTTCGAGGTGACATGCGTCCTGACATGGGTGCTCCTCTACAACAAGGTGATCGTGCCAGCGTTGAGGAGCTTCTCCTCGAGCGGCGACGGCGAGCCGTCACAGCTGCAGCGGATGGGCGCGGGGAGGCTCCTCATGGCGCTCACCATGGCGGTGGCGGCGCTCGTGGAAATGAAGCGGCTCGACAGCGCGGCGCGCGGGGAGGAGATTAGCATCGCGTGGCAGCTGCCGCAGTACTTCTTCCTGGCCGGCGGAGAGGTGTTCTGCTACATCGCGCAGCTGGAGTTCTTCTTCGGCGAGGCGCCGGACACCATGAAAAGCATGTGCACGTCGCTCGCTCTGCTCACCATCGCGCTGGGGAGCTACATGAGCTCCTTCATCTACACCATCGTGGAGGCCTTCACGGAGACAGGAGACAGCCCCGGGTGGATCTCCGACGACCTCAACAAGGGCCACCTCGACTACTTCTTCTGGGCCATGGCTGCAATGTGCACGCTCAACTTCGTCGTGTACAGCGGCATCGTCAAGAACTACAGGCTCAAGACAGTCATCTCGTGATCGCTCGCGAAAGGATTCAAGATTCCATTACATTCTACAGACATTACACAGGAAAGAGTAATTAGGAGTAGCCAGGTACCTCTTTTTTAGAAACTTGTAGCCAGGTACATATATACACAAGAAACACTAGGAAGAAAATGTAAGATACAGAATTTTGTTTTCAGTCTTGCTAAGTCTCAGTCGTCTAAGACTTCGTTAAGTCTCAGTCGATGTTATATGATGTGGGAATTAGACGTTGTATTCCTCAGGTGCAAACGCACGTATATTACTAAACAGTATAACTCAGCTAGCTAGAGCCCCTTGAGGGAGTCCTGGATTAGGGGGTATCCGGACAGCCGGACTGTGTACAACGTCCGGACTATTGAAGCGTGAAGATACAAGACTCAAGACTTCGACCCGTGTCCGGATGGGACTTCCCTTGGCGTGGAAGGCAAGCTTGGCGATCCGGATATTATATTTCCTTCCTTGTAACCGACTCCGTGTAAACCCTAGCCCTCTTCGGTGCCTATATAAACCGGAGAGGTTGGTCCTTAGAAAACCGATCACAATTACATTCATACCATCATAAGCTAGCTCCTAGGGTTTAGCCTCTACGATCTCGTGGTAGATCTACTCTTGTACTACCCATATCATCAATATTAATCAAGCAGGAAGTAGGGTTTTACCTCCATCGAGAGGGCCCGAATCTGGGTAAACATCTGTGTCCCTTACTTCTTGTTACCATCAGCCTTGACGCACAGATCGGGACCCCCTACCCGAGATCCGCCGGTTTTGACACCGACATTGGTGGTTTCATTGAGAGTTCCTCTGTGACGTCGCCATCAGGCTCGATGGCTCCTTCAATCGTCATTAACGACGCGGTCCAGGGTGAGACTTTCCTCCCTGGACAGATCTTCGTGTTCGGCGGCTTCGCGCTGCGGGCCAATTTGCTTGGACACTTGGAGCAGATCGATAGCTATGCCCCCGGCCATCAAATAAGGTTCGGAAACCTGAACTACACGGCGGATATCCGCGGAGACTTGATCTTCGACGGATTCGGGCCAGCGCCAGAAGCGCCGAACAGTCGCGATGAGCACGGCTTAGACCTGCTGTCAGACGTCGCTCGGGATATCGTCCCGGCAGAAGCCTCGGATATAAATCCGGGACAGGTTGCTTCGCCTAAGGACGGAGGGCTGGACCCCGCCCCGCAGGCCGTACCTTCATCGGCGATGGAGCCGAACACAGGTTTCACCTCTGAGGGAACCTGTGACTCCGGACCCCCGGATTCATATCCGGAAGCAGGTTCTAGTCCGCGCGCCCCCGAGCCCGCCGATCCTGGTTGGGCTCCGGTGATGGAGTTCACCGCGGCGGACGTTTCTCAGCACTTGCCCTTTGGCGACATGCTGGACTTATTGAAGTCTCTCTCCTTGTCGGGAGACTCCGGGCCGAACCATGTCCGGCTCGAGTGGGAAGTGCACAACGATGTAATCTGCTGCCCACCCACCACCCACTTCATTGCCACGATCGATGATCTAACCGACGTGCTTGACTTCGACTCAAGACATCGACGGTATGGAGGACGATGTAGGAGAATCACAGGAGCCATCACACCGGGAGGTGGACGGCCACCTCCTCATATGATATATATATATATATATATATATATATATATATATATATATATATATATATATATATATATATATATATATATGGTGGACACTCCGAAGGAAACTAATGGCGACGAGGCAACGGAGGACAACCCCTCGGGAAGAAAATCAAAAAATGGGCATCGTCGGCGCCGCTCCAAGCCCCGCCATAACAACACCGGCCCCGGAGGCGAAAACAATCCAGATGGCGCCGAAGAAGAATATGACCCTGATCAGCCCGCCTTTGAGCAGACCGAACAGGAAGATGAGCAGGTCATCCCAGAAGAACAGACGACAGACGCATACCCGGAGGAGGACGGCTACATGCCCTCCTCCGAAGACGAGATTAGCCTCGGCGACTACGAGTTCGGCGTGCCTGAGGATCCCGTAGACCAGGAACGCTTCAAGCGTCGGCTTATAGCCACTGCAAGGAGCCTGGAAAATAAGTAGCAGCAACTCCAAGCTGATCAAGACCTGCTCACAGACAGATGGACTGAAGTCCTGGCAGCCGAGGAATATGGACTCGAGCACCACACGGCTGACCGGCCACCTCGTGGCCGGGATAAAGCGGCATACCAGTCCGCATACCAACCAACACCCCCACGCCAACATACTACGACCCGGGGCAACAAATCAGGACAGCCAAGATCGATCTACGGATCGCGGGGGCGCACCTCGACACGCGACGAGGACCGTCGCGCCGGACACGCCTTCAACAAGTCTGGCCGGGCCAAATATAGCCACCCAGATCAATTCGACCTGCGTAGCCACATAGCCCGGCACAGAGGCGCCGCGCACTCCCTCTGCTTCATTGACGAAGTAATGGATCATGAATTTCCAGAAGGGTTCAAACCCGTAAACATTGAATCATACGATGGCACAACAGACCCCGCAGTATGGATCGAAGATTTTCTTCTCCACATCCACATGGCCCACGGAGATGATCTACATGCCATCAAGTATCTCCCCCTTAAGCTCAAAGGACCAGCTCAGCACTGGTTAAACAGCCTGCCAGCAAATTCCATTGGCAGTTGGGAAAACCTGGAAGATGCATTCCTTGACAACTTCCAGGGCACATATGTGCGACCACCGGACGCTGATGACCTGAGCCACATTACTCAACAGCCCGGAGAGTCAGCCCGGAAATTCTGGACTCGGTTCCTCACTAAAAAGAACCAAATAGTCGACTGTCCGGACGCCAAAGCCCTGGCGGCTTTTAAGCATAATATCCGTGATGAGTGGCTCGCTCGACACCTCGTCTAGGAAAAACCCAAGTCTATCGTAGCTCTAACAACCCTAATGACTCGTTTTTGTGCGGGTGAGGATAGCTGGTTGGCTCGTAGCAGCACCACGCCACATTCCGGCACTTCGGACGGCTGCGATGCTAGAGGCAAGCCACAGCGCAACAGACATTAGAGACGGAACAACGGCGACAGCACGGAAGACACGGCAGTCAACGCTGGATTCAGCAGACCTAAATCCAGACAGCGGAAAAAGCCGTTCAAAAGAAATAGTCAGGGACCGTTCAGTCTGGACCGCATACTAGAGCGCTCGTGCCAAATTCACGGCACACCAGACAAACCAGCCAACCACACCAATAGAGACTGCTAGGTGTTCAAACAGGCCGGCAAGATAAACGCTGAAAACAAGGACAAGGGGCTGCACAACGACGATGACGATGAGCCCCGGCGTCCGAATACGCTGGGGGCAGAAGAAATTTCTGTGTGAAAACGGAAGCGGGCACTACGGACGTCTATGCGATGGAGCCACCGCCAAGTTCAACCCATGGTCACCGTCCGATCACCTTTGACCGTAGGGATCACCCCACCAGCATCCGTCACGGCGGCTCAGCCGCATTGGTCTTAGACCCAATCATCGACGGATTCCACCTCACGCGTGTCCTTATGGACGGCGGCAGCAGCCTGAACCTGCTTTATCAGGACACAGTGCGCAAGATGGGCATTGATCCTTCAAGGATCAAGCCCACCAAAACCACCTTTAAAGGTGTTATTCCTGGAGTAGAGGCCTGTTGCACGAGTTCTATCACATTGGAAGTGGTCTTCGGATCCCCAGACAACTTCAGGAGCGAAGAGCTGATCTTTGACATCGTCCCTTTCCGCAGTGGCTACCACGCACTGCTCGGGCGAACCGCATTCGCAAGATTCAATGCGGTGCCACACTACGCATATCTCAAGCTCAAGATGCCGGGACCGCGCGGGGTCATCACTATCAACGGAAATATGGACCGCTCCCTTCGAACAGAAGAGCATACGGCAGCCCTCGCGGCAGAAGTTCAATGCGGCCTCCTCCGACAAACCAATCCGGCAACAACTTCGAGCACTGTCAAACGAGCCCGGAGCACCCCGCAACAGGATGAACACGAATATCAAGATCATGATTAGCAGTCCGGCCCCCACCCAAGCCCCTCCAAAGCAGCATTTGTGCCCCGCGTACACAATTACGCACTCAAGATACCTTGGGCATAGGCGGAGGCGCATCAACAACTCAGCCGATAATGCGGGTAACCGCTAAATACCTTCATACTCTTTCCCTCTTACCTTTCTGGACACCGCGTTGGCGCAACATCCTCAAAAGCCGAATTGTCGGACTTATAGGGAATAGACATCCACGGAGACAACAGAGGTTGTGCATAGAAGGAAATACATAGGTGGAGTCTATTTACGATCATTATACCTGCTATATCTATCTGAACACAGCCTGCCCCTGGATAGGACATGTCAAATAGTCCTATTTTATCTCTGCTTAACGCATCCATTGTAAATGTACGCTTAAACGTATTTTTCGTCAATGAGAGATTATACATAGCGTCAGCTTATTATTCTTATTTGAGCATTTTTATCTTATAAATGTTTATTTGATATTGCATCCGTACACCTTGGTACGGCCGGTTTGCCAGGGGCTTCTTATGGCGCCCCGGTACATGGCAACTAAAGTCCGAACACTTTCAACAGTGCGGCACCCCGAACTTATAGTACTATATGCATCAGCTCCGAATTGTGTCTTGGGTCTACAGTTGGGATAGCCCGGCTCCCTTGTTTTGGTGCCTTGCGTTCCGTTATATCGGCTAAGGTAGCGCAGGGAGAACTACTGCGATTGTGTCCCTGTTCTTCCGGACGATCACCTCAGTAGAGAAAGCCGAAAACTGACCGGCATGATGTGGCGAGAGCTGGTCGCTGTTCGAGAGGTTCTAAAATCCTTCAAGATCTTCCGCTTTAGGCGATAAATCGGCTTCGTCCGATCTAGGCGTGTATAGCGCCCCGATTCGGTCTTCCAAATTCTAGGGGATTCGCCGAAATTTAAAATTGTAGACTTCTATGGCTAAGTGAAAGTTATAAAGCCGCATAGTCCGATTGCCTCGTTCGCTGCGCTGGACACCTCCTTAAGGGACCAAACATTTGGATAAAGAGTGTCCAGGTTTTCCACGAACACCCCAGTGCTAGTCACGCGGGGGCGGAAGCCGACGACTGGCCTACTTTCAGGATTTTATAAACAACCGCACAGAAGGTAATATTTTAAATAACAAAAGCGCTACATAGTGCAAGTAACTTCGTCCTTAAAATACAAACATGACAGAAGCGAATTCATTCAAAACTGGTGTCCTTGGTACATTCGTCAGCCACGAGACGAGCACCCTTCATAACGCCATCATAGTACATCTCGGGATGGCGATGCGCCTTGCCCACCGGCGGTCTATCCTTGACCAGCTTCTCCGCAGCCATCTTGCCCCAATGCACTTTGACGCGGGCAAGGGCCCGGCGGGCACCCTCGATGCACACAGATCGCTTGATCACCTCAAGTCACGGGCAGGCATCCACCATCCGCCTGATCAGGCCGAAGTAGCTACTGGGCACGAGCTCACCAGGCCACATCCGGACTATGAACCTTTGCATAGCCAGTTCGGCCGCCCTGTGGAGTTCGACCAACTGCTTCAGTTGGTCACTCAGAGGCATCGGGTGTTCGGCCCCTGACATACCGGGACCGTAACAGCTTCTCCGCTGAGTTCCCCTCACAAGACGGTAGAACTCCGCAGCGTCTGATACGCTGCGTGGCAGATCTGCGAATGCCCCTGGAGAGCTCCGAATTCGAGTAAGTAATAGAAACGCCTCCTTCACATGTTTGCTTTGCATAAAGAACTTCTTACCCGCTGCTATCTTCTTGGCCTCCTGGATCTCCTGCTGTGCTTTCTCGGCTTCGGCCTTGGCATCTTTTAAGCTCATAAGGGCCTTCGCAAGCTCGGCCTCTTTGGCCTTCAGATCATGCTCCATGGACTCGCATTTCTTGCCGAGGTCCTGGAGCTCCTGCTGTACCTCACCTACCCTAGCACTTTGCTTTTCGCGCTCCTTACATTCCGAGGCTGCCTTGTCTTCAGCCTCGGACAGCGCCTTCTTCAGGGACACCACCTCGATGGCGGCCCCTGTTACATGGTGACGTCACTTAGGTGTTAGACTCATCAATTTTGCCTATCCTTGAACATATAAGAGCGGGAGTTACTTACCCTGGTTCTCTTCGAGCTGCCTCTTCGTGAGGATGAGCTCTCCCTGCGCCTGCTCCAGGTCCCGCTTTATTTCGGTAACCTCGGCAGTACGGGAAGCAGCAGCAAGCAGCATAGCCTGCTTATTCACAACAATGCTTATTATTAGACTCCTGTGGATAATAATTGACCCTCTGTTTGGCTTTTCCTTCCGAACGCCAAACAGAGTATCAGGGGCTACTACCTATCAAGTGATAATCTCATACATTTTTTACTTACCTCAAAGCCCGTCAGGAGGCTTGTGCAGGCTTCGGTCAGTCCGCTTTTGGCGGACAGAACCTTTTGAATCACCGCACTCATAAGAATACGGTGCTCTTCTTCCATGGAAGCACCTCGAAGCGCTTCTGTCGGTGTCAAAACCGGCGGATCTCGGGTAAGGGGTCCCGAACTGTGCGTCTAGGCGGATGGTAACAGGAGACAAGGGACACGATGTTTTTACCCAGGTTCGGGCCCTCTCGATGGAGGTAATACCCTACTCCTGCTTGATTAATATTGATGATATGGGTAATACAAGAGTGGATCTACCACGAGATCAGAGAGGCTAAACCCTAGAAGCTAGCCTATGGTATGATTGTTGTTCGTCCTGCGGACTAAAACCCTCCAGTTTATATAGACATCGGATAGGGTTAGGGTTACACAAAGTCGGTTACAATGGTAGGAGATCTACATATCCGTATCGCCAAGCTTGCCTTCCACGCCAAGGAAAGTCCCTTCCGGACACGGGACGAAGTCTTCAATCTTGTATCTTCATAGTCCAGAAGTCCGGCCAACGGTGATAGTTCGGCTATCCGGACACCCCCTAATCCAGGACTCCCTCAGCTTCCACAGTGTACGGATGCGACATGTCATAAATGAACATATATATAGATAAAGAAAGGAGTGCAATAATAGGCAAAAGCTATGTATTGTTTATTAAAAAAGGTACTGTAATGAAAGCAGAACGATACAAATAGTGCGATAAGCAAGGGATGGGACTATTTAACATGTCCCCCTCCAGGGGTAAGCTGCGGGATGGTATGTAAAACAGGTATAATGCTCGTAGTAGAGACCACCTGGACGCTCGTCGTAGCTTTCTGCTTCCCTAGTTGTTGCATCGTGTAACGCCCCGGATCTGATGCGCCAGGTGTCCGTCAGTTATTCGTCAGCGTTGCCATGTCATGTGCTTGCGTGTTGCATTTTTCCTTGTCATCTTCTGCATTTCTTATCATGTCATCATGTGCATCTCATTTTGCATACATGTTCGTCTCATGCATCCGAGCATTTTACCCGTTGTCCGTTTTGCAATCCGGCGCTCCTATGTCATCCGGCGTCCCCCTTTTGTCTCTCGTTATGAGAGGGTGTTAAACGTTCTCGGAATGGACCGAGGTTTACCAAGCGGCCTTGGTATAGCACCGGTAGACCGCCTGTCAAGTTTCATGCCATTTGGAGTCCGTTTGATACTCCAACGGTTAACCGGGTAACCGTAAAGCCCTCTTTTGTTGCAGCCCAACACCCCTTTCAAACTGGCCCAAAACCCATCCAAACCCCTTCCATGCTCTCGGTCGTTCGATCACGATCGTGTGGGCGAAAACCGCTCCTCATTTGGACTCTCCTAGCTCCCTCTACCTATATATAGATCCTCTCCCCCGAAATTCTCGGTCTAACCCTAGCTTCTTCCTCCTCCCGCAGCCGGACATGTCCGCCGCCGCCGTCCGCAGCCAATCCCGAGCCGCCACATCGCCAGCGCTGCGCCCCTCCTCTCTCTCTCCGCCGCCGGCCCGCGCGGCCCGTTGCAGGCCAGCAGGGCCCGGTCGCTGCCATCGCCCGGCCCTCTGCCAGCGCCCGCCTCCCGCCGATCTGCGCCACGTCCCCGCCACCTTCACGCCCGGTGGCCGGGCTCCTCATGGCGCCCCGACCCCTCGCCGCCCGCCGCCACGACCTCCGCCGTCGCGCTCGCCCTCCAGCGCACCCGCGCCTCACGCCCATCATAGCGCCCGGGCAGACCAAGCTCCGCCGCCCTTGGTCGCTGAGCTCCGGCCCGGCGCTTCGCCGCCCCGCCTCCTCCGGCGATCACCGGCGCCTCGGCCCCATCTCCGGCCCCTTCCTCGCCTCCGGCCCCGCCTTCCCCGTCGTCTTCTCCGGCGAGCTCCGGATCTGCCTCGAAATCCGCGCCTGGGTCAACCCCAGATCCAGAGGTGATTTTTCCAGTCCCGAAGTTATTTTGCATTATCATGCCATGTTCATCGCATCATATCTTGCTGCATACTGCTCAGTTTCGTGCGTGTAATACGTAAAATTGTTCGTCTCGACGAGTAATGCATTTCATTCCATTGCACCATGTTCATTTGAGTCCATCTTGGTGCCTGAATCATCGTTGCAAGAGTGCTATATGATTTTAATCTGCTGAAACTGTTATAACTTGATGATTTGTCATTTTTGTTGAATTTGATGTGTGCATCTTATGAGCATGAGCTCTACATGTGTTTTGTGTTATGTCATGCCATCTTCACAGTGGTGACATCCATGTATTTTTGTGAGTCTTGTACTGAGTGCATCAAGCTTGTTAAGTAGGGTACTTGTTGTTGCTGTTTTGCATGTCTGAATCTGCTATATCATGATGCTATGTTAACCTGCTTCTACAAGTTATTCTATGTATAATATGGAGATGTTCACTAAGGATGTTTTGTTATAAATGTCATGACCTATCCATCCATGCCCCTGGTTTCATTTATAGACTGCTTCAACATGTCGTAATCTTGCTCCAAACTTGCTAAATAATGTTGTTGTCAGCCTGTTAACATTAAGTTCAATGTTGCCATGATTGTTGTTAGTGATCCACGCACTCTATGAACTTGCTCTTGCCATGCTTAGCTTAATAAACATGTCTTATTACTGTGAGTTGCCTTGCCATGCGATGTATTGCTCTGTGGTGAGTGGTTCAAGCTCACCAACATGTCTACTTATTGTTTTTCCTGGCATGTACGAATCTGATATATAACTTGCTATGTTTACATGGGTGCCATCATATCTTCTGATCCTTTTTGGCTCATGGTCAGTAAAGGACATTTGTTCTATGCAATTATTGGATTCATGCCATGCCTTTGGTTGCCATGATAAGTTCCTGTAACATGTTGTTTGATAGCTCTAAACATTGCAACCTGATGTTATTTCTGCAAAGTCTAAAACTGTTATTAGATGCAATCTTGCCATGTGTTTTTGAGCATGTTCTAGTGATTTTTGGAGATAGCTCAGTGTTCATGTTTTGTCATGCTTTACCTGTACATCATGCCCCTGCCTTTTCTTTTCACGTTGAGATGTTGTAGCATAGTGTTTTGATGCTTGCAATATGCCTAGTTTCTGTTTTGGACAGATTGTTGTTATGACTTGTATAGAGTATGTGTTGAACCGTTGCTCCGTTTTGAGTGTGCTCTATATGAAACTTGCTTGATTTTACATGTAGTTTCATATTATCATGTTGCATCCTTGTTTTGAGATGTTTGCTTGATGTTAGTATGCATTTTGCATCAATGCCGTGTTTAACTTGTTTTGCTCCTATCTTCTAGGCCGTAGCTCCGAATTAAATGAATTTTATATGTAACTTGACTAGAATTTCGTGTAGATCATCGTGGTGCATCTTAACTTTCTGTTTAACAACTTGAACATAAGGTTTATTCAGATCTGGACCAATTTCGAAATTTGCATATGAGGTCTTTCAGGAATTGTTCTATGTTGTTTCCGGCCTCATTTAAACTTGCTTTGATGTGCTGCTCTTGTTTGCATCATCTCTTGCCATGAGTAGCTTCATGTAGTCTTGTCATGCATCATGCTTGTTTGTGCATCATGCCTTGTTCATGTGTGGTGTGTTTACTATGTTGTGTGCTTCTTCTTATTAGTTCCTGTTTCGTTGCGATTGTGAGGATTCGTTCGTCTACGCTTGGTTCGGCTTCATCCGTTCGTCTTCTTCATGGACTCGTTCTTCTTCCTTGCGGGATTTCAGGCAAGATGACCGCTACCCTGGATCTCACTACTATCATTGCTATGCTAGTTGCTTCGTTCTATCGCTATGCTGCTTTACCTGCCACTTGCTGCTCAAGCCTCCCAAATTGCCATGAACCCCTGACTTCTGTCACCCTTCCTAGCAAACCGTTGTTTGGCTATGTTACCGCTTTTGCTCAGCCCCTCTTATAGCATTGCTAGTTGCAGGTGAAGATGAAGTTTGCTCCATGTTGGATTATGTTTATGTTGGGATATCACAATATCTCTTATTTAATAAATGCATCCATATACTTGGTAAAGGGTGGAAGGCTCGGCCTTATGCCTGGTGTTTTGTTCCACTCTTGCCGCCCTAGTTTCCATCATATCGGTATTATGTTCCTGGATTTTGCGTCCCTAACACGGTTGGGTGATTTATGGGACCCCCTTGACAGTTCGCTTTGAATAAGACTCCTCCAAAGAAGGTCCAACCTTGGTTTTACCATTTGCCTCACCACCACCTACTTTCCCTTGGGAGTAATTAACCCAAGGGTCATCTTTATTTAGCCCCGGGCCAATGCTTGTCTAATTGTTGGCCCGAACCGAGTAGATCATGGGCCCCTCGGGAAACTCGAGGTTTGGTTTTTCTCGGAGGATGTCTCATCCGGTGTTGCCCTGAGAACGAGATATGTGCAGCTCCTATCGGGATTGTCGGCGCATCGGGCGGCTTTGCTGGTCTTGTTTTATTACTGTCGAAATGTCTTGTAAACCGGGATTCCGAGACTGATCGGGTCTTCCCGGGGAGAAGGAATATCCTTCGTTGATCGCGAGAGCTTATCATAGGCTAAGTTGGGATACCCCTGCAGGGTATAAACTTTCGGGAGCCGTGCCCGCGGTTATGTGGCAGATGGGAATTTGTTAATATCCGGTTGTAGATAACTTGACACTAGATCCGAACTAAAACGCATCAACAGTGTGCGTAACCGTGAGTGTCTCTTTTCTTGGTTGATCGAGAGGAGAACACGGTTTCTGGGTTATGTTTGACGTAAGTAGGAGTTCAGGATCACTTCTTGATCATTGCTAGCTTCACGACCGTTCCGCTTGCTCTCTTCTCGCTCTTATTTGCGTTGGTTAGCCACCATATATGCTTAGTCGCTGCTGCAACCTCACCACCTTACCCCTTCCTTTCCCATTAAGCTTTGCTAGTCTTGATACCCATGGTAATGGGATTGCTGAGTCCTCGTGGCTCACAGATTACTACAACATCGATTCTTGTGTACAGGTTATGCGATGATCATGACGCGAGAGTGATGTTTGCTTACTTTGGAGTTCTTCTTCTGCTTCTTCTTTGATCAGGGGATAGGTTCCAGGTCGGCAGCCTGGGCTAGGAGGGTGGATATTGTTTGAGCTTCTGTCTATGTTTCATCCGTAGTCGGATGTTGATCTTGTTAGATGTATTGTTGTATTCTTGTGACTTTGTATGTAATGGATGTATCCCCACTATTATGTAATGTTGATGTAATGATATCCACCTTGCAAAAGCGTTTCAATATGCGGGTCTATCCTTGGTGGGACCTTCGAGTTCCTTTTGGATAGGGTCGCATATTGGGCGTCACACATCGTGAGTTCGGCAATTCTAGTGCCGGACATGGCTTCTGGAAAATGGAGTCCTGAAAGTAAGAGAAAAGAAGAAAGAAAAAGAATGACACAATCGGGAGCCCCTGGTGCGGTTGAGCCGCATTCTGGTCGTACAGTGGACGTGCCCCTCCCATTATGCCCATGGTATCTCCAGAGCGTAGTTATGTACGCGTAGTACTGGCTTCGCAATTTCGCGAGGGCAGGGGTTGGGGCCGGATTGCTACGCGTGCTTGAATCGTGCCAGGCGGTCTTGTTGTAGGTTACTTTGGGCGCGCTTGACGGTGTCCGAACGTTTAATAGCCGGATTCGAGAATTGCTGTGAGAGGCTGCTTTGTACCTCCGCCGCGAGTGCCGCCATATGCTCCTCCGTTCGGAGAGAGCGTTCAGTGTTTCCATTGACCGTGATTACTCCTCGAGGGCCTGGCATCTTGAGCTTGAGGTATGCGTAGTGCGGCACCGCATTGAACTTTGCAAATGCGGTTCATCCAAGCAGTGCGTGATAGCCGCTGCGGAATGGGACTATGTCGAAGATTAACTCCTCACTTCGGAAGTTATCCAGGGATCCGAAGACCACTTCGAGTGTAACTGAGCCTGTACAATTAGCCTCTACACCTGGTATGACGCCTTTAAAGGTCGTCTTTGTGGGTTTAATCCTTGAGGGGTCTATGCCCATTTTGCATGACCAGTATCCTCGATAGAGCAGGTTCAAAGCTGCTACCGCCATCCATCAGGACTCTAGTGAGGTGAAATCCGTCAATGATTGGGTCAAGAACCAATGCGGCGAATCCGCCGTGGCGGATGCTAGTAGGGTGGTCCCTTCGATCAAAGGTGATCGGGCAGGAGGACCATGGGTTGAACTTCGGGACGACTGGCTCCATCGCATATACGTCCCTTAGCGCACGCTTCCGCTCCCTTTTGGGTATGTGGGTTGCGTATATCATGTTCACCGTCCGCACTTGTGGGGGGAAACCCTTCTGTCCTCTATTGTTCAGCGGCCGGGGCTCCTCCTCGTCATCGCTATGCAGCCCCTTGTCATTGAGTTCGGCATTTAACTTGCCTGCCTGTTTGAAGACCCAACAATCCCTGTTGGTGTGGTTGGCTAGTTTTTCGGGGATGCCATGTATTTGGCACGAGCGATCGAGTATTCGGTCCAGATTGGACGGGCCCTGAGTATTCTTTTGAATGGCTTTTTCTGCTGACCGGGTTTAGAGCCTCTAAATCCGGCATTGACTGCCGTATCTTCAAAGATTATCGCCATTAATGCGGCGCTTGTGCTTGTTGTGACGCTGACCTGCCATTCCTGTCCTTGGTATCCGAACTACCGTGGTTTTTGGTCAAGTTGTTGCTACAAGCTAGCTACTGTCCTCTCCGCGCAAAAGCGGGCATGAGCGTTGTGAGGGCTGCCATGGATTTCGACTTTTCCTGTCCTAGGTGCCGGGCAAGCCACTCGTCATGGATGTTATGTTTGAAGGCTGCAAGGGCCTCGTGATCCCGGACAGTCAACGATTTGATTTTTCTTGGTCAGAACCGAGTCCGTAATTGTCCGGCCGATTCTTCCGGCTTTGGATTATGTGGCTGAGGTCATCGGCGTCTGGTGGTCGCACATATGTGCCCTGGAAGTTATCAAGGAATGCGGCTTCCAGGTCCTCCCAACAACCAATGGATTCTGCTGGCAAGCTGTTAAGCCAATGCCGAGCTGGTCCTTTAAGCTTGAGTGGGAGGTATTTGATGGCGTGTAGATCATCACCACGGGCCATGTGGATCTGGAGGAGGTAGTCCTCGATCCAAACCACAGGATCTGTTGTGCCATCGTATGATTCGATGTTTACGGGTTTGAAACCCTCGGGGATTTGATGATCCATTACTTCGTCTGTGAAGCATAGTGGGTGTGCGGCGCTTCTTTATTGAGATATATCACGATGCAGCTCGAATGAGCTTTGTCTACTGTGTTCGGCCCGGCCGGAATTGCTGTATCCGGCATGACGGTGTGTTCGGCCCGGCCGGAATTGTTGTATCCGGCGTGACGGTTATCGTCGCGTGTCATGAGGCGCCCACGCAATCCGTAGATCGATCTTGTTTGCCTTGCCTTATCCTCCAATATGTCTTGCAGGTCTGGCGCGTTTCCCCATGCCTTGGTCGAGCGACGCCAGTGTGCGGCTTGAATGGAGGGTCTAGAGGCCTCTCTGTCGCGACCACGGGGTGGCCGGTCGGCCGCATCATGCACTGGTGATGTAGGTTTGGGTGCTGCTTCCTCTAATTGGGGTAGCAGCCTGCGTTTTGGGTATCTCTTGGAGGGGCGTTCGAGTTCGTACTCTTCAATCGCAAGGACTTGATCCATCCGTCACCTAGCGTGTCTTGGTCAGCTCTGAGCTGCTGCTGCTTTTTCTTGAGGCTGCTTGCCGTGGCCATAAGCCTGCGTTTGAAACGCTCCTGTTCGGCGGAGTCCTCAGGCACGACAAATTCATCGTCGTCGAGGCTTGCCTCATCTTCGGAGGGAGGCATATAATTATTGTCCTCCACCTCCCTGTCTGCTGCTCTATCATGAGGGCTAGCTTCTCCTTCCTCCTGGGCTGAATCCTGCTGGAGGGGGTTGTCTTCGGCACTGTCCGGGGTGTTATTATCTCCCGTGCCGGAATCACCGTTTTTGCTGTGGCGGGATTTAGAGCGGCGCCGCTGACGCCGGCGCTTGGGCTGTTTCTTGGAGGGTCATCCTCCGCTTGCTCCATCTCCGTTCCCATCTTTTGGGATGTCCACCATGTATATGTCGTATGACGAGGTGGCCTTCCAAAGGCCCTCGTAGGCGCTGGTTCTTGGTCGCCTCCAAGATCGCCGTCCATACCGTCGATGTCTTGAGTCTAAGTCGAGCATGTCGGTTAAATCATCGACGGTGGCTACAAAGTGGGTGGTGGGTGGGCGTTGAATTTCTTCGTCGTCCGTATCCCAACCTTCCCGACCGTAGTCGGGCTGTGGCTCTCCTGATAAAGAGAGAGACTTTAGTGAATTCAGGATGTCGCCAAAGGGCGAGTGCCGAAAAGATGTCCGCTGAGTTAACTCCATGGCCGGGCGCCCAATTGGATTCGATTGGCGAGGGCACGGAGGGTTCGAGTCCGGAGAGGAGTCCGCACCTTGGAGTCACGGTCTTCGCAAAGGACAGGCATGGAGTTCGCTCAATCGCCAGAGATCATAGCCCCCGAGGCGGTGTCCAACCACTCGTCCTCGATCGGCGGAGTCGGCTCCGAGCTAAGGGTCGGAGCGGACGCTGGTGCAGCCTCCAGGACACTGTTCGGCGGCAGAGCTAGATCGTGCCCATCGAGACAGTGCGGCGCGCTTGGCTATGGCTCGAATCCGACGAAGATCAAGTCTCCACGGATGTCGGCCGTGTAGTTCAAACTCCAAAATCTGACCTAATGGCCAGGGGCGTAGCTTTTGATCTGCTCCAGATGGCCAAGTGAATTGGCCCGCGGTGCAAAGCCGCCGAATACGAAGATCTGTCCGGGGAGAAAAATCTCACCCTGGACCGCGTCGTTGTTGATGATTGAAGGAGCCATCGGGCCTAAAGATGACGCATACGCAGGAACTCTCAATGAAAGCACCAACGCCGGTGTCAAAACCGCGGATCTCGGTAGGGGGTCCCGAACTGCAAGGCCTAGTTGGATGGTAACAGGAGACAAGGGACACGATGTTTTTACCTGTGTTCGGGCCCTCTCGATGGAGGTAATAATTACCCCTGCTTGATTAATATTGATGATATGGGTAGTACAAGAGTGGATCTACCACGAGATCGAGAGGCTAAACCCTAGAAGCTAGCCTATGGTATGATTGTTGTTCGTCCCCACGGACTAAAACCCTCCGGTTTATATAGACACCGGATAGAGTTAGGGTTACACGTAGTCGGTTACAATGGTAGGAGATCTACATATCCAGATCGCCAAGCTTGCCTTCCACGCCAAGGAAAGTCCCTTCCAGACACGGGACGAAGTCTTCAATCTTGTATCTTCATAGTCCAGGAGTCCAGCCAACGGTGATAGTTCGGCTATCCGGACACCCCCTAATCCAGGACTCCCTCAGCTTCCACCAGGCTATCTGGCGCCATTGATGCGACGGAAGTCCTCGGCACGGGCGGCTCGCCCTCCCTAACGAGGGGCTGCCCGCCTAAGTCTGGAACCGTCGGAGGTTCCAGAACAATGTTCGGTCGAGAGTCCGCCTTGTTGCGGCTCTCATCGACGTGATCTGCGGGAATCTTGAAACCCGCATGGCCGACGTTCGGGGGTCCGCCTTGGGGCGTCTCCAGGGTCACCTCCCACTGTTTGGGGAGCCTGCGGGACAACACCTCCGTGTCATCCGCAGGCTGAGGAGTGGTGGTTGCCGGAGCGAGTTCATCTCCGAAGAACTCAGAGACCCTTCCGAAGACGACACCGCCGGATGAGTCCGGGCCAGACTGCGTCAATATTCGGCGTTATTAAACAATTACAAAGTGAAAACCACGATAGAGTGCGGACACTTACGATCACGCCGGGGGTTTCCACCGGGGCAGCCACCCCTCATCGCTGTGAGCGGTCGTGGTGGAGTAGTCCGGAAGGGATGTTTTCCCCTTCTTGGACGCCCCATCCTCCCCCTCTGGGGCGGCTTTTCTCGTCTTCTCCCCCTAGTGCGGGGAAGTGGAATTTCTTCTTGATTCCCCCCGCCTCCACGGGAGGAATGTGTCTTGTCATCATCGGACGACAGAGGAATAACGATCTTGCGCCGAGGGCCTTTTCCGGCCCCTGGCCCGCTTCGTCGGGCCCCTCATCCTTCTCGGATGGGGCGTCTTCTTCTTATTCCTCCTCCCCTTCGTGGGAGGAGTCCACCTCGTCGTCTTCGGATGAGGCTTCGGACGCAACCTTACGCCGGGGACCCTTCCTGGTCCCCGGGGCCTTCTTTTCATCCTTCTTCTCCGGCACCTTGTACGGTGTCGGGACTAGCATCTCCGTCAGGAGAGCATCCGCTGGATCTTCCGGCAACGGAGCCGGACAGTCAATCTGCTCTGCTGTCTTCACATAATCCTAAGGCAAATATATATAAATACTTAAAACTACC
Organism: Aegilops bicornis; assembly: GCA_021605145.1. Lineage (NCBI taxonomy): Eukaryota > Viridiplantae > Streptophyta > Magnoliopsida > Poales > Poaceae > Aegilops > Aegilops bicornis. Next base: position 523,018,374 of record CM038674.1, read on the forward strand.
CCCATGAATGTATTGGGAAAAAACTAAACCCGGTGGTGCTCCCAAAACTCACCGGATTTGGGGCCCGCGCTGCATGAAGTTTGCGGTCCTCGGATGTGGGAGGAGGTACTTCGGAGGCCTTGAACAACACTTTCCATGCACCTTTGTGCGTCATGCCGTAGAGCTTCCGGAGCGTCTGGTGTTCGGCCGGGATGAACTCCCACAAATTTATCGTCCGCCTTTGGCAGGGCAGGATCCGGCGAACGAGCATGACCTGGATCACATTGACAAGCTTGATGTTCTTGTCCTTCATGCTTTTGATGCATGTCCGAGTCCGCCAGCTCTGTGGAATCGCCCCAGACAGGCCCTTCTTTTCCTGTGAGGTGAGCCGCATAGGGATTCGGATCGAGAACTTCGGGGCCGCCGCCCGGTTGGCGCTGCTGCTCGGTGATGTAGAACCACCCCGATTGCCATCCTTTTACGGTCTCCGCGAAGGAGCCGTCCAGCCAGGTGACGTTAGGCATCTTGCCCACCATGGCCCCTCCGCACTCCGCTTGTTGGCCGCGTACAATCTTCGGCTTCACGCAGAAGACTTGTAGCCACAGGCCGAAGTGAGGCCGGATGCGGAGGAAAGCCTCGCAAATGACGATGAACGCCGAGATGTTGAGGACAAAATTCGGGGCTAGATCATGGAAATCTAGCCCATAGTAGAACATGAGCCCGTGGATGAAGGGATGGAGTGGAAATCCCAGTCCACGGACGAGGTGGGCGATGAACACGACTCTCTCGTGGGGTCCTGGGGTTGAAATGACCTGCCCAGCATCCGGTAGCCGGTGCGCTATGTCTGCGGCCAAGTATCCGGCCGCCCGAAGATCTGTGATGTGCTTCTCCTCGACGGTGGAAGCCACCCACTTGCCTCCTGCTCCGGACATGTCTAGCTGTGCGGAGGAGACCGGGGCTTGGGCGCTGGAGCTCGAGGGGGCAAGAGTGGGCAGAGAAGGAAGAAGGCGTGGGTAGAAATGAGGAAATCTTATCCCTTTATAGAGGCGACGAAAGCGGTGCGCCTTCCCACTTGCCCGTTGCGAATCGCTTGCTTCCCAAGCGCCACCATTAATGATGTGGTGGGACTACCCGTACCCGTATTGATGAGAATCCCGTGATAAGGGGGCACGATCTCTGCTTTGACAAGACGTGTCAAGGAAACCGCCTCGCGATATGTATTGTGGCTGGTTGGGGGAAGACGGTTCGAATAATGACCCGACCGTAATGACACATCGCGTTGCTTGAAAAGTTGTCAGCAGATTGCATTTGCGAAACATTATTCTCTCTACGGTGGCATACGAAGATCATCTTGTGGATCTGGACACGGGTTAAGTGTTCGATAATTACCTTGGAGTATTCGGAGGAGGAACCCGCCATGCAATGCTGAAGACAATACTGCACGCCGGACTCATCGTCATTGAAGCCCGGGTTCGTGGGCTACCGAGGGAGTCTGGATTAGGGGTATCCGGACAGCCGGACTGTGTACAACGCCCGGACTATTGAAGCGTAAAGATACAAGACTCAAGACTTCGGCCCGTGTCCGGATGAGACTTTCCTTGGCGTGGAAGGCAAGCTTGGCGATCCGGATATTATATTTCCTTCCGTGTAACCGACTCCATGTAAACCCTAGCCCTCTCCGGTGCCTATATAAACCGGAGAGGTTGGTCCTTAGAAGGCCGATCACAATTAAATTCATACCATCATAGGCTAGCTCCTAGGGTTTAGCCTCTACGATCTCGTGGTAGATCTACTCTTGTACTACCCATATCTTCAATATTAATCAAACAGGAAGTAGGGTTTTACCTCCATCGAGAGGGCCCGAACCTGGGTAAACATATGTGTCCCTTACTTCTTGTTACCATCAGCCTTGACGCATAGATCGGGACCCCCTACCCGAGATCCGCCGGTTTTGACACTGACACCCTTCACAGCGATTTGATGTCCTATACTGTTGGATCCCGCAAACAGATGTCCCTGAGACTCTTCACCCATACGCCGCGCGTTATGGCTAAGCCCAAACGTCACGGGGCTGCTGCTCTGGAGATGGACCTGGAAGCCCTCTCGTTAATCGGGCCAAGAAACTCCCGCATGGGCCTGCTAGGCCATGCGAGTCCGCGCAAGCCAGGCTTGTCCCCCGTCGATCATTTCCTTCTCTGGCGAAACCTAATTGCGCTATGGCGGCGGCAGCGGACGGCGCCCAGATGCCGATGACATCCTCTCTCCTACATCCCGTGGTTCTTCTCTCCCCTTCCATGGCAATACATCGCACCACCGTGCTCTACCCTCGATGGTCGCTCCATGTGGCAAATCAAAAAATTTAGTGGCAAAGATGTTCCCCGCGAATGAGGGGTTGGGAGCAACAGCTCTAATGTTCATTCTCGTGGAGACTTGCCTTGTACCACCTGCAAAAATCGTTTCTATTATGCCCATCTGTGTTACTACAGTACAGACTGCAGAGTGGCTCATGGCATGGAAGCTGTGTTGTCTTTGTCAGGCGCTAGACCGCAGGAAAACCAATATTATAACTAGCATAAAAAAGGCGTTGAGAAGGTAATATGCGATGTTGCTCTTGTTCCTCTCCTTTCTATCTCATTGATTTTTTTAGTTCTAATTGAACTAGGAAGGTCAACCGCCCCAATCATTCAGGGTTGTCAGATCCTCTATCTGAATGTTGCTTCCAGGATGAGCAAGGAGAAGAGTGACAAGGAAATCGTGTAATAAGAATATAAGCAAATTCATGTTGCCATTGACAGTGCCTGCAGATCCACCATCTTCCAGGATCATGTAAGAATAATACTTTTTGACTTGTACTATTGTTACGCATTAGAAAGTGTGAGAATGTATTTTTTTAATCATTTCCTTCCAGAAGATTGTATATGTTTTGATTTATGGAGTTATCATGTAATGCTTCTTGATTCCCAGTTTTAATCCTGATTTACCTCTAAAACATTGCATAAATTCTTGCACATATTGTACTTGATTTCTGGAATTTCTTGCGGTTTAACTACATGTAAGATCTGTGCCGTATTTCATAAGTTGTTTGTCTTCATGACTGATTAGATGAATAAGTAGACAGTATTTTCTTGTGTCACAAATGATTTTAACTTAGATGATGTACACATCTTTCAAGAACTGTTGCAAAACATAGCAGAAGTACATAAGTCAATTTACTCGAGACAGAGGCAAAAGTTTTGCCTCATCAATTAATTAAGAAAAAGAGAACCAAAGAAAAGGAGGAAGTCCAAACATGCAAAATTAAAAGAGGATAAGAAAGAGGAGGCAAAAACACGGTATTTATAAAGTTAAAAACATTCGAGCTTAGTATTTTTTTCATGTTTTTGTTTATTCCATTGTTCTATCATGAGAAGGGGCAGGCGCGGCAAAGCGCGCTATCTTGGTCTAGTATGATGTACAAGAGGTGGACCACGACCTCAACTATACAAGGAACTAGGAGGTGGGCCCAATACACAGATATGCACAACACATATACTCAACACCCCTCACAGTCGAAGCGGCACCGTTTCTGATGCAAAGACGGGACCGGAACTCTTCAAATGACGCCGTAGGCAAGCCCTTGGTCATGGTATCTGCAAATTGTTGGGAGGTAGGGACGTGTAAAACACGAATATGGCCAAGGGCCACCTGTTCCCGAACAAAATGAATATCCAACTCAATATGCTTGGTCCGTCGATGATGCACCGGATTAGCGGAGAGGTAGACCGCTGAGACGTTGTTGCAATAGACCACCGTGGCACGGTCAACAGGGCAGGAGAGCTCCTGAAGCAGCTGGAGAAGCCACGAACACTCGGCGACGGCGTTGGCCACCGTGCGATACTCAGCCTCAAAGATCGAACGAGACCGTAGGCTGCCGCTTGGACGACCACGAGATGAGTGAGGGTCCAAGGTAGACACAATAGCCCGAGGTGGAGCGACGAGTGTCAGGGCAGCCCGCCCAGTCTGCATCGGAGTAGGCGAGGAGGGCGGTGTCAGCGGAGGCATGAAGCGTGACGCCAAGATCCATAGTGCCACAGACATAGCGGACCGCTTGACAGCGGCCCAGTGAATATCCCGAGGAGCATGCATATGGAGACACACCTGCTGCACGGCATACTGGATCTCTGGTCGAGTCTGAAGAGCACCAACGATAGACCGGTAGAAAGCAGCATCCGAAGAAGGAGAACCATCCGTGGCAGAAAGCTTGGCCTTCGTATCAACAGGCATGGTGGCGGGCTTGCAGTTAAGCATGCCAGTGCGCTCCAGGAGCTCATGAGCGTACTTCCACTGATGAAGAAAGAAGCAATCCGGACGGCGCACCACCTCAACACCGTGGAAGTAGTGCAAAGGACCTAAGTCCTTGATGGCGAACTCAGCGCGAAGACGAGCCGTGAGCTGACTGAGAAGACCAGCCGTACATGTCGTCAGGAGGATGTCATTGACATGGAGCAGCAAGTAGGCCGTGTCAGAGCCCTGGTGATAGACGAAGAGCGATGCGTCCGAGCGGGTAGAGCGGAACCCAATCTGGTGTAGAAACGCCGCGATGCGCTGGAACCAAGCGCGCGGAGCCTGCTTGAGTCCGTACAAGGACTGCGAAAGCAGGCACACGTGGTCGGGAAACGCGGGATCGACAAACCCGGTGGGCTGCTGGTAGAAGATCTGGTCCTCGAGGTGACCATGGAGGAAGGTGTTGGAGACGTCCATCTAGTGCACCGGCCAAGCACGGGAGACCGCAAGGTGGAGAACCATGCGTATCATGCCGGGCTTGACGACCGGAGCGAAGGTGTCGGTGAAGTCGATGCCAGCACGCTGTCGGAAGCCACGAACAACCCAACGCGCTTTATAGCGATCAAGGGTACCATCGGGATGGAGCTTGTGCTTGAAGACCCACTTCCCGGTAATCGCGTTAGCGTGCCGGGGATGGGGAACAAGCTGCCACGTCCGGTTGCACAACAAGGCGTCAAACACCTCTTGCATCGCAGCCGTCTAGAGCGGGTCACGAAGAGTGGCTCGAACGAAGGACGGCAATGGCGACGGCTCATAGGTGGATGCCGCATGGACGTAGTCAACCGAGGCGTAGCGCGAGCTCGGGCGAAAGACGCCCGTACAGGCGCGGGTAATCGGACTGGCCACAGGCGCCGGGGAGGCCGCGGGCGCAGGGGGGCTGCTAGCACCGGGGGCACCGAGGGGGTGGGCACGGGCATCGGGGGCGCCAGCACTGCGGCTGTAGGAGGCACCTGATAACCCACAAGTATAGGGGATCGCAACAGTTTTCAAGGGTAGAGTATTCAACCCAAATTTATAGATTCGACACAAGGGGAGCCAACGAATATTTGAAGGTATTAGTAGCTGAGTTGTCAATTCAACCACACTTTGAGATTAATTATCTGCATCAAAGTGATCAGTAGCACAATAATATGATAGTTTTGATAGTAGTGACAGCAGCAATAGTAATGGTAACAGTGGTAGCAGTATTTTGTAGCAAGTGTGACAGAAGCAGCAGCAGTAGTAACTTAGCAAGATCAATAAACGACAAATTCGTAGGCATTGGATCGGTGACTTGTTGGATGGTATTCATCATGAGACAGTTATAACCTAGGGCGATACGGCACTAGCTCCAGTTCATCGATATAATGTAGGCATGTATTCCGTAAATAGTCATATGTGCTTTATTAAAAGAACTTGCATGACATCTTTTGTCCTACCCTCCCGTGGTAGCAGGGTCCATATTGGAAACTAAGGGAATTAAGGCCTCCTTTTAATAGAGAACCAGAACAAAGCATTAACACATAGTGAATACATGAACTCCTCAAACTACGATCATCACTGAGAGTGGGCCTGGTTGTTGTCACTCCGGGGTTGTCGGATCATAACACGTAGTAGGTGACTATAACTTGCAAGGTTGGATCTAAAATATGGATATAATGATGAATTCATAAACGGTTCAGATCTGAGTTCATGGCACCCAGGCCTAAAGTGACAAGCATTAAGCATAGCAAAGTCATAGCAACATCAATCTAAGAACATAGTGGATACTAGGGATCAGGCCCTAACAAAACTAACTTGATTACATGATGAATCTCATCCCAACTCCTCATCGACCAGCGAGCTTACAAAGGAATTACTCACTCCCGGTGGGGAGCATCATGGAATTGGCGATGGAGAAGGGTTGGCGATGACGAAGAACGATGATCCCCCTCTCTGGAGCCCCAAATGGACTCCAGATCCTCCCTCCCAAGGAAGAACAGGGCTTGGCGGCGGCTCTGTCTCGTGGATCGTGATAATTCTTTCTCCCTGATTTTTTTCTCCGAAAATAGGAATTTATAGTCAGGGTTGAGGTCTGCGGGGCCACCAGTGGGTACAACCCACTGGTGTGCCAGAGAGGGGGCACGCTCGGTGGGTTGTGCCCACCTGTGTGCCCTCTCCGGCTGTGTCTTGGCTCCAGAAATTCTTATTATTGATACAAAAAATACTCGCAAAGTTTCGTTCCATTCCGAGAACTTTTATTTCTCCACAAAAACAACACCATGGTAGTTCTGCTGAAAATAGCACCAGTCCAGGGTTAGTTTCATTCAAATCATGCAAATTAGAGTCCAAAACAATAGGAAAAGCGTTAGGAAAAGTAGATACGTTGGAGATGTGTCAACTCCCCCAAGCTTAAACCTTTGCTTGTCCTCAAGCAATTCAGTTGATAAACTGAAAGTGAAAAGGAAAAACTTTTACGAACTCTTTTGCTCTTGTTTGCATAAATAAGCCAATCATTATAACTAACCATGTCGACTATAACTCTTAAAGATCATAATGGCTCATATCAATGACATAATCAGCTAACGAGCGATAATAAGGTATCTCAAACGGCAACGTGTTGTCAAAACAACCATGATATAATATGACAATAGTGGTATCTCGCTAGCCCTTTCTGAGACCGCAAAACATAAATGCAGAGTTCCTCCAAAGTTCAAGCAGCGACTAAACATTGTAATTCATGGTAGAAAAGATCCAGTCATGATGCACCCAACATTAGCTACACATAATGCATAAATCATGACGGCTGTGCACTACTCGGGCCGGGCGCTTGTTTTAGAAGGTGGTGACACAACATAAAAGTAAATAGATAGTCCCTTCGCAGAGGGAAGCAGTGATTTGCAGAGGTGCCAGAGCTCAAAATTTTAAAACAGAGGTAAATGATTATTTTGAGACATGCACCCTTCTTATTCACTTCACGACCATCAGTTATCAATATATCCCATGGTAAACAAGCTAGTGGCGATTCCCAAGCGATAAAAGTAAAGGTTTTGACTCCATTGGGAGTTTTTGTTTGATTATTCAAGAGATAAACTCTTTTTCATGTTTGCAGTTTGGGACTGAGCATCCCTAATACCGCCCTTTTCTCGTGCCATGGCGAGTGAATAAACACTCGACCTGAGAATAACCCGCTTAGCATGGAAGATACCGACCACCTCCTGTCGTTCCATGAACGATTCAGGCACACAAAACGGACAATTGTTAGAAGTTTTTAGAGGTGGCACATGCAAATTTACTTAGGACAACAGGGTAATACTGTATATAGGTAGGTATGGTGGACTCATCTGGAATAACTTTGGGTTCAAGGTTTTTGATGTACAAGCAGAATTCCCACTTAGTACAGGGGAAGGCTAACAATTTAGGTTGAGAAGCGACCAGCTAGAGAGCAACAACGATCATGACCATGCATTATGCATAAGTAACATTGGACACTAGCATGAGTAGGATATGAACACCATGAACATAAATATCATAGAGGCTATGTTGGTTTTGATTCAACTACATGCATGAACATGTACCAAGTCAAGCAACTCGAACACTCAGAGGAGGATACCATATCATCATACTACATCACAATCATTTTAATGCTATGTTGATATCCAAGATAAATCATTATCAACTCCCAGCTACTTATGCATTGCATGAGAAACTATAATCTCTAATTGTCATTGCAAACCTGTTTAATCATAATGGGCTAAAGCATGGATGCTAGGTTAAACATATTTACACACACAGAACAAGTCGAGTTCATACCAGTTTCTCTCTGCCACGGCCAGTTCATCGAATATCGTCATTATTGCCTTTCACTTGCATGACCGGATGATATGAAAATAATAATAGTGCAAGAATGTCATGGACTAAGTTGGAATCTGAAAACATTTTATTCAACAGGAGAAGACAAGGTAAATGTGCTCTTTATTAGTTCAACAATTATTCATATGAGAGCCACTCAAAATTTTGATCGTGGTCTTCTCCTCGGTAAGACTCGAATAAAAAGAAAAGAAATTCAGAGAAACAAACTGAAATATATTTGGAGTTTTTGGTTTTCTAGAACAGGTAAATAAAAGGGAAAAGCAAAAACGAGAAAAACTATTTACACGGGAAAGCTCCCAACAAGCAAAAGAAGAACAAGGAAATCTTTTTGGGTTTTCTTTTTAATACTACAACTAAGCATGCATAGAAAGTAAATTGACTACAAATAAAATTTTTTTGGTTTTTCTATAGTTTTTCAAACACACAAGAAGAAAGCAAGAAAATAAATATAAGCATGGATGATACAATTAAAAAGTGTGAACACGGACAAATAGAATGATATGTGTGAACATGAATATAATGTCGGTGAGAAACACGTACTCCCCCAAGCTTAGGCTTTTGGCATAAGTTGGTAATCGATCAGTAGCCTGGAGGGTAGTAGGGGTGCTGAGGAGCAGGTATGCACTCATCCCACTGCTGAGGTTCCTCCCCTGCCTCTGCGGCAGCTTGAGCATTCTGGTAGGCATGATGTCCGCAGGCATAATCCTATATCCGCCCTGGCAACAGAATCAAACAAAGCAGGTGCAGGAAGGGGAATAATATCACGAGTTTTAACGCTAAAGACCAGGTTATAAGGAATGGGGATGTTAGGATAATTTCATGCAAGAAATGATGGTGTTCCATGGCTGCACGGTCTAAATAAACCTTGGTCGGGGAGTAATCATGAGGGCGTATCCCAACATTAAAGTGGGCCGCCAAACGAGTAGCAAAAATCCCACCATGTATTTCACCCTGGGATTTATTAAGATGGAGGCGACGAGCCACAATAGCTCCCAAGCTATAAGTGTTGTCGCCCTCTAGTGCTCGGCGTAAAACAGCAAAGTCTAGTGCACTGAGCGCACCTACTTTCTTTCTAGCAAGCAAGCACTTAGCAACAAATAAAGCAAAATAATGAACGGCAGGAAAGTGTATGCTAGCATCCGTGATGGCTGACACCCCTCTCTCATCTCCCATTGTTAAAGTGTGATAAAAGTCCTCAAACCCAGCTGGTCTAGGCTCGGCTAAGCTCCCATCAGAAGGGATCATGCATATGTCACAAAATTCAGTAAGTGGTACCTGATGGCTTTCAGCATATAAATCAAAGCTCACTTCAAGAGGATTATTTCTGGGCAGGAAAGTAAAATTCTGAACAAAGATATTTGTGAGGATTTGGTGCTGGTCACACTCATCTGCGATCAAGTCGGCGAGGCCGGCATTGGCAATATATTGCGTGAGCCATGACAACCGAAGCCAGGTGTTCACGTACAATTTTCTGAAAATAAAAATTTTGGGGTGACAAAAATTTGTCAACAAAACTTTATAAGATTGATAGCAACTACTCATAGGGATACATAGAGGCCATAGCAAGCATTCAAACTATTTAGGACACTAAGAATTCAACATGCAAACACATCTACAGCAGCACCAAGAGTAGCTAATTATTCAAAATATAAACTACTAAAACAAAAACTAATTGGACAAAAGGTTGTCGGCGTCCTAGGAACGGGGGTACCCAAACTTGCCTGCCTGCGGCCCACGGCGTGGCTCTACCAATGGCTTGGTACGGCCCACCTTCAGCAGCAACCACTCAAGACCCTCGCGAGGGGCCAAGCCTTGCGGGGCGGACGATGCAAGACCTCCTTAGGGGCAGCCTCACTAGGCGGGCTCCCGAGGAGCAGAGATATCAAGGCAGGGGGCACCTCGCGAGGTTCGCGTGACGTGAGCCATGAAGACCGAAGCCAGGCGGGCGCCGGCGGGTGCAGTGTACCAGTTTCCCCTTTGGTGCTAAAGAGGCAAGCGCAGGCGAGGAGTCCCGAGGCATCAGGCTAAGGTTTCCATATCGGTGCAACGAGACCAAGACCAGCAGGACGGTAGGACGGAGATAACCGCGTAGCCCACGGCGGCGTCACCACTAGAGCCTTTGGCAAGCCAAGACCACCTTTTGTCAGGATAACTTGTACTAGTTGTCTCCCTTCAAATTGGCCGTTGTGGGAACCCTTCCCGCCTAACATTTGGGAAGAGGACCAGGGCCTCTATAAATAGGACTAGCCGCGACCATGGGAGGCAACTGATCTTGGATCAGATCCATTCCACCAAGGCCGCCTCATCAGCTCACCAAGCTCAAGAACACCTCTCCTCAGGAGGCAGTTCGTCCCTTGTACTTGTTCATCCTCAGCCTACAAGGCAATCCACCACACTACACTGGAGTAGGGTATTACACCACAATGGTGGCCTGAACCAGTATAAACCCCCGTGTCTCTTGTTCTTTGAGTTCGTCGAGCTAGGCCTTGAGATCGTCATGTGATCGAGCTAGAGAGAGAGAGATCTTCATGCGCACCCCTGTGTTCGAACCTCAAGGGTTTGCCGTAACCCAGAATCCAACATTTGGCGTGCCAGGTAGGGGGGCGTGTTGAAGCCATTCTTACGTCGATCAACGCGCCACTGCTCCACCTCATCCATGGCTGATGCTCACCGAGCACGTGCTGAGCGCCGAGACGCCCTTGCCACTCGCGTCGCTCAGACGGCGCCCGTTGGCGGACCTCCCCGCCATTCTCCATCGCCCGCTGCCAACGCCGCCATCGACCCGACGAGGAACGAGCAGCAAGCTTCATCGCTGCACCCCTCCGTCCGGTAGGACGGGCGCACCGCCACCCCGTCGCTGACTCCGGCCGGCTCGTCGTCCCATGCTCGTCGTGCGCCCACGGACGTGCAGGCCGCGCTGCTCATGGCGTGCGAGCTCCTGTGCTACCGCCCGGTCGACGACCTCTATGATGATTGGTTGGACAGCATCACCGAGCTTGTCAGCACCGTTGGGGGCTCTTGATACGTCTCCAACGTATCTATAATTTATGAAGTATTCATGCTATTATATTATCCATCTTGGATGTTTTATGGGCTTTACCATGCACTTTTATATTATTTTTGGGACTAACCTATTGACCCAGAGCCCAGTGCCAGTTCTTGTTTTTCCCTTGTTTCAGTGTTTCGAAGAAAAGGAATATCAAACGGAGTCGAAACGGAATGAAACCTTCTGGAGAAGTTATTTTTGGAAGGAAAGCAACCCGAGAGACTTGGAGTTCACGTCAGGAAAGCAACAAGGGAGGCACGAGGCAGGGGGGGCGCCCACCCCCCTGGGCGCGCCCTCCACCCTCGTGGGCCCCTCGTGGCTCCCCTGACATACTTATTTCACCTATATATATCCATATACCCTAAAACGATCGGGGAACAGAATAGATCGGGATTTCCACCGCCGCAAGCCTCTGTAGCCACCAAAAACCAATCGGGGCCCTGTTCGGGCACCCTGCCGGAGGGGGGAACCCTCACCGGTGGCCATCTTCATCATCCCGGCGTTCTCCATGACGAGGAGGGAGTAGTTCACCCTCGGGGCTGAGGGTATGTATCAGTAGCTATGTGTTTGATCTCTCTCTCTCTCTCTCTCTCTCTCTCTCTCTCTCTCTCTCTCTCTCTTGTTCTTGATTTGGCACGATCTTGTTGTATCACGAGCTTTGCTATTATAGTTGGATCTTATGTTGCTTCTCCCCCTCTACTCTCTTGTAATGGATTGAGTTTTCCCTTTGAAGTAATCTTATCGGATTGAGTCTTTAATGATTTGAGAACACTTGATGTATGTCTTGCCGTATGCGTGTCTGTGGTGATAATGGGATATCACGTGATTCACTTGATGTATGTTTTGGTGATCAACTTATGGGTTCAGCCCATGAACCTATGCATAGGGGTTGGCACACGTTGCCTCTTGATTCTCTGGTAGAAACTTTGGGGCACTCTTTGAGGTTCTATGTGTTGGTTGAATAGATGAATCTGAGATTGTGTGATGCATATCGTATAATCATACCCACGGATACTTGAGGTGACATTGGAGTATCTAGGTGACATTAGGGTTTTGGTTGATTTCTGTCTTAAGGTGTTATTCTAGTACGAACTCTAGGGTTGTTTGTGACACTTATAGGAATAGCCCAACGGATTGATTGGAAAGAATAACTTTGAGGTGGTTTCGTACTCCTACCATAATCTCTTCGCTTGTTCTCCGCTATTAGTGACTTTGGAGTGACTCTTTGTTGCATGTTGAGGGATAGTTATATGATCCAATTATGTTATTATTGTTGAGAGAACTTGCACTAGTGAAAGTATGAACCCTAGGCCTTGTTTCAACGCATTGCAATACCGCTTTGTGCTCACTTTTATCATTAGTTACCTTGCTGTTTTTATATTTTCAGATTACAAAAACCTATATCTACCATCCATATTGCACTTGTATCACCATCTCTTCGCCGAACTAGTGCACCTATACATTTAACATTGTATTGGGTGTGTTGGGGACACAAGAGACTCTTTGTTATTTGGTTGCAGGGTTGTTGGAGAGAGACCATCCTCATCCTACGCCTCCCACGGATTGATAAACCTTAGGTCATCCACTTAGGGAAATTTGCTACTGTCCTACAAACCTCTCAAGATTTGAGGCCCAACAACGTCTACAAGAAGAAGGTTGCGTAGTAGACATCAAGCTCTTTTCTCGGCGCCGCTGCCGGGAGGTTAGGTAAGCTGCACTCACACCCTGGCCAACTAAGTTTTTTTTCGCCGCTGCCGGGAGGTGAGTGCTTGATGGTATATCTTTAGATCTTGCAATTGAATCTTTATGTTTCTTGTTTTATCGCTAGTTTATTTTATAAAAGAAAACTACAAAAAAATGGAATTGAGTTTGTCTCATATGCTCCGTCTTTGTAATATCTTTCGTGAGTATGATGGAAAGGAAAATTGTGCCAAAGTGTTAGAAGAAGAATGTATTAAAATGTTTGGCACTAAATCTTTGAATGATGACCATGATTGCAATGTTGTTAGTATGAACTCCTTGAATATCCATAGTACTAATGATGATTGCACTAGTTATGATGAAAATGTCTCCTATAAACATGTCAATTTTTGTGGAGTGCATTGGGTTTGCAAGTACACACCAAATAGGGAAGCTAGATATTGCAAGAGGCATAAGCATTTAGAAACTAAATTGTTGCAAGAAAGGTTAGCTATTTGTGCTAAAATATTCAATATTTATCGCCATCCTTGTGAACTTTGCAATGAACATGGTCATTTAAAGCTCCAATGCTATTTGTTTCATGATCAAGTCGTGTCCAAAAATTGTGATAACTTGATTACATTTGAGCATCATAAAGAGCTTAGTCTCTTTTTGGGTTATGAAGAAATGAAACGTATAACTGAGGGTATTCCAAAATTTAATCTCGATAAATTTCTTGATTTTGATCTAGAGGAAATTTATATGTATTGTGCGGTGAATTGCATTGAAAACCCTTATATTGCCAATCACATAAAGAAAATAAAACAAATAGAAGATGAAGAGAATACTAATGAAAGGGAAGAGACTTCCCAATATCCTCCTATTATTTCTTACGATGAATCAGGTAACGAGGAGGAGCCTTCTATTCAACCAATCTCATTAATAAGGAGATCCAAAAGGAGGATTGAACCCACACATGATGTGGTGAAGAAGAAGAAAAAAAAAAGGAAGAGAGGTAAAATATATCTCTCCCAAATAAAGTTGCTCCTATTATTGTTGTGCCTCATGAAATGAATCAAAAATAATTGTGGAAGATGATGCACTTGATGATGATCTCGTTATGCCTATTGCTTGTTGTGATGATTATGATTGGGAAGATAATGATACTTCTTAAGATCTTGAAAATCTTTTTGACACTTGCTTGGAAGAATATGATATTTGCTATACTATTGGTGCTATCCATATTGAGGGAGTCCTGGACTAGGGGGTGTCCGGATAGCCGAACTATCATCGCGGCCGGACTCCAAGACTATGAAGATACAAGATTGAAGACTTCGTCCCGTGTCCGGATGGGACTTTCCTTGGCGTGGAAGGCAAGCTTGGCGATACGGATATGTAGATCTCCTACCTTTGTAACCGACTGTGTAACCCTAACCCTATCCGGTGTCTATATAAACCGGAGGGTTTTAGTCCGTAGGGATCTAACAACAATCATACCATAGGCTAGCTTCTAGGGTTTAGCCTCTACGATCTCGTGGTAGATCTACTCTTGTACTACTCATAGCATCAATATTAATCAAGCAGTGAGTAGGGTATTACCTCCATCGAGAGGGCCCGAGTTCGGTAAAAACATCGCGTCCCTTGTCTCCTCGTTACCATCCGCCTAGACGCACAGTTCGGGACCCCCTACCCGAGATCCGCCGGTTTTGACACCGACATTGGTGCTTTCATTGAGAGTTCCTCTCAGAAGGCCACCTATAGGCCCGATGGCTCCTTCGATCGTCAACAACGACGCGGTCCAGGGTGAGACTTTTCTCCCCGGACAGATCTTTGTATTTGGCGGCTTTGCACTGCGGGCCAATTCACTTGGCCATCTGGAGCAGATCGAAAGCTACGCCCCTGGCCGTCAGGTCAGATTTGGAAGTTTAAACTACACGGCCGGCGTCCGTGGAGACTCGATCTTCGACGGATCTGAGCCGCAGCCAAGCGCGCCGCACTATCTCGATGGGCATGATCTAACTCTGCCGCCGAACAGTGTCCTGGAGGTCGCACTAGTGTCCGCTCCGACCCTTAGCTCGGAGCCGACTCCCCCGATCGAGGACGAGTGGTTGGACACCGCCTCGGGGGCTACGATCTCAACGGCGATTGAGCCGAACTCCATCCCTGTCCTTTGCGAAGACCGTGACTCCAAGGTGCCGGTCTCCCCTCCGGACTACGCGCCACTGCCGATCGAATCCGTTTGGGCGCTGGTCATGTAGTTCATCGCCATGGACATCTTTCAAAGACTCGCCTTTGGCGACATCCTCGAAATCACTAAAGTCTCTCTCTTTATCAGAGAGCCTGGCCGGACTACGGTCAGGAAGGTTGGGATGCGGACGACGAAGAAATTCAACGCCCACCCACCACCCACTTTGTAGCCATCGCCGAAAAGCTTACACGACGTGCTCGACTTCGACTCCGAAGACATCGATGGTATGGACGTCGATGTAGGAGACAACCATGAACCAGCACCTATAGGATGCTGGACAACCACCTCATCCTATGATGTATACATGGTGGATACACCTAAAGGAAGCGACGACGAGGAACAACGGGACGCTACGAAGGGTAAATCCCTCGAAAAGCAGTCAAAACGGCAACGTAAACGCCGCACGAAGTCCCGCCTCGACAAAGACCCAGCCATAGAGCAGGGCGAACCGGTGGACGCATTTAACATGCTATCGAGCAACCGTCCGAACAGGACAACTTGGATAAACAACCCGTCCCGGCGAAGATAACAGTCCGGACGATCTCACGCCGGACAAATTGTTGGAGCAGAAGAACCTCCACAAAAGGCTCGCCGCCATCGCACGACGTAGCCTAAAAAGTAAGCGGAAGCTCAAAACAGCGGAAGATGCACTCGTAATCAGATGGAGCAACGTATTCAACACCGCAGATAAATACGGCGACAGTCGCCGAACAAAGAGCTACCCAAAGAGAAAACTACTGCCCGAATTTGATGAGGATGCCGTAGAGCCCCCAAAGTCAAAAAGCAAGAAAGCCACCCGGTCGGATGGAAGACCCCATGGCAAACAGAGAGCGGCAAACGGCGCCGCACACAAGCCGGTACGCGATCCGCATAAGGATTCACATCAAAAGGATGGCCCAGTTAGGTCCATCTATGGGCTGAGAAACCAAGCTCCTCAAACCAACCCAACACGGCAAATATCCGAACATCACGGCACACCCAAATATAGGGGTGCCGCACACCCCCCGTGTTTCACCGATGAGGTGTTGGATCACGAATTCCCAGCGAGATTCAAACCCGTAAACATAGAGGCATACGACGGAACAACAGACTGAGTCTCGGATTGAGGATTACATCCTCCACATACACATGGCTAGAGGAGATGATCTCCACGCCATAAAATACTTACCCTCAAGCTCAAAGGGCCAGCCCGCATTGGCTCAAAGGCCTCCACGAAAATACCATTGGAAGTTGGGAAGAGCTCGAGGATGCTTTTCAGCAAATTTTCAAGGGACTTATGTCCGTCCTTCGGATGCGCATTTATTTAAGTCATATAACTCAACAACCCGGAGAGTCAGCCCGCAAATTCTGGAACAGGTTCCTCACCAAAAGAACCAAATAGTCGATCGTCTCGGACGCCAAGCCTTAGCAGCTTTCAAACACAACGTCCGAGACGAATGGCTCACTGGACACCTCGGCCAGGAGAAGCCGAGAACCATGGCTGCATTAACAAGCCTCGACCCGCTTTTGCTGGAGAGGATAGTTGGCTGGCAAGATGCAGTACCAGCGACCCAAGTACATCAAGTAAGGGATGGAAATGGAAAACCACGACGCAGCAAGGACCAGCGCGGATTAAGTGGAACAGTCCAAAGAGCGTGGCAGTCAACGCCGGTTTCAAAAGCTCACGGCAGAACAATAAAAAACTGCCCCTTAAGTACAATATCGATGATCTATCCAAATTAAACAAAAACTTCGACAAGATATGCCAAATCCATAGTACCCCAGTTAAGCCTGCAAACCATACCCACAGAGATTGTTGTGTCTTCTAGCAGTCCGGCAGACTCAACGCCGAACACAAGGGGCTCGACACACCAAGTGAAGATGATGACGAGCACCACAAGCGAGCCCCGAAAACAAAAGAATTTCCCACAATGGGTTAAAACAAGAAACTCACTTCACGTGATCAAAGGGAAAAAATAGAGCGCGCCACTAAAATGAGCGCCGCAAGACAAACTACTCCTAGCGGAGTGCCAACACCGGTTGTCAAAACCAATCACCTTCGACCATCGTGACTATTCCGAAAGTATCCTAACGCAGGATGGACTGCCTTGATATCGGATCCTATAATTGACGGATTCCAATTTACACAAGTCCTCATGGATGGCGGCAGTGACATAAACCTGATATATCAAGACACAATCCGCAGAATGGGGATAGACCCAACCAAACTTCGCCATACCAACACCTCCTTAAAAGGGATAATGTCAGGCATGTATGCCCATTGTACGGGCTCCCTACTGCTAGAAGTTGTGTTCGGCTCATCCGACAACTTCCGCCGCGAAAAGTTAACCTTCCACATCGGCCCATTCGAAAGTAGCTATCAAGCACTACTGGGGCGCGAAGCTTTCGCCCGCTTTAACGCAATACCGCATTATGCATCTATTACACTTAAAATGCCCGGTCCACGCGGCATCATTTCATTAAAAGGGATTATTAAGTGTTACTCGAGCACGGAAGAACATGAGACTGCCTTGACAGCCCCACACCTATCCGGCTCCGCTAATCAAAGCACCTGAATAGGTCATTCGAACCCCAGACACGGCTAGACGAGTCCGGCCTACTAGCGGCATACCCCCGTACAAGGGGCTGCACGCATGTACAACAAGAGACAATAAAGCTCAATTTTATTCACCTTCCAAACCGTACTCAATTTATTTAATATAAAGTACATCTTTTGCACGATCTTTTTTCTTTTCAACTAAGTTCCTCTCTTTTACAGATGAACAACGCGCTACACCCGTCCAGGATACGGCACAACGGAGACACAGGCGCAGACGCAAGAGGGACCCGTTGCAAGGATTCTTTTCAGATTAAGACCCTGCGTAAACCTTTTTTACTGTCTCTTGTTGCTTTACATCCCCCGGTTTCTTACTATAACCGAGGAGGAGGCTGGCGTTTTGGCATCGGCCGCACCAGAATTTTTGCGCGTACCTGGACACCAGGGGCTTAGGGCATTATTCTGCCCGTTTTTATAAAGACCGAATACCTTAGGGAGTGTTCGGCGTCTCGAGTTAGGCCTTATATGCATCAGCTCGAATCATGTCTTTGGTCAAATGTTGGGTTTGCCTGCTCCTGTGTTTTGCTGCCTTACGCTCCATTCTATCGGCTAACGCTGCACTGTGGAGAACTATCGCGATTGTGCCCCGATTCGCCGGGCGCAGCACCTCAAGAGAGAAAGCCAAAACTGACCGTCATGATATAGCGAGAGACTGGTCAACCACTCGATGACTCATCGGAATGTTTAGAATTCCTACGCATTAACGAAGGACTGCTTTTCGGTCAGCACATACGCACTCGAATTCGGGAGAGTGCGGTGCCCCTGTGGGCTATATAGTAGCCCCACCTCGAACTCCTATGGCTAAGTGAAAGTGATAAAGCATTATAGTCCGATTGCCTAGTTTGCTACGCTACCACCTCCTTAATAGGACCAAGACGTTGGATTAAGTGTGAAAAGCACCTTCTTTGAACACCCCGCACTATGTGCGTGGGGGCTGAAGCCAAGGACTGTCATCTTTCAGGTTATATATACATATACATCAACGGCCGCACAGGGAGTAGTTTACTACTTGAATGCAGAAGTATAAAAAGCCCTTATATGATATTGAAACATTGTTTTCACAAATCATACATGTCATTTAAACATAATATCCTTCGAGCACTGCGTCGCTATTAAACGAGCGCCCTGCAGGACTTCCTCAAAATAGTGCTCGGCAGGTACTCGACTTCTGTCCGAATCTTGGGACGCAACGTCGGTGGCCTTCATCTCCGCCCAGTATGTCTTGACACGGGCAAGAGCCATCCGCGCTCCCTCAATACACGCCGACCGCTTCATCGCGTCGACACGCTACCGCACCAAGGAACCGCTGCACTAAGCCAAAATAACTCTTGGTTGGGGTCCGCCTGGCCACAAATGAGTCATGACATGCTTCATGGCAAGTCCGGATAATCGATTCAGCTCGGCCCATTCGCCAACCGATCGGTCAATGTAAGAGGATGCTCCGGACTATGGAATTGCGACCAATATAGCTCTTCCTTACGTGCCCCTTCCGGCCTCGGAAGTGCTCAATCGCGTCCATGGCCTTCGCCGCTAAGTCCAGATAAGCATCCTAAGAACTCCACAACTTGTCCAATCGAGCATACTTTGGATCCGTATATTTCGTCCGCAGTAAACGGTTTTCCAGCCGCAATAGCCCGGCCCGACTCAGCTCCTCCTTGGCAGCTCTCAAAGAGGAACGGGCATCCTTGGATTCGGCGGTGGCCTTTTTCAGCCCTCTTGCTCCGCTTTGACGTTCTTTTTCAAGAACCTCGCAGCGGTCGGTAGTATTCTTCAACTTTCCGGCCATATCGGTCATTTCCTCTTTGCTTCGGCAAAGGAGCAGCCTGCTCGCTTTTAGCTCTTCTACCGCCCTTAAAGCGCCGCATTACTATTTTTGGCTTGCTCTTTTCGGCCGGGCGAGTTCCACCCGCAGCTCCTCCACAAGCGGCACCACCTGCATTAAGCATACAAGTAGTAAGGCATGGGCGTCAAGCTCCCTTACCAGGTGTCCGCCAGAGAAGTCGCATACCTTGTGAGACTCGTCAAACCGCTTATTGACCAGCGCGATGTCGCATCCACCTCGTCAAGTTGCCGCTTTAGTTCGGCATATTCATCGAGTCCGCTGGCCACGGACGCCCGCCACCTATTTAGGAGCGGCGATATGTTATAATCTGAGATTATGATCCTCGCACGCTGTCAAGTTTGACAACATACCGAGTCTCAGGGGCTACTATCTATACAGGGCGCATTCTATATGCATAACTGTCAGAAGGTACATCATTTTTGCGTACCTCGAACCCCGTCAGTAAGCTTCTGACGGCTTCATGCAATCCACTTTCCACGGATACAATTCTTTCAAACACCAGACCCATTAGTGCACGGTGATCCTCTGAGATAGCCGCTCGCCCGAGCAGATCCTTCAGCTCCTCCGACCGCACACCACTTGGCGCTGGACCTTCCGGCCCCGCCGGACTTGGGGAAACCCTCCGCGAAGACACCTCAGGGTCGTCCGCCTCGCATGAGGGTGCGACAGGTGGAGGCGTTTCGCTCTCCATCATGTCCGGAAGAATATCCCCCGAAGACGAGCTCTGCTGAGAAGGGCTGAGGTCCGAACTACAAGGTACAATTTCGGTTATCTTCAGAAATAAATACAGGGATGTTCCTTACTTACAAGACCCCTTCTTTTTACTTACGGCTCGCTGGAGGGCTGATCCCCTTGGGGAAATAGTGCGGCTGGGATACTTCCCAAATACCGGACTCTCTGACGAAGATTTCTTTCCCCTCTTTGAGGCCTTGACCTCCGGATCTTCCAAAGCGGTCCTCTTCTCTCCTTGGAGGGTGGGACTTTTGATCCCTCCTTCCTCAGAAGCCTCCTTCGTGGAGGCAGTTGCTTCCCTGCTCCCCCCTTCGCCTTCTTTCAAAGGCGTGGCCTTCAACATCTTGGTCAGCATGCGATCCGGCGTGGTCTCTGGGAGGGGAGCCGGACACCTTATCAACTTTTCCTTCGCTATCCACTCTTGTTCAAGAAACAGCTCCTTTAAGGGCAAGTTTACGATAAATGAACGGACAGCCTGTCCGGGTACAGGACTACTTACTTGAGTATCTGGGCGATTGCAGCTTAGTCCTGCGTCCATAGTCAGGTCCGGACACTTCTCTTGTGATCCGAAGAACAATTTATACATCTCCACGGGCATCATACCCATAAAATGTTGGAGAGCTCGTGGTCCCTCCGGATTAAATTCCCACAGATGAAGGGGGCGATGTTTGCAAGGCAGAAGGCGCCGAATCAACATAACCTGCGCCACTGCGACCAGATTGATCTCTCTTTCTTGGAGGTCTCGAATACGGCCCTGCAATAGAGGAACGTCCTTGGACGGCCCCCAGTCGAGCCCCTTGTTGACCCATGACGCCAGCCGCTGTGGTGGACCTGAGCGAAAGGCGGGTGGCGCCACCCATTTGGTGCCCCTAGGAGCGGTGATATAAAACCACTCCTGCTACACAAACCAAGCTCATCTTGAAAAGAGCCCTCGGGCCACGGAGCATCAGCACACTTGCTTATGACCGCCCCTCCGCACTCTTCTTGTTGCCCCTCGATCATCTTTGCCTCCACCTTGAAGGTCTTGAGCCACAATCCAAAGTGAGGGGTAATATGGAGGAAGGCCTCACATACGACAATGAATGACGAGATATGGAGGATGGACTCCGGATTCAAGTCATGGAAATCCAGCCCATAATAAAACATGAGCCCTCAAGA
Organism: Aegilops bicornis; assembly: GCA_021605145.1. Taxonomy (NCBI): domain Eukaryota; kingdom Viridiplantae; phylum Streptophyta; class Magnoliopsida; order Poales; family Poaceae; genus Aegilops; species Aegilops bicornis. Next base: position 523,039,810 of record CM038674.1, read on the forward strand.
CAAAGGGATCCGTCGGGAAGCCTAAACCCGAAGGAAGTGAGACACAAACACCACGCTCTCGCCGGGCTCGGAGTGGGAATGACCTGCCCCGAGCAGGCAGCCTATGCGAAATCTCGCTGGTTAGATACTGGCGCCGCAGCTTTAGCACATCTTCTTACGTGACGGAGGAAGACATCCATCGGCCGAAGCTGGTCGAAGCCGCACATCGTCGAAGGTCCGGCGCCTAAATCTGAAGCTTTGGGTGTTAGAACTCGAAGCGCAAGGCGAACTCGATGGAGGGTATAAAAAAGAAGAGGGCCTTGGTCTCATTATAAAGAGGTTGAATACCAATAGCCCTCCCCGTGGTCGATTAGGACTCACCTTCGATAGAGGAGGCGTGCCAACGGGCACGGTTGGGTTACCCACGTCCGTATTTGATGAGAATCCCGGAATAAGGGGGCATGATCTCCGCTTTGATAAGACATGCCAAGGAAACCGCCTCGCTAAATGCGCTAAGGTGGAACATTGAAAAACGATTCATATAAAGGCCTGGCCATGGTGTGATGTCACGCCGCGGAATACGTCAGCAGATCTGTGCAAAAGTTATTCTCTCTACGGTGGTATGTGTAACTTGTTTTGCAGAGCCGGACACTATCGTTGTGTTCAAAACCTTCTATGAAGTATTCGGAGGAGGAACCCACCTTGCAATGCCGAAGACAATATGCGCGCCGGACTCGTCGTCATTGAAGCCTGGTTCAGGGGCTACTGAGGGAGTCCTGGACTAGGGGGTGTCTGGATAGCCGAACTATCATCGCGTCCGGACTCCAAGACTATGAAGATACAAGATTGAAGACTTCGTCCCGTGTCCGGAAGGGACTTTCCTTGGCGTGGAAGGCAAGCTTGGCGATACGGATATGTAGATCTCCTACCATTGTAACCGACTCTGTGTAACCCTAACCCTATCCGGTGTCTATATGAACCGGAGGGTTTTAGTCCGTGGGGACGAACAACAATCATACCATAGGCTAGCTTCTAGGGTTTAGCCTCTACGATCTCGTGGTAGATCTACTCTTGTACTACCCATATCATCAATATTAATCAAGGTGAGTAGGGTATTACCTCCATCGAGAGGGCCCGAACCTGGGTAAAAACATCGTGTCCCTTGTCTCCTATTACCATCCGCCTAGACGCACTGTTCGGGACCCCCTACTCGAGATCCGCGGTTTTGACACCGACACATACTATTAATGATGAGAGTGATTATGCTTATGATATAAAAAATCCACAAGCTTGGGGAAGCTATGTTTGATGAAGATGATATTTTTTGTCCCCCAAGTTTTGATGAGCAAATTTATTATGATAAAAGCATGTCTCCTATTTATGATGATTATTGTGATGACACGTATGCTATAAAGAATAAACATAACCATGAAACTTGTCATCATGATTTTAATTTTCAACTGGTTTATGCTTCACATGATAGTTATTTTGTTGAGTTTGCTCCCACTACTATTGATGAGAAGAATTTTGCTTATGTGGAGAGTAGTAAAATTTCTATGCAAGTAGATCATGAGAAGAATGCTTTAGGTGCTAGTTATATTGTTGAATTCATTCATTATGCTACTGAAAATTATTATGAGGAAGGAACATATGCTTGTAGGAATTGCAATAATATCAAGTTTCCTCTCTATGTGCTTAAAGTTTTGAAGTTATGCTTGTTTTGCCTTCCTATGCAAGTTGATTCTTGTTCCCATAAGTTGTTTGCTCACAAAATCCCTATGCATAGGAAGTGAGTTAGACTTAAATGTGCTCGTCATATTCTTCATGATGCTCTCTTTATGTTTCAATTCTTATCTTTTATGTGAGCATCATTGAAATCATCATGCCTAGCTAGGGGATAGCGCTTGTTGGGAGGCAACCCAATTTTATTTTAGTTTCTCGCTTTTTGGTTCTGTTTAGGAATAAATAATCCATCTAGATTCTGTTTAGATGTGGTTTTGTGTTTTAATTAGTGTTAGTGCCAAGTAGAACCTTTGTGAATACTTGGGTGAAGTCTTTATGATCATGCTATAAAAAAACAGAAACTTTAGCGCTCACGAGATTAGCTAAAACTTTTTACTGAGTTATATTTAGTTGATTCTTTTTGCAGATGATTACTAGACAAATTCATCAGGTCCACCAATTTAGTTTAGAATTTTTGGAGTTCCAGAAGTTTGCGTTAGTCACAGATTACTACATACTGTTCTGTTTTTGACAGATTCTGTTTTTCGTGTGTTGTTTGCTTATTTTGATGACTCAATGGCTAGTAAAATAGTTTATAAACCATAGAGAAGTTGGAATACAGTAGGTTTAACACCAATATAAATAAAGAATGAGTTCATTACAGTACCTTGAAGTGGTGTTTTGTTTTATTTCGCTAACGGAGCTCACGAGATCTTACATTAAGTTTTGTGTTGTGAAGTTTTCAAGTTTTGGGTAAAGATTCGATGGACTATGGAATAAGGAGTGGAAAGAGCCTAAGCTTGGGGATTCCCAAGGCACCCCAAGGTAATATTCAAGGATAACCAAGAGCCTAAGCTTGGCGATGCCCCAGAAGGCATCCCCTCTTTCGTCTTCGTTCATCGATAACTCTACTTGGAGCTATATTTTTATTCACCACATGATATGTGTTTTGCTTGGAGCATCATTTTATTTTCTTTATATTTTCTTGTTGTTTGAATAAAATACCAAGATCTGAAATTCTTAAATGAGAGAGAGTCTTCACATAGCTACATAATTATTTAACTACTCATTAATCTTCACTTATATCTTTTTGGAGTAGTTTGTCATTTACTCATGTGCTTCATTTATATCCTATGAGTAAATGGTTGAATGATTTGAATGTCATAAATCTGAAATTATATATGTTTCATATTCTTATCCCATGGGGAGTAATACCTTCACATATAAGAAGTAGAGGTGGTAAATTTATTGAAGGTTAGCAAACATTGTATTGGTCACTTGAACAATTCATGAAAGAATATTGAAGGAAGAGAGATTTCACATATAATACTATCTTGGACATATTCTATGATTGTGATCCCCATTAATTATTTTCAAACCTGAGCAAATTAGTTGAAGTTGGACAAGGAAGACAACATAATGAGTTATTCTTGGGTATATTTGTATAAGTTATATTGTTTTGGATCCTCTAACATTTGGTGCTTGCTATTTAGAATCCTTTGCTAGCCAAAATATTTGTACCAAGCAGGAATACTGCTTGTGGATCCAAATTCCTTGAACCAAGTTTCTTCCATGAGTGTCCACCATATCTACCTATATGCGGTATTTACCGCTGCTCCAAGTAAATTTGCATGTGCCAAACTCTAAACCTTCAAATAATAATCTGTTTTGTATGCCCGAATCGCTCATCTAGCGACTAGGGGCTAGCAGTATCTTCCATGCTAGGTGGGTTATTCTCACGATGAGTGGACTCCGCTCATCATTCACGAGAAAATGGCTGGTAACTGGGATGCCTAGTCCCATGATCAAAAGATTGAAATCAAATCAAAAATAATTGCAAACAAAACTCCCCAGTGTTTGATGTTAGTTGGAGGCACCCGTTGTTTCGGGCAAGCCATGGATTGATGATTGTTGGTGGAGCGGGAGTAAAAATATTTACCTTTCTGTTTGGGAACCGCCTATAATGTATGTAGTATGGAAGATATTGGGAACTCATGGTCGTTATGTTGACAATGAAAGCATACCTCTCAAAATTACTTTCATCTCTGTTTTTTCTTCGAGCTCTGGCACCTCTGCAAATCCCTTCTTCCCTCTGCGAAGGGCCTATCGTTTACTTTTATGCAAGAGTCAGTAGTATTCCTTCTCATTCCAACCTACTCTTTAGTTGGCAAGCATCATGTGATGGAAAGATCTAGGCTATATGGCCATTCAAATACATTTGAGCATGAATTATTATTGTTGACATTACCCTTGAGGTAAAAGGTTGGGAGGTGAAACATTAAGCCCCTATCTTTCTTTGTGTTCGATGGATGCTATTTGTTCTAAAAATATGCTTTGAGTGGTAGCAATATTGGAAGACTAAATGATAGTTGAGTCTGTGAAGTTTGCTGAATCAAAGCTCTGACATAGACTCTTCCTGAAAATAAGATGAATTGCAAATGTTTGATGACTAAGAACATAGTTTGTTAGTTTTCAAGAAAATTTATGATCTATATTTTAACATGTGAATAGTTTGTTACTTGATCATGAAAAGTTCTATGAGTTGAGCTACTGTTATGACATATAATGATGCTAGAAAAGGTGATTGAAATTATCATTGATCAAACTTATGCACCTGCTAGCATTCACACTTCATAAATTATTTCTTTTATCATTTACCAACTCGAGGACGAGCAGGAATTAAGCTTGGGGATGTTGATACGTCTCCAACGTATCTATAATTTATGAAGTATTCATGCTATTATATTATCCATCTTGGATGTTTTATGAGCTTTACTATGAACTTTTATATTACTTTTGGGAGTAACCTATTGACCCAGAGCCCAGTGCCAGTTCTTGTTTTTTCCCTTGTTTCAGTGTTTCGAAGAAAAGGAATATCAAACGGAGTCGAAACGGAATGAAACCTTCTTGAGAAGTTATTTTTGGAAAAAAAGCAACCCGGGAGACTTGGAGTTCATGTCAGGAAAGCAACGAGGGAGGCAAGAGGCAGGGGGCGCGCCCACCCCCCTGGGCACGCCCTCCACCCTCGTGGGCCCCTCGTGGCTCCCCTGACGTACTTCTTTCACCTATATATATCCATATACCCTAAACCGGTCGGGGAACAGAATAGATCGGGAGTTCCGCGCCACAAGCCTCTGTAGCCACCAAAACCAATCGGGCCTGTTAAGCACCTCACGGAGGGGGGAACCTCACCGGTGGCCATCTTCATCATCTTGGCGCTCTCCATGACGAGGAGGGAGTAGTTCACCCTCGGGGCTGAGAGTATGTACCTGTAGCTATGTGTTTGATCTCTCTCTCTCTCTCTCTCTCTCACTCTCTCTCTCTCTCTCGTGTTCTTGATTTGGCACGATCTTGATGTATCGCGAGCTTTGCTATTATAGTTGGATCTTATGTTGCTTCTCCCCTCTACTCTCTTGTAATGGATTGAGTTTTCCTTTGAAGTAATCTTATCGGATTGAGTCTTTAATGATTTGAGAACACTTGATGTATGTCTTGCCGTATGATCTGTGGTGACAATGGGATATCACGTGATTCACTTGATGTATGTTTTGGTGATCAACTCATGGGTTCCGCCTGAACCCACGCATAGGGGTTGGCACACGTTGCCTTGATTCTTGGTAGAAACTTTGGGGCACTCTTTGAGGTTCTATGTGTTGGTTGAATAGATGAATCTGAGATTGTGTGATGCATATCGTATAATCATACCCACGGATACTTGAGGTGACATTGGAGTATCTAGGTGACATTAGGGTTTTGGTTGATTTGTGTCTTAAGGTGTTATTCTAGTACGAACTCTAGGGTTGTTTGTGACACTTATAGGAATAGCCCAACGGATTGATTGGAAAGAATAACTTTGAGGTGGTTTCGTACACTACCATAATCTCTTCGTTTGTTCTCCGCTATTAGTGACTTTGGAGTGACTCTTTGTTGCATGTTGAGGGATAGTTATATGATCCAATTATGTTATTATTGTTGAGAGAACTTGCACTAGTGGAAGTATGAACCCTAGGCCTTGTTTCAACGCATTGCAATACCGTTTGTGCTCACTTTTATCATTAGTTACCTTGCTGTTTTTATATTTTCAGATTACAAAAACCTATATTTACCATCCATATTGCACTTGTATCACCATCTCTTCACCGAACTAGTGCACCTATACAATTTACCATTGTATTGGGTGTGTTGGGGACATAAGAGACTCTTTGTTATTTGGTTGCAGGGTTGTTGGAGTGAGACCATCTTCATCCTACGCCTCCCACGGATTGATAAACCTTAGGTCATCCACTTGAGGGAAATTTGCTACTGTCCTACAAACCTCTGCACTTGGAGGCCCAACAACGTCTACAAGAAGAAGGTTGCGTAGTAGACATCGGCTCTCCTGCACCGTCCCTCTCGCTACCTCGCCCACCTCCAGCTGCGGGCGACATAGCTCATGGAGCGCCTACACCACCTCCGCATCAGAACGGCGCCCTCGCACCAAGACACACGGCCCTGCGGCGCGACCCACCGCGCAGGGCGCCCGTGCGCGAAGAAGGAAGCTGCCAAGAAGTCCCTCGGCCGCAAGAAAATGCTCCAGCACTCCCAGCACCACCACGCCAAGACCGCGTGCCGCCCGTTGCGGCAGCACGTCCATACCAGGACTAGGCTCCGCCTCCGTGATGGGCTCCGGTGACCACCACAGGCTGTCGTGCCTTCACTCCCGAGCTGGGCAGCATCATCTGGCCCGGCAAGTTCAAGCCCGACCTGCCGCCGCGCTACGACGGCACCCCCGACCCTCCTGAGTTCCTACAGCTCTATGAGTTGAGCATCAAGGCAGCCAACGGCGACGAGAAGGTCATGGCGAACTGGTTCCCCATGGCCCTCAAGGGTGGCGTGCGCTCGTGGCTCCTGAACCTGCCCGCAGGGTCGATCTCCTCCTAGGGCGAGATGCACGAGCATTTCGTTGCCAACTTCCAGGGCACTCGCGACCGCCTGCCGGCCGCAGGAGATCTACGGCGCATCAAGCAGCAGCCAGGGAAAACTCTACAAAAGTACATCCAGCGCTTCAACAACATCCGCCTCAAGATCCCCAGGGTGACGGACGAGGCCATCATCTCCGTGTTCCCCGATGGCGTCCGTGACGTCAAGATGAAGGAGGAGCTCGCCATCCACGAAGAACTATGCACATCCCTGGAGATGTTCAACATTGCAACCAAGTGCGCAAAGGCTGAGGAAGGGCGCCTTTCCCTCCTCGAGCTCCCAGCTGCCGACCAGGAGGACAAGAAGGCCAAAGATCAAGGACGTGAAGCGCAAGGGGGCTGCCGTGCTCACGGCAAAGCTGGAGATGAAGCGCGGTCGCGAACACCCCGAGTCATCCAAGGCCAACCGCCCGTTTTGCGCCTTCCACAATGTTCACAGCCACAACACTAGCGACTGCCAGGAGCTCAGCGCCATCTGTGACGGGCGCTTTGGTCGACGCCCCGAGCGCAACGACCGGGGCTATGGCCGAGGAGGAGGACGAAGTGGAGGACACTGGGACGGCCGTGGCACCCTCGTGAGGACCATCCTCAGGGCAACGCAAGCCTCCCTCCACTGCCACCACCACCAAGGAGGAACGACGACCATCATCAGGACAAGGAGGCTGGGGGCTTCCAAGAGCCGCGTGCCATCGCCTGCATCTTGGGTGGCGCTCAAGCCCCAGCCTCTCAGCGTATCTTCGAGCGGTTTCCCCGTGAGGTGAACGCGGCCCTTCCCAGGCTCGAGGCCACGCGCCCGCTCAGGTGGTCCAAGTGCGCCATCACCTTCAGCTCGTCAGACCAACTCAAGTGCGTGGCAACTGTCGGCGCCCTCCCGATTCTCTGCTCACCCGTCATCAGCAACGTTCAAGTCACCAAGACCCTCATCAATGACAGCGCAGGGCTCAATGTCCTGTCCGTAGAGATATTCGATAGCCTCCAAGTTGTTGGGGATCATTGCAGAAATTAAAAAAATTCTACCCATCACCAAGATCAATCTATGGAGTTTACTAGCAACGAGAGGGGAGTGCATCTTCATACCTTTGAAGATCGCGATGCGGAAGCGTTGCAAGAACGCTGATTGTTGAGTCATACACGGCGATTCAGATCACGGCGAATCCGATCTAAGCACCGAACAACGGTGCCTCCGCGCTCAACACACGTGCAGCCCGGTGGCGTCTCCCGCGCCTTGATCCAGCAAGGAGAGGGAGAGCTTAGGGGAAGACTCCGTCCAGCAGCAAGACGACGGCGTGGTGGTGGTGGAGGAGCGTGGCACTCGGCAGGCTTTGCCAAGCAATCGCGAGAGACGAGGCGGGAGACGGGTAGGGCTGCGCCAAGAGAGAGGGAGACTCGTGTCTCTGGCAGCCCCAAAACTCCCACTATATATAGGCGAAGGGGAGGGGGCCGGCCCCCTAGATCCATCTAGAGGGGGCGGCGGACCCCGGGGCGGCGGCCCCTCGGGGGGCAGCGGCTCCCTCAGGGTTTCCAACTAGGGGGGCGCCCCCCCCCCCCCGGGAGGGGGGGCAGCGGCCCCTAGGGTTTCCAACCCTAGGCGCCTTGGGCCCTTGGGGAGCACACCAGCCCACTAAGGGGCTGGTTCCCACCCAACTACAGCCTAGGTCCTTCGGGGCAGGTGGACCCTCCCGGTGGACCCCCGGAACCCCTTCGATGGTCCCAGTACAATACCGATAAACCCCGAAACCTTTCCGGTGACTGAAACTGGACTTCCCATATATAAATCTTCACCTACGGACCATTCCGGAACTCCTCGTGACGTCCGGGATCTCATCCGGGACTCCGAACAACATTCTGTAACCACGCACATCTATTCCCTATAACCCTAGCATCATCGAACCTTAAGTGTGTAGACCCTACGGGTTCGGGAGTCATGTAGACATGACCGAGACATCTCTCCGGCCAATAACCAACAACGGGATCTGGATACCCATGTTGGCTCCCAAATGTTCCACGATGATCTCATCGGATGAACCAGGATGTCGAGGATTCAATTAATCCCATATAAAATTCCCTTTGTCAATCAGTACGTTACTTGCCCGAGATTCGGTCGCCGGTATCCCGATACCTCGTTCAATCTCGTTACCGGCAAGTCACTTTACTCGTTCCGTAACACATCATCGTGTGACCAATCCCTTAGTCACATTGAGCTCATTACGATGATGTCTTACCGAGTGGGCCCAGAGATACCTCTCCGTCATACGGAGTGACAAATCCCAGTCTCAATTCGTGCCAACCCAACAGATACTTTCGGGGTTACCTGTAGTGCACCTTTATAGCCACCCACTTACGTTGTGACATTTGGCACACCCAAAGTACTCCTACGGTATCCGGGAGTTGCACAATCTCATGGTCTAAGGAAAGGATACTTGACATTAGAAAAGCTCTAGCAGACGAACTATATGATCTTTGTGCTATGCTTAGGATTGGGTCTTGTCCATCACATCATTATCCTAATGATGTGATCCCGTTATCAATGACATCCTATGTCCATGGTTAGGAAACCGTAACCATCTGTTGATCAATGAGCTAGTCAACTAGAGGCTCACTAGGGACATGTTGTGGTCTATGTATTCACACATGTATTACGATTTCCGATAACACAATTATAGCATGAACAATAGACAATTATCATGAACAAGGAAATATAATAATAACCATTTTATTATTGCCTCTAGGGCATATTTCCAACACAAGTGCCATACGATCAGCTACAGCCTACCAAGCCCTTCTCAGGAGTGATCGATGGCTCCACCGCCCCGATAGGGCAGGTCCGCCTCCCTGTCACATTCGGTCGGTGTGACAACTACCGCACCGAGCTCATCGACTTTGACGTCACCCACATCCGCCTGTCGTACAACGCCATCCTTGGGTATCCAGCCTTGGCCAAGTTTATGGCAGTGACCCATCACGGATACAACGTCCTCAAGATGCCCGGGAGCGGCGGCATCATCACGATCCCTTGTGAAGAAAGGGATGCAGTGTGCTCCCTCGAGCGCGCTTACCAAGCTGCAGCGGCCGAAGACCCCGACAACGAAGGCACCCTGTACCCTCCTGAGGCCATCCCCAAGAAGAAGAAGAAGCTAATCCGCCAAGGGCCTCAGGAGAGCGGCGTTTCTAGCGGCACCACTTCAGGACCTGCGCCCATAGATGGGGTGCCTCCCTCCCTCGCATAGGAAGGCGCGCCCGGTGCCCTCCTCGGGCTGGGCTCGGGGGCTCTCTTCTAGAGGGCCTCAGACTTAGCCAACGTCACGAGGGAGGCGCTCGGGCACCATGTGGAGGCGTGCTTCGCTGCACGTTTCCCTCAAGAGGGCATAAGTCGTGGAGCGCCTAGTTCTCAGCAGTTCATCACCAAGGTGACCCAGGAGCTTCAAGAGGCGAGGACCATACGCCGCGACCGCCGCCCACCACCCGGCGCAGCCCCCCATCCTGGCGAGGACGGCGGGCTGCGCGTCTGCGTCGACATTCCAGGGCTCAACAGGGCCACATCTCATGCGTGTTTCTGGCCTTCGCACGTTGGACGGTGCGAGGGTCCACCTCACAGCTACGTTCGCATGCCATTCGGCTTGCCGAACGCGGCTGTCACCTTCCAGCGCCGCTTGTGGAGCATCCTGGCAGCTCAGGAGACTAGGCATCACGCTGTCCTGGCGAAGATGGCGACAGTTCTTCAGGAGCCACCTGGGCCTACGGAGCCTCCCGAGGCTCAGGACCCCGATGGCTAATGAGGAGCAACTTCCCCAGCACGCATCTTCAGCTACTCCAACACCACTCCAGCTATGGTATGAGGTGACTATTTCCAGTTCATTCAGTTGGGGGCGCCCCTCGGGCATCATTATCCCCAAGTCGCACGGGCATGTCCTTGCGACGTGTATCCTTTTGCATCTTTAGCTTACTCTATTGGGGGTGCCCCTCAGGCTGCATCATCCCCAGGCCGCTCAGGTCCGTCCAAGTGGTATATATCGTTCTTGCATCTATCTGAACTAGCTTGCCTCTTTGCATGATTTACCTCATGATTGTCACCTACCTGTCTGATACGTCGATACCATGAATGTCATGCGCCCTTGCAAGCCCATCCACGACCGCCCTCGCCACCACGGGAGCCGCACCGGTTGTCTTTCTTTAGGATTCTTTGCATGAGAAGGCTAGGCACGGTGTCTGTGCTTGGGTCCGTCCCTGTAGCGTCTATAAATCCAACGACTGAGCTCTGTCTGGCGAGCCGGCCCCATTCACGTCACCACCTGGGGTCGTTGGTGTTTGGCCTCCTCATGTAATCACCTCAGAAGATTCATCCGACGCAGGTTGTCTAACCATCTCGCAGGACCGCCACAACTATCAAGAGTCAAGACCAGGCGCAACCCGCCTTGAGGTAGGGCCTCGTGAGTCCTGCGCTGGCTCACGAGTGCCCAGACACACCTCGTCTAGCCCTGCCGTGCAAGCCACGTGTCAGGGCAGGGCTGTACACACCCCGGGGGCTCCACTCAGAGGGAGCCCTCACCCACGCACCAGTGGAAGCACCATGCTCCGCGCTGGCAGTTGACACGGTCGAGGAGCGGCTATGCCCGTGCAAGTGTGGAAGCGCTATGCTTCGCGCTGGTGATAAACAACTGAGGGTGGCCCCATGGCCGCATCAACTTCAGGGAGCCACCCGGCTCAGTGTCCAGCCTCGCCGCAACGCTTTCCCCTCAGGAGAGTCGCGTGAGGGGGCTGGGCACGGGGGCTACGCTCAGGTCACGCCTAGCGTACGCCGCCCTGCCAGGTTCATGGGACCTGGTCGCCGCGCGCCCCTGCCGAGCGGGACCTCGGCAAGGACAGGTATGCAGGCCGTTTGCGCGTCAAGGGGGACTCCTGAGCATCGCAACTCAGGAGCCTAACTGGCCACGTAGCCCCTCACCCCTTGGTCCCGTCCTGGCGATCCGAACGGCCCAACGGCGGCTGAGGTACACGCGGGGTCGAGCCCTGCCGACGTAGTACAGTAAGGCCTACTCTCGCATCTCCTTCCCGCAGGCCGTTTGCGCGTCAAGGGGGACTCCTGAGCATCGCGACTCAGGAGCCTAACTGGCCACGTAGCCCCCCACCCCTTGGTCCCGACCTTGTGATCCGTACGGCCCAACGATAGCTAAGGCATGGGCGGGATCGGGCCCTGCCGAAGTAGAACATCAAGCAAACGGGAAGGAAATCGCAGAATCCTAGTTATTACAAAATATATTGTTCCTTAAACATCAAACAGAAGTTTTGACGCCTCCACGAGGCACGTTGCATGTCGCAGGGAGTTCACAGGAAGGAAACAACGGGAAGGAGCACCATCGTCCGCCGGCAAGCCTCCTCTTCAGCCTTGGGCGCTGTCGTCAGGGAGCACCCTCCCGTCGGTAGCGTCACCGTCGCCCGCACCGTCGGCCTTGGTCTTGGGATCGGCGGCACCTTCGGCTGGAGGCGCATGGTTGACGGCAAGGAACTTCTTCAACAGGGCTTCCACCTGGCCCTTCACGGCTTTGGCAGCAGCTTCGTAGCGCTCTTCATCCACCGGCTCGAGCAGGACACCAAGGTCGGTGTTGGGATCGCAAAGATGGAGGTGGCTAGGGACGCGCGTCAAGGCCGACGAGGAGAGCGCGCGTGCTTCCCCCTCCACCATGGAGCCGATCCCGTTGACGACACCCTCGAGCGCCATGACAAGCTGAGGGAATAGCTGGGCAGGGCCCTCATCATCAGTCACCAGCGGCTCCTCCAAGCCCCTCTCATAAAGCTCACGCAGCGCCCCGTGGGACCTCTCCTCAAGAGATTTGAAGGCCACACGATCCTCGGCAAGAACCTTCGCTTTGATTTCCATGTGGGCCCTCTCCGCTTCCACCTCCTTCCCCGGTTTCTCCAGGCGGCCGCATTCCGTGGCCTGCTCCTGCGCCAGCTGTTCCAACTCATCATCGCGACCGGTCACCGCTTCTACTTGAGCCTTCAGCTTCTCCTCTCGCGCCTCGAGCTGGCGAGCCGCGGCAGCGCATTCCTTGCGTAGGTTCTCCAGCTCGACCTCCGCTACCCGGCAGCACTCCTCGGTGGCATCGGCATCCTTCAGCGCCACCTCCCGGGCGGCCACGGTCTGGTCGACGGCCCCCTTGTCCTCCTCGGAAGCTGCCACGGCCTGGCCCAGCGCCGCCCTGACAGACGTGTCGGAGCGCAGCCACCCTGAGATCAGCTCCAAGCACCCCGCCACCAGGCGACGGTCGGCGCCTTGAAGGTCACTGCGAACCTGGCTCAGCGCGAGAAGGGCGTCCTCCAGGGTGTCAGGGGAAGCATAGGAATCGCGGCCCGACGGTGCGACAGAAGTAGGGAGAGACGACATCGACACTGGATTCTACAGATCCACGGCAGCAAGGAGAGCCAGGGGCTCCTGGACTTTCATGACCTCAGCAGGAGAGCTGGGGGCGAAGCCTCAGGAGCCAGCTTGGCTACGGAGGTCACCCTCTCCTGGGGTCGGTCCTCTGGGCCTCGCCAGGATGACCGGGCCGGAGAGGCGTGGGGGCTGTTGCCGCCCTTCCGCGTCAGAGGAGGTGCGGCCGTGACAGGCTGCGGGGTCCCCAAGAATGCGGCCGCCCCCTCCCTCTTCTTCTTTGCTGCTAGCGTCGGCCTGGCGGTGCAAGAGAAGAACGTCAAGAAGTAGCGACAGAAGCAGGAGGAGGAGCAAAATCAGGACAAGATGCTTACTGGTCCATGGCGGCATAGTCCCTGGGCCTCTTCAGAAGCACGGAGCCAGGAGGCTTCATAGCCTGGGGCGCTGGCATGCGAGCCCCAGGAGCGGACGAGGTCGCGGCAGCCGGCCCAGAGGCAGCACCGGTCGACGTCAGTGCGGGGGCGCCACCTCGGGAGACCAGCGCAAACCTGCCCTTCGTCGGGGCCCCAGCCGGCGGCTTCTTCGGGGGAGTGCCCCTGGACCTCGTGGTAACCCCAACGGAGGGCAGGAGCTCCCTCACCGGATGGCCACCGGTCTCGTTGTCGTCAGTGAGGGTGCGGAGGAGATCCGCCATGAGAGGGGAAGTCTCCCCCTCCCTCTCCAAGGTCGCCTCCGAGTCAAGCTTCTCCTCCTCGCCGGACTCGCCAGAGGACACCACCACCGGGGCCGTCACCGCTGGGGCCTCAGAAGGCGCTGGTGGCACGAGCCCGCGCCCATCGAAGACGGGTGTAGCGGTGGCCACCTTCGCCCCATATGGGCGGTGGTACAAGGGAAGATGGGAGTCCGGCGGATACCCTTGATCGTCACTGACCAGAAGACAGAGAGCCGCGCCCAGCTCCTTGTCAGACAAGGCATCCGGGCGTAGACAAAGGTCGTCCCCCTTGTCCCCGAGCTTCCACAAGGGGCCCAAGCGTGCCTGGAGCAGGGCTACGCGCTGCGCCAGGAACTCCTTCACGAGCATGGCCCCCATCAGCTTCTCCGCCCTCTGGTCGTCATGCTTCAGGTCGGCGATCATCTTCTCTAGCACCTGCTCCGCCCGGGGGTCGGTGAGCTTCGTGCGGAGCCACCTTTCGTGAGCCGAGGGCCTCTCCATTGGCAGAACCAACCGAGGGTGGGCACACTTGGCGTCCATAAGGACCCACTTGCTCCTGAAGCCCTCAGCCTTCTTCCCGGCCTTCAAGATCGCATTGGTCCTGTTAGCCGCGACGAAGTTGCCGCACCCCGAGCAATGGCCCTCCTTGAGCCGGAGGTAGAAGAAGTGACGAAGCAGCGCCACAGACGGCATCACCCCCACAAATGCCTCACAATAAAAGGCGAAAATCGACAGGAGGAGGATGGAGTTGGGATGGAGATGAAGGGCATGCAGCTTGTAGTGGCTGAGGACGGCGTGGAAGAAGTCGGAGAAAGGGGGGACCAACCCTGCGACGACGCTGTTCATGAAGAAGGGATAGAAGGTACTTCCTGAGGCCTCCGCCTCGGCAGAGCCAGCCTGGAGCGAGGTCTTTCCCCCCTCGTTGTTGTCGTCCGCCGTCATCAGGAGCGTGGCGGCGAGATTCTTCTCCGAGACGCTAGGCGCGCTCAAGGCCGGCTCATACCAGGCAGGCGAGGGAGTGGCCTTCCCCTTGTCGGACGCCATTGGCCGCAGGCTCGGAGAGGGGTTCGTGTGGATCTAGAGTCTCTCGGGGCGAGAAGGAGAAAGGGGATCTGGAGCAAGGCGAAGGAAGGCAATGAAGGCTCTGCAATGCGCACCAGCCTTTTGTCAGGTGAGGACGGTTGCCGAGGCAGCATGGGGAAGCAGAGGTGACCACGTCCCGTCAATCGTCACGCGTCAATCGAGGCCGCAGGATGTTAGGGACCGCACGCTACGCACTTGCTCTTTGGCTTCGCCTTGAAGCCTAGTCCGAGCGCGCCTTGGGCCCTGGGGCTACTGTCGGCATCTTGGGAACGGGGGTACCCAGACTTGCCTACCTACGGCCCATGGCGTGGCTCTACCAACGGCTTGGTACGGCCCACCTTCAGCAGCAACCACTCAAGACCCTCACGAGGGGCCAAGCCTCGCGGGGCGGACGACGCAAGACCTCCTCAGGGGCAGCCTCACTAGGCTGGCTCCCGAGGAGCGGAGATATCAAGGCAGGGGGCACCTCGCGAGGTTCACGTGCGTGAGTAATGACGAGCGGAGCTAGGCGGGCGCCAGCGGGTGCAATGTACCAGTTTCCCCTTTGGTGCTAAAGAGGCAAGCGCAGGCGATGAGTCCCGAGGCATCAGGCAAAGGTTTCCATATTGGTGCAACGAGACCAAGACCAGCAGGACGGCAGGTCGGAGATCACCGCGGAGCACACGGCGGCGTCACCACCAGAGCCTTTGGCAGGCGAAGACCACCTGTGGCGGGATAACTTGTACTAGTTGTCTCCCTTCAAATTGGCCGTTGTGGGATCCCTTCCCGCCTAACATTTGGGAAGAGGACCAGGCCTATATAAATAGAACTAGCCACCACCATTGGAGGCAACTGATTTTGGATCGGATCCATTCCACCAAGGCTGCCTCATCATCTCACCAAGCTCAAGAACACCTCTCCTCGGGAGGCAGTTCGTCCCTTGTACTTGTTCATCCTCAGCCTACAAGGCAATCCACCACACCACACTGGAGTACGGTATCACACCACAACGGTGGCCCGAACCAGTATAAACCCTCGTGTCTCTTGTTCTTTGAGTTTGTCGAGCTAGGCCTTGAGATCGTCGTGCGATCGAGCTAGAGAGAGAGATCTTCGTGCGCACCCCTGTGTTCGAACCTCAAGGGTTTGCCGGAATCCAGAATCCGACAAAGGTGGAGTCACATACCAAGCAACAATCCCCAGAAACAGTTTAAAAAACGGAGCTTCGAGCAAAGAGATCAAAATCCGCAGGTTTGAGCTCAAGAACACGGGAGAAAGAGCGATGGAGATTTTTTTCTGGAGGTAAGTGATGATGTGGGCTAAAGAGATAGGTGAGGGGGCCCACGTGGGACCACAACCCACCAGGGCGCGCCTAGGGGTCCTGGCGCGCCCAGGCGGGTTGTGCCCACTTGGTGCACCTCCCTCTGGTATTATTTGCACCAAGAATTCTAAAATATTCAGAAAAAAATCGTGTAAAATTTTCAGAGCATTCTGAGAACTTTTATTTTTGGGTCATTTTTTATTGCATGGGAAATTCAGAAAACAGACAAAGCATGGCATTTTATTTTATTTAACTAATAAAAACAGAAAACAAAAAGTAGGGACAGAAGACAGTGCTTACTAAATTCATTAGTTTCATACCGTTCAAAAATGATCCATTAATAAGGTTGACCAAGTCTTATTAACAACCACTTTCGATTAGCATGAAACTGAAGAACTTTCATAAATCACTAAGTTACCTCAATGGGGATATGCATTTCCCGAACAATAAGTTTTTCATATTTCTTTTTGACAGTAGGTAGAGGTATTTGGAAACTTCCAATAGTGATTGTCGGAGATTTTTCAATAACAGTAATACCATTCACTTGGAATTGTTTCTTCGGAAAGTGCACCGTATGCTCATTACCATTGATATGAAAAGTGATCTTGCTTTTATTGCAATCAATAACAGCCCCTGCAGTATTCAAGAAGGATCTACCAAGGATAATCGACATGTTGTCGTCCTCGGGCATCTCAAATATAACAAAGTCAGTCAAAATAGTAACATTAGCAACAACAACGGGCACATCCTCACAAATACCGATAGGTATGGCAGTTGGTTTATCAGCCATTTGCAAAGATATTTCAGTAGGTGTCAGTTTATTCAAGTCAAGTCTTTTATATAAAGAGAAAGGCATAACACTAACACCAGCTCCTAAATCACACAAAGCAGTTTTCACATAATTCTTTTTGATAGAGCAAGGTATAATTGGTATTCCTGGATCTCCAAGTTTTTTAGGTACTCCATCTTCAAAAGTATAGTTAGCAAGTGATACGTCTCCAACGTATCTATAATTTTGATTGCTCCTCGCTATATTATCTCTTGTTTTGGACCATACTGGGCTTTATTTTCCACTTTTATATTACTTTTGGGACTAACCTATTAACCGGAGGCCCAGCCCAGATTTGCTGTTTTTTGCCTATTTCAGTGTTTCGAAGAAATGGAATATCAAACGGAGCCAAAAACCTAATTCCACCGCCGCAACTTTCCGTATCCACGAGATCCCATCTTGGGGCCTGTTCCGGAGCTCCGCCGGAAGGGGAATCCACCACGGAGGGCTTCTACATCATCATAGCCTCTCCGATGAAGTGTGAGTAGTTTACCTCAGACCTTCGGGTCCATAGTTAGTAGCTAGATGGCTTCTTCTCTATTTTTGGATCTCAATACAATGTTCTCCCCCTCTCTTGTGGAGATCTATTCGATGTAATCTTCTTTTTGCGGTGTGTTTGTTGAGATCGATGAAATGTGGGTTTATGATCAAGATTATCTATGAGCAATATTTGAATCTTCTCTGAATTCTTTTATGTATGATTGATTATCTTTGCAAGTCTCTTTGAATTATCCGTTTGGTTTGGCCAACTAGATTGGTAGTTCTTGCAATGGGAGAAGTGCTTAGCTTTGGGTTCAATCTTGCGGTGTCCTTTCCCAGTGACACAAGGGGCACCAAGGCACGTATTGTATTGTTGACATCGACGATAACAAGATGGGGTTTTTATCATATTGCATGAATTTATCCCTCTACATCATGTCATCTTGCTTAAAGCGTTACTCTGTTTTCATTAACTTAATACTCTAGATGCATGCTGGATAGCGGTTGATGAGTGGAGTAATAGTAGAAGATGCATGCAGTAGTCGGTCTACTTGTCTCAGACGTGATGCCTATATACATGATCATACCTAGATACTCTCATAACTATGCTCAATTCTGTCAACTGCTCAACAGTAATTCGTTCACCCACCGTAAAATACTTATGCTCTTGAGAGAAGTCACTAGTGAAATCTATGGCCCCCGGGTCTATTCTCTATCATATCAATCTTCCATCACTTTATTATTGCTTTGCTTTTTTACTTTGCTTTTTATTTTACTTTGCATATTTATACCAAAAATATTATCTATCATCTCTATCAGATCTCACTCTCGTAAGTGACCGTGAAGGGATTGACAACCCCTAATCGCGTTGGTTGCGTTGAGCTATTTGTTTTGTGTAGGTACGAGGGACTTGCGCGTGGCCTCCTACTGGATTGATACCTTGGTTCTCAAAAACTGAGG
The DNA here is from genome assembly GCA_021605145.1 of Aegilops bicornis. Lineage (NCBI taxonomy): Eukaryota > Viridiplantae > Streptophyta > Magnoliopsida > Poales > Poaceae > Aegilops > Aegilops bicornis. Next base: position 523,058,200 of record CM038674.1, read on the forward strand.
GAAATACTTATGCTACTTTGCTGCATTATCCTCTCCTCTTCGGGGAAATCCAACGCAAGCTCAAGAGGTAGCAGCAAGCATAGTGGAGATTTCATATACTTTGTATAAGGAGGCATTTTAAGGATATCACCAAGTTTAGTACGAAAAATACCGGCCTCGACATCTCAAAGAAAGTGTTCAAATTCTTCATCATCTTTCTTTTTAGTTAACTTGGGTGGAAAAGGCATAGGTTTTTGAACTCGTGGTTCTCTTTCTTTACCGTGTTTTCTTGCAATGAAGTCTCTTTTATCATATCTCTTATTCTTATGTTGTGGGTTATCAAGATCAACAGGTGGTTCTATCACAGCATCATTATCTGGTTCTTTTTCATTTGGGTTAGAGTCTTCATGAACCTCATCATTATCTTTTTCATTATCACTAGGTGGATGTTCATTACCAGACTGAGTTTCAGCATCAGAGATAGAAGTTTAATTATCATTATTAGGAGGTTTCTCTATTTCGGGTTCACTAGAAGTATGCAAAGTCCTATCATTTTTCTTTTTCTTTTTCTTTTTAGAAGGACTAGGTGCACTAGTGTTATTTCTTTGTGAATCTTGTTCTATTCTTTTCGGGTGTCCCTCTGGATAAAGTGGTTCCTGAGTCATTTTACCTCCTCTAGTTGCCACTCTAACAAAGCAAAGTCATGCATATTATGATTCATTTCATCAAGTAATTCTCTTTGAGATTTAGCAACTTGTTCTAATTGAGTTTGAACCATAGAAGCATGTTTTCCAACACCTCTAACATCATTTGAAATTCTAAATAACAAGTCACTCAAGCGAGCAATCATATCAGAATTATATTTCAAATTTGTTTCATAACATTTGCATTGAAGTGATCTTGCTTTCTAATGTAGTTTTCAAACTCATAAAGGCATTGACTAGGATGCATATTGTGAGGATTATCATTTTCATTGAACTTCATAAGAGAATTTACCTCTACCACCTTAGGCAGTGGTGGTGTATCAAGCCCATGTATTTCTTCAATAGGAGGTAAATTTTTAACATCCTCAGCTTTAATACCTTTTTCCTTCATAGATTTCTTTGCCTCTTGCATATCTTCTGGACTGAGATATAATATACCCTCTTCTTCGGAGTGGCTTTAGGCGGTGGTCCAGGGATAGTCCAATCATCATAATTTTTCAATATGTTATTCAATAATTCTTCAGCCTGTCCAACAGTTCGTTCCCTGAAAACACAACCAGCACAACTATCTAGGAAGCCCCTAGAAGCATCGGTTAGTCCATTATAGAAGATATCAAGTATTTCATTTTTCTTAAGAGGATGATCAGGCAAAGCATTAAATTCGGCAAAGCCTCCCCCAAGCTTGTGGGAGACTCTCTTCTTTAGTTTGCACAAAGTTAAATATTTCCTGTAAGGCAGCTTCTTTCTTGTGAGCAGTAAAATATTTTTCAGAGAAGTAGTAAATCATATCCTGGGGACTACGCACACAACCAGGAGCAAGAGTATTGTACCAAGCTTTAGCATCACCCTTTAATGAGAACGGAAATAATTTGAGAATAAAGTAGTATCGAGTTTTCTCATCATGAGTAAAAAGGGTGGCTATATGATGCAACTTAGTAAGATGTGCCACAACAGTTTCAGTTTCATAACCATGGAAAGGATCAGATTCAACCAAAGTAATTAACTTTGGGTCGACAGAGAATTCATAATCGTTATCATCAATAAAGATAGGTGAAGTAGCAAACTTAGGATCAGATTTCATTCTAGCATTCAGAGATTTTTCTTTATACTTGTGTAATAATTTCTCTAGATCATCTCTATCCTTACAAGCAAGAATATCTCTAGTTGCTTCTTCACTCATAACGTAACCTTTCAGTACCTTAGGAATTCATATCTAGGAGGGCTAGCTCTAGCAAGTGTTTCAGGAGTTTCAGTTTCAAGCTCATCATCGGATTCAACAACATCATTTTGTATTACTCTAGCAATTTGTTCATCAAGAACTTCATCAAGTGGCACATCATCATTATCAAGCAATGTACTAGCATCATCATAAGCATCATTCATAGTAGAAGTAGCATCATCAATAAATTGCGACATATCAGAATTAATAGCATGTGGTGGTGGTGTTGCAAGTTTACTCATAATGAAGGTGAATCTAAAGAAGAACCTGGATGGCGCTTCTTACCTCCCTCGCATTTGAGGGAAATATCTTAGTCTTTGGATCCTTGATTCTTCATAGTTATAATATGATAAGAATCCCAAGTGACTCAACAAATATAGCTATGCTCCCCGGCAACGGCGCCAGAAAAAGGTCTTGATAACCCACAAGTATAGGGGGTTGCAACAGTTTTTGAGGGTAGAGTATTCAACCCAAATTTATAGATTCGACACAGGAGCCAAAGAATATTTGAAGGTATTAGCAGCTGAGTTGTCAATTCAACCACACCTGGAGATTAATTATCTACATCAAAGTGATCAGTAGCATAGTAATATGATAGTTTTAATAGTAGTGACAGCGGCAATAGTACTTGATAATAGTGATAGCGGTATTTTGTAGCAAGTGTGATGAGTGCAGTAAGTAGTAACTGAGCAAGATCAATAAAGGACAAATTCGTAGGCATTGGATCGGTGACTTGTTGCATGATATTCATCATGAGACAATTATAACCTAGGGCGATACGACACTAGCTCCAGTTCATCGATATAATGTAGGCATGTATTCCATAAATAGTCATACGTGTTTTATTAAAAGAACTTGCATGACATCTTTTGTCCTACCCTCCCGTGGCAGCGGGGTCCATATTGGAAACTAAGGGATATTATGGCCTCCTTTTAGTAGAGAACAGGCACAAAGCATTAACACATAGTGAATACATGAACTCTCAAACTACGGTCATCACCGAGAGTGGGCCCGATTGCTGTCACTCCAGGGTTGTCGGATCATAACACGTAGTAGGTGACTATAACTTGCAAGATCGGATCTAAACAATGGATATAATGATGAATTCATAAACGGTTCATATCTGAGTTCATGGCACCCGGGCCCAAAGTGACAAGCATTAAGCATAGCAAAGTCATAGCAACATCAATATAAGAAAATAGCGGATACTAGGGATCAGGCCCTAACAAAACTAGCTAACTCGATTACATGATGAATCTCATCCAACTCCTCACCGACCAGCGCGCCTATGAAGGAATTACTCACTCCCGGTGGGGAGCATCATGGAATTGGCGATGGAGAAGGGTTGGTGATGACGAAGAACGAAGATCCCCCAATCCGGAGCCCCAAACGGACTCCATATCTGCCCTCCCGAGGAAGAACAGGGCTTGGTGGCAGCTCCGTCTCATGGATCGCGATAATTGTTTCTCCCTGATTTTTTTTTCCAAAAATAGGAATTTATAGTGTCAGGGTTGAGGTCTGCGGGGCCACCAGGTGGGTACAACCCACCTGGGCGCGCCAGGAGAGGGGGGCGCGCCCTGGTGGGTTGTGCCCACCCAGGTGCCCCTCTCCGGCAGGTCTTGGCTCCAGAAATTCTTATTGTTGATATAAAAAATCCTCGCAAAGTTTCCTTACATTCCGAGAACTTTTATTTCTGCAGAAAAACAACACCATGGTAGTTCTGCTGAAAACAGTGTCAGTCCGGGGTTAGTTTCATTCAAATCATGCAAATTAGAGTCCAAAACAAGAGGAAAAGCGTTAGGAAAAGTCCAACGTATCTGCGCCGCATGCGGGGGGCGCGCCTCAAAGCCAGGGCGGGCCAAGTGAGGTGCGCGAGCCCGCGTCACCGGTGGCGGGAGGAACAGCCGGGGGTACCAGCTGAAATGGAAACACATGCTCATCAAAGTAAACGTGCCGGGAAGTGAACACACGGTGGGAGGCAGGATCGTAGCACCGATATCCCTTGGAGTTAGAGGGGTAGCCGATGAAGATGCAAGCGACAGAACGAGGTGCGAGTTTGTGAGGTGCGGAGTCGGCAATGCTAGGATAGCAAAGGCACCCGAAAATACGCAAGCCATCATAAGATGGGGGCGTACCAAAGAGAAGATGGTGAGGTGCATAGTTCCATCGTGGGCGGCAGGGGCGAAGGTTAAGGATAAGTGAAGCAGTAGCGAGTGCGTCCGGCCAGAAACAAGGCGGCACATTAGCATGGAACAGGAGCGTGTGAACATAGTCGTTCAGAGTGCGGAGGACGCGTTCGACTCGACCGTTCTGATGTGAAGTATACGGGCATGTGAGACGAAAAACTGTGCCGTGGTGCAACAGAAAAGTGCGGAAAGCAAGGTTGTCGAACTCTTTTCCATTGTCAGTTTGAAGAGCAAGGATGGGACGCCCAAACTGTGTGCTGACATAGGAGTAAAAAGTCATCAAAGTGGAGAGTGCATCCGACTTTCGTCGTAAAGGAAACTTCCACACATAGTGAGAGTAATCATCAAGGATAACCAGATAATATAAATAGCCTGAATTACTAGGAACTCTAGAGGTCCACACATCGCTATGAATCAACTGAAAAGGAAAAGAAGGTATGGTGGTGGAGTTATTAAACGGGAGGCGAACATGTTTGCCGACACAACAGGCATGACAGGTGTGATCCTCTATCTTATTATAACTGAAACTGAAACTCCTAAGAATATGACAAAGTGTGACGTGGTTGGGATGACCCAAACGAGCGTGCCAGAGATCGACGCCGGCGGAGAGAGCAACCGATGTGGTGGTGGAGGTGGACGGCGGATGCACCGGATAGAGCTCATCGAGGCTGTCACATCGGTGAAGTACCATCCTGGTTCGAGCGTCCTTGACACAAAAACCAAGCTTGTCAAATTCAACAGTAACAGGATTTTTACGAGTTAAACAACGAATGGAAACAAGATTCTTAATAAGATGAGGTGACACAAGTATGTTAGACAATGTAATAGGCATGGAATTAGAAGGAAAGGAAGTGTGCCCGACATGTGTGATAGGGAGTATGGAACCGTCACCGACAATGATGCGGCGGTCGGTGGTGACGGGAGTGAAGGAGGCAAGATTACCAGGATGAGCAAACATGTGATCCATAGCCCCGGTGTCCATGTACCAATCACCGCCTGCAATGTAGTTGTTCGGCGTAGGCACGGTGTGCAGCACGGCGAGGAGCGTCGGATCCCAAGGCGCCGGCGGCAGGGCCGGCGAGGGTGGCGGGGCCGCAGGGAGACTGTAGGCACCGCTCAGCCGCGGCAGTGGGTATCCTCCGTACGGCTGCGGAGCCGCGTAGTACGCCTGGTGCGCCGGTGGGCGCGGCACGGCAAGGGTCGGTGCAGGAGCCTATGGAACTGGCATGGTGTAGGCATGAACAACGCTGGTCCACGGGTTGTAGCCGGAGGCCCACGGAAGGGGCACGTGGAACTGCTGATGCTGTTGCTGGAGGGTTGGCGGTGCCCCGCGGCCGCCGCCGCGACCACGGCGGCGTTTCACACGCCTGCTTCGTGGCGCTGCCCGGGAGGGGCAGGCGGCCCATAGGGCAGCAGGAGCAGCCTCGGCTGCTGGGTGCCCGGTGACGGCAAAGTGGCACCAAGAACGGCGCCGGATGGCGCTGCGGCGAGGGCGCGGCCGGGGCAGCTGGAGGCACCGAGGAGCCGCCGCGGATGGTGCCGACAGCGAGGGCGGTGTGGATGGCCCGCGCCTTCACCTGCTTCATCTACCGCTCCTCCAAGCGGAGGTACACAACAAACTTGGCGAAGGACGGGTTGGGGATGAGGCTGAGGTTCGCCGCGGCGTTGCCGAAGTCCTCATTGAGCCCGGTGAGCGTGGCCGAGGAGGAGGTCTCAAGGAAATATGCCCTAGAGGCAATAATAAAGTTGTTATTTATATTTCCTTATATCATGATAAAAGTTTATCATTCATGCTAGAATTGTATAAACCGGAAACTTAGTACATGTGTGAATACATAGACAAAACTGAGTGTCCCTAGTATGCCTCTACTTGACTAGCTCATTAATAAAAGATGGTTAAGTTTCCTAACCATAGACATGTGTTGTCAATTGACGAACGGGATCACATCATTAGAGAATGATGTGATGGACAAGACCCATCCGTTAGCCTAGCATAATGATCGTTTAGTTTTATTGATATTGCTTTCTTCATGACTTATACATATTCCTCTGACTATGAGATTATGCAACTCCCGAATACCGGGGGAATACCTTGTGTGCTATCAAATGTCACAATGTAACTGGGTGATTATAAAGATGCTCTACAGGTGTGTCCAAAGTTGTTTGTTGGGTTGGCATAGATCCAGATTAGAATTTGTCACTCCGAGTATCAGAGATGAATCTTTGGGCCCTCTCGGTAATGCACATCACTATAAGCCTTGCAAGCAATGTGACTAATGAGTTAGTTACGGGATGATGCACTATGTAACGAGTAAAGAGACTTGCCGGTAACGAGATTGAACTAGGTATGATGATACCGACGATCGAATCTCGGGTAAGTAACATACCGATGACAAAGGGAATAACGTATGTTGTTATGCGATTTGACCGATAAAGATCTTCCTAGAATATGTGGGAGCCAATATATATGAGCATCCAGATTCCGCTATTGGTTATTGACCGGAGATGTGTCTCAGTCATGTCTATGTAGTTCTCGAACCTGTAGGGTCCGCACGCTTAACGTTCGATGACGATTTGTATTATGAGTTATGTTTTTTGGTGACCGATGTTTGTTCGGAGTCCCGGATGAGATCACGGACATGACGAGGAGTCTCGAAATGGTCGAGAGGTAAAGATTCATATATTGGAAGGTAGTATTCGGACATCGAAATGGTTCCGAGTGATTCGGGTATTTTTTCGGATTACCGAGGGGTTACCGGAACCCCCCAAGGAAGTATTGGGCCAACATGGGCCTGAGAGAGAGAGAGAGGAAGCCAGCAGAGGGGTGGCGCCCCCTTTGGGAGTCTGAATAGGACAAGGAGCAGGGGGCGGCGCCCCCCTTCCCTTTCCCTCTGCCTCTCCTTCATATTCCCTCCGTGGAAGAAAGGAAAAGGGGCGGCCAAATCCTACTTGGACTATGAGTCCAAGTAGGACTCCTCCCATGGCGCGCCCCTCCTGGCCGCCGGCCTCTCTCCCCCCTCCTTTATATATGTGACCAGGGGCACCCCAAAGGCACAACAGTTGTTTCTTAGCCATGTGCAGTGCCCCCCTCCACAGTTTACCACCTCGGTCATATTGTCGTAGTGCTTAGGTGAAGCCCTGTGTGAATCACCAACACCGTTGCCACGACGTCATGCTGACAGAACTCTCCCTCGACCCTCTATAGGATCAAGAGCTCGAGGGATGTCATCGTGCTGAACGTGTGCTGAACATGGAGGTGCCGTACGTTCGGTACTTGGATCGGTTGGATCATGAAGACGTTCGACTACATCAACCGCGTTACTAAACTATGCCGCTTTCGGTCTCCGAGGGTACATGGACACACTCTCTCGTCTCATTGTTATGCATCTCATAGATAGATCTTGTGTGATCGTAGGAATTTTTTTGAATTACTACATTCCCCAACAGTGGCATCCGAGCCAGGTCTATGCGTAGATGATATGCACGAGTAGAACACAAAGAGTGGTGGGCGATAATAGTCATACTGCTTACCACCAACGTCTTACTTTGATTCGGAGGTATTGTTGGATGAAGCGGCCCGGACCGACATTACCTGACCGCGTTCATGAGACTGGTTCTACCGACGTGCTTCGCACACAGGTGGCTAGCGGGTGTATGTTTCTCCAACTTTAATCGAATCGAGTTTGACTACGGCCGGTCCTTGTTGAAGGTTAAAACAACACACTTGACGAAAAATCGTTGTGGTTTTGATGTGTAGGTAAGAACGGTTCTTGCTAGAAGCCTGTAGCAGCCACGTAAAACTTGCAACAACAAAGTAGAGGACGTCTAACTTGTTTTTGCAGGGCATGTTGTGATGCTATATGGTCAAGACATGATGAGATATAAATTGTTGTATCAGATGATCATGTTTTGTAACAGTTGTCGGCAACTGGTAGGAGCCATATGGTTGTCGCTTTATTGTATGAAATGCAATCGCCATGTAATTGCTTGACTTTATCACTAAGCGGTAGTGATAGTCGTAGAAGCAATAGTTGGCGAAACGACAACGACACTACGATGGAGATCAAGGTGTCAAGCTGGTGACGATGGAGATCATGACGGTGCTTTGGAGATGGAGATCAAAGGCACAAGATGATGATGGCCATATCATGTCACATATTTTGATTGCATGTGATGTTTATCTTTTATGCATCTTATTATTCTTAGTACGGCGGTAGCATTATAAGATGATCCCTCACTAAATTTCAAGGTATAAGTGTTCTCCCTGAGTATGCCTTTATTGCGACAATTAAATCGTGCCGAGACACCACGTGATGATCGGGTGTGATAAGCTCTACGTTCACATACAACGGATGCAAGCCAGATTTGCACATGCAGAATACTCGGGTTAAACTTGACAAGCCTAGCATATGCAGATATGGCCTCGGAACACTGAGACCGAAAGGTCGAACATGAATCATATAGTAGATATGATCAACATAGTGATGTTCACCTTTGAAAACTACTCCATGTCACGTGACGATTGGACATGGTTTAGTTGAAATGGATCACGTGATCATTTAGATGAGTAGAGGGATGTCTATCTAAGTGGGAGTTCTTAAGTAATATGATTAATTGAACTTTAATTTATCATGAACTTAGTCCTGATAGTTTTTGCATATCTATGTTATTGTAGATAAATGGCCCGTGCTACCATTACCTTGAATTTTAATGCGTTCCTAGAGAAATCTAAGTTGAAAGATGATGGTAGCAACTACACGGACTAGGTCCGTAACTTGAGGATTATCCTCATTGTTGCATAGAAGAATTACGTCCTGGAAGCACCGCTAGGTGCAAGACCCGCTGCAGGAGCAACTCTGGACGTTATGAACGTATGGCAGAGCAAAGCAGATGACTACTCGATAGTTCAGTGTGCCATGCTTTACGGCTTAGAAACGGGACTTCAAAGACGTTTTGAACGTCATGGAGCATATGAGATGTTCCAGGAGTTGAAGTTAATATTTCACGCAAATGCCCGAGTTGAGAGATATGAAGTCTCCAACAAGTTCTGTAGCTGCAAGATGGAGGAATAGTGAGCACATACTCAAAATGTCTGGGTACCACAACCACTTGACTTAGCTGGGGGTTAATCTCCCAAATGATAGTGTCATTGACAAAGTTCTTTAATCACTGCCACCAAGCTATAAAGGCTTCGTGATGAACTATAATATGCAAGGGATGGAGAAGACTATTCCCGAGCTCTTCGCGATGCTAAAGGCTGCGGATGTAGAAATCAAGAAGGAGCATCAAGTGTTGATGGTTAACAAGACCACTAGTTTCAAGAAAAAAGGCAAAGGGAAGAAGGGGTACTTCAAGAAGAACAACAAGCCAATTGTTGCTCAAGGGAAGAATCCCAAGTCTGGACCTAAGCCTGAGACTGAGTGCTTCTACTGCAAAGGGACTAGTCACTGGAAGCGGAACTGCCCCAAGTATTTGGCGGATAAGAAGGATGGCAAAGTGAAAGGTATATTTCATATACATGTTATTGATGTGTACCTTACTAATGCTCGTAGTAGCGCCTGGGTATTTGATACTGGTTCCGTTGCTCATATTTGCAACTCAAAACAGGGGCTACGGATTAAACGAAGATTGGCTAAGGACAAGGTGACGATGCGCGTCAGAAATGGTTCCAAGGTCGATGTGATCGTTGTCGGCACGCTACCTCTACATCTACCTTCAGGATTAGTTATAGACTTGAATAATTGTTATTTGGTGTCAGCGTTCAGCATGAACATTATATCTGGATCTTGTTTGATGCGAGACGGATATTCATTTAAATCAAAGAATAATGGTTGTTCTATTTATATGAGTAATATCTTTTATGGTCATGCACCCTTGTTGAGTGGTCTATTTTTGTTGAATCTCAATTGTAGTGATACACATATTCATAATATTGAAGCCAAAAGATGCAAGGTTAATAATGATAGTGCAACTTATTTGTGGCACTATCGTTTAGGTCATATTGGTGTAAAGCGCATGAAGAAACTCCATGCTGATGGGCTTTTGGAATCACTTGATTATGAATCACTTGATGCTTGCGAACCATGCCTCATGGGCAAGATGACTAAGACTCCGTTCTACAAAACAATGGAGCGAGCAACTGACTTATTGGAAATAATACATACTGATGTATGTGGTCCAATGAGTGTTGAGGCTCGCGGTGTGTATCGTTATTTTCTGACCTTCACAGATGATTTGAGCAGATATGGGTATATCTACTTAATGAAACATAAGCCTGAAACATTTGAAAAGTTCAAAGAATTTCAGAGTGAAGTGGAAAATCATCGTAACAAGAAAATAAAGTTTCTACGATCTGATCGTGGAGGTGAATATTTGAGTTATGAGTTTGGTCTTCATTTGAAACAATGTGGAATAGTTTCGCAACTCACGCCACCTGGAACACCACAGCGTAATGGTGTGTCCGAACATTGTAAGTGTACTTTATTAGATATGGTGCGATATATGATGTCTCTTACCGATTTACCGCTATCGTTTTGAGGTTATGCTTTAGGGACGGCTGCATTCACATTAAATAGGGCACCATCTAAATCCGTTGAGACGACACCATCTGAATTGTGGTTTAGCAAGAAACCTAAACTGTCGTTTCTTAAAGTTTGGGGCTGCGATGCTTATGTGAAAAAGTTTCAACATGATAAGCTCGAACCAAATCGGATAAATGTGTCTTCATAGGATACCCAAAGGAAACTGTTGGGTACACCTTCTATCACAAATCCGAAGGCAAGATATTCGTTGCTAAGAATGGATCCTTTCTAGAGAAGGAGTTTCTCCTGAAAGAAGTGAGTGGGAGGAAAGTAGAACTTGATGAGGTAATTGTACCTTCTCCCAAATTGGAAAGTAGTTCATCACGGAAATCAGTTCCAGTGATTCCTACACCAATTAGTGAGGAAGCTAATGATGATGATCATGAGACTTCAGATCAAGTTACTACTGAACCTCGTAGGTCAACCAGAATACGTTCCGCACCAGAGTGGTACGGTAATCCTGTTCTGGAGGTCATGTTACTAGACCATGACGAACCTACGAACTACGAGGAAGCGATGATGAGCCCAAATTCCGCGAAATGGCTTGAGGCCATGAAATCTGAGATGGGATCCATGTATGAGAACAAAGTGTGGACTTTGGTTGACTTGCCCGATGATCGGCAAGCCATAGAGAATAAATGGATCTTCAAGAAGAAGACTGACGCTAACGGTAATGTTACTATCTACAAATCTCGACTTGTTGCGAAAGGTTTTCGACAAGTTCAAGGAGTTGACTACGATGAGACCTTCTCACCCGTAGCGATGCTTAAGTCTGTCAAAATCATGTTAGCAATTGCCGCATTTTTATTATTATGAAATTTGGCAAATGGATGTCAAAACTGCATTCCTAAATGGATATCTTAAAGAAGAGTTGTATATGATGCAACCAGAAGGTTTTGTCTATCCTAAAGGTGCTAACAAAGTGTGCAAGCTCCAGCGATCCATTTATGGACTGGTATAAGCATCTCAGAGTTGGAATATACGCTTTGATAGTGTGATCAAAGCATATGGTTTTATATAGACTTTTGGAGAAGCTTGTATTTACAAGAAAGTGAGTGGGAGCTCTGTAGCATTTCTAATATTATATGTGGATGACATATTGTTGATTGGAAATGATATAGTATTTCTGGATAGCATAAAAGGATACTTGAATAAGAATTTTTCAATGAAAGACCTCGGTGAAGCTGCTTATATATTGGGCATCGAGATCTATAGAGATAGATCAAGACGCTTAATTGGACTTTCACAAAGCACATACCTTGATAAAGTTTTGAAGAAGTTCAAAATGGATCATTCAAAGAAAGGGTTCTTGCCTATGTTACAAGGTTTGAAGTTGAGTCAAACTCAATGCCCGACTACTGCAGAAGATAGAGAGAAAATGAAAGTCATTCCCTATGCCTCAGCCATAGGATCTATCACGTATGCAATGTTGAGTACCAGGCCTGATGTGTGCCTTGCTATAATTATAGCAGGGAGGTACCAAAGTAATCCAGGAGTGCATCACTGGACAACGGTCAAGAACATCCTGAAATACCTGAAAAGGACTAAGGATATGTTTCTCGTTTATGGAGGTGACAAAGAGCTCGTCGTAAATGTTTACGTCGATGCAAGTTTTGACACTGATCTGGATGACTCTAAGTCACGAACCGAATACGTATTTATATTGAATGGTGGAGCTGTAAGTTGGTGCACTTCCAAGCAGAGCGTCGTGGCGGGATCTACGTGTGAAGTGGAGTACATAGTTGCTTCAGAAGCAGCAAATGAAGGAGTCTGGATGAAGGAGTTCATATCCGATCTAGGTGTAATACCTAGTGCATCAGGTCCAGTGAAAATCTTTTGTGACAATACTGAAGCAATTGCCTTGGCGAAGGAATCTAGATTTCACAAGAGAACCAAACACATCAAGAGACGCTTCAATTCCATCCGCGGTCTGGTCAAGGAAGGAGACATAGAGATTTTTAAGATACATACGGATCTGAATGTTGCAGACCCGTTGACTAAGCCTCTTCCACGAGCAAAACATGATCAGCACCAAGACTCCATGGATGTTAGAATCATTACTATGTAATCTAGATTATTGACTCTAGTGCAAGTGGGAGACTGAAGGAAATATGCCCTAGAGGCAATAATAAAGTTGTTGTTTATATTTCCTTATATCATGATAAATGTTTATTGTTCATGCTACAATTGTATTAACCGAAAACTTAGTACATATGTGAATACATAGACAAACTGAGTGTCCCTAGTATGCCTATACTATAATAGCTCGTTAATCAAAGATGGTTAAATTTCCTAACCATAGACATGTGATGGACAAGACCCATCCGTTATCCTAGCATAATGATCGTTTAGTTTTATTGATATTGCTTTCTTCATGACTTATACATATTCCTCTGACTATGAGATTATGCAACTCCTGAATATCGGAGGAACACCTTGTGTGCTATCAAATGTCACAACGTAACTGGGTGATTATAAGGATGCTCTACAAGTGTCTCCGAAGGTGTTTGTTGGGTTGGCATAAATCAAGATTAGGATTTGTCACTCCGAGTATCGAAGGGGTATCTCCGGGCCCTCTCGGTAATGCACATCACTATAAGCCTTGCAAGCAATGTGATTAATGAGTTAGTTACGGGATGATGCACTACAGAACGAGTAAAGAGGCTTGCCAGTAACGAGATTGAACTAGGTAAGATGATACCGACGATCGAATCTCGAGCAAGTAACATACAGATGACAAAGGGAATGACGTATGTTGTTATGCGGTTTGACCGATAAAGATCTTCGTATAATATGTGGGAGCCAATATGAGCATCGAGGTTCCGCTATTGGTTATTGACCAGAGATGTGTCTCGGTCATGTCTACATTGTTCTCGAACCTGTAGGGTCCGCTCGCTGAACGTTCGATGATGATTTGTATTATGAGTTATGTGTTTTGGTGACCGAAGTTTGTTCGGAGTCCCGTATGAGATCACGGACATGACAAGGAGTCTCGAAATGGTCGAGAGGTAAAGATTCATATATTGGAAGGTAGTATTCGGACATCGGAATCGTTTCGAGTGATTCGGGTATTTTTTCCGGAGTACCGAGGGGTTACCGGAAACCCCCGGAGAAGTATTGGGCCAACATGGGCCCTAGGGAGAGAGAGGGAAGCCCGCGGGCAGGGGGGTGGCCGCGTGCCCCCTCCTTGGGAGTCCGAATAGGACAACGAGGAGGGGCGACGCCCCCCTTCCCTTTCCCTCTCCCTCTCCTTCCTATTCCCTCCGGTGGAAGAAAGGAAAAGGGGGGGGGGGTCGAATCCTACTTGGACTAGGAGTCCAATTAGGACTCCCCCCATGGCGTGCCCCTCCTGGCCACCGGCCTCTCTCCCCCCTCCTTTATATACGTGACCAGTGGGCACCCCAAAGGGACAACAGTTGTTTCTTAGCCGTGTGCGGTGCCCCCCTCCACAGTTTACCACCTCGGTCATATTGTCATAGTGCTTAGGTGAAGCCCTGCGCGGATCACATCACCAACACCGTCACCACGCCGTCGTGCTGACGGAACTCTCCCTCGACCCTCTACTGGATCAAGAGCTTGAGGGACGTCATCATGTTGAACGTGTGCTGAACACGGAGGTGACGTACGTTCGGTACTTGGATCGGTTGGATCGTGAAGACGTTGGACTACATCAACCGCTAAGCATTATACGCTTCGCTTTCGGGTTCACGAGGGTACGTGGACACACTCTCCCGTTTCGTTGCTATGCATCTCATATAAAGATCTTGCGTGATCGTAGGAATTTTTTTGAATTACTACGTTCCCCAACAAGGTCATCATCGATCTTCGCGCCAATATAGCGGAGCTCGTCAGCGAGAGTCTTCAGGCGGCAACAATATTCGTCGACGGAGGTGTTGTCTGATAACCCACAAGTATAGGGGATCGCAACAGTTTTCGAGGGTAGAGTATTCAACCCAAATTTTTTGATTCGACACAAGGGGAGCCAAAGAATATTCTCAAGTATTAGCAACTGAGTTGTCAATTCAGCCGCACCTGGATAACTTAATATCTGCAGCAAAGTATTTAGTAGCAAAGTAGTATAATAGTAACGGTAACGGTAGCAAAAGTAATATTTTTGGGTTTTGTAGTGATTGTAACAGTAGCAACGGAAAAGTAAATAAGCAAAGAACAGTATGTGAAAAGCTCGTAGGCATTGGATCGGTGATGGAGAGTTATGCCGGATGTGGTTCATCATGTAACAGTCATAACATAGGGTGACACAGAACTAGCTCCAATTCATCAATGTAATGTAGGCATGTATTCCAAATATAGTCATACGTGCTTATGGAAAAGAACTCGCATGACATGTTTTGTCCTACCCTCCCGTGGCAGTGGGGTCCTATTGGAAACTAAGGGATATTAAGGCCTCCTTTTAATAGAGTACTGGACCAAAGCATTAACACATAGTGAATACATGAACTCCTCAAACTATGATCATCACCGGGAGTTTTCCCGATTATTGTCACTTCGGGGTTGCCGGATCATAACACATAGTAGGTGACTATAGACTTACAAGATACGATCAAGAACTCACATATATTCATGAAAACATAATAGGTTCAGATCTGAAATCATGGCACTCGGGCCCTAGTGACAAGCATTAAGCATAGCAAAGTCATAGCAACATCAATCTCAGAAAATAGTGGATACTAGGGATCAAACCCTAACAAAACTAACTCGATTACATGATAAATCTCATCCAACCCATCACCGTCCAGCAAGCCTATTATGGAATTACTCACGCACGGCGGTGAGCATCATGAAATTGGTGATGGACGATGGTTGATGATGACGATGGCGACGGATTCCCCTCTCCGGAGCCCCGAACGGACTCCAGATCAGCCCTCCCGAGATAGTTTAGGGCTTGGCGGCGGCTCCGTATCATAAAACGCGATTAATCTTTTTCTCTGATTTTTTTCTCCCCGAACACGAATATATGGAGTTGGAGTTGAGGTCGGTGGAGCTCCAGGGGGCCCACGAGGCAGGGGGCGCGCCCCCCACCCTCGTGGCAAGGGTGTGGGCCCCCTGGCCTTGATTCTTTCGCCAGTATTTTTTATTATTTCCAAAAAATAATCTCCGTGGAGTTTCAGGTCATTCCGAGAACTTTTGTTTCGGCACATAAATAACACCATGGCAATTCTGCTGAAAACAACGTCAGTCCGCGTTAGTTCCATTCAAATCATGCAAGTTAGAGTCCAAAACAAGGGCAAAAGTGTTTGGAAAAGTAGATACGACGGAGACGTATCAACTCCCCCAAGCTTAAACCTTTGCTTGTCCTCAAGCAATTCAGTTGATAAACTGAAAGTGATAAAGAAAAACTTTTACAAACTCTATTTGCTCTTGTTATTGTAAATATGTAAAGCCAGCATTCAAGTTTTCAGCAAAGATTATGAACTAACCATATTCACAATAACACTTAGGTCTCATGTTTACTCATGTCAATGGCATAATCAACAAGCGAGCAATAATAATAAATCTCGGATGACAACACTTTATCAAAGCAATCATGATATGATATAATAAGATGGTATCTCGCTAGCCCTTTCTGAGACCGCAAAACATAAATGCAGAGCACCTTTAAAGATCAAGGACTGACTAGACATTGTAATTCATGGTAAAAGAGATCCAGTCATAGTCATACCCAATATAAATTAATAGTAATGGATGCAAATGACAGCAGTGCTCTCAATTGGTGCTTTTTAATAAGAGGGTGATGACTCAACATAAAAGTAAATAGATAGGCCCTTCGCAGAGGGAAGCAGGGATTTGTAGAGGTGCCAGAGCTCGGTTTTAAAGCAGAGATAAATAATATTTTGAGAGGCATACTTCCATTGTCAACATAACAACCAAGAGATGGCGATATCTTCCATGCTACACACATTATAGGCGGTTCCCAAAAAGAATGGTAAAGTTTATACTCCCCCTCCACGAACAAGCATCAATCCATGGCTTGCTCCAAACAATGAGTGCCTCCAACTAACAACAGTCCCGGGGGAGTTTTGTTTGCAATTATTTTGATTTGATTTGCATAAAGCATGGGACTGGGCATCCCGGTGACCAGCCATTTTCTCGTGGAGTGAGGAGCGGAGTCCACTCCTCTTGAGAATAACCCGCCTAGCATGGAAGATACAAACAGCCCTAGTTGATACATGAGCTATTCGAGCATACAAAACAGAATTTCATTTGAAGGTTTAGAGTTTGGCACATACAAATTTACTTTGAACGGCAGGTAGATACCACATATAGGAAGGTATGGTGGACTCATATGGAATAACTTTGTGGGGTTTAAGGGATTGGATGCACAAGCAGTATTCCCGCTTAGTACAAGTGAAGGCTAGCAAAAGACTGGGAAGCGACCAACTAGAGAGCGACAACAGTCATGAACATGCATTAAAATTAATAAACATTGAGTGCAAGCATGAGTAGGATATAATCCACCATGAACATAAATATCATGAAGGCTATGTTGATTTGTTTCAACTACATGTGTGAACATGTGCCAAGTCAAGTCACTTGAATCAATCGAAGGAGGATACCACCCCATCATACCACATCACAACCACTTTAATAGCATGTTGGCAGGCAAGGTAAACCATTATAAACTCCTAGCTAATTAAGCATGGCATAAGCAACTATAATCTCTAATTGTCATTGCAAACATGCTTATTCATAATAGGCTGAATCAGGAACGATGAACTAATAATATTTACAAAAACAAGAGAGGTCGAGTTCATACCAGCTTCTCTCATCTCAATCAGTCCATCATATATCGTCATTATTGCCTTTCACTTGCACGACCGAACGATATGAATAATAATAATAATGCACGTGCATTGGACTAAGCTGGAATCTGCAAGCATTCAATAAACAGGAGAAGACAAGGCAATATGGACTCTTGGTTAAATCAAAAATAATGCATATAAGAGCCACTTCAACAATTTCATTATGGTCTTCTCCTATCGACCCCCAAAGAAAAGAAAAGAAATAAAGCTATTTACACGGGAAAGCCCCCAACAAGCAAAAAGAAGAACAGGAAATATTTTTGGGTTTTCTTTTTAATTATTACTAACAACAAGAAAATAAACTAGCTAAAAGCTATTACTATTTTTTTGTTTTTTCTTAAGGTTTATCAAACACGCAAGAAGAAAGCAAGAAAAAGAAAATAAACTATCATGGATATTACAGTGAAAAAGTATGAGCACCGACAACTAGCAATGAGTGTGTGAACATGAATGTAATGTCGGTGAGAAATACGTACTCCCCCAAGCTTAGGCTTTTGGTTGTCCTTGAATTTTACCTTAGGGTGCCTCGGCATCCCCAAGCATAGGCTCTTGCCATTCCTTATTCCAAAATCTATCAAATCTTTACCCAAGGACTTGAAAACTTCACAACACAAAAGTTCAACAGAAAATTTTATGAGCTCCGTTAGTATAAGAAAATAAACCACCACTTTAAGGTACTGTAGTGAACTCATTATTTATTTATATTGGTGTTAAACCTACTGTATTCCAACTTCTCTATGGTTCATACCCCCCGATACTAGCCATAGATTCATCAAAATAAGCAAACAACACACGAAAAACAGAATATGTCAAAAGCAGAACAGTCTGTAGTAATCTGTATCAAACGCAAACTTCTCTAACTCATAAACATCTACCAAAATAGGACGGCTGAACAAATTTGATTATTGATCTACTGCAATTGGAATCAGTATTTTATCACTTTTGGTGATTTTTAACAATTGTTTTTGTGAGCAGAAAGTTTCTGACATTTTTAGCAAGATCAAATAATTATCACCCAAGAAGATCCTATAGGTTTTACTTGGCACAAACACTAATTAAAACATAAAACCACATCTAACCAGAGGCTAGATGAAATATTTATTACTAAACAGGAGCAAAATCAAGGGACAAAAATAAAATTGGGTTGTCTCTCAACAAGCGCTATTGTTTAACGCCCCTAGCTAGGCATTTTTTATTGCAAGGATAAATCAGAAAACTGACAGAAAATACTAATTTTACTTTATTTATCCTAAATAACAGAAAGTAAAAGAGGGTACAGAAGGTTGTGCTTTCTAACTTCATCCATCTCATGCTCATCAAAAGGAATCCACTAACAAGGTTGATCAGGTCTTGTTAACAAACTCATTCTGAATTGCATGAAACCGAGGAATTTTCGAATAGCACTAGGTTACCTCAACGGGGATATGCACATGCCCAATAATAATAATATCATATTTCTTCTTGACAGTAGGAAGAGGAAATTCAAAACCTCCAAAAATAATCGATGGAATTTTTCCAATAGAGTTGATACTGTGGACTTGAGGTTGTTTCCTTGGAAAGTGTACCGTATGCTCATTACCATTAACATGAAAAGTGACATTGCTTTTGTTGCAATCAATAACAGCCCCTGCAGTATTCAAAAAGGGTCTTCCAAGAATAATAGACATACTATCGTCCTCGTGAATATCAAGAATAACAAAGTATGTTAAAATAGTAACATTTGCAACCACAACAGGCACATCCTCACAAATACCGACATGTATAGTAGTTGATTTATCAGCCATTTGCAAAGATATTTCAGTAGGTGTCAACTTATTCAAATCAAGTCTATGATATAAAGAGAGAGGCATAACACTAACACCGGCTCCAAGATCACATAAAAGCAGTTTTAACATAGTTTCTTTTAATGGAGCATGGTATAGTGGGTACTCCTGGTATCTCCTAATTTCTTTGGTATTCCACCCTTAAAAGTATAATTAGCAAGCATGGTGGAAATTTCAGCTTCCGGTATCTTTCTTTTATTTGTAACAATTTCTTTCATATACTTGGCATAAGGATTCATCTTGAGCATATCAGTTAATCGCATACGCAAAAAAGATAGGTCTAATCATTTCAGCAAAGTGCTCAAAATCCTCATCATCCTTTTTCTTAGATGGCTTAGGAGGAAAAGGCATGGGTTTCTGAACCCATGGCTCTCTTTCTTTACCGTGCTTCCTAGCAACAAAGTATCTCTTATCATAACGCTGATTCTTTGATTGTGGGTTATCAAGATTAACAGCAGGTTCAGTTTCTACATCATTATCATTGCTAGGTTGAGCATCAACATGAACATTATCATTAACATTATCACTAGGTTCATGTTCATTACCAGATTGTGTTTCAAAGATCGTAAATAGAAATATCATTTGGATTCTCAGGTGTGTCAACAACAGGTTCACTAGAAGCATGCAAAGTCCTATCATTTTCTTTTTCTTCTTCTTAGAAGGACTAGGTGCATCAATATTATTTCTCTGAGAATCCTGCTCAATTCTCTTAGGATGGCCCTCAGGATACAAAGGTTCCTGAGTCATTTTACCAGTTCAAGTAGCCACTCTAACAGCATAGTCATTATTCTTACTATTCAATTCTTGAGCAAATCATTCTGAGCTTTAAGTACTTGTTCTACTTGAGTGGTAACCATAGAAGCATGTTTACTAATGAGTTTAAGTTCACCCTTAACTCTAGACATATAATCACCCAAGTGTTCAATCATATAAGCATTTTGTTTTAATTGTCTACCAAAATAAGCATTAAAGTCTTCTTGCTTAACCATAAAGTTATCAAACTCATCCAAATATTGGCTAGCAAACTTAGTAGGAGGGATTTCAGCTTTATCATATCTACAGAGAGAATTTACCTTTACTACCTGTGTCGGGTTATCAAGACCATGTGTTTCTTCAATAGGTGATGAATTAAGATCATATATTTCTTCAACAAAGTGTAAATCAAGACCATGTATTTCTTCAATAGGAGGTAAATTCTTAACATCTTCAGCTTTAATACCCTTTTCTTTCATAGATTTCTTTGCTTCTTGCATATCTTCAGGACTGATAAATAGAACACCCCTTTTCTTTGGAGTTGGCTTGGGAGTTGGTTCAGGGAGTGTCCAATTATTTTCATTTTTCAACATATTATTCTATAGAATTTCAGCTTGATCAACAGTTATTTCCCTGAAAACACAACCAGCACAACTATCCAGGTGGTCTCTGGAAGCATCGGTTAGTCCATTATAAAAGATATCAAGTATTTCATTTTTCTTAAGAGGATGATCAGGCAAAGCATTAAGTAATTGGAGAAGCCTCCCCCAAGCTTGTGGGAGACTCTCTTCTTCAATTTGCACAAAATTATATATATCCCTTAAAGCAGCTTGTTTCTTATGAGCTGGAAAATACTTAGCAGAGAAGTAATAAATCATATCCTGGGGACTACACACACAACCAGGATCAAGATAATTAAACCATATCTTAGCATCACCCTTTAATGAGAATGGAAATATTTTAAGGATATAATAGTAGCGAGTTTTCTCATCATTAGTGAACATGGTGGCTATATCATTTAATTTAGTAAGATGTGCCACAACAGTTTCAGATTCATAGCCATAAAAAGGATCAGATTCAACCAAAGTAATTATATCCGGATCAACAGAGAATTCATAATCCTTATCAAGAATAAAGATAGGTGAAGTAGCATAAGGTGATCATATTTCATTCTAGCATCCAGAGTTTTCTGTTTAAGCTTAGCTAATAATTTCTTAAGATCACTTCTATCATTGCAAGCAAGAAAGTCTCTAGCAGATTCTTCATCCATAACATAGCCCTCAGACACAACAGGCAATTCATATTTAGGGGGAGAATCTTCATTATCACTTTCATCAACATTAGCAGGTTCAATAATTTCATTCTCTCTAGCCCTAGCAAGTTGTTCATCAAGAAATTCACCAAGTGGCATAGTAGTATCAAGCATAGAAGTAGTTTCATCATAAGTATCATGCATAGTAGAAGTGGCATCATCAATAGCATGCGACATATCGTAATTAATAGCGTAAGGTTTAGGTGTCGCAAGCTTACTCAAAACAAAAGGTGAATCAAGTGCAGTGCTAGATGGCAGTTCCTTACCTCCCCTCGTAGTTGAGGGATAAAAAAATTTCTTGCGTCTTTCATGTTCTTCATAGTGACCAGCAGATATAAATCCCAAGTGACTCAAAGAATAGAGCTATGTTCCTCGGCAACGGCGCCAGAAAATAGTCTTGATAACCCACAAGTATAGGGGATCGCAACAGTTTTCGAGGGTAGAGTATTCAACCCAAATTTATTGATTTGACACAAGGGGAGCCAAAGAATATTCTCAAGTATTAGCAACTGAGTTGTCAATTCAGCCACACCTGGATAACTTAATATCTGCAGCAAAGTATTTAGTAGCAAAGTAGTATGATAGTAACAGTAACGGTAGCAAAAGTAATATTTTTGGGCTTTGTAGTGATTGTAACAGTAGCAACGGAAAAGTAAATAAGCAAAGAACAGTATGTGAAAAGCTCATAGTCATTGGATCGGTGATGGAGAATTATGCCGGATGTGGTTCATCATGTAACAGTCATAACATAGGGTGACACAGAACTAGCTCCAATTCATCAATGTAATGTAGGCATGTATTCCAAATATAGTCATACGTCCTTATTAAAAAGAACTTGCATGACATCTTTTGTCCTACCCTCCCGTGGCAGCGGGGTCCTATTGGAAACTAAGGGATATTAAGGCCTCCTTTTAATAGAGTACCGGACCAAAGCATTTACACATAGTGAATACATGAACTCCTCAAACTATGATCATCACCGGGAGTGGTCCCGATTATTGTCACTTGGGTTGCGGATCATAACACATAGTAGGTGACTATAGACTTGCAAGATATGATCAAGAACTCACATATATTCATGAAAACAGAATAGGTTCAGATCTGAAATCATGGCACTCGGGCCCTAGTGACAAGCATTAAGCATAGCAAAGTCATAGCAACATCAATCTCGTAACATAGTGGATACTAGGGATCAAACCCTAACAAAACTAACTCGATTACATGATAAATCTCATCCAACCCATCACCGTCCAGCAAGCCTAAGATGGAATTACTCACGCACGGCGGTGAGCATCATGAAATTGGTGATGGAGGATGGTTGATGATGACGATGGCGACGTATTCCCCTCTCCATAGCCCCAACGGAATCCTCATTACCCCCCCCCCCCCCCCCGAGAGAGTTTAGGGCTTGGCGGCAGCTCCGTATCGTAAAACGCGATGTATCATTTTCTCTGATTTTTTCTCCCTGAACACGAATATATGGAGTTGGAGTTGAGGTCGGTGGAGCTCCAGGGGGCCCACGAGGCAGGGGGCGCGCCCCCACCCTCGTGGCAAGGGTGTGGGCCCCCTGGCCTTGATTCTTTCGCCAGTATTTTTTATTATTTCCAAAAATAATCTCCGTGGAGTTTCAGGTCATTCCGAGAACTTTTGTTTCTGCACATAAATAACACCATGGCAATTCTGCTGAAAACAGCGTCAGTTCGGGTTAGTTCCATTCAAATCATGCAAGTTAGAGTCCAAAACAAGGGCAAAAGTGTTTGGAAAAGTAGATACGACGGAGACGTATCATTGTCCTGCTGACACCCAAAAAACTCTTGCTGCAAAAAAATGCGACGCTGGAGCCGGTTGTCAGTGAAGAGCCCGTTCAGCTTGGTCCACACGGCGCAGGCATCGTCACCGTCCTGCACGACCGTCTGGAAGAGGTCCGCCGAGATGGTGAGAAAGAACCAGCGGATGATCATGGTGTCGATGGTGGACCAGTCATGGAACTCGGGGATGAGGCTGGAGTCGATGGTGCCGTCCACGTGGTCGATGAGGTGATACTCCCGGAACACGAGGGAAAAATACGTCTTCCACTTGTAGTAGGAGGAGTCCGCCTGCGAGAGACGAACCGGCACCCGCTCGAAGATGTTGAGGTTGTGGATGTCATTGACGTCGGGAGTGTTGGCGTCGGCGAACGGGTTGGAGTTGGTGGACGCGGAGGAGGTGACGGGCGACATGACGAGGGTGAGGCAGCTCGGCGGCTGGTGGCGTTGGTCGGATTGTCAGAAACGCGAAGCGAGCGGCAGCAGGCGATCGGGCGAAGCGGCAGCTGGCGATCAGGCAAAGTGGCGATGCGGGCGAAGTGGCTTGGGCGAGGCTGGTAGCAGCAAGCGGGCGGCGCATGCATCTAGATGGATGTGCGTGCGGCGATGCAGGAGGGAGCTGGCGAAGCGGGTTGCGTTGCGGGCTGGAGGCAGGCGATCGGGTCGGGCGGGAGGTGCTAGCGAGCGGCAGGTAGCGCGGCTGGGAGAGAGAGAGGCGGCAGCCGACGCAGGAGGTGCGCGGGCGGCGGCGGAAGGCTAGGGTTTAGAACCCAGAAACTGATACCATATATCATGTGGGAATTAGACGTTGTATTCCTCATGTGCAAACGCACGTATATATGATGTACAAGAGGTGGACCACGACCTCAACTATACAAGGAACTAGGAGGTGGGCCCAATACACAGATATGCACAACACATATACTCAACAGATGCTATATCCATAAGATTTACATTGAGATCCGTGCAATTTTCTTTTCAGTTTTTCTTTTTCTCTCTTGCATGCTATGTCACTTAACTTAAGCAACTCTAGCAGACCCCGCAAAATCGGCAAACCCGCAAAATTCTAGCGAGTATACGGGCTTGGCCTAATTTTCTGGCCAGAACCAAGCCCGTGTACTCGCCCGGCCCGTAAATTTTTTTACCGCGGCCCGCAAACCGCCCTCCCCCAGCAGTATATCTACGGGTTCGCGGTGCATTTGCGGGTCGAAACCCTTCCCGCCGCCGCCGCGTCTCTCCGCAATTCCCCACTCCCCTTCTCATATTTCTCGCCGCCGGTGAGCCCCTTCCGCCTCCAGCCGCCAGGTGGGGCCGCATGTGAAGCTCCGGCCGCGGCTCCGGGAGCAGATCCGGTGGCGGCAGGGACCTCGAGCGCGAGTAGTGTGTCCGATCAGACGGCGCGAGGAAGCGCGGGGCGCGGAAGTGGACGAACAGGGGCCTCTCGCCGCCACCGAGCTTCCGCATCCGCAAGATGGAGGAATACGACCGTCGGCACGGGCGTACGCCCTCCTCCGCCGAGGGCTCATCCTCCGCCGCGAGGCCCTCTTTCGCCGCGAGCTCTTCCTCTTCCGGCGCGAGCCTTCTCCCCGTGAAGAGAGAGTGGTCGGAGGAGCCGGAGGAGGTCGAGGTCGTCGCCGTCAAGCAGGAGCCCGAGGAGATCATGCGCCGCGGCGGCGTCGGGCCCGAGGACTTCGTCGCCGATGTCGACGCCGTCGCAGCCACCATTGCCGAACGTAGCTTGCCCGAGGAGGCGGAGCGCCGGCGCCATCACGAGGAGCTCGATGACCTCATGTTCCAGTAGGCGGTCGCGGCGAACCTTGCCGCCAAGGAGAAGGACGACGAGTGGCGGCGCATCCGCGAGGAGCAAAAGGCAAAGTACATCGACCTCGGCAGCTCCGACGAGGAGGATTGAGCTCCTCCACCGCGTCGTCCATGGCCGCGAGCTCACTGCCGTTAGATCTCCACCCCCCTCTAGTACTAGTAGTGAATGTAGTATGTAGTATGAACTAGTGTTTGTAATGAATTAGTGTTTGATCGTGTAGTATATGTAGTATGTGATGAACTACTACGGTTGCAATTTCTCCTGCAAAACTTTTTCAAATTATGCACTTCCATATACGGCTTCTGTTCGGTTGCGCACGTTTTCGACCCGCAAACGAGATCCGTGTCGAACTGCAAACGCGTTTTGTGGGTCGGGATTTTGCAGGGTCTGCTAGAGATGCTCTTAGAATTGGTTAAATCTCAGTCGACTGAGACCCAATCACACCCTTTTGCTTTCTTTCCAAAGTCGCAGTACAATCAATGAATTGGCGCGGAAACAATTTTTGGAAAAAAAATTATGCCCTTTCATTTCCTCCGTCCGTTTTTAAATTAAATGAAGCTCTTAATAGTCAACATTATAACATACAGAAGGAAAAGAAACAACTTTATACAACACAAATGATAAGGGCTGAACATTAGGAATTTTGATGTTCAGACCGAACGTGCCAGCAGCCGTTGGATGATAAGCACAAATCTTAACACACCCATCAATAGACACGTCAGCGATTGAAAGCGTTCGCTCGATCTCACGCCTCGCCCGAACGAAAAAAGAAGCCCCCCGCTGCCCTCACTCCTTCTATCTTATCAATTTCCTCTTGTTCCCTCTCTTCTATCCCATTCCAGGTCGCGGCAGTCAAAACCCCGCGTGCTGTGCTGCAACAACGGATCCAGAGCAGAGTCATGCGAGCTCCTAGCCAGACGCCAAGAATCAGGCCTCCGCCGCGCTCCGGGGCTGTCTCTCTCCGTCGACCGGCTCGAGGTGCCGTCGCGGGCCGAGGCGAGCGCCGCCTGCTCGCCCGCGGCCGATGCAACACATATTTTTGCTATGGTGTCAACCTTTTGTTGTGTCTTTGCCATGTATATTCGAAGAAAATTGCCATGGTTACTTTGAGATCCTTTTTTGCCATGTCATATTGAAATTGTTTTACCCATGCCAACTGCATTCACCATGGCATTTTCAATTCACCATGCGCGATACAACAATTCAGGCTTCATGCGTTTTTGCTAGCTAGTTCTGTTTTCGACATATTTTTCCAGTTTACCATGGCAATTTCAATTTGACTATCATGGCCAATTTAATTCATATGACATGGCAAATTCTATCATATATTTTTACGTGCCATGGCAATATTATTCCATGTGCCACGGCAATTTGACTATCTTTTTTCCATGGCAATTTTTTGATCATTTGTTTGTGTTATTTCACATACATGACGATTTTATTACTCAAAAGATGGCAATTTTTGTAAAACTACCATGGTAAAATTCAGCGTGCATTTTTCATGGCAAATTTTGATCAATTTTTTATTACTTCACAATCTTTGCAAATTACTTTCATGGCAAATTTGATAAAAAAAAACACGGCAATTTTGTATATGCATTTTTCCATAGCAATTTTTGATCAATTGTTGGTGTTATTTCACATACACGACAATTTTATTACGCAAAAGATGGCGATTTTGGTAAAAACATCATGGCAAAATTGAACATGCATTTTTCATGGCAATTTTGTATCATTTTTTGTATTATTCACATTCTTGGCAAATTTTCTTCATAAAGCATGGAAATTTGATAAAATATCATGGCAATTTTTTAATATGCATTCTTGGCATGGCAATTTTGAATCGTTTCTTTGTGTTATTTTCACATACATGGCAATTTTATTATGCAAAATATGGCAATTTTGGTAAAAATACCATGGAAAAATTGAACTTGCATTTTCCATGGCAATTTATTATTTCACATTAATGGCAAATTTCTTTTTATAAATCATGGCAAATTAGGTAAAAATAGCACGGAAAAATTGAATATGCATTTGCCATGGCAAATTTTTGATCATTTTTGTGTGCTATTTGACATACACAGTAATTTTTATTATGCAAAATATGACATTTTCGGTGAAAAAATATACTATGGCAAATTGAACATGTACTTGCCATCGCAATTTTTTTATCATTTTTTTGTATTATTTCACATTCATGGCAAATTTCTTTTGATAAAGCATGGTAAATTTGATAAAAAAATACCATGTCAAATTTGAACATGCATTTGTCATCGAATTTTTTTATCAATTTTTTTTGCTATTTCACATACATGACAGATTTCTTATATAAAAGCATGACAAAATTTCCTTAATATACCATGGCAAAATTTATTATACATCTGCCACGGCAACTTTGGTCGTAACTACTCTTATTTGACATAAATGCCAAATTCCTTATATGGAGCATCGAAATTTTAATTAAAATATCATGACAAATTTTTATATACATCTGCCACGTCAATTTTGTAATTAAAATGACAAAAGGAAAAAAGATATACATTGCCACAATAATCTGTTCAAATGTTTTTCCGATGGGAAATTGGTTTGTATATGTATCATGGTAAGTTTTACACTAATTTTTTCCTCATGGAAAAATTTCATTTATCATCACGTCAAAATCAGGGCTTTATTAGTCACAGCCAAATCTGGTTTTTTTAGTCACGGATTAAATTGGGCCTTACTATTTCTTTTTCTTAGTCACAACAAAAGGCCTACACGAGGGGCGTTCGGTCCAAGAACTTCTCGTGCCAGGCGAACTCGTTCGGTCGATGCCCTCCCAGACAACACGTCCGGCCAATACAAAGGTGCCAATAAAACGGCTACACACTCGCCAATTGCAAAAGGCACACATCAAGAAACAGGGTTTCCCGGTTACAAGCAAACATCAAAACAAGCAATAGTAGCTCCCATAAAAGGCAGTAACAAAACCAAAAAATGTAGAAAGATTGCACCAACGCCAAGTTCATTCAAAGTCGAGTCAATGCTAGGAGGAGAAAAAACAACATTTGGCAATGCTTTAGCTATACTTGAGTTGACTAAAAAAACAAATTTTTTGCTAAAGCACATCTGAATGTGCTATAAGATTGCACATATAAGTCCTATGTAATTGATCTTAGGTGAAGATCGTGTAGATATTATTTTTCTCTTTATGCTTGATTGAGTCATTTATATGTGCCCTAGACAAATAAAAAAAACAATTAGGATTAGTCAATTCTCTTAGCACACATGCGTAGAGTACCGCATGCATGCAACATGCAGCTAGTCTGTGCAGGACGGGTGACGCGACCACGAGAGCATATTATAAAAAAGACGTAATTTCTTGGCAAATTGTATGCAAATTTTGTCATTATTTGTTTTAGTTTTTCATTTTCTTTGTTCTTAAAGAGTTTTCATTCTTCCTTAGATAACTTCGTATTTTAATTTTATTTTCTTTCTTCTTTAAGGGATGCCAACAATTTATTACTTCTTAGTAAACTTTTTTTTACGAAAATACCACTATTATGTGTAAAATCAATGTAAATTTTATGTGTTTATTCTCGCATATTATAAAAATACACAAATTATGTGTAAATTTTATACAAATATTGTCATTATTTATTCCGTCGGCCATGGCCACGGCGGCGGGGGCAGGCACTCCCTTTGAGGTGTGGAAGCGGCGAGCTGGGGAGGGGGTCCGATGCTCTGCGTGTGGTGAGGATGTGGATTTGGGTGCAAGAGAAGAAGACAACACAGGGGGGAGAACCAAAATCCGACGGGCACATATGAATAAATGGGATGGATGGGGGCGGCCATCCAAATTTGGGTCGGCCGACCAGCCCCTAGTAGTCGCCATTTAAAAAAGGAATTTAAACAAAAAGCCCAGTGCTAATGTATAGCACATGCTAATCCAGGGGTGCAATTGCGCTATTTTTTTTTACTATGCTCTCGTAGGGGATCTTTTCACTGCATTTGTTTTGTGCATGTACAAGACTTATCGATCTTTGGGTCACGGATGTGCTCGGAGCCATCTTTTCGTCCGTGTGCACCTTGTGGTGCTGGGTCACGGGTTGGGCTCAGTGGCCTCTTTTATTTGTGCTCTTTGGCATCTTTCGCAGCTAACAGCCGTGCATTATCCCCGTGTTGACGATGCAATAGGTAGAGTCCATCTAATAAATTGATCACGTCCTAATTAAACTTCAGGTACGGTACTAATCTGCGCAGCGATGGATTTTACGTCCCGCACCGGCCACCCTGAAAAACTCGGTTGAGGCCCAACTGGGCCCGTTCCCCTCGCCCGTGACTAGCCCGTCCTCCTCTGCTCTCTTCCCCGAACGCACCCGCAGCACGCCGCCGTGAACCACCGCGCCCGCCGCCGTCGCCTCGCCTCCCGAAGTTGTCTAAAAGCTCCGCCGAGCCACGCTGCATCTCCTCACCGATGAACACGAGCCCGGGAGCACCACAGCAAGCCTTTGAGCTCGTCACCGCCGCCTCGGTTCGCCGATCGCCGGCGTCGATCCGCCACCGTCAACGCTTCCCCGAGCTCGCCGACGACCCCAGCGGATGCGCCGTGAGCCCCTCTCCGTTTCCCTCCTGTTCCCCTTCTCGCGCTCGAGCCCTAGCTAGCTATTCCGCCATGGCCGAGATCTCGCTGCCGCCGCCGCGTAGCTCGCCATTGCTAGCCATCCCTGCTGATCAAACAGAGCGCGAAGCCGAGCTCTTGAAGCTCCTAGGAGGCCTATGAGCCCCTTAGCCAGCCTTCTAGCGCTTCGTAGCACTCTCCATGGTACTCCGCGGCGCGGGATGGTCGCCAGCGGCTAACCCCGGCCGGCTGACGTGTCCCTGTTTAATTAGTCGCTAATGACTCCGTTAACTAGCCACTGAGGCGCTGACTAGTGGGACCCCCAGTTAATTACGTTGGTTAAACTCTCTGTTTAGGGTTAGTTTAATTCCCGTCTGCAAATCAATTCTCTCGTTAGCTTTGACTGCTTCAAGCAAGCTACAAACTCAAAAGAAAATTTCCTTTTACTTATAACTGAGCTGCTGATGGCCGCGCAGAATCTGGAAGCTCAGTTGTGATTGTGATGGAAGGGGGGCAAGAAACTGTCAATAAACATAAGAACTGCGCTGGTAAACATGAGGCGTCCAAGCTTTGTTGTTCTTACCTACTTTTGTGATCGTCCTCACGATTAACTTGACGCGAATGGGGACATAGTATCAATCTGGATAAAGAAAACTCGTGCCTCAGTTATCAGCCTGCTAAGAGCATCTGCAGTCGGACCTCTCAAACCCGCCTCATATGCCCGGGCGGGCTGACCGGTCATATTTTTTCGAACCAGACGGACGCCTCAAACGGGCCTCAAACGTCCGGGCTGACCGGCACCCTCCAAATCCAGCCCAAATATGGGGCGGATATAGAAGCGCTGGTGTGCCAATCACGTCGGGCCAGCGAAGGGTCCCGGTAAGCAGCCCTTAAACCAGGCGGTCCGAAGCTCGTCTCCTCTGTCAGACCAGTGGCGCCGCGTGGCGCAGCTCTGGCGGGCCGCGTAGTGCATTGTCCGGCTATTTGAGCCAACCGGCGGCACTGAAACCCTACCATCCATCCACATTTTCCTCCTCATGTCCGCTGCCGCCGCCACTTTCCTCTCCACCCGTCCGTCTAGTAGCCATGCCCCCACGCCGCGAGATGAGGAGCGAGCCCTTTCTGACGCCGGAGCACCGACTCGAGCTCCTTGAGCAGATCCGGGCTAGGTGCGAAGCCCAGATCACCGCAGGGCTACCTCCGGATGCATTGGACCCGGAGGAGTTGGAGGAAGAGGAGGACTTTGAGGAGGAGGATGAGGAGGATGTGGGGGACGCTGGCGATGGGGATCTGCATGCGGAGCAGCAGGCCATCCTCGATTCCCTCCGGTCGGAGTCGGCTGCGGAGACAAGACGCCGACGCCGACAGGAGATGAAGGCGCAAGAGGCTGTGGAGGAGGCGTAGATGTTTGCCTACTTGGATGAGGTCGAGCAGGAGGAGAATGAGCCGAAGCCCTCTACCCGCCCGTCCAACCGGCGCCCGGCACCGTCGTCATGGACATCTCCGACGACGAAGAGTAGCTAGGGTAGTACGTAGATGTAGTACGTAGGATTCCTTTTGCATGCTTTGTATGGATCTAGGGGGTGAAATATGAGAGAAGCGGGGTGCAAAATGGCTCATTTGAGGCGTGCCCGGTCAGTGCCAGTGGATGCATCCGGATGCGTCTGCGGGCGTTTGAGGGGCCGGATTTGCAAAGTCCGGCTGTAGATGCTCTAAGAGCATCTCCAACAGCCGCGCGGTTGTGCGACGTGCTAAAAAACTTTTACAACGCTGAAATAGCGTTTTCACCCGGGGGAGGTTGTTTGCTTTTTCAGGCGCTGCAAATTTTAGCTTTTTTCCGCGTCGATGTAGCGCCGGTAGGCGCTGCAAAATCCAGCATGCGTGACGAGCCAGTGCTTGAAAAAATGAAACAACACATATGAAAAAATACGAAACGACACATAGTTCGAATTCATAGCATATAAAAACATCACATAATTCAAGTCCCACACCACAAGCTAGTTGATGCGATGCAAATAAAACTATGCTTCTAGATAAGACGATGCAAATAAACTAGATAAAACTACTACTCCTCATCCTCCTCGGTGGTGTAGTTCGACGACCTAAACTCGTCGGTCCATCGAGGATCTTCCTCATCCCAGGTCGACGCAGGTCTCGGGTCGCACTGGACTTCCCCAGTGCCTTTCGCTCACGCTTGTCCGCCCGACGCGCGATTCGCTCCGCCCTGCTCTACACCCAGAACTCATTCTCGGCGACGACATCTTGCGGGAAGCGCTCGCGCCACACCGCCATGGCGTGCTCATCCGCCTCGGCGGTGAAGAGGCGGTCCCGCCTCCGCTGAACGCGGCGATCCTCGTCGGTGACTAGTCGCAGGGGAGGCGCGAGTTCCTCCGCCTGCTCGCGCGTGCGAGAAGTTCATCTGCGCCCGTGGCCTCCCGAGGGGCCACGCAGCCGCGTCGTACGCGCGGGCGGCCTCGTGGCGGTCTCGAACGTCCCGAGCCCGAGGCGTGTATCACCGGAACGGATCTCCGCGTAATACACACCAGAGGGGTGGAGGCGCATGCGCGGAAGCCGAAGTTGCTCTGGGGGCGCGGCGGCATGGCGGCGGCAAGGGGAGAAGGCGCTGGAGGCGGGGGGAGAAGGCGCGGCGGCGGCGGGGCACCAGAAGAGGCGAGGAAGAAGGCGTGGCGGGAAGAGGCGAGGCAAGGAAGATGGCGGTTGGCGGCCGCCTGCGCGCTGGACGACACGCGCCAAAACTGCCACGTGCGGTGCCGCTTTTTTCCCGCATGCGCTGTTTTTTTAGCACGCCGAACTTTCACGTGCGTTCTGGTGCGCGCCAAACGGCTACGCGTGCTAAATTGCCTTTTTTGCAGCGCGAGGCTAAGGCCCTGTTTGGTTCATAAGTCCTAGGACTTTTTTTAGTCCCAACTTATAAGTCATAAGTCCCTAAAAAGTCCCTATCTGTTTGGTTCCTAGGACTTATAAGTCCATATAAGACCCTATTACAACTATAAGTCCCTATAAGTCCCTCCTTGAGAGTCTTATTTCATAAGTCCCAAATGCCCACTTTAAGTCCCTATAAATCCCTCCTGTTTGATTTAGATGGGACTTATAGGGACTTTTTTAAGTCCCTAAGCCAATAAGTCCCTGGAAACAAACACCCTCTAATCTACCGCGCTTGTTGGAGATGCTGTAAATAAGGAAAGAACAACTTTGAAACTCAATTTAAAGCCTCCTCTTGGCACCTACCGGACTCGGAGATGTTGCAGCTAGGCTTGTGAACGTGGTTTTGTCTCGAGGCTCGTGGTGATCTCTTCCCTGCAGTGTCATACTTAGTCGTTGTTGTAGTTGTCATGGTAGTTTCTTGGGTCGTGTTGTACTGTTGCAGTTGGTTGTGTTCTTTCTCTTGCATTGGATTGTTCTCGCTTTCATTCCTTGTGTGGTGCTCTACTCGTAGTCTGGGCCGGGTTTGGTCATCTAGGGCGTGCTTGGTTACATTGGCGATTCAGCCTGGCCCGGCGAGTCTGGCTCTATTGAGCCGGTTTGAGGGCATGCAGGCCAAAAAACCCCAGATGCACATAGTTTGGTTGCCTGCATGCCCCTAGTTGCATGAGACAAACATTTTTGACCCAGCGTATGGTTGCCCGCATTGTATTAGGTGCACATATGACATGGTGTTTGGTTGCAACCTGCATAAGGTGTTGTCACCACTTCTAACTAGTGGTGACCTTACCACACACAATCTGAACATAGTGCCAGCTAGTTAAACAAATGACAGTTCATCCTAACTACAATCAAATGATAGATCAAATTATTAAGAGCCATTGGCTAAATAGGGGATAGTTCATCGGTGTTGCTGCTTCATCTTCCTCTTCATCTTCCTCTTCTGCTTCTGCTGCTGCTACTGCTTCTTCTTCCTCTTCTTCTGTGCTTCTGCTACTGTTGTTTCTTCTTCCTCTTCTTCAAATCCTGCACTGACCTCTGTTAAGCCACATTGCCTTTGCCCACTCCAACCTTTTGTTCTTCCAACCGTCATTGTCAAATGCCTCCACACCATGGACAGAGCTAACAACATCGTCAGGCTCGACCTCTTCCTCGTCGGTAGCGTGTTCATCAAAGCCCCACCGGAGGATCCATTATGCGAGAATGCAACAAGCAAGAGCTAGCTTAACTCGAGTGGGATATGGGTGGAATGGCTTACGATCCGGATCTTAAACCTATTCTTGAGCTTCAAATGCCCTCTCACTTGATTACTCTAAGGCTGGAGTGTCCGAGATTACAGCTCTGTGCAGTCCTAGGAAAGTTCCTACCAGAGAACTTCGTTGAGATGGTACTGGTTTTCTGAAGGGTGGAAGAACACCCGGCCGACATGCATAGCCAGCATCTCCAAGGTAGAACTTGCCGTCGGGGATGTTGATCCCATCAGGTCGACTCATGCTATCAGTGAGAATGTTTGCATCATGCGCTGACCCCTCCCAACTAGCCAGCACATATGTGAACCTCAGATCAAAGTCAACACCAGCAAGCACATTCTGGCTTGTGCAGTGCTTCCTCCCCCGTATGCTGCAGACTGTGACCTATGAACTCCGGCAGTGACATGAGTACCATCTATTGCCCCAAAGCAGTCCTGAAAATGGCATCACTAGCCTGTGTTAGTGTTGAACTTGCACAATACAAGCATATCAAGCAATGAAAAGTGTATATTGTCAATGCTCATCTTGAAGTATGGATACCATCTTGGGCTTCTGCGAATCTTGGGTGGAGTCTGGCCAGATGGTCTCCTGATCATCTCTCCTCTAAGCTCCCCAACAGCAAAAAGCACATGCTTGAAGTACCTAGAGATGGTCTCCATTGACCTCCTGAACGTGTTGTGAATGACCCTGAACCTCTGGTTATGGCCAACAACATGGAGGAATATGGCCACTTGCTCTTCGGCACTGGTGTTGATGCTATCTTGTAACAGGCCCCTGCTCCTAAAGGTCTCGAGAAGCCTGGCAAATGGTGCTCTTTTCATTCTAAGCATCCACGGAGCCTCGACGTCATTGCAGTTGTAGATGTAGTTCAGATTTTGGATCCTCTCCTGTTCCCAGGGAAACAATGGACCATAGTGGATCAACGGTCTCCCAGCACGACGAACAACTCTCTGGTGCATGAACATTACCCATGCCTGAATCACACTAATGAGTGCTGCTGCCTGGATTATCAGCCTCATCCGTGCATCCATAACCTAGTCGACATCGACGGTTCGTTCAATGGCAAATCGATCCTACACCTAGCTTAAAGGCTTAACCACTGAGCTAACAAAGGGGGAGGGGTGCTGCTTACCGGCATCGGAGACGAGGACGGCGTAGGGGGAGCCATGGCACAGAGTAGGTCGACCAGACGCTAGCCAACAGCAAGGGGAGCACTAGATCAGCCGCAAACACCGCCGCCTCTTCCGCCGCCACCGTCGTCTATAACGCAGATCTGAAATCGCAGCCGCCGCCGGTGGTGAGGCAGTGGAGAAGAAAGGGGGGCAGTGGCTATGGTGAGCGAGTGAAAGGAGGGTGAGGCAAATTTGGCGCCGGGACGGCGCGCCAGATTTCCATCTCCCGCCATCCCCTCTCGCCCGCGCCTCGCTCCCGCCCAGCGACCTCACGCCAAGACTCACTCGGCTCATGAAACTGCCGATCCGAGGGTTTCCAGCGAGCCAGGCTCTGGGCTGCTTTGAGAAGCGTGCGATGCAGGCCCAACAGTAAAACCTGGCAACCAAACAGGCTTCTCCCTTCCCGCGCGGGCCTGGTTGGGCTCGGTGCGGGCAACAAAACACGCCCCTACTAGTCGGGGATACCCTTGCCTAGTGATCCTTAGGCCGTTTTAAGCTTTTTTTTAGCTTGGGTCGTGTAGCTTGTATGGTTTGTGCCTTTATTTGGCATTGTATCCCTTGAATCTTAATGAATTCGCATGAAGCTCACAAGCAAACATCAAAACATGCAATTGTAGCTCCCATAAAAGGCAGTAACAAAACCAAAAAATGTAGAAAGATTGCACCAACGCCAAGTTCATTCAAAGTCGAGTCAGTGCTAGGAGGAGAAAAACAACATTTGGCAATGCTTTAGCTATACTTGAGTTGACTAAAAAAATAAAAGTTTTGCTAAAGCACATCTGGACGTGCTATAAGATTGCACATATAAGTCCTATGTAATTGATCTTAGGTGAAGATCATGTAGATATTATTTTTCTCATTATGCTTGATTGAGTCATTTATATTTGCCCTAGACAAACAAAACAAAACAATTAAAATTAGTCAATTCTCTTAGCACACATGCGTAGAGTACCACATGCATGCAACATGCAGCTAGTCTGTGCAGGACGGGTGACGCGACCACGAGAGCATATTATGAAAAGACGTAATTTCTTGGCAAATTGTATGCAAATTTTGTCATTATTTGTTTTAGTTTTTCATTTTCTTTATTGTTAAAGAGTTTTCATTCTTCCTTAGATAACTTTGTATTTAAATTTTATTTTCTTTCTTCTTTAAGGGTAATATCAATGCCAACAATTTATTACTTCTTAGTAAACTTCTTTTTACGAAAATACCACTATTATGTGTAAAATCAATGTAAATTTTATGTGCTTATTCTCGCATATTATTAAGAGACACAAATTATGTGTAAATTTTATACAAATTTTGTCGTTATTTATTCCGTGGCCACGGCCACGGCGGCGGGGGCAGGCACTCCCTTTGAGGTGTGGAAGCGGCGGGCTGGGGAGGGGGTCCGATGCTCTGCGTGTGGTGAGGATGTGGATTTGGGTGCGAGGGAAGAAGACAACACAGGGGGGAGAACCAAATCCGACGGGCACATATGAATAAATGGGATGGATGGGCGGCGGCCATCCAAATTTGGGTCGGCCGACCGGCCCCTAGTAGTCGCCATTTAAAAAAGGAATTTGAACAAAAAGCCCAGTGCTAATGTATAGCACCTGCCAACCCAGGGGTGCAATTGCGCTATTTTTTTTACGACTGTGCCCTCGTAGGGGATCTTTTCACTGCATTTGTTTTGGTCTGTGCGCACTTATCGGTGCTGGGTCACGGATGGGCTCGGAGGCCATCTTTTCGTCCGTGTACACCTTGTGGTGCTGGGTCACGGGTTGGGCTCAGTGGCCTCTTTTATTTGTGCTCTTTGGCATCTTTCGCAGCTAACAGCCGTGCATTATCCCCGTGTTGGCGATGCAATAGGTAGAGTCCGTCTAATAAACTGGTAACGTCCTAATTAAACTTCCGGTACGGTACTAATCTGCGCAGCGATGGATTTTACGTCTGGCGCCGGCCATCCTGAAAAACTCGGTTGAGGCCCAACTGGGCCTGTTCCCCTCGCCCGTGACTATCCCGTCCTCGGCAAATTTGACAAATTTAACCTGTGGACGAAATCTAATCACAGATTGAACTACCCGTGAAACTATTTCACGCGGCTAACCTTTTTATGTGACGCCCGACACGAAGGCGCCACACTACATTGTGCAACGCCTCATAGATAGGCGCTACACGCCTGGCCAGCGTTGCACCTCAGACTATCTAAAAATTGCTAAGTCATTGTTGAAAGGACATGCAGTGCCCCCATGTGTGGTTTTGGTAATTGATGACATTCTCTATGGACTAATGGTTGCATTGAGTTATATTTGAAGGATTTGTCCATTGGCTTTTCTTGAAGTCCATGTGTTGGTTTCAAGGAGTTTATGTGTTGACCAAGGTGCTATTAAGGAATTATCCAAAGATTGGTCATGTGAGTGTTGAGCTTATTGCAAGCATGTCTTGAAGAAGAAGATTATGTGATCATTCATGTTTACCTTCAAGACATCATCCAAATGAAGAGAGTTGGAAAGATTCAAGGTTGATCAAGACTAAGTCAAGAGTGAATCAAATTGATCAACACACAAAGCGCACAAGATGTACTGAGGGATCAAGTGATCCCATGGTATGGTAAGCATTGTCCATTAAGCTTTGTGTGCTAACCCATGGTCTTCGTGAGATTTCTTTGTGGGGTTAGGTTGCGGTGTGCAAGTTCAAGTGATGCATCACGAAGAGATCAAGTGCTTGAAGCTTGCCGTCCATTGTGGCGACAATGGACTTGTGAAGATAAGCGGAAGAGTGGCTCACCCATAGTGGAGTATGGGGAGCAATCAACTAGTCTTCATCGAGCCAACGCAATCAAGAAAGGTGGTCCATCTTGAGGAGGAGTAGATCGTCATCATCTAGCTCCAGTGGACTCTGTGCAAGGCAGAGGTTTGCCCTTGATAGGTTTTCTATTTTACCGGTCTCATGGTGGTAGTTGGGAGACCGGGTTTTAGGATCGATTGCCGTACTATCAAGGGGGGCTCTCGATGAGTTGCTTGATCGTATCGTTCGTAGAGAGCTCAAACCATTGCATCCTTGCATCATCTTTATTGGTTCTTGTTTGGTTCTTCTCCTTGCGAGTTTTGGAGCTTATGGTCATTTTTATGACAAGCTCGAGTTCATCAAAAACGGAGTTCACATGCGTCTTCTATGATGTTTTCGATGTTGGTGGATATGCCGGTTCTTCTCTGTTGAAGTTTCACTCCTTTGCTTGTTAGGCATACCTCCCCTGCCTTTTGTTAGGTCTCTGTTTTGATGCTACTCGTTGTCTTGTATCCAACAAGCTTGAGTTTGCTCAATTCGGAGCTCATTTGCAGAAGTTATGGCAGTTCTGGTTTTACTGTTTCCCTCTGTTGTCTTCTCTGCAAAATGAAGGACTCCTAGTGTTGCCGATCCGAGGCATGCGGTAATCTTGCTCTCCGGAGCGTTAGTACCGCATGAGCCCTTATGATAGTACCACAGTCCCGCGGTAGTATCTGCAGTGCTCACGGTAATCTTGCTCTGTGGGGAGCGGTAGTACCGTGGCATCCGCCAGCGCCTTGTTGCTCGGCGGTAGTAGGGCGGATGTAATTTTTACATCCGCGCCTCTACGCTGATAGTACCATGGGCTCGCCAGGCTTAGCGACATGAGCGGAAGTAGGGCGGATGTAATTTTTACATCCGCGCCCTCTGTGATAGTACCGCTCTTCGTGTGCGGTAGTACCGTGCGGAGTTTTGGCGCAGTCCTCCCCAGTGAGTAGGTACGGAAGTAATTTTTACTTCCGTGCTTTCTCTGCGCCTTAGTGTTGCTTGCCTTACGGTAGTACCGTGAAGGCGCAGTAGTACCGCGCTCTGGCGGTTCTACCGCTCGCCCCTGCAACATGCCTTCATCTCGCCGGTGTTGCACATGCGGTAGTACCGCAACCTGATAGTAGTACCGCAGCCGACCGCGGTAGTACCGCAGCTCCGTGCGGTAGTACCACGTCGTGCGGGCTAAGTGAGGGGATAACGGTTAGATTTTCTCCCCAACTATAAAAGGGGGTCTTCTTCCCCATTGAACCTAATCTCTTGAGCTCGTGTTCTTCCCCCATTGTTGGCCTTCTTCGAGCTTGCTAACTCTCAATCCCTCAATGGATTCTTGCTAGTTTTTGAGGGAAAAAAGAGAGGAGATCTAGATCCACATTTCCACCAATCACTTTCTCCTCTATGTGAGGGGAACCCCTTGGATCTAGATCTTGGAGTTCTTGGTGTTCTCCTTCTTGTTCTTCCTCTCATTTTCTTCCCTAACATTAGTTGCTTGATTGGGATTTGGGAGAGAAGGACTTGGGCACTCCGTGTGCCCTTACCATTGCATTTGGTGCATCGGTTTGAGTTCTCCACGGTAATACGTGGAAGTTACAAGTTGAGAAGCTTATTACTCTTGGGTGCTTGGTGCCCTTGAGCTTGTTCCTCTTGGGTGCTTGGGTGCCCTAGACGGTTGGTGGTGTTCGGAGCTCAATCATTGTGGTGTAAAGCTCCGGGCAAGAGTCGCGGTCTCCAATTAGGTTGTGGAGATCGCCTGAGCAATTTGATCGGTACCGTGACCGCCCCAAGGGTTGCCAAAGTGTACGGGTTCGGTGACCGCCCCAAGGGTTGCCATTTATGCGGGTTCGGTGACCGCCCTCAAGGGTCCCTTAGTGGAATCACGGCATCTTGCATTGTGCGAGGGTGTGAGGAGATTACGGTGGCCCTAGTGGCTTCTTGGGGAGCATTGTGCCTCCACACCGCTCCAAACGGAGATTAGCATCCGCAAGGGTGTGAACTTCGGGATACATCGTCATCTCCGCGTGCCTCGGTTATCTCTTATCCGAGCCCTTTACTTATGCACTTTACTTTGTGATAGCCATATTGTTTCTTGTCATATATCTTGCTTTCACCTAAGTAGTTTTTCTTGCTTAGCATAATTTGTTGGTGCACATAGGTGAGCCTAGTTGTTGTAGGTTTTGTGCTTGACAAATTAACCGCTAGGTTTATTCCGCATTTGTTCAAGCCTCAACCGTAATTATATTTAAAGCGCCTATTCACCCCCCCCCCTCTAGGCGACATCCACGATCTTTCAATTGTGCAGAGCCTACGAGCTAGGCGCTGCACTGTATAGTGT
Organism: Aegilops bicornis; assembly: GCA_021605145.1. Lineage (NCBI taxonomy): Eukaryota > Viridiplantae > Streptophyta > Magnoliopsida > Poales > Poaceae > Aegilops > Aegilops bicornis. The sequence continues at coordinate 523,098,298 of CM038674.1, forward strand.
GGCGCCTAGCTCTCAGGCGCTGTACTAGTGGTTGCACTACAAAATGAAGCAACCACTAGTGCAACGCCTAGAAGCTAGGCGCTACATTGTATAGTGTGGCGCCTAGCTCTCAGGCGCTGCACACTGACTTAGTAATTTTCGGATCACACGGGTGCGACGCTGGCCAGGCGTGTAGCGCCTATCTGCGAGGCGTTGCACAGTGTAGTGTGGCGCCTTCGTGTCAGGCGTCACACAAAAAGGTCAGCCGCGTGAAATAGTTTCACGAGCAGTTCATTCTGTAATTTGATTTCGTCCGTAGGTCAAATTTGTTAATTTTGCCCCCGTCCTCCTCTGCTCTCTTCCCCGAACGCACCCGCAGCACGCCGCCGCCGCCTCGCCTCCCGAAGTAGTCTAAAAGCTCCGGCGAGCCACCATGCATCTCCTCGCCGATGAGCACGAGCCCGGGAGCACCACAGCAAGCCTTTGAGCTCGTCACCGCCGCCTCGGTTCGCCGATCGCCGGCGTCGATCCGCCACCGTCAACGCTTCCCCGAGCTCGCCGACGACCCAGCAGGCGCCGTGAGCCCCTCTCCGTTTCCCTCTTGTTCCCCTTCTCGCGCTCGAGCCCTAGCTAGCTATTCCGCCATGGCCGAGATCTCGCGGCCACCGCCGCGTAGCTCGCCATTGCTAGCCATCCCTGCTGATCAAACCGAGCGCACGGGATGGTCGCCGGCCGGTTGACGTGTTCTTGTTTAATTAGTCGCTAACGACTTCGTTAACTACGCTGAGGCGCTGACTAGTGGGACCCCCAGCTAATTAGTTTAGTTAAACTCTCTGGGTTTTTTTTTTTAAAGGAGGATGACCCCCGGCCTCTGCATCTGGGAGATGCATGCAGCCACTTTATTGATTATTCTCGAGGACCTTACAAAGTATTACAACAATATGCCCGAATCCACCATCTTGGCTACATATGCCACTACTCCTATCCATATGATGAAGGGGTGCTAGCTGCGCCAAATACCCAGACCACTCACCTAATCCTGTCATCAAAAGCCAGAAGCCCCAGCCGAGCCACATACCGGGTCTGGGGCATAAACTGGTCTGACGCACTCACAAGTGTCGCCGCCGCCATCCTCCACAGGTCCGTCTTCAGAGCAGATATTGAGACTTCTACCTTGTCAAGGCCACTCATCGAGCGCCACCATGACGCCTTGCATAACTACCACCTCCTGTGACGAGTCCATCATCACAAGACGGACGCCGAGTCTCCACTGCGCCACGCCGCCGAGATCCGGCGTCATCAATGTGTAGGATGAAGCACCACTCCACCAAAAAAGCCGCCCACTGGTCCCTTGATTCCGTGAACGCCCCCCCCCCCCCCCCTCTGTTTAGGGTTAGTTTAATTCGCTTCTGCAAATCAATTCTCTCATCAGCTTTGACTGCTTCAAGCAGGCTACAAACTCAAAAAGGAAATTTCCAAGCTTTGCTACAAACTGAGGTGCTGATGGCTACACAGAATCTGGAAGCTCAGTTGTGAATTGTGATGGAAGGGAGGCAAGAAACTGTCAATAAACACAAGAACTGTGCTGGTAAAAATGAGGCGTCCAAGCTTTGCAAATTTTCCATTGATGCAGGAAACCAGTAGAACATAGACACGAAGTTACATGAATTATTGACTTTGTTTCTCTCACCTACTTTATTGATCGTCACACTACTAACTTGACGCGAACGGGGGCATAGGTGTGCCTATTATAAGGGCGTTTAAACTGCTGGATGAATTACAAATTCCGTTGACATCTTCAGAAATGACGCGTAAATGTCTAGTTTACGTAATCCGAACTATGCAACCATGCGTGCTAGCCTGAAATGGCAGCGCTTCTTTAGTTGAGGAGTATAGTACAGTGCTAGATACAGAGACGAAGTCAATCACCAGATTCAGAAGAGGTAAGAACAAACTCTGATGAGCAGGCTCACCATCAGATCCAATAGATTCAGAATGAATACTACACGTTATATGAGAGGAACATTGCACTTGGGGCGATATGATAAAAGGGGAGAATAAGAAATGTTTCTGACGAAAAGCAGCATTCTTGATTTCTTTTCCAATTAATACAGAGAAGAGTAAGAACTGCACTAGACGAGTCAGCTTCTTTAGAACCCCCTCGTGGTTTTGTGGAGAAGAGCTAACTCAATTGGGCAGATATGACCTGAGAGCTGGGATCGCCGTTCAGCAACAACTGTGCACGGACAATGAGGCAAGAAATGTTCAAATTGACTGACATTGTTTGTTTACTTACTACTAGTAGTACTGTAGTATCAATCTGGATAAGGAAAAGTCGTGTATAGTACTCCCTCCGGTCCTTTTTACTCTCCATATTAATTTGTCTGAAGTCAATCTCATCCAACTTTGACCAAGTTTATATAAAAAATTATTGACATTTACATAACAACACCAATATCATTAGATTCATCTCGGAATATATTTTCATATTATATTTATTAGATATTATAGATGTTAATAATTTTTAATATAAATTTGATCAAACTTAACTAAGTTTGACTTTTGACAAATCCAATATGCAGAGTAAAAAGGACCGGAGGGAGTATCCAATTGCCGCCTGCTAGATAAGGAAAGAACAAGTTTGAAACTGAAGCCTCTGCTCCTCTTGGCACCTACCGCGCCACAGGACGATGACATGGACTCTTTTCCAACGCCAAGTTGGCTGGGCAGTTCAGTCTCCTTTCCGGCACCAAGCAAAGCAAACTACCACGTGTGTAGATAAATAAATACAGTAATCTAATCTTGTAGACGCAATGATCCGACATGGCACGCACTCTGGAGACCGGAGACCGGCGAATGAGGCCAACTCCACCGCATGACCCATCCTGTCCGTCCGTGTCCGTTTAAGGTAAAATAGACAGATGAAACGACCCAACGCGCAACCTCATTCGTAAAAAGTGTCCCTTTTTTATCTATTCTACCCCATCCCGCGAGCAAAGTTGCGCCGGGTTTGCGCCCGGAACGGACACAAGCGGACGTTTCTTTGCGTGATCCTTGTCCGGCTGTGTCCTTGGCATGTGAACCCTGGCCCACTTGTCATTGGGCCTGTCTGCCCACCCATCCATCCCCCTCCGTCTCCCTTTTTCTCTCTCTTTCTCTCTTCCCCACCAACCCAACCATGCATGCTCTCGTGGACACCCGCCACCTAGTGTCGATCTCAAGACGCCGGGCGTTTCCACGACGGAGCTCGAAGCGAGCACTACCGCAGAAGACCGCATGGGCGCGACGAGGCGAGGTGGTGGGCGGCGGAGCTCAAGGCGACCGCCACCGCAAAGACCGGGTTGCGGGTGCGAGGGTAGGTGGTGGCCGACGCCGCGAGCGATGGGCGCTATTATGCGGACGCCCACGGCTGGGCGTTGGCGAGGGTGCGCGCAGTGAGCCGCGGCACGGCGCATTGCTAGGGACGCCCACGGCGGGCGGTTAGCGGCGCGCTACAGGAGCGGCGCGGCGCGGGCGCTGCAGGCTGTGGGCGCAGACGGGCGCGGCGCCGGACGCGTCTGGCGGGCGCGTGACGGCGGACGAGGCGACCACGGGCGCGTGAGGGGCTCGGTGAGCGCGGCGAAAGCGGCGCGACGAGGCTATGGCGATGCTCGCAAGATACGCTTAGCATAGTCCGCCCGTGAACTTGCTAGCTAGCTAGTTAGCCCACCAGCCCGCGCTGGGCAGTTTATCATGCGCGCGACGAGCGACGGACGAGCACAAAGCGGGCGAGGTGCGCGACCGCGGCGGGCACGGGCGGTGCCGCGAGGAGCGGTGACGGCCGCAGCCACGCTGGTGCAGCGTCGAAAGGTATGCTGGACGGGCGGCCCGAAGAGCGAGCGCGAGCGGCCATGCCGGGGGCGGCGCGATGACAAGATGCATGGGAAGGGGATGCAGCGGACGTTTTTTGGGTCGCTATGCCGCGGTGGGCACCTCAAACACAAGGCAGACACGCATGTCTGTTTTCGTCCACTTTAAACAGATGAAATCTGGACAAAACGGACGTCTGTTTAAGGTCGTGTGATGGAGTTGGCCTGGCTGCATGCACCTAGCTAGCCACCTCCTGCTGCGTCGAAATTTCCGGCAGGCCTTGCAGAGTCGTGGACTAGTATGCACAGGCAGGCGGCGTACCCACGTGTTGGTGAGATTTGAATGTTAGCCAGCCAATGGATGGGCCCCGTCCAAGTTAAACCTGTTATATAAACCTCCGAGGCAGCAGAACACAGCAGCAAGCAGCAGCCAAAGCCTGAGGCGAGCAAAGAAAAAGTTCAGAGAGGAAGCGAGCTAGCTTAGCTAGGTGATTCCTTCACAGACCACTTCCGCTTCCAACAAATCCATCACCTCGTCGGCGCCATGGACGCCTTGGAGAGAGGCGAGCGCGCGCCGCTCCTACCCAAGGTAACGGTCGCCGATTTATTGCCTCCCTCCGATCTTCCTCCTCCTCCCCCTCCTCTTCTGGTTGCTAACAATTTCTGCAATCTGTCTCCATTGCAGAGTCACGGCCCAAAGGTTCAAGAGGATGATAGCCTGCAGCTGCAGGTGCCGCTCCTCAAGCACAAGAAGCGCGGCGGCAGCAAGGCACCAGCAGTGATTCTATGTAAGCAAAGCTCACTGCTCTTCTCATTGCCTTTCTTATTGTAGCTCCAAGTGGCTGGTGGTTTAACTGAAGTTTCGCCATTGTCTGGTGCAGTGTTCGAATGCCTGGAGAGCACGGCGTTCAATGGCATCTCCACCAACCTGGTGGAGTACCTGGAGACCGTCCTCCACGGCACCAACCTCGCCAGCGCTTCCAACGTCGCCACCTGGTTCGGCACCAGCTACCTCACCCCCGTCTTCGGCGCCATCATCGCCGACTCTTTCTGGGGCAATTACAACACCATCCTCGTCTCCCTCGTCGTCTACCTTCTCGGCATGATGCTCGTCACCTTCTCCGCGTTCGTGCCCACCACCACGGCGGCGCTGCGCGCGGCGGGCGCGTCGTGCGCTGGCACCACCGGCACGTGGGGGCTGAGCTCGCAGACTGTGGCTTTCGTGGGGCTGTACCTCGTGGCGATCGGGTGCGGCGGGGTGCGCTCGTCGCTGCTGCCGTTCGGAGCGGAGCAGTTCGATGACGACAGCGCGGCGGACCGGGAGGGCAAGGCGTCCTTCTTCAGCTGGTTCTACCTCTGCGTGAGCTTCGGCCCCATCATCTCCGGTGTGTTCCTCGTCTGGATCCAGCAGAACATCAGCTGGGGCCTCGGCTTTGGCATCGCCACCGCCTGCATCGCGCTCGCCTTCGCCGCCTTCGTGCTCGCCACGCCCATGTACAAGCGCCGCATGCCCGCTGGCACGCCGCTCAAGAGCCTCTGCCAGGTCGTCGCCGCCGCGTGCAAGAAAATCAGCATCAAAGTGCCCGCCGAAGCCAAACACCTCTACGAGGTCAGCGACAAGATCGATTCGCCCCAGCCCAAAGATCGCGCACACCAGCGACTTCAAGTTCCTCGACAAGGCTGCCATTGTCACGGAGTCGGACATGGAGGAGAGGCCGGAGGCGGCGACCTTGTGGAAGCTGTGCACCGTGACTCAGGTGGAGGAGCTCAAGATCCTCCTCCGCCTGCTGCCCGTGTGGATCACCAGCGTCATCGTGTCATCGGCCTTCTCGCAGATGAACACCACGTTCGTGCAGCAGGGCAGCGCCAAGGAAATGACCATCCTGTCGTTGCCGGTGCCCGCGGCGTCATTGGCCTCCTTCGAGGTGATCTGCGTCATGACATGGGTGCTCCTCTACAACAAGGTGATCGTGCCGGCGTTGAGGAGCTTCTCCTCGAGCGGTGACAGCGAGCCGTCGCAGCTGCAGCGGATGGGCGCCGGGCGGCTCCTCATGGCGCTCACCATGGCGGTGGCAGCGCTCGTGGAAATGAAGCGGCTCGACAGCGCGGCGCGTGGGGAAGAGATCAGCATCTCGTGGCAGCTGCCCCAGTACTTCTTGCTTGCCGGCGGGGAGGTGTTCTGCTACATCGCGCAGCTGGAGTTCTTCTTTGACGAGGCGCCGGACACCATGAAGAGCATGTGCACGTCGCTGGCTCTGCTCACCATCGCGCTGGGGAGCTACATGAGCTCCTTCATCTACGCCATCGTGGAGGCCTTCACGGCGACGGGAGACAGCCCCGGGTGGATCTCCGACGACCTCAACAAGGGCCACCTCGACTACTTCTTCTGGGCCATGGCTGCAATGTGCACGCTCAACTTCGTCGTGTACAGCGGCATCGTCAAGAACTATAGGCTCAAGACGGTCATCTCGTGATGGCTTGCTCTAAATCTTCAAGATACCATTCCATTCCATTACATAGATTGCACAATCGCCAATTGGTGATGGATGAACAGTAGCTAGCTAGAAGCCAGGTACATATATACACAAGAAACACTAGGAAGAAAATGTAAGATATAGAATTCGGAAACAATTTTTGGAAAAAATATTATGCCCATTCATTTCCTCCGTCCGTTTTTAAATTAAATGAAGCTCTTAATGGTCAACGTTATAAAAAGAAACAGCTTTATACAGACCTAAGTGATAAGGGCCGAACGTTAGGAATTTTGTTATTCAGCCCGAACGTGCCAGCAGCCATTGGATGATGAGCACAAATCTTGACTCACCCGTACTAGACACATCAGCGATAGACTCTACCGCCCTCACTCCTTCTATCTTATCCATTTCCACTTGTCGCCTTTCTTCTATCTCATTCCACGTCGCGGGAGTCAAAACTCTGCGAGCTGTGCTACAGCAGCGGATCCAGAGCAGAGTCATGCGAGCTCCTAGCCGAATGCCAGGAATCAGGCCTCCGCTGCGCTCTGGATCTGTCTCTCTCTCCGTCAACCGGCTTGAGGTGCCGTCACGGGCCGAGGCGAGCACCGCCTGCTCTGTCACCACCATGGCTTCAATTACTGCGGGCATGCGGTCAGGAGGAAATAGATAATAGAGGGAGTGTGTTTGGGCCTAGCCCACGGGTCGTCGGTGTTTTGGGAACGGGGGCCCCTAGACTTGCCTGACTGCGGCCCACAGCATGGCTGAGCAAATAGGCCCGTACGGCCCATCTTCATCAACAATGCATTCAAGACCCTCGCGGGGCGGACGACACAAGACCTCCTCAGGAGCGGCCTCGCCAGGCAGGTTCACGAGGAGCGGAGAGATCAAGGCAAGGCAAACCTCGCGAGACTTTCGTGACGTGAGTCATGACGATCGACATCAGGCGGGCGCCAGTGCGCGCAGCGTCCTTGTTTCCTCTTTAGTGCTAAGGAGGCAAGCGCATGCGCGGAGTACCGAGGCATCAAGCAAAGGTTTCCATATCGGTGCAACGAGACCAGGACCCGAAGGACGGCAAGACGGAGGTCAACATGGAGCCCAAGGCGGCGTCACCACCAGAGCCTTTTGCAGGCGAAGACCACTTTTATCAGGATAAGCTGTACTAGTTGTCCCTTTCGAATTGGCCGTTGTTGGCTCCCTTCCCACTCAATATTTCTGGAGACGACCAGGGCCTATATAAGTAGAGCTAGCCACTACCGTAAGGGACAACTGAATCAGGAACAACTGAATCAGAAACAACTCAACCATCGAATTCTCTGTTCCTGGTTCAGAAACAACTCAACCATCGAATTCTCATCCACACAAGTTTGCCAAGCACAAGAACACCTCAACCTCAGGAGGCTGTTCTTCCTCTTGTACTGTTCATCATCAGCCCAAGAGGCAATCCACCACCACCACACTGAAGTAGGGTATTACACCACAACGGTGGCCCGAACCACTATAAATCTTGTGTCTTTCTATGTTGCGAGTTCGTCGAGTTCGTCCGCAAGATCTTAGAGAGCTAGGGCGTGGATCGGCAGGGAGGAAACCTTCGTGCGCACCCCAGAGTTCGAACCTTAAGGGTTTTGCCGGAACCCGAGATCCGACATTTGGCGCGCCAGGTAGGTGCGAAAGCTTCTTCCGCTTCGCGCCCGTTGCTCCATCGTCTTCATGGCGGACTTCGCCGCGCTTCGGGCTGGCGGGCATTTGCCGCCCGCGTTGCTCGAGACGGCTCCGTCGGAGCCACCTCGTCGTCGTTCCAGCCGCTGCCGCTAACGCCGCACGCCCGGCGGGAAACGAGCAGCCAGCATCCTCGCTGCATCCCTCGGTGCGGCGGGACGGCCGCACCGCCACTCCATCGCTGACCCTCGGCCGGTTCCTCGTCCCATGCACGTCGCGCTCCCATGGACGCGCGTGCCGTGCTCCTCATGGCGAACAAGCTCCTGCGTTACCGCCCGGTTGACGATCTCTACGAGGACTGGCTCGACCGCGTCGCCGAGCTCGTCTGCGTCGCAGGGGGCTCCGCGGCGCCATTCCTCTCTCTGCCTCGCCCTCCGCTAGCCACAGTCGACGTGGCTCACGGAGCGCCTCCACCACCTCTGCATCAAGACGGCGCCCTGGCGCCAAGACGCGCCGCTCCACGACGCGACCCATCGCGCCCAGCGTCTGCGCGTGAAGAGAGTGTTGGGGAACGTTGCATAAAATAAAAAAATTCCTACGTTCACCAAGATCCATCTATGAGTTCATCTAGCAACGAGTGAGAGAGATGCATCTACATACCCTTTGTAGATCGCGTGCGGAAGCGTTCAAGAGAACGGGGTTGAGGGAGTCGTTCTCGTCGTGATCCAAATCACCGGAGATCCTAGCGCCGAATGGACGGCACCTACGCTGCTCAACACACGTGACGGTCAGCGTGGACGTCTCCTCCGTCTTGATCCAGCAAGGGGAAGGAGAGGTTGATGAAGATCCAAAGAAGACGACAACAGTGGTGGGGATGCAAGAAGATTCTCGGCAGGCTTCGCCAAGCAACTGGGAGGAGGAAGAGGTGTAGCGGGGAGGAGGCGCCAAGTGCAAGGGTGCGATCGCTCTCCCTCCCCTCTATATATAGGGTCCCAGGCGCCCGGCCCTAGGAGATGGGATCTCCTAGGGGCGGCGGCCAAGGGGTGGAGTGCCCCAAGGCAAGTGGGCGCCTCCCCTAGGGTTCCCAACCCTAGGCGCAGAGGGGGGCCGAGCGCACCAGCCCACCAGGGGCTGGTTCCCTCCCCACTTCAGCCCACGGGGCCCTCCGGGATAGGTGGCCCCACCTGGTGGACCCCCGGGACCCTTCCGGTGGTCCCGGTACAATACCGGGTGACCCCGAAACTTTCCCGATGGCCGAAACAGCACTTCCTATATAATTCTTTACCTCCGGACCATTCCGGAACTCCTCGTGACGTCCGGGATCTCATCCGGGACTCCGATCAACTTTCGGTTTGCTGCATACTCATATTCATACAACCCTAGCGTCACCGAACCTTAAGTGTGTAGACCCTACGGGTTCGGGAGACATGCCGACATGACCGAGACGGCTCTCTGGTCAATAACCAACAGCGGAATCTGGATACCCATGTTGGCTTCCACATACTCCTCGATGATCTCATCGGATGAACCACGATGTCGAGGATTCAAGCAACCCCGTATACTATTCCCTTTGTCATACGCAGATATGTTACTTTCGCTCGAGATTCGATCGTCGGTATCCCAATACCTCGCTCAATCTCGTTACCCGGCAAGTCACTTTACTGCGTGCCGTAATGCATGATCCCGTGACCAAACACTTGGTCACTTTGAGCTCATTATGATGATGCACTACCGAGTGGGCCCAGTGATACCTCTCCGTAATACGGAGTGACAAATCCCAGTCTCGATCCGTGTCAACCCAACAGATACTTTCGGAGATACACCGTAGTGCACCTTTATAGTCACCCGATTCACGTTGTGACGTTTGGTACACCAAAAGCACTCCTACGGTATCCGGGAGTTACACGATCTCATGGTCTAAGGAAAAGATACTTGACATTGGAAAAGCTCTAGCAAAAGCGAACTACACGATCTTGTGCTATGCTTAGGATTGGGTCTTTGTCCATCGCATCATTCTCCTAATGATGTGATCCCATTATCAATGACATCCAATGTCCATAGTCAGGAAACCATGACTATCTATTGATCAACGAGCTAGTCAACTAGAGGCTCACTAGGGACATGTTGTGGTCTATCTATTCACACGTGTATTACGATTTCCGGATAATACAATTATAGCATGAATAAAAGACAAGTATCACGAACAAGGAAATATAATAATAATCCTTTTATTATTGCCTCTAGGGCATATTTCCAACAGTCTCCCACTTGCACTAGAGTCAATAATCTAGTTACATTGTGATGAATCGAACACCCATAGAGTTACGGTGTTGATCATGTTTTGCTCATGGAAGAGGTTTAGTCAGCGGATCTGCAACATTCAGATCCGTATGCACTTTGCAAATTTCTATGTCTCCACCTTGAACATTTTCACGAATGGAGTTGAAGCGGCGCTTGATGTGCCTGGTCTTCTTGTGAAACCCGGCTCCTTGGCAAGTGCAATAGCTCCGGTGTTGTCACTGAAGAGTTTGATCGGCCCCGACGCATTGGGTATGACTCCTAGGTCGGTGATGAACTCCTTCACCCAAATTGCTTCATGCGCTGCCTCCGAGGCTGCCATGTACTCCGCTTCACACGTAGATCCCGCCACGACGCTCGCTTGCGGTACCGCACTACCATCGCTTCCACCATTCAACATATACACGTATCCGGTTTGTGACTTAGAGTCATCCTGATATGTGTCGAAGCTAGCGTCGACGTGACCCTTTACGACGAGCTCTTTGTCACCTCCATACACGAGAAACATGTCCTTAGTCCTTTTCAGGTACTTCAGGATATTCTTGACCGCTGTCCGGTGTTCCTTGCGGGATTACTTTGGTACCTTCCTACCAAACTTACGGCAAGGTTTACATCTGGCTTTGGTACCTGACATGGCATACATAATAGACCCTATGGCTGATGCATAGGGATGACACTCATCTCTTCTATATCTTCTGCCGTGGTGGGACATTGAGCCGAGCTCAATTTCACACATTGTCTGAGGCAAGAACCCTTTCTTGGACTGATCCATTTTGAACTTCTTCAATATCTTATCAAGGTATGTGCTTTGTGAAAGACCTATGAGGCGTCTCGATCTATCTCTATAGATCTTGATGCCTAATATATAAGCAGCTTCTCCAAGGTCCTTCATTGAAAAACTCTTATTCAAGTAGGCCTTAATGTTGTCCAAAAGTTCTATATCATTTCCCATAAAAAGTATGTCTTCTACTTATAATATGAGAAATGCTACTGAGCTCCCACTCACTTTCTTGTAAACGCAGGCTTCTACATAAGTCTGCTTAAACCAAAACGCTTTGATCATCTCATCAATTCGAATGTTCCAACTACGAGATGCTTGCACCAGCCCATAAATGGATCGCTGGAGCTTGCATACCTTGTTAGCATTCTTAGGGTCGACAAAACCTTCCGGCTGCATCATATACAGTTCTTCCTTAAGATAGCCATTAAGGAATGCCGTTTTGACGTCCATTTGCCATATCTCATAATCATAGTATGCGGCAATTGCTAACATGATTCGGACGGACTTAAGCTTCGCTACGGAGAGAAAGTCTCATCGTAGTCAACCCCTTGAACTTGTCGATAACCTTTAGCGACAAGTCGAGCTTTATAGATGGTAACATTACCATCCGCGTCCGTCTTCTTCTTAAAGATCCATTTGTTTTCTATCGCTCGCCGATCATCGGGCAAGTCTGTCAAGGTCCATACTTTGTTTTCATACATGGATCCTATCTCGGATTGCATGGCTTCAAACCATTTGTTGGAATCTGGGCCCGCCATTGCTTCTTCATAGTTCGAAGGTTCACCGTTGTCTAACAACATGATTTCCAGGACAGGGTTGCCATACCACTCTGGTGTGGAACGTGTCCTTGTGGACCTACGAAGTTCAGTAGCAACTTGATCCAAGTACCTTGATCATCATCATTAATTTCCTCTCCGATCGGTGTAGGCACCACAGGAACATTTTCTTGAGCTGCACTACTTTCCGGTTCAAGAGGTAGTACTTCATCGAGTTCTACTTTCCTCCCACTTACTCCTTTCGAGAGAAACTCTTTTTCCAGAAAGGATTCGTTCTTGGCAACAAAGATCTTGCCCTCGGATCTAAGGTAGAAGGTATACTCAATGGTTTCCCTAGGGTATCCTATGAAGACGCATTTTTCCGACTTGGGTTCAAGCTTTTCAGGTTGAAGTTTCTTGACATAAGCATCGCATCCCAAACTTTTAGAAACGACAGCTTAGGTTCCCAAACCATAATTCATACGGTGTCGTCTCAACGTATTTAGATGGTGCCCTATTTAAAGTGAATGTAGTTGTCTCTAGAGCGTATCCCCAAAAAGATAGCGGTAAATCAGTAAGAGACATCATAGATCGCACCATATCCAATAGAGTGCGATTACGACGTTCGGACACACCGTTCTGTTGAGGTGTTCCAGGCGGCGTGAGTTGTGAAACGATTCCACATTTCCTTAAGTGTGTACCAAATTCGTGACTTAAATATTCTCCTCCACGATCTGATCGTAAGAACTTTATTTTCCGGTCACGTTGATTCTCTACCTCATTCTGGAATTCCTTGAACTTTTCAAAGGTCTCAGACTTGTGTTTCATCAAGTATACATACCCATATCTACTCAAGTCATCAGTGAGAGTGAGAACATAACGATATCCTCCTTGAGCCTCAACGCTCATTTGACCACAAACATCGGTATGTATGATTTCCAATAAGTTGGTTGCTCGCTCCATTGTTCCGAGAACGGAGTCTTGGTCATTTTGCCCATGAGGCATGGTTTGCATGTGTCAAATGATTCATAATCGAGAGACTCTAAAAGTCCATCAGCATGGAGCTTCTTCATGCGTTTGACACCAATGTAACCAAGGCGGCAGTGCCACAAGTATGTGGGACTATCGTTATCAAATTTACATCTTTTGGTATTCATACTATGAATATGTGTAATATTACGTTCGAGATTCATTAAGAATAAACCATTGACCATCAGAGCATGACCATAAAACATATCTCTCATATAAATAGAACAACCATTATTCTCTGATTTAAATGAGTAGCCATCTCGCATTAAACGAGATCCTGATACAATGTTCATGCTCAAACTTGGCACTAAATAAAAATTATTGAGGTTTAAAACTAATCCCGTAGGTAAATGTAGAGGTAGCGTGCCGATGGCGATCACATCGACCTTGGAACCATTCCCGACGCGCATCGTCACCTCGTCCTTTGCCAGTCTCCGCTTATTCCGCAGCTCCTGCTGTGAGTTACATATATGAGCAACGGCACCGGTATCAAATACCCAAGAGTTACTACGAGTACTGGTAAGGTACACATCAATTACATGTATATCAAATATACCTTTAGTGTTGCTGGCCTTCTTATGCGCTAAGTATTTGGGGCAGTTCCGCTTCGATGACCCTTCCCTTTACAATAAAAGCACTCAGTCTCAGGCTTGGGTCCATTCTTTGACTTCTTCCCGACAACTGGCTTATCGGGCGCGGCAACATCTTTGCCGTCCTTCTTGAAGTTCTTCTTACCCTTGCACTTCTTGAACTTAGTAGTTTTATTGACCATCAACACTTGATGTTCCTTCTTGATTTCTACCTCTGCTGACTTCAACATTGAAAATACTTCAGGAATAGTTTTCACCATCCCCTGCATATTGTAGTTCATCACAAAGCTCTTGTAGCTCGGTGGGAGCATTGAAGGATTCTGTCAATGACCGCCTCGTCCGGGAGGTTAATGTCCACCGACAGGCGGTTGTGCAACCCGGACATTTTGAGTATGTGCTCCTTGTGAGAACTATTTTCCTCCATCTTAAAACTATAGAACTTGTCGGAGACTTCATATCTCTCAACCCGGGCATGAGCTTGGAAAACCATTTTCAGCTCCTCAAACATCTCATATGCTCCGTGTTGCTCAAAACGCTTTTGGAGCCCCGGTTCTAAGCTGTAAAGCATGCCGCAATAAACGAGGGAGTAATCATCAGCACGAGACTGCCAAGCATTCATAATGCTTTGGTTCTCTGGGATGGGTGCTTCACCTAGCGGTGCTTCTAGGACATATTGTTTCTTGGCTGCTATGAGGATGATCCTCAGGTTCCGGACCCAGTCCGAATAGTTGTTGCCATCGTCTTTCAGCTTGGTTTTCTCTAGGAGCAGCGTTGAAGTTCATGGTGACATGAGCGTTGGCCATTTGATCTACAAGACATTTTGCAAAGGTTTTAGACTAATGTTCAAGATAATTAAGTTCATCTAATCAAATTATATAATGAACTCCCACTCAGATTTGACATCCCTCTAGTCATCTAAGTGTTACATGATCCGAGTCGACTAGGCCGTGTCCGATCATCACGTGAGACGGACTAGTCATCGTCGATGAACATCTCCATGTTGATCGTATCTTCCATACGACTCATGTTCGACCTTTCGGTCTCTTGTGTTCGAGGCCATGAATGTACATGCTAGGCTCGTCAAGTTAACCTAAGAGTATTGCATGTGTAAAACTGACTTACACCCGTTGTATGTGAACGTAGGAATCTATCACACCCGATCATCACGTGGTGCTTCGAAACGACGAACTTTAGCAATGGCGCACGATTAGGAGAACACTTTCTTGAAATTATTATAAGGGATCATCTTATTTACTACCGTCGTTCTAAGTAAACAAGATGCATAAATATAATAAACATCACATGCAATTATATAGTAGTGACATGATATGGCCAATATCATGTAGCTCCTTTGATCTTCATCTTCGGGGCTCCATGATCATCTGTCACCGGCATGACACCATGATCTCCATCATCATATGCGCATGAAGTTGCTCGCCAACTATTACTTCTACTACTACTATGGCTAACACGTTTAGCAATAAAGCAAAGTAATTTACATGGCGTTTCTCAATGACACGCAGGTCATACAAAAATAAAGACAACTCCTATGGCTCCTGCCGGTTGTCATACTCATCGACATGCAAGTCGTGATTCCTATTACAAGAACATGATCACATACATCACATATATATCATTCATCATTCATCACAACTTTGGCCATATCACATCACAAAACACTTGCTGCAAAAACAAGTTAGGCGTCCTCTAATTGTTGTTGCAAGTTTTTACGATGGCTGCAATAGGGTTCTAGCAAGAACGTTTTCTTACCTACGTGAAAGCCACAACGTGATTTGTCAACTTCTATTTACCCTTCATAAGGAACCTTTTCATCGAATCCGCTCCAACTAAAGTGGGAGAGACAGACACCCGCTAGCCACCTTATGCAACTAGTGCATGTCAGTCGGTGGAACCTGTCTCACGTAAGCGTACGTGTAAGGTCGGTGCGGGCCGCTTCATCCCACAATACCGCTGAAGAAAGATAAGACTAGTAGCGGCAAGAAAGTTGACAACATCTACGCCCACAACAAATTGTGTTCTACTCGTGCAAAAGAGAACTACGCATAGACCTAGCTCATGATGCCACTGTTGGGGAACGTTGCATAAAATAAAAAAATTTCCTGCGTTCACCAAGATCCATCTATGAGTTCATCTAGCAACGAGTGAGAGAGATGCATCTACATACCCTTTGTAGATCGCGTGCGGAAGCGTTCAAGAGAACGGGGTTGAGGGAGTCGTTCTCGTCGTGATCCAAATCACCGGAGATCCTAGCGCCGAGCAGACGGCACCTCCGCGTTCAACACACGCGTGCGGTCAGCGTGGCGTATCCTCCATCTTGATCCAGCAAGGGGAAGGAGAGGTTGATGAAGATCCAAAGACGACGGCGTGGTGGTGGATGCGAAGATACTCGTGAGGCTTCGCCAAGCAACTGGGGAGGAGGAAGAGGTGTAGCAGGGGGAGGGAGGCGCCAAGTGCAAGGGTGCGGCTGCCCTCCCTCCCCCCCCCTATATATAGGGTACCCAGGGGGGCGCCGGCCCTAGGAGATGGGATCTCCTAGGGGGGCGGCGGCCAAGGGGGTGGAGTGCCCCCCAAGGCAAGTGGAGGCGCCCCCTCCCCTAGGGTTCCCAACCCTAGGCGCAGAGGGGGGCCGGGGGGGGGGGGGGGCGCACCAGCCCACCAGGGGCTGGTTCCCCACCCACTTCAGCCCATGGGGCCCTCCGGGATAGGTGGCCCCACCCGATGGACCCCCGGGACCCTTCCGGTGGTCCCGGTACAATACCGGTGACCCCCGAAACTTTCCCGATGGCCGAAACAGCACTTCCTATATATAATTCTTTACCTCCGGACCATTCTGGAACTCCTCGTGACATCCGGGATCTCATCCGGGACTCCGAACAACTTTCAGTTTGCTGCATACTCATATTCATACAACCCTAGCGTCACCGAACCTTAAGTGTGTAGACCCGACGGGTTCGGAGACATGCGAACATGACCGAGACGGCTCTCCGGTCAATAACCAACAGCAGGATCTGGATACCCATGTTGGCTCCCACATACTCCTCGATGATCTCATCGGATGAACCACGATGTCGAGGATTCAAGCAACCCCGTATACTATTCCCTTTGTCAGACGGTATGTTACTTGCCCGAGATTCGATCGTCGGTATCCCAATACCTCGTTCAATCTCGTTACCGACAAGTCACTTTACTGCATCAGTAATGCATGATCCCGTGACCAAACACTTGGTCACTTTGAGCTCATTATGATGATGCACTACCGAGTGGGCCCAAGGTGATACCTCTCCGTGTCACGGAGTGACAAATCCAGTCTCGATCCGTGTCAACCCGAGATACTTTCGGAGATACCTGTAGTGCACCTTTATAGTCACCCGATTACGTTGTGACGTTTGGTACACCCAAAGCACTCCCTACGGTATCCGGGAGTTACACGATCTCATGGTCTAAGGAAAAGATACTTGACATTGGAAAAGCTCTAGCAAAACGAACTACATGATCTTGTGCTATGCTTAGGATTGGGTCTTTGTCCATCACATCATTCTCCTAATGATGTGATCCCGTTATCAATGACATCCACTGTCCATAGTCAGGAAACCATGACTATCTATTGATCAACGAGCTGGTCAACTAGAGGCTCACTAGGGACATGTTGTGGTCTATCTATTCAGATGTGTATTATGATTTCCGGATAATACAATTATAGCATGAATAAAAGACAATTATCACGAACAAGGAAATATAATAATAATCCTTTTATTATTGCCTCTAGGGCATATTTCCAACAGAGAGAAGCTATCAAGAAGTCCCTCCGCCACAAGAAAACGCTTCGCCACTCCTCGCCCCCACGCTACCGACTGCCATCACAGAAGACCGTGGCGCCACCGGTAGTGGCAGGGCTGGACTTATCAAGACCAAGCTCCACCCCCAAGGCGGGCCCGGTAACCATAGTCGGCTGCCGCGCTTTCACCCCCGAGCTGCGTAGCGTCGCCTGGCCGGGCAAGTTCAAGCCGGATCTGCCTCCTCGCTACGACGGCACCCCCGACCCCGCGGAGTTCCTGCAGCTCTACGAGATGAGCATCGAAGGGGCCAACGGCGATGAGAAAGTCATGGCGAACTGGTTTCCCATGGCTCTCAAGGATGGCACCCGCTCTGGCTCTGAACACCTTGCCAGGGCTCGATCTCCTCCGACGAGATGCGCGACAACCGTCACCAACTTCGTGGCACTCGTGACCGCCCACGGTTGCGGGTGACTGCGCGCGTCGGCGACAACAGGAGAGACCCTCCAGAAGTACATCCAGCGCTTCAAAAACGTCCGCCTCAAGATCCCCAAGGTGACGGACGAGGCCATCATCTCTGCGTTCTCTGATGGCGTCCGCGACGTCAAGATAAAGGAAGAGCTCGCTATCCACGAGGAGCTGTGCACATCCCTGGAGTTGTTCAACTTGGCGACCAAGTGTGCAAGAGCTGAGGAGGGGCGCCTCTCCCTCCTCGAGCTCCCAACTGCAGACCCGGAGAAGAAGAAAGCCAAGGCCAAGGACGTGAAGCGCAAGGGAGCAGTCGTGCTCACAGCGGAATCAGACACCAAGCGAGGCAGGGACCAACCAGAGTCGTCCAAGAGCAGTCGTCCGTTCTGCGCCTTCCACAACCTGAACACTGACAACACCAGCGACTGTCAAGAGCTCAGAGCCATTCGCGAAGGACGCTTCGGTCGGCGCCCCGAGCGCGGCGACCGGGGCTACGACAGAGGAGGAGGACGTGGTGGCGGACACTGGAACGACCGTGGCCCGCGCCAAGAGTGGCGCGACCGGCCTCGTGAGGACCGCTGGCAGGATCAGCCTCGTGAGGGCGCCTGGAAGGATCAGCCTCGTGAGGATCATCCTCAAGGCAACGCTGGACTCCCTCCGCTACCGCCACCACCAAGAAGGAATGACGACCACCATCGAGACGAGGGGGTTGGGGACTTCCAGGAGCCGCGTGCTATCGCTTGCATCAAAAAAATCAAGTACTACACGCATGCTTCTAGGGGGATAGATTGGTAGGAAAAGACCATCGCTCGTCCCCGACCGCCACTCATAAGGATGCACAAGCCAGGTACACTTCATGTTTCAAATTTGTTACACAACTTTAACCATACGTGCATGCTACGGGACTTGCTAACTTCAACACAAGCATGCTTTAAATTCATAATCACCCAACTAGCATGACTTTAATATCACTACCTCCATATCTCAAAACAATTATCAAGTATCAAGTTGATCATAGCATCCAATTCACTTCCTATGATAGTTTTTATTATACCCAACTTGGATGCTCATCATTCTAGGACCAACTTTATGACCATAGCAAATACCATGCTGTTCTAAAATACTCTCAAAATAATATAAGTGAAGCATGAGAGACTAGCAATTTCTTCAAAATTAAGACACCACCGTGCTCTAAAAGATATAAGTGAAGCACTAGAGCAAAAACTATCAAGCTCAAAAGATATAAGTGAAGCACATAGAGTATTCTAGCAAATTCTAATCAAATAGGCTTCTCCCAAAAAGGTGTGTACAGAAAGAATGATTGTGGTAAACTAAAAATCAAAGACTAATATAATACACGACGCTCCAAGCAAAACACATATCATGTGGCGAATAAAAATATAGCTCCAAGTAAAGTTACCAATGAACGAAGACGAAAGAGAGGATGCCTTCCCGGGGCATCCCCAAGCTTAGGCTTTTGGCTATTCTTAAATATCTTGGGGTGCCTTGGGCATCCCCAAGCTTAGGCTCTTGCCACCCTTTATTCCATAGTCCATAAAAGCTTTACCCAAAACTTGAAAACTTCACAACACAAAACTCAACAGGAAATCTTATAAGCTCCGTTAGTGAAAGAAAACAAAACCACCACATAAGGTACTGTAATGAACTAATTCTTTATTTATTTTGGTGGTAAAACTACTGTATTCCAACTTCTCTATGGATTATAAACTATTTTATTGGCCATAGATTCATCAAAATAAGCAAACAACACACGAAAATCAGAATCTGTCAAAAACAGAACAGTCTGTAGTAATCTGTAACTAACGCAAACTTATGAAACTCCAAAAATCCTACAAAAATAGGACGCCCTAGGAAATTTGTTTATTGATGAGAATCAATTGGAATCACTATTTTATCACGTTCTGGTGATTTTTAACAATTGTTTTCGTGAACCGAAAGTTTCTGGAAATTACAGCAAGATCAAATAACTATCATCCAAGAAGATCCTATAGGTTTAACTTGGCACAAACACTAATTAAAACATAAAACCACATCTAAACAGAAGGTAGATGGATTATTTATTTAATGACAGCAAGGAAAAATATTGGGTTGTCTCCCAACAAGCGCTTTTCTTTAAAGCCTTTTAGCTAGGCATTGATAATTTTAATGATGCTCACATGAAAGACAAGAATTGAAGCGCAAAAAGAGCATCATGAAACACATGACAAACACATCTAAGTCCAACATACTTCCTATGCATAGGCATATTATAAGCAAACAAATTTGCAAGGCAAACAAAAACTAGCAACATAACGAGAGGTAATTTAGTAACATGAAAAATTCTATTCATAATAATTACATGTAGGATCATAACAAAATTCAACAATATAGCTATCACATAACATATTCTCAACACGATCCACATGCATGCGAAGTTTACACTCTTCCAAAATAGTGGGATTAACATTAACTAAAGTCATGACCTCTCCAAACCCACTTTTATCAAAAATACCATAAGATTGAACATTCTCCAAATATGTGGGATCTAAAGTTGACACTCTTCCAAACCCACTTTCAAAATTATTGCAAACACTATTATCAATCTCATATTCATCATGGGGCTTAAATAAATTTTCAAGATCATAGGAAGAATCACCCCAATCATGATCATGGCAACAAGTAGGAGACATAGAAAAACTAGCATCCCCAAGCTTAGGGATTTGCATATTATTAGCTCAATTAACATCAAGAGAATTTATATTAAAATCATTGCAATCATGCTTTTTATTCAAGGAGCCGTCATGAATCTCTTCATAAATTTCTTCATCATAATTTTCAGATTCACGAATTTCAAGCAAAACTTTATAAAGATAATCTAGTGCACAAAACTAACTAGCAATTGGTTCATCATAATTGGATCTCTTAAAAAGATTAGCAAGCGGATGAGGATCCATAGATCTTAGGTTCTCTGTTTAGCAATAAATAAGCATCTATTCCAACCAAACAGCAAACAAAAGGGCAAGCAAAGAGAGAGGAGGAGATTGGGAAAGAGAGGGCAAATAAAACGGCAAGGGTGAAGTGGGGGAGAGGAAAACGAGAGGCAAAAGGCAACTAATGTAAATGCAAGGGAGATGGGTTTGTGATGGGTACTTGGTATTTCTTGACTTGAGCGAAGACCTCCCCGGCAATGGCGCCAGAAATCCTTCTTGCTACGTCTTGAGCTTGCGTTGGTTTTCCTCGAAGAGGAGAGGGTGATGCAGCAAGTGTAGCCTAAGTATTTCCCTCAGTTTTGAGAACCAAGGAATCAATCCATTAGGAGGCTCCTCAAAAGTCCCACGCACCTCTGTAAACAAACTAAGAACTGCAACCAACGCAATAAAGGGGTTGTCAATCCCTTCACGGCCACTTCATGAAAGTGAGATCTAATAAAGATAGTATGATAAGATAAATATATTTTTGGTATTTTATAATATAGATGCAAAAAGTAAAGATGCAAATAAAAGTAGATTGGAAGCAAATATGATAAGAGATAGACCCGGGGCCATAGGTTTCACTAGTGGCTTCTCTCAAGATAGCATAAGTATTACGGTGGGTGAACAAATTCTTGTCGAGCAATTGATAGAAAAGCGCATAGTTATGAGATTATCTAGGCATGATCATGTATATAGGCATCACGTGCATAACAAGTAGACCGACTCACACTGCATCTACTACTATTACTCCACACATCGACCGACTCCTTCACGCATCTAGAGTATTAAGTTCATAAGAACAGAGTAACACATTAAGCAAGATGACATGATGTAGAGGGATAAACTCATGCAATATGATATAAACCCCATCTTGTTATCCTCGATGGCAACAATACAATACGTGCCTTGCAACCCTTTACATCCTTTGGGTAAGGACACATAAGATTGAACCCAAAGCTAAGCACTTCTCCCATGGTAAGAAAGACCAATCTAGTAGGCCAAACCAAACTGATAATTCGAAGAGACTTGCTAAGATAACTCAATCATACATAAAAGAATTCAGAGAAGATTCAAATATTATTCATAGATAAACTTGATCATAAACCCACAATTCATCGGATCTCGACAAACACACCGCAAAAAGAGTTTACATCGAATAGATCTCCTCAAGAGAGGGGGAGAACATTGTATTGAGATCCAAAAATAGAGAAGAAGCCATCTAGCTAATAACTATGGACCCGTAGGTCTGTGGTAAATTACTCACAATTAATCGGAGGGGCAAGGATGTTGATGTAGAGGCCCACCATGTTTGATTCCCCTCCCGTGAGTGCGTGAAGGCTCCAAGATGAGATCTCATGGATCTGAAGGTTACGGCGGTGGAAATTGTGTTTCGTGGTGCCCCTGGATGTTTTCGGGGTACGTAGGTATATATAGGAGGAAGAAGTACGTCGGTGGCCGCCCGAGGGGCCCACGAGACAGGGGGCGTGCCCTACAGGGGGGGGGGCTCCTATATGAGGGAGAGGCATAAGCTAACATACTTTCTCTACTTGGATCATATGCACTTATGATTGGAACTCTAGCAAGCATCCGCAACTACTAAAGATCATTAAGGTAAGACACGACCATAACATTAAAGTATCAAGTCCTCTTTACTCCCAAACGCAAACAACCTACTTACTCGGGTCTATGCTTCTGTCACTCACGCCACCTACCATAAGAAAATCATGAACATATTGCAAACCCTACAACAGGGATTCCTCACGCTTGTGCGACACGGAGAGCACCATAGTACATCACTAATAATAAAACTCAAACCAATCACGATCATCAATCAACCCATAGGACAAAACAGATCTACTCAAACATCATAGGGTAGCCATACATCATTGGGAAATAATACATAGCGTTGAGCACCATGTTTAGGTAGAGATTACAGCAAGGAGAAGAGGTGTTACACCGTGGCATAGAGGGGGAGAGAGTTGGGGATGACTGTTGGAAATATGCCCTAGAGGCAATAATAAATTGGTTATTATTATATTTCCTTGTTCATGATAATTGTCTATGTTCATGATATAATTGTATTAACCGGAAACCGTAATACTTGTGTGAATACATAGATCGTAATATGTCCCTAGTAAGCCTCTAGTTGACTAGCTCGTTGATCAGTAGATGGTCATGGTTTCCTGACCATGGACATTGGATGTCGTTGATAACGGGATCACATCATTAGGAGAATGATGTGATGGACAAGACCCAATCTTAAGCATAGCACAAGATCGTGTAGTTCGTTTGCTAAAGCTTTTCTAATGTCAAGTATCATTTCCTTAGACGATGAGATTGTGCAACTCCCGGATACCGTAGGAATGCTTTGGGTGTACCAAAGCGTCCTGGCAACGAATCGGGTGGCTATAAAGGTGCATTACAGGTATCTCCGAAAGTGTCTGTTGGGTTGGCACGAATCTAGACTGGGATTTGTCACTCCGGTTGACGGAGAGGTATCTCTGGGCCCACTCGGTAGGACATCATCATAATGTGCACAATGTGACCAAGGGGTTGATCACGGGATGATGTGTTATGGAACGAGTAAAGAGACTTGCCGGTAACGAGATTGAACAAGGTGTCGGGATACCGACGATCGAATCTCGGGCAAGTACAATACCGCTAGACAAAGGGAATTGTATACGGATTGATTGAGTCCTTGACATCGTGGGTTCATCCGATGAGATCATCGCGGAACATGTGGGAGCCAACATGGGTATCCAGATCCCGGCTGTTGGTTATTGACGGGAGAATGTCTCGGTCATGTTCAAGATGGTTCCCGAACCCGTAGGGTCTACACACTTAAGGTTCGATGACGCTAGGGTTATAAAGGAAGTTTGTATGTGGTTACTGAATGTTGTTCGGAGTCCCGGATGAGATCTTGGACATCACGAGGAGTTCCGGAATGGTCCGGAGGTAAAGATATATATATGGAAAGTTGTTGTTCGGGTTACGGGAAAAGTTTGGTTTTTTCCGGTATTGTACCGGGAAGCTTCCGGAAGGTTCCCGAGGATTCCGGAGGGGTCCGGAGGTCCGGAAAATGTTCCACCGCGTCCAATACAGCAGCATGGGCTGTAAGGGCGCGCCCTAGCCTTAATGGGCCAGGGGCACCAGCCCCCCCAAGGCCCATGCGCATGGGAGAGGGGAAACCCTAAAGGGGAGGGCCTCCACTTGACTTGGGAGACACTCCTCCCCCTCTTGGCCGCCCCCTAGATGGGATCTAGGGCTGGCCGCCGCCCCTAGGGGTGGAACCCTAGGTGGGGGCGCAGCCCCCCCCCCCTCTCCTCCTATATATAGTGGAGGAAAAGGGGCAGCCCAACACACGAAGTTCTTCTCATGCTGGCGCAGCCCTACCTCTCTTTCTCCTCATATCTCGCGGTGCTTCGCGAAGCTCTGCTGATCACCACGCTCCTCCACCACCACCACGCCCGTTGTGCTTTGCTGCTGGACGGAGTCTTCCCCAACCTCTCCCTCTCTCCTTGCTGGATCAAGGCATGGGAGGCGCCACCGGGCTGTACGTGTGTTGAACGCGGAGGTGCCGTCCGTTCGGCACTAGGATCTCCGGTGATTTGGATCACGACGAGTACGACTCCTTCAACCCCGTTCTCTTGAACGCTTCCGCTTAGCGATCTACAAGGGTATGTAGATGCACTCTCCTTCCCTTCGTTGTTGGTTTCTCCATAGATAGATCTTGGTGACACGTAGGAAAATTTTGAATTTCTGCTACGTTACCCAACACTCGGAAGCTTCTTGACTTGCACTCCAAGCTCTCCGGATCACGTTCGTTCCAAAAATCACGCTCCCGAAGGTTTCATTCCGTTTGGACTCCGTTTGATATTCCTTTTCTTCGAAATACTGAAATAGGCAAAAAACAGCAATATGGCCTGGGCCTCCGGTTAGTAGGTTAGTCCCAAAAATGATATAAATGTGTAAAATAAAGCCCATAAACATCCAAAAGGGATAATATAATAGCATGGAACAATCAAAAATTGTAGATACGTTACAGACGTATCAAGCATCCCCAAGCTTAATTCCTGCTCGTCCTCGAGTAGGTAAATGATAAAAAGAGATTTTTTTATATGGAATGCTACCTAGCATAATTCATAATGTAATTTTTCTTTATTGTGGCATGAATGTTCAGATCCAAATGAATACAAAATAAAAGTTCATATTGACATAATAAATAATAATACTTCAAGCATACTAATCAAAGTAATCATGTCTTCTCAAAATAACAAGACCCTTATCGACGGCGGCGCAGGGCTCAACGCCATGTCCGTCGACACGTTCGACAACCTCCAAGTGCCTTATGACCAGCTTCAGCCTACCAAGCCTTTCTCAAGAGTGACCGACGGTTCCACCATATCGATATGGCAGGTCTACCTCCCTGTCACCTTTGGAGAATGCAAGAACTCCGAGCTCATCGACTTTGACGTCGCGCACATCCGTCTGCCGTGCAATGTCATCCTTGGGTATCCAGCCCTGGCCAAGTTCATGGCGGTGACCCATCACGGCCACAATGTTCTCAAGATGCCGGGGAGCGGCGGAATCATCACGGTCCCGTGTGAAGAGAGAGATGTGGTGTGCTCCCTCGAGCATGCCTTCCAAGCTGCAGCAATCGACGACCCCGACAGCAAGGGCGAGGGCGCTCCTGAGGCCATCCCCAAGAAGAAGAAGCAGTTGCGCCGAGCAGGACCTCAGGAGGGTGGCTCGCAGCAGGAGCCTCGTCAGGATCAGCACCCGCTCCAGGCGCGCCTCCCTCCATCACATAGGAAGGCGCGCCCGGCGCCCTCCTCGGGCAGGGCTCGGGGGCTCTCTTCTGGAGGGCCTCAGACCTTGCCAACATCCCAAGGGAGGCGCTCGGGCACCACTTGGAGGCGTGCTTCGCGGCACGTCTCCCCCAGGAAGGCACAGGGCAAGGATCGCCCACCGTTCAGGAATTCATCATCAAGACCACTCAAGAATTGCAAGACGCAAGGGCCATGCGTGGCGACCGCCGCTCGCGAGGCGCAGCTCCCCATCCAGGCGAGGATGTCGGGCTGCGCTTCTGCATCGACGTCCCAGGGCTCAACAGGGTCGCATCTCAGGAGCTCTTCTAGCCTTCGTGCGTGGGCCGTTGCGAGGGTCCACCACACGGCTACGTTCGCATGCCTTCCGGTCTGCCGAGCGTATCGTCAGCCTATCAGCGCAACCTACGGCATGTCCTGGCATCTCAGGAGGCCAGGCACCACGCCGTCCTGGCGGAGATGGAGACGGTCCTCACGGAACCACCTGAGCCCCAGAGCCTCCCGAGGCTCAGGGCCCCGGTGGCTCGTGAGGAGCAATCCCTTCACCGCGTACCTTCAGCTGCCCTGACAACCCTTCATCAACAGAACCAGGTGACATTTTCCAAGTTCATTCAGCTGGGAGCGCCCCTCGGGCTGCATCGTCCCCAAGCCGCTCGGGCCTGACCCAGTGGGATGTATCTCTCTTGCATTTACCATTGTTGAGGAAATCGTTAACTGGTAGCTGCTCGGTTAGCTGAAGAGTAGGGGATTAATCGGCTAATCGGCAAGTTAATCAACCATTTAATCAATTAATCGGATGATTTTTGAGTTTATCAGCTACTCGGTGACCCTATGAGTAGGGATTAATCGACAAGTTAACTGGTTAATCGGATGAATTCTTGAACAGGGGCATTTACTTAAGCCTGCCGCTTTCATGCTTAATCTGCCTATGATCACCACCTGCTCGACCGTCGCCTCCCAGGGGGCCTCCTCACGCTGGCACGACGCTGATGCACGGGTCCGTCCCTACCACGCCGATAAACCTGAGCGGTCGAGCTCTGGCTCGCGGCACACCCCGCGCACGTCACCTCACCAGGCCCTCAGTGCCTTCACTCCATCACGGAGCAACCAGTGGCAGGCTAGCAACCATAACAGCAGAACACGTTCTTCCTTGTGCTGGCTTGCAGGAATCTCACGAGGATAACACCAAGCGGCATCGCGAGCTCCCACTTCTTCCGTGTAATCCGCTTGCACGTTAAAAGGGGGGCTCCTGAGCATCGCGACTCAGGAGCTCTTATTGGCTCTCCAGCCCTCACCCCCTGGCCTTGACCACGGCACGCGACCTGGCATACTAGCGGCGGCTGAGCTCGCTCGAGGGCCGGGACCTGAGGACGTAGAGCACAAGGAGAGCATAGGAAATGGGGAGACTTGTATGAGCCCGACCTAGCTACGTTGCGGATGTTTGCGCCCGGGCCTGGCGCATAGCGAGGAATCGACCCCGGACCGCCAAAGATAAGTCGCGAGCTCACACCGACTAATCATTAGAACCTAAAGGACACGCTCGTTGTAGCCCTGTGGCGGCGACGTCGCCTCCCTTTCTTATCTTACCACGGCTGCTTGAGCGCTAAAGGGGACCTCCTGAGCATCGCGCCTCAGGGGCTCTTACTGGACCTCGGGCCGCTCACCTCCTGGCCTTGACCACGGCACGCGACCTGGCATACCAGCGACGGCTGAAGCTTGCCTGGGGACCGGGACCTGTCAGCGTAGAGCGACAAGCTGTTGCGAGATTGGAAAGGGAAGACCAAGCCAAAACAGGACTTGCACTCGCAAAGCTTCTGTAATCAAGATAATACCAACAAAGACGTTGTAGACTCTTTACACGCCCCCATGGGGTACTTCTTAATTCCTCTCAGGGAACAAAAGACGAGAATCTAGGAGAATCCTATCTACATACCACCGCGGCCGACGCCATCATCAACAGTGGGCCGCGGGAGGCCGGCGCCAGCCCCATCCAGATCAGCTGCGGCGGTGGCCGGACGTCGCGGCCTCGCTCGCACGGCCTTGAGCTCGGGGCACGTGGTTGTCGCCGCCGTCTCCGGAGTCTCAGAGAAACCCTTGGACTCCCAGTCGCTTGAGAGAGCCAGGACTCCCAGTCGGCTTCTGGAAGTAGCCGCGGGCACGCCGCCTCGTCCTGACGCTCCCCCTCGGGGCAGCACTCCAAGCGGCGACCCTCCATGTCGAAGACCTTGAAGAACAGTGTGGAGGCGCCGTCGTACTCGAAGTGGATCGCGAGGGCGCCCTCCGCACGGCAGACCCGCGCGACCTCGCCCCAGCCGCGGGTCATGAAGATCTTGCCAGTGGAGAGTGCTTCAACCTCTGCTCCGGTCGTCGGAGCGTCGCGATCGGCGGTTGCAGGTGAGCTCGAGAGGCCCCCTCGGCGGCATCACGTCGGAGAAGAAGCGCGGGAAGCGGATCCAGGAGCTTGGGGGCATTGCCGCCCACATCACAAGCTCGCATGAGGAGTCCACGACATGGATTCCAGGAGCGACGACGCACGTCGCTACTGCGCGCCGACCTTGGCCGCGGTGCACGCGCCGACGCTCGTTGCTCCTTCCTCCCGAGCCCCCAGCTTGGGCGTACAAGGGCAGCGGATACCCAGGAGGAGACCGCTCACACCAAGGCCTCGTAGCCACGCCGCGTCGCGGCGGTGGACTAACCTCTTCTTTGACAGAAGCAACACCGGCGTGTCGAGAGGAACCTTTCCCTTCTCGTCAGCTAAGAACCTTCGGATCGGCACCATTGAAGTTGCTACTAGCAGTGAAGCGGAGGAGGAAGAAGCAGGCGGAACGGGAAGAAATGGGAGACGGGGGCTCCGCCCCTCCCTCATTTATAGCAGGAGAAGGCCAACCAGCGCCCCCACGATCACAGGTAATGATGGTTTTCCTTGCATGTCGCAGGGACTTGTCAAGTCGGGCAGTTGCCGAGGTAGCGGAGGGAAGCGAAGACGCCCACGTCCAATCAACTGCCACGCGTCAACCGAGGCCGCAGAGGCTTTGGGGCTCAAGGGCGCTCAAGACTTGACCTTTGGCTTCGCCAAGCTTGTGCCCGGGCCTGCTACCTCTTGAGCATGGCGTTGGTTTTCCCTTGAAGAGGAAAGGGTGATGCACTAAAGTAGCGTAAGTATTTCCCTCAGTTTTTGAGAACCAAGGTATCAATTCAGTAGGAGACCACGCTCGAGTCCCACGCACCTACACAAACAAATAAGAAACTCGCAACCAACGCAATAAAGGGGTTGTCAATCCCTTCACGGTCACTTACGAGAGTGAGATCTGATAGATATGATAAGATAATATTTTTGGTATTTTTATGATAAAGAGTAAATACAGATGCAAAGTAAAATAAATGGCAATAAAAATAGCTAAGTGTTGGAATATCAATATGATGGAAAATAGACCCGGGGGCCATAGGTTTCACTAGTGGCTTCTCTCAAGAGCATAAGTATTACGGTGGGTGAACAAATTACTGTCGAGCAATTGATAGAATTGAGCATAGTTATGAGAATATCTAGGTATGATCATGTATATAGGCATCACATCCGTGACAAGTAGACCGAAACGATTCTGCATCTACTACTATTCCTCCACACATCTACCGCTATCCAGCATGCATATAGAGTATTAAGTTCATAAGAACAGAGTAATGCTTTAAGTAAGATGACATGATGTAGAGGGATAAACTCATGCAATATGATATAAACCCCATCTTGTTATCCTTGATGGCAATAATACAATACGTGCCTTGCTGCCCTAACATCCTTTGGGAAAGGACACCGCAAGATTGAACCCAAAGCTAAGCAGTTCTCCCATTGCAAAAAAGATCAATCTAGTAGGCCAAACCAAACTGATAATTCGAAGAGACTTTCAAAGATAACCAATCATACATAAAAGAATTTAGAGGAGATTCAAATATTGTTCATAGATAAACTTGATCATAAACCCACAATTCATCGGTCTCGACAAACACACCGCAAAAGAAGATTACATCGAATAGATCTCCATGAGATTCGTGGAGAACTTTGTATTGAGATCCAAAGAGAGAGAAGAAGCCATCTAGCTAATAACTATGGACCCGAAGGTCTGAGGTAAACTACTCACACATCATCGGAGAGGCTATGGTGTTGATGTAGAAGCCCTCCATGATCAATGCCCCCTCCGTGAGAGCCGAAAAGGCCCCAAGATGGGATCTCATGGGTACGTAAGGTTGCGGCGGTGGAATTAGGTTTTCGTGGATGCCTCGATGGTTTGGGGTGCGTGAGGTATATATAGGAGGAAGAAGTACGTCGGTGGAGCAACGTGGGCCCCACGAGGGTGGAGGGCGCGCCCCCTGCCTCGTGCTCTCCTCGTTGCTTTCTTTACGTGGACTCCAAGTCCTTTGGATCACGTTTGTTCCGAAAATCACGTTCCCGAAGGTTTCATTCCGTTTCGACTTCGTTTGATATTCTTTTTCTGCGAAACTCTGAAATAGGCAAAAAACAGCAATTTGGGCTGGGCTTCCGGTTAATAGGCTAGTCCCAAAAATAATATAAAAGTGTATAATAAAGCCATTTAAACATCCAAAACAGAATATAATATAGCATGGAATAATAAAAAATTATAGATACGTTGGAGACGTATCAAGCATCCCCAAGCTTAATTCCTGCTCGTCCTCGAGTAGGTAAATGATAAAAATAGAATTTTTGATGTGGAATTCTACTTTGCATAATTTCAATGTAATTCTTCTTATTGTGGCACGAATGTTCAGATTCGATATGATTCAAGATAAAAGTTTGATGTTGACATAAAAACAATAATACTTCAAGCATGCTAACCAAGCAATTATGTCTTATCAAAATAACATAGCCAAAGCAAGTTATCCCTACAAAATCATATAGTCTGGCTATGCTCCATCTTCCCCACACAAAATATTCATATCATGTACAACCCCGGTTTTAGCCAAGCATTTGGTTCATAATTTTTAACGCGCTTCAGCCTTTTCAACTTTTACTCAATACATGAGCGCAAGCCATGGATATAGCACTATGGTGGAATAAGGTATAATGATAGGGGTTATGTGGGAAGACAAAAAAGAGAGAAAGTCTCACATTGACGAGGCTAATCAACGGGCTATGGAGATGCCCATCAATTGATGTCAATGCAAGGAGTAGGGATTGCCATGCAACGGATGCACTAGAGCTATAAGTGTATGAAAGCTCAAACAAAAGAACCTAAGTGGGTGTGCATCCAACTTGCTTGCTCACGAAGACCTCGGGCATTTGAGGAAGCCCATCATTGGAATATACAAGCCAAGTTCTATAATGAAATTTCCCACTAGTGTATGAAAGTAACAAAATGAGAGACTCTCTATCATGAAGATCACGGTGCTACTTTGAAGCACAAGTGTGGTAAAAGGATAGTAACATTGTCCCTTCTCTCTTTTTCTCTCATTCATTTTTTTTCTTTTGGGCCTTTTTCTCTTCTTTTTTCATAGCCTCTTTTTTTAGTCCGGAGTCTCATCCCGACTTCTGGGGGAATCATAGTCTCCATCATCCTTTCCTCACTTGGGACAATGCTCTAATAATGATGATCATCACACTTTTATTTACTTATAACTCATGAATTACAACTCAATACTTAGAACAAGATATGACTCTATGTGAATGCCTCTGGCGGTGTACCGGGATATGCAATGAATCAAGAGCGACATGTATGAAAGAATTATGAACGGTGGCTTTGCCGCAAATACGATGTCAACTACATGATCATGCAAAGCAATATGACAATGATGGAGCGTGTCATGATAAATGAAACGGTGAAAAGTTGCATGGCAATATATCTCGGAATGGCTATGGAAATGCCATAATAGGTAGATATGGTGGCTGTTTTGAGGAAGGTATAAGGAGGTTTATGTGTGATAGAGCGTATCATATCACAGGGTTTGGATGCACCGGCGGAGTTTGCACCAACTCTCAAGGTGAGAAAGGGCAATGCACTGCATCAAGAGGCTAGAAAATTGCGGAAAGGTAAGTGTGCGTATAATACATGGACTCACATTAGTCATAAAGAACTCATATACTTATTGCAAAAATTTATTAGCCCTCGAAGCAAAGTACTACTACGCATGCTCCTAGGGGAAGGGTTGGTAGGAGTTAACCATCGCGTGATCCCGACCACCACATAAAGGATGACAATCAATAAATACCTCATGCTCCGACTTTGTTGCATAACGGTTCACCATACGTGCATGCTACGGGAATCAAAAACTCCAACACAAGTATTTCTCAATTTCACAATTACTCAACTAGCACAACTATATGATATTACCACCTTTATATCTCAAAACAATTATCAAGCATCAAATTTCTCATGATATTATAATTAAAGCAAATTGCCATGCTGTTTTAAGACTCTCAAAATAATATAAGTGAAGCATGATAGATCAATAGTTTCTATAAAACAAATCCACCGTCGTGCTCTAAAAGATATAATTGAAGCACTAGAACAAAAACTATATAGCTCAAAAAAATATAAGCGAAGCACATAGAGTATTCTAATAAATTCCAATTTATGTGTGTCTCTCTCAAAAGGTGTGAACAGCAAGTATGATTGTAGTAAAATAAAAATCAAAGACTCAAATCATACAAGACGCTCCAAGCAAAACACATATCATGTGGTGAATAAAAATATAGCTCCAAGTAAAGTTACCGATGGAAGTAGACGAAACAGGGGATGCCTTCCGGGGCATCCCCAAGCTTTGGCTTTTTGGTGTCCTTAGATTATCTTGAGGTGACATGGGCATCCCCAAGCTTAGGATCTTGCTACTCCTTGTTCCATAATCCATCAAATCTTTTACCCAAAACTTGAAAACTTCACAACACAAAACTTAGCAGAAAATCTCGTGAGCTCCGTTAGTGAAAGAAAACAAAACACCACTTCAAGGTACTGTATTAAACTCATTCTTTATTTATATTGGTGTTAAACCTACTGTATTCCAACTTATCTATGGTTTATAAACTCTTTTACTAGCCATAGATTCATCAAAATAAGCAAACAACACACGAAAAACAGAATCTGTCAAAAACAGAACAGTCTGTAGTAATCTGTAACCAACGCAAACTTCTGGAACTCAGAAATATCTACCAAAATAGGAAGACCTAGGCAATTTGTTTATTTATCTGATGCAATTGGAATCAGTATTTTATCACGTCCTGCTGATTTTTAACAATTGTTTTCGTGAACAGAAAGTTTCTGCAATTTTCAGCAAGATCAAATAACTATCATCCAAGAAGATCCTATAGGTTTAACTTGGCACAAACACTAACTAAAACATAAAAATAAATCTAACCAGAGGCTACATCAAATATTTATTCCTAAACAGAAGCAAAAAACAAAAAAAATACAAAAATAAAATTGGGTTGCCTCCCAACAAGCGTTATCGTTTAACGCCCCTAGCTAGGCATAAAAGCAAGGATAGATCTAGGTATTGCCATCTTTGGTAGGCATCCATAAGTGGCTCTCATAATAGATTCATAAGGTAATTTTATTTTATTTATAGGGAAGTGTTCCATGCCTTTCCTTAATGGAAATTGGAATCTAATATTCCCTTCCTTCATATCAATAATTGCACCGATCGTTCTAAGGAAAGGTCTACCAAGAATAATAGGACATGAAGGATTGCAATCTATATCAAGAACGATGAAATCAACAGGCACATAGTTCCTATTTGCAACAATAAGAACATCATTAATTCTTCCCATAGGTTTCTTAATGGTGGAATCCGCAAGGTGCAAGTTCAA
Organism: Aegilops bicornis; assembly: GCA_021605145.1. Lineage (NCBI taxonomy): Eukaryota > Viridiplantae > Streptophyta > Magnoliopsida > Poales > Poaceae > Aegilops > Aegilops bicornis. Next base: position 523,131,578 of record CM038674.1, read on the forward strand.
AGAACAATCATCAAATTCACGGAATCCTAGCAAATCACACAAAGTTTTTGGGATCGTGGAAACACTAGCACCCAAATCACACAAACCAAAGCATTCATGATCTTTAATTTTAATTTTAATAGTAGGTTCCCACTCATCATATAGTTTTCTAGGGATAGAAACTTCCAACTCAAGTTTTTCTTCATAAGATTGCATCAAAGCATCAACGATATGTTTAGTAAAAGCTTTATTTTGGCTATAAGCATGAGGAGAATTTAGCACGGATTGCAACAAGGAAATACAATCTATCAAAGAGAAATTATCATAATTAAATTCCTTGAAATCCAAAATAGTGGGTTCATTAATATCTAAAGTTTTGATCTCTTCAATCCCACTTTTACCAATTTTTGCATCAAGATATAAAAACTCCGAATTTTTGGGACGCCTTCTAGGTAAAGGTGACTCATCTCCAGCCTCATCATTATCAAGATTCATATTGAAAAACAAAGATTTAATAGGATACACATCAATAACTTTTAGATCTTCGTCTTTATTTTCATAGAAACTAGAAGAACACGCTTTCACAAAGCAATCTTTCTTAGCACGCATCCTAGCGGTTCTTTCTTTGCACTCATCAATGAAAATTCTCATGGCTTTGTGAGACTCATTGATATCATGCTTAGGCGGAATAGATCTAAGTTTCAGAGAATCAACATCAAGAGAAATTCTATCAATGTTCCTAGCCAATTCATCAACTTTGAGCAATTTTTCTTCAAGCAAAGCATTGAAATTCTTTTGTGAATTCATAAACTCCTTAACACTAGTCTCAAAATCAGAGCGTATCTTATTAAAATTTCCATAAGAGTTGTTGTAGGAATTACCATAATTATTAGAGGAGTTACTAGGATACGACCTAGGATTAAAGTTTCCTCTATACGCGTTGTTACCAAAATTATTCCGACCAACAAAATTCACATCCATAGATTCATTATTATTCTCAATCAAAGTAGACAAAGGCATATCATTAGGATCAGAAGAAACACTTTTAGTAGCAAATAATTTCATAAGTTCATCCATCTTTCCGCTCAAAACATTAATTTCTTCTACTGCATGCACTTTTTATTAGTAGATCTTTCGATTGTGCCGGTGAGAATAATTAACCATAATATTATCTAGGAGTTTAGTAGCTTCTCCTAAAGTGATTTCCATAAAAGTGCCTCCCGCGGCCGAATCTAAAAGATTTATAGAAGCAAAATTCAATCCGGCATAAATTTTTTGTATAATCATCCAAAGATTCAAACCATGTGTAGGGCAATTACGTATCATTAATTTCATCCTATCCCAAGCTTGTGCAACATGTTCATGATCAAGTCGCTTAAAATTCATGATATCTTTTCTAAGGGAGATGATTTTAGCGGGAGGAAAATACTTAAAGATAAAAGCATCTTTGCACTTATTCCATGAATCAATACTATTTTTACGCAAAGATGAAAACCAAGGTTTAGCACGATCTCTAAGCGAAAAAGGAAATAGCTTCAATTTAACAATATCATTGTCCACATCTTTCTTCTTTTGCATATCACACAAATCAATGAAGCTATTTAGATGGGTAGTGACATCTTCACTAGGAAGGCCAGCGAATTGATCTTTCATGACAAGATTCAAGAAGGCATAATTAATTTCGCAAGATTCAGCATCGGTAAGAGGAGCAATCGGAGTGCTAAGAAAATCATTGTTGTTGGTATTGACAAAGTCACACAATTTAGTATTATCTTGAGCCATCGTGACAAGCAAGCAATCCAACACACGAGCAAACAAGAAGCAAGCGAAAAAGAGGCGAACGGAAAAGAGAGGGCGAATAAAATGGCAAGGGTGAAGTGGGGGAGAGGAAAACGAGAGGCAAAGGCAAATAATGAAATGCGAGGGATAAGGGTTTGTGATGGGTACTTGGTATGTCTTGACTTGTGCGTAGACTCCCCGGCAACGGCGCCAGAAATCCTTCTTGCTACCTCTTGAGCACTGCATAGGTTTTCCCTTGAAGAGGAAAGGGTGTTGGGGAACGTAGTAATTTCAAAAAAATTCCTACGCACACGCAAGATCATGGTGATGGCATAGCAACGAGAGGGGAGAGTATTGTCCACGTACCCTCGTAGACCGTAAGCGGAAGCGTTATGACAACGCGGTTGATGTAGTCGTTCGTCTTCACGATCCGACTGATCCAAGTACCGAACATACGGCACCTCCGAGTTCAGCACGTTCAGCTCGATGACGCATCCCGGACTCGATCTAGCAAAGTGTCGGGGATGAGTTCCGTCAAGACGACGGCGTGGTGGCGATGATGATGCTCTATCGGTGCGAGGCTTCGCCTAAACTCATGACGATATGACCGAGGTGGAATATGGTGGAGGGGCACCGCACACGGCTAAGGAACGATCCGTAGATCAACTTGTGTGTCTATGGGGTGCCCCTGCCCCGTATATAAAGGAGCAAGGGAGGAGGAGGCCGGCCCTAGGAGGGCGCACCAGCAATGAGTCCTACTAGGACTCCCTAGTCCTAGTAGGATTCCACCTCCAATATGGAATAAGAAAAGAGGAAGGGAAAAGGAGAAGGAAGGAAGGGGGCGCCCCCCTTCCCTAGTCCAATTCGGATCAGACCAAGGGGAGGGGTGCGGCCACCCTTGAGGCCCTTTTCCTTCTTTCCCGTATGGCCGAATAAGGCCCAATACGTATTCCCGTAACTCTCCGATACTCCGAAAAATACCCGAATCACTCGGAACCTTTCCGATGTCCGAATATAGTCGTTCAATATATCGATCTTTACGTCTCGACCATTTCGAGACTCCTCGTCATGTCCCCGATCTCATCCGGGACTCCGAACTCCTTCGGTACATCAAAACTCATAAACTCATAATATAACTGTCATCGAAACCTTAAGCGTGCGGACCCTACGGGTTCGAGAACTATGTAGACATGACCTAGAACTATTCTTGGTCAATAACCAATAGCGGAACCTGGATGCTCATATTGGCTCTTACATATTCTACGAAGATCTTTATCGGTCAAACCGCATAACAACATACGTTGTTCCTTTTGTCATCGGTATGTTACTTGCCCGAGATTCGATCGTCGGTATCCAATACCTAGTTCAATCTCGTTACCGGCAAGTCTCTTTACTCGTTACGTAATGCATCATTCCGTAACTAACTCATTAGCTACATTGCTTGCAAGGCTTATAGTGATGTGCATTACCGAGAGGGCCCAGAGATACCTCTCCGACAATCGGAGTGACAAAACCTAATCTCGAAATACGCCAACCCAACATGTACCTTTGGAGACACCTGTAGTACTCCTTTATAATCACCCGATTACGTTGTGACGTTTGGTAGCACCCAAAGTGTTCCTTCGGTAAACGGAGTTGCATAATCTCATAGTTACGGGAACATGTATAAGTCATGAAGAAAGCAATAGCAATATACTAAGCGATCAAGTGCTAGGCTAACGGAATGGGTCATGTCAATCACATCATTCTCCTAATGATGTGATCCCATTAATCAAATAACAACACATGTCAATGGTTAGGAAACATAACCATCTTTGATTAATGAGCTAGTCAAGTAGAGGCATATTAGTGACTATATGTTTGTCTATGTATTCACACATGTATTATGTTTCCGGTTAATACAATTCTAGCATGAATAATAAACATTTATCATGATATAAGGAAATAAATAATAACTTTATTATTGCCTCTAGGGCATATTTCCTTCAGTCTCCCACTTGCACTAGAGTCAATAATCTAGTTCACATCGCCATGTGATTTAACACCAATATTCATATCTGTATATGATTAACACCCCATAGTTCACATCGTCATGTGACCAACACCCAAAGGGTTTACTAGAGTCAATAATCTAGTTCACATCGCTATGTGATGAACACCCAAAAGAGTACTAAGGTGTGATCATGTTTTGCTCGTGAGAGAAGCTTACTCAACGGGTGCATCATATTCGTGAGCCGTATGTTTTTGCAAATATTCTATGTCTACAATGCTCTGACAGAGCTACTATAGCTAATTGCTACAACTTTCAATATGTATCAAGAAAGAGACTTATAGTCATAAGCATTGGTGAAAATGCTTGAACTGTTGTAACTCTTTATGACAGGCTCTTTTATCACCTCCATAATCGAGAAATATTTCCTTAGTCCTCACTAAGGATATCCTTGACCGCTGTCCAGTGATCTACTATTAGATCAAAATTTGTATTCCTTTGCCAAACTCTGAGCAAGGTATACAATAGGTCTGGTACATAGCATAGCATACTTTATAGAACCTATGACTGAGGCATAGGGAATGACTTTCATTCTCTTTTCTATTTTCTGCCGTGGTCGGGATTTGAGTCTTACTCAATTTCACACCTTTGCAACACAGGCAAGAACTTTTCCTTGACTGTTCCATTTTGAACTACTTCAAAATCTTGACAAGGTATATACTTATTGAAAAAACTTATCAAGCGTCTTGATCTATCTCAATAGATCTTTGATGCTCAATATGTAAGTAGCTTCTTGAGGTCTTTCTTTTAAAGAACTCCTTTCAAATACTCATTTATGCTTTCGAGAAAAATTCTACATCATTTCGATCAACAATATGTTACTCACATATATTTATCGGAAAAGACGGTAGTGCTCCCACTCACTTTACTGTAAATACAGGCTTCACCGCAAGTCTGTATAAAACTATATGCTATGATCAACTTATCAAAGCGTATATTCCAACTCCGAGATGCTTGCACCAGTCCATTGATGGAACGCCGGAGCTTGCACATTTTGTTAGCACCTTTAGGATTAGCAAAACCTTCTGGTTGCATCATATACAACTCTTCTTTTTTAAAAAAACCATTAAGGAATGCAGTTTTGACATCCATTTGCCAGATTTCATAAAATGTGGCAATTGCTAACATGATTCAGACAAACTTAAGCATCGATACGAGTGAGAAAATCTCATCGTATTCAACACCTTGAACTTGTCGAAAACCCGTCGCAACAAGTCGAGCTTAGTAGATAGTAACACTACTATCAGTGTCCGTCTTCCTATTGAAGATCCATTTATTTAACATGGCTTGCTGATCATCGAGCAAGTCAATCAAAGTCCATACTTTGTTCTCATACATGGATCATATCTCAGATTTTATGGCCTCAAGCCATTTTGCGGAATCTGGGCTCATCATCGCTTCCTCATAGTTCGTAGGTTCATCATGGTCTAGTAACATGACTTCTAGAACACGATTACTATACCACCCTGGTGCGGATCTTACTCTGGAAGACCTACGAGGGTCGGTAGCAACTTGATATGAAGTTTCATGATCATCATCATTAACTTCCTCACTAATTGGTGTAGGAATCACCGGGCCGACTTACGTGATGAACAACTTTCCAATTTGTGAGAAGGTACAATTACCTCATCAAGTTCTACTTTCCTCCCACTCACTTCTTTCGAGAGAAACTCCTTCTCTAGAAAGGATCCATCTTAACAACGAATAACTTGCCTTCGGATCTGTGATAGAAGGTGTACCCAATAGTTTCCTTTGGGTATTCTATGAAGACGCACTTCTCCGATTTGGGTTCGAGCTTATCAGGTTGAAAAACTTTTTCATATAAGCATCGCAACTTCAAACTTTAAGAAACGACAGCTTAGGTTTCTTCGCTAAACCATAGTTCATACGGTGTCATCTCAACGGATTTAGATGGTGCCCTATTAAATGTGAATGCAATTTGTCTCTAATGCATAACCCCAAAAGCGATAGTGGTAAACCGATAAGAGACATCATAGATCGCACCATATCTAGTAAAGTACGATTCTGACGTTTGGACACACCATTACATTGTGGTGTTCGGTGGCGTGAGTTGCGAAACTATTTCACATTGTTTCAAATGAAGACCAAACTCGTAACTCAAATATTCGTCTCCACGATCAGATCATAGAAACTTTATTTTCTTGTTACGATGATTTTTCCACTTCACTCTGAAATTTTCTTTGAATTTTTCAACTATTTCAGACTTATGTTTCATCAAGTAGATATACCCATATCTGCTCAAATCATCTGTGAAGGTCAGAAAATAACGATACACGCCGCGAGCCTTAACACTCATCGGATCGCATACATTAGTATGTATTATTTCCAATAAGTCAAGAGCTTCGTTCCATTGTTAGGAGAACGGAGTTTTAGTCATCTTGCCCAAAAGGCACGGTTCGCAAGCATCAAATGATTCATAACCAAGTGATTCCAAAAATCCATCTTTATGGAGTTTCTTCATGTGCTTTACACCGATATGACCCAAACGGCAGTGCCATAAATAAGTTGCACTATCATTATTAACTTTGCATCTTTTGGCATCAATATTATGAATATGTGTATCACTATGATCGAGATCCAACAAACTATTTTCATTGGGTGTATGACCATTTGAAGGTTTTATTCATGTAAAACAGAGCAACAATTATTCTCTGATTTTAAATGAATAACCGTATTGCAATAAACATGATCAAATCATATTCATGCTTAACATCAACGCCAAATAACATTTATTTAGGTTTAACACTAATCCCAAAAGTAAAGGGAGTGTGCGATGATGATCATATCAATCTTGGAACTACTTCCAACACTCATCGTCACTTTCCCTTCAACTAGTCTCTGTTTATTCTATAACTCCTGTTTCGAGTCACTAATTTTTACCAACCGAACAAGTATCAAATACTCAGGGGCTACTATAAACACTAGTAAGGTACACATCAATAACCTGTATATCAAATATACCCTTGTTCACTTTTCCATCCTTCTTATCCACCAAATATTCAGGTTATTTCCGTTTGCAGTGACCATTTCCTTTGCAGTGTAAGCACTCAGTTTCAGGCTTTGGTTTAGCTTTGGGCTTCTTCGTGGGAGTGACAACTCGCTTTTCATTCTACTTGAAGTTCCCTTTCTTTCCCTTTGCCCTTTTCTTGAAACTAGTGATCTTGTCAACCATCAACACTTGATTCTCTTTCTTGATTTCTACCTTCGTCGATTTCAACATCACGAAGAGCTCGGGAATCGTTTTCGTCATCCCTTGCATACTATAGTTCATCACGAAGTTCTAGTAACTTAGTGATGGTGACTAGAGAATTACATCAATCACTATATTATCCGGAAGATTAACTCCCACTTGATTCAAGCGATTGAAGTACCGGACAATCTGAGCACATGCTCACTAGTTGAGCGATTCTCCTCCATCTTTTAGCTATAGAACTTGTTGGAGACTTCATATCTCTCAACTCGGTATTTGCTGGAAATATTAACTTCAACTCCTGGAACATCTCATATGGTCCATGACGTTCAAAACGTCTTTGAAGTCCCGATTCTAAGCCGCTAAGCATGGTGCACTAAACTATCAAGTAGTCATCATATTGAGCTAGCCAAACATTCATAACATCTGCATCTGCTCCTGCAATAGGTCTGTCACCTAGCGGTGCATTAAGGACCTAATTCTTCTGTGCAGCAATGAGGATAAACCTCAGATCATGGATCCAATCCGCATCATTGCTACTAACATTTTTCAACATAATTTTTCTCTAGGAACATATCAAAACAAACATATAAAAGCATAGGAAAGCAACAACGCGAGCTATTGATCTACAACATAATTTGCAAAATACTACCAGGACTAAGTTCATGATAAATTTAAGTTCAATTAATCATATTATTTAAGAACTCCCACTTAGATAGACATCCCTCTAATCATCTAAGTGATTACGTGATCCATATCAACTACACCATGTCCGATCATCACGTGAGATGGAGTAGTTTCAACGGTGAACATCAATATGTTGATCATATCTATTATATGATTCAGGCTCGACCTTTCGGTCTCCGTGTTCGAGGCCATATCTCGTATATGCTAGGCTCGTCAAGTTTAACTTTGAGTATTCCGCGTGTGCAACTGTTTTGCACCCGTTGTATTTGAACGTAGAGCCTATCATACCCGATCATCACGTGGTGTCTCAAAGACGAAGAACTTTCATAGCGGTGCATACTAGGGAGAACACTTCTTGATAATTTTAGTGAGAGATCATCTTAAAATGCTACCGTCAATCAAAGCAAGATAAGATGCATAAAGGATAAACATCACATGCAATCAATATAAGTGATATGATATGGCCATCATCATCTTGTGCTTGTGATCTCCATCTCCGAAGCACCGTCGTGATCACCATCGTCACCGGTAGCGACACCTTGATCTCCATCGTAGCATCGTTGTCGTTACGCCATCTATTGCTTCTACGACTATCGCTACCGCTTAGTGATAAAGTAAAGCAATTACAGGCGTTGCATTTCATACAATAAAGCGACAACCATATGGCTCTCGCCATTGCCGATAACTTCGGTTACAAAACATGATCATCTCATACAATAAAATATAGCATCACGTCTTGACCATATCACATCACAACATGCCCTGCAAAAACAAGTTAGACGTCCTCTACTTTGTTGTTGCAAATTTTACGTGGCTGCTACGGGCTGAGCAAGAACCGTTCTTACCTACGCATCAAACCACAACGATAGTTTGTCAAGTTGGTGCTGATTTAACCTTCGCAAGGACCGGGCGTAGCCACACTCGGTTCAACTAAAGTGAGAGAGACAGACACCCGCCAGTCACCTTTAAGCACGAGTGCTCGCAACGGTGAAACCAGTCTCGCGTAAGCGTCTGGCGTAATGTCGGTCCGGGCGCTTCATCTCACAATACCGCCGAACCAAAGTATGACATGCTCGTAAGCAGTATGACTTGTATCGCCCACAACTCACTTGTGTTCTACTCGTGCATATGACATCTACGCATAAAACCAGGCTCGGATGCCACTGTTGGGGAACGTAGTAATTTCAAAAAAAATTCCTACGCACACGCAAGATCATGGTGATGGCATAGCAACGAGAGGGGAGAGTATTGTCCACGTACCCTTGTAGACCGTAAGCGGAAGCGTTATGACAACACGGTTGATGTAGTCGTACGTCTTCACGATCCAACCGATCCAAGTACCGAACGTACGGCACCTCCGAGTTCAGCACACGTTCAGCTCGATGACGATCCCCGGATTCCGATCCAGCAAAGTGTCGGGGATGAGTTTCGTCAGCACGACGGTGTGGTAACGATGATGATGCTCTACCGGCGCAGGGCTTCGCCTAAACTCCGCGACGTTATGACCGAGGTGGAATATGGTGGAGGGGGGCACCGCACACGGCTAAGGAACGATCCGTAGATCAACTTGTGTGTCTATGGGGTGCCACCCTGCCCCCGTATATAAAGGAGCAAGGGAGGAGGAGGCCGGCCCTAGGAGGCGCACCAAGTGCGAGTCCTACTAGGACTCCCTAGTCCTAGTAGGATTCCACCTCCAATATGGAATAAGAAAAGAGGAAGGGAAAAGGAGAAGGAAGGAAGGCGCCCCCTTCCTAGTCCAATTCGGACCAGACCAAGGGAGGGGTGCGGCCACCCTTGAGGCCCTTTTCCTTCTTTGCCGTATGGCGCAAATAGGACCTTTACGTATTCCCGTAACTCTCCGGTACTCCGAAAAATACCCGAATCACTCGGAACCTTTCCGATGTCCGTATATAGTCGTCCAATATATCGATCTTTACGTCTCGACCATTTCGAGACTCCTCGTCATGTCCCCGATCTCATCCGGGACTCCGAACTCCTTCGGTACATCAAAACTCATAATATAACTGTCATCGAAACCTTAAGCGTGCGGACCCTACGGGTTCGAGAACTATGTAGACATTACCTAGAACTATTCTTGGTCAATAACCAATATCGGAACCTGGATGCTCATATTGGCTCCTACATATTCTCCGAAGATCTTTATCGGTCAAACCGCATAACAACATATGTTGTTCCCTTTGTCATCGGTATGTTACTTGCCCGAGATTCGATCGTCGGTATCCAATACCTAGTTCAATCTCGTTACCGGCAAGTCTCTTTACTCGTTACGTAATGCATCATTCCATAACTAACTCATTAGCTACATTGCTTGCAAGGCTTATAGTGATGTGCATTACCGAGAGGGCTCGTAGATACCTCTCCCACAATTGGAGTGACAAAACCTAATCTCGAAATACGCCAACCCAACATGTACCTTTGGAGACACTTGTAGTACTCCTTTATAATCACCCAATTACGTTGTGACGTTTGGTAGCACCAAAGTGTTCCTCCGGTAACGGGAGTTGCATAATCTTATAGTTACAGGAACATGTATAAGTCATGAAGAAAGCAATAGCAACCTACTAACCGATCAACTGCTAGGCTAACGGAATGGGTCATGTCAATCACATCATTCTCCTAATGATGTGATCCCATTAATCAAATAACAACACATGTCAATGGTTAGGAAACATAACCATCTTTGATTAATGAGCTAGTCAAGTAGAGGCATACTAGTGACTATATGTTTGTCTATGTATTCACACATGTATTATGTTTCCGGTTAATACAATTCTAGCATGAATAATAAACATTTATCGTGATATAAGGAAATAAATAATAACTTTATTATTGCCTCTAGGGCATATTTCCTTCAAAGGGTGATGCAGTAAAGTAGCGTAAGTATTTCCCTCAGTTTTCTAGAACCAAGGTATCAATCCAGTAGGAGACCACGCTCGAGTCCCACGCACCTACACAAACAAATAAGAAACTCGCAACTAACGCGATAAAGGGGTTGTCAATCCCTTCACGGTCACTTACGAGAGTGAGATCTGATAGATATGATAAGATAATATTTTTGGTATTTTTATGATAAAGAGTAAATAAAGATGCAAACTAGAATAAACGGCAATAAAAATAGCTAAGTGTTGGAATATTAATATGATGGAAAATAGACCCGGGGCCCATAGATTTCACTAGTGGCTTCTCCCAAGAGCATAAGTATTACGGTGGGTGAACAAATTACTGTCGAGCAATTGATAGAATTGAGCATAGTTATGAGAATATCTAGGTATGATCATGTATATAGGCATCACGTCAATGACAAGTAGACCGAAACGATTCTGCATCTACTACTATTACTCCACACATCGACCGCTATCCAGCATGCATCTAGAGTATTAAGTCCATAAGAACGGAGTAATGCTTTAAGAAAGATGACATGATCTAGAGGGATAAACTCATGCAATATGATATAAACCCCATCTTGTTATCCTCGATGGCAACAATACAATACGTGCCTTGCTGCCCCTGCTGTCACTTGGAAAGGACACCGCAAGATTGAGCCCAAAGCTAAGCACTTCTTCCATTGCAAGAAAGATCAATCTAGTAGGCCAAACCAAACCGATAATTCGAAGAGACCTGCAAAGATAACCAATCATACATAAAAGAATTCAGAGGAGATTCAAATATTGTTCATAGATAAACTTGATCATAAACCCACAATTCATCAGTCTCGACAAACACACCGTAAAAGAAGATTACATCGAATAGATCTCCACGAGATTCGTGGAGAACTTTGTATTGAGATCCAAAGAGAGAGAAGAAGCCATCTAGCTAATAACTATGGACCCGATGGTCTGAGGTAAACTACTCACACATCATCGGAGAGGCTATGGTGTTGATGTAGAAGCCCTCCGTGATCAATGCCCCCCTCCGTGAGCGCGGAAAAAGGCCCCAAGATGGGATCTCACGCATGTACGGAAGGTTGCGGCGGTGCAATTAGGTTTTCATGGATGCCTCTGATGGTTTGGGGGTACGTAGGTATATATAGGAGGAAGAAGTACGTCGGTGGAGCAATGTGGGCCCCATGAGGGTGGAGGGCGCGCCCAGGGGGGTAGGCGCGCCCCCTGCCTCGTGCTCTCCTCGTTGCTTTCTTTACGTGGACTCCAAGTCCTCTGGATCAAGTTTGTTCCGAAAATCACGTTCCCGAAGGTTTCATTCCGTTTGATATTCTTTTTCCACGAAACTCTGAAATAGGCAAAAAACAGCAATTTGGGCTGGGCCTCCGATTAATACGTTAGTCCCAAAAATAATATAAAAGTGTATAATAAAGGCCATTAAACATCCAAAACAGAATATAATATACCATGGAACAATAAAAAATTATAGATATGTTGGAGACGTATCAAGCGCGCCTTGGGCTCAAGGGCTACTGTCGGCGTTCTAGGAACGGGGGTCTGATACGTCTCCGTCGTATCTACTTTTCCAAACACTTTTGCCCTTGTTTTGGACTCTAACTTGCATGATTTGAGTGGAACTAACCCGGACTGACGCTGTTTTCAGCAGAATTGCCATGATGTTATTTATGTGCAGAAACAAAAGTTCTCAGAATGACGTGAAACTTCACGGAACAACTTTTTGGAAATAATAAAAAATCCTTGCAAAAGATGAAGGCCAGGGGGCCCACCACCTGTCCACGAGGGTGGGGGGCGCGCCTGCCCCCCTAGGGCGTGCCCCCCTACCTCGTGGGCCACTCCCGAAGTGACAATAATCGGGACCACTCCCGGTGATGACCATAGTTTGAGGAGTTCATGTATACACTAAGTGCTAATGATTTGTTCCAGTTCTCTATTAAAAGGAGGCCTTAATATCCCTTAGTTTCCATTAGGACCCCGCTGCCACGGGAGGGTAGGACAAAAGATGTCATGCAAGTTCTTTTCCATAAGCACGTATGACTAGAATCGGAATACATGCCTACATTACATTGATGAATTGGAGCTAGTTCTGTGTCACCCTATGTTATAGTTACATGATGAACCGCATCGGCATAATTATCCATCACCGATCCAATGCCTCTGAGCTTTTCCATATCTTGGTCTTCGCTTATTTACTTTCCGTTACTCTTGTTACAATCACTACAAAATACCAAAAATATTACCTTTGCTTTCATTACTCTTTTATTCTTTATTATCACTACTATCATACTACTTTGCTACTAAATACTTTGCTGCAGATATTAAGTTATCCGGTGTGGTTGAATTGACAACTCAACTGCTAATACTTGGGAATATTCTTTGGCTCCTTGTGTCGAATCAATAAATTTGGGTTGAATACTCTACCCTCGAAAGCTATTGCGATCCCCTACACTTGTGGGTTATCAAGACTAATTTAAAGGCGCCGTTCTTGGGGGCATAGCTCTAGTCCTTGAGTCACTTGGGATTTATATCTGCTGGTCACTATGAAGAACTTGAAAGACGCTAAGACAACAATTTATCCCTCAACTACGAGGGGAGGTAAGAGCGCCATCTAGCTCGCACTTGATTCACCTTACATTTTGAGTAAGCTTGCGACACCTAAACCTGCTTACGCTATTAGATTACGATATATCGCATGTTATTGATGATGCCACTACGCTATGCATGATACTTATGATGAAACTACTTCTATGCTTGATATTCTTGTGCCCTTAGTGAATTTCTTGATGAACAAATTGCTAGGGCTAGAGAGAAAGAAATTATTGAAACTGATTATATTGATGAAAGTGATGATGAAGATATGCCTCTTATTCCTGAGGGTTATGTTTTTGATATGGAAGCTTCTGCAGCTATTTTGGCCTGCAAAGGTAGGTCTGAGCTCAAGAGGCTATTAGTTAAATGGAGTAAGGAATCTCTTAAAGATAGAATGAAACCTGACCCTACTTTTGCTACTTCACCTATTTGTGTTGCCGATAAGGATTATGAATTCTCTGTTGATCCTGATATAATTACTTTGGTTGAATTTGATCCTTTTCATGGCTATGAATCTAAAACTGTTGTGGCACATCTTACTAAATTAAATGATATAGCCACCCTGTTCACTAATGATGAGAGATCTCGCTACATTAATATCCTTAAAATATTTACATTCTCATTAAAGGGTGATGCTAAGATATGGTTTAATTCTCTTGATCTGGCTGTGTCGTAGTCCCTAGGATGTGATTTATTACTTCTACGCTAAATATTTCCCTGCTCATAAGAAACAAGCTGCTTTAAAGGATATATATAATTTTGTGCAAATTGAAGAAGAGAGTCTCCCACAAGCTTGGGGAGGCTTCTCCAATTACTTAATGCTTTGCTGATCATCCTCTTAAGAAAAATGAAATACTTGGTATCTTTTATAATGGACTAACCGATGCTTCGGAGATTTCTGGATAGTTGTGATGGTTACATTTTCGAGGAAAGAACACCGGATGAAGCTGAAATTCTATTGAATAATATGTTGACAAATGAAAATAATTGGACACTTCCTGAGCCAGCTCCTGAGCCAATTCCTGAGCCTATTCCTAAACTAACTCCGAAGAAAAGAGGTGTTTTATTTCTCAATCCTGAAGATATGCAAGAGGCAAACAAATCTATGAAAGAAAAAGGTATTAAAGCTGAAGATGTTAAGAATTTACCTCCTATTGAAGAAATACATGGTCTTAATTTACCGCCTGTTGAAGAAACTTATGATCTTAATCCATTACCTATTGAAGAACCTCATGGTCTTGATAACCCGACACAGGTAGTAAAGCTAAATTATCTCTATAGATATGATAAAGCTGAAGTCCCTCCTACTAAAATTGCTAGTCAGTGCTTGGATGAGTTTGATAACTTTATGTTTAAGCAAGAAGACTTCAATGCTTATTTTGGTAGACAATTAAAACAAAATGCTTATATGATTAAACACTTGGGTGATTATATGGCTGATGTTAGATGTGAACTTAAACTTGTTAGCAAACATGCTTCTATGGTTACCACTCAAGTAGAACAAGTACTTAAGGCTCAAAATGATTTGCTCAATGAAATGAATAGTAAGAAAAATGATTATGCTGTTAGAGTGGCTACTAGAACTGGTAAAATGACTCAGGAACCTTTGTATCCTGAAGGCCACCCTAAAAGAATTGAGCAAGATTCTCAGAGAAATAATATTGATGCACCTAGTCCTTTTAAAAAGAAGAAAAAGAAAAATGGTAGGACTTTGCATGCTTCTAGTGAACCTATTGCTAGAACACCTGAGAATCCAAATTATATATCTATTTCTGATGCTGAAACCCAATCTGGTAATGAACATGAACCTAGTGAAAATGTTAATGATGATGTTCATGATGATGCTCAACCTAGTAATGATAATTGATGTAGAAATTGAACCTGCTGTTGATCTTGATAACCCACAATCAAAGAATCAACGTTATGATAAGAGAGATTTTGTTGCTAGGAAACATGGTAAAGAAAGAGAACCATGGGTTGAAACCCATGCCTTTTCCTCCCAAACCATCCAAGAAAAAGGATGATGAGGATTTTGAGCGCTTTGCTTTGAAATGATTAGACCTATCTTTTGCGTGTCACGATTAACTGATATGCTCAAAATGAATCCTTATGCTAAGTACATGAAAGATATTGTTACAAATAAGAGAAAGATACCGGAAGCTGAAATTTCCACCATGCTAGCTAATTATACTTTTAAGGGTGGAATACCAAAGAAACTTGGAGATCCAGGAGTACCTACTATACCTTGCTCCATTAAAAGAAATTATGTTAAAACTGCTTTATGTGATCTTGGAGCTGGTGTTAGTGTTATGCCTCTCTCTTTATATCGTAGACTTGACTTGAATAAGTTGACACCTACTGAAATATGTTTGCAAATGCACGATAAATCAACTGCTATACTGCCGGTATTTGTGAGGATGTGCCTGTTGTGGTTGCAAACGTTACTATTTTAACGGACTTTGTTATTCTTGATATTCCCGAGGACGATGGTATGTCTATTATTCTTGGAAGACCCTTTTTGAATACTGCAGAGGCTGTTATTGATTGCAACAAAGGCAATGTCACTTTTCATGTTAATGGTAATGAGCATACGGTACACTTCCCGAGGAAACAACCTCAAGTTTATAGCATCAACTCTATTGGAAAAATTCCATCGATTATATTGGGAGGTTTTGAATTTCCTCTTCCTACTGTCAAGAAGAAATATGATATTCTTATTATAGGGGATGTTCATATCCCTGTTGAGGTAATATAGTGTTATTCGAAATTTCTCCAGTTCCATGTTATTCGGAATGAGTTTGTTAACAAGACCTGATCAACCTTGTTAGTGGATTCCTTTTGATGAGCATGAGATGGATGAAACTAGAAGCACAACCTTCTGTACCCTCTCTATACTTTACATTATTTAGTTGAAATAAAGTAAAAATAGTATTTTTACATGCATTTCCTGATTTATCCGTGCAATATAAAAATACCCCCAAAATAAAAGTCCTCCAAATGCCATGCCAATTTAATATGATTTTTTCTGGAATATTTGAGGATTTATGGAACTGAACACACAGTGGGGGGAGCTGCCACCTGGCCACGAGGGTGGAGAGCGCGCCCTACCCCCCAGGGCGCGCCCCCTGCCTCGTGGGCCCATGGTGGCCCTCCTCCACTTATTCCTGCACCCATACAGTTCTTCTTCCTCCCACAAACACCAATATGCAGCTCAAGCACGAGTTCTAGCTCACTTTGCTGTGATTTTCAATCTCCTTGCTCAAAGCACCTCTCACAAAACTGCTTGGGGAGATTGTTCCTTGGTATGTGACTCCTCCATTGGTCCAATTAGTTTTTGTTCTAGCGCTTTATCCATTGCAAATTTGTGCTGCCTAGGTGACCATGTTCTTCAGCTTGCATGTCAAATTTACATGGTTCCAAGTAGTTCTAATGCTTGATATAGGCTCTAGGCACTTGTCGGAGTAGTCGCTATCAATTTTATTTAAGAAGTTGGCTCACTTTTGTTTGAAGTTACTAAAAAATTCAGAAATTTTTCACAGGAAGAAATATGCTTGGGAAAATGTTCCAAGGTGGTTCTTCAAGGAAGCAAGGACCCCGCTTCCACGGGAGGGTAGGACAAAAGATGTCATGCAAGTTATTTTCCATAAGCACGTATGACTATAATCAAAATACATGCCTACATTACATTGATGAATTGGAGCTAGTTCTGTGTCACCCTATGTTATGACTGTTACATGATGAACCGCGTCCGGCATAATTATCCATCACCGATCCAATGCCTACGAGCTTTTCCATATACTGGTCTTCGCTTATTTACTTTCCCGTTGCTACTGTTACAATCACTACAAAATACCAAAAATATTACCTTTGCTTTCATTACTCTTTTGTTACCGTTACCACTACTATCATATTACTTTGCTACTGAATACTTTGCTGCAGATGTTAGGGAACGTAGTAATTTCAAAAAAATTCCTACGCACACGCAAGATCATGGTGATGCATAGCAACGAGAGGGGAGAGTGTTGTCCACGTACCCTCGTAGACCGAAAGCGGAAGCGTTAGAACAACGCGGTTGATGTAGTAAATGCGTCTTCAAGGCCCGACCGATCAAGCACGAAACTACGGCACCTCCGAGTTCTAGCACACGTTCAGCTCGATGGCGATCCCGTACTCGATCCAGCAGAATGTCGGGGAAGAGTTCCGTCGACCTGACGGCGTGGTGACGATCTTGATGTTCTACCGTCGCAGGGCTTCGCCTAAGCACCGCTACAATATTATCGAGGACTATGGTGGAGGGGGGCACCGCACACGACTAAGAGATCAAGAGATCAATTGTTGTGTCTAGAGGTGCCCCCTGCCCCCGTATATAAAAGAGCCAAGGGGGAGGGGGCGGCCGGCCAAGGAGGGGCGTGCCAAGGGGAGTCCTACTCCCACCGGGAGTAGGACTCCCTCCTTTCCTTGTTGGACTAGGAGAAGGGGGAAAGGAGGAGGGAGAGAGGAAGGAAAAGGGGGGGCGCCGCCCCCCTCTCCTTGTCCTATTCGGACTAGGGGGGAGGGGTGCGCGGCCCAGCCCTTGCCTCTTCTCCTCTTCTCCACTAAGGCCCATGTAGGCCCAATAAGCCCCCGGGGGGTTCCGGTAACCTCCTGGTACTCCGGTAAAATCCCGATTTCACCCGGAATACTTCCGACATCCAAATATAGGCTTCCAGTATATCAATCTTCATGTCTCGATCATTTCGAGACTCCTCGTCATGTCCATAATCATATCCGGGACTTCGAACAAACTTCGGTACATCAAAACTCATAAACTCATAATATAACTGTCATCGAAACCTTAAGCGTGCGGACCCTACGGGTTCGAGAACTATGGAGACATGACCGAGAACCATTTTGGGTCAATAACCAATAGCGGAACCTGGATGCTCATATTGGCTCCTACATATTCTACGAAGATCTTTATCGGTCAAACCGCATAACAACCATACGTTGTTCCCTTTGTCATCGGTATGTTACTTGCCCGAGAATCGATCGTCGGTATCTCAATACCTAGTTCAATCTCGTTACTGGCAAGTCTCTTTACTCGTTACGTAATGCATCATTCCGTAACTAACTCATTAGCTACATTGCTTGCAAGGCTTATAGTGATATGCATTACCGAGAGGGCCCAGAGATACCTCTTCGACAATCGGAGTGACAAAACCTAGTCTCGAAATACGCCAACTCAACATGTACCTTTGGAGACACCTGTAGAGCTCCTTTATAATCACCCGATTCGTTGTGACGTTTGGTAGCACACAAAGTGTTCCTCCGATAAGCGGGAGTTGCATAATCTCATAGTTATAGGAACTTGTATAAGTCATGAAGAAAGCAATAGCAACATACTAAGCGATCAAGTGCTAAGCTAATGGAATGGGTCAAGTCAATCACATCATTCTCCTAATGATGTGATCCCGTTAATCAAATGACAACACATGTCTATGGTTAGGAAACATAACCATCTTTGATTAATGAGCTAGTCAAGTAGAGGCATACTAATGACATTAAGTTTGTCTATGTATTCACACATGTATCATGTTTCCGGTTAATACAATTCTAGCATGAATAATAAACATTTATCATGATACGAGGAAATAAATAATAACTTTATTATTGCCTCTAGAGCATATTTCCTCCAGTCTCCCACTTGCACTAGAGTCAATAATCTCGATTACACAGTAATGATTCTGACACCCATGGAGTCTTGGTGCTGATCATGTTTTGCTCGTGGAAGAGGCTTAGTCAGCGAAGTGCAACATTCAGATCCGTATGTATCTTGCAAATCTCTATGTCTCCCACCTGGCTTGGTCCCAGATGGAATTGAAGCGTCTCTTGATGTGCTTGGTCCTCTTGTGAAATTTGGATTCCTTTGCCAAGTCAATTGCACCAGTATTGTCACAGAAGATCTTCATTGGTCCCGATGCACTAGGTATGACACCTAGATTGGAAATGAACTCTTTCATCCAGACTCCTTCATTTGCTGCTTCCGAAGCAGCTATGTACCAACTTCGCATGTAGATCCGCCACGGCGCTTTGTTTAGAACTGCACCAATTGACAGCTCCATCGTTCAATATAAACACGTATCCGGTTTTGCGATTTAGAATCGTCCGGATCCCGGTGTCAAAGCTTACATCGGCGTAACCATTTACGACTAGCTCTTTGTCACCTCCATAAGCGAGAAACAAATCCTTAGTCCTTTTCGGTATTTCGGGATATTCTTGACCGCTGTCCGATGATCCACTCTGGATTACTTTGGTACCTCCACCGCCAAACTTATCGGTAAGCATACGTCGGTCTCGACGCAGCATTGCATACATGATAGAGCCTATGGCTGAAGCATAGGAACATCTTTCATTTTCTCTCTATCTTCTGCCGTGGTCGGGCATTGAGTCGACTCAACTTCACACCTTATGTCTGTGCAAGAACCCTTTCTTTGCCTGATCCATTTTGAACTTTTTCAAAACTTTATCAAGGTATGTGCTTTGTGAAAGTCCAATTAAATGTCTTGATCTATCTCTATAGATCTTGATGCCCAATATGTAAGCAGCTTCACAGAGGTCTTTCATCGAAAAACTTTTATTCAAGTATCCTTTTATGCTATCCAGAAATTCTATATCATTTCCAATTAATAATATGTCATCTACATATAATATCAGAAATGCTCTGAGCTCCCACTCACTTTCTTGTAAATCTGAGGCTTCTCCAAAAGTGCATATAAAACCATATGCTTTGATCACGGCATCAAAGCGTTTATTCCAACTCGAGAGGCTTGCACTAGTCCATAAATGGATCATGGAGCTTGCACACTTTGTTAGCACTTTTTGGATCGACAAAACCTTCGGTTGCATCATTTACAACTCTTCTTCCAGAAATCCATTCAGGAATGCAGTTTTGACATCCATTTGCCATAATTCATAATCATAAAATGCGGCAATTGCTAACATGATTCGAACAGACTTAAGCATCGCTTCTGGTGAGAAAGTCTCATCGTAGTCAACCCCTTGAACTTGTCGAAAACCTTTTGCAACAAGTCGAGCTTTGTAAACGATTACATTACCATCAGCGTCAGTCTTCTTCTTGAAGATCCATTTATTCTCGATGGCTTGCCGATCATCGGGCAAGTCAACCAAAGTCCATACTTTGTTCTCATACATGGATCTCATCTCAGATTTCATGGCCTCAAGCCATTTTGCGGAATCTGGGCTCATCATCGCTTCCTCATAGTTCGTAGGTTCGCCATGGTCAAGTAACATGACTTCCAGAATAGGATTACCGTACCACTCTGGTGCGGATCTCACTCTGGTTGACCTACGAAGTTCGGTAGTAACTTGATCTGAAGTTTCATGATCATTATCATTAGCTTCCTCACCGATTGGTGTAGTCGTCACAGAACCGGTTCTTGTGATGAACTACTTTCAATAAGGGAGTAGGTCTGATTACCTCATCAAGTTCTACTTTCCTCCCACTCACTTCTTTCGAGAGAAACTCCTTCTCTAGAAAGGATCCGAATTTAGCAACAAAAATCTTGCCCTCAGATCTGTGATAGAAGGTGTACCCAATAGTCTCTTTTGGGTATCCTATGAAGACACATTTCTCCGATTTGGGTTCGAGCTTATCTGGTTGAAGTTTCTTCACATAAGCATCGCAGCCCCAAACTTTAAGAAACGACAACTTTGGTTTCTTGCCAAACCACAGTTCATAAGGCGTCGTCTCAGCGGATTTTGATGTTGCCCTATTTAGCGTGAATGCGGCCGTCTCTAAAGCATAACCCCAAAGCGATAGCGGTAAATCGGTAAGAGACATCATAGATCGCACCATATCTAGTAAAGTACGATTCTGACGTTCGGACACACCATTTCGTTGTGGTGTTCCGGGTGGCGTGAGTTGCGAAACTATTCCGCATTGTTTCAAATGTAAACCAAACTCGTAACTCAAATATTCCCCTCCACGATCGGATGGTAGAAATTTTATTTTCTTGTTACGATGATTTTCCACTTCACTCTGAAATTCTTTGAACTTTTCAAATGTTTCAGACATATGTTTCATCAAGTAGATATACCCATATCTTCTCAAATCATCTGTGAAGGTGAGAAAATAATGATACCCGCCGCGAGCCTCAACATTCATCGGACCACATATATCAGTATGTATGGTTTCCAACAAATCTGTTGCTCGCTCCATAGTTCCGAGAACGGCGTTTTAGTCATCTTACCCATGAGGCACGGTTCGCAAGTACCAAGTGATTCATAATCAAGTGATTCCGTAAGTCCATCGGTATGGAGTTTCTTCATGCGCTTTACACCAATATGACCCAAACGGCGATTACCACAAATAAGTTGCACTATCATTATCAACTCTGCATCTTTTGGCTTCAACATTATGAATATGTGTATCACTACTATCGAGATTTAATAAAATAGACCACTCTTCAAGGGTGCATGACCATAAAAGATATTACTCATATAAATAGAACAACCATTATTCTCTCGATTTAAATGAATAGCCGTCTCGCATCAAACAAGATCCAGATATAATGTTCATGCTCAACGGCGGCACCAAATAACAATTATTCAGGTCTAAAACTAATCCCGATGGTAGATGTAGAGGTAGCGTGCCGACCGCGATCACATCGACTTTGGAACCATTTCCCACGCGCGCCGTCACCTCGTCCTTAGCCAATCTTCGCAATCCGTAGTCCCTATTTCGAGTTGCAAATATTAGCAGCAGAACCGATTATCAAATACCCGGTGCTCTGCGAGCATTAGTAAGGTACACATCAATAACATGTATATCACATATACCTTTGTTCACCTTGCCATCCTTCTTTCCGCCAAATACTTGGGGCAGTTCCGCTTCCAAAGGTGTCGATCTGCTTGTAGTAGAAGCACTTTCGGTCTCGAGGCTTAGGTCCAGACTTGGGTTTCTTCTCTTGAGCAGCAACTTGCTTGCTGTTTTTCTTGAAGTTCCCCTTCTTCTTCCCTTTACCCTTTTTTCTTGAAACTGGTGGTCTTATTGACCATCAACACTTGATGCTCCTTCTTGATTTCTACCTCCGCATCCTTTAGCATTGCGAAGAGCTCGGGAATAGTCTTGTCCATCCCTTGCATATTATAGTTCATCACGAAGCTCTTGTAGCTTGGTGGCGATGATTGAAGAATTACGCCAATGACACTATCATCGGGAAGATTAACTCCAGTTGAATCAAGTGATTATTATACCCAGACATTTTGAGTATATGTTCACCGTGAACTATTCTCCTCCATCTTACAGCTATAGAACTTATTGGAGACTTCATATCTTTCAATCCGGGCATTTGCTTGAAATATTAACTTCAACTCTTGGAACATCTCATATGCTCCATGACATTCAAAACGTCGTTGAAGACCGGTTCTAAGCCGTAAAGCATGGCACCTTGAACTATCGAGTAGTCATCGGCTTTGCTCGCCAGACGTTCTTAACGTAGTCGATTGCATCTGCGACAAGCACGGCACCCAGCGGTGCTTCGAGGACATAATTCTTACGTAAACAATGAGGATAATCCTCAAATTCTGGACCCAGTCCGTGTAATTGCTACCATCATCTTTCAACTTAGCTTTCTCAAGGAACGCATTAAAATTCAGTGGAACAACAAGACGAGCCATCTATCTACAACAAACATAGACAAGCAAAATACTATCGGTACTAAGTTCATGATAAATTTAAGTTCAATTAATCATATTACTTAAGAACTCCCACTTAGACAGACATCTCTCTAGTCATCTAAGTGATCACATGATCCAAATCAACTAAACCATGTCCGATCATCACGTGAGATGGAGTAGTTTCAATGGTGAACATCACTATGTTGATCATATCTTCTATATGATTCACGTTCGACCTTCCGGTCTCCGTGTTCCGAGGCCATATCTGTATATGCTAGGCTCGTCAAGTTCAACCTGAGTATTCCGCGTGTGCAACTGTTTTGCACCCATTGTATTTGAACGTAGAGCCTATCACACCCGATCATCACGTGGTGTCTCAAAGACGAAGAACTTTCGCAATGGTGCATACTCGGAGAACACTTCTTGATAATTAGCGAGAGATCATCTTAAAATGCTACCATCAATCAAAGCAAGATAAGATGCATAAAGGATAAACATCACATGCAATCAATATAAGTGATATGATATGGCCATCATCATCTTGTGCTTGTGATCTCCATCTCCGAAGCACCGTTGTGATCATCATCATCACCGGCGCGACACCTTGATCTCCATTGTAGCATCGTTGTCGTTTACGCCATCTATTGCTTCTACGACTATCGCTACCGCGTAGTGATAAAGTAAAGCAATTACAGGGCGTTTGCATTTCATAAAATAAAGCGACAACCATATGGCTCCTGCCAGTTGCCGATAACTTCGGTTACAAAACATGATCATCTCATACAATAAAATATAGCATCACGTCTTGACCATATCACATCACAACATACCCTGCAAAAACAAGTTAGACGTCCTCTACTTTGTTGTTGCAAATTTTACGTGGCTGCTACGGGCTGAGCAAGAACCATTCTTACCTACGCATCTAAACCACAACGATAGTTAGTCAAGTTAGTGATGTTTTAACCTTCGCAAGGACCGGGCGTAGCCACTTTCAGTTCAACTAAAGTTGGAGAAACCGACACCCGCTAGCCACCTCTCGTGCAAAGCACGTCGGGAGAACGGTCTCGCGTAAGCGTCTGGCGTAATGTCGGTCCGGACCGCTTCATCCAACAATACCGCCGAACCAAAGTATGACATCTTTGGTAAGCGGTATGACTTGTATCGCCCACAACTCACTTGTGTTCTACTCGTGCATATAACATCTACGCATAAAACCAGGCTCGGATGCCACTGTTGGGGAACGTAGTAATTTCAAAAAAATTCCTACGCACACGCAAGATCATGGTGATGCATAGCAACGAGAGGGGAGAGTGTTGTCCACGTACCCTCGTAGACCGAAAGCGTAAGCGTTAGAACAACGCGGTTGATGTAGTCGTACGTCTTCACGGCCCGACCGATCAAGCACCGAAACTACGACACCTCCGAGTTCTAGCACACGTTCAGCTCGATGACGATCCCCGTACTCCGATCCAGCAGAATGTCGGGGAAGAGTTACGTCGACCTGACGGCGTGGTGACGATCTTGATGTTCTACCGTTGCAAGGATTCGCCTAAGCACCGCTACAATATTATCGAGGACTATGGTGGAGGGGGGCACCACACACGGCTAAGAGATCAAGAGATCAATTGTTGTGTCTAGAGGTGCCCCCCTGCCCCCGTATATAAAAGAGCCAAGGGGGAGGGGCGCACCAAGGGGAGTCCTACTCCCACCGGGAGTAGGACCCCTCCTATCCTTGTTGGACTAGGAGAAGGGGGGAAGGAGGAGGGAGAGAGGAAGGAAAAGGGGCGCCCTCTCTCCTTGTCATATTCGGACTAGGGGAGGGGCGCGACCAGTCCTTGCCTCCTCCTCTCTTCTCCACTAAGGCCCATGTAGGCCCAATAAGCCCCGGGGTCCGTAACCTCCCGGTACTCCGGTAAAATCCCGATTTCACCTGGAACACTTCCGACATCCAAATATAGGCTTCCAATATATCAATCTTCATGTCTCGACCATTTCGAGACTCCTCGTCATGTCCGTAATCATTCCGGGACCGAACAAACTTCGGTACATCAAAACTCATAATATAACTGTCATCGAAACCTTAAGCTAGCGGACCCTACGGGTTCGAGAACTATGGAGACATGACCGAGAACCATTTTGGGTCAATAACCAATAGCGGAACCTGGATGCTCATATTGGCTCCTACATATTCTACGAAGATCTTTATCGGTCAAACCACATAGCAACCATACGTTGTTCCCTCTGTCATCGGTATGTTACTTGCCCGAGATTCGATCGTCGATATCTCAATACCTAGTTCAATCTCGTTACCGGCAAGTCTCTTTACTCGTTACGTAATGCATCATTCCGTAACTAACTCATTAGCTACATAGCTTGCAAGGCTTATAGTGATGTGCATTACCGAGAGGGCCCAGAGATCCCTCTCCAACAATCGGAGTGACAAAACCTAATCTCGAAATACGCCAACTCAACATGTACCTTTGGAGACGCCTGTAGAGCTCCTTTATAATCACCCAGTTACGTTGTGACGTTTGGTAGCACACAAAGTGTTCCTTCGGTAAACGGGAGTTGCATAATCTCATAGTTATAGGAACTTGTATAAGTCATGAAGAAAGCAATAGCAACATACTAAACGATCAAGTGCTAAGCTAACGGAATGGGTCAAGTCAATCACATCATTCTCGTAATGATGTGATGCCGTTAATCAAATGACAACACATGTCTATGGTTAGGAAACATAACCATCTTTGATTAATGAGCTAGTCAAGTAGAGGCATACTAGTGACATTAAGTTTGTCTATGTATTCACACATGTATCATGTTTCCGGTTAATACAATTCTAGCATGAATAAAAAACATTTATCATGATATGAGGAAATAAATAATAACTTTATTATTGCCTCTAAGGCATATTTCCTTCAGCAGATATTAAGTTATCCAGGTGTGGTTGAATTGACAACTCAACTGCTAATACTAGGGAATATTCTTTGGCTCCCCTTGTGTCGAAACAATAAATTTGGGTTGAATACTCTACCCTCGAAAGCTGTTGCGATCCCCTACACTTGTGGGTTATCAGGGTCCCTAGACTTGCCTGCCTGCGGCCCACGGCATGGCTGAGCTAGCAGGCCCGTACGGCCCATCTTCATCAACAAGGCATTCAAGACCCTCGTGAGGGGCCAAGCCTCGCGAGGCGGACGACACAAGACCTCCTCAGGAGCGGCCTCACCAGGCAGGCTCACGAGGAGCAGAGAGATCAAGGCAAGGCAAACCTCACGAGGCTCTCGTGATGTGAGCCATGACGATCGACATCAGGCGGGCGCCAGCGCGCGCAGCGTCCTTGTTTCCTGTTTGGTGATAAGGAGGCAAGCGCATGCGCGAAGTACCGAGGCATCAAGCAAAGGTTTCCATATCGGTGCAACGAGACCAGGACCCGAAGGACGGCAAGACGGAGGTCACCATGGAGCCCAAGGCAGCGTCACCACCAGAGCCTTTTGCACGGGAAGACCACTTTTGTCAGGATAAGCTGTACTAGCTGTCCCCTTTCGAATTGGCCGTTGTTGGCTCCCTTCCCACTCAATATTTGGGGAGAGGACCAGGGCCTATATAAGTAGAGCTAGCCACCACCGTAAGGGACAACTGAATCAGGAACAACTGAATCAGAAACAACTCAACCATCGAATTCTCACCCACACAAGTTCGCCAAGCACAAGAACACCTCAACCTCAGGAGGTTGTTCTTCCTCTTGTACTGTTCATCATCAGCCCAAGAGGCAATCCACCAGCACCACACTGGAGTAGGGTATTACACCACAACGGTGGCCCGAACCAGTATAAAACTTGTGTCTTTCTGTGTTGCGAGTTCGTTCGCAAGATCTTAGAGAGCTAGGGTGTGGATCTGCAGGGAGGAAACCTTCGTGCACACCCTAGAGTTCGAACCTTAAGGGTTTTGCCGGAACCCAAGATCTGACAGGGGTTATAGCAAGTGTTGGGCCGTGTTGTTGGGCCTTGGAGTGTGAGAGCCTGTAAGTGGCCAGGAGGATATAACCTGGAGGTGCGCGTCTGTAAACGACAGCTATGATGAATTGATTCATTGCTCACTTTCTCTTCCATCCCCTTTTTTCCTTCCTTCTTCCCCTTCCCCACGGAAACCTCACCTATTACCTCCTACCTACCCCGATGGAGATCGGGAGATCCCAGTACATCACAGTTGGTATTCAGAGCCTGGTCTGATCCGTTTGCGCTTCCCTATTCTCTTGATCTAGCTAGTAAATCCTGCGGAAGGTTGCAGAAACGCCCTCGGGTTTGATCTCACGTAAATCCGGAAGTGGGTTCGCGGATTCGGGCGGAGCAGCAACGGCGCCGTCCAAGCCGAGTGTGCAATCGAGGCAGGTGATTTCGGCCATGGAGGCGTTTGAGGAGAGATTGATGAAGGAATTAGAGGCCCTCAAATTTGCGCGGGACAAAATTGAGGCGATTGACGCAATCTCGTCGCGGCTGGAGGAGATCGATAAGGAGATGGAGGAACAAGCTGGCCGGATCAATGCAGTACAAGCAAAGGTGAACCTCATGATGAGCTCGATCGTGGATGTGCACCAAGAGCAAGTTTCAGTGGCCAAGGGGGCTAAGACGGCGCAGCAGACCGCCTCACCGCGCGACGCGGCAGAGGCGTTGCTGCCCTCGCCACCTCCGCATCCCCCGCCTCCGCCCTTACAAGTTCCCCGGCCGCCGCAAAGCTGGATCCTCGGCTCAACCAGATCCGGGACACGTGGAGGGTCGAGACCACGGAGGGACGATCGTCACGCGAGCCATGGATGCGAATATGGACTTTCCAAGA
The DNA here is from genome assembly GCA_021605145.1 of Aegilops bicornis. Taxonomy (NCBI): domain Eukaryota; kingdom Viridiplantae; phylum Streptophyta; class Magnoliopsida; order Poales; family Poaceae; genus Aegilops; species Aegilops bicornis. The sequence continues at coordinate 523,159,302 of CM038674.1, forward strand.
TTTGAAGGGATGATGTTTGCATCTGGATCGATGGTTGTGAGTCATTCTTCTGCTCTATGACATTAGGAGAACTTCAAGGTAACATCAGCTACTCTGCACTTGGGAGGTGATGCTGCACATTGGTATCTCACATACAAATAGGACGTGGGATGGGTGGAATGGCGTCAGTTCAAAGAGGTTGCATACAAGAGTTTGATGCTCACTGTCACCGGGATAAGATGAAAGCACTGCTGATGTTGAAACAGGAAAGCACTGTCGATGAATACAAGAGAAGTTTCCTTAAGTTAGTCTATCAGGTGCGGCTGTATGACCCTGCTATCGATGATACCTTCTTGGTCACGCCGGTTTATTCTAGGATTAAAAGAAGAATTGTGTGGGCGGTGGAGATTCAGTTTCCACTCACAGTGGCGTATTGCAGCATTTGCATCCATTCAAGAGGGAACTCGCTTGAGCTCGGGCACCACCACAATTTCCAAAACCGGTGTCACTAAACCTCGACAATGAGAGGGGCAAGCCTCCGGGGATATCTGGCACGCACGACAACTGAAAGAGTACCGCCGTGCAAATGGTCTCTTTTTTGGGTGTGGGGAGAAGTTTGCCCCAGGTCACAGTTGTGCTAAACCCGCGGCGGCTCAAGCAAATGCCATAGTCAGGACTGACTCTGATGCTGACCTGACACCGTGTTGGACGCCGTTGCTATGCAGGAAGCAATCGAAGAAGAGCTCCTGTTATCTGTCAATGCTCTCTCCGGTGCAGATCATCCCAAAACAATTCGATTGAGAGCAATGGTGGGAAATCAAGTGGTGATATTCTCCTTGACTCCTGCATTACACATAGTTTCATTGATGAAGCTATCTTGGACAGATTGAAACTGCTGCCACAATCTCTGCAGACTGCTCTGTCAGTTAAAGTAGCTAATGGGGAGGTGTTACCTTGCACAGCTGAACTTCCAGAACTCACTTGGTGGATACACGGCAACACTTTCAGTTACCCACTAAAAGTGGTGGAATTAGGAGGACATGACATAATCCTAGGAATGGATTGGCTCGAACAATGGAGTCCTATGACTTGCCATTGGAAGGAAAAGTGGGTTCAATTTCTTTACAAAGGCACAGAAATAAAACTGAAGGGCATTCAGACTCAGGAACCAACAATGTTACAGAGAATGTCAGTTGATCAAGTGTTGAAATGGGAGAAAGGAAATGATATATGGGCCACTGTTGTGCTTATGCCTAAGGAAAGTCCAACTTCAGTAGCCCCTCTTGAACCTATACATCAGCTCATTACTGAATATCAGGACATATTTCAAGAGCCCAAGACACTCCCTCCCCACAGGACTTTTGACCATGCAATCCATCTTATCCCTGATGCTCAGCCAGTTAATTCCAGGCCTTATAGATACTCATCTCTACAGAAAGATGAGATAGAGAGGCAAGTGGAGGAAATGCTTAAGGCTGGACTAATCACACCTGGCATGAGTCCCTTTGCATCCTCTTTTCTATTGGTGAAAAATAAGGATGGTTCATGGAGATTTTGCATTGATTACAGAAAATTAAATGCTATCACTATGAAGAACAGATTTCCTATGCCAATTGTGGAACAACTACTGGATGAGTTGGCTGGCACAGCCTATTTTTCCAAGATAGATCTAAAGGCCGGGTACCATCAAATTAGAATGGTTCCTCAAGATGAGTTCAAGACTGCCTTTAAGACACATCTGGGACAATACCAATTTAAGGTCATGCCTTTTGTTTTGGCAATGGCCCCATCCACATTCCAGTGTGTCATGAATTATCTGTTTGCACTGTATATTAGGAAGTTTGTGCTTGCCTTTATGGATGCTATTTTAGTCTTCAGTCACACTCTGGAAGAGCATAAGGAGCACCTAAGGGTGGTGTTTCAACTGCTCAGGGAGCATCAATTTTATGCAAAAGAATCCAAATGCCTCCTTTTCTCAGTCTCAGTTGGAATATTTGGGCCATATCATCTTTGACAAAGGGGTGGCCACAGACCCAGCCAAGACAGAGGCTATGGTTAAGTGGCCAGTGCCAACTAACCCAACTGAGCTGCGCGGGTTCTTGGGGTTGACTGGTTACTACAGAAAATTTGTGAAGGGCTATGGACTGCTGGCCAGACCACCAACAACCTTGCTTCAGAAGAAAGCTTTTCAATGGAGTGAGGAGGCCAACTTAGCTTTCCAAGCTCTCAAAAAGGCCATGACTTCTACTCCAGTGCTGCTTTTACCTGACTTCTCTAAACAATTCACTGTAGAGACAGATGCTTGTGCAACGGGCATTAGAGCAGTGTTGGCTCAGGAGGGACACCCTATAGCATTTTACAGCAAGGCTTTGAGTGTGCAAAACCAGCAACTCTCCATTTATGAGAAAGAACTTTTGGCTATCATCATGGCTGTGGAGAAATGGAGAGCCTACTTGAGCAGGGGGCCTTTCATTATTAAGACGGATCACTAGAGTCTTTGTCACCTGGGGGATCAAGTGCTTTTCAACTGAATTGAAAAGAAAAGCAATGACAAAATTGGTAGGATTGGAATTCAAATTTCAGTATAAGAAAGGAGTGGAGAATGTGGCTGCTGATGCTTTGTCCAGGGTGGGTCATCTCATGGGCACTCGGTTAATTTCCCACATCCAGCCAGCATGGATACAGGAAGTTTTAAATTCATATACAGTGGACAAGGAAGCACAACAACTTCTACAAAAAATTGGCCCTTTCCTCAGAGCCTGTGGATGGTTGCAATCTGCAAGAGGGCATTATTCACTATCAAGGAAGGATTTGGCTAGGGGCCAATACAGCCCTCAAAACTAAAGTTATTGCTAACTTTCACTCCAGTGCAGTCGGGGGACACTCTGGAATTCAAGCAACTTATCAGCGGGTCAAGAAACTGTTCTGCTGGACAAATCTGAAACAAGATGTGCAAGACTTTGTCAAACAATGTGGAGTCTGTCAGCAAGCTAAGCATGAACATTGCAGATCTCTAGTCTTGTTAAATCCATTGCCTGTGCCTCAGGGGCCTTGGCTGGACATTACAATGGATTTCATTAAGGGACTGCCTAAATCAAATGGTTACTCCTCTATCCTTGTGGTGGTTGACAGGTTTACAAAATACAGTCATTTATCCCACTCAAGCATCCATTCATTGCTCCTGTAGTAGCAAGAGCATTTCTGGATCAGGTGGTCAAACTACATGGCCCTCCCAAAACTATTATCTCAGACAGAGACAAAATCTTCACTAGTGTTTTTTGGAAAGAGTTGTTCAAATTATGGGGCACTAAACTCTTGATGAGCATGGCCTATCACCCACAAACTGATGGACAAAGCGACAGGGTGAATCAGTGTCTAGAAATGTATTTGAGATGTGCTGCAGCCTGTGGAAGCACAACAACAGTTGCACCATGGTTTCAATTACTGCGGGCATGCGGTCAGGAGGAAATAGAGAGTAGTAGAGGGAGTGTGTTTGGGCCTAGCCCAGGGGTTGTAGCAAGTGTTGGGCCGTGTTGTTGGGCCTTGGAGTGTGAGAGCCTGTAAGTGGCCAGGAGGATATAACCTGGAGGTGTGCGTCTGTAAACGACAGCTATGATGAATTGATTCATTGTTCACTTTCTCTTCCATCCCCATTCTTCCTTCCATCTTCCCCTTCCCCACGGAAACCTCACCTACTCCCTCCTACCTACCTCGATGGAGATCGGGAGATCCCAGTACATCACATGCTCGCCCGCGCCCGATGCGACATATATTTTTGCTATGATGTCAACCTTTTGTTATGTCTTTGCCATGTATATTCGAAGAAAATTGCCATGGATACTTTGAGATCCTTTTTTGCCATGTCACATTGAAATTGTTTTACCCATGCCAACTGCAATTCACCATGACATTTTCAATTCACCATGCCCAATACAACAATTCATGCTTCATTCTTTTTTGCTAGCTAGTTCTGCTTTCGATATCTTTTTCTAGTTTACCATGGCAATTTTAATTTGACTACCATGGCAAATTTAATTCATAGAACATGGCAGACTCTATCATTTTTTATGTACCATGGCAACATTATTCCATGTCCCACCGCAATTTTGCTATCATTTTTCCATGGAAATTTTTTGATCATTTGTTTGTGTTATTTCACATACATGACAATTTTATTACGCAAAAGATGGCAATTTTGGTAAAACTACCATGGAAAAATTGTTGCAAATTTCTTTCATGGCAAATTTGATTAAAAAAACACAACAATTTTGTATATGCAATTTTTCACGGAGTTTTTTTTGATCAATTGTTTGTGTTATTTGTAGCGATCCGACCCGAATGGATCAAGTCTCTGTGCTTAGGTGTCATCCCTGGATCGGTATGCTGACACACACAGTACTCGAAGGATTTATAACAGAGGTAAATCACATGTATAAAGTAGCGTAAATACTATTACCTCAATCCAAAATATAGCGGAAGCAACAAGGTTGTGGATTCCCATCAACATCAATGGCAAAGTTGAGTATAGGAAATCGTAACCCTAACGTATCACTCACTCGTAAATGAAAAAGTGCGCAACATGAAAAGTTGCAGCCCGAAACGGTCAAGACACATGGAATATCTTTGGCAATGTAACACATAGAGAGTAAGGAAAGAATAAGCCTATACTACATGCATATATGGCTGGTGGAAAAGCTCTATAGTTATAAGGTTTTGCGAAAAGCCAATTTTTCCCTACTGCAAAGGAATAAATTTATTTAACTATCATGGTGGTTGTTAAACATTGAGAATGGTTGACAGCATCCTCAATCCCAATTAAAAGTACTCATTAAAACCCAACAATATTAATTAGAGTAACATTATGAGATCAACAGGATAATCCAAATACTAGATACTCAAGATTGTCCATAACCGGGGACACGGCTAACCATGATTAGTTTATACACTCTGCAGAGGTTTGCGCACTTTTCCCCACAAGACTCGATCGCCTCCGTTTGGTTTCTCGTGACTACATGATGTTTGAGAAACGGATGACCGAGACATAGTCTTTCAGAAGCACTAGCACCTTACTTGTGGGTAGACCGGTACACCTACTTCCCCTACATCTGCTAGTCTACCCGTAAGAGTTCGCACAACTTAGTCAACTATGCCAGAGCCCATAATGGCTTGTGGCTGCACACGGAAGTTTCTAGTTTGAATAATCTCATGATCCCTTTGAGCATGGGTGGCGGTCTGAAGAAATACAGGCAAATCCTGTCTACCCAGGTGCCTTGATAGGCAAATCCTGGAATAGCCAGGTGACTTAATCCACCCAGATGTGTGTTTAAGTTGCCACCTTAGATAAACCATTAATTATCAATCTCACATACATCATGGATATTCACTCAAACCCAATCCACGTCTCACGAGCATAGCATGGCATAATAAGCAAACGTAGAAGTAACTCCCAAGGGTTTGATAATAAAACAGGTAATAGGTACTACCTCAAACTACTTCCCATCCCACAATTTAATTAGATCCTAATCATGCAAGTGTTTGAGGATAGATCTAATGCATAAAAACTGGGTATGAGAAAAGTATGATCAAAGTGTTACTTGCCTGCAAAGTTGATGAAGATGATTCGCACTCATAACTCTTGATATTTCTACTCGTCACACTCTGGTCAATCTATCGTAATCAAGCAATAGTAACCACACATAAGCAATCACTCAAAAGATCAGAAAGAACGAAGAATCAATTCGGAAAACATCAAAACCAAGCAAATAACTCTTGCAATATAAAACAATTTCTAACAGTACCAAAATTATGTGAATTTGGCCTTATCAGAAAGTTTATGTCAAGAGCTTTGATTTGCAAAAAGAATCAACTAAATCGGAGTTACGAAACTCAAGTTATGATCAAACGAAGTTTGAATTCAAATCTGATCTAATTCAAATTTTAAACTTTCAAAAACATGTTTGAGAGATTACTGGATAGAGGGAATCATAACAAAGAAGTGGGCGTTGGTATAATTCAAATTTTAAACTTTCAAAAACATGTTTGAGTTGGATTACTGGATAGAGGGAATCATAACAAAGAAGTGGGCGTTGGTTTCGTTGGATTTGGACTAACGAGTGAAAAGTTATGAGCGTTTGAAGTACAGGGGCTAATCTGTGAAGAAAAATCTCACAAATAGGTCCCTGGCCGGAAATTAAAATAAAAAGAAAAAAAGAAAAACTCTACAGAACGAACGTTCGCTAATTAAGAAAAACGGTTGAAAAAAAACTATAGATCTAATCCTATCCATCTAACCTAGATCGGGCGGACGAGGAGCACCGCGGCTTATCATGATGGTGGGCGTCGACGTCACGGAGAAGGAGACGGCAGCGTCGGGTCGTCGGGTGGCTGCTCGGCGGTCCTCGCGTGGCCGCGTGGTGGTCGGGAGAAGCGCGCTTGAGGAGGGAAGGCGGCGAGCGTCGGCAGAGGTCGAGGCCGATGGAACGGGCCATGGCAGGGGATCTCGTTGAGTCCGGCTCGGCGAGGTTTGTGCGAGGCGGCGGGAGGCGGCGCGGAAAGGAGAGAGAGGGGGTCGGGGCCTCGGGTTTTTATGGAGGAGGGCGGCGCGGTGGCGTGCGGGAGGGGGTAGAGGAGGCCGAGGCGGGCACGGCGTCCATGGCGGTGCGGCGGCGACGCCGTGGTGGCGGTGGTCTCACGAGCAGAGTCCCGCTCGGGGACGGTCGACGGGCGACGTGGGCTGGGCCTGCTGGCTGGCTCGAGTCTTTGGGCAGCCCGGTCGGCGAGGGGAAGTTTTTTTTAAAATAAACATTTTCCAAACAAATGAAATAATAAAACAAATTAAATGAAAATATTATATGGGCATATAATATATCAAAATTTTCAGAAAAAGATTTCCTACAATATGAACATTATTCTAGCTTCAACTAAAATCCACAATAATTCTAATAATTCAAACAGTGCTACTGGTCCAATAAAATCCAACAAAAATCATTTTTAAAATACCAAAATGACTTCAAATTAATTTCTCTCCAATTTTCCGATGTAGGGAATCATGTTACCCTATTTTCCATATATTTTATTTTTGGAGAAAAATAATTTGAATAAAACTCAAATAACTCCAAATTGAAAATAAATTCAAAAGAACTTTGAATTTAATTCTTTGAAACTCCCAACTCATATTTCATATGTTCTGAAGAAGTCATTTTATCTTCGCCGTGAAAATCATTGAGTTGCATAAAGTTTCAGAATTGGAAATATTCTCAAATGAAATTCAAGTATTTTCAACACCCCTTGTCATTTAAATAAATGGAAGAAGTCATGTCATCTTCTCTCCAGGGTTTTGTGATGAAAAGAATTTGAATTCCCAAAGATCATAAAAAGCAAAATGAAAGTTTGGGAAAGTCCTTTTATTCCCTCTCATTTAACTTTCAAAAAGTTTCGAATTTACTCACTTTCAGTCAATCAATCAAACAATCAATAAAAACTATCTATTTGTTTATAACATTCCAAAATTTAGAATTTTGGGATGTTACATTATTTCACATACATGATACGTTTCCAACGTATCTATAGTTTTTTATTGTTCCATGCTATTATATTATCTGTTTTGGATGTTTAATGGGCTTTAATAAGCACTTTTATATTATTTTTGGGACTAACCTACTAACCGAAGCCCAGTGCAAATTGTTGTTTTTTTTGCCTATTTCAGTGTTTCGCAGAAAAGGAATATCAAACGGAGTCCAAACGGAATGAAACCTTCGGGAGAGTTATTTTTGGAACAAACATGATCCAGAGGACTTGGAGTGGACGTCAAGAAAGAAGCGAGGAGGCCACGAGGTAGGGAGGCGCGCCCCCACCCTCGTGGGCCCCTCGCAGCTCCACCGACCTACTTCTTCCTCCTATATATACCCATATACCCTGAAAACATCCAGGAGCACCACAAAACCCTATTTCCACCGCCGCAACCTTCTGTACCCGTGAGATCCCATCTTGTGGCCTTTTCCGGCGCTCTGCCGAAGGGGGAATCGATCACGGAGGGCTTCTACATCAACACCATAGCCTCTCCGGTGATGTGTGAGTAGTTTACCACAGACCTTCGGGTCCATAGTTATTAGCTAGATGGCTTCTTCTCTCACTTTGGATCTCAATACAAAGTTCTCCTCGATCTTCTTGGAGATCTATTCGATGTAACTCTTTTTGCGGTGTGTTTGTCGAGATCCGATGAATTGTGGGTTTATGATCAAGATTATCTATGAACAATATTTGAATCTCCTCCGATTCTTTTATGTATGATTGGTTATCTTTGCAAGCCTCTTTGAATTATCAGTTTTGTTTGGCCTAGTAGATTGATCTTTCTTGCAATGGGAGAAGTGCTTAGCTTTGGGTTCAATCTTGCGGTGTCCTTTCCCAGTGACACCAGGGGAAGCAAGGCACGTATTGTATTGTTGCCATCGAGGATAAAAAGATGGGGTTTATATCATATTGCTTGAGTTTATCCCTCTACATCATGTCATCTTGCCTAATGCGTTACTCCGTTCTTATGAACTTAATACTCTAGATGCACTGGATAGCGGTCGATGTGTGGAGTAATAGTAGTAGATGCAGAATCGTTTCGGTCTACTTGTCGCTAACGTGATGCCTATATACATGATCATGCCTAGATATTCTAATAATTATGCACTTTTCTATCAATTGCTCGATGAATTTGTTCACCCACCGTAATACTTATGCTATCTTGAGAGAAGCCACTAGTGAAACCTATGGCCCCGGTCTATTTTCCATCATATAAGTTTCCAATCTATTTTACTTTGCATTCTTTACTTTCAGTTTATATCATAAAAATACCAAAAATATTTATCTTATTATCTCTATCAGATCTCACTTTTGCAAGTGGTCGTGAAGGGATTGACAACCCCTTTATCGCGTTGGTTGCAAGGTTCTTATTTGTTTGTGTAGGTACGAGGCGACTTGTGTGTAGTGTCCTACTGGATTGATACCTTGGTTCTCAACAACTGAGGGAAATACTTACGCTACTTTGCTGCATCACCCTTTCCTCTTCAAGGGAAAAACCAACGCAAGCTCAAGAGTTATCCAGAAGGATTTCTGGCACCGTTGCCGGGGAGATCTACGCCAAGTCAAGACATACCAAGTACCCATCACAACTCTTATCCCTCGCATTACATTATTTTCCATTTGCCTCTCGTTTTCCTCTCCCCCACTTCACCTTTGCCGTTTTATTCGCCCTTTTTCGTTCGCCTTCTTCCCGTATGTATCTTTGTTTGTGTTTCCATGTGCCTACTATTTGCTTGCATCTTTGCTTGCTAAAAATCTATTGATATGGATCCACTTAAAGTGTTATACTTGGATCATCTTCAATCCTTATGCGCTCGTGTTGAAACCCCAACTAGCCTAGTTGATGGGAAATCTTTAGATGAGCATGCTCATTTTAAAGGCCACCGTTTATGCGAAAAGGGAGACTCTTATGGGATCAAATAAACAGATTGTTGTGTTATGCTTGGAATCTTTGTGAAATTTATGATTTTACTTGTTGCTCTAAGAACCCTAAAAACACCTCCCTACATATGTGAGTTTAATGATAATGAAATCTTATCTTCTTATGCAAAGGGTGTTTATAGTTACTACGATATCAAAAAAATTGAAGAATTTGTTGCTTTTAAGGGTGCTTATGAAGTTGCTTCTTTGATTTAAAAGTATGATACTACTCTCTATGAATCTGAAAATTTTGACATACTTAAATATTGCTATGAAAACTATGCTCATAATGTCTATGTCAAAGAATTTATTGAAAAAATGACCGTTGCTTTGGAAGAAAATAATGATATGCATGAATCTATAGATAATTATGATTCCGATGATTTGATTGAAATATCCCTTGATGAACATGATGCTTGCTATTCTTGTGGCCATGATGCCAATATTTATGAAGACGAATTTGCTATAGTTCCTTATGTTAAACAAGAGATCGTTGCTATTGCACCCATACTTGATAGTTCCCTCGATGAAAAGCATGATTGCAATGATGTTATTATAAATTCTATTAATGTCAATTGTGTTAATGATATGCAAAACCCTAAGCTTGGGGATGCTAGTTTTGCTATGTCCACTACTTGTTGCAATGATCATGATTGGGGTGATTCTTCTTACGATCTTGAAAATTTACTTACTCCCCATGATCAATATGAGATTGATAATAATGTTTGCAATAATACTGAAAGTGGGTTTGGAAGAGTGTCAACTTTAGATCCCACATATTTGGAGAATGTTCAATCTTATGAAATTTTTGAAAAGTGGGTTGGGAGAGGTCATGATTTTAGTTAATGATAATCCCACTATTTTGGAAGAGTGTCAACTTTGCATGCATGTGGATCGTGTTGAGAATATGTTTTGTGATAGCTATATTGTTGAATTTGCTTATGATCCTACATGTAATTATTATGAGAGAGGAAAATATGGTTGTAGAAATTTTCATGTCACTAAATTACCTCTCGTTATGTTGAGATTGCTATTGTTTCATTCCGCTTCCTTGCATATGCTAGTTTAATCTTGCCTTGATAATTTGTTTGCCTATAAGATGCCTATGCATAGGAAGTATGTTAGACTTAGATGTGTTTGTCACGTGTTTTATGATGCTCTCTTTGTGCTTCAATTCTTGTCTTCCATGTGAGCATCATTGAATCTATCAATGCCTAGCTAGGGGCGTTAAACGATAGCGCTTGTTGGGAGGCAACCCACTTTTATTTTTCTTTCTTGCTTTTTGGTTCTGTTTAGTAATAAATAATTCATGTAGATTCTGTTAAGATGTGTCTTTATGTTTTTAAGTAGTGTTTGTGCCAAGTAGAACCTTTGGAAGACTTGGGTGAAGTCTTTATGATCTTGCTGTAAAAAATAGAAACTTTAGCGCTCACGAGATTAGCTACAACTTTTTACTGGAGAGTGATATTTAGTTGATTATTTTTGAATATGATTAATATAAAAATTCCTCATGTCCAGAAATTTATTTTAGAATTTTTGGAGTTACAGAAGTATACGTTTGATCCAGATTACTACAGACTGTTCTGTTTTTCACAGATTCTGTTTTTCGTGTGTTGTTTGCTTATTTTGATGAATCTATGGCTAGTATCGGAGGGTATGAACCATAGAGAAGTTGTAATACAGTAGGTTTAACACCAATATAAATAAAGAATGAGTTCATACAGTACCTTATGATGGTGATTTGCTTTCTTATACTAACGGAGCTCATGAGATTTTCTGTTAAGTTTTGTGTTGTGAAGTTTTCAAGTTTTGGGTAAAGATTTGATGGATTATGGAATAAGGAGTGGCAAGAGCATAAGCTTAGGGATTCCAAAGGCACCCCAAGGTAAAATTCAAGAACAACCAAAAGCGTAAGCTTGGGGATGCCCGGAAGGCATCCCCTCTTTCGTCTCCGTCTATCGGTAACTTTACTTGAGGCTGTATTTTTATTCACCACATGATAAGTGTTTTGTTTGGAGTGTCTTGTATGATTTGAGTCTTTGCTTTTAGTTTACCACAATCATCCTTGCTGTACACACCTTTTAGGAGAGACACACATGAGTCGGAATTTATTAGAATACTCTATGTGCTTCACTTATATCTTTTGAGCTAAATAGTTTTTGCTCTAGTGCTTCACTTATATCTTTTCAGAGCACGGTTATAGAAATTATTGATCTCTCATGCTTAACTTATATTATTTTGAGAGTCTTTTAGAACAGCATGGTAGTTTGCTTTGGCTATAAAATTAGTCCTAATATGATGAACATCCAAGATGGGTTTAATAAAAACTATCATATAGAGTGCATTGAATACTATGAGAAGTTTGATACTTGATAATTGTTTTGAGATATGAAGATGGTGATATTAGAGTCATGCTAGTTTAGTAGTTGTGAATTTGAGAAATAATTATTCTGAAGTTTGTGATTCCCATAGCATGCACGTATGGTGAACCGTTATGTGATGAAGTCGGAGCATGATTTATTTATTGATTGTCTTCCTTATGAGTGGCGGTCGTGACGGCGATGGTCTTTTCCTACCAATCTATCCCCTAGGAGCATGCACGTAGTACTTCGTTTCGATAACTAATAGATTTTTGCAATAAGTATGTGAGTTCTTTATGACTAATGTTGAGTCCATGGATTATACGCACTCTCACCCTTCCACCATTGCTAGCCTCCCTAATACCGCAAGACCTTTCACGGTATCATACACCCACCATATACCTTCCTCAAAACAGCCACCATACCTACCTATTATGGCATTTCCATAGCCATTCCGAGATATATTGCCATGCAGCTTACCACCGTTTCGTTTGTTATGACACGTTTCATCATTGTCATATTGCTTTGCATGATCATGTAGTTGACATCGTATTTGTGGCAAAGCCACCTTTATAATTCTTTCATACATGTCACTCTTGATTCATTGCATATCCATACATCACGGAGGCATACACATAGAGTCATATTTTGTTCCAAGTATCGAGTTGTAATTTTTTGAGTTGTAAGTAAATAAAAGTGTGATGATCATCATTATTAGAGCATTGTCCCAAGTGAGGAAAGGATGATGGAGACTATGATTCCCCCACAAGTCGGGATGAGACTCCGGACGAAAAAAAGAGGCCATAAAAAAAGGCCCAAATAAAAAAATGAGAGAAAAAGAGAGAAGGGACAATGTTACTATCCTTTTGCCACACTTGTGCTTCAAAGTAGCACCATGATCTTCATGATAGAGAGTCTCCTATGTTGTCACTTTCATATACTAGTGGGAATTTTACATTATAGAACTTGGCTTGTATATTCCAATGATGGGCTTCCTCAAAATGCCCTAGGTCTTCGTGAGCAAGCAAGTTGGATGCACACCCACTTAGTTTCTTTTGTTGAGCTTTCATACACTTATAGCTCTAGTGCATCCGTTGCATGGCAATCCCTACTCACCCACATTGATATCTATTGATGGGCATCTCCACAGCCCGTTGATACTCCTAGTTGATGTGAGACTATCTTCTCCTTTTTGTATTCTCCACAACCACCATTTTATTCAACATATAGTGTTATATCCATGGCTCACGCTCATGTATTGCGTGAAGATTGAAAAAGTTTGAGAACATCAAAAGTATGAAACAGTTGCTTGGCTTGTCATCGGGGTTGTGCATGATTAAATACTTTGTGTCATGAAGATAGAGCATAGCCAGACTATATGATTTTGTAGGGATAACTTTCTTTGGCCATGTTATTTTGAGAAGACATGATTGCTTTGTTAGTATGCTTGAAGTATTATTATTTTCATGTCAATATTAAATTTTTGTCTTGAATCTTTCGGATCCGAACATTCATGCCACAATAAAAGAGAATTACATTGACAAATATGCTAGGTAGCATTCCACATCAAAAATTCTGTTTTTATCATTTACCTACTCGAGGACGAGAAGGAATTAAGCTTGGGGATACTTGATATGTCTCCAACGTATCTATAATTTTTGATTGTTCATACCTGCAACCTGAAGAAATTCTCGACGGGCGTTTGGTTAAAAAGGGCAACAATGTCCACTTGAAGATTTTGGTGAAATGGTCTGCCTTGCCAGCATCAGCGGCAACTTGGGAAGATTATTATGCCTTGCGTCTGCATTATCCCACGGCACCAGCTTGGGGACAAGCTGGTTCTTCAGGAGGAGCACCTGTCAGCCCATGGCTTCAATTACTGCGGGCATGCGATCAGGAGGAAATAGAGAGTAGTAGAGGGAGTGTATTTGGGCCTAGCCCAGGGGTTATAGCAAGTGTTGGGCCGTGTTGTTGGGCCTTGGAGTGTGAGAGCCTGTAAGTGGCCAGGAGGATATGACCTGGAGGTGTGCATCTGTAAACGACAACTACGATGAATTGATTCATTGCTCACTTTCTCTTCCATCCCCTTCCTTACTTCTTCCCCTTCCCCATGGAAACCTCACCTGCTCCCTCCTACCCTCCCCGATGGAGGCCGGGAGATCCCAGTACATCACATGCTCGCTGCTACGTCTTGAGCTTGCGTTGGTTTTCCTCGAAGAGGAGATGGTGATGCAGCAAGTGTAGCGTAAGTATTTCCCTCAGTTTTGAGAACCAAGGTATCAATCCAAAGAGGAGGCTCCTCAAAAGTCCCACGCACCTACACAAACAAACTGAGAACTCGCAACCAACGCAACAAAGGGGTTGTCAATCCCTTCACGGCCACTTGCGAAAGTAAGATCTAATAAAGATAGTATGATAAGATAAATATATTTTTGGTATTTTATAATATAGATGCAAAAAGTAAAGATGCAAATAAAAGTAGATTGAAAGCAAATATGATAAGAGATAGACCCGGGGGCCATAGGTTTCACTAGTGGCTTCTCTCAAGATAGCATAAGTATTACAGTGCAATTGATAGAAAAGTGCATAGTTATGAGATTATCTAGGCATGATCATGTATATAGGCATCACGTCCATAACAAGTAGACCGACTCCTGCCTGCATCTACTACTATTACCCCACACATCGACCGACTCCTGCCTGCATCTAGAGTATTAAGTTCATAAGAACAGAGTAACGCATTAAGCAAGATGACATGATGTAGAGGGATAAAATCATGCAATATGATATAAACCCCATCTTGTTATCCTCGATGGCAACAATACAATACGTGCCTTGCAACCCTTTCTGTCACTGGGTAAGGACACCGCAAGATTGAACCGAAAGCTAAGCACTTCTCCCATGGCAAGAAAGACCAATCTAGTAGGCCAAACCAAACTGATAATTTGAAGAGACTTGCAAAGATAACTCAATCATACATAAAAGAATTCAGAGAAGATTCAAATATTATTCATAGATAAACTTGATCATAAACCCACAATTCATCGGATCTCAAAAACACACCGCAAAAAAAGAGTTTACATCGAATAGATCTCCACAAGAGAGGGGAGAACATTGTATTGAGATCCAAAAAGAGAGAAGAAGCCATCTAGCTAATAACTATGGACCCGTAGGGTCTGTGGTAAACTACTCACAACTCATCGGAGGGGCAAGGATGTTGATGTAGAGGCCCTCCGTGGTTGATTCCCTCCTGCAGAGTCTGCGTGAAGGCTCCAAGATGGGATCTCGCGGATACAGAAGGTTACAGCAGTGGAAATTGTGTTTCGTGGTGCCCCTGGATGTTTTTCGGGTACGTAGGTATATATAGGAAGAAGAAGAAGTACGTCGGTGGTCAGCTGAGGGGCCCATTTAAACAGGCGCGCCTACAGGGGGGCGCGGCCTCCTCTCTCGTGGGGTCCTCGGAAGCTTCTTGACTTGCACTCCAAGCTCTGCAGATCACGTCCGTTCCAAAAATCACGCTCCCGAAGGTTTCATTCCGTTTGGACTCCGTTTGATATTCCTTTGCTTCGAAATACTGAAATAGGCAAAAAAACAGCAATATGGGTTGGGCCTCCGGTTAGTAGGTTAGTCCCAAAAATGATATAAATGTGTAAAATAAAGCCCATAAACATCCAAAAGGGGTAATATAATAGCATGGAACAATAAAAAATTATAGATACGTTGGAGACGTATCAAGCATCCCCAAGCTTAATTCCTGCTCGTCCTCGAGTAGGTAAATGATAAAAAGAGAATTTTTGATGTGGAATGCTACCTAGCATAATTCATAAAGTAATTTTCTTTGTTGTGGCATGAATGTTCAGATCCAAATGAATACAAAATAAAAGTTCATATTGATAAAAGAAATAGTAACACTTCAAGCATACTAATCAAAGTAATCATGTCTTCTCAAAATAACATGGCAAAAGAAAGTTCATTCCTACAAAATCATATAGTTAGGCTATGCTTCATTTTCACACACAAAGATATTCCCAACTTCTATACCCCGATGACAAGCCAAGCAATTGTTTCATACTTAAATAATCTCAAACTTTTCAACCTTCACGCAATACATGAGCGTGAGCCATGGATATAGCAGTATGGGTGGAATAGAATATGATGATGGGGATTGTGTGGAGAAGACAAAAAGGAGAAAGTCTCACATTGACGAGGATAATCAACGGGCTATGGAGATGCCCATCAATTGATGTCAACATGAGGAGTAGGGATTGCCATGCAACGGATGCACTAGAGCTAAAAATGAATGCTCAACAAAAGAAAACTAGTGGGTGTGCATCCAACTTGCTTGCTCACGAAGACCTAGGGCGTTTGAGGAAGCCCATCGTAGGAATATACAAGCCAAGTTCTAATGAAAAATTCCCACTAGTATGAAAAAGACAACTTATGAGACTCACTATATGAAAAACAAGGTGCTACTTTGAAGTACAATATATGAGACTCACTACATGAAGAACAAGGTGCTACTTTGAAGCACAAGTGTGGAAAAATAGATAGTAACATTGCCCTTTTTATTTATTTTCTTTTTTTTTCTTTTTTTTTTGGGCCTTTTTTTTTGCCTTTCTTCTTTTTTTTCTTTTTTTTTCTTTGGGCAATGCTCTAATAATGATGATCATCACACTTCTATTGATTACAACATATGAATTACAACTCGAAACTAGAACAAGATATGACTCTATATGAATGCCGCAGGCGGTGTACCAGGATGGTGCAATGAATCAAGAGCGACATGTATGAAAGATAATGCATGGTGGCTTTGCCACAAATACGATGTCAACTACATGATCATGCAATGGCAATATGACAAAAGTAAAGTATGTCATGATGATGATGAACGGAATGGTGGAAAGTTGCATGGCAATATATCTCGGAATGGCTATGGAAATGCCATAATAGGTAGGTATGGTGGCTGTTTTGAGGAAGATATAGGGAGGTTTATGTGTGATAGAGCGTATCGTATCACGGGGTTTGGATGCACCGTGAAGTTTGCACCAACTCTCAAGGTGAGAAAGGGCAATGCAGTGCATCAAGAGGCTAGCAAAGGCGGAAAGGTAAAAGTGTGTATAATCCATGGACTCAACATTAGTCAAAAGAACTCATATATTTATTGCAAAAATTTAGAAGTCATCAAAACCAAGTACTACGCGCATGCTCCTAGGGGATAGATTGGTAGGAAAGACCATCGTCGTCCCGACCGCCACTCATAAGGATGCACAAGCCGGTACACTTCATGTTTCAAATTTGTTACACAACTTTAACCATACGTGCATGCTACGGGACTTGCTAACTTCAACACAAGCATTATTTAAATTCATAATCACCCAACTAGCATGACTTTAATATCACTACCTCCATATCTAAAATATCAAGTATCAAATTGATCATAGCATCCAATTCACTTCCTATGATAGTTTTTATTATACCCAACTTGGACGACTACCATTCTAGGACCAATTTTATAACCATAGCAAATACCATGCTGTTCTAAAAGACTCTCAAAATAATATAAGTGAAGCATGAGAGACTAGAAATTTCTTCAAAATTAAGACACCACCATGCTCTAAAAGATATAAGTGAAGCACTAGAGCAAAAACTATCAAGCTCAAAAGATATAAGTGCGGCACATAGAGTATTCTAGCAAATTCTAATCAATTAGGCTTCTCCCAAAAGGTGTGTGCGGCAAGGATTATTATGGTAAACTAAGAAGCAAAGACTAATATAATACACGACGCTCCAAGCAAAACACATATCATGTGGCGAATAAAAATATAGCTCCAAGTAAAGTTACCAGTGAACGAAGACGAAAGAGGGGATGCCTTCCCGGGGCATCCCCAAGCTTAGGATTTTGGCTATTCTCGAATATCTTGGGGTTCCATGGGCATCCCCAAGCTTAGTCTCTTGCCACCCTTTATTCCATAGTCCATAAAAGCGTTACCCAAAACTTGAAAACTTCACAACACAAAACTAAACAGGAAATCTTATAAGCTCCGTTAGTGAAAGAAAACAAAACCACCACATAAGGTACTGCAATGAACTCATTCTTTATTTATTTTGGTGTTAAAACTACTGTATTCCAACTTCTATATGGATTATAAACTATTTTATTGGCCATAGATTCATCAAAATAAGCAAACAACACACGAAAAACAGAATCTGTCAAAAACAGAACAGTCTGTAGTAATCTGTAACTAACGCAAACTTCTGGAACTCCAAAAATCCTACCAATATAGGACGACCTAGGCAATTTGTTTATTAATCAGAATAAATTGGAATCACTATTTTATCACGTTCTAGTGATTTTTAATAATTGTTTTCGTGAACGGAAAGTTTCTGGAAATTACAGCAAGATCAAATAACTATCATCCAAGAAGATCCTATAGGTTTAACTTGGCACAAACAATAATTAAAAGATAAAAACACATCTAAACAGAAGGTAGATGCAAGACTTATTACTAAACAGGAGCAAAAACAAAAAAAACACAAAGAAAATTGGGTTGCCTCCCAACAAGCGCTATCGTTTAACGCCCCTAGCTAGGCATAAAAGCAAGGATAGATCTAACGAGTGCCATCTTTGGCACTAAACTCATAAGTAGCACGCATGATAGATTCATAAGGTAATTTAACTTTGTTTCTTGGAAAGTGATCCATGCCTTTCTTTAAGGGAAATTGGAATCTAATATTCCCTTCCTTCATATCAATAATCGCATCAATCGTTCTGAGGAAAGGTCTACCAAGAATAATAGGGCAAGAAAGATTGCAATCTATATCAAGAACGATAAAATCTACGGGCACCAAATTTCTATTTGCAACAATAATAACATCATTCATCCTTCCCATAGGCTTTTTAATGGTGGAATCCGCAAGGTGCAAATTTAAAGAACAATCATCAAGATCATGGAAACCTAGAATATCACATAAAGTTTCCGGAATCGTGGAAACACTAGCACCCAAATCACACAAAGAAAAACACTCATAATCTTTAATTCTAATCTTTATAGTAGGTTCCCACTCATCATTAAGTTTTCTAGGTATAGAAACTTCCAAATTAAGTTTTTCATCATAAGATTGCATCAAGGCATCAACAATATGTTTGGTAAAAGCTTTGTTTTGACTATAAGCATGAGGAGAATTAACAACGGATTGCAACAAGGAAATACAACCTTTTAAAGAACAACTATCATAATCAAATTCCTTGAAATCCGAGATAGTGGGTTCAACATTATTAGAAGTTGAGGATTCTCCAATCTCACTTTTACCAAATTTAACATTAAGATCTAAAGACTCCGAATTCTTGGGACGCCTTCTAGGCAAAGTTGATTCATCATCAGTCCCATAATCATCAAGCTCTTTAAGATCCTCATCATTATTTTCATGTAATTTTTCTGGTTTAGCAGCCATCTTATTGACTAAGGTGGCTTGCTTGTCAGAAATTTTGGCTATAGCATTTTCAAGCCAGGTAATTTGAGCGTTAACACCATAGAATTCTTTATTCATATCATCAAGCTCTTTGTTCATAAACCCCAAAAAACTTTTTTGTTCCTTAAGCTCTTTTCTAAAGAAATTATTATGCTCAAACTGCA
Organism: Aegilops bicornis; assembly: GCA_021605145.1. NCBI lineage: Eukaryota > Viridiplantae > Streptophyta > Magnoliopsida > Poales > Poaceae > Aegilops > Aegilops bicornis. The sequence goes on from CM038674.1 coordinate 523,178,764, forward strand.
AATTCATAAAGCTTCTAATATTTGATTCAATCTCATCCGTCATTTTGAGAAGGTGGTCAGGACCTTAGGCGCAGCCATAAGGTCAAACAAGCAAACAAGCACACAAAAGAAGGCAAGCGAAAAGACGGGAGGAGATTGGGAAAGAGAGGGCGAATAAAACGGCAAGGGTGAAGTGGGGAGAGGAAAATGAGAGGCAAAAGGCAAATAATGTAAATGCGAGGGAGATGGGTTTGTGATGGGTACTTGGTATGTCTTGACTTGAGCGAAGACCTCCCCGGCAACGGCGCCAGAAATCCTTCTTGTTACGTCTTGAGCTTGCGTTGGTTTTCCTCGAAGAGGAGAGGGTGATGCAGCAAGTGTAGCATAAGTATTTCCCTCAGTTTTTAAGAACCAAGGTATCAATCCAAAGAGGAGGCTCCTCAAAAGTCCCAGCGCCTACACAAACAAGCGAGAACTCGCAACCAACGCAATAAAGGGGTTGTCAATCCCTTCACGGCCACTTGCAAAAGTGAGATCTAATAAAGGTAGTATGATAAGATAAATATATTTTTGGTATTTTATAATATAGATGCAAAAAGTAAAGATGCAAATAAAAGTAGATTGAAAGCAAATATGATAAGAGATAGACCCGGGGCCATAGGTTTCACTAGTGGCTTCTCTCAAGATAGCATAAGTATTACGGTTGGGTGAACAAATTCTTGTCGAGCAATTGATAGAAAATCGCATAGTTATGAGATTATCTAGGCATGATCATGTATATAGGCATCACGTCCATAACAAGTAGACCGACTCACACTTTGCATCTACTACTATTACTCCACACATCGACCGACTCACACGCATCTAGAGTATTAAGTTCATAAGAACGAGTAACGCATTAAGCAAGATGACATGATGTAGAGGGATAAACTCATGCAATATGATATAAACCCCATCTTTTATCCTCGATGGCAACAATACAATACGTGCCTTGCTGCCCTCATCCTTTGGGAAAGGACACCGCAAGATTGAACCCAAAGCTAAGCACTTCTCCCATGGCAAGAAAGACCAATCTAGTAGGCCAAACCAAACTGATAATTCGAAGAGACTTGCAAAGATAACTCAATCATACATAAAAGAATTTAGAGAAGATTCAAATATTATTCATAGATAAACTTGATCATAAACCCACAATTCATCGGATCTCGAATAACACACCGCAAAAAGAGTTTACATCGAATAGATCTCCACAAGAGAGGGGGAGAACATTGTATTGAGATCCAAAAAGAGAGAAGCCATCTAGCTAATAACTATGGACCCGTAGGTCTATGGTAAACTACTCACAACTCATCGGAGGGGCAAGGATGTTGATGTAGAGGCCCTCCGTGGTTGATTCCCTCCTCAGAGTGCGTGAAGGCTCAAGATGGGATCTCGCGGATACAGAAGGTTACAGCAGTGGAAATTGTGTTTCGTGGTGCCCCTGGATGTTTTTCGGGTACGTAGGTATATATAGGAAGAAGAAGAAGTACGTCGGTGGCCGCCCGAGGGGCCCACGAAACAGGGGGCGCGCCCTACAGGGGGGCGCGGCCTCCTCTCTCGTGGGGTCCTCGGAAGCTTCTTGACTTGCACTCCAAGCTGTGCAGATCACGTTCGTTCCAAAAATCACGCTCCCGAAGGTTTCATTCCGTTTGGACTCCGTTTGATAGTCCTTTTCTTCGAAATACTGAAATAGGCAAAAAAACAGCAATATGGGCTGGGCCTCCGGTTAGTAGATTAGTCCCAAAAATTATATAAATGTGTAAAATAAAGCCCATAAACATCCAAAAGGGGTAATATAATAGCATGGAACAATCAAAAATTATAGATACGTTGGAGACGTATCACTCGCCCGCGCCCGATGGGACATATATTTTTGCTATTATGTCAACCTTTTGTTATGTCTTTGCCATGTATATTCGAAGAAAATTGCCATGGCTACTTTGAGATCCTTTTTTGCCATGTCACATTGAAATTGTTTTACCCATGCCAACTGCAATTCACCATGCCCAATACAACAATTCATGCTTCATTCTTTTTTGCCAGCTAGTTCTGCTTTTGATATCTTTTTCTAGTTTACCATGGCAATTTAATTTTGACTATCATGGCAAATTTACTTCATAGAACATTGCAGATTCTATCATGTTTTACGTACCATGGCAATAGTATTCCATGTCCCGCCGCAATTTTACTATCATTTTTCCATGGCAATTTTTTGATCATTTGTTTGTGTTATTTCACATACATGACAATTTTATTACGCAAAAGATGGAAATTTTGGTAAAACTACCATGGAAAAATTGTTGCAAATTTCTTTCATGGCAAATTTGATAAAAAAAACACAGCAATTTTGTATATGCAATTTTTCATGAAATTATTTTGATCAATTGTTTGTGTTATTTCACATACATGATACGTCTCCAACATATCTATAATTTTTTATTGTTCCATGCTATTATATTATCTGTTTTGGATGTTTAATGGGCTTTACTAAGCAGTGCAAATTGTTGTTGTTTTTGCCTATTTCAGTGTTTCGCAGAAAATGAATATCAAACGGAGTCCAAACGTAATGAAACCTTCGGGAGAGTTATTTTTGGAATAAACGCGGTCCATAGGACTTGGAGTGGACGTCAAGAAAGAAGCGAGGAGGCCACAAGGCAGGGAGGCGCGCCCCCCCACCCTCATGGGCCCCTCGCAGCTCCACCGACCTACTTCTTCCTCCTATATATACCCATATACTCTGAAAACATCCAGGAGCACCACAAAACCCTATTTCCACCGCCGCAACCTTCTGTACCCGTGAGATCCCATCTTGGGGCCTTCTCCGGCGCTCCACCGGAGGGGGAATCGATCACAGAGGGCTTCTACATCAACACCATAGCCTCTCCGATGATGTGTGAGTAGTTTACCACATACCTTCGGGTCCATATTTATTAGTTAGATGGCTTCTTCTCTCTCTTTGGATCTCAATACAAAGTTCTCCTCGATCTTCTTGTCTTGGAGATCTATTCGATGTAACTCTTTTTGCGGTGTGTTTGTCGAGATCCGATGAATTGTGGGTTTATGATCAAGATTATCTATGAACAATATTTGAATCTCCTCTGAATTCTTCTATGTATGATTGGTTATCTTTGCAAGCCTCTTTGAATTATCCGTTTGGTTTGGCATACTAGATTGATCTTTCTTGCAATGGGAGAAGTGCTTAGCTTTGGGTTCAATCTTGCGGTGTCCTTTCCCAAAGGATGTTAGGGGGGCAGCAAGGCACGTATTGTATTGTTGCCATCGAGGATAAAAAGATGGGGTTTATATCATATTTCTTGAGTTTCTCCCTCTACATCATGTCATCTTGCCTAATGCGTTACTCCGTTCTTATGAACTTAATACTCTAGATGCATGCTGGATAGCGGTCAATGAGTGGAGTAATAGTAGCAGATGCAAAATCGTTTCGGTCTATTTGTCGCGGACGTGATGCCTATATACATGATCATGCCTAGATATTCTCATAATTATGCACTTTTCTATCAGTTGCTCGACTGTAATTTGTTCACCCACCGTAATACTTATGCTATCTTGAGAGAAGCCACTAGTGAAACCTATGGCCCCGGTCTATTTTCCATCATATAAGTTTCCAATCTATTTTACTTTGCATTCTTTACTTTCAGTTTATATCATAAAAATACCAAAAATATTTATCTTATTATCTTTATCAGATCTCACTTTTGCAAGTGGTCGTGAAGGGATTGACAACCCCTTTATCGCGTTGGTTGCAAGGTTCTTATTTGTTTGTGTAGGTACGAGGCGACTTGTGTGTCGTCTCCTACTGGATTGATACCTTGGTTCTCAAAAACTGAGGGAAATACTTACGCTACTTTGCTGCATCACCCTTTCCTTTTCAAGGGAAAAACCAACGCAAGCTCAAGAGGTAGCAATACACGACAATTTTATTATGCAAAATATGGCGATTTTGGCAAGAACATCATGGAAAAATTGAGCATGCATTTTTCATGGCAATTTTTGATCATTTTTATTACTATTTCTTATTCTTGGCTACTTTTCTTCATAAAGCATGACAAATTTGATAAAAATACCGCGACAATTTTTTAATATGCTTTCTTATTCTTGACATGGCAATTTTGAATCATTTATTTGTATTATTTTCAAATACACGGCAATTTTATTATGCAAATGATGGCAATTTTGGTTAAAAAATACCATGGAAAAAATGAACTTGCATTTGCCATGGCAATTTTTTCTATTATTTCACATTAATGGCAAATTTCTTTCATAAAGCATGGTAAATTAGGTAAAATACTATGGAAAAATTGAATATGCATTTGCCATGGCAATGTTTTTTCATTTTTTGTGTTATTTGACATATACGATAACTTTCATTATGCAAAAGATGGCATTTTGAGTGAAAAAATACCATGGCAAATTGGACATGCATTTGCTATCGCAATTTTTGACCATTTTTTGGCATTATTTCACATTCATGGCAAATTTCATCTTATAAAGCATGGTAAATTTGATTTAAAAAATATTGTGGCAAATTTGAATATGCATTTGTCATGGCAATTTTTTATCAATTTTTTTGTTTTATTTCAACATGGCATATTTCTTATATAAAAGCATGACAATTTTTTCTTAAAATACCATTGCGAATTTTTATTATACATCTGCCACGACAATTTCAGTCGTAATTACTCTTCTTTGACATAAATGCCAAATTTGTTATATGGAGCATCAGAATTTTAATTAAAATATCATGGCAAATTTTCATATACATCCGCTACAACAATCTGTTCAAATATTTTTCCCATGGGAAATTGGTTTGTATGTGTATCATGGTAATTTTTACACTAGTTTTTTCGTCATGGAAAGATTTCACTTATCACCACGTCAAAATCTGGGCTTTATTAGTCACATCCAAATTTGGGGTTTTTAGTCACGAATTAAATTGGGCCTTGTTTTTTCCTTTCCTTAGTAACAACAAAAGTCCTATACGAGGGGTGTTCGGTCCAGGGAACTTCTCGTGCCAAGCGAACTCGTTTGGTCGATGCCCTCCCATACAACACGTCCGACCAATACAAAGGTGCCGATGAAACGGGTACACACTCGCCAATTACAAAAGGCACACATCAAGAAACAGGGGTTTCCTGGTTACAAACAAACATCAAAACAAGCAATCATAGCTCCCCTAATATGCAGTAACCAAACCAAAAATGTAGAAAGATTGCACCAACGCCAAGTTCATTCAAAGTTGAGTCCGTGCTAGGGGGAGAAAAACAACATTTGTCAACGCTTTAGCTATTCTTCAGTTGACTGAAAAACAATAGTTTTTCTAAAGCACATATGGATGTGCTATAAAATTACACATATAAGTCCTATGTAATTGATCTTACACGGAGATCGTGTAGATATTATTTTTCTTGTTATGCTTGATTGAGTCATTTAGATGTGTCGTAGACAAACCCAAAAAACAATTAGGGTTAGTCGATTCTCTTAGCACACACGCATAGAGTACCGCATGCATGCAACATGCAGCTAGTGTGTGCAGGACGAGTGACGCGACCATTAAGAGCATATTATAAAAATACGTAATTTCTTGCCAAATCGTATGCAAATCTTGTCATTATTTATTTTAGTTTTTCATTTTATTTCTTCTTAAAGAGTTTTCGTTCTTCTTTGGATAACTTTATTATTTTAATTTTATTTTAGTATTTATTTTATTTTCTTTCTTCTTTAAGGGTAATACCAATGCCAACAATTCATTACTTCTGAGTAAACTTTTTTTTGCGAAAATTACACTATTATGCGTAAAATCTATGTAAATTTTATGTGCTTATTCTCGCATATTATAAAGAGATGCAAATTGTGTGTAAATTTTTTCATTATTTATTTTAGATTATTTATTTTCTTTCTTGTTAAAGGGTTATAGCAATGTCACTAATTCTTTCTTCCCCATAAAACTTCCTTATTTTGATTTTGTTATTCTTTCTTAGAACTTTATTGTTTTTATTTTGTTTAAGTTTTTATTTCATTTTATTTCTTCTGTAAGGTTAATATCAATGCCAGCAATTCATCACTTCTTACATTTTTTTTGTAAAAGTTTCACTACAGCATGCTTATTCTTGCATATTATAAAAAGAAGCAAATTCTGTGTAAATTGTATCCAAATTTTTTCATTATTTGGTTTAGTTTTTATTTTATTTCTTCCTCAAGGGGAATACCAATGGCACTAATTCATTCTCTCAAAAAACTTCATTATTTTGATTTGTTATTCTTCATCGGAAAAAATCCGTAATTTTTATTTTGTTTTAGTTTTTAGTTAATTTTCTTTCTTATTAAAGGGTAGCACCAATGCCGCCAATTCATTACTTCTTAGAAAACCCTGTTTTGCTAAATTCCACTATTATGGGTGTATTCTTGCATATTATCAAAATATGCAATTTTTGTTTAAATTGTATGAATTGTTTTTTATTTTTTTAGCCTTTTTAACTTTCTTTATGATCAAATGGTAATACCTATGCCACTAATTCATTCCCTAAAAAAACTTCATTATTTGATTTTTTTTGTATCTATTTCATTTTATTTCTTCTTTAAGGGTGGTACCAATACCACCAATTTATTTCTTCTTAGATTTTTTTTGCTAAAATTCCACTATTACATGCTTATTCTTGCATATCATAAAAATTCCCAACTTATTTGTAAATTGCATGAAAAAAAATCATTATTTGTTTTACATTTTTTCTTTCTTCTTAAAGAGGAATACCAATGTCACTAATTCATCCCCTCAGAAAAAATCATTATTTTGTTTTTTTTGTTTCTACTTCATTTTATTTCTTCTTGAAGGGTAATACAAATGGCACTAATTCATTCATCCTCAGAAAACTTCATTATTGTGATTTTGCTTTGGTTTTCATTTCATTTTCTTTTAAGGGTATTACTGAAGGAAATATGCCCTAGAGGCAATAATAAAATTGTTATTTATATTTCCTTATATCATGATAAATGTTTATTATTCATTCTAGAATTGTATTAACCGGAAACTTGATACATGTGTGGATACATAGACAAAACACAGTGTCCCTAGTATGCCTCTACTAGGCTAGCTCATTAATCAAAGATGGTTAAGTTTTCTAACCATAGACATGTGTTGTCATTTGATGAACGGGATCACATCATTAGGAGAATAATGTGATGGACAAGACCCATCTGTTAGCTTAGCATAATGATCGTTAAGTTCTATTGCTATTGCTTTCTTCATGACTTATACATATTCCTTTGACTATGAGATTATGCAACTCCCGGATACCAGAGGAATACCTTGTGTGCTATCAAACGTCACAACGTAACTGGGTGATTATAAAGATGCTCTACAGGTATCTCCAAAGGTGTTTGTTGGGTTGGTATAGATCGATATTAGGATTTGTCACTCCGAGTATCAGAGAGGTATCTCTGGGCCCTCTCGATAATGCACATCATGATAAGCCTTGCAAGCAACATGACTAATGAGTTAGTTGCGGGATGATGCATTACGGAACGAGTAAAGACACTTGCCGGTAACGAGATTGAACTAGGTATGTATATACCGACGACCGAATCTCGGGCAAGTAACATACCGATGACAAAGGGAATAACGTACGTTGTCATTACGGTTTGACAGATAAAGATCTTCGTGGAATATGTAGGAACCAATATGAGCATCCAGGTTCGGCTATTGGTTATTGACCAGAGAGATGTCTCGGTCATGTCTACATAGTTCTTGAACCCGTAGGGTCCGCACGCTTAACGTTTGATGATGATTTGTGTTATATGAGTCATGTGATTTGGTGACCGAATGTTGTTCGGAGTCCCAGATGAGATCACGGACATGACGAGGAGTCTCGAAATGGTTGAGAGGTAAATATTGATATATTGGATGATAGTATTCGGACAACGGAAGTGTTTTGGAATGTATCGGGTACATATTGGAGTACCGGGGGGGTTACCGAAACCCCCCAGGGGAAGATATGGGCCATATGGGCCATAGTAGGGAGGCACACCAGCCCACAAAGGGGTGGCGCGCCCCCCACAGGGAAGGAGGCCGAATAGGACTAGGAGAGGGGGCGGCGCCCCCCCCCCCTTTTCTTCTTCCCCTCTCTCTCCTTCCCCCTTTCCCCCTTCGGTAAAAGAAAGGGGGGGGGGCGAATCCTACTAGGAGTCCAAGTAGGACTCCTCCTACTTGGGGCGCACCAAGGGTCGGCCTCCTCCCCCTCCCTCCTCTATATACGTGGGGAGGGGGCGCCTAGAACACACATCAATTATTCCAAGCCGCAGCGGCGCCCTCCTGATTCACGCCTCGGTCATATTCACGTAGTGCTTAGGCGAAGCCTGTGCGGATCACTTCACCATCACCGTCACCACGCCGTGCGTCTTGACGGAACTCTCCCTCGACACTTTGCTGGATCAAGAGTTCGAGGGACGTCATCGAGCTGAATGTGTGCAGAACTCGGAGGTGCCGTACCTTCGGTGCTTGATCAGTTGGATCGTGAAGACGTTTGACTATATCAACCACGTTAAGCTAACGTTTCCGCTTTCGGTCCACGAGGGTACGTGGACACACTCTTCCCCTCTCGTTGCTATGCATCTCCTAGATAAATCTTGCATGAATGTAGGATTTTTTTTGAAATTGCATGCTACGTTTCCCAACAATTACCAATGCCACCAATTCACTACTTCTTAGGAAACTTTTTTGTGGAAATTCCACTATTTACATGCTTATTTTTGCATATTATGAAAACATGCAAATTCTATGTACATTGTATGCAAAAAATCATTTTATATTTTTGTAGTTTTCTTCTTCTTAAAGAGTAATACCAATGCCATTAATTCATTCTTGCTAAGGAAAAAACTTTATTTCAAATTTTATTTTAGTTTTATTTCATTTTATTTCTTCTCTAAGGGTAGTACCAATGCTACCAATTCATTACATCTTATGATTTGTTTTGGCAAAAATTCCACTATTTTGTGCTTATTATTGCATATTATAAAAATATGCAAAATCTGTGTGAGTTGTGTGCAAAATTTGTAATTATTTGTGTTAGTTTTTTTATTTTTATTTCTTCCTAAAGGTTAATACTAATTCCACTATTAATTCTTCCTCGGAAAACTTCATTACTTTGATTTTTATTTTTCATATTCTTTCTTCTTGACGGGCAATATCAGTGCCACTAATTCATTAATTCTTCCTTAGAAAATTTCATTATTTTGTTTCTTTAGTTTTTATTTTATTTCATATCTTCTTTAAGGTCAATACCAATGCCGCTACTTCCTTTATTATTAGAAAATTTCTTTTTTGCGAATTTCACTATCATATGCTTATTCTTGCATATATGAAGAATGAAGTTTCGTTGTAATTTATGTGAAAATTTTGCCATTATTTTTTATTAATATATTTTATTTTTTATACTTAAAGGGTAATAACAATACCATTAACTCGTTCTTTATTATAAAACTTCGTTATTTTGATTTGTTTTAGTTGTCATTTAATTTTTTAAGGGTAATACCAATGCCAATAATTCATTCATTCTTAGTATTTTTTGTGAAAATACCACTATTATATGCTTATTGATGCATATATAAAAAATGCAGTTTGCTTGTAATTTATGTGCAAATTTTGTCATTATGCGCACTAATTATTTTTTTTTTTTATACTTAAAGAGTAATACCAAAGTCATCAACTCATTCTTTCTTACAAAACTTTATTATATTGATTTGTTTTAGTTTTTATTTAATTTTTAGGGGTAATGCCTATGACACTAAGGCCTTGTACATTGCAAGGTACTTAGAGGAGGTGCTTAGAGAAATAAGCCAATATTTTTTTAAGGACCGGTGCTTATTTGTAGAGGGTAGAGGCCTGCTTAGGCATCTCTCCAGTAGAAATAGTCATTGCTACCTAAAATGGTTTATTTTTTAAGCACCTACAATTGTACAAGGCCTAATTCATTCATTCTTAGATTTTTTGTTAAAATACCACTATTATATACTTATTGTTACACATTATAAAAAACACATTTTATTTGTAAATTATGTGCAGTTTTTTTAACTTGGACAGTGGGAGGGTATAAACTTGTACTGCACAAACATTAGATATATCTATGCAAGCAACAAGTATGACCAACACAGGAATAAAGAGGAGAGGGATGGATGAATTATACCTTCTAGTCAGCCAAGTCATAGCGGCGGGACGACTTTGACAATCTCCTCGACAACCTTCTTCTCGACAGCGTTCTTCTTGGCTTCAGTGGACATGGTGATGTCGATGGTGGCAGGGACGTAGACGAAGTAGTGGACGAAGACAACAACAACGAGCAGTAATAGGAGACGGTCCTCAAAAAACTGGCCACCCTTCTCTAGATGCAGGATCGTAAAGGGCAGATTTTTGGAGGACTGGTCTCCCATATAGACGTGCACATGATGGGCGGGATGGGATCACTGACACTAGCAGCAGCGAGCATAACGATGGTGGGCAGTGTGCGAGGAGATATAGCAGATGCGATTTGATATGGGTGACGCCTAGGGTTATCGAGGCCTCCAATATATAGTCCCTCGTGGTAGGGAGGCGTGGGCTGGACCCACACCCAAGTGGGCAACAACCCATGATATGATGTCTCAAATTTGTGGTGTGGCCGTAAATGACTCATATAATTACAAATTAATTATTTGTTCCTGCCTGGCAAAAAGGCGGGCGGTGGAGGAGGAGCACGGGGGAACCACTCCTATTCTCAAACTCCAATACCACTTGGAAGAGAAACACTTATAAAAAGGGTCTAAGCTCTCCTCCACTTGTGAGGTGGGAATCAACTTTCCAGCATCATGTCATGGCACTTGTATGGGCCCTTAGAGAATATTTTGAAATTGTTTCATGGACCTAAAGCCCACCCTATATTTCAACATTCGTAGATCATATTTTTTCTTCACAATTTGTTGCCAGGGACCATCAGCTCATTCTGATTTCCATGAACATTCACACAACAAAATGATATTGAATATTATGTTAATGGGTTGTTTTCATTTTAAGGTAGTCAATAATATGGTTAGATCGATTCAAAAGTTGCTAATGGGGCACCCATGACCACACAAACCTTCTCCTCCCTCCTCCCACCCTCCTCCCCCCAGCGTGCCTTGAAGAACTCGAGGGCGACTGGGGTTTATGTCGTGCCCCCCAAGCCCACAACCATTTGTGAGGGTAGCGCGCGAGGTATCATGCGGAGGACTTTTGGTACGCCGAGGCGGCAACCTTGGGTGGAGAGGTGTTGTTGTTGTGCGTCAGGTACAACCGCAGGTGCTACCCAGCATCCTCAACCATGTGGGCAACTACGCGAGGTTAGCGCATGTCACTGGTGCGATCGCTCTTTTTTTAGAGAAAAGGCATGCACACGACTTTATAAATAAAGTCACCAGGCAAAGTTTTGAAACCGATAGAGCAAAATTAAGTGTCGTACAGACTAGCCACAATGGGGCAATAAGAGTAGATAACAGTTTAACAAGGGCACACGTGCCAACTACCTACGACCAAAAGCCTACAACACCAAGAAGGAGATAAAACATAAATCCACGTCCATCAGGAGGAAGCAACATGATCTTGCTGAAGAATAGTAGATGCCACTGATCGAACATGGGAGATCAGCACTTCCGTATCCTCATGATCAGCTTCCTTAGTCAGTAATTTCCACTGATGGAGAAACAATAACAATTTAAACAAACAGTCAACAGGTATATTAGGGAAGACATGATCAATAGTAAACCTGTTTCTAGTGGTCCACAAGACCCAACAAAAAACAATCGACGCTTCTAGCACGAAAGTTGAGAAGAGAGAGCATGGAGATCCCCAGAAGAGGACGGGGACCAGATAATATCTATCGGCGACCGGATGTGTCTCCACATAAGTTTGGCCACATGATAGTTAGAAAGAATGTGATTGATATCTTCCCTAGCATCACAAAGAGCACAAAATTTAGAACCCTGCCGTTACCTTTACAAATTTGATCAACCACAGGCAGATTTCCATTGGATCGCTTGCCACATAAAATTTTTATCTTGAGAGGGATCTTGGCACGCCAAATATCTTTGAATTTACTAGTGGGGGAGCCCACAGTCAACCTGGAATACAAAGATATAATCAAAAACCTTCCGGAAGAGGAATGGGGCCAATGACCCTGTCCTTAGTCTCCGAGAGCAAAGGGAAGAGCTCAACAAGATGTTGCCAGTCCACCAACTCTTCAGGAGAAAGCACATGACAAAGACCCATATCCCAGTTATTACGAGAGAGGTCCAAGATGGAAATCTCAAAAGACGAACAGTAAGAGAACAATACCAAAAAAGGAGAACATAAAGGAGAATCACCACACCACCAGTCAAGCCAAAAACACATGTTCTCCCCATTGCCCACCACAAACCTGACATGAGCTTGAAAATCATCTCTAACTTCAAGAAGATCACGCCAAACCTGGGAGCCACCAGTGGTCGGAGCAAACGTAGGGCTACAATCCGGGAAGTATTTTGCTTTAAGAATGTCCAACCATAAGGTCCGAAAAGGAGTATGAAAGATTCCCACCACGATTTGATGATTAAACATTTATTCATAACCCAAGTATTAATGATGCCCAACACCCCTAGGATTTTAGGCTTGCCCATAAGTTTCCATTTGACCACTCCAAGCGACTGGTTGCTCCTTTGATGTTGCTTTTGTCTCCTTCTCCGAGGTTCGAGCTGAAGGGTGACACATCTTCAGGTTGTGCTTAACCTCTTTGTTTTTTGGGTGCTTGTCTTGTGCGTTGTGTTATAAGCTTAAGTTGATTCCAAGCATCCGTGTATCATGTAATCCCTGACCGGTTGATGACTTCATTTACCTAAAGCTGGGTTAGTATTGAGCCTTCATTCCAGAAAATGGTCATGGGACTGTTTATTTTAGTTAAAATGTTTTTAGGCAAAAAAAAGTGATGGCATCTCAAATAAGGGCCGAAGAGCAACGGGCCATGACAGGCTATCTCACCTCCTATCTCTTGCAGCCCGGTACGAAACAAGATCAGAAAATCGCATGCGTGTTCCCTCTAGTTAGGGTTTATCTTTCTCCCGGGGGCGACCGAGTCGCCGCCGTCGAGGTTTTGCTTCCCTCCTTCGATCTTGCCGCGGGGTCGTATCGGGGCTTGGTTGGGGTGCCTCTCGGGGGACGCCGCCTGGTAGGGACGAGCTTTCGCCTCAAGAAGGAAGGCCTAGGGCGCCTTGGCAGAACCCGATCGATCTACATCGGGTTAGGATTTCCAGCGATGGTAGCAGATGGCGCCTCGACGGCGAGGACTTCGGGCGCAGATACCGCTGCGGGGTTAGAGAAGATGATGGCAGAGCTAGGGCTCCGTGAAGAAGATCTGGACGATGTCGTTTACGATGAGGAAGAGGCACCTCCGGAGGCAGCAAGATGGATAGCTGTCGTTCGGGTGCACATCGACATGTCTTATAGTCAATATTGGTTCTTCAAGAATATGCGCTCGGCTTGGGATCTCGCCCACGACTGTAAGTTCCGTCCGTTGGAAGACAATCTGTACACAGTTCAGTTTTTTTTGCCTGGGTGATTGGGAGAGGGTCATGCAAGATGGACCGTGGAACTTCCGGGGGAACGCGGTCATACTCAAGCCTTATGATGGGGTCACTCAACCTTCGATGGTAGCACTAGATACACTGGATATATGGGTGCAGATTCATGATGTACCTGATGGATATGCTCATCTTGTGAAGGCCATGGCAGGAAAGATTGGAGAGGTTCTTTTAGCTGAAAATATATCCCAAGATTTTGCTGGCAATTTTTATCGGGTATGGGTGAAGGTCAATGTGTTCAAACCCCTGAAGAACGCGGTGAGCATGATCAGGGATGGAAAGCGCCAAATCTACAGAGTGAGGTACGAAAAACTGCCAGATTGGTGTGCTGTTTGTGGTCATCTGGGTCACATCTATAAGGAGCACGGGGACGGTATTCATGCACCAGCTGCCCTGGTCTTCAAGGATCTTCGTGCGTCATGGGCTATGCGAACGGGAGCATGGCCCGGGGGAGGCCGAGGCCGGAGAGGCGGAAGAAGAGGAGGACATGGAGGCCGTCAGAGTAACGAAGGCAGCCAGCGTAATTCAGCTGTGAATACAGCTTCTGCGGAGTATGATGACCTGGGTGGCAAAACAACCACGGACTTTGAGATGCAAGAGTCCAATCGTAAAAGGTTGGGAAGAGATGATGGGCAAGTGCAAGATTCGGAGCTATTGGGAGCAATGGTGCCGCTTACTGATGGGCGGTCCGGCGGGGGTGGGGCTCTGGCTCTGGCTTTGCTGCCACCCCAGACGCCACTGAGTCCGCCCTCAAAACAGGACCTGAAGCGGTCCAAGATCTCGCTAGAGGGAGAGAAGATCAACCATGACAAGACAAATGGCAAGAATGGAGGCAAAAACACAAAAGCATCATCGGCGGGCTCCCCGGCGGAGCACCGCCGGGCACAATGAGTCTCCTAAGCTGGAATTGTCATGGTGTGGGCAAAGCTGCGACAATCCGAGAACTTCGCGAATTAGCGAGGAAATTTGCCCCTACTCTTCTTTGTATTGTTGAAACTCAGCTGGATAGAGCGAGAGTAGAGAGTTTAGCCAGTTCTATTGGTTTTGATAACGCTTTTGGTGTTAGTAGCCAGGGTCGCAGTGGCGGCCTAGGTATATTTTGGAATAATGCAATAAAGATTGAGATTCTTGGGTATTCGATGTATCACATAGACTGTGAGATTGTTGAACCAGGCCAAGACCCATGGAGGTCTACGGTGTTCTATGGTGCAGCGCAAACCGGCAATCGTCAATACACATGGGACACGATGAAAGGAATTGCAAGTTTGAGCCAGCTCCCTTGGGTTTGCATTGGGGATTTCAATGAAGTCCTATGTCCAGAAGAACAAGAAGGGATTGGAGAACGTAGTAACGCTCAGATTCAGGGCTTCCGAGACGCGGTTGATGTTTGCATGCTTGAGGATTTAGGCTACCAAGGAAATTTCTGGACTTTTGAAAAAAAGGTCAGAGGTGGAACTTACACAAGGGTAAGGCTGGACAGAGCACTGGCGTCAATGGATTGGCAATCAAGGTTCCCTTCGGCGTCTCTGAGACACTTAACGGCGGTTACATCGGATCACTCGCCAATTCTTTTGATGATGCAGGAGGAACAATTGAGGTCGGCAGCCAAACCTCCTTTCAAGTATGAGGTCATGTGGGAGACACATGACGAGTGGAAGGATACGATCACGCACTTTTGGGGGCAGGAGCAGCCGGCTGATAGTTTGGAGGGCTTGAGAACAAAACTCCAGGCAATTTCGGGCGAACTAGGCAAGTGGACAGAGACACTTTTGGCATCATTCAGAAGAAATAAAAAAGCTCTGTGGGAGCTGGAAAGGTTGAGGGGAGCCATCGAGGACGGGCCCGTCTCATGTTGAGCTCAAGATCAACGAAAAGTTAGTCGAGATGTATCCAGGAAGAGCTCATGTGGCGCCAGTCGAGGCTTGAGTGGTCGGCGGGGGACAAAAATACGAGGTTTTTTCACATGCGGGCGAACATGAGAAGAAATAAGAATATGATTAAGGCGCTTGCGAGTTAAGCTTGGGGTCTCGATCACCGGTCCAAATTGAGTTGAAGCGGATGGTCACAGAATTTTATCTGAGTCTCTATCTGACGGAGGGGGTTAGTAACATGAATGAAGTCCTCCAGCATGTTCCCAGGAAAGTGACACAACAAATGAATGACATGCTCCTGGCCCCTTACAGTAAGGAAGAAGTGAAGACGGCGTTATTTCAGATGGTTCCAACCAAGGCTCCGGGACCAGATGGCTTCCCAGCTCACTTCTATCAGAGGCACTGGGACATCTGTGGAGATGAAATCACAGCTGCAGTTCTCAGAATAATTCGTGGGGAAGAAGGGGCAGAGTGTGTTAACGACACGGTCCTAGTGCTGATTCCGAAGGTGATAAACCCTACCCTCCTCACTCAGTTTCGACCTATAAGCTTATGTAATGTCATATATAAGATTGCATCAAAAGTTATGGCAAGCAGCTGAAAGTAATCTGCCGGACATTATATCTCGAGGAGCGATCGGCTTTCATCCGGGCGGTGATAGCGATAATATCATATGTGCGTATGAATGTCTTCACTACATGAAGTGGAGCAAGGCAAAAACAAATAGTCATTGTGCATTGAAATTGGACATGATGAAAGCATATGACCGGTTGGAGTGGAGCTATCTTCGGGCAATAATGATTCAGTTGGGCTTCTCACAACAGTGGGTGGACATTATTATGGGTATGATTAGTTCTGTCTCTTTCTCTGTTTTATTTAATGGAGAGAAGCTTGAAAGGTTTAAACCATCCAGGGGCATCCGACAGGGAGATCCTATCTCCCCCTATCTTTTCTTGATTGCAGCAGAGGGCCTTTCGTGCCTACTTAAAACCAGTTCTCAGTCATCAGTGCTTGGAGGGATCAAGGTGGCACCAACAGCTCCGGTTGTAAACCATCTCCTTTTTGCCAATGATAGCCTGTTGTTATTCAAGTCTAGTAATGAGGGGGCAACAGCAGTTTCAAACCTGTTGGAGTTATATTGCAGTGCATCGGGACAGCGGGTAAATCATGATAAATCCTCCATATTTTTTAGTAAAGTATCTCCACAGCACCTGCGGGACAACATTAAGAATATCTTGAATGTGCAAAACGAGTCATTGAGTGACCGGTATTTGGGTATGCCCACTGATGTGGGGCAAAATAAGATGGGAACATTCAGGTACCTCAGAGACCGAGTATGGGAAAAGGTGCGAGGGTGGATGGAGAAACTTCTGTCAGCTGCGGGGAAGGAGGTACTTATAAAAGCAGTCGCTCAGGCTCTGCCGGTTTATTCTATGGCATGTTTTAGGCTTCCGAGGGGACTTTGTGAGAATATAACTTCAATCATCAGGCAGTTTTGGTGGGGTAGCAAGGAAGGAAAAAGGAAACCGAGTTGGGTGGCGTGGGATATAATGACAAGGCCAAAACATCTTGGAGGTCTTGGCTTTAGAGATATGGAGATTTTTAATCTAGCGCTTCTAGCTAGACAGGCTTGGAGAATTTTGTGTGACCCTGCTTCTCTCAGTGCACGTATCTTAAAAGCTGCATATTTCCCAAATTCATCGCTATTGGAAGCTGAACTTGGAGGCCGGCCATCACAGATCTGGAGGGCGATTATTGATGGGAGAGATATGCTCAGGCAAGGGATTATACGGAGGATTGGGAATGGAATGAGCACAGACATATGGGCTCATAACTGGTTGCCAAGGCCGGGGCTGATGAGACCTATCACATCTCTTATTGACAACCCCGAGGTATGTATCTGAACTAATCAATTCGGCCTTAGCTTCATGGAATGAGCAACTGGTGCGTTCGGTTTTTGTTCCCATTAATGCGGAAGCAATTTTGGCCATCCCGCTATGCACAAGGAATATTGATGATTTTTGGGCGTGGAGTGGAGACAAACGCGGCATGTTCTCAGTCAAGTTTGCATATAATATGATTCTGCAAACCAAGCTTTCAAGGGAGAACTGGATCGAAGAAAATGATGGACCCTCAAGAGCTGATCAGGAGGGCAACGCATGGACTGGACTGTGGAGAACAGAGATACCATCTAAAGTGAAAAATTTTTACGTGGCGTTTAGCTCGGTGTTCGATCCCAACGGCAGACCTACTTGACGTAAACATGGCAACATCGGGGGCGTGCAGGTTGTGTGGAGCTAGGGACTCTTGGAGACATGCTTTACTCAATTGCTCCATGGCCAGAAGCACGTGGGCTCTTGCTGATGAGTCATTGGTAGAACAGATAACCCAAAGATGACATGGACAATGCGAAGGAGTGGATTTTCAGGATGCAAGAGGCGCTACCAGATGATCTTTTTGTGCGGCTGGCCATCACACTCTGGGCTATATGGAGCGCGGAAGGAAAGCTATCTATGAGGATATTTTTTCAAAGCCCCATGTCAACTCATATGTTTATCCAGGCATATATCAACGATCTCCAGGTTTTGAAACCGGCACAAGGAAGCTCCTGTCCAAAAGCTCCGAGGCCTACCCACTGGCTCCCACCGGCGGGTGATTGTGCCAAGGTGAACGTAGATGCGGCAACAAGAGCAACGGCTAGGGCTGGTACGGCCGTCGCAATATGCAGGAACAAAGATGGCTTGTTTCTAGGGGCTTCAGCTTTGGTAGTCAAGGGCATCAATGATCCCACTACTCTGGAGGCGATGGCTGCTCGAGAAGCGATGACATTGGCAGAGGATCTGGGTTTACAATCCATCCATGTGGCGTCGGACTGCAAGATAGTGGTGGACGATATCAAGCAGAGGAGCGGTGCTGCTTATAGTGCAATAATACATGAGATCATAGACTATTCCAGTAGTTTTACTATGTGTAATTTCTTCCATGAGTTTAGGAGCTCGAATTTCGGCGTCACAATCTCGCCAAGACGCTTACAACTAGGTATTGGCCGCCATGTTTGGTTAGGTCATCCTAGCGAACTTACCTTCGTCTCTGTAAACATTGTGACAGATCAATAAAAAGCTTCGTAGGAGTGACTAAAAAAAAACCGTGTGCGCCCTACGAAGTATTGTTCGACAGAGAGCCGGCCAGCCAGCCAGCCCGGGACAGAGTCGCAGGTGACCCCGAAGCCGCGTGCTAGCTACGCGATGCCATCTCCCGATCCGACACGTTGGCGCCCGCACGGACGGCTCGGATGCTGTCTCCGTGCTGCATATCCCCCCACCCGACCCCCGAGACCTGATTCTTCTAGGCCAGGGCGGGCGTTGCAACGAACAAACAAACGCTGCTTTCAGAAGAAGGGTTCTTCCTTCTCCACTTCTTCTATCCCGTCACACAAGTCCCACGGCGACGACGACTTGAGGCAGAAGGCAGAAGGAAGGCGGACCCGAGAGGTTCGACTGGGATTTTGGTGTTCGTCCGGCGGATTCCCAGCGATCGGCCGATCCCCGCCGGCGGATGGGGCAGGCGTTCCGCAAACTGTTCGATGCCTTCTTCGGCAACAGCGAGATGAGGGTACGGCGATCTTCCCTGATATGTTAGATAGGAAAACACCCTCCCCTTTTTTGATGCTCCTCTCAGAGCTGCCGTGCTGTATCGTGTTGGTTCTTTTTCTCCGGGTCATTTAATTGCTTCCGTTCTGGCGGTGCTCGATTTTCAGGTCGTGATGCTTGGGCTGGATGCAGCGGGCAAGACCACCATCCTGTACAAGCTGCACATCGGGGAGGTCCTCTCGACTGTCCCTACGATTGGTAGGTTATTCAGATTTTTTTCTTGGGGTATCAGCTGAATTATTGGTTAACTGAAGTTATATCAAGGCCTTACTGATGTGTTAAACTGTTAATGAGGGGAGGCAAGCGAGTTATTGCTGTTGGTAGTAGAGGAATAAATCAACCTGCCGTATATTGTCTTGCGGAAGGGGGGTTGGGAACTTGCTTATAAAAATGTGGTTAGCTGAACACTCTGATCCAATATTTATGCCTGATCTTTTTTTCTTTCTGATTAGCTGTGCACCCTTGCAGTTTAGATAGTAATAATCATGCAAGAGTCAACCAGTTAACCTGCTAGTCAGATTGGCCTTAACAGACAGTGTTCTTAAATCTTGTATGTGGTTTAGTTGAAAAAGGAACTACCAAGTGCTGATGTTGCTTTTCTGCTCTTATTACCAGGGTTCAATGTTGAGAAAGTTCAGTACAAGAACGTGCTGTTTACAGTGTGGGATGTTGGTGGCCAGGAGAAGTTGAGGCCCTTGTGGAGACATTACTTTAATAACACAGATGGCTTGGTATGTTCCAATTACTCTAGTTATACAAACTTGAGAGATGTATATCGTCCTTCATCTTTCTGCTGAGGTATTTGTGGTTGACCTTTGAAATGAAATTTGTTACTGTAGTTTGGTTCTTAGCTGGTTATGGAAATCCAATTTATGTTCTGTCTCATTATTTCCATTCAAACTGTCCATATATCTGGAAAGCTAGCCCAGGCTATCTTGTCAGTAATTTCTATGTTGAAATCTTGATTTTGGCGTTGTATTTCTTGTGGCCCGTCTATTTTATTTTATTTTATTGCTATTTTGCACTTTTTGGTCCCACACATCAGGGACCCAAACCCAGTGGTGATAATGGAACATAAGATGGCAAAAATTAAGGTGCCTATGAACACATTTAGTTCTTCAGTGCATAGTTCAATTTCCTACATCTTGTTAGAACTGGAGAAAGCTTTCAGTTCTTCATATCCTGCTTCTGAGCTCGTAGGTGAACTTGCTGACTAGTACTCCCTCCGTTCACAAATATAAGATGTTTTGGATATTTCAATATGAACTGCATATGGACTGAAATGAGTGAACAAACACACTAAAACGTGTCTACTTACGTTCGATTCACAAAAAAAATCAGAACATCTTATATTTGTGAACGGAGGAAGTAGAAACATAAAGGGACCACTCGTGAGCAGCTCAATTATCTTGATTCGACTTCTTAAGTTACAGTTATCTCTACTATTCTTATGCACAAAGAGTGCCAGCAGATGTTCTCACTTTTGAAAGAAATACATGAAAGTAAATTATTAGTAGCAACTTTTCTGATAATCTGGTACTAACCCTTAAAGTGTTGCTAGTATTTATCACGTACTGTACAAAGCCTATCTTTTCAAATTTAGAATTATACTTGGATTATTCTGTGTTTTTTAAACCTGGTGGAACTGTGCAAAGTTGTTAAGTAGTAAGTTCTAATTGTCTACAATGTGAATATAGTTAATCTTACTCTGGACAGCTGATGTTTGTCAGTAAAACCTTATTAGTCATTAGGACAGCTAGATCATGCCCTTCATTCAAAACCTTAGTCTTCATTTATGTTTTCTTCTGTTTTTGGAAGACAATTGTAGGGGAAACCTCATCCGTATGAATAGTAATGTAAATTAGCGTCTGTGAGGATTTGAACCAAGGTAGTGGCATTGTACATCCACCCCACTCAGTTGAGGTGGACTAACTTTTGTTGTCTTTCTCTTGAATGATCTGTGTGTAACGTTGGACTCTTGATGTGTTCATGAACATATTCAACCATGATATATAAATTATAATAACATCCTCACCATTGCAGATCTACGTGGTTGATTCATTGGATAGGGAGAGAATTGGAAAAGCCAAAGCAGAGTTTCAGGTTTGTAAAGTGTCATAACTGCTAATTGCTGTCTTATGTTTTCTTTGTGATGAAGCTAATATTTGGCATCTTTGTTGCAGACAATAATCAACGATCCTTTCATGCTTAACAGTGTCATATTGGTATTTGCCAATAAACAAGATATGGTAAGACTACAAAACTTGACCACTATTTTAAACGCACATGCTTTAATATATTGGTAAGATAACAAAACTTGACCACCATTTTTAGCAGACATGAGAAGTCTCTGCTTGTTAGTGTTATGGACTGTAGGTGAATGAATAGGTGCCAGAATATATATTTGCTCTTTTGTACTCGTTCTCCACTCCTTTTACCTTTGGGTTGTGATAGTATACGAGAACCATCGTTGCTGCTCTTGCCTAACAGGCTAACATAGCTTTGTTGCTCATTCAGAAAGGGGCGATGACACCAATGGAGGTGTGCGAAGGCCTTGGCCTCTATGATTTGAGGAACCGCGTCTGGCACATCCAAGGTTCCTGTGCCCTCAAAGGTGATGGTCTTTATGAGGGCTTGGACTGGCTGTCAAGTACTCTGAAGGATCTGCAAGCGTCCGGTCGCCTACCCTCAGGAGGGACCTAACAGTTCTAAGTAGCACTTCTGCTTATAAGATCCTAATGCTCATACTAACAACCTTTGGATGAGAGATGACACCAGAAAGAAAGAAAAAGATAGTGTTGAGGAACACCTTATAGCCACACATCCAGTTCTCATGATAAGCTTCGGTGTTGATTCTGCTGAAGAAAAGACCTTGCTTGGGTCTGACCGCATCAAATTTACCAGTACAATCTTGTCATGGATAGTGTGGATTCTCTAATTCGTGACATATTTCATGTAAATTTTCCTGTGAGTTTAGAGAAGCTAACCATCTTATGCTTTTGTTCACATATGAGGAGTGGAACATAATGTTATTGATGTAAATTTTCTGTAAGATAATTTTGGCATGACACAATTTATGCCTCCTCCCCCCTCCCCCTCCCCTCTCTTTTGTCGTAGTTGACTGTTTGGTTTCTGGAGGTTTTCGTTACATCTGGTGTCCCTAGCCTCTGCTTTCTATAAAAGCAGCATGTGTGGTCTTCTCTATAAAAAATGGCATTCCACTGGGTTATGGCATATTCAGCGGGTTTACATTCATATAGATAACGAACATAGATAACTTGGCATAGCATCGACGCCTATGAGACGTGGAAAATAATACTCCCTCTGATCCATAGTTTGAATTTTTCTTGTTAGAAAATGGAAGAAAAAACCGAGCACACTCATACCCTTCCACAAAACCGGTAGCTTTCGAGAAAAAACCAGCTCCCCTTCGGGACGTGTTGATTGAGCAGTTTTTCTCACCTAGGCCTTGTTCGGTTATAGGAGATTAGTTCCCCTAGGGATTGGGTGATCAACACCTGAACCCCGTGGGGGATGACTCCTTGTCACAATCTCCCATTCAATTAACCCCACGGCGCCGGTTTAGTCGCCTTGACAGAGACACACATACAGGAGAGAAACGAAGCTGTTTTTCCACAGGTGGGTAGGAGCTGATTTTTTTCCTTGTGGTTTTGAGGGGTTTGGGCTGGGGTACATTGCCGAATGCATCAGATCAAATAGTTTGGGATTATTTCCTAGCGGTGGCGATCCGCGTGGATCCCCGTAGTTTGGGCCCAAAAGCACGCCAGGGAGGGCGTGTAACCGAACATAGCCTTAGAGCGAGTGATCCCTTCGCCAAGTGACCTTTGGGCCTGATAATTTTTTTCCTAACAATGATTGATGGTTTTGTATATATTTTATCATAGTACAATGTGAAAGGACATGCGATGCCCCCATGTGTGGTTTTGGTAATTGATGACATTCTCTATGGACTAATGGTTGCCTTCAGTATATTTGAAGGTTTTGTCCATAGGCTTTTCCTGGAGTGCATGTGTTGGTTTCAAGGAGAGTTTGTGTCGACCAAGGTGCTATTCAAGGAATTATCCAAAGATTGGTCATTTGAGAGTTGAGCTTATTGCAAGCATGTCTTGAAGAAGAAGATTGTTTGATCATTCATGTTTACCTTCAAGACATCATCCAAATGAAGAGAGTTGGAAAGAATCAAGGTTGATCAAGACTAAGTCAAGAGTGAATCAATTTGATCAACACACAAAGCGCATTAAGATGTCTTGAGGGATCAAGTGATCCCATGGCATGGTAAGCATTGTCCATTAAGCTTTGTGTGCTAACCCATGGTCTTCGTGAGAGTTCTTTGTGGGGTTAGGTTGCAGTGTGTAAGTTCAAGTGATGCATCACGAAGAGATCAAGTGCTTGAAGCTTGCCGTCCGTTGTGGTGATAATGGACTTGTGAAGATAAGCGGAAGAGTGGCTCACCCATAGTGGAGTATGGGGGAGCAATCAACTAGTCTTCATCGAGCCAACGCAATCAAGAAAGGTGGTCCATCTTGAGGAGGAGTAGATCGTCATCATCTAGCTCAAGTGGACTCTGTGCAAGGCAAAGGTTTGCCCTTGGTAGGTTTTTTATTTTACCGGTCTCATGGTAGTTGTGGGAGACCGGGTTATAGGATCGTTTGCCGTACTATCAAGGGGGGCTCTCGATGAGTTGCTTGATCGTATCGTTCGTAGAGAGCTCAAACCATTGCATCCTTGCATCATCTTTATTGGTTCTTGTTTGGTTCTTCTCCTTGCGAGTTTTGGAACTTTTGGTCATTTTTATGACAAGCTCAAGTTCATCGAAAACGGAGTTCACATGCGTCTTCTATGATATTTTCGATGTTGGAGGGTATGACGGTTCTTCTCTGTTGAAGTTTCACTCCTTTGCTTGGAGGGTATGACGGTTCTTCTCTGTTTTGATGCTACTCGTTGTCTTGTATCCAACAAGCTTGAGTTTGCTCAATTCGGAGCTCATTTGCAGAAGTTATGGCAGTTTTGGTTTTATTGTTTCCCTCTGTTGTCTTCTCTGCAAAATGAAGGACTCCTAGTGTTGCTAATCTGGGGCATGCGGTAATCTTGCTCTTGGAGCGGTAGTACATGAGCCCCTTGATAGTACCGCAGTCCCTATTTGTAATCTGCAGGTGCTCACGGTAATCTTGCTCTACGGAGCGGTAGTACCGTGGCATCCGCCAGCCTTGTTGCTCGAGCGGTAGTAGGCGGATGTAATTTTTTACATCCGCGTCCTCTGTGATAATCAGCCTTGTAGCGCCGGTAGTACCGTGGGCTCGCCAGCTTAGCGACATGAGCGGAAGTAGGCGGATGTAATTTTACATCCGCGCCCTCTGTAGTACCGCTCTTCGTGTGCGGTAGTACCGTGCCGGATTTTTGCGCTGGTCCTCCCTCGGCGGAAGTAGGTGCGAAGTAATTTTTACTTCCGTGCTTTCTCGCGCCTAGTGTCGCCGCCTTACGGTAGTATCAGTGAGGCGTCGTAGTACCGCTCGGCGGTTCTACCGCTCATTACGCTCTGCTGTGCCTTCATCGGCAGTGTTGCACATGCGGTAGTACCGCAACTGCGGTAGTAGTACCGCAGCCAACCGCGGTAGTACCGCAGCTCCGTGCGGTAGTACCGCGTCGTGCGGGCTGAGTGAGGGGATAACGGTTGGATTTCCCCCCTCCTATAAAAGGGGGTCTTCTTCCCCAATGGACCTAAACTTTTTAGCTCGTGCTCTTCCCCCATTGTTGACCTTCTTCGAGCTTGCTAACTCTCAATCCCTCCAATGATTCTTGCTAGTTCTTGAGGAAAAAGAGAGAGGAGATCTAGATCCACGTTTCCACCAATCACTTTCTCCTCTAAGTGAGGGGAACCCCTTGGATCTAGATCTTGGAGTTCTTCGTGTTCTTCTTTCGTCCTTCCTCTCGTTTTCTTCCCTAGCATTAGTTGCTTTGGTGGGATTGGGAGAGAAGGACTTGGGCACTCCGTGTGCCCTTGCCATTGCATTTGTGCATTGCTTTGAGTTCTCCACGATGATACGTGGAAGTTACAAGTTGAGAAGCTTATTACTCTTGGGTGCTTGGTACCCTTGAGCTTGTTCCTCTTGGGTGCTTGGGCGCCCTAGGCAGTTGGTGGTGTTCGGAGCTCAATCATTGTGGTGTAAAGCTCTGCAAGCGCCGGGTCTCCAATTAGGTTGTGGAGATCGCCCCGAGAAATTTGACGGGTACCTGTGACCGCCCCCAAGGGTTGCCAAAGTGTACGGGTTCGATGACCGCCCCCAAGGGTTGCCATTTGAACGGGTTCGGTGACCGCCCTCAAGGGTCCCTTAGTGGAATCGCGGCATCTTGCATTGTGCGAGGGCGTGAGGAGATTACGGTGGCCCTAGTGGCTTCTTGGGGAGCATTGTGCCTCCACACCGCTCCAAACGGAGATTAGCATCCACAAGGGTGTGAACTTCGGGATACATCGTCGTCTCCGCGTGCCTCGGTTATCTCTTACGAGCCCTTTACTTATGCACTTTACTTTGTGATAGCCATATTGTTCTTTGTCATATATCTTGCTATCACATAGTTGATTATCTTGCTTAGCATAAGTTGTTGGTGCACATAGGTTTGTTTTAGGTTTTGTGCTTGACAAATTAACCGCTAGGTTTATTCCGCATTTGTTCAAGCCTAAACCGTAATTATTTTAAAGCGCCTATTCACCCCCCCCCCCTCTAGGCGACATCCTCGATCTTTCACAATGTGACTGCGATAATTGTGGGGTCGCTATATGAGTTTTGTTTCAGTTTTGTTCTAAATATGCTTTTAATGTGGGTTTGAAAACCAGTTCATGTTCTTTTTTTTGGAAAACACTTTTTCTTATATTAATTAATTAAAATGTTATTACAAACGTTCTATACATCATTCGCCATGCAGTGCGAAGAACTATTTAGGGGAAATCATCCGACCTATTATCAAAGCTAAATTTAGCAGTCCATGAACCATCATATTGATGCTTGATCTTTGAAAGCTTAAAGCTATGGAGAAACATAGTAATGCTTTTCTTTAGATTAACAAGAGGAGACCTACCAAGGTTTTCATTTGCTAGGAAAGAAGCCACAATCACACAATCATCCATAGATGTATCTCTTCTCATCTGATCCAAGGGCTCAGATGAGTCAAATCCAATCCCAAAACATCCCATGGAGGCCAATGAAGTCATAGGAACAAATGGGGACGAAATTCATGAAGAATCATGTCCGTTCTGGATGATTTCGTGCTTTTATGGGCCTGGTACGACCGTCGATACGACCCATGCTGGTTATACCGTGCGGCGTCAAACGCTCTGGACCCCTTCGGTATATTGGGCTCGTTGGAATCTTGTGAAAGTTGGTAATGTACCTATGATATTAAATATGTTTTTTGATCCCTTTGAAAATATATTATTATTTTTACATTTCAAATGCCTACGGCTGGTGCTTGGAAGTCCTCCTATTGAACTCATCTTTGGGCTTTTCATTGAGTTTGGTCCTTGGTTGCTCCCAAGCACCTATAAAAACAAAAAGTATAATAAAAACATAAACTATGTAATGCTCACAATGAAAAGAGTGAAAACAAGAAAACAGGCATAGTGGACATATACTTGGTTCAATGGGACATTATATATGAAGATAATATGCAACAGATGAACTCTAATAATGCGTAAAAATAGTCATCAATAATCACCTAAATGACCCTACACTAGGGTGGACAATGATAATGATGCTTGTGGGCACTCCTTCCTTCTGGAAGGTATTGTTCATGTTATGTGCTCGCTCTTGTATTCATGAAGTCTAGGAAAACCTCAGGTCATATAGGCGATTAGTGTTGGAAATATGCTCTAGAGGCAATAATAAAAGCATTATTATTATATTTCCTTGTTCATGATAATTGTCTTTTATTCATGCTATAATTGTATTATCCGGAAATCGTAATACACGTGTGAATACATAGACCACAATACGTCCCTAGTAAGCCTCTAGTTGACTAGCTCGTTGGTCAACAGATAGTCATGGTTTCGACTATGGACATCGATGTCATTGACAAGCGGGATCACGTCATTAGGAGAATGACGTGATGGACAAGACCCAATCCTAAGCATAGCACAAGATCGTGTAGTTCGTTTTGCTAGAGCTTTTTCAATGTCAAGTATCTCTTCCTTAGACCATGAGATCGTGTGTAACTCCCGGATACCGTAGAGGAGTGCTTTGGGTGTACCAAACGTCACAACGTAATCGGGTGACTATAGAGGTGCACTACAGGTATCTCCGAAAGTGTACATTGGGTTGACACGGATCGAGATCGGATTTGTCACTCCGCATGACGGAGAGGTATCTCTGGGCCCACTCGGTAATGCATCATCATAATGAGCTCAAAGTGACCAAGTGTTTGGTCACGGGATCATGCATTCTTGATGCAGTAAAGTGACTTGCGGTAACGAGATTGAGCGAGGTATTAGGATACCGACGATCGAATCTCGGGCAAGTAACATACCGATTGACAAAGGGAATTGTATACGGGATTGTTTGAATCCTCGACATCGTGGGTTCATCCGATGACATCATCGAGGAGCATGTGGGAGCCAACATGGGTATCCAGATCCCGCTGTTGGTTATTGACACGAGAGCCGTCTCGGTCATGTTCGCATGTCTCCGAACCGTAGGGTCTACACACTTAAGGTTCGGTGATGCTAGGGTTATTAGGAAGACTTGTATGTGATTACCGAATGTTGTTGAGTCCGGATGAGATCCCGGACGTCACGAGGAGTTCCGGAATGGTCCAAGGTAAAGATTTATATATGGGAAGTTGTCAAATGTACACCGGAAGGTTTCGGGGCTTATCGGTATTCGGGGCCCATAGGAAGGGTTCCGGGGGTCCACCGGGAGGGGCCACCCCTCCCGAGGGGGCCACATGGGCTGCGTGGGGCAGGAGCCAGCCCCTGGAGGGCTGGGCTCCCCCCCCTTGGGCCCATGCGCCTAGGGTTCCCCAACAATGGTATCAGAGCTAGGTCTATGCGTAGTTCTCTATTGCACGAGTAGAACACAATTTGGTTGTGGGCGTAGATCTTGTCAACTTGCTTGCCGCTACTAGTCTTATCTTGCTTCAGCGGTATTGTGGGATGAAGCGGCGGACCAACCTTACACGTGACGCTTACGTGAGACCGGTTCCATCATTGACATGCACTAGTTGCATAAGGTGGTGGCGGGTGTCCGCTCTCCCACTTTAGTTGGAGCGGATTCGATGAAAAGGGTCCTTATAAAGGGTAAATAGAAGTTGACAAAATCACGTTGTGGTTATTCGTAGGTAAGAAAAGCGTTCTTGCTAGAACCCAATTGCAGCCACGTAAAAGATGCAACAACAATTAGAGGACGTCTAACTTGTTTTTGCGGCAATTGTCATGTGACGTGATATGGCGAAGTTGTGATGAATGATGAATGACATATTGTGATGTATGAGATCATGTTCTTGTAATAGGAATCACGACTTGCATGTCGATGAGTATGACAACGGCAGGAGCCATAGGAGTTGTCTTTATTTTTGTATGACCTGCGTGTCATTGAAGAACGCCATGTAAATTACTTTACTTTATTGCTAAACGCGTTAGCCATAGAAGTAGAAGTAGTCGTTGGCGTGACAACTTCATGAAGACACGATGATGGAGATCATGATGATGGAGATCATGGTGTCATGCGGTGACAAGATGATCATGGAGCCTCAAGATGGAGATCAATGGAGCTATATGATATTGGCCATATCATGTCACTACTATATAATTGCATGTGATGTTTATTATGTTTATGCATCTTGTTACTTAGAACGACGGTAGTAAATAAGATGATCCCTTACAACAATTTCAAGAAGTGTTCTCCCCTAACTGTGCACCGTTGCTAAAGTTAAATCGTTTCGAAGCACCACGTGATGATCGGGTGTGATAGATCCTTACGTTCACATACAACGGGTGTAAGACAGTTTTACACATGCAAAACACTTAGGGTTAACTTGACGAGCCTAGCATATGTACAGACATGGCCTCGGAACACGGAGACCGAAAGGTCGAACACGAGTCGTATGGAAGATACGATCAACATAAGAATGTTCACCGACGATGACTAGTCCGTCTCACGTGATGATCGGACACGGCCTAGTCGACTCGGATCGTGTAACACTTAGATGACTAGAGGGATGTCTAATCTGAGTGGGAGTTCATTAAGATAATTTGATTATATGAACTTAATTATCATGAACTTAGTCTAAAACCTTTGCAAATATGTCTTGTAGATCAAATGGCCAACGCTCATGTCAACCTTGAACTTCAACGTTCCTAGAGAAAACCAAGCTGAAAGATGATGACAGCAACTATACGGACTGGGTCCTAACACGAGGATCATCCTCATAGCTGCCAGAAACAATATGTCCTAGAAGGACCGCTAGGTGATGCACCGTCGAGAGAACCAAGACATTATGAATGCTTGGCAGTCTCGTCTTGATGATTACTCCCTCGTTCGATGCGGCATGCTTTACTGACTTAGAACCGGGCTCCAAAAGCGTTTTGAGCAACACGGAGCATATGAGATGTTCGAGGAGCTGAAACTAGTTTTTCAAGCTCATGCCCGGTCGAGAGATATGAAGTCTCCGACAAGTTCTATAGTTGTAAGATGGAGGAAAACAGTTACATCGGTGAGCACATACTCAAAATGTCTGGGTTGCACAACCGCTTTGTCAGTGGACATAAACCTCCCAGACGAGGCGGTCATTGACAGAATCCTTGATCGCTCCCACCAAGCTACAAGAGCTTTGTGATGAACTACAATATGCGGGGATGGTGAAGACCATTCACGAAGTATTTTCAATCTTTGAAGTCAGCAGAGGTTGAAATCAAAAAGGAACATCAAGTGTTGATGGTCAATAAGACCACTAAGTTCAAGAAGGGCAAGGGTAAGAAGAACTTCAAGAAGGACGGCAAAGATGTTGCCGCCGATAAGCCAAATGCCGGAAGAAGTCAAAGAATGGACCCAAGCCTGAAACTGAGTGCTTTTATTGCAAGGGGAAGGGTCACTAGAAGCGGAACTACCCCAAATACTTAGCGGATAAGAAGGCTGGCAACACCAAAGCAGGAGCTGCGGAATAAGCGGAGACTGGCGAAGGACGAGGTGACGATGCGCGTCGGGAATGGTTCCAGAGTCGATGTGATCGCCGTCGGCACGCTACCTCTACATTTACCTACAGGATTAGTTATAAACCTTAATAATTGTTATTTGGTGCCAAGTTTGAGCATGAACATTGTATCTGGATCTCGTTTGATACGAGATGGCTACTCATTTAAATCCGAGAATAATGGTTGTTCTATTTATATGAGAGATATGTTTTATGGTCATGCCCCTATGGTCAATGGTTTATTCTTAATGAATCTCGAGCGTAGTGTTACACATATTCATAGCGTGAATACCAAAAGATGTAAAGTTGATAACGATAGTCCTACATACTTGTGGCACTGCCGCCTTGGTCACATTGGTGTCAAGCGCATGAAGAAGCTCCATGCTGATGGAATTTTGGAGTCTCTCGATTATGAATCATTTGACACATGCGAACCATGCCTCATGGGCAAGATGACCAAGACTCCGTTCTCCGGAACAATGGAGCGAGCAACCAACTTGTTGGAAATCATACATACCGATGTGTGTGGTCCAATGAGTGTTGAGGCTCGCGGAGGATATAGTTATGTTCTCACTCTCACTGATGACTTGAGTAGATATGGGTATGTCTACTTAATGAAACACAAGTCTGAGACCTTTGAAAAGTTCAAGGAATTTCAGAATGAGGTAGAGAATCAACGTGACCGAAAGATAAAATTCCTACGATCGGATCGTGGAGGAGAATACTTAAGTCACGCAATTTGGTACACACTTAAGAAAATGTGGAATCGTTTCACAACTCACGCCGCCTAGAACACCTCAATAACGGTGTGTCCGAATGTCGTAATCGCACTCTATTGGATATGGTGCGATCTATGATGTCTCTTCTGATTTACCGCTATCATTTTGGGGATACGCTCTAGAGACGGCTACATTCACTTTAAATAGGGCACCGTCTAAATCCGTTGAGAGGACACCGTATGAATTATGGTTTGGGAAGAAACCTAAGCAGTCGTTTCTAAAAGTTTGAGGATGCGATGCTTATGTCAAGAAACTTCAACTGAAAAGCTCGAACCCAAGTCGGAAAAATGCGTCTTCATAGGATACCCTAAAGAAACCATTGGGTATACCTTCTACTTAAGATCCGAGGGCAAGATCTTTGTTGCCAAGAACGGATCCTTTACGGAAAAGAGTTTCTCTCGAAAGAAGTAAGTGGAAGGAAAGTAGAACTTCGATGAAGTACTACCTCTTGAACGGGAAAGTAGTGCAGCTCGGGAAAATGTTCTGTGATGCCTAAACCAACAGAAGACCAAAATAATGATGAAGATCAAGGTACTTCGGATCAAGTAGCTCTTGAACTTCAGAGGTCCACAAGGACACGTTCCGCACCCAGTGGTACGGCAACCACATCCCGGAAATCATGTTGTTAGACAACGGTGAACCTTCGAACTATGAAGAAGCGATGGCGGGCCCAGATTCCAACAAATGGCTAGAAGCCATGAAATCCGAGATAGAATCCATGTATGAAAACAAAGTATGGACTTTGGTGACTTGCCCGATGATCGGCGAGCGATAGAAAACAAATGGATCTTTAAGAAGAAGACGAACAGCGGATGGTAATGTCACCATCTATAAAGCTCGACTTGTCGCTAAGGGTTATCGGCAAGTTCAAGGGATTGACTACGATGAGACTTTCTCTCCCGTAGCGAAGCTTAAGTCCGTCCGAATCATGTTAGCAATTGCCGCATACTATGATTATGAGATATGGCGGATGGGCGTCAAAACAGCGTTCCTTAACGGTTATCTTAAGGAAGAGTGTATATGATGCAGCCGGAAGGTTTTGTCGATCCTAAGAATGCTAACAAAGTATGCGAGCTCCAATGATCCATTTATGGGCTGGTGCAAGCATCTCGGAGTTGGAACATTCGCTTTGATGAGATGATCAAAGCGTTTGGGTTTATCTTGAGACTTATGGAGAAGCTGCGTTTACAAGAAAGTGAGTGGGAGCTCTGTAGCATTTCTCATATTATATGTAGATGACATACTTTGATGGGAAATGATATAGAATTCTTGGACGACATTAAGGCCTACTTGAATAAGTGTTTTTCAATGAAGGACCTTGGAGAAGCTGCTTATATATTAGGCATCAAGATCTATAGAGATAGATCGAGACGCCTCATAGGTCTTTCACAAAGCACATACCTTGATAAGATTTTGAAGAAGTTCAAAATGGATCAGTTCAAGAAAGGGTTCTTGACTGTCTTTGCAAGGTGTGAGATTGAGCTCAGCTCAATGCCCGACCACGGCAAAAGATAAATAAGAGATGGCGTCATCCCTATGCCTCGACCATAGGATCTATTATGTATGCCATCTTTGTGTACAGACTGATGTAAACCTTGCCGTAAGTTTGGTAGGAAGGTACCAAAGTAATCCCGGCAAGGAACACCGACAATGATCAAGAATATCCTAAAGTACGAAAAGGACAAAGGACATGTTTCTCGTTTATGGAGGTGACGAAGAGCTCGTCGTAAAGGGTTACATCGACGCTTAGCTTCGACATAGATCTGGATGACTCTAAGTCACAAACCGGATACGTGTATATGTTGAATAGTGGAGCGATGGTAGATGCGGTGCAAGCGAAGCGTCGTGGCGGGATCTACATGTGAAGCGGAGTACATGGCAGCCTCGGAGGCAGCGCATGAAGCAATTTGGGTGAAGGAGTTCATCACCGACCTAGGAGTCATACCCAATGCGTCGGGGCCGATCAAACTCTTCTGTGACAACACCGGAGCTATTGCACTTTCCAAGGAGCCTGGGTTTCACAAGAAGACCGAGCACATCAAGCCGCTTCAACTCCATCCGTGAAAATGTTCAAGATGGAGACATAGAAATTTGTAAAGTGCATACGGATCCGAATGTCGCAGATCCGTTGACTAAACCTCTCTCATGAAAGCAAAACATGACCAACACCAGAACTCTATGGGTGTTCGATTCATCACAATGTAACTAGATTATTGAATCTAGTGCAGGTGGGAGACTGTTGGAAATATGCCCTAGAGGCAATAATAAAAGGATTATTATTATATTTCCTTGTTCGTGATACTTGTCTTTTATTCATGCTATAATTGTATTATCCGGAAATCGTAATACACGTGTGAATAGATAGACCACAACATGTCCCTAGTGAGCCTCTAGTTGACTAGCTCGTTGATCAATAGATAGTCATGGTTTCCTGACTATGGACATTGGATGTCATTGATAATGGGATCACATCATTAGGAGAATGATGCGATGGACAAAGACCCAATCCTAAGCATAGCACAAGATCGTGTAGTTCGTTTTGCTAGAGCTTTTCCAATGTCAAGTATCTTTTCCTTAGACCATGAGATCGTGTAACTCCCGGATACCGTAGGAGTGCTTTGGGTGTACCAAACGTCACAACGTAATCGGGTGACTATAGAGGTGCACTACGGTATCTCCGAAAGTGTACATTGGGTTGACACGGATCGAGACTGGATTTGTCACTCCGTATGACGGAGAGGTATCTCTGGGCCCACTCGGTAATGCATCATCATAATGAGCTCAAAGTGACCAAGTGTTTGGTCACGGGATCATGCATTCTTGTACGAGTAAAGTGACTTGCGTGCTTGAGATTGAACGAGGTATTAGGATACCGACGATCGAATCTCGGGCAAGTAACATACCGATTGACAAAGGGAATTGTATACGGGATTGTTTGAATCCTCGACATCGTGGTTCATCCGATGACATCATCAAGGAGCATGTGGGAGCCAACATGGGTATCCAGATCCCGCTGTTGGTTATTGACACGAGAGCCGCCGTCTCGGTCATATGCGCATGTCTCCGAACCCGTGAGGTCTACACACTTAAGGTTCGGTGGACGCTAGGGTTATTAGGAAGACTTGTATGTGATTACGAATGTTGTTCGAGTCCCGGATGAGATCCCGGACGTCACGAGGAGTTCCGGAATGGTCCGGAGGTAAAGATTTATATATGGGAAGTTGTCAAGCGGACAGGAAGGTTTGAGGGCTTATCGGTATTATGCAGGGGCCTGGGAAGGGTTCGAGGTCCGGGAGCCACCCCTCCGAGAGAAACCACATGGGCTGCGTGGGGTGAGCCAGCCCCTGGAGGGCTGGCGCCCACTGGGCCCATGCGCCTAGGGTTGGGGGGACCTGAGGCGCCCCTTGCTTGGGGGCAAGTCCCTCCACAGCCGCCGCCCCTCTAGATCCCATCTAGAGGGGCATTACTGCCCTTCCCTATAAATAGAGGGGTGAGGGAGGCTGAACACCTAAGCCAAGGCGCAGCCCTCCCTCCCCAACACCTCTCCTCCTCCGCACGAGCTTGGCGAAGCCACAGCCGAGTATCTTGCACCAACAACACCACGCCGTCGTCTTGCCGTTGGAGCTGTCTTCCTCAACCTCTCCTTCCTCCTTGCTGTGATCAAGACGGAGGAGACGTCGTCCGTCTGCACGCGTGTGTTGAACGCGGAGGTGTCCGTCTGCTCAAAGACTTGGTCATCGGTGATCTGAATCACAACGAGTACGACTCCATCATCACTATCCCCTTGAACGCTTCCGCACTCGATCTACAAGTGGTATGTAGATGCAAACCCACTCCCTTGACTCGTTGCTTAGATGAACTCATAGATGGATCTTGGTGAAACCGTAGGAAAAAAATTTAATTTTCTGCAACGTTCCCCAACAATTAGATGATAATGGCCCTCGTGCCTCGCACAATCCTTAGGCAATATCGTTGGAGTTAGCATCGGTGGGAGGGACCCATAGTCGACGGTGATCATTAGAGGCGGTGCATCGACAATGTGATCTCCGTTCGACCAAAGTTACGAAATGGTTGGTGGGTGTTTTCATCTAAAGTTGCGTTGTTGAGTTTGTGATCCGTTCTTAGATCATCTTGTTCCTATGCGGCATCTCTCGCTTCTTTTTGCGTGCTGTTATCAGTCATCAACCACACACTTAATGCTTAAGACGCCTTATCTTGTTTGGTAAGATGAGGATGGATGCCAATGACCCTACACTTTTTGAGTTGACAAGATCTTTGAAGCCGAGCTCTACCCCCCCCCCCCCCTTTATCCTTGTAGTCCTTTTTTCTTACTTTTTTTTAGTGAAATGAAAATGGTGGTAATGTCTTTTGGGAAGTAAATAAATAAGGACCCCATTAACCAGTGAGCGTTTGCTGTGAGGGTGGCAATTGTGAATGTATTAGTTAGCAATTTATGTTATGGGAGGGCGGCAATTTTGTCGAAAACACGTGACAACTTCTGGGAAGAAGAAAAAAATTAACTGTAAAAAAGACAGGATTTGCCATCTCCCACCACACAACTTTCATAAATAAACGTTCCCTTGCCACTCCCTTCCTAGCCAACATTCGCTAATAACGTTTTTGATAAATAAATACCGAGGCAAGCAAAACTCATGATCTAGCGAGTTGTAGTAAAAGAAGAAAAGAGAACCGTAAGGCCTTATTCGGTTAATCTCCTCTCAAGAATTGGAGGAAATTTGGAGGAATTTCGGTACGGGATTTAATCCCCCTCAACCCCCTTTAAAAATCAGCACAATGGGAGGAGCTAGAGGGGACAGGCGGAGTGAGCAACGCCGTTCCGTCCCGGCGAAATGCACACAAATGACCTTGAGACAAAACTCATTCACAAAATGAACTGTGGATGAAACTTATTCACCCACTTGACCCTTTTGTGTAGCGCCCGACACGTCGGCGCTACACTAAACTATGTAGCGCCTAACTCACAGGCGCTGCATTTCTGTCCAGCATGGCATCTCAGGACCCACACTTGATTGTGCAACGCCTAACAAATAGGCGTCATACTGCAATGTGCAACGCCTAACCCAAAGACGCTATACATGAACTTAGTAAATGCAGCGGACAGAAAGTTTTCATAGTGCAGCGCCTAGCACCAAGGCGCTGCACTTCACAATGCAGCGCCTGAACGCTAGGCGGTGCACTATGAAAGCCTCCCAGCCAAGACTAGCTGCGCGAGGCCACGCATATACAACTAGCTGGCGAGGCTACACATAAACAACTGTGAATGTTCATGCTTGGAGGTTGCGTTGGGCGCCGGTACTAGGTACGAGTACTAGAACTTAATTCGTAGCAAATGACGAAGTGCTAATTGTGCGACTCTTCCCATACGTACATGGTGGGACTGGGTTAATGGTTTTCTTCCGGTGCCGCACGTCAGTGTTTCGATCAGTGCCTCACATTTATTGCACATATTTTTCTTGAGTTTTTTCCCGATACAAAGATGGATAACAAAACAAACATGTCCCGATAATATTCCTTGTGCATCAGCAGAGCACACAAAAATATTTTAATTGCACAATTAGCGTTGGATCAAGAATTTCGTAACCAATATTTCCACGCAAAAAATCAACATGTTATCGGATGATAACCCGCGGCCGGTACCGCTAGCGGGCGGAGCGTTAGGACGAGGGTGCCGCGGAGGAAGAGGATGGTGGCGCTGGCTCGTCGGAGGAGGCGTCCTCCATTTGCACGTCTTCTTGCTTTGCCGATCGGCGGCAATGGCAGCCATGGCCTTCTTCGCTCCAATGTCGGCCCGCACTGCAGAGCTTTGGTGGCGGCGGGATGCATGGCGAGGAGTGGTGCGGTGAGGATGGTCATTGCTATGGTTGGCGCAGCAGTTTATATATAGCACCGGTGGGTGCCAGAGGGACGGACGGGTGGCGCCGGAGGAGACGCCTCGGGAACCGCGTGCTATCAATGCGGGCGGCAGACGGATGGACAGGTGGCCATCATGTCGTTTGAACACGCGGTAGTCACCAGCACCGGGAAGCGGCCGCAGGCGGCGCTCTCTTGACCGACGCGCCGCTTCAATATCGGCGCCAGTGAGCGGTCGCGTCCGCTCTGCCCAGCATGAATTGGGCGTTGACGCTTTGGAGCAGTGCTGACCGAAAACGCGCGGGAGGAGGGAGGAATTTTTGGTGGGTCAGAATGGTCAGAACGGGCTTGGGATCGGTTTGACTCCGACAAACCTCTTCCACTTTAATCTCTGTTTTACGAGAGAAATCGCCTTGGGTCTATCCCACGGACCGATACAAGTCAGAATTGGATGAATTCCGTGGTCCGGACTATACGGTCCAAGGAGATTTACGAATTGCCGTTAGAGTTGACTTGTGGGCGTATGGTACGAGCAGACGCACGCTTGTGGATCCATGCAACAGTAGCACTGTCTACTCTCTCCGGCCTTCTTAAACTAATGTTGGATAATGGAAAAGGTGACTGACGAGCTGCAATTCTTTACTAGTGTCGGGTGGTTGCATGCACGCATTCATGCAATAATGCTTGCAGGCTTTCACGCTGACGCACACGAATCACATCAATCAATCTATCGCTTCATCGCAGAGGTAAGTACGGCCAAGACGTCTACAGACTAAGTTTTTGTCCATGTGTAGCGCCTTTGCATTAGGCGTCACACATTACAGCATAACGCCTAGCTATTAGGCGTTGCATAATCAAAGATGGGTCTTGGTCACATACCGGGCTGCCACGCTGGACAGAAATGCAGCGCCTGTGAGTTAGGCGCTACACAGTTTAGTGTAGCGCCGATGTGTCAGGCGCTACACAAAAGGGTCAGCTGAGTGAATAAGTTTCATCCACAGTTTATTTTGTGAATTAGTTTTGTCTCAAGGTCATTTGTGTGCATTTTGCCTTCCGTCCCAGCCACAGCCACCCACACAAACCCAACACGCCTCGGCGTCCTCACCCGGTCACCCCCTCCCCACCACTCGTCGCCACTCCCGCGCCGTGCGTGCCAGAATGAGATAGAAACTCCCCGCCCGCGCACGGCCGGAGAGCACCCCGCAACCGCAGCGGCCCGCCCGACTCGCATGACGCCGTCGCCGGCGTCCACGTCAGCCCCCGACCTCGGCATGTTGGGCCGCCGCCTCGTGCTGCTTCCGGCGAGCGCCGCGGCGTCGTTGGTGCGCGGGGAGCGGAGGAGGGCGCGGTTGCGGCTGGGGTGCGTGCTCGAGCACGTGGCCCCGCGGCTCGCGCTGGCCTCAGCCGCGCTCGTAGGGGCCGGGGAGGTGATCGCCTCGGCCGCCGTCGCGGGGGGAAGCGGCGGCGCGGTTCACGGCGCCGTGGCATCCACGATCGCGCAACTGGCGGTCTCGGCCGTGGCGATCGCGTCGGGGGCGTGCCTATCGACCAAGGTCGACTTCCTCTGGCCTCGCATCGAGCAGCTGCCTGGTAGATACCCTCTTTATGCGTAACATGTAATTTATTCGCAATAAGCAATTGTGAATCATATCTCTATGCTTCCATTCCATATGTGCGATTAGCTAATAAGCTCTAGTAATCGCGTTCTAGACCATCTAAATCATTGCGTCTTAGCTTTTATATATAGATTTGAAGTAATTTATTCGCATGCTTGAATTGTTGGAAGTAGCAGTTGAGTGATGTATGCACCGCAGAGCATTTTACACCTTATAGTGTACTCTTGTAGTAGTATAACATAACAAATCAGTAATTGGTTTGTTTTTACTGCTTAGTTAACATTGTAGCTCCAATAAGCCAGTAACGCTCCTAATCTCCTATGACCGCAGGCCCTGCACCCATTTAAGTAAGATATGCATCCGTTGTTTTGCCTACCTTACACTTTTATTCTGTATACGTGCAGATACTCTTGTATTTGAAGGAGTGGAGGTGACAGGATATCAAATATTTGAGGATCCAAAGGTATTAAAACATTAGAGACATTCTGAACAAAAATTGTCATATATATGTATTCACCTGAACTTTGACATTTGTACTCTTTTATTTGACATCCTCAATCCCGTGATACAGGTGCAGAAAGCAATTGTATTTGCAAGTACAGCTCACATTGGGCAATTTAGGAGAACAGGTGACCCATATGTTACACACTGCATACATACGGGGAAAATCTTAGCTGCCTTGGTCCCATCCACTGGAGAAAGAGTATGGCTCCGCTGCCCTTCTGTTTCTATAGGTTTTAGTTGATGAATGCTCTCCTTCTTTCATCTCTAATCCCATGGTTGCATCTCATGTAGGCAATCAATACCGTTGTTGCTGGTATTCTTCATGATGTTATTGATGATACAGCTGAGAACCTGAAGAGCGTAGCAGAGCAATTTGGGGATGATGTTGCAAGCTTGGTATCTGGTGTATCAAAACTGAGCTACATAAATCAGGTTATTCATTTGTTAGTAAAGCATTCTATATAAGCATTTCTCTGCTAGTGCTAGCATTGATTCATAAGTGCTATCTCACTACCATACAATATTGGGATGCAAATCATGATGGTGAAGACATGATGGTGTAGACATGATTCATAAGACAATATTGGGATGCAAATGTGCTTATTATTGCATGATGCACGCTGTATTACTAAAATTGTTGTTAATGAACGCAGTATACCGTGACATTCCTACCAGTTTTAAGTTCCATCTCAGTCTTTTTTTCTCCTGATGCAGAGTTATTTTAAATTTTCAGTCTACTTGCTTCAGATGTCTCAATACACCATATGCATGCCAATTTGCTCTGTCCTTGTTGCATAATGCAGTTCATCCCTTCCTATTGTTATCTTGAAAGATCATAATCACTGCATTGTGTAACACTTTCTGTCGTCTGTACTTTCTTTCTCTTCAACATGTTTTTGTCATTGTCCATGACTATGAGCTTTACATTACAGCTACTGCGCAGGCATCGGCAAAAAAACACTGGCGGAAGCACTCTTACTTCTGAAGAAGTATGTTCCATTCCTTATTAAGCTACTCTTAGAGATTGTTAATGTCCACTCTCTTTTCCTATGATTTTTCTTATTAATGAAAATTAGTTCCAAACAGTGCATTGGTATATTTGTAATTTGCCATAAAACATATGACGCTGCTCCCGAAAAACTCAGGAATTTATGATTTTCCTGTTGTCAGCCAGGCAAACAACCTGCGTGCTATGCTATTGGGGATGGTTGATGATCCTCGTGTGGTGCTTATCAAGCTGGCAGACCGCTTGCACAATATGCGAACAATGTAAGTTATTTAGGCTTCTCCTTACTATGTAGCTGTACACGTAAAACCTGCCGTTTAATCTGAAGTATTTAGTATCTTCAATTGTAATACTCCCTCTGATCCATATTAGTTGTCACAGCGACGATTAATATGGATCGGAGGGAGTACCGATTTTTCTGGCTTGTCACATGACAATATCCTTGACAATACCTCCATGGTATGTTTTTTGTGAGCTTCTAATGATTCTCATCAGCAATTTCTGTTCCACCTTACCATAAAGACCAACTGCTAGAGTCAGTGATGCAATATGAACCAGCCTTAACTATCTTGTTTGTCTTGTTCCCATCTGGAACTTACTGTGTATTTCCCCTCCAAACCAGCAGCGGTACTTGTTTTGAATCATTTATGTCCATCAGCATCGTAACACACTCCTTTAGTTGCCTTATTGCCAGCACCTCAGCAATCTCTATATGTATTGAAATGCTCCTACTTTTAACTTAAGTATGCTTTCAAATAGCTATTGGATTATGTAAATGGTTGTGTGCTTACTAAGATCAGCATTTCAGCTATGCTCTTCCCATTCCAAAAGCTGAGGCTGTTGCTCAAGAGACATTAGCTGTCTGGTGCTCACTTGCTTCTCGATTGGGAGTCTGGGCTTTGAAAGCTGAGCTAGAAGACTTATGCTTTGCTGTCCTTCAGGTTTTTATTCTATTAAGCATATGGGTTGCCTCCGAAATGTTACTTTTGTTCATCTGTAATATTACCCAGTGTGATACGTCTTTTGGCTTTACTTGGTTCTGGATACATACCACGTGGGCTTTATGTTATGTATTTGTTGTTATGCTCTCTTCAAATTTCAAGAGATACTTTGTTCATCTCATGGTTAATAGCCATTATATTGTCGTAACTTTGAGTGTTTGATGCAAGATTTGTTTGCATGCCACACCACTTGATGGGTCCCTCAAACATGTTGATTTGATGCTTAGGAGCCATTTTATAATGCATGATTGTGATAAACTAGATCTCTTTCACTGTTGGACCAAAATGCTTAAAATATGTTTAGGCAGACCAATTAGTAATATTTTGTGCATTTGAAAGGGCCAAAGAGACCATATTCCATTTAGTACTGGGCATATGCTGTTTTTTGGGATGAAAGCATAGGCTGTTATTTTGACCTATTCATCGAGTTATTCATGTCTTGATCTTGCATCTGCAATGAGGTTATCATGGTACCTCTTATTTAGTACCATTATAGTTTGTAATGCCTTATTTTATTCTGCATCATTATTTTTAAATGTTTCTTATCTCCTTCAAATTCTCGCAGCCCCAAGTTTTCATGAAAATACGATCTGAACTTACTTGATGTGGAATTCTACCAGCAAGGATAAAAGCATGAGAAGGTCATCAATTAGAAGTGATTTGCTTGCCTCCACGAAGGAAGTGCACGCGACTTCCACCCATGATTTACTTAGTTCGAACGACCAAGAACAATCAAATATGGAGGTGCGTTAGTAAATGAATATGTTCACTAGCAACATATACTAAACAATCAGATTGACTAACATCGATATGTCATGCAACTTTCACTTATATTGCCTCCATTACCTCGCTTCCCTCATCAGCATATGTATGATTGAACACAATAAATTCTTTATCATTCTCCTCAAACTGGTATGCTTGATAGCTTATCTTATTATAAATCCTTCCTTCACTGCAGGATTTATTGCAAGCTGTATTGCCATTTGACCTCTTTTTGGATCGGAGAAGGCGCTCTGACTTCCTTAATAATCTCCAAAGTAATTCTGAAGCATCCATACGAAAGCCTAAAATTGTTGATGACGCTGCTATTGCATTAACATCTTTAGCAGCTTGTGAGGAAGAACTTCAGCAGGAATTGCTTATAACAACGTCGTAAGTTCACAACCTAGTGACCTTAGGGATGCCCAACTTCACATCTAATTATCTAAATCTGCATGCCCACTAGTAGCATTGAGGTTCTCATTCTTGAATTACACTACATCTTCTGCAGGTATATACCTGGGATGGAAGTTAGGCTGTCAAGTAGACTGAAAAGCTTATATAGCATCTACTGTAAGGTACCATTAGTCGATTGTTTGACTACATACAAATAGTATTATTTGTGTTGTTAAGTACATGTGTAACCAATGCATTATGATCATAAATTCGAGAATGTATGTTGGAGTTGTCAGCCTTACTGAAAGAATTTTCTTATGGCGTGCACTCCTGCATGTTGGATTTGTTAGTTACTGACACATTTTGTATCAACAGATGAAAAGGAAACGTGTAGGCATTAGACAAGTATATGATGCTCGTGCGTTGAGGGTGATTGTTGGAGACAAAAATGGTGCATTGCATGGACCTGCAGTCAGGAGTTGCTACAGCATCCTTGATATAGTACACAGGTTTCCTGTGAATTTAATTATTTATGTGGAGCTACCCATGTCTTGAAGGTCTAGATATGCTAAAGTTGCTACTTGACCAAATAAATGCTTCATTTGACGTATCGGTGTAGCATCATCATATTTCCGTGTAACTTGGCCTTTTTATCATTATGGATGTTCTTTGTGGCTAGTTTAAGTTCATATTTTAATTGTCTGCTTTATCTGCATGTGCAGGTTATGGACTCCAATCGATGGGGAGTTCGATGACTATATTATCAACCCTAAGGGCAGCGGTTACCAAGTAAGCATCATCTCTCACCAAGTAAAACATCTTGTAGCCAGTATTAATGTGGAAGTATGAATTAATCCAAAAATTCGAGTGTGCTTAGTTTGCATGGGAACTGCTAATCACCCAAGCTAGTAATGGTATTATGCTGCCCATACCATGAACTAGCTTAGAGTTGAACCCTGACCTGCTTGTCAAATCAATTACTAGACTGTCTTGTTTACTGACTCCTTTCAACCCCTATTTGCACTTCAATTTTCTGGTGGCTATTTTCTGTTCTAGTCACTCCATACAGCAGTTCAGGCATCCGATAGCTCACCGCTGGAGGTCCAAATTAGGACCCAGGTAGATAAAGTTTCTTCTTATTTTGTCGAATAGATGCTTAACAGTTCATCCTGATCCTGTTGGAGGTTGTTGTCCACAGCGAATGCATGAGTATGCAGAGTATGGACTGGCTGCGCATTGGTTGTACAAGGAGAGCAGTGTTAACACGGGAAGTGGCATGGGTAACAAGATAAAACAAAGTACGTCGTATGCATCAAGTTCTTCAGAAGATGAAATAACAGACGGGGTGCCCTCAAAGTATATTTCTATGAAAGTGGGGCATCCGGTCCTCAGAATTGATGGTAATCACTTACTGGCAGCTGTCATTGTCAGGTATAGCTTCAACTTCAGTTATGAACATACTTTGTTGTTTATTTTGTAGCATTGTTATTGCAGTTGATATCTGATTTGTGTAAGTCAAATTGCAGCATAGAGAAAGGGGGTAAAGAATTGCTTGTTGCTGTACGTTTTACCCTTGAAGCTTCTGAAGATGTAGCTGAGCGGCGATCTTCCTTTCAGTTGAAGCGTTGGGAGGCTTATGCTAGGCTTCATAAGAAGGTATATCTGATGATGACAATTTTTTGTTTATGGATTCTGCGTGTGAGAAGGCGTTTATTTCTATCTCACACTCATACTTATTTTAGGTAACTGAGAAATGGTGGTGTGCACCAGGACATGGTGACTGGTCAACAAACCTGGAGAAGTACACACTATGCCGGGATGGTATATACCATAAGGTTTGCATGGCTGAAACATTACTACTTCGTATCAATTTGTCTCTACTACATTGTTGTTCATAAGGTTGATTGATATCTCATACACCTCTAATGTCTTTTGTAGCAAGACCAATTTGGGAGACTTTTGCCGACATTTATTCAAATAATTGATTTGACGGAAGAGGAAGAGGAGGAGTACTGGATGGTTGTATCTGCAGTATTTGAAGGCAAAGAAACCTCCACTCTGACATCTGAA
Organism: Aegilops bicornis; assembly: GCA_021605145.1. Taxonomy (NCBI): domain Eukaryota; kingdom Viridiplantae; phylum Streptophyta; class Magnoliopsida; order Poales; family Poaceae; genus Aegilops; species Aegilops bicornis. Next base: position 523,223,136 of record CM038674.1, read on the forward strand.
TCGAGCAACGGTGATAGATCAACTTCCGACCTTCCAATCTCTACTCCCTTGAGTGATCCCATCAACAACAAGGTCAACATGTTGCTGCCGTTTCTGACATTTACTTTGTTTAATGTTTAGTGAAAGGAAACCTCGAATCTCACTGCTTATATTCACTATATTTGTCATAGGTTCATTTGCTCAGGACAATGCTTCAATGGGAGGAGCAAGTACGCCGTCGAGCATCGGTAGCAGAGAGAAGTCTTGGCTCGCTGACCGATCCAATTCTTCGTGAGGTGGCCATCATCTGCTGGCCGTATGGGAAGATAATGAGGATGAGTACTGGCAGCACAGCCGCTGACGCCGGTAGAAGAATGGGCGTGGATGGGAAGCTGCTTTGGGTGAATGGCCAACTTGTGCTGCCTCAAACCGAGCTCAAGGATGGAGATATAGTGGAAGTGAGGACGTAGTAGTTCTCAGGGTAATTGATCAGATTGGCTCATTGATACATACAGGGGATGCAAAATGCAAAAGAATGCTAGACGTAGCCAAAACCTCGGAAGTGTACAGTCCATCTGTGGAAATGGAAAATAATCGAAGGAAGCAGGCAGGGAGTAACAAGGTGTTGTATTCTGTACATATGCGACCAGGTACCAACTGTACGTGTCCTTGTTCACAGTAGTGGTGTACTAATTTCAGCATGTAAAAAAACATGTACTTGCGTACTACTACTATGTACAATGACTAATCGAGTTCTCTTAGCAGTGTTAGTAATTCTGTACATATTTGTTCTGGATCACTTGTACTTCTCTGGTGTTGAACACGAAACTGCCAAACTGACTGTAGTCGTCGCTATGTAGTCTATGAATATGGATGTAATTTTTATTATTTCTGAATATGGATGTAATTTTTATTATTTCTGATGTTTGTTGTACTGCCACACCCCCAGCTGAGAAAATACATCATTACAATTATTTTTTAGCAAATAGGAGGGAGAAAAACTGGGATGTTCGAAACAGAGCGTCATTGATTTTTTAAGTAGTACTTTTTTTTTGTGTCGCAAGCAAACCGGTTCCTTTTCACACACCCCAGCAACAAGGAAAACAGTTTCGCTCCACACGGAAACCCGGTCTCTGTGAAAATCGATGAGGTTTCTATTGGCTCGGCAATAATGTGATAACCAATGAAGCAAAAACGAACGAACTCCATTTATGGCAAAATCGGGAAGCCTCGAACGATCCACCCACAGCCCCCGGAATCGATCAACGCCTTCCAAACTCGCAAAGCGAGGCGCGTCAACGCCTCACGCTATCCCGGGACCCACGCGGCAGCGAGACTGGTAAAAACCGCGAATAATCAATAGGGACAGATCTGTGGACAGCGTGTCCGGTCGCTCACTCGTACGGCGTCTCCCGCCCGGGCCCGCGCGCAGCGACGTGACTGGGGACAGCCTAGAGGGTACGCGGAGCCGCCACGCGATCTGGCCCCTGTTCAAACATTCAAAAAAGAGGGCAGAGGGCAAACCCTAGGCGAGCGGAGCGCCGCCTCGCCTCACCCCCAACGGTCATAAAGCCCTCCCCGCACACGCCATCCTATATAACCCCTCGCCCCCCGATTAGCCCCGCCGCATCTCAGCATTCATTTCGCCATCCACGAGCAAATCCATCCGCCGCGCCGCGCCAAGTCGGGAGAAGGAGGAGGTAGGTGAGAGACAGGAGACGGGAGCGATGGAGATGGAGATGCAGACGGCGGCGGCGGACATGGACTTCAACGCCCTCTCGCGCCGCGAGCTCCAGGCGCTCTGCAAGCTCAACGGCATCCGCGCCAACATGACCAACCTCGCCATGGTCGAGGCCCTCCAGTCCCTCGCCTCGGTAACGCGCCCTCCCTCCTCGGTTTCCCCCTTCCGATTCACGGGTTTTTTCAGATGCGGATGTTTCGTTGCGGCGCTCGTTAGGCCGAGGATTCCTGTGATGAATTTGGGCGCGGGGATGGCTGTTTGATGCGGGTTTTTGCTGTGGATTATTAGGTGGATGGGATCGACCAGATCGGCACCACGCTCTGCCTCCCGACCCCAGGCAAGTCGGCGATGAAGTCGGTCCTCAAGGCCACGCCGGCGGCCGCGGATGACCAGCAGCAGCTAGGGAGCCCGCTCCCGCGTGGCCGCCGCGTCTCGGTCAAGTCGCCCGAGGCCATCCGGATGGACGTCGAGGAGGGCGAGGACGAGATGAAGCGGAATCTCATCAAGGAGATCGTGAGGACCCCCGGCGTCGCGCTGCGCAGCACCAGCCGCCGCCCGCGGGCCACGCCCGCACCCCTCCCCCCGACTCCCGCGGCGGGCACTCTGCGGAGGAGCCAGAGGTCGATCAGGAAGACCGAGAAGGCCATGGAGGTCGAGGTGTCCACCACTAAGAGATCGACTAGGAAGACTGCGAGATCGAAGGCGATGTTTGATCTGGACCATGAAGAGGCGGATTCGACCGAACTCAAGGAGGAGAAGATGCAGGAAGCTGAGCCCAAGGGTGAGAGTGATTTCCTTCCCCTAATCAGTATGTTTGAATGTTCGATTGCATGGGGGCAGTTTTTGATGCGAGCATTGTGATCATGCAGCCGTTACTTCTGATGAGAAGTGCGATGATCCTGAGGAGGAGGAGGAGGAAGTTACAAAGCTTCGGCAAGAAGGAAACAGCAAAGCGGATGAACCTGAGCAGGGAGATGAAGGTGATTATGTTACTGATTCTGGTTACTATTAGAATTATGTGCCTGTTATAAGTTGCTTTCTGTATTGTTTGAGAATAGTTACTGATTTGACTTCCTGATTGTGCAGTGGTTTCTTCTGTTGTGCCCACTGAATCTGCTGACAAGAGCTGTGAGGATTCTAAGCTGGAGGAAGTTGTGGAAGAGGCTACCAAGCTCCAGGAAGGTGAGATGGTTCACATTACCGATGCTTCAGAGTCCTTTCAGCTAATCCTTGATTAAGACTCTAGATTGTGGCATTTTAAAATTCATCAATTTGTTTCTTGGCTTATCTGTACTGTTTAGGCATATAGATTTGCATTTTGACATTCATTCATCTGGTTCTTGTTTATCTGTAGTACTGATTAGCACTCTGGATTGTTCATTTGGACTGGAATGCTTCATTTCAAACCTTCATATGTTTGTCTGTACTTATCAGGAGCTTTCTGAAATGTATCCATTTGTTTTTAAACTCTAGGCTGTGGCAGTTAAAAATCTATCCATTTATTCCTGTGTTATTTGTACTCGGTCTAGATTTACATTTCAAATTTCATTCATATGTTACTTGTTTATATGTACCCATTAGCACTCTGGATTATTGCATTAGGACTAAAATGTTTCATTTCAAACTTCATCTGTTCATCTATAGTGATTTTGAAATGTATCCATTTGTTCCTTGCTTTATCTCTATCCAATATGACTTAACTGTAGCATCCCTAAATCCACCCATGTCATTGCTTTTGTATTTTATAAATTTTGTCCTTTGTCTGTTGATTCCATTTGCTAATTATGAACCATGATGCATCAGAAGCTGCAGTTGAGGAAGAACAGAAGCTTGCCAGTGCTGAGAAGTCTGTTCCCGTGTCAGCAATGGAGGATTCACCTATCTTAGGTGTCCTTTCCAAGGCCACACCTGAACCAGCTATCAAGAACGTTGAAGGTGCCTCAACTGAAGATGGTGAAAGCGGCAAATGGTCACCTGTGTTCGAGATAGTTGATGAGATCAACAGTGCCAGTGAAGACAAGGAAGTAGCTGCTGTTGAAGTGCCGAAGGAAGCCATCAACGAAGATGATCTCAGTTCCACCACTGAGGCTGCTGATGTTCCTAACAAGATGACCCCAGTTGCTGTGACAGAGAAGGAAGTTTCTGCTGATGATTTCCAGGAAGATGCTTTCAATTCCACCGTTAAGGCTTCTGACGCTCTTAATGAGATGACCCCAGCTGCTGTGACAGAGAAGGAAGTTGCTGCTGCTGATTTCAAGGAAGATGCTCTGAATTACATCATTGAGACTGCTGATGCTCCGAACGAGATGACACCAGCTGCAGTGACAGAGAAGGATGTTGCTGCTGATGATATTAAGGAAAATGCTTTCAGTTCTACCGTTATGACTGCTGATGCTCCTAACAAGATGGTCCCAGCTGCTGTTACAGAGAAGGCAGTCGCTGCTGATGATTCACCGCAGAGTGATCTGACAGAAGAGGAGAGTGCTGAGGAAAATGACCTCGATGGAGTGGGCAGTGAGGAGGATGACCTCAGTGAGTACAGCAGCGAGGAGGATGGCCTCAGTGAGTACAGCAGCGAGGAGGATTCCCTCGAGGAGGAGGATATGCAGAAGGTGAGCGACTCCGCTGTCGTTAACTTTTATTCTGATGAAGAGGAGGACCTCGAGGATGAGGATATCCAGAAGGCTAATGACTCCACTGAAGCTAACTTTGATTCCAATGAAGAAGAGGAGGATCTCAAGATGCCGGAGACAGTTGAAGGGCCTAAAGAAAATGAGGAGAGTGGAGAGGAAGATGATTTCAGCGTTGATCTGTCATCGGAGTTTGACGATGTTGAGTTCAGTGATGCTGAAACTGAAAGCCACAGCTCTCAGGTGGCGCTTGAGGCAATCCATGCTACTCCTGCCTCCTCTGCAGCCAAGACTGTTGACTCTGCCACCACTAACATGAGCTTAAGGAAGCTTAAAAGTGCTTTGAAGGAGGGTCTTGAAGAACTTGAAGCCAAGACTGTTGACTCTGTCATCACCGAAGAACTTGAAGAATCCAGCGAGGGCAGTGAGGTTTCTCAGCACGCAGAGACCATCGTCGAGACACTGGACAAGGTCACCATCACTGAGGAGAAGAGAGAAGAGTGTGCAAAGCAAAATGTCGCCCTCGCTAACATGAGCCTAAGGAAGCTTAAGAGTGCTTTAAAGGAGGGTCTTATTACTGCCAAGGTAATTACAGTTGACAAACCTTTGTTAATACCATTATCTCATCTCTGCTAATTTATATGATGTTCCTTGTACTGTACGCACACTGACTTCTGATGCCTGTCCTTTATCTGGTGCAGGAAGGGAAGAACCTGGCCATCACCGCCGATGAAGGCAGCAGGGTGGCCCTCGCGGAGCTGGACGACAACGCCGAGTACTGATCGGCGCAGGTGTTCACTGGAATCATCAAGCATCTGCTGGGACTGAATGAAGGAGAGAGGGCTCTAGTTGTGAAGTGATAACTAGGCTTTGCTTTTTTCATTTCCAAATGCCGCAGAGGAGTGAAACGCTCTATTTTTCGTGTGTGTGGGTCGAGAGCATCGGGTTGTGAAACCATGGTTTCTCTGAACCAACCTATACAGTTCGTGTCGGTTCTGGTCGTTCGTGTTTGTTCTGTGGTATATGTCGAATGGATATGGATTATATAATGAGTAATATATACTATACCAGTTCATTAGGCTGCTGTGCCCTGTTTTAAAACATAGGGATTGATTTGTAGACAGCAACACAGTCATAGTGTCTTCACATCCTGGTTCGTAGACAGCAATATCAGTCAAGTCGCTGTTAGTTTGGCCATTAGATGGTAGCTGCAGTGCTCTTGCGTTAGCGTCTTGTTTTGTATGCAAATAAACCATACAGATTATTGCTCTTGGGTTCTCGTCCTGCAGGCGGCTTACCTGGTGATATGTCGAGCCTGATGCATCTTTCTTTTTTTGACTAGGAAATAGCCCGTGTGATATTATAGTAGTGATTCAACATTAACTGTGATAAACATATATATTTGGGAGGATGCACATGCACGTAAGATGAATTATTTTAATGCAACATCGCCGAGCCTTTTATACAACTAAATCCCTCTTTGTCCCCAAATCTAAGCAACTACTTTGAAACAATAACTGAATTCTGATATAAGTAAATACTGAATATCTCATGAACAATGTAAGTGTGCTTATTTTATATTAATAAAGTAAGCCATGATGGCATTCCCTAAAAATATAACTGAATTATGAAAAGCGTCCTTTTAAAAAATAGAATAAAATTTCATCCTATATAATTTAAACAAATAATTCAGTGAGCAAGTCGTCTCTAGGTGGTCTACGGACCTGGATGTATTTTTTTACTTCTATTGTTCTTTGTACTGTCTTGAAAGATGATGAATAGATTGAATGTTTGTCCCGCAAGAAAAATATTCAACGAACAAGTTAACAAAGAACAACATAGGTATCAAGTACACCCTACTTATACAGTTATACAACTGGATGTTATGTGTCCCGTGCAATGCTACCAAGAATCAAATAGTGGTTAAGTTTGTGAGTTATGTGAAGGTCACATCTTGGATTTTGAGTTAACTTCTCCTGTCAGCATCATTCTCTCCGTTCTTTTTTCAACACTGAACCCCTCCTTCCTACTGAATAGTTAAACTTTAGTACCACAATAACAAGGAAAAAATTAGTATAGCATCGTGGAATTTGAGTAACAAGGTAATTTTTAATACAACAGAAACATTTTAATACAAAAACAATATAATTAATCACATTTCATTGCAAGGGGATATATATATGAAACAAAAGCAGTCTTTGGTAAAGAAAGCTAATGAAGCTGGTGTCTCAACAACCAATAGCTAAGAGTAGAGTTTCTGGGAAACAAAGTAATGCATTTGGTAGAATATATGGTCAAGATTCATGAACAAATAACACCGAAACCAAGGATATTGACTTTGCTGGTATTGTTTATACATGCAGATGTCTAATTCACAAAACTGCCTATCTCGTCATCTGAACAATCATATACGTGAACCTGCCGCCTGGATTTTTATTATGTGCAAGACTTAAGGTGAAAGATCAATGTATCTTATGTAACAGCAGTTAACGACCCTCAGGATTCTTGATCATCCCGGAGTTATTAATCATCTCCTCTACGTCACTCTGAAATACAAAAATAGAAACTAAGCAAAATCTCATGAAGCAAGAAACCCACTTCTGGAATGCAAAAACCACCACAACCAATTGAAGCAAACAAGAACGGAGATCAGACCACAAGGCGCTGCCAAACCAATTACATGCCAGCCTATCCAACCCACATATCACCTCAACGACCTGCCCCACCTTATTGAAATTCCCCAAAAAAATAAATAAATGGGGAAACAGACAGGATGCCCTCACCTTGGGGTTCAGGTTCTTTCCTGGCTGTAGGCTAGTCCCGAACGCTTGATCAAAAGCAGCAATTAAATCAAATGATGTTAGCTCAGATATAAGGTATAGCAAACCTCTCTCTCTCTCTCTCTCTCTCTCTCTCTCTCTCTCACTCGGTCACTCTCATCCGAGCCAACTGATAAAATGTCCCATCTTTACTCTGACTCGGTAACATTAGGAAGATAAAATGTCCCATCTTGGCCACTATGCGAGCAACATTAGGAAGATGAACAAAATTGCAAATCTCAGTTCTCACCTGGAGTAATAGCAAACGGTGATTGAGTGGTAAGAGTAAATGACTAAAAAGGTACTCCCTCCGTCCGGAAATACTTGTCGTAGAAATGGATACAAATGGTTGTATCTAGAACTAAAATACATCTAGATACATCCATTCCTAGGACAAGTATTTTCGGACGGAGGGAGTAGTATCCTTCCTAAGAGCAATGAGGACATTCCTGGTCTTGGATTACTCCAGCTTCATATCCCCGTGCAAGAGAACGCCCCAGCGCTCACTCCCCTCACTGCCTCCTCTTCCCTGATCAAAGTAATTCTTTTTTTGCGAGTACTGATAAAAGTAATTCATTTTTGCATTGGTACAATTTTGAGTTTGGGGTCACATAAGCATTACTCAAAGTAATCCTTTAGGGAACTCCAAAGAGAGAAAAAACAAATCTAAAGTTGTTGCATGCAACTGCATTTTGTCACTTAAAATTAAAGAGCAATTCTTGCATGCAACTGCATTTTGCAAGTAATTTCACTTTTTGAGGAACTGTAAATGCTATTGTTTTTCAATAGCCATTCAAAAACTATTTTTCTCCGAAGGAAGCCCACTTCAGTGAAGTTCAAGAATAGATATTTCTGAAAGTCTACGAAACACCTGAGCTAGACTGGAATAACAAATTGAAATTGTAATCGTCCAGACCAATATGCCATTCTTTTGTTCTTGTGAAATTTTCTTCAGGCCATTTTATTACAGGAAAACCTAATGGACTCACTCTTTCTATGGTTGGTTCTGTATTATAAAAGAGAAATGTACTTCAAATAGTAAGACACAATTGCACAGAGTTATCTGAATTTGGTAGATTAGTTCTGCTTGATCTCTGTAGGAAATACTCGTAGATTAATATTTATTCAGGGGTATAATAAAAAAACGAGAATGAAGGTATAATCAAAATTAACGAACGACAGCTTGGTCATCAAACAATCAATAAAAGTTCTTGCAAGATTGCAGGTTCAGTTAAGCCATTACTTAACTCACCAAGTTGTAGCCACGATTCTACTCATTGGTCGTCGCTGCAGTAGTAGCAGTACCGTCACATAAGAAGTAGCACGGTGGCAGTACTTAACTAAAGTCAAGCAGTGCAGGAAGCCAGGAACCGAAACACACCACTCATGCTTTTTATCTGTTGTCACCACCAAACCGCCGCTTCTGAACATGGATATTGTGCGCTGCTGCCTGCCGCGTGCCCTCCTGTCCTGCTAATCCCCGTAGGTTGTCGGTCGCTGTCATCGTCCACCGCCCGGTGTATCTGATCCGACGGCACCACATCCTCAGTCATCGGCGTTGCGGTTATCTTAGACTATCCATAGTTGGAGTAACATAGATAGTAACATCACACATATCTAGATAAAATAGATAATGTGGCAAGTAATAAATGAAAAAAGAGAGGCATGTGGTAACATAGCTAGTTACCACTAGTATGAGTAACATCACACATATCAAGACAAGATGAGTCTATAGCCTAATAAATGAAGTGTTGCATGTTACCACACATAAATTACACCTCACTATAGAGATAGTACTCCATGTTACTACCCATTGTGGCTAGTCTTAGCCGTCGGAAGGCGACGGGGATGGAGGAGGCGGCGTGACTCGACACGGCAAGCGATTGGGTAGGAGAGGTAGACGGCGATGGTGCCCACGGCGCGGCGCGTGGGGAAGAGTAGCGGAGGAACACGCGGCGGAGGGCGGTGTTTGGGAACCCTAGGTTGGGTGGCAGGAGACGTGGGTAGCGATCGACTGGGTGCGTGGGCTGCGTCCTAGGGGACCGGGAGTGGGAGTTAGATGGAAATAAATCTGAGATGCACAAAAAAAGTGGCCGAAGCGTTTGCGCGGGACGTGTGAGGTTGGACGAAACGATGACGTAAGAGGGGAAACGGAATGTTACAGTTCTTTTAGGTAGTACAGATAGCTCGAATCTGATGCTATCGCCTCTTTGTTCTCTGTCTTTTTTTGAGAGAGAGATTGTTCTCAGTGTTTGAACTGCTTTATACACGTATGGGGTGGCCAATGAGAGAGAGTATGTTCTTTGCTAGGAATTTCTCTCATGTAATCGTAGAAGTAGAACAATGTGCGCGGGATAGGAATATTGCAGCTCATTTGTTAGGTGCCCATGTGGAAGGATCGAAGACTTGTGTCTGGATGGGAGATCCGCCGATGTTCATTGTATCTAGCCTAGCGGACGATGTAAATATGTTTGAAAATCAATAAAATTGCCATGATGGCTTTTTCTAAAAAAATGTATAATGGAAAATGGGGTTACCCCGGTTTATAAAATAAATTAGTACTACAAGTAAGAGTTCCTAATGGGTTCAAAAGTTTGTAGTCCTAAGATTTGATCTGCAATATTCATGTGAATGCTTCATTTTGATAATCAGAAAGAGATTGCTGGCCAAGGAGTTTCGGCTTGAAGTATCCTCAAAATAAGTCAAGTGAGTCAACGATCTCTGGATTTTCCTTTTCCCTTTTTGTTTAAAATTCATGTGCTTTTTAAAAAAAAATCATGAACATTTTTGAAATTGTAAACTGCTTTAAAATCCATATTCGTTTCAAATCCATGTTTTCTTAATTCATAATCATTTTCTGATTTCATGATTTTGTTTCATGTTCATGACTATTTTTGGATTCGCTAACAATTTTACTTTCATGAAGATTTTTTGAATTCATGAACAATTTCCAAATTTGTGAACTTTTCCAATATTCATGAACTTTTTAGAATTCGAGATCATTTTTGTCAAACTTGCATTCATATTTGTGAATATTTTGCAGATACGTGAACTTTTTTGAATTTTCGATCTTTTTTGTTTTTGCCAAACTCGTCTTCATATTCATGAACATTTCTTGGTTTGTGAACCTTTTTCAAATAAGTAATTTTTTTCCATATATTTTGAATTTGAGAATATTTTTGTCAAACTCATGTTCATGTTCAGGAACATTTTCTGAATTAGAATCTTTTTTCATATTCGAGAACATTTTCTAAATTCTGCACTTTTATCATATTCATGAACATTTTTCGATTTCGGAAAGATTTTTGTCAGACTCGCGAACATGTTTTGCTTTCATCATTTTGTTCAGATTATAAAAACCATTTTTTGTTAGTAACTGATATTTTTATAAACAACTGCTGGCGTATGAGTGTGTTGTTTTAGACAATCTTATGAATGTGTCTACGTTGGTGATCTAGCTCACGGCCAAACCGAATAAACTGAGTGAGGGACCGGAGGGAATGAGCCAGTGCCCGCCACGCTCGCGCCAAAGAGGAGGTCTGGTGCAATTCGCTATACTTTTTTGGGAGCAACCAATTAAGATTTACCACTTGGAAGGCTTCGGCACGGATCATTTTCTTGGTCCGGGAGCGCACTAAGTGGTGCGCCCATTCGCCGTCATGTGTTGCGTGCTAGGCATACCCTCAATTTTTTTCTGCGCCCATTTTCGGGGTTCATTTGGTTGTTTAGCCTTTGCCTGGTTTCCCTAGGTTTTAGCCGGTCTTTTTTGGGAAGTATTGCATTTTCGCGAGAAGCACAACATGTACTTCTACGAGAAGCACAACATGTACTTCTACGAGAAGCACAACATGTACTTCTACGAGAAGCAAAAGTTATGCTTTCAAACAAGATTAAAGCGTATTTGTGCTTCTGGGAGAAGCAGTGTGTTTTCATGAGAAACACAAACATGCTCACCAAAAAGAAAAACGGTTGTGCTTCCAAGAACTGCTTCTCGGAAAGGGAAACACATAATCGTGCTTCCAAGAAAGTTGAAAAGGCATAGTTGTGCCTCCCTTTCACAATTGTGCTTTTAGATTTTGGTTTTCGATTTTCCTGACTTTTGGTCCTTTTTCTCGTTTTTGATTTTCTTCTTCCTTTTATTTTCGGTATGCCATGGTGAAAATGGTTCATGATTTGAACGCAAGGTGCGAGAGATAAAACATTTTAAAAAAATGAATCTTGAGAAAAGGACTCTCAAGTAGCAACAAGTCGGCGCACATGCAGCTCGCACTTGTCACCATCATAGAAGGTGGCAGTGTGCTTTGTAAGGGTACCCCTAATTACCGATTTCGTATTTTTTATTTTTTTTATATTTTTATTAAAAACATCCACTACTTCAGCCCAACATGTGCAGTGCAGCCCATTTAATCTCCCAAAGGGCCTGATTCTGACGATCCTGCACGGCCCAATACACCCACACCACCGAATTAGCCACCAAACCCTAACCCCCATCCACCCCAGACAGTATATAATCTCAACACAAGCGCGCCGCTCAAACCCTAGCATCTCCAACTCCAGCCGCCGCCACACCCACAGCCAATCCTCCCCAGCCCAAGCTCGCAGCCATGCCTCCCAAGCTAGACCCGTCCCAGATCGTGGAGGTGTATGTCCGCGTCACCGGCGGGGAGGTCGGCGCTGCGTCGTCCCTGGCCCCCAAGATCGGTCCGCTCGGTCTCTCCCGAAGAAGATCGGAGAAGACATCGCCAAGGAGACGGCCAAGGACTGGAAGGGCCTCCGCGTCACCGTCAAGCTCACCGTCCAGAATCGCCAGGCCAAGGTGTCCGTCGTCCCCTCCGCCGCAGCCCTCGTCATCAAGGCGCTCAAGGAGCCCGAGAGGGACCGCAAGAAGGTCAAGAACATCAAACACAGCGGCAACATCAGCCTCGACGACGTCATCGAGATCGCCAAGATCATGAAGGTCCGCTCCATGGCCAAGGAGATGGCCGGCACCGTCAAGGAGATCCTCGGCACCTGCGTCAGCGTCGGCTGCACCGTCGACGGCAAGGACCCCAAGGATCTGCAGACGGAGATCGACGACGGCGAGGTGGAGATCCCCGCTTAAGAAGGTAATTACCAAATTCTTGTTTGGCAGTAATTATTTGTTGCTTTGCTGGTACCAGAAATGCTGTTCTAGTCTGCCAACTTGTTAGGGAGAGTGTGGCGTGTTATAGCATCTCATATGGACCTGAATTATGATAATTAAAGCTAGGTAGAATGTGGTAAGATTATCTGTTGATTCAGTGCTCATGCTAGTAACTATAGATGATTGTAAGTAGATTCCTTGACTGAACTTGTATTGTTGGGATGAATGTTGCTCATGCTAGTCCATTTTATTCTTTTATCTGATCACATTGGATTCTTCAATATGAATTTAACATTCTGTAATTAAAATGCGTACGAATCCATTGTAACAGCTTTATGTTTAATCATGCAGGCTTGGCTTTGGGGAGGTTTATGTGAGGCTGCTGAAGTAGTTTCTCCTATCTAGATGCTTCCTGATGCAGTTGAGAGAATGGATGTGATATCTTCACTTGTTCTACTCTTGCTGAAGAAGAAACTTTTGTCATGCTTTAGTGGTTCCATTGTGAGACTATTTTTTACTGCTTTAATGAGTACCTTGTGGAATCAATCAATGTTATTATGGCAGCTAGAATATCATATGTTGAGTTTTGTCAATGATGTTTTGAGCGGTTCTTATATATTGTTAGTCGCTGCATTTGCTTTGCTGTCTTGTCGCTTAGGGCAGTTGATTGCCGCTGGATAATTTCATCACTAGATATATTGAATTCAGTTATCACGATGAAAATTGCCTTATTTGGTCGTGACCAAATTGAAAATTCAGTTATCAAATTGAACTCCAAAAACGTCTTATATTTAGGTATGAAGTATGAATGAAAAAGAATTCAGACATGCATTCAGAATGACAGAACTGTAGATTGTTCTTGTTGCATCCTTCGACAGCCTTTTTGCATTTGGTATTAGGTCTGCCCAATTTTCTGAAAGACTTGAACTTTGCTCCGGCTTATATTTTCTGAAAATTTGTCGGTCTGGGCTATTTATGTTACCGTACGTTTTAATGTATTCTGTAATGGCAGCAACGCCTTGTTAAAAGTTTAAAAGTCATCCAAAAACCCATTCTCAAAGCTTAAATCCACCCACACCGTGTTTGGCAGCTTGAGGGATTGGGCATGGGAGTTTATGTGGGGGAGTTTATGAAGAAATAAGACTCGAGAAGTAGATTATTAGTTGTTAAACAACAGGACGTGAGCGAACAGTTTTTTCTTTTTACGTGAATTCCCACTCCCACGCTAAATTACCTGGTACTCCCAGGCAAGAGATTGAAGGTAGTGGGACCTCTTAATTCCCTTTCCTCTTCCCATCTTAACTCCCACGTCCGTGAACTTCAATCCAATAATTTACCCAAATACCCCCAATCCTAAATTAATCAAATAATTTACCAAAATACTCCTCATCCCAAAGGATTCTCAAAGGAATTTTGGAGGATTCTAATTTTTGGGAATTTTTCCTATGGGTTGTTTGATTTGTAGGGAGGATTCTAATCTTTGGGAATTTTTCCTATGCGTTGTTTGATTTGTAGGATTGTAAACCATAGGAATTTTTTCATAAGATTCTTTTGCATTGCACTTCATCCGTTCCTAAATATTTGTCTTTTTAGAGATTTCAAATGGACTACCACGTACGGATGTATATAGACATATTTTAGAGCATAGATTCATTCATTTTGCTCCATATGTAGTCACTTGTTGAAATCTTTAGAAAGATAAATATTTAGAAATGAAAGGAGTATTTCGTAGGAAATTTTCCATCCATTCAAACTTGTTTTTTCTATCCACAATCAAAGGGTGTGTTTGTATTGTGGCCAAAGTGCACCTTATCAAAATTTTGGTCATGACCCAAAGATTGGTCTATGTTTGGATGGTTGTTAATTTTTTGGCATGCCAATGAACTCTAGCCAACTCTAACTCGTTTTTCTTGCCAATGTTGGCCAAATCACGGGCAACCAAAACCTTAACCAAATTTTTGGCTAGCCAATGCTTTGGTGGAGCAACCTTGAGCACAAACCAAACACACCCAAACACTCATACAATCCTGTAGGATTCAAGATGACATGCCACTCTAATCCCACGTTTTTCCCATTCCTGCGATTTGGAAATCCTATGAATCAAAGAGGCCCTAAGTATCTTGATTTAGTGCAACTTTAGTGTCACACTTACTTTGGGATGGAGAGAGTACTAAAGAGTGAACATTCGCTCAGCTCTTTGTTGGTGAGGGATAACATGCGTGCACTCGGCAGGGAGACCGGCTGCTCTGCTCTCTCGCTCACCCAGGCCTCATCCTCTTGCCATCTCATTGTCATTCTTTTGTATCGCTGTCACATCCCGAAATGCTTGCTTGATGCCGCCGTCGCCCTCATCTTCTTCCATCTCCTCTCATCCCCAACCCTCATCCTCATGTCCTCGCTTCTATCACCGCCACATCCTGTAGTGCTTGCTTGATGCTGTCGTCGCCCTCCTCCTATCCGCCGTTCTGAGGGGAAGTAGTGCAACACATCTGGAGGATTCTCTTGACAAGATTCATGACCATGACAATAATAAATCGGGGGTTGAGGGAGGGGGTGCTTTCATGTTGACAGAGGAACACACAGTTGCGCCCTCATCCGCTTCATGTACCTCCACGAATCATGGTTGGACTAGTTCGATGGATATTTGGGATAGCGGTGTCGTTTGAATTGTGGTCGTCGGTCGAAGTGGAGAGAGCTACAATTTTGAGGGTTGTGGGATGGAATCAAAGGAGGCTACGTGTGGTGGTTGCTCGAATGGAGTAGGGTGTAGGCCATTCCTCTGAGATTAGGATTGAGTTTCCCCAACGTTGGCACAGTCAGGTCTGATTCAGGGGAGGCGCTCATGATTGTGATGGACAAATGTCCCTTTGTGGTTAGTACCTCTCCCATACTTTTATTAGCAGATGTGAGCTGACATTTCACATTGTCGGCCTTGTAGTTGCTTGTTATTGTGAAGTCACCACACTAATTATTATTTTGCTATCTGTTGTGAATTCATTATCTACTCATTTTTAAAAATAGACAACGATAACTGCCAACCGTTTGGCAGATAGTGACAAACAGACCGAACGCACCCACCTCGCGAGGTCGGGCACAGGGGATCGTGCGAGGCCGAGCCATCATGAGATAGAAAACTAGCCCACCACAAAATCCACATCAAATCTTGGACCAAAAGAGCACCAACAACCACCCCCCATCCGTCCACACCACCACAACCCTTTTTTGTTTCTTACCCCGATGCGGGAAACAACTTCTACTCGGCCTCACCGACCGCCAAAAAACTCTCATCTCTCAAGATCTAGAGGTTGCTGCAACACCATGCCTGATTCCTTAGAATATCCCCAAAACTCTCTTCTCTCCATCCTCTGGAAACCACAGTTATCAACTCATGGTAGCCTTTAGCCTTGGGGTAGGCTAGAGGTGAAACCCATAATATCTCAGAACCAACTCATGGTTCTTGCACATGGATAGCAAGCTTCCATGCACCCCTGTCCATGGCTAGTTCTTTGGTGATACTCTAGTCCTTCATATCTCTCTTTACGGACTCCTCCCATGTCAAGTTCGGTCTACCCCGACCTCTCTTGACATTATCAGCACGCTTTAGCCGCCCGTTATGCACTGGAGCTTCTGGAGGCCTACGATGAATATGCCCAAACCATCAGCCGGCGTTGGACAAGCTTTTCTTCAATCGGTGCTACCCCAACTCTATCTGGTATATCATCATTTTGAACTCGGTCCTTCCTTATGTGGCCACACATCTATCTCGACGCACACATCTCCCCCACAGCTAAGTGTTAAACATGTCACCTTTTAGTCGACCAACACTCAACGCCATGCAACATTGCGGGTTGAATCGCCATCCTATAAAACTTCTCTTTTAGTTATTGTGGCACTCTCTTGCCACAGAGAATGCTAAAAGCTTGGCGCCACTTCATCCATCTGGCTTTGATTCGATGGTTCTGATACGTCTCTGTCGTATCTATTTTTTCTAACGTTTTTGCTCTTGTTTTGGACTCTAATTTGCATGATTTGAATGAAACTAACCCGGGCTGACGTTGTTTTCAGCAGAACTGCCATGGTGTTGTTTTTGTGCAGAAATAAAAGTTTTCGAAATTGGACGAAACTTTTTGGAGAATTATTTTGGAATATATA
Source organism: Aegilops bicornis (assembly GCA_021605145.1). Lineage (NCBI taxonomy): Eukaryota > Viridiplantae > Streptophyta > Magnoliopsida > Poales > Poaceae > Aegilops > Aegilops bicornis. Next base: position 523,239,579 of record CM038674.1, read on the forward strand.
AAAATTACTGGAACCAAGACCCACTGGAGGGGGAGGGGAAGCTGCCCACTAGGCACCAGGGCGTGCCACCCCCTCTGGCACACCCTGGTGGGTAGTGGGGCCCATGAGGCTCCGCTGACCCTAATTCCAACACTATAAAATCCTATTTTTAGAGAAAAAATAGGAGAGGAAGTTTCATCGTGTTTCATGATACGGAGCCGCCGCCACCTCCTGTTCTTCATCGAGAGGCTAGATCTGGAGTCCGTTCGGGGCTCCGGAGTTGGGGATCTTCCGTCTTCGTCATCACCAACCATCCTCCATCACCAATTTCATGATGCTCATCACCGGGAGTAAGTAATCCCTTCAAAAGGTTGCTGGATGATGATGGGTTGGATGAGATTCATCATGTAATCGAGTTAGTTTTGTTAGGGCTTGATCCCTAGTATCCACTATGTTCTGAGATTGATGTTGCTATGACTTTGCTATGCTTAATGCTTGTCACTAGGGCCCGAGTGCCATGATTTCAGATATGAAACATTTATGTTTTCACCATTATATCTATGTTCTAGATCCGATCTTGCAAGTTACTCCCTCCGTTCCTTGATATAAGGTGTATAGATTTTTGAGAAAAAACCCGAAATATAAGGTGTATTGCGTTGCACCACTCGTTTGGATAATTTTTTTAGGGATTTGATTAAATTTCCTTATATTAGGCAAGCTCCTCTATTTTCTCATGCCAATTAGTCAAATGTAATCTTGCCCAAAACTTGTGAAATTTTCCCTCCACATGCGTTCTTTAATTTCCGTGCCAAAAACTATACACTCTATATTTAGGAACAGAGGGAGTATATGCACCTATTACATGTTATGATCGGCATACCCAAGGTGACAACAATTGGGATTATTTCCGGTGATGACCGTAGTTTGAGGAGTTCATGTATTCACTATGCGTTAATGCTTTGTTCCGGTTCTCTATTAAAAGGAGGCCTTAATATCCCTTAGTTTCCTTATGGACCCCGCTGCCACGGGAGGGTAGGACAAAAGATGTCATGCAAGTTCTTTTCCATAAGCACACATGACTATTTACGGAATATACGCCTACATTACATTAATGAATTGGAGCTAGTTCTGTGTCGCCCTAGGTTATGACTGTTATATGGTGAATATTATCAAAGTTATCATCGATCCAATGCCTACGAGCTTTTCACATATTGTTCTTGCTAAGTTACTACCGTTGCTGCTACTGTTACAGCTGCTACAAAATTATTACTACTGATGTTACTGTTACTATTGTTGTTACTATCACTGCTATCACTATCAAACTATCATACTACGGTGCTACTGATCACTTTGCTACAGATATTTAATCTGCAGGTGTGGTTGAATTGACAACTCAACTGCTAATACTTACGAATATTCTTTGGCTCCCCTTGTGTCGAATCAATAAATTTGGGTTGAATACTCTACCATCGAGAACTATTGCGATCCCCTATACTTGTGGGTTATCAAGACCTTTTTTCTGGCACCGTTGCCGGGGAGCATAGCTATATTTGTTGAGTCACTTGGAATTTATATCTATTTATCACTATTAAGAATCTTAAGGATGATATAACCAAGATCGTTCCCTCTAAGACGAGGGGAGGTAAGGAACTGTCATCTAGCTCTGCACTTGATTCACCTTCTGTTTTAAGTAAGCTTGCAACACCACAACCTGCTATTATTTCTGATACGTCGCAAGTAATTGATGATGCTACTTCTGCTATGAATGATGCTATTGATGATGCTAGTATCTTGCTTGATAATACTGTGCCACTAGGAGAATTTCTTGATGAACAACTTGCTAGAGCTAAAGAAATTGAGAATGCTGAAACTGATGAAATTACTGAAGTTGATGAAATTATTGAAACTGAAATTTTGATTCACCTATTGGAACTAGTGTCCCTAGATATGAACTTCCTAAGGTACTTGAGGGTTATGCTATGGATGGAGATATAGCTAGTGACTTTCTTGCTTGTAAGGATAGAGATGATCTTAAAAAGTTGCTATGCAAGTTGAAAGAAAAATCTTTGAATGCTAGAATGAAATATGATCCTAAGTTTGCTACTTCACCTATCTTTGTTACTGATAAGGATTGCGTTAATTACTTTATTTGAATCTGATCCTTTCCATGGCTATGAATCTGAAACTGTTGTGGCACATTGTAAGGGCATATTTATCCCCAAGGTGTTTTGGTGATTGATGACAATGCTTTTGCGGACTAATCGTGTGCGTTGAGTTCTTTCAGAGATTCATCCTTTGGCACGAGACGATTACTTCCCCTCGGTGTTTTATTCAAGACGGTGTAGCTCCTTCGTTTCTATGCGGTGGTCTAGTTTCAGAGGAGTCACCGTACTATCAAGAGGGGATCCGCTTTGGTTAGGCTAGGGTGGAATCAACACGCATACATCCCTATCACACCCGTTGCCTTTTCGCTTCATTGGAGCTATCTTTCCTTTATCTGTGCCTCTGTCTGTCCCGGTAGTAGTACCCATGTCCTCGTGATAGTACCGCGAAGCTAAATCAGCGGTAGTACCGCTTCACGAGTGGTAGTACCGCTTGTAAGCTTGACCGTAGTACGCGATTGTTGGGCTACTACCGCCTCGTTTCTCATTGCCTTTTCTCGTGTCGGGTTTTACGGTACTAGTTGCGGCGATGAAGGCGGTAATACCGCTCAAGCGGTAGTACCGCTGTACTCAGCGATAGTACCGCTTCGAGAGACAGGGCCTGTTTCCCTTGTCGTGTGGCGATACCCATTTGGGAGGTCTTGATAGTACCTCTTATAAGCGGTAGTACCGCCCTGCCCAAGCGGTAGTACCGCTCTGTGCGGGGCTGGTTGGTGGGTAACGGTTGGATTGGTTCCCCCACTATAAATAGGCGTCTTCTTCCTCAAAGTTGACCTACCTCTTTCCCCCAAAGCTCCATTGTTGCTCCAAGCTCCATTTTCGCCCGATCTATCTCCCTAGCCAATCAAACTTGTTGATTTGCTCGGGATTGGTCGAGAAGGCCCCGATCTACACTTCCACCAAGAGAAATTTGATTCCCCCCCCCACTTATCCCTAGCGGATCTTGTTACTCTTGGGTGTTGAGCACCCTAGACGGTTTAGGTCACCTCGAAGCCATATTCCATTGTGCTGAAGCTTCGTGGTGTTTTTGGGAGCCTCCAATTGTTGTGGAGATTGCCCCAACCTTGTTTGTAAAGGTTCGGTCGCCGCCTTCAAGGGCACCAATAGTGGAATCACGGCATCTCGCATTGTGTGAGGGCGTGAGGAGAATCTGATGGCCTTAGTGGCTTCTTGGGGAGCATTGTGCCTCCACACCGCTCTAACGGAGACGTACTTCCTTAAAAGGAAGGAACTTCGGTAACACATCCTCGTCTCCACCGGCTCCACTCTTGGTTATCTCGTGCCTTTACTTGTGCAAGCTTATTTGTGTTATATCCTTTGCTTGCTTGTATGCTTATTGTTGTTGCATCATATAGGTTGCTCACCTAGTTGCACATCTAGACAACCTTTATTATTGCAAAGTTTAAATTGGTAAAGAAAAGCTTAAAAATTGTTAGTTGCCTATTCACACCCCCCTCTAGTCAACCATATCGATCCTTTCAATTGGTATCAGAGCCTCGTCTCTTTTTAAGGACTTTACCGTCTCAAGAGTATGGTTGACGTCAGAGATGATGTGGGAGAGCACTCCGGTGCGAATCCGATATCATCTATGGGAGATGGGGGTACCTCGATCTCTCGTGAGGAATTCAATGTGGCGTTGGACAAATTGAAAACCTCCATGACGACCGAGGTCAAGGACATGTTTAAGGAATTCCTAGAAGGGCTTAAACTTTCCACCGCACCCGTGAAAGTGGGTGATCCCGCCAACACGGGGACGGATGCTAACTCCGATAAGGGGGAAGCTACTAGTGAGAAAGTCCCATCATCGAGTGGTAAGAATGGCACCGGCATCTTCGCCCATGTGCAACCTGCTCCCGTTTATGGAGGACCGATTCCTTCTACTCATTTGAATCATGCCGGTCCACCTCCTAAGATTGATAAAAAGGAGGATTTTGATTCTTGGGTTTATTGTTTTAAGCGTCATTTAAATCATGTGAACACTAACCTTTGGAGAATCATTGAAGAAGGTTTCTATCCATGACCGAGCAACTTCTCTCCTAGAGAAGTCGTGGACCATCAATTCAATGAGAATGCTCTCTTCATCATCCAAGAAGCAATCCTTCCGAAGACCTCCCTCATCTCGGCCCTACTCCCTTGCCAAAGATGCTTGGCACAAGGTGGTTTCCTTTATCGAGGAAGCGCAAGCATTCAACGCGTTCCAACGATGAAGAGGTGCAAGATGAAGCTGATGAGTTTGCAATGAAAGAAGATGAAGAACCTCGTGAGCTCTATCGGAGAGTTACCAAGCTCGCGGTCTCCCTCCGGGATCATGGAAGTAAGGACACGGATGACAACTGGATCAAGCGCAAATTCCTCAAGGCAATGATGCCCTACCACAAAGCCATGTCCTCCGCCATGCGTCAAAGGCCGGACTTCCACACCCTGTCCTCAAGTGATGTGTTGGATGAGTTTGTGGCTATGAGCATATTGGACAAGACCGCCGACAATGCGATGCTTCGCTCCCAAAGAGCAAAGAAGCCCAACCTCGCTTTGAAGGCCAAGGTTTGTGTCGAAGAAGAAGGAGAGGAGGAAGAAGAAGAGAGCAACCTCGAAGATACGAAGTATGACTATCATGAACACATGGCCCTTGCTTCAAGGCAATTTTGGAGCAAGAAGAACTCAAGGCCCAACTTCAACAAGAGCAACTCAAGTGGGCGCAAAGGGCAAGCAACGAGTGAGGACTTGCTTCAATTGTGGCAATGTGAGTCACTTTGTTATGAGTGCCCATATGAGAAGAGGGAAGACTATGGTGGCAAGCTCATCCGTAAGGACAAGGCCAAGTCTTTCCCCAACAAGAGCAACTTCACCAAGAAGGCTCCTCACAAAGCTTTGGTGGTTCAAGAAGAGTACAATGAGGATGATGATGATGATGAAGATGGTGAGTCGGTTGCCATGGCCTCTGTTGCCATTGCGACGACTCCTCGGGTGTCTTTCTTCGACTCACCTAATGAAAGCATCACCGCCAAGTGCCTCATGGCTAAAGCCACCAACAAGGTAACCCCCAACATCAAAACTACCATAATCAATCATTCTTCTTTGACGGATTGCATTGATGAACATGAGGGGACTAATGTGGAGGAGAATGAGTTTGAGACCTTTATGGGTAAACTCAAGGGCAAATCCAAGAAGCGCTTCGTTGCTCTCTTGGAACAACTTGGTGAAGCCAATGACATGATCGAGGCTCATGAAGAAACCATCTCTAAGATGGAAGGGCATAGTCGTGACTATGCCGATGAGATTTCGGATCTTTCCAATGCTCTTGAGGAAGAGCGTTTTCTTCGTTTGGCTCTTGAGGAGTCATACAACGATGATCATGCTAAATTAAAGAAAGATCTTGATCATGCTCTTGTTGTGTCTCGTGTGCTAAGCTCCGAGAAGGCAATACTTGGAGTTGATCTTGCTAGACTCAACGAGGAGTTTGACATTCTCGACAAGGCTCACAAAGTTTTGAAGGGTGCTCATGCTAGTCTCGAAGAGTCTCATGATCAACTCCAAGTGATGCTAACCAAGGAGAAAGCCACCTTTCCTCATATGGTATTGATTGATAATGCAAATGCTACTAACCCTTGTTGTGAGCATGTGCATCTTGTTGAGGAGAATGCTAAGTTGAAGGAGCAACTTGAAAAAGGCCTTGTCACATGCATACAAGGTGAGAAGAACCTTAACGACCTTTTGAGTAATCAAAAGGAAGTCGTGGCCAAGGAGGGGATTGGGTTCGCACCCAAGCCCAAGAACAAGAAGAAGAATGACAAGACCAAGCAACCCCCTCCTCTCAAGCAAACTTTTGTGAGGGAGGGAGAGGGTGCTTCCAAGAAGAAGAAGAACCATGCAAAGGTTGGCAATGCCAAGAAGGGCAACGCCACCCATCCGAACATAGCCGGGGACTTTAATCCTTCTTATGTGTTATGCCGCGCTAGTGATGGGCATGTTTATGCCAAATTTGTTGGTTCTCCTCATGAATACATTGAATGGTCTATTTGGGTTCCTAAGACCTCGTTACTAACATCAAAGGACCCATTACTAAATGGGTACCTAAAACCAAGCATTGATCTCTTGTAGGTGTTTGCTTCCGGTGGGGGATCATGGTTGCTCGATAGTGGAGCAACGAATCATATGACCGGGAGCAAGGACTTGGTGGTGGACGTGCAAAAGATCCCATCTATGCCCACCAATGTCGAGTGGGGTGATGCCTCACATTCTAAGGTATTGGGTCTTGGCAAGGTTGTTGTTTCTCATGATCTAACGATCGAGAAAGACATGCTTGTTGAGTCCCTTGCATACAATTTGCTTTCCGTTCGTCAACTTGCACTCATGGGCTTTGCCACCTTCTTTGACGTTGATACCGTGGCCCTCTTGTGGAGCAAGACTCTTAAAGTAGCCTTTGTTGGGCATGTCGAGAACGATCTCTACGTGATAAACTTTTTGGAGCGACCCACTAAGACCGCGACATGCCTAATGGCTAAAGTTGACGTGGGATGGCTTTGGCATCGCCGTTTAGCCCACGTCAATATGAGATCTTTGCAAATTCTTATCAAGGGGGACCATGTCCGTGGACTAACAAATGTTAGTTTTGCCAAAGATCGTGCTTGCAGTGCTTGTATCGAAGGAAAGCTTCATGAAACGGCTCACCCTCCCACGACTATCATCTACTCGAAGAGACCCTTGGAGCTCCTGCACATGGACCTCTTTGGACCTCCATCCTTTGATATTCTGGGTGGTAGAAAGTATTGCTTGGCGATTGTGGAGGATTATTCAAGATACACTTGGGTATACTTCTTCAATAGGAAGAGTGAGACTCAACAAACTGTCATCGACTTTGCAAATGAAGCTCAACGTCAACATAATGCAAAGATCTTGACAATAAGAAGTGACAACGACACCGAGTTCAAGAACTACACCTTGGATGAGTTTCTTAGTGATGAGGGGATCAAGCATCAATATTCAGCACCATATACCCCTCAACAAAATGGTGTTGCAGAGAGGAAGAACCGGACGTTGATGGATGCGGCAAGGACCATGATGGCAGAGTTCAAGTCTCCATACAACTTTTGGGCCGAAGCCATCAACACCGCATGTCATGCATCCAATCGGCTCTATCTCCGTAAAGGCTTGAACAAGACTCCTTATGAGATACTCACCGGAAACAAGCCCAATCTCAAGTACTTCCGGGTGTTCGGGTGTAAGTGTTTCATTCTCAAGAAAGGTGTTCGTTTGTCTAAATTTGAAGCTAGAGCTCATGAGGGCATATTTGTTGGTTATTCTACAAACTCTCATGCTTAACGTGTCCTCAATAAATCCACGGGACTTACTGAGGAGACGTGTAACGTGGAGTTTGATGAGAATAACGGCTCCCAAGTGGAGCAAAGTGGTACTTGTGAATTAGGTGATGAAATTCCTCCCCAAGCCATAAGAAGAATGGGTATTGGTCATATTCTACCCATTGAGGAACCCCTTGTGGCCGAAGGAGAAGGACAATGCTCCACTCAAGTGGAGCCATCACCTATTCAAGACCCACACGCTTCCGAAGAACAAAGTGAAGGCCCTCAACCTCTTGAACAAGACCAAGGGCAAGATCATGCTCAAGACGATGATGACACACCAAATGATGCCCAAGGTCAAGTTCTCTCCCCCGAGCATGCTCAAGATCAAGAACATGCTCAAGACGGCGCTCAAGATGATCAAGTGACCCCTCCTCACCTCACCTCCGAGGAGGAATTAGAGCGTCGTGCCGCCAAGATTGCGTCCAAACTCACCACCAAAGGCCATCTCACGGAGAATGTGGTTGGAAGCCTAAGAAAAGGGGTAAGCACTCGTAGACAATCGGCAAACTATTGTGAACATCACGCGTTTGTCTCTTGTGTTGAACCCCAAAAGGTCTATGAGTCGCTCGAAGATTGAGTTTGGCTCAATGACATGCTTGAAGAGCTCAAGATGTTCGAGTTCAACAAGGTGTGGAGATTGGTGCCAAGGCCATCGTGGAACCACAACGTCATTGGAACCAAGTGGATCTTCAAGAACAAGCAAGATGCTCATGGGAACATCATTCGCAACAAGGCAAGATTGGTAGCACAAGGCTACTCCCAAGTCGAGGGTATCGACTACGGTGAAACCTTTGCTCCTGCTGTTCGCCTTTGAATCCATTCGCTTGTTGATTGCTTATGCTTCCCATCACAACTTTAATTTGCAACAAATGGATGTAAAAAGTGCTTTTCTTAATGGTCCTATTAATGAATTGGTCTATGTTAAGCAACCCCCCGGGTTCGAGGACCCCTACTTCCCGGATCATGTGTATCAACTCGATAAGGCACTCTATGGCCTTAAACAAGCCCCACGTGCGTGGTATGACCACCTTACAGAGTTGCTACAAGATCGCGGATTTGAGGTGGGGCAAATCGATCCCACTCTTTTTACTAAGAAGGTCAATGGGGAGTTGTTTGTTTGCCAACTATATGTTGATGATATTATCTTTGGTTCCCTAACAAAGCTTTCAATGAGGAATTTGCCGCTCTCATGACCTCCAAGTTCAAGATGTCTTCTATGGGAGAGTTGAAGTTCTTCCTTGGTTTTGATATCAAACAAAGAAGAGAAGGAACCTTCATCAACCAAGCCAAATACACTCAAGACATGCTCAAAAGATTCAAGCTAAGTGATGTCAAGCGGCTACTACACCAATGCCTACCAAGTGCCAACTTGACATTGATCCCAATGGTAAAGCGGTGGATCAAAAGGTATATCGCTCCATGATTGGCTCCTTGCTTTACCTTTGTGCATCTAGACTGGACATCATGTTAAGTGTGGGAATGTGTGCACGGTTTCAAGCCGCACCGAAGGAAAGTCACTATGTGGCGGTCAAGCGGATCTTTCGATATTTGGCTCATACCCCAAACTTTGGCTTATGGTACCCAAGAGAAAACTTCAAGCTTGAAGGTTTTACTGATTCCGATTAGGCGGAGACAAAGTGGATAGGAAGTCCACCTCGGAGGGTGCCAATTTCTTGGTTGCTCTTTGGTAAGTTGGTCTTCCAAGAAGCAAAATTGTGTGTCTCTCTCGGCCCAATCAAGCGGAATATGTGGCGGCCGGTAGTTGTTGTGCTCAACTCCTATGGATGAGGCAAACTTTAAAGGAGTACGGTGTCATTTGTGACAAAGTGCCTCTTTGGTGTGATAATGAAAGTGCCATCAAGATTTCTCTCAACCCGGTGCAACACTTCAAGATGAAGCACATTGAGATTCGGTATCACTTCATCAGGGATCACAATATGCGAGGGAGATCGAGCTCAAGTATGTCAACACTCATGATAACCTTGCAGATATTTTCACGAAGCCCTTGGATGAAGCAAGATTTCACGAGTTAAGGCATGAGCTAAATATCATTGATTTGAGCAATGTGACTTGAACCCGTGCACCCCCCACCACACTCAACTTGTTGTCTAGTTTAGATGTAGGCATGGACATAGGGGGAGTGTTGTTCTCTCAATGAACTCTCCCTCCCCCCATTAGTCATGGGTCCAAGGTTAAAATCTTCGCGACGCCATACCTCTTGACTCAAACATAGGTGGCCTCGGCCACCGCCCTCTTTTAAAAGAGGTGTGTTCTGGTCCGTTGTTTGTGTGTTTGTAGCCTTGTTGGTTTTTCCTTTCTCTTGGCTGAGTTTTTCCCGTTTTCTTTGAGCTTAAGCCATGTGTTTAGAGGCCTGTGGTTGCTGAGCGGTACTACCGCTGGTGGTGCGCGGCACTTCCGCTCTAAGCGGTACTACCGCCCACCAGCATGGTACTACCGCTACGAGGCGGGGGGCAAGGGGGTTATGTCGGGGGCAGGGGGAGTTTTCTTCTCCCCCACACCCATTCGCTCGCCCCCACGTCCCTGTTCTTCTCTCCAGCAACCGGCACCGCGGGAGGGCTCCGGCGGATCTCCCTCTCCGGGGCGCTCCTCTCCATTCCCTTGGTGAGTCGATCCCCACCTTGTCCTCTTGCCATGGATGCCGGTATTGCCTCCGTTCCCTCTTTCTTCTTGTCTAGATTTCCAATCTAGCATCCTAGGGGCAATAGTACTTGCATCTCTAGATTTTTGGCCACATCTAGGCTTGAGTAGGATGGAGAAGGCCTCTAGGAAGTTTGGATTGGTGTTTGGTAGGAGTATTTTTGAAATTGGTAGGACGGTAGTGATGAAGTCATGTACCTGGCGTATGGTCATAGACCTGCCCAAAGGTACCCTCCACAAGGACACTTTCAAGAGAAGCGGCCTTCCAGTCGACCTGGTAGGTTTCCACTCGACAGATTCAAAGACACTCGACCATGAAGACCCACTCGACCACCAGGAGTTCAAGAGCCACTCGGTGCCCAAACGGTCTGTAGTTAAATAGTCTTTATGAACATAATGACACTTTATGAAAGGCGTTACCAGTGACGCCTAGCCTTAACGCACCTTAAACCCTCTGCTACGTGGGCTGGCTGGGGTCCTGGCGCACTCTATATAAGCCACCCTCCACGGTAGAAGGGTTCGCACCCTGTAACACATGCACATATAATCCGGTCGACCGCCTCCGGGCTCCGAGGCGTGGGGCTATTATTTCCTCGAGAAGGGCTGAACTCGTAAATCCCTTGCGTATACAACTACTCCATAGCTAGGATCTTGCCTCTCCATACCTACCCCCATTCTCTTGTCGGACTTAGAACCACGACGGTTGGCGCCCACCTTGGGTCGGTGTTCTAGCGATTTGTTGGAGAAGTTGGGATTCTTCGATCTCCTACATCATGGTTTGGTGGAGTTACGGTTGGACGGCCACGGGATCCGTCTCGGTGCGCTCACGTTAAATGCCGACGACTCCGCTAGCTTCAGGAGGCTCCACTCGGCGTGGGCCGCGCTCCCGTCCATGGGCGACGCACTTTCGCGCGTGTGTCCATGGTGTCCTCCTGCGGCAACTGTCGACCCAGTATGGGTCGGCTCCTGTGCCGTCTTCGCTCCGAGTCTCCCACCGGCGCAAGCGTTCCGGTCGGTCGAGGCTTCAGCGGTGGGTGAGGCATGCGGTGGCCCGCCAGTCGGCCACCCCCCAAGTCGCGGCGATCGAGCCTGACGAATCTCTCTACGGCCTGTTCGACTGGCTCCGCAGAGACTGCGTCCGAATGCGATAGCAGTGACCCGACGGCAGAGGTTCTGATGGTCGATGGACCATGCAGTCCCCCTGGATTCACCCGCACCAACGGAGGTGGCGGTGGAGGCGATCCGGACCAAGCCCACGAAGAGTACCTGCCCGAGCCCCTCACTTTGCTCCAGAGGGAGGAGCTTCGCCGTCGGAACATGGATGCACTTCACACTCCTATCGTTGGAGAAACCCCCGAGGCTCGTGCCTTAGGGGATGCGGCAACAGCCAACTGGCTGGCGCACTCGATGGAGAACCTTCAGCGAGTACTCGGCAATGAGCGACCAAGGGTTCGAGAATCGATCGACGTCGACTCTTTCAACCGCCAACTCAGGTATATCGAACTCCGATTCAGAATTTAGCAATTGCCGCCCGTATAGCGTAGTCAATTCAGCCTTCCCGATCGGAGGCGGGTAGAGGTTTCTTGCAAATCGAGAGATCTGCTCGAGGCGGCGGAGATCAAAACTCAGTTGTATCACGATCGCGAACAGGATTCACAGCCGATCCGTCGCTGCGAATTCAGTCGATCGGCCCATAGTCCGAGATCGCCCCGAGGCGTGAGGAACGTGGGGGCGGCATGATGATCGATACAAGGGTCATGAGCAGTATGAGCACCGATTCGATCGCAGCGATCGGCGCCGAGTGCCCACTCCTCCCCAAGGGGTGGATCATACGCTCCTCGGCAGCAGGATGATGACGCCTTGACCACGGTGTTGGCGAAGAGTTCCGGTCGACCCTGTGGAACCAGGCTTTGATGCGAGATCTATTATCGTTCAAGGTTTGGTCGACAGAACAGAGCTCACCGAGACGGCCATGATAGAGATGTTCCCTCCAGCAGCAGAAGTTCATGTCACGGGACGAGTGTTTCAGCAGAGCCATCGAGTCAGCGGTGATTCCTCCCAACTTCAGGTTGGTGACTGGAGTCAGTAAGTTCACTGGTGAATCCAAGCCTGACACTTGGCTTGAAGATTACCGAGTGGCTGTTGAGATCGGCGGTGGCAACGATGAGGTGGCCATGAAGCATTTGCCTCTTATGTTGGAGGGTTCAGCCAGGGTGTGATTGAATCAGTTAGCACCCAGCAGTATTTACACTTGGGAAGATCTTGCCCGAGTGTTTGTCAGGACATTTGATGGAACTTGCAAACGACCAGCAGGATTGACGGAGTTGCAGTCGTGTGTGCAAAAGTCGAGTGAAACTTTGAGAGATTATATCCAGAGGTGGATCAATTTGCACCATACAGTCGAGAATGTATCTGATCACCAGGCAGTCTGTGCCTTCAAAGAAGGTGTCAAGAATAGAGAGTTGAGTTTGAAATTTGGTCGAACCGGAGATATGACCCTGAGTCGGATGATGGAGATTTCCACCAAGTATGCAAATGGTGAAGAAGAGGATCGGCTCCGGAGTGGTAAATACAAATCGGCCGCCAATGAGGCCGACGGAGGAAATTCGATCGGAGCGAGCGCAAAGCCGAGCCAGCCCGCTCCGGAGAGGCCTTGGCGTGACCCAGGGGAAAGTTCAAGGGAAACCCAAGGGTCCTTGGAACCCCAAGAAGGTGAAAGACCAGGATGGAAACGACATGTTGGATTTGGCATGTCATATTCATACAAAGAAAGATGAAGAGGGTAAACTCATTTACCCGAAACATACCACTCGACAGTGTCGGCTCTTGATTCAGCAGTTCCAAGGGAAACAACTCAAGGATAAGGATAAGGAAACAGACAAAGTTGAGGACAAAGATGGCAGTGATGATGGATATCCCCAGTCAATTCCACCACGATGATTTTCTTGACGCCGAAAGCAAAAAGTCGATTGAAGGTTACCAATCGGGAAGTGAACTTGGTTGCTCCGGCGACTCCCAATTATCTGAAATGGTCCCAGACCACCATCACATTCGACCAGTCTGATCACCCGACGCACATTGCCACCCCTGGGAGGCAAGCATTGGTGGTCGACCCAATTGTTGAGGGCACTCGACTGACCAAAGTCATGATGGATGGTGGTAGTGGCTTGAACATATTGTACGCGGAGACGTTGAAAGGGATGGGCATTCCGATGTCGGACTCGATTACCGATAACATGAGCTTCCACGGAGTCATTCCTGGAAAGAAGGCTGAGTCACTCGGCCAAATTGCTCTTGATGTAGTTTTTGGTGATTCGAAGCATTTCCGGAAAGAAAAGTTGACCTTTGAGGTCGTGGATTTCCAGAGCGCTTATCATGCTATTCCGCGAAGGCTAGCTGATGCACGTTTCATGGCCCGACCATGTTACGTGTATCTTAAACTGAAGATGCCTGGTCCCAAGGGCGTGATCACTGTTACGGGCAATCGGAAGAAGGCGGAAGAGTGCTTCCAGAAAGGCTCTAAGATCGCCGATGCACGTTGGCGATGGTAGAGCTACAAGAGTATTAGAAAACTGCAGATCCGAGTGATTTGTTGCGAGCTAAGAAGCACTTTACGGAGTCGACATTTCGATCATTGGTGAGATGAAACAGGTTCACATTCACCCGACTGATCCCAATGCTGCTCCGACCAACATCTCAACAACACTCGACTCAAAATAGGAAGAAGCGCTCATCCAGTTCCTCCGTGAGAACTGGGACATCTTTGCATGGAAGCCTGCTGACATGCCGGGTGTTCCCAGGGAGCTGGCTGAGCATCGCCTATGAGTCGACTCAAAATTCAAACCGGTTAAAGAATATCTTCGGCGGTCCGCCGTCCAGAAGAGAAAGGCCATTGGCGAGGAGGTGGCTCGGCTCTTAGCGGCAGAGTTCATCCGAGAGATCTACCACTCCGAGTGGCTCGCCAATGTCGTCATGGTCCCCAAGAAGGACAAGTCGTTGCGCATGTGCATCGATTTCAAGCATATCAATCGGGCCTGCCGAAAGATCATTCCCTCTTCCTCGCATTGACCAAATAGTCGATTCAAGCTGCGGGATGTGAGAGGTTGTCTTTTTAGGCGCCTATTCCGAGTACCATCGGATCCGTGCATATGGACCCGATGAGATTAAAACAACGTTCATCACTCCATTCGGGTGCTTCTGTTATGTCACCATGCCATTCGGTCTCAAGAATGCCGGAGCCACATTCATGAGGATGATTCAGAAGTGTTTGCTCACTCAAAGCAGTCGAAATGTGGAAGCGTACATGGATGATATAGTGGTCAAGTCACGAAAGGGTTCGACCTGTTGACTGACCTTGCTGAAACATTTGCCAATCTCAGGAGGTATGATATCAAGCTTAACCCATCAAAGTGTACATTTGGAGTTCTGGTGGAAAGTTACTCGGTTTTCTCGTTTACGGCGAGGAATCGATGCTAACCCGAAAAGGTTGGCACCATACTCCGAATGAAGCGCCTGCATGTGCACGATGTCCGAAACTTACTTTGGATGCTTGGCCGCTTTAAGTCGATCCATCTCTCGCCTCGGTGAAAAGGCATTGCCTCTTTACCGACTGATGAAGAAGTCAGACAACTTCGAGTGGACTCTAGAAGCTGATGCAGCGTTTACAGAGCTCAAAGCTCTGCTCTCCACCCAGCCGGTGCTTGCTTCCCCAATCAGCAAAGAGCCTTTGCTGCTTTACATTGCAGCCACTGGACAAGTCGTCAGTACCGTACTTACGGTCGAGTGGGAAGAAGAAGGAAAAGCCTTCAAAGTTCAACGCCCAGTTTATTATCTTTCTGAAGTCTTGACCCCATCAAAGCAAAGATACCCTCACTATCGAAGCTTGTTTATGGGATCTATATGACCACAAAGAAGGTTGCTCATTATTTCTCCGATCATTCCATTACGGTCATCGCCGACGCCCCATTGTCGGAAATTCTTCATAACAGAGATGCAAGCTGGTCGAGTGGCAAAATGGGCGATTGAACTCCTTCCCTTGATATCAATTTCGAGGCAAAGAAAGCCATCAAGTCCCAAGCAATAGCATACTTCCTCGCTGAGTGGGTGAACATCGACTTCGACTCAAGTTCACTCGAACCTTTGGACTATGTTTTTCGACGGTTCCAAGATCTGAACGGTTACAGTGCGGTGGTTGTATTGGTTTCCCGAGGAGATAGGCTGAAATATGTTCTCCAGATTCACTTTGATTCTTCCAACAACGAAGCAAAATATGAAGCACTCCTGTATGGGTTGCATGGCCATTTCACTTTCGGCGTCCGTCGCCTTATGGTCTCCGGCGACTCGGATCTGGTTGTTAATCAAGTGATGAAGGAGTGGGATGACAGAAGCCCAGCTATGACAGGTTATTATAATGCAGTGAGAAAGCTGGAGAAGAAATTCGAGGGGTTAGAGCTTCATCATATACCCCGACTGAAAAAATCAAGCTGCGGATGATTTGGAGAAGATAGGATCCAAGAGGGAAGCCATTCCTAGTAATGTATTTTTGGAGCACATTCATGCACCATCAGTGCAGGAGGATCCTTTCACAGAAGAAGCCCCAGAGCAAAAGAGTGCCAATGATCCGATTGAAGTTGAGGTCCCAGCCGTGGTCGACCTAATTATGGAAGTTGTGGTCATCACTCCCGACTGGACGGTGCCGTACATCGCATATATCCTAAGGAAAGAGCTCCCAGAGAATGAAGAAGAGGCTCGACAGATCGTCCGACGATCCAAGGCCTTTATAGTGATCAAGGGACAGTTGTTCAGAGAAAGCGTGACTGGAGTCGGCCAGAAGTGTATCACGCCAGAAGAAGGTCAGATAATTCTTGAGGATATCCACTCGGTGACCTGTGGCCATCATGCGTCCTCTCGGACCATTGTGGCTAAAGCATACCGAGCGGGATTTTACTGGCCGAAATCAAATGAAATGGCAAAAGAAATAGTTGACAAGTGTGAAGGATGTCAGTTCTATTCCAACATGTCGCACAAGCCCGCCTTAGCCTTGAAGACCATTCCACTCATCTGGCCCTTCGTTGTTTGGGGATTGGACATGATTGGACCGTTGAGAACTGGCAGAAGCGGCTTCACTCATTTGCTAGTAGCAGTCGACAAGTTCACCAAGTGGATCGAAGCCAAGCCCATCAAGAACCTCGATGCATGCAATCGCTATCGGTTTCATCGAGAGTTGATATTCAGATATGGAGTTCCGCATAGCATCATCACCGACAATGGGTCAAACTTCGATAATGACAAGTTCAAAGCCTTCTGCGCCTCTCAAGCCACGCGGGTCGACTATGCGTCAGTGGCTCATCCTTAGTCGAATGGACAAGCAGAACGTGCAAACGGCCTCATTCTCAAAGGGCTGAAACCACGGCTGATGCGTGATCTCAAACACGCACCAGGAGCTTGGGTCGACGAACTTCCATCAGTTCTCTGGGGATTGAGGACCACTCCTAATCGGTTGACTGGGAGAACTCCATTCTTCCTGGTCTATGGAGCTGAAGCAGTTCTGCCGAGTGACCTGCTTCACAATGCGCCTCGAGTCGAACTATACTCAAGAAGAAGCGGAACAAGCCCAACAAGATGCGATCGACCTCTTAGAAGAGGAGAGAGAAATGGCCCCGATCCGCTCGACTATCTATCGCAAGACTTGCGTCGATTCCATGCCAGAAATGTGAAGAGTCGAGCCTTCCAAGAGGGAGATTTGGTCCTCCGAGTGGATCAACAGAAACCACACAAGCTCGCTCCCACTTGGGAAGGTCCCTTCATCGTCACAAGAGTTCTCCATAACGGAGCGTATCATCTCTACAACGTTGATCGCCAGATCGACGAGCCTCGAGCTTGGAACACGGAGCTGCTCCGCCCCTTTTACACTTAATACTCACTCGGTTGAGATGTAATAAAATTAATTTTGTAGTTTGTTTGTCTAAGACAAGAATGTTATAATTTTCCCAGTGATTGTTATTAATTTTTGTTGAAATTTCCCCCAGTGGGTGGCTTAGTTGCGAATCCGGTTCGCCTAAGTTTGTAAAAAATCCTTCCGAGTGGCGAGCCAGTCTCTCACTCGGGGGCTTAGCTACGAATCCGCTTCGCCTAAGTATTCAAAATCCTGCCGAGTGGTGAGCCAGTCTCCCACTCGGGGGCTTAGCTGCAGTCCAAGTACTTGCCTAAGTATTCAAAATCCTACCGAGTGGTGATCCGGCCTCCCACTCGGAGGCTTAGCTGCAGTCCAAGTACTCGCCTAAGTATTCAAAATCCTACCGAGTGGTGAGCCGACCTCCCACTCGGAGGCTTAGCTGCAGTCCAAGTACTCGCCTAAGTATTCAAAAACCTACCGAGTGGTGAGCCGGCCTCCCACTCAGAGGCTTAGCTGCAGTCCAAGTACTCGCCTAAGTATTCAAATCCTACCGAGTGGCGAGCCAGCCTCCCACTCGGAGGCTTAGCTGCAGTCCAAGTACTCGCCTAAGTATTCAAATCCTACCGAGTGGTGAGCCAGCCTCCCACCTGGGGCTTGCAACAGCCCAAGGATTACTTAACATCCAAAATAATGAAAATCGCAAGGACGACAAGGTGCAGGTCGACTGTTACCTTCTCCTTCAAAGGTACGCCATAAAAATCCTACCGAGTGGAGAGCAAACCTCCCACTCGGAGGCTTAGCTACAGCTCAGTGCTCGCCTAAGTAATAGAAATCCTACCGAGTGGAGAGCAAACCTCCCACTCCGAGGCTTAGCTGCAGCCCAGTGCTCGCCTAAGTTATAAAAACCCTACCGAGTGGAGAGCAAACCTCCCACTCGGGGGCTTAGCTGCGGTCCAGTGCTCTCCTAAGTAAGGAATTCATCCCAATCCGCAAGGACGACGAGGTGCAGGTCGACCGTTACCTTCTCCTTCGGAGCTTCGCCACAAGTACAACGTGCGGTCCATCCCAATCCGCAAGGACGACGAGGTGCAGGCCGACTGCTACCTCCTCCTTCGGAGCTTCGCCACAAGTACAACGTGTGGTTCATCCCAATTCGCAAGGACAACGAGGTCAGTCGCAGTCTGTGTTCCATCTCTATCTGCAGGATAGATGAAGCACAAGTCGACTGGAGTTTCAACGGAATATCTTCCAAATGAGGAACAAAGTTCTCTCGAAGGCAAACAAAGCATGTTAAAGGATAAATCAAGTTCGGATAAACGTCCTACGGATCCAAAGGTGCTCAGGCGTTAAGCATGTTAAAGTTTATCGGTTACAGAAACCACTCGGCATTCCGAGGCAAATTTAAAGTGGGACTTAGAAGTTTTTTACTCCTTCGGCGGAGGACTGGAAGGTGCAACAAACTGGTCGAGGTCGATTCCGTCGGCAATACGGGTAGCAGCAGCGATGAAAGTCTCCATGAAAGATCTGAAGTCGTGCTTCCTGGTGTTGGCAACCTTGAGAGACACCAGCTTGTCCTCTTGCGCTTCGTTGCTGTGGACACGAACCGGAGATAGAGCAACATCAGCACCACACCGCGAAGACTTTTTCCATTCTTGCACTCGACTTGGAATCTCATTCGGTCCGAGTCATCAGGGATTCAAGGTCATTCTGAAGCGTCTGATTTGGCCAAAGAGTCGAGTCGATCCGCGACACTGCAACTTTCAGTCGAGCAAGATAATCCACCACGCTAGCAACGCGAGACTCCAGTCGGAGAACATTCATAGCAGCTTTGTCCTTCACAGGAGAGTTGATGGGGTCCAAGCTGGTTTCCACTCGACTGGTTTCTTCTTCGAAGTTTTGACAGAATTCTGAAAACACAGCTCAGACTCAAAATAACGATCATGTGATGAGCCGGTGATAGCAAGACAGTCAGTAAAAGAGATTACCTTCAAGCATGAGAAACAGCTTCTTGGCGAGCCCTCCAAGATAAATCTCCAGTCATTTCGCTTCCCGCTTGGTTAGCCAACCTTGTCGACAGAGCAATCTTGTCGTTCTTGATCGACTAACTTCCTTGTTAGTCAGCGTCAAGAGCGGCTTTCAGCTTGGCATTTTCATCTTCAAGTTTGTCGACCGAGGCAAGCTTCTCTTCAATGAGCTTCGCTTTCTCCAAAGCCATATACAGGCCTCTGCAAGGTCAAGGTCCTTCTTCTTCAAAGTCTCTTCCAGTTTATCTACAAAGCAACAATGAGAACAGAGTTGAGAATGAACAGAAAAACAAAGGCAATCGTCAAAATTTCTCACCAGCCATACCTTTTGCTTCATCCTTTGCCTTCTGCAAATTCTCCTGAGCAAGCTTCAAATCAAGGTTGAGCTGGATTTGTTTGTTCTCTAACTCAGTATAGCGAGCCACAAGCTCGCAAGATTTCTACAAAGAGTCAACCAACGAAAGACATCAAAGACAGATCACTTACGAGTGATTAAGGAAAAATAGTAGCATTTCTAAGACTACAGTCGAATCAAAACATTCGACATTAGTCTCGAGGACTACACCCAATGGTGCACTCAGCGTTCCCCACTTGGTTTTACCAATTTGGTTCGACCAGTCGACCAAAAGGGGCAAAAAGGTTATGTGTCAGCGGCCAGCCGCGATAAAAAAAACAACACACAGTTCTTTAGACTATAGTCGACTGCACGCAGTTGACCATAGTCTCGGGGGCTCCACCCAGTGGGTGCACTCAGCGTGCCCCCACCAGTTTTACGGATCATTCGACTTGGTCCGTCCAGGTCGAGTGAAGAAGTTCACAACATAAAGACTATAGCCGACTGCACGCAGTCGACCATAGTCTCGGGGACTACACCCAGTGGGTGCACTCAGTGTGCCCCACAAAATTCAATCGACACACCCACCCGGTGGGTGTACAGATATGGAAATCTCCGGAAGGAAGCAGTTTGGGTAGCATATCCTAACAAAGCAAGCAACGATCGACTTACTTGGACATTGCTCGGAGAGCTGAACTAGCATCATAGGCCGCCTGGCTAGCCTCTCGGACCGCTTTCACTTGCTCCATCATGATCCCTGCCTGGCGTATGGCCTCCTTAGCAGCACTCACTTGGTCTTCCAGGACGTGGTGTATAGCAAAGAGAGATGGTGGATCAGCAGTCGACGAAGTGGGTCGGGCACTTGTCAGCGGTACAGCGAAAGACACAGAAGCCCGAGTGGGGTTTCCTCCCTCGGAAACCAGCGTCTCAGGAATCGCCGCGACTTGAGCAGTCTTGCCAGCAGGCACTCTCTTGTTCTTCCTCTTCCTCAATGGCGCTTCCTCGTCATCGTCGGGGAGATCAATGACGTGAGGCGGAACTACAAGAAAGATTCAAAAGTAAACATGGAAGTCCAATCGACTAAAAGCTCCAGTCGACTAAAAGCGAAACCTCAGAGATCATACCAAGGTTGGAGGTGGCAGCATACTCCATTTCCTGATCTTCGTGCTTGGCTGAAGTCTCGGAGGTAGCGGCACTGTAGATTTCAAGAATCGGCTGATCAGTCATCAAGTCGACCAAAAGTTCACTCATGTTGAATAAGGAAATACAAGGTTACATTGGTTACCCGAAGATGGTGGGGATGACCATCTGCATCTTGGGCAGGGCCTTCGGGCTTTGACGACGTTGCTCGAGGTTGCTTGGCGGTTTCTCGATCCGGTAGCGAGGGAAGTTGTCCTAGGTCGCCGTCCGACCGCCCGCTAAGCACAACTTTTACCGCGCCTACCGCCGGGTCATGCGTCAACTTGGAACTTCCCTTCGAGCGAGGAGGATCGACGTCTTCCTACTCTTCCTCCTCCTCTTCCTCTTCATCAGAGTTGTCATCCCCCTCATCCTCCTCACCGTTGGACTCCCATTCCTCCTGAATTTCACCTCCACTTCCTTCTTCTTCTTCGACTGTCTCCTGCGCCCCGTTGGGCATCGAGTACATCTCAGTGGTGACCTAGAAGACAACAAAACAAGGCGAAAGTCGATCGGCAATTGGCATCTAAACAGAATGAATGCAGCCGAATCACGATCGAAGATAAGTGGTTGTACCTTGTCTACTTCGTAAGTCCGGTCGAGTGGTGGATCCTCCTAGCTCCGCCGAGGGTTATCTTTGTTTCTGTGATGGCAGTCATCCACTTCTCGGTGATGGCGTCATCGACCTCCTCTGGATGGACCCGAGTGGTATCATCCGTACCAGAGTACATCCACATCGGATGACCTCGGTATTGGAGTGGCTGAATACACCGTCAGAGGAAAACCTCCAGGAGATCCATGCTGGTCACCCCGTCGCGAATGAGCTGGACTACGCGCTCCATCAGCAATTTTACTTGGGCCTTCTCCTCTGGTAACACCTTCAGGGAAGATGGCTTGTTCACTCGACTCATGGAGAAAGGAGGGAGCCCAGTCGACTGCCTGACGTCGGCTGGTCTTGGCAAGAGAACCAGGTCATTGCTACCCTCTAACCGAGTCGGGAGAGTCATAGCCGGAAAGGCGCTCTTCCCCTCATCTGGACCCCGAGTCCCCACACATCTGGATTACTTGGGTTCTCTCGTCATTCGGGTTAGTTTTCTTCACCGTCTGAGAGTGACAGGTGAATATGTGCTTGAAGAGACCCCAGTGCGGTCGACAACCCAAGAAGTTTTCGCATAACAAAATGAAAGCGGCAAGGTAGACAATGGAGTTGGGAGTGAAATGATGGAGTTGCACTCCAAAAAAGTTCAGAAACCCCCGGAAAAAAGGATTCGGTGGCAGAGAAAATCCCCGATCTACGTGGGTGGCCAGGAGAACGCACTCACCCTCTTCAGGCTGCGGTTGCCACTCCGTTCCCGGAAGCCTCGCCGACCCATGGGGGATCAGTCCTTCATTGGCCAGATTGGTGAGGTCCTTCTCGGTGATGGTCAAGCGGATCCAGTCTCCTTGGACCCAGCCTTGCGGCAGTTTGGACCACGAAGAGGATCCGCCCTGACTGGGCGCTCTCCCCTTAGCCTTCGCCGCCGCCTTCTTCACCCGTTCCAGGGCTGTGGTCTTCTCCTTCACCATGGTCGCCGGCGAAGCGAGTACTGAGCTGCGGCGCTGGACAGGCTAAGAGCGCAGCGAGAAGGTTTGGAGGCGAGAGGAGGAGAAGATTGAGGTTGCACTGCTCAAAATACCCTGTCCGACGCTTTATATGGGGCCGCCTCCGTGGCTGACCGGTAGGCCGAGCAATCCCGTCAAATCTCAAGAATAGCGCCAAGACGCGACACGTGGCGAAAAAGGCGGCCTTGAAGATCGAGGCGTCATCGTCTTATCCCATCCGAGTGCCGTAGTTTTCTTCGCTTGGCGCTTCCCAAAAGTCGATCCCGAAATCCGCTAACCGTGGAACAACCCGTCGGATAGCAGATTTCCTCCGATCCGTCGCCGAAATCCTCAAGTTCACGAGTTCACCGACAAAACGTGAAGAATGGATCAAGGCGATTGAAAGAGAAGTTGATGCCATCACTAAAAGGTCGTTGATCCGAGTAAGACACACTCGCAACACGAAGAACAGGTCGGAAAGATTATCAACTCCTTCCTCACTCAAACCTCGATCCATTCGGGGCTAATGATGAAGTCATGTACCGGGTAGGTTCATAGACCTGCCCAAAGGTACCCTCCACAAGGACACTTCAAGAAGAGAAGCGGCCTTCGATCGACCTGGTAGGTTTCCACTCGATGATTCAAAGACACTCGACCATGAAGACCCACTCGACCACCAGGGAGTTCAAGAGCCACTCGGTGCCCAAAGCGGTCTGTAGTTAAATAGTCTTTATGATCATAATGACACTTTATGTAAGCGTTACAAGAACGCCTAGCCTTAACGCACCTTAAACCCTACGCTTTCACGTGGGCTGGCTGGGGTCTGGCGCACTCTATATAAGCCACCCCTCCACGGTAGAAGGGTTCGCACTCGTAACACATACGCATATAATCCAGTCGACCGCCTCCGGGCTCCGAGACGTAGGGCTATTACTTCCTCCGAGAAGGGACTGAACTCATAAATCCCTTGTGTATACAACTAATCCATAGCTAGGATCTTGCCTCTCCATACCTACCCCCCATTCTACTGTCAGACTTAGAACCACGACAGGTAGTGCCGGATCTGACCACAGAAGTAGGAAACTGCCGTTTCCAGTCTCAAGCGGTACTACCGCTCCCCTTGGAGCGGTACTACCGCTCTCAGGTCGCGGTACTACCGCCCTCTACCAGTTTCCACCATACATCTACTATTCAGTGATCCGGTTTGGTTTTGTTTGGTGGCTTATGCTCGTTCTTTCTGGTTGTTTGCGTGTTCGTGTGTGTGGTTCCAGGTGATAAGCTCCCTGAGCATCATGCTCGGCGTGTCAACCCCGGTCGTGCCACGTCCAAGCGGTACTTCCATTTAGGGGGAGCGTTGATCCCGATATCTGTGCCGTGCAGTCCAAAGCACTTATCTAGACAGCACACATCCAGGGGGAGCCCTTCTACATTTTAGGACGGTGGGGCTTTGCGCCGATCCTATATCTTTCATGTTTGTGCAAATCCCGTATTGTCATCAATCCACCAAAAAGGGGGAGATTGTAAGGGCATATTTATCCCCAAGTTGTTTTGGTGATTGATGACAATGCTTTTGCGGACTAATCGTGTGCGTTGAGTTCTTTCAGAGATTCATCCTTTGGCACGAGACGATTACTTCCCCTCGGTGTTTTATTCAAGACGGTGTAGCTCGTTCGTTTCTATGCTGGTGGTCTAGTTTCAGAGGAGTCACCGTACTATCAAGAGGGGATCCGCTTTGGTTAGGCTAGGGTGGAATCAACACGTACACATCCCTATCACACCCGTTGCCTTTTTCCGCTTCATTGGAGCTATCTTTCCTTTATCTGTGCCCACCTGTCCTGTCCCAGCGGTAGTACCGCGGTCCTCAGCGGTAGTACCGCCGAAGCTCGTCAAGCGGTAGTACCGCTCCACGAGCGGTAGTACCGCTTCCTGAGTGGTAGTACCGCTTGTAAGCTTCGGCCGTAGTACCGCAGTGGTTCCGGGCTACTACCGCCTCGTTTCTCGACTGCCTTTTCTCGTGTCGGGTTTTACGGTACTAGTTGCGGCAGTAGGGGCGGTAGTACCGCTCCAAGCGGTAGTACCGCCTGTACTTCCGCGGTAGTACCGCTCGGGGGACAGGGCCCTGTTTCCCTTGTCAGCGCGGCAGTACCGCTGGGAGGGTGCGGTAGTACCGCTTATAAGCGGTAATGCCATACCTGCTAAGTAGTACCGCTTCTGTCTTGGGCTGGTTGGTGGGTAACAGTTGGATTGGTTCCCCCACTATAAATAGGTGTCTTCTTACTCAAAGTTGACCTACCTCTTTCCGCCAAAGCTCCATTGTTGCTCCAAGCTCCATTTTCGCCGATCTCTCTCCTAGCTACCAAACTTGTTGATTTGCTCGGGATTGGTTGAGAAGGCCCCGATCTACACTTCCACCAAGAGAAATTTGATTCCCCCCACTTATCCCTAGAGGATCTTGTTATTCTTTGGTGTTGAGCACCCTAGACGGTTGAGGTCACCTCGAAGCCATATTCCATTGTGGTGAAGCTTCGTGGTGTTGTTGGGAGCCTCCAATTGTTGTGGAGATTGCCCCAACCTTGTTTGTAAAGGTTGATCGCCGCCTTCAAGGGCACCAATAGTGGAATCACGGCATCTCGCATTGTGTGAGGGCGTGAGGAGAATCTGGTGGCCCTAGTGGCTTCTTGGGAGCATTGTGCCTCCACACCGCTCTAACGGAGACGTACTTCCCTTAAAAGGAAGGAACTTGGTAACACATCCTCGTCTCCACCGGCTCCACTCTTGGTTATCTCGTGCCTTTACTTGTGCAAGCTTATTTGTGTTATATCCTTTGCTTTCTTGTATGCTTATTGTTGTTTGCATCATATAGGTTGCTCACCTAGTTGCACATCTAGACAACCTTTATTATTGCAAAGTTTAAATTGGTAAAGAAAAGCTTAAAAATTGTTAGTTGCCTATTCACCCCCCCTCTAGTCAACCATATCGATCCTTTCACACATCTTACTAAACTAAATGATATAGCCAACCTATTTGCTCAAGATGAGAAAATTCGCTATTACTATATTCTTAAGTGATTTCCTTTCTCACTAAAGGGCGATGCTAAGTCATGGTACAATACTCTTGCTCCTGGTTGTGTGCGTAGTCCCCAGGATATGATTTATTACTTCTCTAAAAAATATTTTCCTGCTCATAAGAAACATGCTGCCTTATAGGAAATATTTAACTTTGTGCAAATTAAAGAAGAGAGTATCCCACAAGCTTGGGGGAGGCTTCTCCAATTACTTAATGCTTTGCCTGATCATCCTCTTAAGAAAAAAGAAATACTTGATATCTTTTATAATGGACTAACCGATGCTTCTAGGGACCACCTAGATAGTTGTGCTGGTTGTGTTTTCAGAGAACGAACTGTTGAACAAGCTGAGGAACTATTGAATAATATATTGAAGAATCATGATGATTGGACACTTCCTGAACCACTGCCTAAACCCACTCCAAAGAAGAGGGGTATTTTATTTCTCAGTCTTGAAGATATGCAAGAAGCAAAGAAATGCATGAAGGAAAAGGGTATTAAAGCTGAAGATGTTAAGAGTTTACCACCTATTGAAGAAATACATGGACTTGTCACACCACCACTGGTGGTGGAGGTAAATTCTCTTTTAAAGTTTGATGAAGGTGATATCCCTTACAATAAACATCCTAGTCAATGCTTGTATGAATTTGACAGTTACATTATGAAGCAAGATCATTTCAATGCCTACGTTACGAAACAATTAAAGCAAAATTCTGATATGATTGCTTGCTTGAGTTATTTGTTATTTAATTACTAATGATGTTAAGGTGTAGGAAAACATGTCTCTATGGTCCAAACTCAGTTAGAATAAGTTGCTAAACCTCAAAAAGAACTACTTAGTGAAATGAACAATAACATGAATATTTTTGCTGTTAGAGTAGCAACCAGAGGAGGCAAAATGACTCAGGAACCACTTTATCCTGAGGGACACCCTAAAAGAGTTGAACAAGGCTATCAAAGAAATAACACTGATGCACCTAGTCTATCTAAAAAGAAAAAGAAAAAGAAGAATGATAGGACTTTGCATACTTCTAGTGAAGCTGAGGTAGGAAAACCTTCTCATGATAAGAACGTTTCTATTTCTGATGTTGAAACTCAATCTGGTAATGAGCATTCACCTAGTGATAAGGATAATTGTTGGAAATATGCCCTAGAGGCAATAATAAAATGGTTATTATTATATTTCTTTGTTCATGATAATTGTCTGTTATTCATGCTATAACTGTGTTATCCGGAAATCGTAATACACGTGTGAATACATAGACCACAACATGTCCCTAGTAAGCCTCTAGTTGACTAGCTCGTTGATCAACAGATAGTCATGGTTTCCTGACTATGGGCATTGGATGTCGTTGATAACAGGATCACATCATTAGGAGAATGATGTGATGGACAAGACCCAATCCTAAGCATAGCTCAAAGATCATGTAGTTTGTTTAGCTAGAGTTTTTCCAAATGTCAAGTATCATTTCCTTAGACCATGAGACTGTGCAATTCCCAGATACCGTAGGAGTGCTTTGGGTGTGCCAAACGTCACAACGTAGCTGGGTGACTATAAAGGTATACTACGGGTATCTCCGAAAGTGTCTGTTGGGTTGGCATGAATCGAGACTGGGATTTGTCACTCCGTATGACGGAGAGGTAT
Organism: Aegilops bicornis; assembly: GCA_021605145.1. NCBI lineage: Eukaryota > Viridiplantae > Streptophyta > Magnoliopsida > Poales > Poaceae > Aegilops > Aegilops bicornis. The sequence continues at coordinate 523,266,460 of CM038674.1, forward strand.
CTCTGGGCCCACTCGGTAATGCATCATCATAATGAGCTCAATGTGACCATGTGTCTGGTCACGGGATCATGCATTACTGATGCAGTAAAGTGACTTGCGATAACGAGATTAAACGAGGTATTGGATACCGACGATCGAGTCTCGGGCAAGTAACGTACCGATTGACAAAGGGAATTGTATACGGGATTGATTGAATCCTCGACATCGTGGTTCATCCGATGAGATCATGGAGGAGCATGTGGGGGCCAACATGGGTATCCAGATCCCGTTGTTGGTTATTGACCGGAGAGGCGTCTCGGTCATATGCGCATGTCTCCCGAACCCGTAGGGTCTACACACTTAAGGTTCGGTGACGCTAGGGTTGTAGAGATATGAGTATGCAGTAACCCGAAAGTTGTTCGGAGTCCTGGATGAGATCCTGGACATTACGAGGAGTTCCGAAATGGCCCAGAGGTGAAGATTTATATATAGGAAGTGCAGTTTCGGCCATCGGGAAAGTTTCGGGGGTCACCGGTATTGTACCGGGACCATCGGAAGGGTCCCGGGGGTCCACCGGGTGGGGCCACCTATCCCGGAGGGCCCAGTGGGCTGAAGTGGGAGGAACCAGCCTGGTGGGCTGGTGCGCCCCCCCTTGGGCCCCCCTGCGCCTAGGGTTGGAAACCCTAGGGGTGGGGGGCGCCTCCACTTGCCTTGGGGGGCAAGCCTCCCCCTTGGCCGCCGCCCTCCCTTGGAGATCCCATCTCCTAGGGCCGGTGCCACCCCAGGGGGCCTATATAAAGGGGGGCGCGAGGGAGGGCAGCCGCACCCATGCTCTTGGCGCCTCCCTTCCCCCTTGCTACACCTCTCCCTCTCGCAGAAGCTCAGCGAAGCCCTGCCGAGATCGCTGCTGCATCCACAACCACGCTGTCGTTCTGCTGGATCTCCGTCAACCTCACCTCCCCCCTTGCTGGATCAATAAGGAGGAGACGTCTTCCTCAAACGTACGTGTGTTGAACGCGGAGGCGCTGTCCGTTCAGCACTAGGATCATCGGTGATTTGGATCACGACGAGTACGACTCCCTCAACCCCGTTCTCTTGAACGCTTCCGCTCGCGATCTACAAGGGTATGTAGATGCACTCCTTTCTCTCGTTGCTTGATGAACTCATAGATTGATCTTGGTGAAAGCGTAGATTTTTTTTTATTTTCTGCAACGTTCCCCAACAGTGGCATCATGAGCTAGGTCTATGCGTAGTTCTCTTTGCATAGTAGAACACAAATTTGTTGTGGGTGTAGATGTTGTCAACTTTCTTGCCACTACTAGTCTTATTTTGCTTCAGCGGTATTGTGGGATGAAGCGGCCCGGACCGACCTTACACGTACGCTTACGTGAGACAGGTTCCACCAACTGACATGCACTAGTTGCATAAGGTGGCTAGCGGGTGTCTGTCTCTCCCACTTTAGTTGGAGCGGATTCGATGAAGAGGGTCCTTATGAAGGGTAAATAGAAGTTGGCAAATCACGTTGTGGCTTTTATGTAGGTAAGAAAACGTTCTTGCTAGAACCCTATTGCAGCCACGTAAAACATGCAACAACAATTAGAGGACGTCTAACTTGTTTTTGCAACATATGAATTGTGATGTGATATGGCCAAAAGTTGTGATGAATGATGAATGATATATATGTGATGTAAGAGATCATGTTCTTGTAATAGGAATCGCGACTTGCATGTCGATGAGTATGACAACCGGCAGGAGCCATAGGAGTTGTCTTTATTTTTTGTATGACCTGCGTGTCATTGAGAAACGCCATGTAAATTACTTTACTTTATTGCTAAACGCGTTAGCCATAGTAGTAGAAGTAATAGTTGGCGAGCAACTTCATGGAGACACGATGATGGAGATCATGATGATGGATATCATGGTGTCATGCCGGTGACGAAGATGATCATGGAGCCCCGAAGATGGAGATCAAAGGAGCTATATGATATTGGCCATATCATGTCACTTTTTGATTGCATGTGATGTTTATCATGTTTTTCATCTTGTTTACTTAGAACGACGGTAGTAAATAATATGATCCCTCATAATAATTTCAAGAAAGTGTTCCCCCTAACTGTGCATCGTTGCGAAGGTTCGTTGTTTCGAAGCACCACGTGATGATCGGGTGTGATAGATCCTAACGTTCGAATACAACGGGTGTAAGCCAGATTCACACATGCAATACACTTAGGTTGACTTGACGAGCCTAGCATGTACAAACATGGCCTCAGAACACGGAGGACCGAAAGGTCGAGCATGAGTCGTATAGAAGATACGATCAACATGGAGATGTTCACCGATGTCGACTAGTCCATCTCACGTGATGATCGGACACGGCCTAGTTGACTTGGATCATGTTTCACTTAGATGACTAGAGGGATGTCTAATCTGAGTGGGAGTTCATTAAATAATTTGATTAGATGAACTTAATTATCATGAACTTAGTCTAAAATCTTTACAATATGTCTTGTAGATCAAATGGCCCACGTTACCCTCAACTTCAACGCGTCCCTAGAGAAAACCAAGCTGAAAGATGACGGCAGCAACTATACGGACTGGGTCCGGAACCTGAGGATCATCCTCATAGCTGCCAAGAAAGATTATGTCCTAGAAGCGCCGTTAGGTGAAGCACCAATCGAGAGAACCAAGGCGTTATGAATGCTTGGCAGTCTCGTCTTGATGATTACTCCCTCGTTCGATGCGGCATGCTTTACAGCTTAGAACCGGGGCTCCAAAAGCGTTTTGAGCAACACGGAGCATATGAGATGTTCAAGAGCTGAAAATGGTTTTCCAAGCTCATGCCCGGTCGAGAGATATGAAGTCTCCGACAAGTTCTTCAGCTATAAGATGGAGGAAAATAGTTACATCGAAGCACATACTCAAGATATGCAGGTTGCACAACCGCTTGACTCAGCTGGGAGTTAATCTCCCGGATGACCTTGATCATGTGAGAATCCTTGATCGCTCCCACCGAGCTACAAGAGCTTTGTGATGAACTTCAATATGCAGGGGATGGAAAAGACCATTTCTGAGGTATATTCAATGTTGAAATCAGCGGAGGTGGAGATCAAAAACGAACATCAAGTGTTGATGGTGAATAAAACCACTAAGTTCAAGAAAGGCAAGGGTAAGAAGAACTTCAAGAAGGACGGCAAGGGAGTTGTCGCGCCCGGTAAGCCGATTCTGGGAAGAAGTCAAACAATGGACCCAAGCACGAGACCGAGTGCTTTTATTGCAAGGGAAGTGGTCCTTTGAGCGGAACTGCCCCAAGTACTTAGCGGACAAGAAGGCTGGCAAAACCAAAGGTATATGTGATATACATGTAATTGATGTGTACCTTACCGATTACTCGTAGTAGCTCTTGGGTATTTGATACCGTGCGGTTGCTCATATTTGTAACTCAAAACAGGAGCTGCGGAATAAGCGGAGGCTGGCGAAGGGCGACGAGGTGACGATGCGCGTCGGGAATGGTTCCAAGGTCGATGTGATCGCCGTCGGCATGCTACCTCTACATTTACCTACGGGATTAGTTTTAAACCTCAACAATTGTTATTTAGTACCAGCTTTGAGCATGAACATTGTATCTGGATCTCGTTTAATACGAGATGGCTACTCATTTAAATCCGAGAATAATGGTTGTTCTATTTATATGAGAGATATGTTTTATGGTCATGCCCGATGGTCAATGGTTTAGTCTTACTGAATCTCGAACACGATGTTACACATATTCATAGTGTGAATACCAAAAGATGTAAAGTTGATAACGATAGTCCCACATACTTGTGGCACTGCCGCCTTGGTCACATTGGTGTCAAGCGCATGAAGAAGCTCCATGCTGATGGACTCTTAGAGTCTCTCAATTATGAATCATTTGACACATGCGAACCATGCCTCATGGGAAAAATGACCAAGACTCCGTTCTCCGGAACAATGGAGCGAGCAACCAACTTATTGGAAATCATACATATTGATGTGTGCGGTCCAATGAGCGTTGAGGCTCGTGGAGGATATCGTTATGTTCTCACTCTCACTGATGACTTGAGTAGATATGGGTATGTCTACTTGATGAAACACAAGTCTGAGACCTTTGAAAAGTTCAAGGAATTTCAGAATGAGGTAGAGAATCAACATGACCGAAAGATAAAGTTCTTATGATCAGATCGTGGGGGAGAATATTTAAGTCACGAATTTGGTACGCACTTAAGGAAATGTGGAATCGTTTCACAACTCACGCCGCCTGGAACACCTCAGCGTAGCGGTGTGTCCGAATGTCGTAATCGCACTTTATTGGATATGGTGCGATCTATGATGTCTCTTACCGATTTACCGCTATCATTTTGGGGATATGCTCTAGAGACAACTACATTCACTTTAAATAGGGCACCGTCTAAATCCGTTGAGACGACACCGTATGAATTATGGTCTAGAAAGAAACCTAAGTTGTCGTTTCTAAAAGTTTGGGGATGCGATGCTTATGTCAAGAAACTACAACCTGAAAAGCTCGAACCCAAGTCGGAAAAATGCGTCTTCATAGGATACCCTAAGGAAACCATTGGGTATACCTTCTACTTAAGATCCGAAGGCAAGATCTTTGTTGCCAAGAACAGGTCCTTTCTGGAGAAAGAGTTTCTCTCGAAAGAATTAAGTGGGAGGAATTTAGAGCTTGATGAAGTACTACCTCTTGAAACGGTAAGTAGCGCAACTTAGGAAGATGTTCCTGTGGTGCCTGCACCTACAAGAGAGGAAGTTAATGATGATGATCAAGATACTTCGGATCAAGCTCCTACTGAACTTCGAAGGTCCACAAGGACACGTTCCGCACTGCAGTGGTAATGCAGCAACCCTGTCTTGGAAATCATGTTGTTAGAAAATGGTGAACCTTCAAACTATGAAGAAGCGATGGCGGGCCCAGATTCCAACAAATGGCTTGACGCCATGCAATCCGAGATAGGATCCATGTATGAAAACAAAGTATGGACTTTGACAGACTTGCCCGATGATCGACGAGCAATAGAAAACAAATGGATCTTTAAGAAAAAGACGGACGCGGATGGTAATGTTACCATATATAAAGCTCTACTTGTCGCTAAGGGTTATCGACAAGTTCAAGGGATTGACTACGATGAGACTTTCTCTCCCGTAGCGAAGCTGAAGTCCGTCTGAATCATGTTAGCAATTGACGCATACTATGATTATGAGATATGGCAAATGGACGTCAAAACGACATTCCTTAACGGCCATCTTAAGGAAGAACTGTATATGATGCAGCCGGAAGGTTTTGTCGATTAATCGAGAATGCTAACAAGGTATGCAAGCTCCAGCGATCCATTTATGGGCTGGTGCAAGCATCTCGGAGTTGGAACATTCACTTTGATGAGATGATCAAAGCGTTTGGGTTTATGCAGACTTATGGAGAAGCACTGCGTTTACAAGAAAGTGAGTGGGAGCTCTGTAGCATTTCTCATATTATATGTAGATGACATACTTTTGATGGGAAATGATATAGAACTTTTGGACAGACATTAAGGCCTACTTGAATAAGTGTTTTTCAATGAAGGACCTTGGAGAAGCTGCTTACATATTAGGCATCAAGATCTATAGGGATAGATCGAGGCGCCTCATAGGTCTTTCACAAAGCACATACCTTGATAAGATATTGAAGAAGTTCAATATGGATCAGTCCAAGAAAGGGTTCTTGCCTGTATTGCAAGGTGTGAGATTGAGCTCGGCTCAGTGCCCGACCACGACAGAAGATAAAGAAGAGATGAGTGTCATACCCTATGCCTCAGCCATAGGATCTATTATGTATGCCATCTTGTGTACGGACCTGATGTAAACCTTGCCGTAAGTTTGGTAGGAAGGTACCAAAGTAATCCCGCAAGGAACACTTGGACAGCGGTCAAGAACATCCTAAAGTACACGAAAAGGACTAAGGATATGTTTCTCGTTTATGGAGGTGACGAAGAGCTCGTCGTAAAGGGTTACGTCGACGCTTAGCTTCAACACAGATCTGGATGACTCTAAGTCACAGACGGATACATGTATATTTTGAATGGTGGGGCGATGGCTGGTGCGATTTGCAAGCAAAGCGTCGTGGCGGGATCTACATGTGAAGCAGAGTACATGGCAGCCTCGGAGGCAGCGCATGAAGCAATCTGGGTGAAGGAGTTCATCACCGACCTAGGAGTCATACCCAATGCGTCGGGGCCAATCACACTCTTCTGTGACAACACTGGAGCTATTGCACTTGCCAAGGAGCCCAGGTTTCACAAGAAGACCAGGCACATCAAGCGTCACTTCAACTCCATACGTGAAAATGTTCAAGATGGAGACATAGATATTTGTAAAGTACATACGGATCTGAATGTAGCAGATCCGTTGACTAAACCTCTCCCTAGAGCAAAACATGATCAACACCAGAACGCTATGGGTGTTCGATTCATCACAATGTAACTAGAATATTGACTCTAGTGCAAGTGGGAGACTATTAGAAATATGCCCTAGAGGCAATAATAAAATGGTTATTATTATATTTCTTTGTTCATGATAATTATGCATTATTCATGCTTTAAGCATGTTATCCGGAAATCGTAATACTGCGTGTGAATACATAGACCACAACATGTCCCTAGTAAGCCTCTAGTTGACTAGCTCGTTGATCAATGAGATAGTCATGGTTTCTGACTATGGGCATTGGATGTCATTGATAACGGGATCACATCATTAGGAGAATGATGTGATGGACAAGACCAATCCTAAGCATAGCTCAAAGATCGTGTAGTTCGTTTAGCTAGAGTTTTTCCAAATGTCAAGTATCATTTCCTTAGACCATGAGATTGTGCAACTCCCGGATACCGTAGGAGTGCTTTGGGTGTGCCAAACATCACAACGTAGCTGGGTGACTATAAAGGTATACTACGGGTATCTCCGAAAGTGTCTATTGGGTTGGCATGAATCGAGACTGGGATTTGTCACTCCGTATGACGGAGAGGTATCTCTGGGCCCACTCGGTAATGCATCATCATAATGAGCTCAATGTGACCAAGTGTCTGGTCATGGGATCATGCATTACGGTACGAGTAAAGTGACTTTCCGATAACGAGATTAAACGAGGTATTGGGATACCGACAATCGAGTCTCGGGCAAGTAACGTACCGATTGACAAAGGGAATTGTATACGGGGTTGATTGAATCCTCGACATCGTGGTTCATCCGATGAGATCATGGAGGAGCATGTGGGGGCCAACATGGGTATCCAGATCCTGCTATTGGTTATTGACCGGAGAGGCGTCTCGGTCATGTCTGCATGTCTCCCGAACCCGTAGGGTCTACACACTTAAGGTTCGGTGACGCTAGGGTTGTAGAGATATGAGTATGCAGTAACCTGAAAGTTGTTCGGAGTCCCGGATGAGATCCCAGACGTCACGAGGAGTTCCGGAATGGTCCGGAGGTGAAGATTTATATATAGGAAGTGCAGTTTCGGCCATCGGGAAAGTTTCGGGGGTCACCGGTATTGTACCGGGACCACCGGAAGGGTCGAGGTCCACCAGGTGGGGCCACCTATCCCGGAGGGCCCAGTGGGCTGAAGTGGGAGGGGAACCAGCCCCTGGTGGGCTGGTGCGCCCCCCCTTGGGCCCCCCTGCGCCTAGGGTTGGAAACCCTAGGGGTGGGGGGCGCCTCCACTTGCCTTGGGGGGCAAGCCTCCCCCTTGGCCGCCGCCCCCCCTTGGAGATCCCATCTCCTGGGGTCAGCGCCCAGAGGTCTATATAAAGGGGGAGGGAGGCAACCACACCCATGCTCTTGGCGCCTCCCTTCCCCTTGCTACACCTCTCCCTCTCAGAAGCTCGTGAAGCCTCGCCGAGATCGTTCTTGCATCCACCACCACGCCGTCGTGCTGCTGGATCTCCGTCAACCTCTCCTCCCCCCTTGCTGGATCAAGAAGGAGGACGTCTTCCCCAACCGTACGTGTGTTGGACGCGGAGGTGCTGTCCGTTCAGCACTAGGATCATCGGTGATTTGGATCACGGCAGTACGACTCCCTCAACCCCGTTCTCTTGAACGCTTCCGCTCACGATCTACAAGGGTATGTAGATGCACTCCTTTCTCTCGTTGCTAGATGAACTCATAGATTGATCTTGGTGAAAGCGTAGAATTTTTTTTATTTTCTGCAACGTTCCCCAACAATAATGACAATGATGGTGTTCATATAGATGCTCAACAAGAAAATGATAAAGAACCAGATAATGATGTTGAAATAGAACCTGCTGTTGATCTTGATAACCCACAACCTAAAAATAAACGTTATGATAAAAGAGACTTTGTTCCTAGAAAACATGGTAAGGAAAGAGAACCATGGGTTCAGAAACCCATGCTCTTTCCACCTAAACCGTCGAAGAAAAAAGACGAGGAAGAATTAGAATGCTTTGTTGAAATGCTTAGGCCAGTCTTTTTGCGTACTTGTTTGATTGATATTTTAAAGATGGCCCCTTATGCTAAATACATGAAAGGTATTGTCACTAATAAAAGAAAAATACCTGAAGCTGAAATCTCCACCATGCTTGCTAATTATTCTTTTAAGGATGGAGTACCTAAGAAACTAGGGGATCCAGGAATACCAACTATACCATGTTCCATCGAAAGAAATTATGTTAAAACTGGCTTATGTGATTTAGGAGCTGGTGTTAGTGTTATGCCTTTCTCTTTATATAAAAGACTTGATTTGAATAAACTCACACCTACTGAAATATCATTGCAAATGCCTGATAAATCAACTGCCATACATATCAGTATTTATGAGGATGTGCCCGTTGTTGTTGCAAATGTTACTATCTTAACAGACTTGTTATAGTTGAGATGCCCGAGGACGACAACATGTCGATTATCCTTGGTAGACCCTTTTTGAACACTGCAGGGGCTGTTATTGATTGCAATAATAGCAAAGTCACTTTTCATATAAATGGTAATGAGCATAAGATGCACTTTCCGAAGAAACAATTTCAAGTGAGTGGTATTAATGTTATTGAAAAGGCTCCGACAATTACTATTGGGAGCTTTCAACTTCCCCTTCCTAATGCCAAAAAGAAATATAAAACACTTATTGTGGGGGAGATGCATATCCCCGTCGAGGTAACTTAGTGTTTTATGAAAGTTCTTCGGGTTCATGTTAATCGAAAGTGGTTGTCAATAAGACTTGATCAACCTTATTAATGGATTATTTTTTAGAGGCATGTGGTCGATGAATTTAGTAAGCACACCTTTCTATACCCACTTTATATTTTCTGTTACTTTTTAGTTAAATACAATAAAATGCCATGTTTATCCTATTTTCTGAATTATCCGTGCAATACAAAAGTGCTCAAAATGACCTAAAATTTTGACACAATTTTTTTCCTGAATATTTGAGAATTTTTGGTACTGAAAACACCACAGGGGGGTGCCCAGGTGCCCACTAGGCACTAGGGCGCGCCACACCCACCTGGCGCGCCCTGGTAGGTAGTGGGCCCCACAACTCCCCCCTCACTTATCCCTTTAGCTCACCTCGTCACTTACCTTCAGAAAAAATCACTCTAGCTCTCTCCACCCCCCCCCCCTCTCTCTTGTTCTTGCTCACAAACCCGCGGATTTTGATCTCGTTGCTCGAAGCTCCATTTCTGAAACTTTGGGGGATTGCTAGTTGGTACGTGACTCCTCCATTGCTCCAATTAGTTTTTGTTCTAGTGGTTTATATTTTGAGTAATTAGCTACTCTTGGTGCTGCTGTAAATGAGCTTGCATGTTGAATTCTTTGAGTTCTAAGTAGTTTGAATGCTTGATATAGCCTCTAGACATCCATATGAGTAGTTGCTATCAATCTTGTGAAGTTCTGTTGACACCATTTTGTGACCCGAAAATTTCAGAAATTTGTTTGTACAAAAATGCCTCTTTGGGAGGATTTCTTTGAGGAGGAGGTCCTGGGAGGCATCATCGAGCGGGAGCTCGATACGACAGTCTTATGTTGAGCCAAGTGCAAGCTCAATGCGGGATGCCGATGCCAAATCATGCTTATGGCCGTGTGACGAGTTCATGGTAGGAGCGGGTATTAAGGAAGAATTTGAGCAGTATGTTCACAACACCGAGCTCACTCCCTTCATCGCAGATAAGTGCATTCAACATATCAACCTCACCCCGACATTCACCAAAAAAATTAAATATTGTTCTCGTGATTCTAGAGTTTAATTTAGCTTTTATGATAGTGCCTTTACCATGCCTCTAGAAGAATTCTGTGTTGCGTGCAAAATCCCATATTGGGGCTCGCTGGACGAACCACCAAAATCTGAGTATGAGATGTTTCTAACTAGTCTCTCTTGTGGTGAGGATAGATGAGTTACACAAGCTAGAATAAAAAGTATACAATTTCCATCAATCTGTTACTTCGCACTCTTTAATGGCAAATGCGTCGTGGGCAAACAAAATTGCAATACTGATATGTCAATTTTGCATCATGTTTTCCTACTGTTATTTACAACGTTTTTATGCATAATAATGCTTTATGGAGTAATTATAATGCCTTTTCTCTAATAATATGCAAGGTTTACACAAAGAGGGAGAATGCCGGCAGCGGGAACTCTGGACCTAAAAAAGCTATGCCAGAGTTACCAATTCTACACATCTCCAAATGAGCTGAAAATTTATGGAGAATTGTTTTGGAATATATAAAAAATATTGGAACAAATAATTACCGGAGGGGGGCCACCTGGTGAGCACAAGATACCAGGGCGCGCCAGTGGGTTGTGCTCAGCCCAGCCCACCTCCGATGACCATCTTTTGGTATATAGGTCACTTTGACCTAGAAAAAAATAGGGGGTACTTTCAAGACGAAGCGCCGCGGTCTCGAGATGGAACTTGGGAAGGAGCACTTTTGCCCTCTAGTGGAGCGATCCGCCGGGGGAACTTCCCTCTCGGAGGGGAAATCATCGCCATCGTCATCACCAACAACTCTCTCATCTTTGGGAGGGAAATCTCCATCAACATCTTCAATAGCAGCATCTCCTCTCAAACCCTAGTTCATCTCTTGTGTTCAATCTTTGTACCGGAACCTCAGATTGGTACCTGTGAGTGACTAGTAGTGTTGATTACATCTTGTAGTTGATTACTATATGGTTTATTTGGTGGAATATTATATGTTCAGATCCATTATGCTATTTAATAACCCTATGATCTTGAGCATGATTATCATTTGTGAGTATTTACTTTTTTTCTTGAGGTCACGGGAGAAGTCATGTTGCAAGTAATCATGTGAACTTGATATGTGTTTGATATTTTGATGATATGTATGTTGTGATTCCCTTAGTGGTGTCATGTGAACATCGACTACGTGGCACTTCACCATATTTGGGCCTAAGGGAATGCATTGTGGAGTAGTTATTAGATGATGGGTTGCTAGAGTGATGTAAGCTTAAACCCTAGTTTATGCGCTACTTCGTAAGGGACCGATTTGGATCCAAAAGTTTAATGTTGTGGTTAGATTTTATCTTAATACTTTTCTCGTAGTTGCGGATGCTTGCGAGGGGGTTAATCATAAGTATGGGGTCAACCACCTAAGCACCGGTCCACCCACATACTAAATTATCAAAGTAGCGAACAAAAATCAAACCAACATGATGAAAGTGACTAGATGAAATTCCCGTGTACCCTCAAGAACGCTTTGCTTATCATAAGAGACCGTTTTGGCCTGTCCTTTGCCACAAAAGGATTGGGCTACCTTGTTGCACTTTATTACCATTACTTGTCCGTTACAAATTATCTTGCTATCAAACTACTCGTTACCAACAATTTCAGTGCTTAAAGAAAATACCTTGCTGAAAACCACTTGTCATTTCCTTCTGCTCCTCGTTGGGTTCGACACTCTTACTTATCGAAAGGACTACGATTGATCCCCTCTACTTGTGGGTCATCAAGACTCTTTTCTGGCGTCGTTGCTAGGGAGTGAAGTGCTCTTGGTATGTGGAAATTGGTAAGGAAAAATTATCACTACGTGCTGAAATTTATTGTCACTTGTTACTATGGAAAATCATCCTTTGAGGGGTTTGTTCGGGTTATCTTCACCTCGATCGCAACCACAATTAGTTTCCACTCAACCTACTACACCTACTGAAAATATTGGTTATGAAATTCCTTTGGGTATGATAGAACAACTGCTAGCTAATCCTTATGCAGGAGATGGAACTGAACATCCTGATATGCACTTGATATATGTGGATGAAATTTGTGGAATATTTAAGCTTGCAGGTTTATCCGGAGATGAAGCTAAGAAGAAGGTTTTACCTTTATCTTTTAAGGGAAAAGCATTGGCATGGTATAGGCTATGTGATGATCTTGGAACTGGGATCGATTGAAATTGGAATTTCACCAAAAAAATATCCTATGATCTAGTTCATCGTGATCGGAATTATACATATAATTTTTGGCCTCATGAAGGATAAAGTATCGCTCTAGCTTGGGGGAGGCTTAATTCAGTGTTATATTCATGCCCCAATCATGAGCTCTATAGAGAAATTATTATTCATAATTTTTATGCTCGGCTTTCTCATGATGATCGATCCATGCTCGATACTTCTTGTACTGGTTCTTTTATGAAGAAGTCTATTGAATTCAGGTGGGATCTTTTAGAAAGAATTAAATGCAACTCTGAAGATTGGGAACTCGACGAAGGTAAAGAGTCAGGTATTAAGCTTGAGTTTGATTGCGTTAAATCTTTTATGAATACCGATGCATTTCACAAGTTTAGCACTAAATATGGACTTGACTCTGAGATAGTAGCCTCTTTTTGTGAATCATTTGCTACTCATGTTGATCTCCCAGAAGTGGTTTAAATATCACCCCCCCTATTAAAGAAGAAATTAAAGAACCGGTCATAGTTAAAGATGAAACTATTATTTACAATGTTGATCCAGTCGTGCCTACTGCTTATATTGAAAAACGACTTTTCCCTGTTAGGATAAAGGAACATGGTAAGGTTTCAACTGTGGTTTGCAAAAGTAATATTAAATCACCTAAACCTGCTGAACAAATTAAAGTAGAACCTAGTGTTGCTATGGTTAAAGATCTCCTGGTAGAAAATATTGATGAAAGAAGTGGTAAGAACTGAAATTTTAAAGCTTCTGGAAGCAGGTATAATCTATCCCATAGCTGATAGTATATGGGTAAGTCCCACTCATTTTGTCCCTAAGAAGGGAGGTATTACTGATGTTCCTAATGATAAAAATGAACTTATTCCACAAAGAATTGTTACTGGCTATAGAATTGTAATTGATTTCAGAAAATTAAATAAAGCAACAAGAAAAGATCATTACCCTCTGCCTTTTATTGATCAAATGTTGGAAAGATTATCTAAGCACACACACTTTTGCTTTATTGATGGATATTCTGGTTTTTCTCAAATACCTGTTTCACAACCGGATCAAGAGAAAACCACCTTTGCTTGCCGTTTTGGAACTTATGCTTATAGACATATGCATTTTGGTTTATGCAATGCACCTGCTACTTTTCAAAGATGTATGACTGCTATATTCTCTAATTTTTGTGAAAAGATTGTTGAGGTTTTCATGGATGATTTTTCTGTTTATGGAACTTCTTTTGATGATTGCTTGAGCAACCTTGATCGAGTTTTGCAGAGATGAGAGCAAACTAATCTTGTCTTGAATTGGGAGAAGTGCCACTTTATGGTTAATGAAGGTATTGTCTTGGGGCATAAAGTTTCCGAACGAGGTATTGAGGTGGATAAAGCTAAAGTTGATGCAATTGAGAAAATGCCATGTCCTAATGATATTAAAGGTATTCGTAGTTTCCTAGGTCATGCTGGTTTCTATAGGAGATTTATTATAGACTTCTCTAAAATTTCTAGGCCTCTTACATATCTTTTACAAAAGGATGTCCCATTTGTTTTTGACGATGATTGTGTAGAAGCCTTTGAAATACTTAAGAAAGCCTTAACTTCTGCACCTATTGTTCAACCACCTGATTGGAACTTGCCTTTTGAAATTATGTGTGAGGCTAGTGATTATGTTGTTGGTGCTGTTCTAGGACAAAGAGTTGATAAGAAATTGAACATTATTCATTATGCTAGCAAAACTCTAGACAGTGCCCAAAGAAATTATGCTACTACTGAAAAAGAATTTTTAGCAGTTGTGTTTGCTTGTGACAAATTCAGATCTTACATTGTTGATTCCAAAGTAATTGTTTACACTGATCATGATGTTATTAAATATCTTTTGGAAAAGAGATATGCTAAACCAATATTCATTAGGTGGGTTCTTTTGGTGCAAGAATTTGATTTACATATCACTGATAGAAGAGGAGCTGAGAACCCCGTAGCTGATAACTTGTCTAGGTTAGAGAATATTCTTGATGACCCACTACCTATTGATGATAGCATTCCGGATGAACAACTAGCTGCAATGAAATTGTTTCTCATAATACTCCTTGGTATGCTAACTATGCTAATTAATTGTTGCTAAATATATACCACCTAGTTTCACATACGAATAAAAGAAAAAAATTCTTCTATGATTTAATACATTACTTTTGGGATGACCAACACCTTTATAAAGAAGGAGTGGATGGTATTATTAGACATTGTGTACCTGAGCATGAACAGGAACAAATCCTATGGAAATGTCACTCCGAAGCTTATGGAAGACATCATGCGGGAGATAGAACTGCTCACAAGGTATTGCAATCTGGTTTTTATCGGCCTACTCTCTTCAAGGATGCCCGTAAGTTTGTTTTATCTTGTGATGAATGTCAAAGAATTGGTAATATTGGTAAGCGTCAGGAAATGCCTATGAATTATTCACTTGTTGTTGAACCATTTGATGTTTGGGGTTTTGATTATATGGGACCTTTTCCTTCCTCTAATGGGTACACTCATATTTTGGTTGCTGTTGACTATGTTACTAAGTGGGTAGAAGCTATTCCAACTAGTAGTGCTGATCATAACACTTCCATTAAAATGCTTAAAGGAGTCATTTTCCCAAGGTTTGGAGTCCCTAGATATTTAATGACTACTGGTGGTTCACACTTTATTCATGGTGCTTTTCGTAAAATGCTTGCTAAATATGATGTTAACCATAGAATTGCATCACCCTATCATCCTCAATCTAGTGGTCAAGTTGAACTTAGCAATAGAGAAATAAAACTAATATTACAAAAAACTGTTAATAGGTCTTGAAAGAATTGGTCTAAGAAATGGGATGATGCTCTTTGGACCTGCAAAATAGGTTATAAAAATCCTATGGGTATGTCTCCCTATAAAATGGTTTATGGAAAGGCTTGTCATTTGCCTCTAGAGTTAGAACATAAAGCTTATTGGACAATTAAAGAACTCAACTATGATTTAAAACTTGCCGGTGAAAAGAGGTTATTTGATATTAGCTCATTAGATGAATGGAGAACCCAAGCTTATGAAAATGCCAAATTATTTAAAGAGAAAGTTAAAAGATGGCATGACAAAAGAATCCAAAAGCGGGAATTCAAAGTTGGAGAATATGTTCTTTTGTACAACTCTCGTTTTAGATTCTTTGCAGGAAAACATCTCTCTAAATGGGAAGGACCATATATTATCGAGGAGGTTTATCGCTATGGAGCTATCAAGATCAATAATGCCAAAGGTACTAACCCGAAGGTGGTCAACGGGCAAAGAATTAAACACTACTCCCTCCGTTTCAAAATAGATGACCCAACTTTGTACTAACTTCAGTACAAAGTTGAGTCATCTATTTTGAAACGGAGGGAGTATATCTTAGGTACGCCTATTAATTTTGAAAGCAATATTATTCAAACCATGACACCGGAGGAACACATAAAATAAACCTTTCGGAACACTCCAGAATCCTAAAAAAGAGGAGGTACGTGATACGGTAAGTAAACGGACTCCAAAAAATCCGCAAAAATATTTTTTGTCAGTTTTGGATTATTACAAAAATTAGGAAAATAATAAACAACCAGGAAGGCAACCAAGGAGGGCACAAGACACCAGGGCGCTTCTGCCTTGCCTGGTGCGCCTAGGTGGGTTGTGCCCACCTCGGGAACCTTCCTGACTCTGTCTTCCACTCGTTTGCTTGTTTCCCAAGATAAAAAATCTTTATAGAGAAATCTTCTGTTCTTCTTTCTTGTTGTTTTCTGATAGATCTAGATTGCCATGGCCGCTTCGAGCTCCTCCAAGGACAAGTTCTTCGAGAATGTCATCAACTCGTATTTGCAGGAGGTGATGCAGCACCCTCAAGCCATTGAGATGCGTGAGGGGTGCTCCACATCCGGGACTTCCAGGGGCCCAAGAGGACGGGAACCATGGAGGCTAGGCTCGAAGCCATGGAGTAGGAGGTCTTCAAGTGCAAGGGGATGGTGGAACGTGGGCTCGGTGCCAATCACCTTATGATTAAGGAGTTCACCCGTGATTGCAAGGTGGATGGCCGATCCATGAAGGATATCGTCTTCACCCTCAACGAGCAAATCAATTTTCTGCAAAGCCAAATCTATGATCTCCAAAATCAAGTCTTTGAATGTGAGGCGATATTTAAAGGTATGAGTTTAGCTGCTAGTTGCAAGACTCGTGAGACTCGCGCTTCTTATTATGATGGTGAGCCGCTGCCATGGAAATCGTAGGATAAGCTCGCTACTACCTCATCACCACCACCACCATCTTCTTCACCACCAAAGGAGACTTGAGTTCATGGTATGGGCACTCCCCTTGGCTTGTGCCAAGCTTGGGGGAGGTGCCCCGGTATCACATCACCACCACTATCTTTGCCTCTATCTATTTTAGTTTGATCCTTAGTTATCCTATGGTTTAGTTGAATAAAAATTTAGTTCGATCTATTTTCGAGTGCTTGCTTAGTGATCTATCTATCTATATATGTAATCGTGTGCGAGATATATAATAAAGAGTAGTTTGAGTTTTGTTTCTTTACTCTTATGTTTCAATAAAAAGAAAGGAAAATGAATGAAACAGATAATATGCTAATCTCATGG
Organism: Aegilops bicornis; assembly: GCA_021605145.1. Lineage (NCBI taxonomy): Eukaryota > Viridiplantae > Streptophyta > Magnoliopsida > Poales > Poaceae > Aegilops > Aegilops bicornis. The sequence goes on from CM038674.1 coordinate 523,283,484, forward strand.
TAAGTAATGACATCACATAAATAAAAGTATAAGTGGTAAAATTTATTGGAGATTGACAAACATAGCATTGGTCAATAATGCAATTCATGAAAGAATTAATAAGGGAAGAGAAGATTCACATGCAAATACACTATCTTGGACATCTTTTATGATTCTGAGCCCCCATTAAATAGTATATGTCAAAATTGTTGATGTTGGATAAGGAAGACAACGTAATGATTTATGTTTGTTCATATTCACATAGAAGATATATTGTCATAGATCCTTCAACATGTGGTGCTTGCTCAATATCTTTGCTAGCCAAAAACTCCGCACTAAGTAGAGATACTACTTGTGCATCCAAAAACCCTTAAACCCAAAATTCTATTTCGAGAGTCCACCATGCCTACCTATGGATTGAGTAAGATCCTTCAAGTAAGTTGTCATCGGTGCAATAAGGCAATAAAAACTGCTTCTAAATGTGTTGGATAATTTAGTGTAAGAGAAAATTGAGCGTTGTACGAATTTGTGATGGCCAAATAATAAAAGTGACAGACAGCATAATAAAGGTTGCTATCATAAGGGGCAATACAACGTGACGTTCTTTTGCACTAAGAGATTGGGCATACAAATAAAAAGCGCATGGCAACCTCTGCTTCCCTCTGCGAAGGGCCTATCTTTTACTTTTCTGTATTTACTTTTATGCAAGAGTCAAAGTATTCTCCCCTATTCCTTGTATTTTTCTCTTTTTTGCAAGCATCATGTGGCGAGGAAAGATCTAGGCACATATATCCAGTTGGATATGAGTGAGCATGAGTTATTATTGTTCACATCACCCCTGAGATGAATACGTTGGGAGGCGAAACTATAATCCCCTATCTTTCTATGTGTCCGATTGGAACTTTTTGTTCGTGGGTATGTTGTGAGTGTTAGCAATCATAGAAGGTTAAATGATGGTTGAGTATGTGGACTTGCCTAAAGGCTCCAAGACATTACCCTTCCTGAAAATATGATGAATTGTAGTTGCAAAGTTGGCTCAGAACATAGTTTGTTAGTTTTCAATAACGTTTATGCTTTATACTTCAATGTTGTGATGAATTGTTACTAGTTCATGAAAAGTTATATGATAAAAGTTGTGTGATAAAGTTTTATGTCAAAGTTCTTTGCTTTTATAATAATAAGCATGATGCTTCTATGTCCGTATTTTGTTTTTATCGACACCTCTCTCTCTAAGCATGTGGGCATGTTTTTCGATTTCGGTCTTTCGCTTGAGGACAAGCAAGGTCTAAGCTTGGGGGAGTTGATACGTCCATTTTGTATCATGTTTTCCTACTATTATTTACAATGTTTTATGCATAATAATGCTTTATGGACTAATTCTAATGCCTTTTCTCTCATAATATGCAAGGTTTACACAAAGAGGGAGAATGCCGGCAGCTGAAATTCTGGACCTGAAAAAGCTATGCCAGAGTTACCTATTCTACACATCTCCAAATGAGCTGAAAATTTACGGAGAATTGTTTTGGAATATATAAAAGATACTGGATCAAATAACTACCGGAGGGGTCCACCTGGTAAGCACAAGACACCAGGGCGCGCCCTAGTGGGTTGTGCTCAGCCCAGCCCACCTCCAATGCCCATCTTCTGGTATATAGGTCATTTTGACCTAGAAAAAATCAGGGGGGGGGGGCTTTCGGGACGAAGCGCCGCCGTCTCGAGGCGGAACTTGGGCAGGAGCACTTTTGCCCTCCGGCAGAGTGATTCCGCCAGGGAACTTCCCTCCCGGAGCGGGAAATCATCGCCATCATCTGATGGTTGCTGCAACTACGTCGGTATTTCCTCGGAGAGGGAGGGATGATGTAGCACAACGATGGTAGGTATTTCCCTCAGTGATGAAACCAAGGTATCGAACCAGTAGGAGAACTAAGCAACACAACATAAATAACACCTGCACACAAACAACAACACTTCACAACCCGACGAGTTAAAGGGGTTGTCAATCCCTTCCGGGGTACGGCGTCTCAAGATAGGCAAACGGACATGAGGTAAATTGTAGTAGTTTGATAGATCGAACGCCAAATAAAATAAATAAAGATAAAACGCAGCAAGGTATTTTTGTATTTTTGGATTAATAGATCTGAATAAAAGCATAAAGGAAAGAAGTAGATCATAAGGCAAATATATGAGAGAGAAGACCCGGGAGCCGTAGGTTTCACTAGTGGCTTCTCTCGAGAAAAATAGCAAACGGTGGGTAAACAAATTATTGTTGGGCAATTGATAGAACTTCAAATAATTATGATGATATCCAGGCAATGATCACTACATAGGCATCACGTCCAAGATTAGTGGACCGACTCCTGCCTGCATCTACTACTATTACTCCACACATCGACCGCTATCCAGCATGCATCTAGTGTATTAAGTTCATGGAAAAACGGAGTAATGCAATAAGAACGATGACATGATGTAGACAAGATCCGTTTATCTATATGGCGGTAGATATAGATCTCGTCTTTTTATCCTTAGTAGCAACGATACATACGTGTTGGTTCCCTTTCTGTCAATGGGATCAAGCACCGTAAGACCGAACCCACGACTGGGCACCTCTTCCCATTGCAAGATAAATAGATCAAGTTGGCCAAACAAAACCCAAATATCAGAGAAGAAATACGAGGCTATAAGAGATCATGCATATAAGAGATCAAATAAACTCAAATAACTTTCATGGATATAAAAAGATATAACTGATCATAAACTCGAAGTTCATCAGATCCCAACAAACACACCGCAAAAAGAGTTACATCATATGGATCTCCAAGAGACCATTGTATTGAGAACCCAGCGAGAGAGAGGAAGCCATCTAGCTACTAACTGCGGACCCGAAGGTCTACGAAGAACTACTCACGCATCATCTAAGAGGCACCAATGGAAGTGGTGAACCCATCCGTGCTGGTGTCTAGATTGGATCTGGTGGTTCTGGACTCTGCGGCGGCTGGATGAATATTTCGTCGACTCCCCCAGGGTATCTGGAATATTGGGGTATTTATAGAGCAAAGAGGCGGTCCGTGGGGCACCCAAGGTGGGCACAACCCACCAGGGCGCGCATGGGCCTTCTAGTGCGCCCTGGTGGGTTGTGCCCCCTCGGGGAACCCCAGGTGCAACTAGGGCCCATTGCCTTCCTTCTGGCCCATAAAAAATCATCGTGGAGTTTCGTGGCATTTGGACTCCGTTTCATATTTATTTCCTGCGGTGTAAAAAACATTGAAAAAAAGCAACTGGCACTTGGCACTATGTCAATAGGTTAGTACCAAAAAATGATATAAAATGATTATAAAACATCCAAGATTGATAATAAAACAGCATGGAACAATCAAAAATTATAGATACATTGGAGACGTATCAACATCCCCAAGCTTAACTCCTACTCGTCCTCGAGTAGGTAAGCGATAAAAATAGAAGTTTTGATGTGGAGTGTTGTTCATCAAGTCATATCATATTCTTTTCTTTATAAGATGGACATTTGTACTTTTATGTGATTCAAAGCAATAGTCTAGTTTTGACATAATAATTTAGATACTCAAGCATATCAACAAGCAACCATGTCTTTCAAAATATCAACGCTAAAATAAGTTATCCCTAGCCCATCATGCTCAAATATTGATCCATTCATGAAACACACTCGAATATTAACTACACCCAATATTTGAGCACGATCATATTGCCTCCTAGTTGGTGCTTTATAAGAGAAGATGGAGACTCAAATTCAAAATAAAAATTGCATAAAGTAAAAGAAAGGCCCTTCGTGGAGGGAAGTAGGGATTTGTATAGGTGCCAGAGCTCAGAGCGAAAAATATAGAGATAAAAACATTTGGGGAGGTGTATCCATCCCACCAACGAAAACGATGTAGAGCTACGAACACTTTCCATGCTAGATATTCCATAGGCGGTTCCCAAACAGAAAATAAAGTTTATTCCTTTTTCCACCATTCTTTCACTTTCCATGGCTAGCCGTATCCACGGGTGCCTTCCATACAACCACTTTCCAAGGAATTTATTATTTGACAACATAAAGTAAATTCATTTTTGCATTTCGAGACTGGGCATCCCTAAGACCTTTGCCTTACTCTCGTGCAATGACAAGTGAATAAGCACTCATCGTGAGAATAACACATCCAGCATGGAAAATATTAGCCACCCGTTACCGTTCCGCAAGCGAAACAAACACACAAAAGAGAAGTTTATTTTGAAAATTAGAGATGGCACATGCAAATTTGCTTGGAACGGCAAAAGAATACCACATATAGGTAGATATAGTGGACTCATGTGGCAAAACTAGTTTAGGCTTTGTTCGGTTAATCCCAACCCCAAGTGGATTGGAGGGGATTTGCAGGGATTTTGGCTTGCAGGGGATTAATTCCCCCTCAATCCCCTTCAAATCCACCTCAACCGAACAAGCCCTTAAAGGATTTTGGATGCACAAGTAGAGATCATACTTGGTGCAAAGTGAAGTCTAACAAACAGATTGAGAAGCGACCAACCAAGAAACGAATAATCTCATAAGAAAGCATTAAGCATAATTAACACCGAATAAGGCACCACAAGTAGGATATAATTTTCATTGCATGATTATTGACTTTCATGCATGCATAGGGAATCACAAACCTTAACACCAATATTCTTACTAGAGCACAATTACTCATCAACATAGCTCACATATCACATCATCATATCTCAAAACTATTACTAAGAATCAAGTTTATTTTGTACAATTATCTTCATGACATTTTTTTCTTTATCCTTCTTGGATACTATCACTTTGGGACTAATTTTCATGATTTGCTTTTCGTAAGCTCAAACAAATATAAGTGAAGATCATGAGCATAACAAATTTTCTTTCTCTCAAAATAATTTAAGTGAAGCAAGAGAGAATTTCTTCAAAATTTTACTAACTCTCAAATAAATCTAAGTGAAGCAAGAGAGCATTTCTTCAAAAATAACAAAGCACACCGTGCTAAAAAAGATTTAAGTGAAGCACTAGAGCCAGTCCTAGCTCATAAAAGATTTAAGTGAAGCATAGAGAGCAATTCTAACAAGTCATGATATAATTTTGGCTCTCTCAAATAGGTGTATCCAGCAAGGATTGATGACTTAAAACACAAAATAAAACAAGAAAAGACACATATCATACAAGACGCTCCAAGCAAAACACATATCATGTGATGAATAAAAATATAGCCTCGAGTAAAATACCGATAGTTGTTGGAAGAAAGCGGGGATGCCACTCGGGGCATCCCTAAGCTTAGGTTGTTGCTCATTCTTGGATAATAGCTTGGGATGCTGGGGAATCCCCAAGCTTAGGCTCTTACATCCTTCCTTCATCCATCGTAAGATAACCCAAAACTTGAAAACTTTAATCACACAAAACTCAACAAAACCTTCGTGAGATCCGTTAGTATAAGAAAGCAAACCACTACTATAAGTTGTGTATCAAACCAATTAAAATTTTGTTTTTGTATTATATCCACTGTATTCCAACTTTTCTATGGCAAAAACTCATCAAAGAAAACCATAGAGCCATCAAAATAAGCACACAACACAAAGGAAACAGAATATGTCAAAACAGAACAGTCTGTAGTAATCTGACTTTAGAGAATACTTCTGGAACTCCAAAAATTCAACCAAATTAGGACGACCAGGTTAATTCGTGTATTAATCTTTTGCAAAACGAATCAGGGAAAAAGCTCTTTTCTGTGATTTATGAAAATTATTTTCGTGAGCACAAAGTTTCTGTCTTTTTCAGCAAGATCAAACAACTATCACCCAAGAAGATCCTAAAGGCTTTACTTGGCACATACACTAATTAAAACATAAAAAACACAATCATACCGGTAGCATAACTGTGTAAACACACAATAACAGAAAGCAAAAAGCAAAAATAATTTTTATTCATTGGGTTGCCTCCCAACATGCGCTATAGTTTTACGCCCTTAGCTAGGCGTAAGGCAAGGATCTAAGTTTTGTCATCTTTGTCAACCTCTTCAATCAAACACTTAGAATCCCTCAAAGATTTAGTGTAGAGATTTTCAATAACAACACTCCTAGGAATAAATTCATAGATTTCATTCTTGCAAAAAGGATCTCTTATCACTTCAACAAAATCAGGGTGGATACTAATCATCTTAAGATCTCCTTTATTGCTATCACTAGAAGTTGCACCCTTGTTTTTGGATCTCCTACTCTTTACGGGAGTTTCCTCAATAATTTTACTGGTAGTAAAAGTTGTGCTTAGGTTACTAAAGATTTCTTCCAAGTTATCGATCCGAGACGGACTTTCTTGTATCCTTTCATGGATTAAAGTACCCCTCTCTTTTAACAACTTAAAAATAGCACCCACTTTTGACCCAAGATCAGTGGCAAAATTATGCATCTTTTTATGTATAATTTCCATATGATCTTCGGTGAACATTTTCTTTTCGATAGCATCTAGCCTTTCCATAACATGCTCGTGAGTCAAAATGTTTCATTAACCATAAGAGGTGGTGAGCCCACTAAGATTCCCATAGAATTAAGAGCATCAAAAGGAGGACTCATTAAGAAATTTCCATCGGTAATCGTATCAAGGACGAATCTATACCAAGTGGTGATGCCAACATAAAAACAACGCAGAAGCACAACGGTAGATTGCATAGGGATAGATCTATTATGAGCATTGCAAATTCTATACCAAGCATCTTTTAAAAATTCTCCTCCCCTTTATTTAAAGTTGAGAACCTCGTTCTCGGGAGTGCAAGCACTAGAGGAGGAATTATCCATAGCGGCAAACAAGATCTCACACACAAAAATAGATCCGACAAGAAAACAACGAACGAAAAAGAGAGGCGAATAAAACGGCAATTTTTTTGTCAAGTGGGGGAGAGGAAAACGAGAGGCAAATGGCAAATAATGTAAATTGCAAGGAGATGAGATTTGTGATTAGGAACCTGGTTATGTTGAAGATCCTCCCAGGCAACGGCGCCAGAAATTCTCCTTGATGGTTACTGCAACTACGTCGGTATTTCCCCGGAGAGGGAGGGATGATGTAGCACAGCGACGGTAGGTATTTCCCTCAGTGATGAAACTAAGGTATCGAACAAGTAGAACCAAGCAACACAACATAAACAACACCTACACACAAACAACAACACCTCGCAACGCGACGAGTTAAAGGGGTTGTCAATCCCTTAGAATGCAGTAGCCTCAAGATAGGCAAACGGACGTGAGGTAAATTGTAGTAGTTTAATAGATTGAACGCCAAATAAAATAAATAAAGATAAAACTCAGCAAGGTATTTTTGTATTTTAGGATTAATAGATCTGAATAAAATCGGAAAGGAAAAGTAGATCGCAAGGCAAATATATGAGAAAGAAGACCCGGGGGCCGTAGGTTTCAGTAGTCGCTTCTCTCGAGAAAAATAGCAAACGGTTGGTAAACCAATTACCGTTGGGCAATTGATAGAACTTTAAATAATTATGACGATATCCAGGGAATGATCATTACATAGGCATCACGTCCAAGATTAGTAGACTGACTCCTGCCTGCATCTACTACTATTACTCCACACATCGATCGCTATTCAGCATGCATCTAGTGTATTAAGTTCATGGAAAAATGGAGTAATGCAATAAGAACGATGACATGATGTAGACAAGATCCGTTTATCTATATGGAGGTAGATATAGATCTCGTCTTCTTATCCTTAGTAGCAATGATACATACGTGTCGGTTCCCTTTCTGTCACTTGGATCAAGCACCGTAAGATCGAACTCACTGCCGGGCACCTCTTCCCATTGCAAGATAAATAGATCAAGTTGGCCAAACAAAACCCAAATATCGGAGAATAAATATAAGGCTATAAGAGATCATGCATATAAGAGATCAAAGAAACTCAAATAACTTTCATGGATATAAAAAGATATAACTGATCATAAACTCGAAGTTCATCAGATCCCAACAAACACACCGAAAAAAGAGTTACATCATATGGATCTCCAAGAGACCATTGTATTGAGAATCCAGCGAGAGAGAGGAAGTCATCTAGCGACTAACTATGGACCCGAAGGTCTACAAAGAACTACTCACGCATCATCGGAGAGGCACCAATGGAAGTGGTGAGCCCCTCCGTGATGGTGTCTAGATTGGATCTGGTGGTTCTGGACTCTGCGGCGGCTGGATGAATATTTTGTCAACTCCCCTAGGGTTTCTAGAATATTGGGGTATTTATAGAGCAAAGAGGCAGTCCGGGGGGCACCTGAGGTGGGCATGATAGGTCTCCAACGTATCTATGATTTTTTATTGTTCCATGCTATATTATTTTCTGTTTTGGACATTAATGGGCTTTATTATACACTTTTATATTATTTTTGGGACTAACCTATTAACCGGAGGCCCAGCCCAGAATTGCTGTTTTTTGCCTATTTCAGAGTTTCTTGAAAAAGAATATCAAGCGGAGTCCAAAGCGGAATGAAACCTTCGGGAACGTGATTTTCGGAACGAACATGATCCAGAGGACTTGGACCCTACGTTAAGAAAGCTACCAGGAAGGCACGAGGTAGGGGGCGTACCTACCCTCCTTGGCGCACCCTCCACCCTCGTGGGGCCCATGTTGCTCCATCGACGTACTTCTTCCTCCTATATATACCTACGTACCCCCAAACTACCAGATACGGAGCCAAAAACCTAATTCCACCGCAACCTTACATGCCCGTGAGATCCCATCTTGGGGCCTTTTAGGAGCTCCGCGGGAAGGGCATTGATCATGGAGGGCTTCTACATCAACATCATAGCCTCTCCGATGATGTGTGAGTAGTTTACCTTAGACCTTCGGGTCCATAGTTATTAGCTAGATGGCTTCTTCTCATTCTTTGGATCTCAATACAATGTCCCCCCCCCCTCTCTTGTGGAGATCTATTCGATGTAATCTTCTTTTGCGGTGTGTTTGTTGAGACCGGTGAATTGTGGGTTTATGATCAAGTTTATCTATGAACAATATTTGAATCTTCTCTTAATTCTTTTATGTATGATTGGTTATCTTTGCAAGTCTCTTTGAATTATCAGTTTGGTTTGGCCTACTAGATTGATCTTTCTTGCAATGGGAGAAGTGCTTAGCTTTGGGTTCAATCTTGCGGTGTCCTTTCCCGATGTGATGGGGCAGCAAGGCACGTATTGTATTGTTGCCATCGAGGATAACAAGATGGGGTTTATATCATATTGCATGAGTTTATCCCTCTACATCATGTCATCTTACTTAAAGCGTTACTCTGTTCTTTTGAATTTAATACTCTAGGTGCATGCTGGATAGTGGTTGATGTGTGAAGGAATAGTAGTAGATGCAGGCAGGAGTCGTTCTACTTGTCGCGGACGTGATGCCTATATACATGATCATACCTAGATATTCTCATAACTATGCTCAATTCTGTCAATTGATCAACAGTAAATTGTTTACCAACCGTAATACTTATGCTCTCGAGAGAAGCCACTAGTGAAACCTATGGCCCCTGGGTCTATTTTCCATCATATTTAATCTTCCAACACTTAACTATTTCTATTGCCTTTTATTTTACTTTGCATCTTTATTTCTCTTTATCATAAAAATACCAAAAATATTATCTTATCATATCTATCAGATATCACTTTCGTAAGTGACCGTGAAGGGATTGACAACCCCTTTATTGCATTGGTTGCGAGGACTTTATTTGTTTGTGTAGGTGCGAGGGACTCGTGCGTGGCCTCCTACTGGATTGATACCTTGGTTCTCAAAAACTGAGGGAAATACTTACGTTGCTCTACTGCATCACCCTTTCCTCTTCAAGGGAAAACCAACGCAGTGCTCAAGAGGTAGCAAGAAGGATTTCTGGCGCCGTTGCCGGGGAGGCTTACGCGAAGTCAAGTCAAGATTTGACTCCCGACAACGAGCCATTTCTGGCGCCGTTGCCGGGGAGTCTACGCAAAAGTCAACATACCAAGTACCCATCACAAACCCTTATCTCCCGCATTACATTATTTACCATTTGCCTCTCGTTTTCCTCTCCCCCACTTCACCCTTGCCGTTTTATTTGCCCTCTTTTTTCCGCTCACCTTCCTTTCGCCATGTCAGAATCAAAAAGGGTTGGGGTTTCTCTCCCGAGTTTTAGTACTTTGGACGATCCTTCTATCCTATCTAAACTCATAAATAATGATGTCATGGAAAAACCTGCCGGAGTTATCAATGAGAATCTTAATAATTTTGATGAAGATGATTCCGGAATTTTTCGTTATCTACTCGATGAATCTTTGAAAGATGCTTGGGATAGCCTATTAAGGATCCGGGCTAACTATGTGCCCCAATACCAAATTGAAATTTACTTAAAAAGCTTTTATGTTGCCCTATCGTCTTCGTTTAAGCATGTCTTAGATTCCATATTTGAAGAATGTTTTCTTGAAGGGGATTCCGTAGATACCTATGAAAAGATGAAAATCATATTTGGGCACCCCATGAATGAGAAAATTGAATCTACATCTCTTTTGCTCTCCTACCAAAACGAAACTATCAAAGAGATAAAGGCTAGCTTAGATACAAATTTCCGTAACGTGCTTAATCTTTCTTCTACCAGTAATAGCCACGTGCTTTATCAAAATAGAAGGATTAATTCCATAGATAACAAGTTTGCTCTTTTCTTCCCTAAAACCAAAGATGGCAATACCTAGATCTATCCTTGCTTTTATGCCTAGCTAGGGGCGTTAAATGATAGCGCTTGTTGGGAGGCAACCCAATTTTATTTTTAGTTTTTTTTGCTTTTTGCTTCTGTTTAGGAATAAATATTTGATCTAGCTTCTGATTAGATGTTTTTTTATTTTTTTATTAGTGTTTGTGCCAAGTTTAACCTATAGGATCTTCTTGGATGATAGTTATTTGATCTTGCTGAAAATTCCAGAAACTTTCTGTTCACGAAAATAATTGTTAAAAATCACCAGAACGTGATAAAATATTGATTCCAGTTTCTGCTGATCAATAAACAAATTTTATAGGTCTTCCTATTTTGGCTGAGTTTTTGGAGTTCCAGAAGTTTGCGTTAGTTACAGATTACTACAGACTGTTATGTTTTTGACAGATTCGGTTTTTCGTGTGTTGTTTGCTTATTTTGATGAATCTATGGCTAGTAAAATAGTTTATAAACCATAGACAAGTTGGAATACAGTAGGTTTAACACCAATATAAATAAAGAATTAGTTCATTACAATACCTTGAAGTGGTGTTTTGTTTTCTTTCGCTAATGGAGCTCACGAGATTTTCTGCTGAGTTTTGTGTTGTGAAGTTTTCAAGTTTTGGGTGAAAGATTTGATGGATTATGGAACAAGGAGTGGCAAGAGACTAAGCTTGGGGATTCCCATGTCACCCCAAGATAATCTAAGGACACCAAAAAGCCAAAGCTTGGGGATGCCCCGGAAGGCATCCCCTCTTTTGTCTACTTCCATCGGTAACTTTACTTGGAGCTATATTTTTATTCACCACATGATATGTGTTTTGCTTGGAGCGTCTTGTATTATTTGAGTATTTATTTTTTAGTTTACCACAATCATCCTTGCTGTATACACCTTTTGAGAGAGACACACATGATTCGGAAATTGTTAGAATACTCTATGTGCTTCACTTATATCTTTTGAGTTTATATAGTTTTTGCTCTAGTACTTCACTTATATCTTTTAGAGCACGGTGGTGGTTTTGTTTTATAGAAACTATTGTTCTCTCATGCTTCACTTAAATTATTTTAAGAGTCCTACAAAACAGCATGGTAATTTGCTTTAATTATGATAGGCATTCAAGATTAGTAAAAAAAAATCTTATGAGTGTGTTGAATATTATGAGAAGTTTAATACTTGATAATTGTTTTGAGATATGGAGATGGTGATATTATAGTCATGCTAGTTGAGTAGTTTTGAATTTGAGAAATACTTGTGTTAAAGTTTGTGTTTCCCGTAGCATGCACGTATGGTGAACCGTTATGTGATGAAGTCGGAGCATGATTTATTTATTGATTGTCTTCCTTATGAGTGGCGGTCGGGGAGACGAGCGATGGTCTTTTCCTACCAATCTATCCCCCTAGGAGCATGCCCGTAATACTTTGCTTCGATAACTTGTAGATTTTTGCAATAAGTATATGAGTTCTTTATGACTAATGTTGAGTCCATGGATTATACGCACTTTCTTCCTTCCACCATTGTTAGCCTCTCCAATATCGCGCAATTTTCGCCAGTATCATACACCCATCATATACCTTCCTCAAAACAGCCACCATACCTACCTACCATGGCATTTCCATAGCCATTCCGAGATATATTGCCATGCAACTTACCACCGTTCAGTTTATTATGACACGCTCCATCATTGTCATATTGCTTTGCATGATCATGTAGTTGACATTGTATTTGTGGCAAATCCACCGTTCATAATTCTTTCATACATGTCACTCTTGATTCATTGCATATCCCGGTATACCGGAGGCATTCACATAGAGTCATATTTTGTTCTAAGTATTGAGTTGTAATTGTTAAGTTGTAAGTAAATAAAAGTGTGATGATCATCATATTTTTAGAGCATTGTCCCAAGTGAGTAAAGGATGATGGAGACTATGATTCCCCCACAAGTCGGGATGAGACTCCGAACTAAAAAAAGAGGCCAAAAAAAAGACAAGAGAAAAGGCCCAAATAAAAAAATGAGAGAAAAAGAGAGAAGGGACAATGTTACGACCCTTTTACCACACTTGTGCTTCAAAGTAGCACCATGATCTTCATGATAGAGAGTCTCCTATGATATCACTTTCACATACTAGTGGGAAATTTTTCATTATAGAACTTGACTTGTATATTCCAATGATGGGCTTCCTCAAAATGCCCTAGGTCTTCGTGAGCAAGCAAGTTGGATGCACATCCACTTAATTTATTTTGTTGAGCTTTCATATACTTATAGCTCTAGTGCATCCGTTACATGGCAATCCCTACTCACCCACATTGATATATATTAATGGGCATCCCCATAGACCGTTGATATGCCTAGGTGATGTGAGACTATCTTCTCCTTTTTTGTCTTCTCCACAACCACCATTCTTTCCACATATAGTGCTATGTCCATGGCTCACGCTCATGTATTGCGTGAAGATTGAAATTTTTTGAGAATATCAGAAGTATTAAACAATTGCTTGGCTTGTCATCGAGGTTGTGCATGATTTAAATACTTTGTGTGGTGAAGATAGAGCATAGCCAGACTATATGATTTTGTAGGGATAACTTTCTTTGGCCATGTTATTTTGAGAAGACATAATTGCTTAGTTAGTATGCTTGAAGTATTATTATTTTTATGTCAATATTAAACTTTTGTCTTGAATCTTTCGGATCTGAATATTCATACCACAATTAAGAGAATTACATTGAAATTATGCCAACTAGCATTCCACATAAAAATTCTGCTTTTATCATTTACCTACTCGAGGACGAGTAGGAATTAAGCTTGGGGATGCTTGATGCGTCTCCAACGTATCTATAATTTTTGATTGTTCCATGCTATATTATATTCTGTTTTGGACATTAATGGGCTTTATTATACACTTTTATATTATTTTCGGGACTAACCTATTAACCGGAGGCCCAGCCCAGAATTGCTGTTTTTTGCCTATTTCAGAGTTGCGCAGAAAAAGAATATCAAACAGAGTCCAAACAGAATGAAACCTTCGGGAACATGATTTTCGGAACGAACATGATCCAGAGGACTTGGACCCTACGTCAAGAAAAAACTACCAGGAAGGCACGAGGTAGGGGGGCGCCTACCCCCTGGGCGCGCCCTCCACCCTCGTGGGGCCCACGTTGCTCCACCGACGTACTTCTTCCTCCTATATATACCTACGTACCCCCAAACTACCAGATACGGAGCCAAAAACCTAATTCCACCGCTGCAACCATCTATACCCGTGAGATCTATTCGATGTAATCTTATTTTGCAGTGTGTTTGTTGAGACCGATGAATTGTGGGTTTATGATCAAGTTTATCTATGAACAATATTTGAATCTTCTCTGAATTCTTTTATGTATGATTGGTTATCTTTGCAAGTCTCTTCGAATTATCAGTTTGGTTTGGCCTACTAGATTGATCTTTCTTGCAATGGGAGAAGTGCTTAGCTTTGGGTTCAATCTTGCGGTGTCCTTTCCTAGTAATGATGGGGCAGCAAAGGCACGTATAGTATTGTTGCCATCGAGGATAACAAGATGAGGTTTATATCATATTGCATGAGTTTATCCCTCTACATCATGTCATCTTACTTAAAAGCGTTACTCTGTTCTTTTGGACTTAATACTCTAGATGCATCTTTGGATAGCGGTCGATGTGTGGACTAATAGTAGTAGATGCAGGCAGGAGTCGGTCTACTTGTCGCGGACGTGATGCCTATATACATGATCATACCTAGATATTCTCATAACTATGCTCAATTCTGTCAATTGCTCAACAGTAATTTGTTTACCAACCGTAATACTTATGCTCTCGAGAGAAGCCACTAGTGAAATCTATGGCCTCCGGGTCTATTTTCCATCATATTTAATCTTCCAACACTTAGCTATTTCTGTTGCCTTTTATTTTACTTTGCATCTTTATTTCTCTTTATCATAAAAATACCAAAAATATTATCTTATCATATCTATCAGATCTCACTTTCGTAAGTGACCGTGAAGGGATTGACAACCCCTTTATTGTGTTGGTTACGAGGATTTTATTTGTTTGTGTAGGTGCGAGGGACTCGTGCGTGGCCTCCTACTCGACTGATACCTTGGTTCTCAAAAACTAAGGGAAATACTTACGCTGCTTTACTGCATCACCCTTACCTCTTCAAGGGAAAACCAACGCAGTGCTCAAGAGGTAGCAGGGCACAACCCACCAGGGCGCGCCTGGGCCTCCTGGCGCGCCCTGGTGGGTTGTGCCCCCCTCGAGGCACCCCCAGGTGCAACCATGGCCCATTGGCTTCCTTTTGGCCCATAAAAAATCATCGTTAAGTTTCATGGCATTTGGACTCCATTTGATATTGATTTCCTGCGATGTAAAAAACATAGAAAAAACAGCAACTGGCACTTGGCACTATGTCAATAGGTTAGTACCAAAAATGATATAAAATGATTATAAAACATCCAAGATTGATAATAAAATAGCATGGAACAATCAAAAATTATAGATACGTTGGAGACATATCATCGTCATCACCAAAAACTCTCTCATATTTGGGAGGACAATCCCCGTCAACATCTTCAATAGCACCATCTCCTCTCAAACGCTAGTTCATCTCTTTTGTTCAATCTTTGTACCGGAACCTCCGATTGGTACCTGTGGGTCACTAGTAGTCTTGATTACACCTTGTAGTTGATTACTATATGGTTTATTTGGTGGAAGATTATATGTTCAGATCCATTATGCTATTTAATACCCCTCTGATCTTGAGCATGATTATCATTAGTGAGTAGTTACTTTTGTTCTTGAGGTCACGGGAGAAGTCATGTTGCAAGTAATCATGTGAACTTGATATGTGTTCGATATTTTGATGATATGTATGTTGTGATTCCCTTAGTGGTGTCATGTGAACGTCGACTACATGGCACTTCACCTTATTTGGGCCTAAGGGAATGCATTGTCGAGTAGTTATTAGATGATGGGTTGCTAGAGTGACAGAAGCTTAAACCCTAGTTTATGCGCTACTTCATAAGGGACCGATTTGGATCCAAAAGTTTAATGCTATGGTTAGATTTATCTTAATACTTTTCTCGCAGTTGTGGATGCTTGCAAGGGGTTAATCATAAGTAGGAGGTTTGTTCAAGTAAGAATGGCACCTAAGCACCGGTCCACCCACATATCAAATTATCAAAGTAGCGAACACAAATCAAACCTACATGATGAAAGTGACTAGATGAAATTCCCGTGTACCCTCAAGAACGCTTTGCTTATCATAAGAGAAAGTTTCATCGCATTTCATGATACGAAGACGCCGCCACCTCTTGTTCTTCATCGGGAGGCCAGATCTGGAGTCCGTTGAGGGCTTCGGAGAGGGGGGGGGTATTCCGTCTTCATCATCACCAACCATCTTCCATCACCAATTTCATGATGCTCACCGCCAGGAGTGAGTAATTCCTTTGTAGGCTTGCTGGACGGTGATGGGTTTGAGGAGATTCATCATTTAATCGAGTTAGTTTTGTTAGTGCCGTCATTTCAGATCTGAACCGTTTATGTTTTCACCATTATATCTATGTTCTAGATCCGATCTTGCAAGTTATATGCACCTATTACGTGTTATGATCCACATACCCAAGGTGACAACAATTGGGATTCTTTCCGGTGATGACCGTAGTTTGAGGAGTTCATGTATTCACTATGTGTTAATGCTTTGTTCCGGTTCTCTATTAAAAGGAGGCCTTAATATCCCTTAGTTTCCTTATGGAGCCCACAACCACGGGAGGGTAGGACAATAGATGTCATGCAAGTTCTTTTCCATAAGCACGTATGACTTACTGAATACATGCCTACATTACATTAATGAACGGGATCTAGTTCTGTGTCGCCCTGGGTTATGACTGTTATATGATGAATATTATCCAACGTTATCACCAACCCAATGCCTATGAGCTTTTCACATATTGTTCTTGCTAAGTTAATTACTACAGTTGTTGCTCTTTGTTACAAGCGCTTTCTGAAATTATTACTTTCTTTATCATTACTATTCTTTGTTACTATCACTGCTATCACTATCAAACTATCATACTACTGTGGTACTGATCACTTTACCGCAGATATTTAATCTCCAGGTGTGGTTGAATTGACAACTCAACTGCTAATACTACGAATATTCTTTGGCTCCCCTTGTGTCGAATCAATAAATTTGGGTTGAATACTCTACCCTCAAAAACTGTTGCGATCCCCTATACTTGTGGGTTATCAGTTCACATCTTCGTCGATATCCCCATCCTCTGCAACATTGACCCCAAATACCGAATGGTGTCCTTATGAGGCATAACCTACCCATCAAGGCTAACCTCCTCCTTCTCGTGCCTAGTAGTACTGAAACCGCACCTCATGTACTCGGTTTTAGTTCTACTAAGTCCCAAATCTTTCAATTATAAGGTTTGTGTCCATAGCTCTAACTTCCTATTCACCCCCGTTCCACAAGCACCACATCATCTCCAAAGAGCGTACACCATGGGATATCTCCTTGTACATCCTTTCTAACCTCATCCATCACCAAAGTAAAAGGATAAGGGATCAAAGTTGACCCCTGGTGCAGTCCTTTTTTAATCGGGAAGTCATCAGTGTCGCCATCACTTGTTCGAACACTTGTCACAACATTGTCGCACATGTCCTTGATGAGGGTAATGTACTTTGCTAGGTCTGTGTGTTTCTCCAACGTCCACCACATGACATTCTGCGGCATCTTGTCGTAGGTCTTCTCCAAGTAAATGAACACCATATGCAGGTCCTTCTTTTGCTCCCCGTATCTCTCCGTAAGTTATCGTACCATGAAAATGACTTCCATGGTCAACCTGCCAGGCATGAAACCAAACTGATTTTTGGTCATGCTTGTCATTCTTCTTAAGCAGTGCTCAACGACTCTCTCCCTTAGCTTCATTGTATGTCACATCAGCTTAATTCCATGGTAATTAGTACAACTCTAAACACCCCCTTGTTCTTGGAGATTGGTTGGTACTAATATAATCTGTCTCCATTCTTCTGGCATCTTGTTTGCTCAAAAAATGAGGTTGAAAAGCTTAGTTATCCTACTATCGCTATGTCTCTGAGGCGTCTACACACCTCAATGGGGATAGAATCAGAGCCCATGGCCTTGCCTCCTTTCATCCTCAATTATCAACACCGAATCAAAAAAATTACCTGGGATTGGGGCCGAGATCCATAAGGAACAATAGATCCTCTTGTAAGTTTCGAATTCACCAAGTTTGTATGAGTCTTACAAGCCCAAAATCAATGTTGTTACTGTTGGAAATATGCCCTAGAGGCAATAATAAATTAGTTATTATTATTATATTTCCTTGTTGATGATAATCGTTTATTATCCATGCTATAATTGTATTGATAGGAAACTCAGATACATGTGTGGGTACATAGACAACACCATGTCCCTAGTAAGACTCTAGTTGACTAGCTCGTTGATCAATAGATGGTTACGAATTCCTGACCATGGACATTGGATGTTGTTGATAACGGGATCACATCATTAGGAGAATGATGTGATGGACAAGACCCAATCCTAAGCCTAGCACAAAGATCGTGTAGTTCGTATGCTAAAGCTTTTCTAATGTCAAGTATCATTTCCTTAGACCATGAGATTGTGCAACTCTCGGATACCGTAGGAATGCTTTGGGTGTACCAAACGTCACAACATAACTAGGTGGCTACAAAGGTCCACTACGGGTATCTCCGAAAGTGTCTGCATTGGGTTGTACGAATCGAGGCGGGATTTGTCACTCCGTGTGACGGAGAGGTATCTCTGGGCCCACTCGGTAGGACATCATCATAATGTGCACAATGTGACCAAGGGGTTGATCACGGGATGGTGTGCTATGGAACGAGTAAAGAGACTTGCCGGTAACAAGATTGAACAAGGTATCAGGATACCGACGATCGAATCTCGGGCAAGTACTATACCGGTAGACAAAGGGAATTGCATACGGGATTGCTTGAATCCTTGACATCGTGGTTCATCTGATGAGATCATCGTGGAACATGTGGGAGCCAACATGGTTATCCAGATCCCGCTGTTGGTTATTGATCGGAGAACGTCTTGGTCATGTCTGCATGGTTCCCGAACCCATAGGGTCTACACACTTAAGGTTTGGTGATGCTAGAGTTGTTATGGGAAATAGTATGTGGTTACCGAAGGTTGTTCGAGTCCGGATGAGATCCGGACATGACGAGGAGCTCCGGAATGGTCGGAGGTGAAGATCGGTATATTGGACGAAGGGTATTGGAGTCGGAATTGTTCCGGGGTACGGTGATGACCAGCGTGTCGAAAGGGGTTTGGAGGCCCGACAAGCTTTTGGGGCCTTATGGGCCAAGGGAGAGGGAAAATCAGCCCACTAAGGGCTGAGCGCCCCTCCACCCCATCTCACGTAACACGGAGAGGTGGGGTGCCACCCCTAGGGCAGCTGCCCTCCCGGCTTGGGGGGCAAGTTTCCTAGGGGGTGGGGGCGCCAAAACCCATCTAGGGTTTCCCCTATGGCCGCCGCCCCTCCCCTAGGGAACCCTAGGGCGCCTCCCCCTCCTCCCTTCCCCCTATATATAGTGAGAGAGAGGGCAGCCGCACCCTTCCCCTGGCGCAGCCCTCACCCACCTCCAACACCTCCTCCTCCTCCGTAGTGCTTGGCGAAGCCTGCCGGAGAACCACGAGCTCCATCACCACCATGCCGTCGTCTTTGCCGGAGTTCTCCTGAACTTCTCCTCTCCCCTTGCTGGATCAAGAAGGAGGAGACGTCCCCGGGCTGTACTTGTGTTGAACGCGGAGGCACCATTGTTCAGTGCTTAGATCGGAATCCACCGCGATCTGAATCGCTGCGAGTACGACTCCTTCATCCGCGTTCTTGTAACGCTTCCGCTTAGCGATCTTCAAGGGTATGAAGATGCTCATCCTCTTCCTCTCTTGTTGCTAAAATCTCCATAGATTGATCTTGGTGATGAGTAGAAAATTTTGAATTTCTGCTACGTTCCCCAACAATGGCATCATGAGCTAGGTCTATTGCGTAGATTCTATGCACGAGTAGAACACAAAGTAGTTGTGGGCGTTGATTTTGTTCAATATGCTTACCGTTACTAGTCCAATCTTGTTTCGACGGTATTGTGGGATGAAGCGGCGGACCGACCTTACGTACTCTTACGTGAGACAGGTTCCACCGGTGACATGCACTTGTTGCATAAGGTGGCTAGCGGTTGCCAGTCTCTCCCACTTTAGTCGGATCGGATTCGATGAAAAGGGTCCTTATGAAGGGTAAATAGCAATTGACATATCACGTTGTGGTTTTGCGTAGGTAGGAAACGTTCTTGCTAGAAACCCATAGCAGCCACGTAAAACATGCAAACAACAATTAGAGGACGTCTAACTTGTTTTTGCAGGGTATGCTATGTGATGTGATATGGCCAAAAGAATGTGATGAATGATATGTGATGTATGAGATTGATCATGTTCTTGTAATAGGAATCACGACTTGCAT
This sequence comes from Aegilops bicornis, assembly GCA_021605145.1. Lineage (NCBI taxonomy): Eukaryota > Viridiplantae > Streptophyta > Magnoliopsida > Poales > Poaceae > Aegilops > Aegilops bicornis. The sequence goes on from CM038674.1 coordinate 523,303,719, forward strand.
GTCGATGAGTATGACAACCGGCAGGAGCCATAGGAGTTGTCTTAATTTATCGTATGACATGTGTGTCATTGAACAACGCCATGTAATTACTTTACTTTATTGCTAAGCCGTTAGCCATAGTAGTAGAAGTAATAGTTGGCGAGACAACCTCATGGAGACACGATGATGGAGATCATGGTGTCATGCCGGTGACGATGATGATCATGGAGCCCCGAAGATGGAGATCAAAGGAGCAAAATGATATTGGCCATATCATGTCACTATTTGATTGCATGTGATGTTTATCATGTTTATGCATCTTATTTGCTTAGAACGACGGTAGTAAATAAGATGATCCCTCATTAAAATTTCAAGAAAGTGTTCTCCCTAACTGTGCACCGTTGCGAAAGTTCGTTGTTTCGAAGCACTACGTGATGATCAGGTGTGATAGATTCTAACGTTCACACACAACGGGTGTAAGCCAGATTTACACTCGAAACACTTAGGTTGACTTGACGAGCCTAGCATGTACAGACATGGCCTCGGAACACAAGAGACCGAAAGGTCGAGCATGAGTCGTGTAGTAGATACGATCAACATGAAGATGTTCACCGATGATGACTAGTCCGTCTCACGTGATGATCAGACACGGCCTAGTTGACTCGGATCATGTAATCACTTAGATGACTAGAGGGATGTCTATCTGAGTGGGAGTTCATTAGATGAACTTAATTATCACGAACATAGTCAAAAGCCCTTTGCAAATTATGTCATAGCTCGCGCTTTAGTTCTACTGTTTTAGATATGTTCCTAGAGAAAATATAGTTGAAAGTTGTGATAGCAATTATGCAGACGATGAGAAGGCTTATGTCCTTAATGCACCGCTCGGTGTCTGAACCTCGAGCGTCGTTTGTGGATGTTGCGAACATCGACATACACGTTTTGATAACTACGTGATAGTTCAGTAATGTTAAATGGTTTAGAGTTAAGGCACCGAAGACGATTTCGAAACATCGCGAAACATCTGAGATGTTTCGAGGGCTGAAATTGGGATTTCAGGCTCGTGCCCACGTTAAGAGGTATGAGACCTCCGACGAGTTTTCTAGCCTACAAACTGAGGGAGAAGATCTCAATCGTTGATCTTGTACTCAGATTGTCTGGGTACAACAATCACTTGAATCGAGTGAGAGTTCATCTTCCAGATGAGATAGTGATGTTTCTCCAAAGACATTGCCACCAAGCTACTAGAGCTTCGTGATGAACTATAACATATCAAGGATATATATGATGATCCTTGAAATATTCGCGATGTTTGACACATGAAAGTAGAAGTCAAGAAGGAGCATCAATTGTTGATGGTTAATGAAACCACTTGTTTCAAGAAGGGCAAGGGCAAGAAGGAATACTTCATGAAACGACAAATCGATTGCTGCTCTAGTGAAGAAACCCAAGGTTAAACCCAAACCCGAGACTAAGTGCTTACGTAATGAGGGAGCGGACCTTAAGCAGAACTACCCTAGATACTTGGTAGATGAGAAGGCTGGCAAGGTCGATAGAAGTATATTGGATATACATTATGTTAATGTGTACTTTACTAGTACTCCTAGTAGCACCAGGGTATTAGATACCGGTTCGGTTGCTAAGTGTTAGTAACTCGAAATAAAAGCTAAGGAAAAAACGGAGACTAGCTAAAGATGAGCTGACAATATGTGTTGGAAGTGTTTCCAAGGTTGATGTGATCAAGCATCGCACGCTCCATCTACCATCGAGATTGGTGTTAAACCTAAATAATTGTTATTTGGTGTTTGCGTTGAGCATAGACATGATTGGATTATGTCTATCGCAATCTGGTTATTCATTTAAGGAGAATAATGGTTACTCTGTTTATTTGAATAATACCTTCAATGGTCTTGCACCTAAAATGAATGGTTTATTAAATCTCGATCGTAGTGATACACATGTTCATGCCAAAAGATATAAGATAGTAATGATAGTACCACCTACTTGTGGCACTGCTATGTAAGTCATATTGGTATGAAACGTATGAAGAAGCTCCATGTTGATGGATCTTTGGACTCACTCGTTTTTGGAAAGTTTGAGACATGCGAACCATGTCTATTGGTGTATATGCATGAAGAAACTCCATGCATATGGACCGTTTGGACTCACTTGATTTTGAATCATGTAGCGACCCGACCCGAATGGATCAAGTCTCTGTGCTTTTGTGTCATCCCTGGATCAGTATGCTGACACACACAGTACTCGAAGGATTTATAACAGAGGTAAATCACATGTATAGAGTAGCGTAAAAACTATTACCTCAATCCAAAACATAGCGGAAGCAACAAGGTTGTGGATTCCCATCAACACCAACGGCAAAGTTGAGTATAGGAAATCGTAACCCTAACGTATCACTTACTCGTCGTTGCGAAAATTCTGCAACATGAAAAGTTGCAGCCGAAAACGGGTCAATTGACACATGGAATATGCTGGCAATGTAACACATAGAGAGTAATGAAAGAATAAGCTATACTACATGCATATATGGCTGGTGGAAAAGCTCTATGGTTATAAGGTTTTGCGAAAAGCCAATTTTTCCCTCGTGCAAAGGAATAAATTTATTTAACTATCATGGTGGTTGTTAAACATTGAGAATGGTTGACAGCATTCTCAATCCCAATTAAAAGTACTCATTAAACCCAACAAATTATATTAAGTAACGTGATGAGATTCACATGATATTCAAGTACTAGATACTCAAGCGTCCATAACCGGGGACACGGCTAATCATGATTAGTTTATACACTCTGCAGAGGTTTGCGTCCCCACAAGACTCGATCGCCTCCGTTTGGTTCTCGCACTACATGGTGTTTGAGAGACGGATGACCGAGACACAGTCTTTCAGAAGCACTAGCACCTTACATGTGGGTAGACCGTACCAACCTACATCCCCTACATCAGCTAGCCTACCCGTAAGAGTTCGCACAACTTAGTCAACTATGCCAGAGCCCATAATGGCTTGTGGCTGCACACGGAAGTTTCTAGTTTGAATAATCTTATGATCCCTTTGAGCATGGGTGGCGGTCCGAAGAAATACAGGCAAGTCCTGATAGAAACCAGGTGCCTCAATCCACCCAGGATGTGTGTTTAAGTTGCCACCTTAGATAAAACCATTAATTAACAATCTCACATCTGTCATGGATATTCACTCAAATCCAATCCACGTCTGAGCATAGCATAGCATGGCGTAATAAGCAAACGAGAAGTAACTCCCAAGGGTTTGATAATAAAACAGGTAATAGGTACTACCTCAAACTACTTCCCATCCCACAATTTAATTAGATCCTAATCATGCAAGTGTTTGAGGAGTAGATCTAATGCATAAAACTGGGTATGAGAAGAGTATGATCAACGTGTTACTTGCCCGCAAAGTTGATGAAGATGATTCGCACTCAAAACTCTTGATAGATCTACTCGTCACACTCCGGTCAATCTATCGTAATCAAGCAATAGTAGCCACACATAAGCAATCACTTAAAAGATCGGAAGGATCGAAGAAACAATTCGGAAAACGTCAAAACCAAATCTAATAACTCTTGCAGCATAAAACAATTTCTAACAGTACCAAAACTTGGGGCTCCCTCGCTCCCCTAGGTGCGTGGTGCGTGCGTGCGTGGCCTTGGCCTTCGGCCGGCCGGTGGCTTGTGTGGCGGCTTGGGCCTTTGGCCCAAGGCGCTGCGCTCTTTTTTTTTAAATTTTCCAGACGAAAGAAAAATAATAAAACCAAATAAATAAATATATTATATAGGCATATAATATATCAAAATTTTCAGAAAAAGATTTCCTTTATGATGAACTTTATTCTAGCATTAAATAAAATACATACAAATTTAAATAAAGCAAAGAGTGCTTCTAGTCCAATAAATTCCAACAAAATCATTTTTAAAATACCAAAATGACTTCAAATTAATTTCTCTCCAATTTTCTGATGTAGGGAATCATGTTACCCTATTTTCCATATATTTTATTTTTGGAGAAAAATAATTTGAATAAAACTCCAATAACTCCAAATTGAAAAATAAATTCAAAAGAACTTTGAATTTTAATTCTTTGAAAACTCCCAACTCATATTTCGTATAATTTGAAGAAGTCATTTTATCTTCGCTCGTGAAAATCATTGAGTTGCATAAAGTTTCAGAATTGGAAATATTCTCAAATAAAATTCAAATATTTTCAACACCCCTTGTCATTTAAATAAATGGAAGAAGCCATGTCATCTTCTCTCCAGGGTTTTGTGATGAAGAGTATTTGAATTCCCTAAGATCATGAAAGCAAAATGAAAGTTTGGGAAAGTCCTTTTATTCCCTCTCATCTAACTTTCAAAAGTTTCAAATCACTCACTTTCAGTCAATCAATCAAGCAATCAATCAAATCTATCTCTTTGTTTATAACATTCCAAAATTTAGAATTTTGGGATGTTACAAACTACTACCTTAAAATGAATCTCGTCCTCGAGATTCGGAGAGGCTAACAAGAAATAGGTTAGGGTTTGGGGGTCTTCAAAATCTACCGATCATCTCCGGGGTCTCGGGTGCTACCACCCTTAGAAGCATTGTTACGGTTCCATAAAAACTCATATACTCCATCCTTATTCCTGACAGTGTTGGTCTTCTCAGATCTTAAGGATAATTCCTTCTCTGGGCTCTACTGGTAGTGGCATAACCTTTTCCTCAATTCTTTTGCCCTTTACTCTGGGTAAGGTTATTCCGAGACCGGGTCTTCTTAGCTGACGGTCTGGCGCCAATTCTAAACAACTATCGATATCTCATGGTGATCAACAATTTATGGTTTCTCCTGCAGAAAACGGTGCAGGTTGAACCTCACCGTATATCCTACGATTGGCAACAACTGCCGTGTACAAGGGGAAAAAATACCTATACCTTTCTAAGGTTTAAACAAGGTTTTGATCGTCGTCTCTCTACTATAGGTAAGTCACTCAGATTTACCATTCCATATAGCAAAGCGAATAATAAGAGTAAGTCGGTATGGTGATCAATCCATCCCGCACTCCAAATCATTACTTTGTACATGGTTTAGCGAATCTCGCATTCTAACACTCGGTCATCCTCACAAGCATTGCAGAATTTCTCTTGTCGACGAACCAAGTTCGGAAAATCCATTGATTCTGCAGGCCAAACAAACATCTATCGTTCCTTAACAACTCTCAGGTTTTGCGTAAACTCCTATAGAATCGTCTGTCGATAAAATCGTAACTTCTTCCAGGGGTTTTCCTTTAGCAAGAATGTGCTTGCTTCTTGGCAGGTCCTGGGGCCTGTGGGTTATGGCCCATCTCATCACTTGCAATCCTTGAACACATCATCTGGGCAACTGGTCATTATCCCAACATCCAACTTCCTGGCATACTTAATTCCATCCAATTGTACTGTCCTTCTTCCTTCTATTGGCACCAAACTAGGACGTGATTACTCAGACTCATCATGGAATTTCCATTGATCCATATTTCCAACATCATACCTCCTTTATATCCAATAGTAACTCATCTCTTCATCCTCGTGGGATGTCCCACATATCGAAAAAAAACTTATACTTAAGAAATCCATACTCCACTTCGTGGAACATCATTACCCTTTCCAGGGTCAAGAGTCATTACAGGGGAATATTGGCCGTCTCTACATGGCACTTCTTCAACTGGGAAACATGAAACACATCATGAACTCCTGACAGTCCTTCGGGTGACTCCAACTTGTTAGCCAATTCTCCCATACGTTCCAAACTCGGTATGGTCCTACAAATCTCGGGGCTAACTTTCCCTTAACTCCAAATCGCTTAACTCCTCACAGAGGTGGCACACAAAGATATGCTCCGTCTCCAATTTCAGACTTTCCTCCTTGCGTTTTTGAGTATGCATAACTATTCTGCCTGGACTGAGCTACCTTCAGTTTATCTCGAATCAACTTAACATTCTCTTCCGAATCCTTGATCACATTTGGTCCAAACAACTGACGGTCTCCAACGTCATCCCACATCAACGGTGTCTGGCTCCTTCTCCCATACAAAGCTTTAAAAAGGGGCCATCTTCAAACTGGCTGGGTAACTGTTGTTGTATGAGAATCTCCGCGTAAGGTAGATTATCCTCACTGCTAGATCCATAATCTAGTGCATACGTTCTCAACATGTCCTCCAGAATCTGATTGACTCTCTTGATTTATCCATCTGTCTGCGGATGAAAGGCTGTACTGAACTCTAGCCTAGTACCCAAAGTCTGGTGCAGCTGATTCCAAAACTTTGAGGTAAACTGTGTTCCTCTCCGATGGTCCTCGGAACTCCATGCAGACATACGATCCTTGTCAAATATATCCTGGACAACCTTGCGCTTTGTATAGGTGGTTTTCACTGGATAAAGTGAGCCACTTTGGTCAAGCGAATCAACTACTACCCGGATAGAATCATATCCCAATCGGGTTCTGGGAAATCCGGCAATGAAATCCATGCCAAGCTTATCCTGCTTCCATTCGGGTATCGTCATAGGCTGTTGTAATCCTGCTGGCTTCTGATGCTCTCCTTTTCCTTTCTCTGGCATACATCACTTACGACTACATACTCCGCAATATCCTTCTTCATACCAGTCCACCAGAAACGCTTCTTCAAATCCAAATACATCTTGGTGTTTCCAGGGCGAATCGAGTATGGTGAGTCATGAGCCTCCTGAAGTATTAACTTCCTGATCTTTGCATTATTGGGTACAGATACACGATCCTTGAACCATAAGGTATCGTGTTTATCCTTACGAAAACCTTTGGCCTTTCCTTTACTCATCCTCTCTTTTACCTCAGAAATCTCTTTGTAATCCTCCTGAGCTTCACGGATCTTTACCAACAATGTAGACTGAACTTCCATTGCTGCAACAAAACCTTTGGGAACAATCTCCAACGGAGTTCCACGAAAATCTTGACTAACTCCTTTGGTAATCCTCCGCTTATGAGGGTATTCGTCCTTGTTTTCTTTATGGTTGTGTCCTATTTCTCCACAAAGCTTGTATGCACAAGGTTTCTTCATATCCTTTTCATAAGGCCTCAACTTACGGGACACAAGACGATATCTTTGCAGAGTCAACTTAAATTCTTCCCAAGTGGTTACTCCTTGCCATCCATTGATGGTTTGGTACATCCTCCACCGAGTAGTAGCACCTCTTTCAAAGCACTCTAGAGCATGTTGGGCCATATCCTTTCTGACTATAGGGTTGTTCTCCATATGATCCTCCATGTTCTGAATCCATCGTTCCATCTCCAATTGACTCATCGGTCCAGAAAATATAAGCTCTTCTCCATTCATCTTCTATTGGGTCCATGGGTGTTGGGGTGGGATAAGAGAGATAGAGAGGGATGCACACAATACAAACAATGGTTTTTGAAAAGACAGATTTTATTTTGGCCGTCGGAAAAACATCAAACAAATGACAGCTCACAATCGTCGCATCTAACGCAGGTATATACAGGGGTTTGGTCTTCTAACGGTCAATAAATCTTCAAAGTCATCAAACTCTTCCAATCTTGATCATGTCTCTGATGGCTCCTTCTGATCATGCTTGTCCTTCTCAAGTTCTTTTGCGGATCATCTCTGTTGGACGCCAAGTCTCTCGCGACGTCCTTCAATATTTCGGAGTTACGTTCCAACTGCCGGTTTCAACATCCTTGACATGATCCATGATCCTACTGTCCTTGATTCTTGTCAAATCTCCGGTATCTCGATGTTTTGCTCCTTCATCTTGTCTACTTTCAGCTTCTGGGTCCTGAGTTCTTCCCGAACTGCTTCCTTATCAAATACTGCTTCCTGCAGATCCACCTTAAACTTCTTCATGTAATACTCCAGATCCTGGTGATACACCAGCTAAGGTTAAAACTCCAACGTTTGCAGATAGATGCTCCATCAGCTTTCTACCATCCAATCCTTCCATGCATCTGCATGCTTAACTCCGTACGGTGACAATAGCATAAGCGGCGATAACATCATGGATAGCGTGTTTACGCTCTTGTCATTTTCATGAGCTATCATTCCATAGTTGATATCTCACGCCTTAGGGTTTTCTGACAAAGCTTTGAATTCTAATGCTCCATGTTCCAGTCTTTCTCCGATACACCTTGATCTCGGTTATTGATAACTTCCATAGTCTGCCAAGTTCCATAAGCGTAACCTTCCTAGGTCATACAAATCCGAATTTATTTGGAGCCTTCAAATCTCCTAGTCTTCGGAGTCTTCACCGTTGTAGTTTCCGTTTACACGGTAAAATCATCTTCATTCCAAATGGTCTTAGTTGTCCGATATCTTGTCTCCTTGGAGTGGTCTCATCATCGAATCTTCGAGTGGTCAAAAGGGAAAAGGGGTATGGTCTCACTAAAAGGGAATATTTGAATAAACTCAGAAGAGAAGAGAGGTAAAAGATCTTTTTGAAAATGAAGTTGTAGAGAAAAATCTTTCCTATGGGCTTGTCAGTTTCTAGGGTCACGTCCTACAGTCAACATGTGCTCGATACCATCTTGTAGCGACCCGACCGAATGGATCAAGTCTACGTGCTTTCGTGTCATCCCTGGATCGGTATGCTGACACACACAGTACTCGAAGGATTTATAACAGAGGTAAATCACATGTATAGAGTAGCGTAAAAACTATTACCTCAATCCAAAACATAGCGGAAGCAACAAGGTTGTGGATTCCCATCAACACCAACGGCAAAGTTGAGTATAGGAAATCGTAACCCTAACGTATCACTTACTCGTCGTCTGAAAAGTTCTGCAACATGAAAAGTTGCAGCCCGAAAACGGGTCAGCACATGGAATATGCTGGCAATGTAACACATAGAGAGTAATGAAAAAAAATAGGCTATACTACATGCATATATGGCTGGTGGAAAGCTCTATGGTTATAAGGTTTTGCGAAAAGCCAATTTTTCCCTATTGCAAAGAATAAATTTATTTAACTATCATGGTGGTTGTTGAACATTGAGAATGGTTGACAGCATTCTCAATCCCAATTAAAAGTACTCATTAAACCCAAACAAATTATATTAGGTAACGTGATGAGATTCACATGATATTCAAGTACTAGATACTCAAACGTCCATAACCGGGGACACGGCTAATCATGATTAGTTTATACACTCTGCAGAGGTTTAGCACTTTTCCCCACAAGACTCGATCGCCTCCGTTTGGTTCTCGCACTACATGGTGTTTGAGAGACGGATGACCGAGACACAGTCTTTCAGAAGCACTAGCACCTTACATGTGGGTAGACCGTACCAACCTACATCCCCTACATCAGCTAGCCTACCCATAAGAGTTCGCACAACTTAGTCAACTATGCCAGAGCCCATAATGGCTTGTGGCTGCACACGGAAGTTTCTAGTTTGAATAATCTTATGATCCCTTTGAGCCTGGGTGGCGGTCCGAAGAAATACAGGCAAGTCCTGATAGAAACCAGGTGCCTCAATCCACCCAGATGTGTGTTTAAGTTGCCACCTTAGATAAACCATTAATTAACAATCTCACATCTGTCATGGATATTCACTCAAACCCAATCCACGTCTATGAGCATAGCATGGCGTAATAAGCAAACGAGAAGTAACTCCCAAGGGTTTGATAATAAAACAGGTAATAGGTACTACCTCAAACTACTTCCCATCGCACAATTTAATTAGATCCTAATCATGCAAGTGTTTGAGGAGTAGATCTAATGCATAAAAACTGGGTATGAGAAGAGTATGATCAACGTGTTACTTGCCTGCAAAGTTGATGAAGATGATTCGCACTCAAAACTCTTGATAGATCTACTCGTCACACTCCGGTCAATCTATCGTAATCAAGCAATAGTAGCCACACATAAGCAATCACTTAAAAGATCGGAAGGATCGAAGAAACAATTCGGAAAACGTCAAAACCAAATATAATAACTCTTGCAGCATAAAACAATTTCTAACAGTACCAAAACTATGTGTATTTGGCCTTATCATAAAGTTTAGGTCAAGAGCTTGATTTGCAAAAAGAATCAACTAAATCGGAGATTCTGAAACTCAAGTTATGATCAAACGAAGTTCAAATACAAATCTGTTTCAATTCAAATTTTAAAACTTTCAAAAACATGTTTGAGTTGTATTACTGGATAGAGGAGATCATAACGAAGAAGTGGGCGTTGGTTTCGTTGGATTCCGACTTACGAGTAAAAAGTTATAGCCGTTTGAAGATTAGGGACACTACGAATAGGTCCATGACGGAAATTAAAAATAAAAAAAATCTATCGAGCGAACGCTCGCTAAACAAAACCGGAAAGAAAAACCGGTGAGAAAACCGATCTAGGGTTTCGGAAAGGAAACCGAAACGAAAAACCGATCTAGAAAACGGAACGGAAACCGATCTAGAAAACCGATCTAGAAAACGTGACGCGGCGCGGGGCTAGTACCTCGAAGAGGCGAGGGGCTCCGGCAGCGACGGCGTAGGGCGGCGGCAGCGGCAAGTGGCAGCGGCGGCGCTGGTGAGGGGCGGCGGCGGCTATGGCGGCGGCGGCGCGGCTATGGCGGCGGCGGCACTGCTGCTGCTGCTGCTGCGGAGGAGAGGAAAGGAGAGTTGATTTGATGTGTTGGAGGGGGGGTGCTTGGGTATTTATATTGGGGAGGGGAGGGGTTTTGCTTGGGGTAGGGGACAAGAAATAGATTAGGATTAGGAATCCTAGAAAAAAAAACGGAATAACAAAACGGGGTCAAATCTACTAGGAATCGTAAAAGAATAGGAAACTTGGGGCTCCCTCGCTCCCTAGGTGCGTGGTGCGGCAGGTGGCCTTGGCCTTGGCCGACCGGTGGCTTAGTGGCGGCTTGGGCCTTTGGCCCAAGGCGCTGCGCTCTTTTTTTTTTAAATTTTCCAGACGAAAGAAAAATAATAAAACCAAATAAATAAATATATTATATAGGCATATAATATATCAAAATTTTCAGAAAAAGATTTCCTTTATGATGAACTTTATTCTAGCATTAAATAAAATACATACAAATTTAAATAAAGCAAAGAGTGCTTCTAGTCCAATAAATTCCAACAAAATCATTTTTAAAATACCAAAATGACTTCAAATTAATTTCTCTCCAATTTTCTGATGTAGGGAATCATGTTACCCTATTTTCCATATATTTTATTTTTGGAGAAAAATAATTTGAATAAAACTCCAATAACTCCAAATTGAAAAATAAATTCAAAAGAACTTTGAATTTTAATTCTTTGAAAACTCCCAACTCATATTTCGTATAATTTGAAGAAGTCATTTTATCTTCGCTCGTGAAAATCATTGAGTTGCATAAAGTTTCAGAATTGGAAATATTCTCAAATGAAATTCAAATATTTTCAACACCCTTTGTCATTTAAATAAATGGAATAAGTCATGTCATCTTCTCTCCAGGGTTTTGTGATGAAGAGTATTTGAATTCCCTAAGATCATGAAAGCAAAATGAAAGTTTGGGAAAGTCCTTTTATTCCCTCTCATCTAACTTTCAAAAAGTTTCGAAATCACTCACTTTCAGTCAATCAATCAATCAAATCTATCTCTTTGTTTATAACATTCCAAAATTTAGAATTTTGGGATGTTACAAATCACTTGAGACATGCAAATCATACCATATGGGCAAGATGACTGAAAGCCTCGTTTTCAGTAAGATGGAACAAGATAGCAACTTGTTGGAAGTAACACATTTTGATGTGTGCAGTCCAATGAATGCTGAGGCATGCAGTGAATATTGTTATGTTCTTACTTCACAGATGATTTGAGTAGATGTTGAGTATATTTACTTGATGAAACACAAGACTGAATTATTGAAAGGTTCAAGTAATTTCAGAGTGAAGTTGAAGATCTTCGTGACAAGAGGATAAAATGTCCGTGATGTGATCATAGAGATAGATATCCTGAGTTGCGAGTTTGGTACACAATTGAGACATTGTGGAAATTGTTTCACAACTAACACTTTGGAACACCATAGTGTGATGGTGTGTCCGAACATCATAGATGCACCCTATTGTATATGGGGCATACCATGATGTCTCTTATCGAATTACCACTATCGTTCATGGGTTAGGCATTAGAGACAACCACATTCACTTTAATAGGGCACCACATAGTTCCGTTGAGATGACACCGTAAGAACTATGGTTTAGAGAAACCTAAGTCGTCGTTTCTTGAAAGTTTGGGGCTGCGACGCTTATATGAAAAAGTTTCATCTGATGAGCTCGAACCCAAAGCGGATAAATACATCTTCATAGGACACCCAAAACAGTTGGGTATACCTCCTATTTCAGATCCGGAAGCAAAAGTGATTGTTTCTAGAAACGGGTCCTTTCTCGAGGAAAAGTTTCTCTCGAAAGAATTGAGTGGGAGGATGGTGGAGACTTGATGAGGTTAATGAACCATCACTTCAACCAGAGTGTAGCAGGGCACATGAAGTTGTTCATGTGGCACCTACACCAATTGAAGTGGAAGCTGATGATAGTGATCATAATGCTTCGGATCAAGTCACTGCCAAACCTCATAGGATGACAAGGACAGGTACTGCTTCAGAGTGGTACTGTAATCCTGTCTTGGAGGTCATGCTGCTAGACAACAATGAACCTAAGAGCTATGGAGAAGCGATGGCGGGCCCAGATTCCAACAAATGGCTTGAGGCCATAAAATCCGAGAGAGGATCCATGTATGAAAACAAAGTGTAGACTTTGGAAGAACTACTTGATGGTCGTAAAGGCTGTTGGGTACAGATGGATTTTAGAAGAAGACGGACAATGATGGTAAGTGTCACCATTAAGAAAGCTCGACTTGTCGTTAAGATGTTTTCCGACAAGTTCAAGGAGTTGACTGCGATGAGACTTTCTCATTCGTAGCGATGCTAAGAGTCTGTTGGAATTATATTAGCAATTACTGCATGATTTAGAAATCTTGCAGATAAGATGTCAAAACATTGTTTCCTCGACGATATTCTTGAGGAAAGGTTGTGTGTGATACAACCAGAAGGTTTTGTCAATCATGAAAGATGCTAACAAGTGTGCAAAGCTCCAGCAGTCCTTCTAAGGACTGGAGTAAGCATCTCGGAGTTGGAATATACGCTTTGATGAGATGATCAAAGATTTTGCGTTTATACAAAGTTTATGAGAAACTTGTATTTCCAAAGAAGTGAGTGGGAGCACTATAGAATTTCTGATGAGTATATGTTGTTGAATATTGTTGATCAGAAATGATGTAGAGTTTCTGGAAAGCATATAGGGTTATTTGAAAAGTGTTTTTCAATAGAAAACCTGGATTAAGCTGCTTGAACATTGAGCATCAAGATCTATAAGGATAGATCAAAAACGCTTAATGGTACTTTAAAATGAGCACATACCTTAACATGATCTTGAAGGTGTTCAAGATGGATCGACCAAAGAAGGAGTTCTTGCCTGAGTTGTAAGGTATGAAGTTAAGACTTAAAGCTCGACCACTGACGGAAGAAAGAGAAAGGGCGAATGTCGTCCCTATGCCTTAGCCATAGGCTCTATACTGATATGTCATGCTTTGTACCGCACTGATATGTGCCTTGCCACGTGTCCGGCAAGGGTACAAGAGTGATCCAGAATGGATCATTGGACAATGATCAAAATTGTCCTTGGAGTAATAAGGACATGTTTCTCGATTATGGAGGTGATAAAGAGTTCGGCGTAAGAGTTACGTCGATGCAAGCTTTAACACCTATCCGAATGACTCTAAGTAGCAAACCGGATACGTATAGTGGAGCAACCATTTGGAATAGCTCCAAGTGGAGCGTGGAAGCAGCATTTACAATATGACCTAGAGATTTGCGAAGTACATACGGATCTGAATGTTGCAGACCCGTTGACTAAAACCTCTCTCACAAGAAAAACATGATCAAACCCCATAACTCATTGAGTGTTAATCACATGATGATCTGAACTAAGTGACACTAGTAAACTCTTTGGATGTTGGTCACAAGGCGATGTGACCTGTGAGCGTTAATCACATGGCGATGTGAACTAGATTATTGACTCTAGTGCAAGTGGGAGACTGTTGAAAATATGCCCTAGAGGCAATAATAAATTAGCTATTATTATTATATTTCCTTGTTGATGATAATCGTTTATTATCCATGCTATAATTGTATTGATAGGAAACTCAGATACATGTGTGGGTACATAGACAACACCATGTCCCTAGTAAGACTCTAGTTGACTAGCTCGTTGATCAATAGATGGTTATGGTTTCCTGACCATGGACATTGGATGTCGTTGATAACGGGATCACATCATTAGGAGAATGATGTGATGGACAAGACCCAATCCTAAGCCTAGCACAAAGATCGTGTAGTTCAGTATGCTAAAGCTTTTCTAATGTCAAGTATCATTTCCTTAGACCATGAGATTGTGCAACTCCTGGATACCGTAGGAATGCTTTGGGTGTACCAAACGCCACAACGTAACTAGGTGGCTATAAAGGTGCACTACGGGTATCTCCGAAAGTGTCTGTTGGGTTGGCACGAATCGAGACTGGGATTTGTCACTCCGTGTGACGGAGAGGTATCTCTGGGCCCACTCGGTAGGACATCATCATAATGTGCACAATGTGACCAAGGGGTTGATCACGGGATGGTGTGCTACAGAACGAGTAAAGAGACTTGCCGGTAACGAGATTAAACAAGGTATCAGGATACCGACGATCGAATCTCGGGCAAGTACTATACCGGTAGACAAAGGGAATTGCATACAGGATTGCTTGAATCCTTGAAATCATGGTTCATCTGATGAGATCATCGTGGAACATGTGGGAGCCAACATGGGTATCCAGATCCCGCTGTTGGTTATTGACCGGAGAACGTCTCGGTCATGTCCGCATGGTTCCCGAACCCGTAGGGTCTACACACTTAAGGTTCGGTGACGCTAGAGTTGTTATGGGAAATAGTATGTGGTTATCGAAGGTTGTTCGGAGTCCCGGATGAGATCCCGGACATGACGAGGAGCTCCGGAATGGTCTGGAGGTGAAGATCGGTATATTGGACGAAGGGTATTGGAGTCCGGAATTGTTCCGGGGGTACCAGGTGATGACCAGCGTGTCCGAAAGGGGTTTCGGAGGACCGACAAGCTTTTGGGGGCCTTATGGGCCAAGGGAGAGGGGACATCAGCCCACTAAGGGGCTGAGCGCCCCTCCCACCCCATCTCACGTAACCTGGAGAGTTGGGGGCGCCTCCCCTAGGGCAGCCACCCTCCCGGCTTGGGGGGCAAGTTTCCTAGGGGGTGGGGGCGCCAAAACCCATCTAGGGTTTCCCCTATGGCCGCCGCCCCTCCCCTAGGGAACCCTAGGGCGCCTCCCCCTCCTCCCTTCCCCCGATATATAGTGAGAGAGAGAGGGCAGCCGCACCCTTCCCCTGGCGCAGCCCTCTCCCTCCTCCAACACCTCCTCCTCCTTCGTAGTGCTTGGCGAAGCCCTGCCGGAGAACCACGAGCTCCATCACCACCATGTCGTCGTGCTGTCAGAGTTCTCCCTGAACTTCTCCTCTCCCCTTGTTGGATCAAGAATGAGGAGACGTCCCCGGGCTGTACGTGTGTTGAACGCGGAGGCACCGTTGTTCGGTGCTTAGATCTGAATCAACCGCGATCTGAATCCCTGCGAGTACGACTCCTTCATCCACGTTCTTGTAACGCTTCCGCTTAGCGATCTTCAATGGTATGAAGATGCTCATCCTCTTCCTCTCTTGTTGCTAGAATCTCCATAGATTGATCTTGGTGATGCGTAGAAAATTTTGAATTTCTGCTACGTTCCCCAACAGTTACCATGGTGAATTGGGAAAAAGATGTAAGTTTACCATCCCCATTGCATTCAAAAATAGCAACCCCCTAGTTCCTTTTGTGACAATAAGCTTATCAGACCATAATATGGGATGTTACTGTGCGAACAATTAGATAGAAAAATGTAACCTTTTTAATCCCAAAATCACCCGGTTTCTCTACAAAACTTGGCAAACCCCGTTGTTCCATTTTGTTACAAGAACAAACTAATAAATCAAGAAGGCAAAGGTGAGCTACATTAGGGTAAGTTATCACCTCACGTGTATCAAAGTTACCAGTGCAAAAATACCACTAAAAGACTGGTTTCTTTTGGTTGAAAAAAATGATGTAAAAAATGATGTTGAAGAAACTCATGCTACACTGAATAGTTCCCGAGCAGTGTAAAAAATGTGTTGTTGACATGAAGGGAAACTCATGCCGTTTCAATCAAGTGCTTTCCTATGATCCCTGTGCAGAAAAACATGAAACAAAAAAGTATAAAAAAATCAACAAACATGTATAATTTTCCTTTTTGTTGACGATGAAAGAAATTGTGTACGATAATACTAATGTGCGAACATAAAAAAATAAGAAGGTGCTACGGTGGTGTCTAACCTTAAAGATAAGGCAGTTGCATACTGAGTGGTGCAAGAATGAACCACTAGGATGAGTATGCAAGTACGACGAGCAAAGTTTTGCCAACTCCAACATCCCTACTGCAAGTAAAAAATGTATGTGCGCTTACCAACCTTATGTTTATAACTACCATGATCACAACTGTGTTGTTTACCGTTATTTATCATTAGAAATGATCAGCTTTCCGGTGTGTAAACTACCAAGATAACAAAAAAGAATCTGATATTTTACCAGTCTTCATGTAAGGTTCTTACCAGACAACGTGTGTATAAACTACCATGTTCATAGTGTATCAGTTACCAATCTTTGTGAATCACAAGACTAATATGTGACTAAACTACCGTTTAAACAATATGAAAGTTACCAGGCATCTTGAATGGATTTTACCACACTAGACAAACTGATAGTATGTTTTGATGTCGCATTGCAAGTGCTCAGACGATGAGCATACCCCGTTGTTGGCCTCGTACAAAAACAAATGCTAGCATGGGAGGTTTGGGGAGCCAAAAATTAGTGAACCAACAACTCCAGAATCAGGTACGATCAACTCTAATCAAGGATACGACAACATGGAAGTGTATTCCATGCCTCAGCCTCCTAATTCAGAATGAAGTTTGGTAGTTTGAAAAACGTCGTGAGCACCACAAAATTTACGTGCAGAGGCATGGTTTTTGGATAAGACATGAGAGAGAGAGAGAGAGAGAGAGAGAGAGAGAGAGAGATGGCAAACCACTCACAAACAAGGAGTTGTAGGATGTGCAAAACCCAACCAACATTGTGAAAAAAGAGGGAAAGGGGAAAGGTTGTGAGGATTGAATGTCAAGCCCACACGTACGGTATGCATGTAGATGTGTGGTGGATTATCGCCCATTTCAACGACAACCACAACCACGCTCCTCATCAAAAAGCCATCCTTAAAAAAATTCTTGTCATCCCCTAGGAGGAAAATGACTTCTTAAGGATTCTACACGGGTGAAACATCGAGACTACAAGGCAGATGTAGCTGATGGCATGGTTCTACAGGTCTGCTCAAGATGTATCCTACATAATGCAAGACATTACAAATGAGCGAGGTAAATTTTGCATGGATCACCGCCACGCAGACGTGGGGAGCACTATTGCATACTTCCACAAGATGAGGGCCATGGATTCTCATTTCTACTGGAGAATCAAAGCTTGATGACGAGGACTAGGTGGAGTTATTCTTGATTGATGTTGCGTCACGCATGGCCTATGCAAATTACAACTACTGTTTGTCGTTCGACACTACATACACAACAAACATGTATAAGATGTCGTGTGGACCCTTCATGATATTAATAACCATGGAAAATCCATCTAGTTTGGGTGCGACTTCTTTCGCAAAAAACTGATGGAGAAATCTGTGTGGTTGTTTAACACGTTTCTGCATGCGATGGGTGGTGTTGCATAGAAAAACATCATCACAGATCAGGACTTTTGTGATGAGGGCTGCCATTGATATGATGGGGAGCTTGTAGATGGGAAGTGGGCTTCTACCTCACATCATGGCGTGCGAAACCCTAGGCAGGTCATCTAGGCCCATATATAGGCTCCACAAAGAGCCCACATCTAAGCGAATGACTACCGTGAATAGGTATCTCCAGGATTTCTGAAGAGGAGACGTTTCATTACCAAACGAGGGGGGTACAAGTCGTAGGCTAGGAGACCAAGACGTACAGAAGCCAAACCAACAAAGCCAACTATAAATACCTCAAGACCTGGACACGAAGGGGAGAATTTGTACTTGGATGGCGAAGATGATAGAGAAATCAAAGCTCTAGCTTAGCTGAGAGTAGATTCGATCTAAGACACCCCGTATAGTTCGACCACCTCAAAACCCAGCTACCCCATATATAAGTCGTTGGACCCCCTCCCCCGTTGTAATATAACTCCAGATATGCAAGATTAGGGTTTTTACTTGCACCACAAGGTTCCAAACCTGGGTAAAGTCTCTCCCATGTGTACGTCTAATAACCCGAGGTTACGTCCCATTTTCATAAAAAATCCACTTATGCTATTGTACTATTGTTGGGTACTTTGCCAAACACCGTCAATGGTAGTTGTTGGGATAACAATAATGTGTCATTACCACATGCTTTGAACAACGATGACCCATTACCACATTGAATTGAGCAGGAGCTTCAGTCACATGAAGGACAAGGGGTATTCGGCCTATCGAAAGAAAGACAAGCCATCCCTAAGAGACCAAAAGAAAAAAAATAGAATTGGGCAGGGGCTCTAGGGTTATATTTAACTACAACTAGATAAGGCACGGATAAAGAAAAGAACAGAAATATCAATATACCGACGAACAAGGGACGAAACACAATGCAAGATCAAAAGACTCAAAATCAAAAATTGACAAGGATCCTCTTCCGAACCCTACTAAACAAGCACAAATTAACTCACTTGAGTGCCATAGACAAGAATAAGAACTCAAATCGAATGCGATCAATAATAGCTAAACCATACAACACTTCAACAAGAGAGGAATTACATGGAGGAGGAGGAACTTGACGAACCGTAGTGATGAACTGACGATGTCCTGGATAAGGCGGGTACTAACCAAGTCGACCCATTCTCCTCGGGGTTGGCCGACAAGCCCTCATTCGTGGTCAAGGTGGACTCCGGAGGCCATACACAGGAGGTATGATCAAGTCTGTCTCTCCGAAAACTTGACATGTACTCTAAGATCTCTGTCGCTACCTAGCTCCTAGTTGCTGACCTTGTAACCCTAGATACCCTCCCTGACGTGTATATAAGCCATAGGGTTTAGTCCGTAGAGGGGAGATCAACACAAAATCATTCGCCTATCCCTAAAGTTAGATCACACATTACGATCTCGAGGTAGATCAACTCTGTACTTGATACATCTTCATCAATATAAACAAGAGCAGGATGTAGGGTTTTACCTCCATCAAGAGGGCCTGAACCTGGGTAAACATCGTCTCCTTCATTCCTGTTACCCTCGATCCGAGATCCATAGCTCGGGACCCCCTACCCTGAGGTCTGTCGATTTTGACACCGACACCTAGAAAACAGGAAAGGAGAAAATGCTGGAGAAGAAGAGAAGCGGAGCAGAGTGGAACGACGATCGGGTACTACCGAGTAGATGACGGGCACCCGAATGAGCAAACGTGCTAATGGGCTTCAAAGCCCATTACAAGCGAGAAAAGATCGATTGACAATAAATAAAGAATCCTTCAATTCTCAACCCACACTAAACAAATGAGCACTAATCTCATAAAACTAAAACAAAAATGGCCACATATTCAACTGACTTCAAATGAAAATTTAGGAAACTTATACATATAATATCAAAATTGTACATGATTACGTATTTGAAAACTCCAAAGGCGCGGATAAAGGAAAGAACACAATTTTTAAAATATTGTAGATTTGTGTGACGTGAATGCAGTCCCATCAAATAGGATATGATCCTATCTTTACCTTGACTATCCATTTATACCCTTTGATTTAGTCATCTAAATTTTACGCAAAGAAAAATATTTAGGCACCTGAATTAGTTAGTGTTCTCACTAAGCAAAGTTCTACACGCATGTTAAATGCAAATTTCTGTCCCTGGATTCAAATAGAAGAGAAGCGCACATTCATACTGTCATCTTGTAATCTTTCTACAATCCAAGAAAGGGCACCAACAAAAATTCAAAAAAATGTTCCTGCCATAGGATTACACTACGGCCATGAAAAGGAAAGAGAAGTGATATCCTACATTTTCTTCGTAACGTTTCTTATGTATATAGGTAAACATCGTCTCCTTCGTTCCTATTTCCCTCGATCCGAGATCCACAACTCAGGGTCCCCTACCCCGAGGTATGCCGGTTTTGGCACCGACACTGGTGCTTTCATTGAGAGTTTTGCCGCACAATCACCAGAAGGATCGATGGCTCATCTGCAGATCAACTGCTCCAACGGCCTCGGGTGCGTTTGTGCCCCAACCAGCTTTATGTGTTCGACAGCATGGTCTTTTGCACTGACTCGACATGCCATCTGGCCTCGGTCGATAATTACGCCCTAGGTCACATCGTGACCTTTGGTGGCCTCAAGTTCACCACGGATTCCCATGGTGAGCTCATCCTGTCAGGTGATGACCCACAAGTATAGGGGATCAATCGTAGTCCTTTCGATAAGTAAGAGTGTCGAACCCAACAAGGAGCAGAAGGAAATGACAAGTGGTTTTTAGTAAGGTATTTTCTGCAAGCACTGAAATTATCGGTAATGAGTAGTTTGGTAGCAAGGTAATTTGTAATGGGCAAGTAACGGTAATGGTAAGTAAAGTGCAGCAAGGTAGCCTAATCCTTTTGTGGAAAATGATAGGCCGAAATGGTCTCTTATAATAAGAAAAGCGTTCTTGAGGGTACACGAGAATTTCATCTAGTCACTTTCATTATGCTGGTTTGATTTATGTTCGCTACTTTGATAATTTGATATGTGGGTGGATCGGTGCTTAGGTGTTGTTCTTACTTGAACAAACCTCCTACTTATGATTAACCCCCTCGCAAGCATCCGCAACTACGATAAAATTATTAAGATAAAATCTAACCATAGCATTAAACTTTTGAATCCAAATCGGTCCCTTACGAAGTAGCGCATAAACTAGGGTTTAAGCTTCTGTCACTCTAGCAACCCATCATCTAATAACTACTCCACAATGCATTTATTTAGGCCCAAAGATGGTGAAGTGCAATGTAGTCAATGTTCACATGACACCACTAAGGGAATCACGACATACATATCATCAAAATATCGAACACATATCAACTTCACATGATTACTTGCAACAAGATTTCTCCCGTGACATCAAGAACAAAAGTAACTACTCATAAATGATAACCATGCTCAAGGACAGAGGGGTATTAAATGGCATAATGGATCTGAACATATAATATTACACCAAATAAACCATATAGTAATCAACTACAAGATGTAATCAACACAACTAGTCACCCATAGGTACCAATCCGAGGTTCCTGTACAAAGATTGAACATGAGAGATGAACTAGGGTTTGAGAGGAGATGGTGTTGTTGAAGATGCTGATGAAGATTGGTCTCCCAAATATGAGAGAGTTGTTGGTGATAACGATGACGATGATTTCCCCCTCCGGGAGGGAAGTTCCCCTGGCGGAATCGCTCCGTCGGAGGGCAAAAGTGCTCCTGCCCAAGTTCTGCCTCGAGAAGGCGGCGCTCCATCCCGAAAGTCCTATTATTTTTTCTAGGTCAAAATGACCTATATACTAGAAGATGGGCGCCGGAGGTGGGCCGAGGAGAGCACAACCCACCAGGGCGCGCCTGGGGGCCCAGGCGCGCCCTGGTGTCTTGTGCTCACCAGGGTGGCCCCCTCCGGTAGTTATTTGCTCTAGTCTTTTTTGTATATTCCAAAACAATTTTCCGTAAATTTTCAGCTCATTTGGAGATGTGCAGAATAGGTAACTCTGGCGTAGGTTTTTCAGGTCCAGAATTGCAACTGCCGGCATTCTCCCTCTTTGTGTAAACCTTGCATATTATGAGAGAAAAGGCATTATAGTTACTCCATAAAGCATTATTATGCATAAAAACATTACAAATAATAGTAAGAAAACATGATGCAAAATGGACACATCAACTCTCGCAAGCTTAGACCTCGCTTGTCCACAAGCGAAAGACCGAAACCGAAAAACATGCCCACATGATTAGAGAGAGAGGTGTGATAAAAACAAAATACGGACATAGAAGCATCATGCTTATTATTATAAAAGCAAAGAACTTTAACATAAAACTTTATCACACAACTTTTACCATATAACTTAGTGCGGAGTTTTTGGCTAGCAAAGATATTGAGCAAGCACCACATGTTGAAGGATCTTTGACAATATAACTTCTATGTGAATATGAACAAACATAAATCATTACTTTGTCTTCCTTGTCCAACATCAACAATTTTGGCATATAGCATTTTGATGGGGGCTCACAATCATAAAAGATGTCCAAGGTAGTGTATTTTCATGTGAATCTTCTCTTCCCTTATTAATTCTTTCATGAATTGCATTATTGACCAATGTTGTGTTTGTCAATCTCCAATAAATTTTACCACTTGTGCTTTTCTTTATGTGATGTCATTACTTAACATAAGATTAGCATATGATATTTTTCGTTATTTATTTTTATTTTGATTGAAACATAAAGTAAAGAAAGTAAAACTCGAACTACTCTTTATTATATATCTCGCACACGATTACATATATAGATAGATAGATCACTAAGCAAGCACTCGAAAATAGATCGAACTAAATTTTTATTCAACTAAACCATAGGATAACTAAAGATCCAATTAAAATAGATAAAGGCAAAGATAGTGGTGGTGATACAATACCGGGGCACCTCCGCCAAGCTTGGCACAAGCCAAGGGGAGTGCCCATACCCGCTATCATCGGAGACTTGTGTGTTCCTCCTATTGGATTGATATCTTGGTTCTTAACTGAGGGAAATAGTTATCTCTACTTTACTGCATCACGCTTTCCTCTTCAAGGAGAATACCAACGCAAGCTCAAGAAGTAGCAGGTAACCGAGGTCAACATGATCTATGTTACCCACATCCCTAAAAAGGAGAGGAAGGGAGTACTTCGGGATGTCTACGCGTTGGAGCCAGTGGCCCCGAAGTTTGACCCTGGTCAGCTTGTCCGATCACGTTTGACCAGCATGACCACCCGACCAGCATTAGACACGGTAGATCGGCGGCGCTCATCCTGGACCCAATTGTCATTGGTTACCATCTGACACGCGTCCTCATGGATGGAGGCAGCAACCTCAATCTCATTTACGAGGACACTATTAGGAAGATGGGCATCGACTCATCCCGGATCAAACCGAGTTCCACCACCTTTAAAGGTGTCATCCCAGGCATCGAACCCCGCTGCAACGGCATGATCACCCTGGAGGTAGTCTTCGGCTCGCTCGAAAACTGTATGAGCAAAGAGTTAATCTTAGACATCGTCCCCTTCCCGAGAGGATATCATGTAGCTCATGTAGAGGAGCTCATGTAGCTCCCCAGCGCGATGGTGAGCAGAGCCAGCGATGTGCACATGCTCTTCATGGTGTCCGGCGCCTCGTCAAAGAAGAACTCCAGCTGCGCGATGTAGCAGAACCCTCCCAGCCGGCAAGGAAGAAGTACCGGGGCAGCTGCCACGAGATGCTGATCTCTTCCCCACGTGTCGCACTGTCGAGCCGCTTCATTTCCACGAGCGCCGCCACCGCCTTGGTGAGCGCCATGGGAACCGCCCGGCGCCCATCCGCCGCAGCTGCGAAAATAGACAACTTGGTGTGGGCGCGCGGCCGTTTGGTGCGCACTAGCAGGCGCACGAAAGTTTGACGCGCTAAAAAAAGGCTCGCACGGGAAAAAGCGACATCGCGCGCGGTAGTTTTGGTGTGCATCGTCCAGCGCGCTGGATAAAAGCCGCCCGCGGGTGCCCGCCAACCGCTATCTTCCTTGCCCTCGCCTCTTGCCGCCGTGCCTTCTTCCTCGCCTCTTCTGGTGCCGTGCCTTCTCCTCCCCTCCCCGCCGCCATGCCGCCTCGCCCCCGAAGCAGCTTCGGCGTGTATTTCCAGCGATATACGTCTTGGGCTGGGGACGTTCGAGACCGCACACGAGGCTGCCCGCGCGTACGACGCACGAGCGTGGCGCCTCGGGAGGCCACGGGCACAGATGAACTTCTCGGATGCGCGGACGCGCGAGCAGGCGCAGGAACTCGCGCCTCCCCATTGACGAGGATCGCCGTGTCCAGCGGAGGCGGGAGCGCCGCCTCCTCACCGCCGAGGCGGGTGAGCACGCCATGGCAGTGTGGCGCGAGCGCTTCCCGCAGGATGTCGCCGCCAAGAACGAATTCGAACGCAGAGGAGGGCGGAGCGAGTCGCGCGTTGGGCAGACAAGCGTGAGCGGAAGGCATTGGCGAAAGTCCAGTGCGACCTGGGACCTGCGTCAACCTAGGACGAGGAAGATCTTCGATGGACCGACGCGTTTATGTCGTCGGACTACACCACCAAGGAGGATGAGAAGGAGTAGTTTTATCTAGTTTATTTGCATCGTTTTATCTAGAAGCATCATTTTATCTAGTTTTATATGCATCGTATGAACTAGCTTGTGGTGTGAGACTTGAATTATGTGATGTTTTTATATGCTATGAATTTGAACTATGTGTTGTTTCATATTTTTTTCGTATGTGTTATTTTTTCCAACCACCGGCTGGTCGCACGTTGGATTTTGCAGCGCCTGGTAGCGTTACATCGGACCGCTAAAATTTGCAACGCCTGAAAAAGCAAACAACCTCCCCGCACACAAAAACACTCTTTCGGCGTTGTAAAAGAAAAATTAGCGTGTCGCGCAACCACACGTCTATTGAAGATGGTCCTAGCAGGCTGATAACTGAGGCACGAGTTTTCTTTATCCAGATTGATACTAGTAACCAGGACGTTAACTGAAAACAGTGTCAGCCCATTCGAACAGTTCTTGCCTGATTGTCCAGTGTAGTTCTAAAGAAGCTGATTCGTCTAGTGTAGTTCTTACTCTTCTCTTAATTAATTGGAAAAGAAACCAAGGCTGCTACTTTTCGTCAATCTCCCATTTTTATGATCACGCCAAGTGCAATGTTCCTCGTATATAACGTGTAGTACTCATTCTGAATCTATTGGATATGATGGTGTGCCTGCACATCAGAGTTTGTGCTTCTTAGAGCATCTCCAGCCGCGCCTCCAACAGGCCCTCCCATGGCATTTTTTTAGCGTCGGCGCCTGAAAATCGGCCCAATCGTGCCCCCAGGATCTCATTTAACGCCGGTTTGGGCCTAAATAACAGCCGGCGAACCCGAGCCGAACCCAAGCGCCCGGGGGTCTCCTGGGGGCGCCGGCAGAAGCGAAAAGGGGCGTGGGGCCGCTCTGTCGGGGAGAGGAGGCCCTTTTCCCGCTGTTTCCTCCCGCTTCCCCCCTTGGCTTCCCTTCCATTCTCCATTCCTCCCGCCAATCTCCTCCTCCTTCCCTCCCAGTCGGCCGCCATGCCACCGAAGAAGTACGCGGCCCCCTCGCGCCGCGACGGATGCCACCACCGCTGCCACCTAGCCGAAGCAGAGGAAGCAGAGGGCGCCGCCGTCCAAGCCCCCGGGCATGTCTAACGCCGACTGGAGGGCGGAAGTTCAGCGCCGGGAGGCTGTCACCACCGACCGGCGGAACAGGGCGAACGCCAAGAAGGCCCGGGACAGGGTGGCGCTCAAGGCTGCGGCGGTAGCGGAGCAGGCGGAGCACTCAACCGAACAAGCCGAGGCGGCTCGCGCAGGGATGATGAATCCACCCGGCGGCCACGACCCGTATGCTCCCTGAAGCCATCAAAGCGTCGGGTCTCCGGCCGGCTTCTCGTCATCGCCACAACCCTGGACTGCACGCCGTCGCTGGGCTACGCCGACGGCGACGTGCACGGTGGGTTCAACCCCAACATCACCTTCCCCCATGGTCACCCGGCCCAGCGCATGCCCTCGCCCGCCTTCGCCGGCGTGCAGTACCCTCCATACACTTACTCGCCGCCGGCCTACGCAACCTCCCCGACGCCACCTCTCCGTCGTGGCGCGCTGCTCTTCTCACAAGCCTCCTCGTTGCATCTCGGTGACACCGCTGCCGCCTCCCCCGGGTTCACTGCCCAAGACGACACAGTGGACCTCAACGGCGACATGGACGGCGAGGTAGACTATGGCGAGGAGGAGCCAGAGGAGGAGGAGGAGGAGGAGGAGGAGGAGGAGGAGCCGGCGCCTGCTCTGGAGAGGAAAGGGAAGAAGAACAAGAAGAAGCAGGCGGGTAGGACCGGCGAGCCGTGCGTCAAGTGGGCGTCCAAGGAGGACGAGTGTGTCACCGAAGCATGGAAAATCGTCTGC
The DNA here is from genome assembly GCA_021605145.1 of Aegilops bicornis. NCBI lineage: Eukaryota > Viridiplantae > Streptophyta > Magnoliopsida > Poales > Poaceae > Aegilops > Aegilops bicornis. Next base: position 523,330,111 of record CM038674.1, read on the forward strand.
CTCGACCCGATCACCGACATGAACCAGAACATTGACACGTATTGGGAGCGCATCAAGGCCGAGTTCAACGAGCCCAAGCTCGTCGACCCCTACTTCAAAGGCATCTACATGCAGCGCGGGTCGAAGGCAATGTCGAACCATTGGGGGCTCATCCAAACAGTGTGCAACAAATGGCATGGGATCGTCGAGGAGATCGCGGCTCGCCCGAAGAGCGGCTCTAGCATCGAGGATCAGGTATGTCACACCGGTCTCTGCATTATCTTTTCGCCGTGTGCGCCGCTGACTGTTGTTCCTCGGCGCAGTTGGTGTGGATGTTCACCATGTTTCGCCAGGACAGCAGCGACCACGATTTCAAGTACCTCACGTATTAAAGAGGATCGAGATGTGCGAGAAGTGGGCAGATGTCCCGCACACCCTCGCCAAGGCCAATGAGATGTACAAGCCAGACACGCCGACGCCGGGCGCGGCCGACGGGCGCCCGGACGACAACAAAAGGGCCAAGTCGGCGAAACACACCGACTCGGTGTAGCGACCCGACCTCAAATGGTCAAGTCTCTGTGCTTCAGTGTCATACCTGGACCGGTAATGCTGATACACAGTACTCGAAGGATTTAGAACAGAGTAGCAATCACACACTTATTACATCGAATGTCTCCAAAGAGAACTTATTACAATAAATATGGCTTAAGGCCATCTAAATAAGATAACAGCGGAAGGCTTGCAAGATAAAGTGAGTCCATCAACTCCAACAGCATAGCTGAGATGCACAACAATGACCTATCGCACCTTTACTCGTCGTCTGAAAAGTCTGCAACATAATACGTTGCAGCCCGAAAACGGGTCAGCCCATGGAATATGCTGGCAAAATAACACAGTAGAGCAAAACAGAAATAATGCTATCACTATATGCATATTTGGCTGGTGGAAAAGCTCTATGGTTATATTGTTTTGTGAAAAGCCAATTTTTCCCTACAACAAAGGAATATATTTTATTTAACTATCATGGTAGTTGAAACATCATTGAGAAGGTTCCTCCAACTCAATCCCAATTAAAGTAATTATCAACCCAACATATTGAATTAGAGTGATGAGATACATATGATAATCCAAGTACTAGATACTCAAGATGTCCATAACCGGGGACACGGCTAACCATGATTAGTTTGTACACTCTGCAGAGGTTTGCGCACTTTTCCCCACAAGACTCAATCTCCTCCGTTGGATTTCTCGCACTTAATGGTGTTTGAGAAACGGATGATCGAGACACAGTCTTTCAGAAGCATTAACTCTAACCCCGGGTAGACAGTACCAACCTACATCCCTCTACATCTGCTATCCTACCTCTAGAAGAGGTCACGCAACTTATTCAACTATGCTAGAACCCATAATAGCTTCTGGCTACACACGGAAGTTTCTAGCATGGAATATCTCTGATCCCTTTGAGCCTGGGTGGCGGACCGTAGGATTATCACACGGGTACTCCGGGATATCCTAGGACAACACTGGATTCTCCAGGTGCCCAAACAAGCAATCCACCCAGATGTGTATTAAAGTTGCCACCTTAAGTTGAACCATTAAATAATCACCTCACATCTGTCATGGATTCACTCACCCAAACCACGTCTACGAGCACAGCATAGCAGTATAAGCATAACATAGAAATAACTCCCAAGGTTTGATAATAAACAGGGCAATAGGTTCTACCTCATCATCTACTTCCCAATACCCACAAGTTAATCACATCCTAATCAAGCAGTGTTTGAGGATTGGAACTAAATGCATAAAAACTGGGTATTAAAGGGATATGATCAAAGTGTTACTTGCCTTGCTGACGATCCGCAAAACCTAGAGACTCGTAGTAGCACGCTTCGCACTCCGGGAATTCTATCGCAAACAAACAATAACACACATAAGAAATCAAGAAAATATGCACGGGTAAAACTCAAATAAGAAGATCTAACCAGAAAGTTCAACTGAAGAACTCCGGTTTGCAAAAAGAATCAAATCAAACGGAGCAACGAAACTCAAACTACGAAAGAAACAAGATCCAATTACTAATGTGGTCTAAAATAAAATTTTACAGTACCAAAATCTTGTTCAAGTTGGTTAAACGGAAATAGGGCTTTGAAACGAAGATCTAGGCGCTTGAATCGCCTGATTCCGATAAACGAGCGAAAAGTTATACTAGAACGAAAATCGGGTCAGAAATCACGATCGAAAATAATCGCGGAGAACCCAGGAAAAAGAAAAACTGACGAACAGGCTAACGAACGAACATTCGCTGTCTGTGACTAACGGGTGAACGACGTTCGTTAAAAATTAACGTACGGATGAACGTCCGCAAAATAACTAAACCGAAAAAAAATCGAACGAACCGAAGAAAAAAACAGATCTAGGGTTCGAAATAAACCGAACGGTTTCTAAAAAAACCGACGGCTACCTCAAGAACGCTGGCGGCGGTGGAAACACCGCGGGCGGGGCGGGCGACAAGTGGCTCAAGGCGGCTTCATGGGCGACAAGAAAGCAAGGCTACAGGTTAGGGTTTCTTGGTGCGGCACAAGTGGTGGCTCGAGCGGCTTAAAAGAGGGGCTGGCATGGTGATTCCCGGTCGATGCGGCCCGAGTCGATTAGGTTTTTTAAATGTGTCGCAGAAAAACAAAGAAAATAAATACTAAAACGACTCCAAAAATCCTGAAATAAATTTTCCCCGTCCTCTAAAAATCTACCGGACAAGGTGAACATTTATTTAGGACTCTAATGCAATTTTTAAAAACGCATATTTTTCCTAATTCAAATAAAATCCAATAAAATATTTATTTGTTTTTGATATTTTTTCACCAATATTTCATTATTTTGGGGAAGTCATATTATCCCCCCTCATGAATTTTGATATGAAATATTTTCAGAGAGAAAAATAATCAAAATAAATGACCCTAATTTCAATATTTGATAAAATTCAAATATAAAAACGGTGAAATCCCCAACTCTCTCCGAGGGTCCTTGAGTTTCTTAGAATTTCGAGGATCGCAAAACGAAATGCAATAAAAATATGATATGCATGAATGACCTATATATAACATTCCAAATTGAAAATTTGGGATGTTACAAACCTACCCCCCTTAAGATGAATCTCGCCCTCAAGATTCGGGTTGGCTAGAAAATAGGTGTGGGTGGTCTTTGCAAAGATCATCCTCTCGTTCCCAGGTGGCTTCATCCTTGGTATGGTGGCTCCACTGAACTTTGCAAAACTTGATAACTTTGCTGCGTGTAACTCGGCTGGCAAATTCGAGAATCTTGACCGGTTTATCCTCATAGGTCAGATCACTATCCAACTGAATTGCTTCCAGGGGCACTGTATCTATTAGCGGTATATCGACCATCTCTGCATGGCACTTCTTCAACTGGGAAACGTGAAACACATCATGAACTCCCGACAGTCCTTCAGGTAACTCCAACTTGTAGGCAACCTCTCCCATACGTTCCAAAACTCGGTATGGTCCTACAAATCTCGGGGCTAACTTTCCCTTAACTCCAAAACGTTTAATTCCTTGGAGCGGTGATACGCGAAGATATGCTCGGTCTCCGACTTCATAGGTTACCTCCTTGCGTTTTGAATCCGCATAACTCTTCTGCCTGGACTGAGCTACCTTCAGTCGGTCTCGAATTAGCTTAACCTTCTCTTCAGACTCTTTGATCAAATATGGTCCAAACAACTGACGTTCTCCTACTTCATCCCACATCAACGGTGTTCTGCATCTTCGTCCATACAGGGCTTCGAAAGGTGCCATCTTCAAACTGGCCTCGTAGCTGTTGTTGTATGAGAACTCCGCGTAGGGCAAATTGTCATCCCAACCAGATCCATAATCTAGTGCGCAAGCTCTCAACATGTCCTCCAGAATCTGATTGACTCTCTCGGTCTGTCCATCTGTCTGCGGGTGAAAACCGGTGCTAAACTATAGCCTGGTACCCAAAGTCTGGTGCAGCTGATGCCAAAACTTTGAAGTAAAATGTGTCCCTTTATCTGATACGATGGTCCTCGGAAGTCCATGTAGACATACGATCCTGGTCATATATATCTTTGCCAACTTCACACTTGTATAGGTGGTTTTCACTGGGATAAAGTGAGCCACTTTGGTTAAATGATCCACTACTACCTAGATAGAATCATATCCTGATCGGGTCCTGGGCAATCCAGTGATGAAATCCATGCCAAGCTTGTCCCACTTCCATTCGGGTATCGACATAGGCTGTAGTAATCATGCTGGCTTCTGATTTCGGCCTTTACTCTCTGACAGACATCACATATAGCTACATACTCGGCAATATCCTTCTTCATACCAGTCCACCAGAAACGGTCCTTCAAATCCAAATACATCTTGGTGTTTCCGGGGTGTATAGAGTATGGCGAGTCATGAGCTTCCTGAAGTATCAACTTCCTGATCTCTGCGTTGTTGGGCACATAAACGCGGTCTTCAAACCATAAGGTGTCGTGCTCATCCTCACGAAAACCTTTGGCCTTTCCTTTTCTCATTCTCTCCTTTGTCTCTGCAATCTCTTTGTCATCCTTCTGAGCTTCTCGAATCTTTCCCAACAATGTAGACTGAACTTCCATTGCTGCAACAAAACCTCTAGGAACAATCTCCAAACGAAGTTCCCCGAGATCCTCGGCTAACACCTTTGGCAATCCTTCGCTTACGAGGGTATTAGCATAATGTAACACCCGGGTAATTAAGCTACAGTAATCCCCTACTAATGATGCCATGTCATCGCTCTTACTGTTGCTAATCCTCACTGGCTTTCAAACATCTTTCAAATTTCAAATCCAATTTAAAGTCAGGATTCAAATTTATCAAACATGCAAACAAAAATGTTCAAGTTGTTGCAAATAATCATTTGGTAATATTAGTGGAGAAATCACATTTTTACAAAATGACTAAATGCTCTAAAAATAAATAAAACAGAAAAGTTTTTGAAAGAAAAGAAACCAAAAAAAGGGAAAAGAAGCCCCCTAATGGGCCACGGCCAACCTGGCCACCAGTCAGGCCGGCCCACTCCCCGCACCCCTCCCTAGCCTATATGGCCCGGCTCCCCCGACGAAACCCTAACCCCTCTCCCCACGATCCCCATTCCCCCCACGACCCGATCTGGATCGGGGGCGCTCCACCCCCTGACCCCGGCGAACCGTCACCCCGCGGCGCTTCCGTCGCCGCCCGCCGCCCGAAGAACCCCCCTGCCTGACGCCTCCCCTCCTCCCAAGCCCCTCGCGACGCCCAGCATTGCCTCGACCCGCTTAACCGACGCTGACACCCGTCGCCTCCTCGGCCCCGACGCGCCACCTCGCCGCTGTCTGACTTGACCTCCTCCCCGCCTGCCGCCGCTCCCTGCCGTCGTGTTCCCTCTACATCGGGCCTCCCCTTCAACGCGGGTGAGCAACCCTCGATCATCCTCTCTCCATTCTGGCCGATACGGCCATCGAATCCCGCGACTCACCACGCTGCGCCACGCCTGCGGCTAGCCATGCTCGACGCCACAAGATCGTCTCCTCCCCGGCCACCGCGCCTTTGTCGCCTCGACACGCGCGCCTCGCTGCGTCCTCCGCCACGCGCCAAGGCTGCCTCGCCTGCAGCCCGCTGGCGGCGCACTGCCCCAGCCGAGCCAGCTCCAGCGTGCCGCGCGCCAGGCCAGGCCTCGCCGTGGCCTCTGCTGGCTGCCCACGGGCGCTCGCGACCTGGAACCCGCGTGCCCGTGTCCACCCCGCTATGGTCTGAGCCAGTGACAGATGGGGCCCAACCCCCCTTTTTTTAGAATGAAAAAGAAAACATATATATATATATATATTAAAATATGTTAATTAATTATTAAATTAATTAATTATCCTAATTATATTGACTTAATTAACCTAATATCTGTTAATTTAATTAATCTATTTAGTTTTAGTCAATGTGACATTGATAGGGGCTCACCTCTGCTGACTACCAAATGTTGGTGGTCAATCAGGGACCCTGTGCCCACTGCTGGGCCGTACACTGTTGTGTACACAGAGCTGGGTGCACCTAACTTTTAACCTGTATTTTTTAAGTAAACTAATTTCAGAATATTGTTTAAAACTTTGAAAATTCATAGAAAATAAACCTTAACTCGGATGAAAAAGTTTTATACATGAAAGTTGCTCAGAACGACGAGACGAATCCGGATGCGTGGTCCGTTCGTCCGCCGCACATCCCTAGCATAGCGAACAGGCAACTTACCCCCTCCGTTTCATCTGTTTGAAAAATGCCAAACTTCGGGAATACTTTCCCGGATGTTTCCCCCCTTCGCCGGTATTGTGTAGCACCGCGTTAGAACACGTCTAGCTCTGCCCGTTGTCCTGCTATGCACTTGCTTTCTATGTATTTACTGTTTCTCCCCCCTCTTCTCTTCGGTAGACCTCGTGACGGCTGCCGATGCCGCTGTGATCGACTACGTCGACGACGACTCTTCTTCCCTTTCATCGGAGCTTCCAGGCAAGACCCCCCTTTGATCATCCCGATATTGCCCTTTCCATTCTCTCATGCTTGCATTAGATTTTGCTACTGTTATTGATTGCTCCTATTCTGATGCATAGCCTACTTTTGTACCTGCTATTGTTACCTACCTGCTTATCCTAAACTGCTTAGTATAGGTTGGATAGTGATCCATCAGTGACCTCCACCTTGTCCTTGTTGCCTCGCTTCATCATCGACGACTCGATCAACGTGATCGACAACCAGAGCCCGACACCTCACATCACATCATGCCCCTTTTGTTGCTCGACTCTGCAGAGTTACTATCGAGTGCCGAGGGTGATCCCTCATAACACACTCCTGAGATAATTCTGTAGTGTAGCTATTCGGTCATGGTCATCGAGGGTGATTTCCTCTTTCACCATTCCCAAGACGGCTCTGTTGCAGTAACACCTCAAGTGTGAACCTCGAGGGTGGTCCCTCTTACGTTCACCTTGAAGATTACATTGAGTGGAATCCACCGGGGGTGATTCCTCGGGTTTTCCCCTTGATGTCTGGACACACGGTTACCTTGACTTTACTTGAGACCCTTGGTGGAAGTCGGGCGGGCCCGGAGAGCACCCGCAAGATGGTTACGAGGCACGGCCGGGCCGGCAGGCTGCCCCCGAGTGGGCTGGGCTAGCCCTTGCCGTATTTCCTTGAGACGGGGCGACGGGGTCACATTATTGTGAGTTTCTGATCGTCTCTGCAAGCTAATAATACACTATGGTTTGGGTATTTGTTCTGAGTTGGCCTTTGGCCTTTACGCACTAACCACCACGCGAGAATAGTTATGTGCCTCGACGTCGTAGTATCAGCCGAAGCTTTGTCAAACGTCCAGTTCAGCATTGTGGCCGGGCCGGATCATGCCATCCAGGCAGAGGTGGTGCTAGTATCCCCTTGCGCACAACGACCCGGAGTGCAACGGGCGATGGGCCCAGACCCCGGAGTGCTTAGGATGTAGACCGGCGGGGACCTCTCTGCTGAGCCTAGGTAGGGCTACGACGTGTTGATCTTCCGAGGCCGAGCATTGACCCCAGAAAGGTGTGTCCGGCCAGAGTGATCGAGCGTGTTGGAAAACTTGGTGCACCCCTGCAGGGAAGACATATATTCGAATACTGTGTCCATAGTAATGGACGTTCAGACTTATATCCTGATCTTTTCCAACTAGAAATGGATACTTGAGATATGTTGCTCCGGGATTGCTTTCTCGCAGGGAGTCGAGGAAGGATCTCTGGGCATTAATGTTACAACATGTTTGTTAAATATAAACTGCTATTCTTTACTCTTCTACATGCCACAAGATGCTTGGAGCTGCTTGAAGATGCTAGTCTTCGGTAGGCTAGGCCTTCCCCTCTATTCTGGCTTTCTGCAGTTCAGTCCACAGATACAGCCCTTCCATTTTGATATCAATGCATACTTAGTATAGATCTGATGCTTGCGATTACTTTGGATGAGTACTCACGGTTGCTTTGCTATCCCTTTTGCCCCTTCCTTCTTCTTTCCGGTTGATGCAACCAGATGGTGGTTCCCTGGAGCCAGGTGCCACCGCCGACGGATACAACTACATGGAGGCCGCCGACGACCAGGAGTAGTTAGGAGGTCCCAGGCAGGAGGCCTTGCCTCTTCGATCGTGTTGCTTTTGTGCTAGCCTTCTTAGGCATCCTTGTTTAACTAATGTCTGTACTCATATATTATTGCTTCCGCTAACTGATTTGTAATATAAATCTTGTATTATTTTTATTTGTGTCTAGAGTTGTGTTGTGATATCTTCCCGTGAGTCCCTGATCTTGGTCGTACACATTTGCGTGCATGATTAGTGTACGGTCGAATCGGGGGTGTCACACATAACTCTTCTGACTCAAAGCGTCTGCTACGACATTGGCCTTGCCTGGATGATAGTGCAGCTTCATATCATAATCCTTTATAAGCTCCAACCATGTCCTCTGCCTGAGGTTCAGCTCCTTCTGTGTGAAAATGTACTTCAAACTCTTATGATCTGTGTACACATCACAACGGTTTCCGATAAGGTAATGTCTCCAAGTCTTGAGTGCATGCACTACGGCTGCTAACTCCAAATCATGCGTAGCATAGTTCAACTCATGCGGTCGAAGCTGTCGAGATGCATACGAAACAGCTCTTCCATCTTGCATAAGTACACCTCCAATTCCTAAGCGCGAAGCATCGCAATACACTTGGAAGTCCTTGCGTATGTCCAGCAGAATCAACACTTGGGCTGTAGTCAAACGTTTCTTCAACTCCTGAAAACTTGCCTCACATTCTTCCGTCCATTAGAATTTGGTATCCTTCTTCAATAACTCCGTCATGGGTTTCACAATCTTGGAAAAATTCTCAATGAATCTCCGATAGTATCCCGCGAGTCCAAGAAAACTGCAGATCTCGCTAACTGAAGTGGGTGCCAACCACTCAGTGACTGACTGAACCTTGGTGGGATCTACTGCTATACCTTCTCCTGATATAACATGTCCAAGGAATCCAACTTCCTTCAACCAAAACTCACATTTGCTGAACTTGGCATACAATTGATGTTCCCTGAGTTTCTCAAGAACTAGACGCAAATGCTCCTTGTGCTCCTCTTCATTCTTCGAGTATACCATTATATCATCAATGAACACCACCGCAATCTTATCCAAGAATTCCATGAACACCTTATTCATCATACTCATGAAATAGGCAGAGGCGTTAGTCAGTCCAAATGACATGACCGTATACTCATATAACACGTACCTTGTGGTGAATGCTGTGTTTGGTATATCCTTTTCTCGAATCTTCAGCGGGTGATATCTTCATCGCAAATCGATCTTTGAAAACACTTTAGCTCCTTGCAGTTGGTCAAACAAATCATTGATCATCGGCAGTGGGTACTTGTTCTTGATCGTCACTTCATTCAACGCACGATAATCAACAACCATTCTTAACAATCCATCCTTCTTCTCAACCAAGAGCACTGGGGCTCCCCATGGTGATGAACTTTGTCGGATGTAACCTTTCTCCAACAACTCCTTAATCTGCTTATTAATCTCCTCCAGATCATTTGCGGGCATCCGGTATGGTCTCTTTGATATTGGCCCGGTGCCTGGCAATAGCTCTATCAAAAACTCAATGTCTCGATCTGGTGGCATGCCTGGTAACTCCTCTGGAAATACATCCGGGTAATCCTTCACTACAGGCACTTCCTCCTGAACAACTCCCGTGAGAGAATTTACTTGGCCCCTCCTAGGCACATGCCTAGATACATACTTGATCCTTTTCCCTCAGGAGTATTGAGCAAAATCGACTTACTCGTGCAATCGATGTTTCCCCCATACCTCGACATCCAGTCCATGCCTAATATCACATCCAATCCTTGTGACTCCAGAATTATTAGGTCTGATGGGAAAACATGGCTACCAATGGTTAAGGGTATCCGGTCACACCATCGGCTGGCCATATACGCTGCTCCAGGTGAACTTACTAACATGGGTGTCCTAAGGGCTTGGGTTGGCAACTTAAACTTGTCCACAAATCCCCTTGATATGTATGAATGCGATGCACCAGTATCGAAAAGAACAAGAGCGGTAAAAGACTTAACCAAAAACTTACCGATAACTGCGTCTGGCTGCTCTTCAACCTCCTCCACGTTAACGTGGTTCACTTGTCCTTTGTTGAATGGATTGGGCTTCTTCCCAGCGCTCCCATTGCCGTTTCCATTCTTCGCTTCAGGGCACTCTGTGGCATACTGTCCAGTATGTCCGCACTTGAACAGGTAATGTGACTTAGGTCCCTCTTGGCGGGTGTGGCTGGAGTGGAGCGGTTCTGATTGTTGCTTGTTCCGTTCCCATTCCCATTCTTGGGGCCACTGTGGTTATGTGAACTTCCTCCATTGTGAGTATGGCCTCCATGGTTATGAGTAAATCCTCCTGAGTTCGGGGTTAAACGAGGCTTCTCCTGAGCTCCTGAGTTGTACCTTCCTTGTCCATACTTCCTCTTGCGGCTCTCAATCGGCTGCTGCTTTCCTTCCATCATAAGAGCCTTATCTACCAACTCCTGGTAGTTATTAAACGTTGCCACCATTAACTGCATACTCATCTCATCATTCAGCCCTTCCATAAACTTCTCCTGCTTCGCGGCATCTGTGGCCACATCATCAGGGGCATAACGAGATAGCTTACTAAACTCCTCTACGTACTGAGCCACAATACGATTTCCCTGGCGCAAGTTGCGAAACTCGTGCTTCTTCATGCTCATAGCTCCATTTGAGACATGGGTTGTGCGAAATGCTTGCTGAAACTGATCCCAAGTGATGTTGGCTATAGGGAAAGTGGCTGTGTAATTCTCCCACCATGATGCTGCGGGTCCATCCAATTGGTGTGCGGCAAAACGCACCTTCTCAGCATCTGTGCATCCTGCGATGGTCAACTCCCTTCCAATCTTGCGTAACCAGTCATCAGCAACTATTGGCTCAGTGCTACTGGAAAACACCGGTGACTGCAACCTCAGAAAACAGGCTAAGTTGTCAACTGGTGGTGGTGGCGGAGGGTTGTTGTTGTTGTTGCCTTGGTTCTGGACTAATATCTGCATCAAGGCATTCTGCTGCTGAATCAACTGGGTGATCTCCGGTGGGAAGACAAATCCGGTGTCACGTCTCGGAGGCATCTGATGGGTTTAGAGGGGAGAGATTAGAATAGAAATGAGGTCTAGTGAGAAAACACTACCCATATGCACATGAGACAAACACATATCATATCATATCACTCAATCAATCAAGTAAGGGCATACAATCGGTCTAGAACTAACGTTACAGTACTCGGACTATATTATATACATGGGAAAAGACTACTAATCATATGGTGGTCATCTAGAAATTTTGATCGGTGGAAGACTCCATGATATCCGCTCCAGCTTCGTCTTCACAATAATCCTCACTATCATCAGGGTTGGAGTCGGTGTCGTCGATGGTGATGTAGTCTTCAGAACGAATTTCCTTGGGTTCGTCGTCTTCTCCTCCTGACGTGGGGTTTCCCATGAAAACTCCGATCTTCTTTATCAGGTCGTCATTCTTCTCCAATAGTATCGCGATTTCCTCCTCGTATCCATCACGCGTAGACTTGAGTTCCTCTTCTAGCTCGGTGATCCTAGTCATGGCCTTCTTCAAATCTATCATGCCTGCGCACATCTGATTCTCCTGGCGTCGAATGTGTTGGTTTAACTCCTGGATGAAAGCCGCAATGGACATGTCCTTCCTGGTGCTGATCATCTCCCATTGCTCATCTCGGCGCCCACATATCTGGTAGACAGTATCCTTGAGATCCTTGTGGTAAACTTCGCCGATGCATCCCACGGCGATGTGGGCTGCCATGCTCTTTCCTAGACTCCAGGTTGGTGCATCAAAGGAAAACTCTATGGACTCCGTAACTGGCGTGAATGTCCTTCCTGGAATTTGAACTCAAATCATCCAGCGCTCCTCTTCTAGTAAAGTGGCGGTGTAGGTCTCGGTGAAGCTTGGTATTCCGATGTTCAGATACCTAGTGACTTCCTTCAAGTATCGTCCAAAGGGTGTGTCTTCATCCGATTGTGCAAACTTGTTCCTCGAGTCCGCCATCCTAAAGAGTAGAAATTGGAGAGAAGTCAGAAATGAGTAGAGAAGAGTGACCTATGGCTTATCTTAGTGACCGTGTCCTACACTCAGCGTGTGCTCTGATACCATCTTGTAGCGACCCGACCTCAAACGGTCAAGTCTCTGTGCTTTAGTGTCGTCCCTGGATCGGTAATGCTGACACACACAGTACTCGAAGGATTTATAACAGAGTAGCAATCACACACTTATTACATGGAATGTCTCCAAAGAGAACTTATTACAATAAATATGGCTTAAGGCCATCTAAATAAGATAACAACGGAAGGCTTGGAAGATAAAGTGAGTCCATCAACTCCAACGACATAGCTGAGATGCACAACAACGACCTATCGCACCTTTACTCGTCGTCTGAAAAGTCTGCAACATAATACGTTGCAGCTCAAAAACGGGTCAGCACATGGAATATGCTGGCAAAATAACACAGTAGAGCAAGAACAGAAATAATTCTATCACTATATGCATATTTGGCTGGTGGAAAAGCTCTATGGTTATATTGTTTTGCGAAAAGCCAAATTTTCCTATAACAAAGGAATATATTTTTATTTAACTATCATGGTAGTTGAAACATTATTGAGAAGGTTCCTCCAACTCAATCCCAATTAAAGTAATTATCAGCCCAACATATTGAATTAGAGTGATGAGATACATATGATAATCCAAGTACTAGATACTCAAGATGTCCATAACCAGGGAACCATGATTAGTTTGTACACTCTGCAGAGGTTTACGCACTTTTCCCCATAAGACTCGATCTCCTCCGTTAGATTTCTCACACTTCATGGTGTTTGAGAAACGGATGACTGAGACACAGTCTTTCAGAAGCATTAACTCTAACCCCGGGTAGATAGTACCAACCTACATCCCTGTACATCTGCTAGCCTACCACTGGAAGATGTCACGCAACTTATTCAACTATGCTAGAGCCCATAATAGCTTGTGGCTGCACACGGAAGTTTCTAGCATGGAATATCTCAGATCCCTTTGACCCTGGGTGGCGGACCGTAGGATTATCACACGGGTACTCCGAGATATCCTAGGACAACACTGGATTCTCCAGGTGCCCAAACAAGCAATCCACCCAGATGTGTATTAAAGTTGCCACCTTAAGTTGAACCATTAAATAATCATCTCACATCTGTCATGGATTCACTCACCCAAACCACGTCTACGAGCATAGCATAGCAGTATAAGCATAACGTAAAAATAACTCCCAAGGTTTGATAATAAACATGCAATAGGTTCTACCTCATCATCTACTTCCCAGTACCCACAAGTTAATCACATCCTAATCATGCAGTGTTTGAGGATTGGAACTAAATGCATAAAAACTGGGTATTAAAGGGATATGATCAAAGTGTTACTTGCCTTGCTGACGATCCGCAAAACCTAGAGACTAGTAGTAGCACGCTTCGCACTCCGGGAATTCTACCGCAAACAAACAATAACATACATAAGCAATCAAGCAAAGATGCACGGGTAAAACTCAAATAAGAAGATCTAACCAGAAAGTTCAACTGAAGAACTCCGGTTTGCAAAAAGAATCAAATCAAACGGAGCAACAAAACTCAAACTACGAAAGAAACAAGATCCGATTACTAATCTGGTCTAAAGTCCAATTTTACAGTACCAAAATCTTGTTCAAGTTGGTTAAACGGAAAGAGGGTTTCGAAACAAAGATCTAGGCGCTTGAATCGCCTGATTCCGATAAACGAGCGAAAAGTTATACTAGAACGAAAATCGGGTCAGAAATCGCGATCGAAAATAATCGCGGAAAACCCGGGAAAAAGAAAAACTGATGAACAGGCTAACGAACGAACGTTCGCTGTCTGTGACTAACGGGTGAACGGCGTTCGCTAAAAACGAACGTACAGATGAACGTCCGCAAAATAACTAAATCGAAAAAAACCGAACAAACCGAAGGAAAAAACAGATCTAGGGTCCGAAATAAACCGAACGGTTTCTAAAAAAACCGGCAGCTACCTCGGCAAATTGCCGGGCGGTAGTGAAACTCCGCAGCGGTCGGCGGCGGGCGGCAAAACGGCGACGCGGGCGGTAAACGGCGACGCGACAATGGCGCGGCGGGCGCAATAAGGGCGCACAAGCGGCGTGTGAAAAGTGGTGGCGGCTAGGGTTTGCGGGCGCGGCGCTGGTGGGCTGGGGCGGCGGCTCGGGCAGCTTAAGAGGGGCCGGCCTAGTGAGTCCCGGCCGGGTACGGCCCGGAGTCGGTTGCGTTTTTTTAAAACGTGTCACAGAAAAACGAAGAAAAGAAATACTAAACGGACTCCAAAATTTCTGAAGTAAATTTTCCCCATCCTCTAAAAATCTACCGGACAAGGTGAACATTTATTTAGGACTCTAATGCAATTTTGAAAAACGCGTATTTTTCCTAATTCAAATAAAATAGCAATAAAATCCAATAAAAATGTTTATTTGTTTTTGATATTTTTCCACCAATATTTCATTATTTTGGGGAAGTCGTATTATCCCCCCTCATGCATTTATATGAAATATTTTTGGAGAGAAAAATAATCAAAACAAATGACCCTTGTTTCAATATTTAATAAAATTCAAATACGAAAAAGGTGAAATCCCTAACTCTCTCCGAGGGTCCTTGAGTTGCTTAGAATTTCGAGGATCGCGAAACGAAATGCAATAAAAATATGATATGCATGAATGACCTATGTATAACATTCCAAATTGAAAATTTGGGATGTTACACTCGGCCACTGCGCGTGTGCAAGAGTCCATCGAGCATTGCCTCGCCGACGCCCAGACCCAGGCCGCCCAGCGGGAAGAGAAAACCGAGGCACGGTGGTCGGCGTTGATGACGAACAGCGCCGTCAAGCTCGACCTGCTCCGACCAACGTCGCCGCGAAGAAGAGGAACACCGACCTGGCTTTCCTGATGTGGGGCACAGACATGCTCAAGAGCGACGACGAGCAGCTCAAGGCGTGGTACCTGGCGGAGCGTGGCCTCATCCTGAACCAGATGCCATCGACCTTGGCGCCAACTCCCACGTCGACGCCTACGCCGCCGCCAAGCCCGAGCGATGATGCCTCGACGACGCCCAGCACAGAAGCCGCGCCGACGCCGACCAACCCTCGCACGCCGATTCCACCGACGCCGGAGGGTGACACCGACGTTTGATGCAACGCTTCCGTCCTTTCTTTTGCACGCCGAACTTGTTATTTGATCGCCGAGGTGATCGCCGAACTATGGCGCTGATCCCGGACTTGTGGCGTTTTTTGGGAGCGAGAATGGACCAAGTTTGAATTTGCGATGCCTTGGGGGCGGCACCTGGGGATGTGGCTGGGACGTAGATCGCCCCCAAGGCCTAAATATCGTTGGGCGAGCGCCCGAAAGAGCGCCAGCCTATGCGCTGGGGGGCGAACGAGTGGAGATGCTCTTACCTCTTCTGAATCTGATGATTGACTTCATCTGTATCTACCATTGTACTTCATCTCTATATCTATTGACTCCATTTCTGCATCTATACTAAACTAAACAAGCACTGCCATTTCAGGCTAGCGCGCATGGTTGCATAGTTGGGATTACGTACTAGTAGACGCTTACGCGTCATTTCTGAAGATGTCCACGAAATCTGTAATTCATCCAACAGCTTCAATGCCCTTATAAAAGGCACGCCTATGTCCCTGTTCGCGTCAAGTTAATAGTGTGACGATCAATAAAGTAGGAGTAGATAACAACAACAAAGCTTGGACGCCTCACAATTCTTGTGCTTATGACAGTTTCGTGCCTACCTTCCTTTCCATCACAATTCACAACTGAGCTTCCAGATTCCGTGCAGCCATCAGCACCTCAGTTGTAAGGAAACTTTGTTCTTGAGTTTGTAGCCTGCTTGAAGCAGTCAAAGCTAATGAGAGAATTGATTTGCAGACGCGAATTAAACTACCGAGTGTTTCCCATTAAACTAACCGTAAACAGAGTTTAACTAACTTAATTAGCTGGGGGTCCCACAAGTCAGCGACTCAGTGGCTAGTTAACGGGGTCGTTAGCGACTAACTAAACAGGGACACGTCAGCCGGCCGGGGTTAGCCGCCGGCGACCATCCCGCGCCGCGGAGTACCATCGAGACGGCTGGATGTGCTGGAAGCACTAGGGGAAAGCCCATGCCCGCGCGCTTCAGTGCTACGAAGCACTAGGGGAAAGCCGATGCCCGCGCGCTTCAGTGCTAGAAGGCTGGCTAGAAGACCAACTGACGAGTCGAATTGACAAAAAAGACCACCTTTTAAAAGAATTGACAGAAGAGACCGGCTCAGCCGTGACGGCAGGCGCGCCAACCGACACGTGGCACCTGCCGCCACGCGCGGTCCTGCCGCCACAACATCAGGCGACAGCCCTCGAATTACCGGATACCAGGCGAGGTGAGCTGGCGCAACAGAATTTTGGATGGGCTGGTGGGCCCCGCCGCCACACCCCGTGGCGGTAGTTCCAAGGCAAGACGGCTGTGTCGTTACATTCTCTGGTTTATCTTGTGTTAGCAAATGTGAATATAGGCACATTTGACTGAGATTTAAATCAATTTGAAGGCCGATTTTAAAAATATTGCAATTGAAGAAAAGATTGATCAAGTTAAGATCTATCCATTTTTATGTTTTTCGCTTACATACACGAACGTTTTGTACTTTCCAAATGCTCCAAAACACTCCCAAAAATTATTATTGAATGCCAATACAGCAGAGAGTACAAAGTTAGAGACTAATCATACAATACAAAACCACCGTGGATGTGAGCGAAAAACACAAAAATGGATACATCTTACCTTGATCTATCTTTTCTTCAACTGTAGCATCTTCAAAATCGACCTTTAAATTGATTCAAATCTCAGTCAAACATGCCCATTTCCCACTTGCTAACAACACAAGAAGAACAAATAGCGGAACGAGAGAGCCAGTCGCTGCTGCTCAAGACCTGCCGCCAGGGTGTGTGGCGGCAGGGCCCATCAAACACATGTTATTCCATTGCAGCAGCTAGCCTCGCCCGGTTTCCGGTAATTCCAAGGTTGCCGCCTGCTGCCGTGACGGCAGGTCCTGCCGCCTCTGCACGTGGCGGTAGGCGCCACATGTCGGCTGGCGCGTCTGCCGCCACGGCCGAGCCGGTCTCTTCTGTCAATTGTTTTCGGAGGTAGTCTTTTTCGTCAATTTGACTCAGCAGCCGGTCATTTTGGACAAAAAGTCCAAGAGCTCGGCTTCGCACTCGGTTTGATCAGCAGGGATGGCGAGCTACGTGGCGGCGGCGGCGAGATCTCGGCCATGGCGGAATAGCTAGCTAGGGCTCGAGCGCGAGAAGGGGAACAGGAGGAAAACGGAGAGGGGCTCACGGCGCATCCTATGGCGTCGTCGGCTAGCTCGGGGAAGCGTTGACGGTGGCGACTCGACGCCGGCGATCGGCAAATAGAGGCGGCGGTGACGAGCTCAAAGGCTCGCTGTGGTGCTCCCGGGCTCGTGTTCATCGGTGAGGAGATGCAGCGTTGCTCGCCGGAGCTTTTAGACAACATCGGAAGGCGAGGCGACGGCGATGGGCGCGGTGGTTCACGGCGGCGTGCTGCGGGTGCGTTCGGGGAAGAGAGCAGAGGAGGACGGGGTGCGTCACGGGCGAGGGGAACGGGCCCAGTTGGGCCTCAACCGAGTTTTTCAGGGGTGCGGGATGTGATATCCATCGCTGCGCAGATTAGTACCGTACGGGACAACATCCTTTCATCAGTCTGGTTTGACGCCCGTGTCGCCCCCTCCCACAGGCGAACCCGGGCGAAACCCTAGCCGCCGGGCCGCCACCCTCCCTATCCCTCGCTGCCGCGGCGCGCTGGCAAAGCCGCGCTGCCGGGCGGCGGGGCACTTCTTCCCTCTCGCGAGGCCATGGTTGTGCGGGGCTGCCTGGCCAAGGAGAGGCGTGGGGGTTGCGCTGCGAGCTGACGCTGACCGGCGCGGCGGATTTGGCGCTGCGGTGAGCGCGCTGGTGCTTGCGGATGGACGAGGGAAGGTGGGGGCCGATGGGCGCGACGGCGTGATGCGGGCGGCTCGTCGGGGGCGATGTGTCGGCGTGGCGCCCTGGCGCTGCTCCCGGCGCGGTTCGGCATCGCGCGGGCGTGGCATAAGCGCGGTTGGCGCCCCCTGCGCGGATCTGTTGGGTGGCGGCGCCGGTGCGCGAGGAGTTTGGGCGACACGGCGGTGAGGGGCTCCAAGCCCGATCTGATTTTGGGCGGTCCTGCTCCCGGATCTCGATGGCCGGTGGCGCCTGGATTGGAGAGGCGGGAGCGGTGGTGCCGGTGGATGCTGGTGGTTTCCCCTTGCAAGCGTGTGCACGTCCAGCTCCTGGAGCAGGGGCGCCGTCCAGCCTGTTCGTGCTAGAGGAAGCTCGGGTAGACCAGATCCAGCACGGAGGTCCGGTCCTTGCGCGCGGCGGTGCGAGCACGTTAAGTTTTGGCCTGGTTTTTGCTTTGTTTCGACGCGCTGCGGTGCGGGCCGGTCAGCGATGGTTCTACTTCAGTCTCTCCTGGTGCGCTGCGGTGCGAAGTCTCGCCCAGGTCTGCGCAAGGAGCTGGAGGACAGCCGGAGTCGACTGGGTTCGCCCAGGTCCTGCGAGCGGCTGTGCGGACTGGCCAGGTTGACGTGTGCTCGCCTAGGTTCTGCGTGCGGCGGCGACTATCCCGTGTCTGGTAGTGTGTGCTTGGCCTTGTTCTGCCCGGTGGTGCTGGTTTGGTCTCGGATCCTGGATGATTGGCGGAAGGCTTAGCTCCGGATGAAAATCCTGCATCGACTTCGTCGGTGCCGACGGTAACGGCATCTATGGATGTCGTCTTCTTCCTTGAAGGTACCGCCGTGGAGCTCATTGCTCTTCCTGCCTCATGGCTGAGGTCTCCGGGTGAAAACCTAAGATCTAGCGGAGCTAGATCGGATGACGGCGGTGTTCTCAATACCACTTCCTTCTTGGAGGCGTCATCTTGGAGGCCTCGACAATGGATTCCGATGGTGTGCACGGTTGCTGGCGGATCTTGGGTTTGTGTTGGTGTCGACGGGTTTCTGTTTTCTTTCTTTTCTTTCTGCACTAGCCCTTTTGCGGTGCTTTCCTCCTTTGGAGGTGTTCTTGTTACTCCTCTTCTGATCAATGAATTTGGACGTATCGAAAGTTTAATACCGTACCGAAATTAGGACGTACCGAAAGATTAAAGTTTAATTAGGACGTGACCAGTTTATTAGATGGAGTATGCCTACTTCATCGCCAACACGGGGATAATGCATGGCTGTCAGCTGCGAAAGATGCCAAAGCGCACAAATAAGAGAGGCCACTGAGCCCAACCCATGATCCAGCACCTAAAGATGCGCACGGACGAAAAGATGGCCTCCGAGCCCATCCGTGACCCAGCACCAATAAATACGCACGGACCAAAACAAATGCAGTGAAAAGATTCCCTATAAGGGCACAGTTGTAAGAAAATAATAGCGCAATTGCACCCCCGATTGGCACATGCTAAACATTAGCATCGGGCTTTTGTCAACGGATAGGGAGAGAACAAAATCTGGATAAATACCAATTCCTATTACTGGTAAAAAGATACAGATTAAAATACGGAAATGTTAACGCCCACACGTGTGGGCGTTAGCCAACTCGCCCACATGCCTCCATCATCGTCCAGCGCCTTTTGCACGAATCTTGGTATAAAAAGGCTGATTTTGTGTGCCACGTAGGACAACTCGTGTGTGTGGCATGTGAGAGAGTTCGCCCACACGCCTGTTTTCTCTCCGCGGCCAACGTTCGCCAGTCGGGGCGCGCGATGGAACTGCTGTCGTGCCCGCACGCCACGCACCACTCCTGTCCCCCATCTCCCACGACTGCCATTCTTCCACTCTCCCACATCCAAGCTGTCATTTGTCATGTTTTTGAAGGGTACATGGCAACTGCCCTATTTATGATTGTAAGCATATGGCAACTCTCTTTTTACCTGAACATGTTATTGTTGCCATGTCTGTTTTGTAGCGTTACATGGCAACTGTCTAGTGTTAGTAGGTGGCAACTCCTAAAGATACCACCGTCACCCACATGCCCGTCTCCTCTCCCCCACACCAAAAGCCATCAGTTGCCATGTGTTTTGCAGGATACATGGCAACTGCCCTATCGTGCTTGTTAGCAGATGGCAACTCTCTTTTTACCCGCAACATGTTTTTTGCCATGTTTTTTAGTGCTACATGGCAACTGTCCAGTGTTAGTAGGTGGCAACTCTTAAAGTTTTCCAAATCATGATAACTGTAGTTGTCCGACATGGCAACAGCTGCAGTTGCCCAAAAATGGCATCCGACACTTGACCTAAGATGGTAACTGCAGTTGAGCAACCATGGCAACTGCAGTTCAGCAACATGGCAACTGAAGAGGGTCCGGACCATGGCAATCGCGGCGGGACGCGTGGTTACTGACACGCGGGGCGTGTGGCTCGCAGGCGGGGAGGGGCGACGGCTGAGACGGTCGTGCGGGTCAGCGTGCTCGCTTCGCCCGGGCGATGCTTTCGTCTTGAAGCGATCGCGGCTGCACCGGATGTCGTGGCTGCGCGCGCCCGGACACGGTCGTGTGAGCGGGGTCGTCTCCGTGCCACACAGGACGTGCGGCACAACCACCCGATACATCACACGTGTGGCAGTTATCGACGTCCTTAAAATAAAGAGTTCTCGTGGTCCAGAATCCACAAAATTTGCGCTTGGAACCGTCAGTAGGATCCATCGCATGGATACCATGAATGCAACTCTAACGCCACCTAGTTCCAGCGCACAGTCACCACGGTAGCAATATCAATAGGGTCACTGTCTCCGGGCACTGTAGCTTACTTCGGTTGTTGGGCTGCTGCTGTGGTTGTAGCCTCCTGGCGCCGGATGTCTAGCCACGCACTACTAGGAAAAACCTTATACACAGAATCTTAGTAGCAGCGCGGCATAAAAAGAGGCGCTACTGCTAATTAGCAGTAGCGCGGGTTAGGGGTTAGAAACCCGCGCTACTACTAAGTTGATAGTAGTAGCGCGGGGTATAAACCCACGCTACTACTAAGTGGTCTTCACCGTGATCATCAGAACAAGCAGTAGTAGTAGCGCGGGGTATAAACCCACGCTACTACTAAGTTGATAATAGTAGCGCGGTGTATAAACCCCACGCTACTATTATATGGTCTCCATCGTGCCTCCCGCCACAGGCCGTAGTAGCAGCTTAAGGTATAGCTACTACTATAGAACCGTACACATGTATACGTACATTAGCTCGCGGAGGCCAAGCCCAAATTCCCCTCCGCCTCGCCTGACCACGTCCCCGGCGCCCGCTCTTCCTCACCTTTTTCCCAGGTCCCCGGCGCCGCCGTCCGCCGTCCCCACCAAGCACCACCCGTCCGCCACCGCCACCGCCTCCCTCTCCTTTTCCACCCGCGCGCCGCCTCCCCCAGCGCCCCGTCCCCCTCGCCGTCTCCTCCAGAGGACGGGGTTGGCCCCGCGGCGCCGACGCGAGGCGACGTATACCTAGGGCGGCAGCTCGCGGCCGCGGCCGTGGCGGGCGCCCGCACGCGCGCGCAGGAGGAGACCAAGCAGCGGCAGAGGAGGGAGCTTTCCTCTCCCTGGAAGCCGCCATGGAGCGCCTCTGTAGCTCTCCCGAAACCCTTGACGCCGTTTGCCGCGATCAAGCAGCGCCAGAGGAGGGAGCGAGCGCCGCTGCAGCTCTCCCGAAACCCTAGCCGCAGGTCAGGTCAGGTCGGTCCCTCTCCCCTCCCCTCCCCTCCCATTGCCTTGTTCCTCTTCCTCCCTCTGCTTTCCTTCCTCCTCACATCTGATCTGATCCGATTCCTTGGATTTGTGCAGGCCGGCTTCGATCTGGTCGCCCTGGCCAAGAAGACGCCCTCCGGCGTCGCCTGCTGCTACGGCTGCGGCGCCCCGCTGCACATCAGCGAGGAGGGGTCCCCCGGCCACGTCGAGCCGGCCACCTATGACCTGGTAAGCAGGCGCATCCACGGGCTCAGCTCGCTGCCATTTTTAGTGTGTTCATCGGCTGTACTGAGAAAATTGAGATAGAATGTTGGGATTGAATCACATAAAAGATATCTTTGTACAATGATGCCAGCACAACGGGAGTCATCCAGCCTTTCAACACTGAATACAGGGTCAGTTGATGCCTACAGGTGCATTGTAGTGAAAAACACACTAATTTGATATGCAGATTATGTCTTTTGCATTACACAACCTTAAGATTTTAATTCAGAAGTAAAAGTCAGTTTCAATTACAGGAAGTATCACACAAGGACGTGCATCATTGTCCACGACACCATACATCTGAAAATAAGCAATATGTCAGTAAAAGAATACAAAGCCGCAGTCTAGTCAATTACAGACAAAACAAGAAGCAAATCTAATTTTAACACTGTTGGTACAGGGAGACAGAGAAAGAGATGTTTCCTATGGATCAAGAGCTGCTTAGAATACCCATGTAGCAATTTCCTTCCCAATGATACTCACGAAGCCTACTGCCTTTTGGGTTGCGAGCATATTTTGGGTAAGCAGCAGCAGAATAGCAGATTCAGCAGAACCACATATTTTCTTGAGTTACTCGACAAAATGTTTTAACCTGTATGCTACATGCCCAAATCTGCATAACGTAAACTGTTTTTTCGCTCACTTTTTTTTCCTTTTCTATTTTAACTTTCTTTCAAGGAATTTTTGTACTTCTTCTGTGACTTGATGAAATGTAATTCAAACCTGTAGTTTCTACATGTGATCATTCCATCTTCAGCTTTTACATCTTTGGTGTAGAGATTCTGGGATTGTAAAACCATAACAAATCTGAGTTTTATCTGTCTCAGTAACTTTGACAGTGGAGACAGTCTTTTTCTAATCGATGAACTGTTTCTAGGATGAGTTATGTTTTCAGGTAGCCATATGTTGCTGTGCTCTGTTTCCTTGCTTCAACTTATTTGATGGCGTGCACGCCAGACCTCCTGACCCCTCCCTGCATTGATGGATAGCTAGCCGTACAGTTTTCTGTTTTTTGTTTCATTTACTCCAGGCCTCCTTTTGTTTAATTTTGTTGTCTTTGCCTTGCTTTGATTTCATTTGGTTGCCTGTACAGGTTGTGTCATCTTGATACTTCCTCCTAATACAAAATAACGCGCATTTTGGTGCTTATTTGAGAAAAAGAACTTATTTGATAATGTTCACACAGCAAATAGTTCTATTTAGTGCATCTTTTAAGTTTCTGACATCACTTGTTGATAAGGTTTATATCCTTGCGATCGTTGCATCATGATTACACACATTTTTTGACAAAGACAAAGGTATTTGCAGTATAACTCATGTATTGTGTTTTGACTGAATAATTTTGTATCTATGACGCCGTCTCTGTTTAGGGGCAGCTGAGTACTTCACCAGAAATACTTAAATCTTCGTTTCATCCATAATTTGGTTGAGCTGGTCACTGTAGGACCAACTTCTTTTGCACCTCTTATCTACGCGGCGATTTCAGTTGTTGAAAACAGTAACTACCAACATCATGTCCTCGTCATCATAGCTGATGGACAGGTAATATGTTCATTATAGCAGTAAATTCTTCAATGGAACTTCATCCCTTTAGCATGAGTCTCACTTGAGCAAAAATGAAACCTTCATTTCGGAAATACTGATTTCAGTTCTG
This sequence comes from Aegilops bicornis, assembly GCA_021605145.1. Lineage (NCBI taxonomy): Eukaryota > Viridiplantae > Streptophyta > Magnoliopsida > Poales > Poaceae > Aegilops > Aegilops bicornis. The sequence goes on from CM038674.1 coordinate 523,353,937, forward strand.
TTATATTGAGTAAAGTGAAGACCATCGAGGGTTTATATTATCTATCTACAATAATTTTAGTTTTTGTTGACATAACTAACTCCAGTACACTATTATTCCTGTTTAGATGCCAGTCAGGCTTTGATTGAACACTTGAAGGATGAATACCATCAGTATATGCTCCAAGCTGCCATATTTGATGAGGCTTTGACCTGTTTATCTATTCCAGGTGCATACATTTAGACCTTTGTGGCATCCAGTGCTATAAGTGACACTCTCCAATTCATTCCAAACTACTCCAGACTCCAAAGCATGTCCCTTTCATCCATTGATGTTAGCAGTGAGCAAGGCCATGGCATCTTTGTTTCCCTTAGAAGTTTAAAGAACCCAATTAGTCATTGACAAATACTTTATTACAAATAGTTGATGGTGTATATACGTAACACGTGGAGAATATCAATGTAAGACATGATATGAGTTGGTGTACGTAGCAGGTTCATTTGTTTGTAGATATTACATAGGCGATCTCTTGTTAATAGAAATCACTTTCTTTTTCGTTTTCGTATATTTATTCCCGTAGCTACTGCACAACATGCAAGGAAATATATGTCTGCTGAAATTTAATTTTATTTGTTCTTTGCTCTGTACAGAAATCTTGGATTCATAAATGGGAGAAGCACATAAGGGAGAAGAAGATGATTGCAAGGATGGAGAGGGAGCACATCATTTGGAGGGATAGAATGCGACTGTTTGATGTTTTAATGCATTTTTGTTTGCTTTCGACTGTGTTTCCACTAGCTCCTGGTTTACTATAAATCTTGATGATTTGTAATGATTTGTAATGATGTGTAATGCTGCTGGTTTATTACAAATCTGGGCTTGTTTTAGTATTTAGAATTGTATGCATAAAATGGAATTAATGGATTTTACTTTTTTAATTCCTAATTAGTTAGTAGTAGCATGGGGGTGAAAAGAGCGCTACTAGTATTTACGATACTAGTAGCGTGTAGTATTATAGACGCGCTACTACTATTTCATTAGTAGTAGTGTGGGTGCGAAATAGTAGTAGCGCGGGTGACAACCGCGCTACTAGTAAAATGTTAGTAGTAGCGTGGGTTTACCCCGCGCTACTGCTAGATACTAGTAGCGCGGGTACCCGCGCTACTAGTAGTCATTTTACCCGCGCTGCTAGTAGCCGTTTTCCTAGTAGTAACGGTAGTCTTGCAGCGGTTCAAAATAAATAAAGAATCCTTCAATTTTCAACCCACACTAAATAAATCAGTACAAATCTCATAAGGAAAAAAATAAAAACGGCCACATATTCGACTGACTTCAAATGAAAAGTTGGGCAACTTATACATATGATGGATGTTACACCCACTGCCAGATACAAGCAAAAGCTTTCCAGCTAAGCTAGGAGTCAGAACGAACTCATGAAGCTATCCTTCTTCTTGGATCTCAAGATTCAAATGGAATTTTCTATATCAAAATTGTACATGATTACGTATTTGAAAACTCCAAAGGTGTGGATATAGAAAAGGACACAATTTTTAAAATATTATAGATTTATGTGACGTGATTCCAGTCCCATCAAATAGGATACGATCCTACCTTTACCTTAACAATCCATTTATACCCTTTGATTTAGTCACCTAAAATTTTAGCAAAGAAAAATATTTAGTCACCTAAATACAAATTGCTGTCATTGGATTGAAATAGAAGAGAAGCACACATTCATACTGTCATCTTGTAATCTTTCTACAATCCAAGAAAGGGCACCAACAAAAATTCAAAAAAAATGTTCCTGCCATAGGATTACACTACGGCATGCCACAAAGAAAAAGCGATATCCTACATTTTCTCCCTACCGTTTCTTGTGTATATATGTATCTGGCTAAGCTATTTACTGTTCACTCATCACCAATTAGCGATTGTGCAATGTAATGTAATGGGAAACACTCCCTATCAGTAGTCTGATAGGAAGCTTTCAGCAGACGGCTCCGGCGTCGTTGATTCTTTCCAAATCCATGGTCCACGTGAATCCCCAATGACATTAATTAACCCCATAATTTAATCCATCCCGAGTAAATATGGCCTGCTGCACCGTCCCAACGACCTCGCCATGTCAGGGGCGAGTAAATCGCGCCTATCCAACCCCACCGCGTCTCCATGGGCGAGCTCATCCCCAAGCTCGCTCACGGCGACGACCAAATCCGCCACAACCCTCCTCTGCACCAAAAAACTAGCGACGGTTACAGCTGCTCCACCTCGCCGGTGCGGCGTCCTGCCCCTACTTCGGCGATCCGTGATCTCAACATACTCAGCCTGGCCCCCTTCGCGACCAAGGGTCCCCGCTAGATTAATCCCGTTACCATCGCTCCCACCTCGTTGGTGCGCCGTATCGGATCGGCAAGAAGCTGCATGTGAATCCCTGGCCTCGGCCCCCTGGTATGTACTCACCCGACCTAGGGCCTGGTTCATCTCATCTTTGATTCCTCACTTGTTTTGATTTGTGTTACGTTGGATGCAATACTTGCTTTGATTAAATTTGTTGAATGTATCAATGTTATACCCGATGCATAAAGGATCACTATGTCATCTATAATCTTGTGTTCATTTCTTATGCAGATCACAATAATCTGATTCCCAATATTGGCAGAAATATTAGTTATCGACATGATCTCAAATTTCATCCATCGAAGTATAGATCTGTTTCCAAACTAATATGTTCGTGCTTCTTAGTTATGTAGCATCCATAATGCTACGTAGATGCTTCTGAACTCTATTTTATTTGCTTCCAAATGCCAAAATAATAATACAGATCAATCTATACGTTTGTGAGTCAAAATATCCATCCTTGTTGGCCAAACATTTTTAGTTTTTCTTCAGTTCTATGCTTTAATTTGAACCCCTGCTTATACGACTGTTTGAAGCGTTGTGGTTGTAGAGTTACTCTTCTCTGTTTCCCTTGGATTTGTTCATAGGATTTTGCTAACTCCGTCGCATGGTTATGTACTCTAATTGCAGGAAGCACATAAGAAATTCGTAAGAAGCAGCATCGCACCTTCGGGTAGAAGGTTAGTGTGTCGATCGCCACTGCAAGGGATATTTCCATTGTTTGAAGCATTGTAGTTGTAGAGTTCTTCTCTGTGTCTCTTGGATTTGTTCATCAGATTTTCCTAACACCGTCGCATGATTATTTACTCTGATTGCAGGAAGCACATAACGAGTTAGCAAGAAGCAGCACGCGATGCGTGCACATGGCGACGGGACAAGTCCTTGTATTTTGCTTGCAATTTGTGTCACCGTGGTAGATGGTGTGCTGCTTCCTGACCACCACAGAAGCAAAGCATATATTTAACTGAGACATATATTCATCACTGTGGAAACATTCCCCATGTTATTTGAAATAAATATCTTTTAGTGGAAACAAATCTATAATTGTATGAAAGCGATCCCCTGGTCTATGGAAATTGTATCATAATGATTTGGAAGCAAAATCTATATTTGTATGGACACAAGGCATCATTTTTGTTGTACGAAAGCAAATACTGATTTCATTGGATTCAGATTCCAAATTCTATGGAAGCAAAAGCTCATTTCTTGGATGCAAATTACATATTCTTTGGAAGCAAATTCCTATTCATTCAGGTGCAGATACCAGATTCTTTGGAAGAATTTCCAGTTTAATTTGTATGAAAGAGTCCGTGACAATGGTAAAAAAAATGTTTGATGGAAGCATGAAATTATAATATTGGAAGTAAGCCGTCTACATGGTGGTTAGACGATGCAAAATAAATTGTCATGTTGGACGCAGATCACACCAAATTGAAACAACCTCCAGTTGACATGGAAGCAAATTTGCTAGACAGTAGAAGCAAAATGAATTGATATGATTTTATATGTTACGAGAACATGCGTCAGATCCTTAAAAGAAAGTTTGCTAGTTTTTTGGTGCAGAGGAGGATTGTGGCGGATTTGGTCGTCGCCGTGAGCGAGCTTGGGGATGAGCTCGCCCATGGAGACGGGGTGGGGTTGGATAGGCGCGATTTACTCGCCCCTGACATGGCGAGGTCGTTGGGACGGTGCAGCAGGCCATATTTACTCGGGATGGATTAAATTGTGGGGTTAATTAATGTCATTGGGGATTCACGTGGACCATGGATTTGGAAAGAATCAACGACGCCGGAGCCGTCTGCTGAAAGCTTCCTATCAGACTACTGATAGGGAGTGTTTCCCAAAAGAAAATTTCCTTACAACTGAGATGCTGATGGCAGTGCTTGTTTAGTTTAGTACTAGTAAGTTTGCACGTGCAACGCACGTCTAAAGTACCATATAAAAGTTATCTAAATGATTGTCAAATTTTACATGTTTTTCCATCATTATACAAGTTTTAGAATCAATAATAGCGTTTGTTGGGCTGGAAGACAGACTAAATCACATGGACAAACTAAATCAATCATCGCTATCTTTGTCAAGTTCATTCTCACCGTACTCCAACAACTAATCAAAGATGGCAATTTACTTTAGAGGGTGTGTAAAAAAGTGCTAATCTTCATTGCAAGAAAACAGTAATATTCAAATATACAAAATCTCCCTAACAACAAGATAGATTAGTTGCATGTCATCGTTTCGCTGAACCTCCGAAAAAGCACGAAAAACAGATGAAGGCTTTAGAAGTTGTGTTCCTCCATATACTTCAGCAGCATTTGTACTGAATGTTGGTTCCAAACAAAAAGCTGAAAAGGAGAAAAGGTACAATAATTACAGTTGCCCACATACCTCCATGTTTCCATCATACTATATTTTTTCATGTGTATGGTAATGAACTTCCATAAAATAAAACAATAAAGAGGAAGTCTATCAACCAATAATCAATTAAAAACAGTGACAAAATAACAGGGTATAACCTGAGCTTTCCCTTGGTTAGTTCCTACAGCTAGAACCCTCCATCTAACTAACTAAACAAGTGAGTGTCATCCAAATCCCAGACATTACTTCTGTGCTGCATTTATCAGCGAAAATGCTACCTGCAGCCACTCAGTCAAAAGCAACAAGCTGGGGATAAGCGCCACTACGGATCCTCAAAAATGCCACAAACCCAATCTTTAGTTTAGGCTGAGGATACTTGACGTCTCTTTGTCCGGCACGACTCTGAGCTTTACTCGCCGGACTGTGCAAAACCAGAAGCACAAGTATCATGTTAGATAGAAATGAAATTCTCATATATTTTTTTTGTAGATGGATTCTGCAAGAGGGGAAATATAATCTTGATGATAGCGGTCAGACACATATTAAGCAAGTATTTATAATTTCAGATAAAGTAGTCGGCACCTGCAAGGCGCTGTGTAATGCATGATTGTAATAGGGATAGGGTTCAGTGTTAATGCCTTTTCTTGGCGGACGACCTGTGTCAGTACCAGCCCGAGGGCTTCCGTGATAGTGCTGGTTACTCGGTATAATGTTCATATTACATTAAAATGAATCTTGCCATGTGATGAAAATACAACACCAACACTAACCTGCACGGTCTTCAAGAAAAGATCCTGTCTAATTTGTCAGTACCACATAGAACAACCATCAAAATGTTGCCACATGCACATGCAATTGAAATTAACTCAATCGGTACAATATTATAAAGGAGTTGTGCAATAACTCACCCAAAGCCTTGAGCATTTGAATGAAGGTAACTGAAATTGTATTTCCAAGCATGTAAATAGACAAAGAAAATCAAAAAGTATTGTGTGAGCATATATGTGAGGGCGAGACATGCTTTGAGCACATGACTTAGCACAACTTTTACAACACACATAAGTGAATCATCTCAATTATTGACATATACTTGATGGCTTGACTAAAAATAGTGCTTCTTGATCTGGGCACCACTTCTCTAAAAAAATTCCTTTTCATTCAGCTAACCATGACATATTTGACTGAACTTGATGTCTGCAAGTAGAAAAAAGTGCATATAGGATTTAACATTTGTGTTTGCGCTAATAAAGATAGTGTCATGCATCTATGCATTTGATCAGCGGAGGGGTGTCCCTGGAGCACCACGGCTGCAGTACAACATGTTAATGCACAAATGGAGTAGTGGTGCAGAAGCATAAGCGAGGTAGTAAGGAAGGCAAGGTTGAACTGCGTGAATGATGGACATAGAAGGCTGGAATACCTTGACCATGAGGACCATCACCGCCGAAATCCATCTGCTTTCCCACCATTGATCTACGTTCCCACCTTAGTGCCTTAGCTGCGGGCGAACATGCACTGCTGCAGCCATTGTGCTGCTGATCGGCGGCTGCCGGTGGCCCCCGCGTCGGCTCCTTCCCTCACCGGGTGTCGGCCGGCGGCAAAGATGAAGGGGCAGCGGGCCGCGGGCGATGGTGAAGCAGCCGGCGGGATCTGCGGCGGCCGGGTCTCGCGCCAGGATCTGGCAGCGATACGGTGCTGGAGGGAGGCAGTGCTGATCTCGAAACGGAAGGGGACTCCGCACCGCCGTCCCGCGGGCACACGCGTGGCTGTTCGTGGGCAGCTGGGGTGTGGAGGTGTATGGCCAGGCCTGACCCCCGGTGCCACGTGCGTGAGGAGGCGGGGCGCTTGGCCAGCAGCGGGCATGTGTGCACGGCGTCAAGGGTGCTTGCTGGGCGGCGCCGATGGGGTGGCCCGTGCAAGGAAGACGATGAGGGTAGTTGGGAGATGACGGTAGAGAGGGACGACGGGTGGGACGCGACGACGGGATTCGTGTGAGAAATCAGATCCGCACTCCGCTACACCTAGATTCGTTCCGGGCGTCCCACGTCCTAAAATTACGGAACAACATGTTTAATCTTCCTCACTTGTACTACTAAATCCCCGGAGTATGAAAATCATCCCGCTGAATCCTCCTCGCGAATTTTCCGGACGCAGACGGGCGGAACTTGTCGTTCGTTGGCAGAGTTTCGTCCGCCCGTGATAGTTGCTAGACGTACTTTTTGGTGATGGTTAGTTTTAATGTGGAGGGTTAGATCTAATTAAGTAGGCCTAATTGTGTGGTGGTAACTCATCTTCGTTGTTCTGTGTACATGTATTGGGATGCGTGGAGGGAAGAATATGTTTGCTTGTTTAATAGTAGTAGAGATATATAGTACGTACATACAATGGTAGATGCAGAGATGAAGTCAATCATCAGATTCAGAAGAGGTAAGAGCGCCCGGATAGGCCGTCCGATAAAAAAAACCCGACTCAACCGGGCCTCTCAAATCGCGGACAAACTCTCGGGCTGGCCCACATCAACCCGGGTGACTCTTTTCCAATGCCAGTCTAGCCCGGTTGGCACCGATAGGCCCATACACGGTGTCCTGTTCGAATTTCTCGTTCCGGAAACCAGCAACAAACACCAGACGAGGCGTATTTTCGTTTAGTACCACATCGCCCGGCCAAGGAGGTGGCAGAGGCAGCGCAACCTATATAAGCAGGGCATAGGGCAACCTTGAAACATACTTACCTGGACGGGGTCTATGGCTGATCAAGTAGAGCCATGGCCCACATTGCACTTTGTGGATGCGTTGACTTACCATCTCTCCTTTAAGGTCCTATCCCCTTTAAGGGAGAGTGGACGTCATAATTTGTAATAAAGGGGGTAAAATCATACTAATTTGTAATAAAGGGGGTACGTGTAAGCGCGGCCCCTGTCAAATATTAATTTCAAGTTTTGGTCAATTTCAGAATGATTTCTAGTCTGAAACTGTAGGTGACCTTGGGCTTTTTTCCAATTACAGTGTTGTACTGGGGCCAAGTGTGTTTAAGGTTCGCACATTCTGTTTGGGAGTTTGATCCTTCGTCTGTGCGAGAGTGATCTTTTTCCTCTAGAAAAGGTTTTCAGTGACCTTGGGCGCACTGAAGTCTGAACTTGCTGAACTGCACTAAGAGCGAGCATACTGGTAATGATACGGTAGAGGTGAAGATCATACTGGTAATGAGACGGGAGAAGTGAAATTGCTGATAGCTCAACCTTTTTCTTTTCTTGAAATAGCCAGTCCAACTGTCCAAAATTTGACTGCACGGCGTCAATCACTGAAGTCTGAAGAACAACTATAGTTCACATCAGATTGCTTATATATACTAGAAAAAGAAACCTGGCTTATGCAGTGGGGCTTTGCCCTACTGTGTAGTAAAAAAAAAAAGAAACCCGGTTTACTAGGAAGAAAAATCTGGCACCGAAAGTTGACACCAAAGATTTCTTCTGTTCAACATACTGCTTCTTTTAGTAGCACGTGTTCCCATTCATACATAATTCGGTTTTTCCCTTTGTGAAAGAGACAGCTTTAGATCGAGACGATTCATCAAACTAAGAGGAGAAACAAATTGAACTAGTTTGGCTGTAAATGCGCTTTCTGTACTTTTCCTGGTTTCTTATCCGAAAGATTATGATTATCGCATGCAAGCTGCAAAATCTGAATAATAACGATAGCATGCATTTCACAAAGTTCTGTAAATAGACGAGACCAAAATCCGCCGACGCGGCACAGTAGCAGTGAGCGAGGCGGCAACGGCACCTCTTATCCGGGCCTCGTCCTTGTCGACACCGAGGCAATCACCTTCGATCTCGGAAGGTGACAGCATAAAGAGGAAGCTTCTTCCAGTACTTAACCGTAGCATTAGCCATGTGCAAATTGTTTATTCACTGAACTTTCCAGGCTTTGTGCAATGGTCTGAGGCAAGTATGGATATCCGGGTGTCATACTCCTTGGAAAGATATTCAAGCATAAGTAGGTGACTGGTTGAACTTTTGTGGTGCATGATTTCGGTCAGTTCAAGTTATTGTTGAACACTGTCATACTTCTGGATACCAGTAACCCAGGATAATATCAATTCATCCTTTGAATCTAGATACCAGGATATGGTCAATTTTATCCAGAATAAATCAGAGAACAAATCTGAGATGCACTCGTTTTCTTAATTTGTACTGATATTCTTCCATGCATGTTTATGGCTAGTAATCCCTTTCATCAACTTACCCACCAACTTTCCAATGATGGTATCTCGGGTCAAAATCAACACAGGTCAGATAATATGGGTGTGGTTGGGTTTTAGTAAGATAAACATACAGGAATTAGTTGTACCTACCCGTTCGCGGAAACAAGACTTAGTAGTTGCATAAAGTATACCAAAAAAGACTTGGTAAAATTCATATCTGTCTGCAAATTGATTGGCTCCGATTGCGTCAAGCAAGTTACAAACTCAAAAGAAAATTTGCCTACAACTGAGATGCTGATGACTGCGCAGAACAAAAGCAGAATTGTGAGGGAAGGGAGAGACAAGAAACTGTCAATAAACCTAGTTTAGTTCACATCAGAATTGCGTAGCTGTATTCCTCTTGTAGATTAAATATAGCTCAGTTTTGGGATCTCTCAACAACCGTAAAACGGGAACGATCCTGTGATCAGAATTCCAAGTTCGTCGTAAACATGCAAGTGTTCAGTCTACTCATTACGTTTAGAGAAGAGGAGACCAGGAATTAATCATGCGTTGACAGGAAACAATTTTCACCATTCAACACATTCATTCATTACATGTCTCTCGCGGCACGTGTTCTTTATTTTCATACAGAGTATTGTGAAGTATGGACACAAGAACTGTAGTGGTAAACATGAGGTGTCCAAGCTTTGCAACTTTTCCATCTCAAGTCCGATCGGTTATTTTGCAACCAGTAGAACATACCTAGTTACATGAACTACTGACTTTCTTGTTCTTACCTACTTCTGTGATCGTCCTCGCGATTAAAATTGATGCAAACGGGGACATATATGTGCCTTTTATAAGGGCGTTGAAACAGCTGGATGCATTACATATCCCGTGGACATCTTCAGAAATAACGCGGCTACGTTTAGTACGTAATCCTAGCCACGCATGCTAACAAGAAATGACAGTGCTTCTTTAGTTTAAAAGAATGGGAGATAAGGGGGTCGATATCACAAAGAAGAGGTGAGAAGAACAGACAGTTTCAGTGTAGCAGAACCGTACGGTGTAGTGAAAGTGCAGGCAGATTACCACGCGCCTCCAACTCCGACGAGCAGGGACATCATCAGATTCAGTATATTTAGAATGAAATATATTTTTGCTACGTAGTACATTCTTTGCATTGGATAAAAGGCACTGCCCTTGGCAAGCGACGAATAAAGAGGAGGATAAGAACTTCAGTGCGCTGCGGCACATAGTCCATCAACTTCAGTGTTCAGAGTTCAGAGGTTTTTGCAGCCTGGAAGTCGTCGTCGATTTGAAGCAAAAGGGCAAAATGTCTGGATGGAGGAAGAACTTCTGATGTGAACTTTGTCAATTGCACACTTCATTAAGCTGCTGCAGGTGCTAGGTGAAACTCAGGTGCGTATGATTTCAGAGCAGAGAACTGTGCACGGGCAGCCCGTTCAAATACACTGGCGCAGTCTTCAGCACACATTGATTGACTGGCATTTGGTCGTTAGCACAGAAAAACCTATCGATTTGCATCATCCTCCTAATCAAGGAAGGAACAGTTCTGAAGCTCACCTATAAACTGAATGAATGAAAAGGGGGAATAAACTATAGAGGATCACTCAGCCGTGGCGGTATTTGGCGACAAGTTTGACCTGACACCGTTCTCCGTTTGACACTTTGACAGAATCTACACACCTCCTATCCGATCTCAGTTCTCAGCCTCTGCTCCTCCTCTTGGCACCCGTGCCACAGGATGGTGACATCGGCCCGGTTAATTTCTTTTCCAATGCCGACTTGGCCCGGTTAATTTCTTTTCCAATGCCGACTTGGCCCGGTTGGTACCAACAGGCCCATACACATTGCCCAGTACGAACTCCTCGTCCAGGAAAGCCGCACAGCAGCGAGGACCAGGTGAAGCATACTTTCGTTTCGTTTAGTACCACATCGCCTGTCGAGGGAGTTAGCAGAGGCAGCGCATCCTATATTAGCAGGGCATTGGGCAACGTTGAAACTTACTTACCTGGACGGGGTCTATGGCCGATCAAGAAGAGTCATGGCCTAGGTTAGTGACCCATATTGCACTTTGTGGGCGCGCTGGCCTACCATCTCCCCTTTGAGGGAGAGTGGACGTCATAATTTGTGACAGAAGGGGTACGCGTTCGCGCGGCCCCTGCCAAATTTCAATTTTAACTTTTTGGTCCTTTTCATTTGCAATTTGTTCCTTATTATTATTGTAAACTCTGAAGTCTTTGAAATTGCGTGTTTTCTCTCCTGTCCGTTTTTGACCGGGCCAAGTTTCAGTTCATTTTGCAGCTAGTTTGATCCCTTAGTCGACTTGCTGAACTGCACTAAGAGCAAATTTCAATTCAGGGCGTCAATATCTGGAGTCTAAAAGAGTGAAAGCAACTACTAGAAAGAAAATCAAGGCAACATATGTTGACAGCAAAGATTTATTCTGTTCAACATACTGCTTCTTTTAGTAGCACGTGTTCCTTTTCATGCAGAATGCACTTTTTTGCCCTTTTTGAAAGAGACAGGTTTAGATTGAGACGATTCGTCAAACAATGCGGAGAAATTTATAACCAGCTTGACTGCAAATGTGCTTTGTGCTCTTTTCCTGGTTTCTTATCTCAAGAAGATTATGCTGTGCAAGCTGCAATAGCTTGAATATTAAGGATTCCATATATCCAGGTGATCACTGATGAGCAGAGCTTCTTCACAGTTCAGTACTTTAACCATGCATGGAAGTAGCCATGTCTAAATTGTTTATTTACTGTTTTTTTATGCCTGTACACTGTTGCGATACAAGTATGTATATCCAGGTGTCATGTTCCATCTCTTCCTTCAAAACTCAATTGACAAATATGCATGTGCAGTACTCCAGGGAAAGAAATTCAAGCATAAGTAGGTGACTGATTGAACGCGTGTCTGTCCATGGTTTCCATCGGCTCAAGTTATTGGTGAACACTATGTCATACTCATGGATACCAAGATAAGGTTAATTTATCCTCCTTTGAATCTACATACCAGGACAAGGTCAATTTATCCAAATAAATCGACAATGATATGAGACGCACCCATTTTTTTATGGTCCCTGATATTCTTCCATGCATCTTTATGGCTGGCACTCCTGTTCACCAACTTGTCCACCAAACTTTCCAAATCTTGGGTCAAAATCAATCACAGATCAGATAATATGGGTGTGGTTGGATTTTGGTAAGATAAACATACAGGAATTAGTTGTACCAACCCGTTCGCGGAAACACGACCAGTATACCAAATAGGACTAGGTGAAATTCACATCTGTCTGCAAATGGATTTTATGATTGGCGCTGATTGCTTCAAGCAGGCTACAAACTCAAAAGAAAATTTACTTACAACTAAGATGTTACTGATGACTGCGCAGAACAGAAGCTGAATTGTGAGGGAAGGGAGAGACAAGAAACAGTCATCAAACCTGGTTTTTAAGTTCACATCTGATTGGGTCGCTCTATTCCTCTTAGAATTTAATATAGCCGAGCTTTGGGATCTCTCAACAACCAAGAAACCGGAACGACCCTGTGATCGGAATTCCAAGTTTCTCCTAAACATGCAAGCGTTCAACCTATTCATTAAAAGAGACCAGGAATTAAATCATGCATTTCACTGTTCAACATGTTCATTCATTACATATCTCTCGTCGCACGTGTTCTTTGTTCTCAAACAAAGAGGATTATGAAGTATGAACATGAGAACTGTAATGGTAAATTTGAGGTGTAAAATCTTAGCAACTTCTCCGAGTTTGTTGGTGCATCGGTACAAGAAACTAGTTGAACATACATAGCTATCTGAACTATTGACTTTTGTTGTTCTTACCTACTTTTAATGATCCTCGTCACAATCAACCTGATGCAAACTGGTAAATATATGTGCCTTTTATAAGGACGTTGAAACAGTTGGATGCATTACAAATTCCGTGGACGTCTTAAGGGATAACGTGTTACGCTTAGCACGTAATCCGAACCATTCATGCTAACCTGAAATGACAGTGTTTCTTTAGTTGAATTAATAGAATGGGAGATACAAAGATGGAGTCAATATCACCAAGAAGAGGAAAGAAGAACAAGCAGTTTGTTAATGGAATGGACAAGACAGGTGGTTCATCTTCCTATTACTACCTCCGTTTCAGTTTACAAATCCTGCGCGTATACCTAGGTTGCCAATTTTATCACCCTAATATAAACTTTATAACACAAAAATTATACCTTTTGAAAGTAGAAACTTCGAAGTTTATGTTGGTATATTTTTTGTAATATATGACTTGTATTAGGTTGGTCAAATTGACGACCTAGGGGTACGCGCACGCCCTGTAAACTGAGAGAGAGGTAGTAGTAACCTGCTCAGTTTGTTACATAGAAAAACATTGCACTCGGCGCGGTATGATAAAAGGCGGGAATAAGAAGGCCTGCTCTCTGGCAGGCTCGTGCGTGCTCTGGAGGAAGAGAGAAACGGCAGAAAGAAGAGAGACTTTTTTCCAGGGTGGGTCCACTTGTAAGAGAGAGGGGGGGGGGGAGGTGTGTGTGTGTGAGAGAGTTTTTTTCTTTTCTTTTTCCAAGGTTAGGTCCCACATGTAAGTGAAACATGCATAGAGGGGTAACTATGTACAAGAGATGTATCGATGACGGTCAAACCCCTTTGACCGGACGAAAACGACACCAAAGGTTATTTCACTAAGGGCTTTTGACCGAAGAGGGGCAAAGTTGAGCACATGATTTTTTTAGGGATAAAGATGATAGTGGGCGCAAATTAAGGGGGAGAAAGGACATGGCCCTTGATACAAATGTTTGAACTCGTCCATGGTTCTTAGAAACTGTGAAGAAACTTAATACACAAAACAAACCAAAACTCAAAACAAAGACCAAAGGCACATAGCTCCCCGACAACAACGTTAGTAAAAGCTTGATGTCTTAAGTATACAAGATACAGTTGTAGCCTTTTCGAAGTAAGAGTATTGATCCCACAAAGAGCTTAAGAAATGGCCTTTGCCTCTTATAGAGGTTTATCATTAAGTGCCCGGAAGTTATTTGCAATCCAAAGCAAAAACTTTGTGAAGGAAGAAACACCGCAAGAGTGTTTAAAAGAGAACTAAAGTGTGTTGCTAGAAAAGTAGTAAAGAACAAAAGAGTAATGAAAAGTGATAAAGTGATGGAAACTGCAATAGAGCTAAGAGTTTCTTAAGGAGTCCAGATTCACCACTGGTATGCTTGTTATTTTATTACGCACAAGCAGAATTCTCGATTGACCAATCCATGTTATATGTTTAATGTGTTGGCAGAGCCAAATAAATATACATGCATACTGCCGCAACTCTGTATCACGCATGCCACCGCCATCCCCTCCTGCCGGTGCAAGCAATGATGATTAAGGGTCTTCCAATGGATGCGGATTAAGGCTTTGGGGTCTCTGTTATTTCCCTTATCATAGCTCGGCAAAGGAGGGTGATAACATCTGTCACAACACTACCTCCACATCCCCGCTTCCCAGTGATAGTAACATCCTTCATTTCCACTAAGGCAAATGTTGTGTGATCGACTTCACACAACATAATGAAGAATAATTAACACAAACATATAAGAAATTATTGCCTCTTATCGGTGTTCAGTTCATACACATAATAGGTGAAAGATCGTGGATGTCGCCTAGAGGGGGGGGTGGGGTGAATAGGCGCTTTAAAATAATTACGGTTGAGGCTTGAACAAATGCGGAATAAACCTAGCGGTTAATTTGTCAAGCACAAAACCTACAACAACTAGGCTCACCTATGTGCACCAACAACTTATGCTAAGCAAGATAAGCAACTATGTGATAGCAAGATATATGACAAGAACAATATGGCTATCACAAAGTAAAGTACATAAGTAAAGGGCTCGGGTAAGAGATAACCGAGGCACGCGGAGACGACGATGTATCCCGAAGTTCACACCCTTGCGGATGCTAGTCTCTGTTTGGAGCGGTGTGGAGGCACAATGCTCCCCAAGAAGCCACTAGGGCCACCGTAATCTCCTCACGCCCTCGCACAATGCAAGATGCCGTGATTCCACTAAGGGACCCTTGAGGGCGGTCACCGAACCCGTACAAATGGCAACCCTTGGGGCGGTCACCGAACCCGTACACTTTGGCAACCCTTGGGGCGGTCACGGTACCCGTCAAATTGCTCAGGCGACCTCCACAACCTAATTGGAGACCCGACGCTTGCCGGAGCTTTACACCACAATGATTGAGCTCCGAACACCACCAACCGTCTAGGGCGCCAAGGCACCCAAGAGGAACAAACTCTAGGGTGCCCAAACACCCAAGAGTAATAAGCTTCTCAAACTTCACTTCCACGTATCACCTTGGAGAACTCAAACCGATGCACCAAATGCAACGGCAAGGGCACACGGAGTGCCCAAGTCCTTCTCTCCCAAATCCCACCAAAGCAACTAATGCTAGGAAGGGAAATGAGAGGAAGAACGAAAAAAGAACACGAAGAACTCCAAGATCTAGATCCAAGGGGTTCCCCTCACTTAGAGGAGAAAGTGATTGGTGGAAACGTGGATCTAGATCTCCTCTCTCTTTTCCCTCAAGAACTAGCAAGAATCATTGGAGGGATTGAGAGTTAGCAAGCTCGAAGAAGGTCAACAATGGGGAAGAACACGAGCTCAAAAAGGTTGAATCTCAAGGGGAAGAAGACCCCCTTATATAGGTGGGGATAAATCCAACCGTTATCCCCTCACTCAGCCCGCACGACGCGGTACTTATCAAGATGTAGCTGCGGTACTACCGCTGCTGGCTGCGGTACTATCACGAGTTGCGGTACTACCGCAAGTGCAAGATCGCCGATGAAAGGCACTGTAGCGCAGTAACGGGCGGTAGAACCGCCGAGCGGTACACTACCGCCCTCTACGGTACTACCGTAAGGCAGGCAACACTAGGCACGAGAAAGCACGGAAGTAAAAATTACTGTACCTACTTCTGGCTGAGGGAGGACTGCGCAAGAAAACCGCACGGTACTACCGCACACGAAGAACGGTATTATCACAGAGGGCGCTGGATGTAAAAATTACATCCGCCTACTTCCGCTCATCTTTGCTAAGCTGGCGAGCCCACGGTACTACGGCGCGCGCTGGCATTACTAGCGCAGGCACGGATGTAAAAATTACATCCGCCCCTACTACCGCTCGGCAGCGCTGGCATGAGCGGTACTACCGCTCCCAGCGGTACTTATCAAGAGTGCATGCGGTACTACCGCTCCGAAGAGCAGTACTACCGCATGCCCCATATCAGCAACACTAGGAGTCCTCATTTTGCAGAGAAGACAACAGGGGGAAACAATAAAACCAGAACTGCCATAACTTCTGCAAATGAGCTCCGAATTGAGCAAACTCAAGCTTGTTGGATACAAGACAACGAGTAGCATCAAAACAGAGAAGAACCGTCATACCCTCCAAGCAAAGGAGTGAAACTTCAACAGAGAAGAACCGTCATACCCTCCAACATCGAAAATATCATAGAAGATGCAAGTGAACTCCGTTTTCGATGAACTCGAGCTTGTCATAAAAATGACCATAAGCTCCAAAACTCGCAAGGAGAAGAACCAAACAAGAACCAATAAAGATGATGCAAGGATGCAATGGTTTGAGCTCTCTACGAACGATACGATCAAGCAACTCATCGAGAGCTCCCCTTGATAGTACGGCAATCGATCCTATAACCCGGTCTCCCACAACTACCATGAGACCGGTAAAATAGAAAACCTATCAAGGGCAAACCTTTGCCTTGCACAAAGTCCACTTGAGCTAGATGACGACGATCTTGACTCCCTCAAGTTGGACCACCTTACTTGATTGCGTTGGCTCGATGAAGACTAGATGATTGCTCCCCATAGTCCACTATGGGTGAGCCACTCTTGACTCATCTTCACAAGTCCATTGACACCACAATGGATGGCAAGCTTCAAGCACTTGATCTCTTCGTGATGCTCCACTTGAAATTGCACACGGCAATCTTGATGACGATCACCACTTGATGTCATCCTTTCCATGGGTTGTATGATATCTTCCTCTTGACGCAAGCCCATGGACACGTACCTAACCCCACATAGACTCTCACATAGACCATGGGTTAGTACACAAAGTGCAATGGACAATGCTTACCATGCCATGGGATCACTTGATCCCTCGGTACATCTTCTACGCTTTGTGAGTTGATCAACTTGATTCACTCTTGACTTAGTCTTGATCAACCTTGAATCTTTCCAACTCTCTTCGTTTGGATGATGTCTTGAAGGTAAACATGAATGATCACACAATCTTCTTATTCAAGACATGCTTGCAATAAGCTCAACACTCACATGACCAATCTTTGGATAATTCCTTAATAGCACCTTGGTCAACACATAAACTCCTTGAAACCAACACATGGACTTCAAGAAATGCCTATGGACAAATCCTTCAAATATAACTCAATGCAACCATTAGTCCATAGAGAATGTCATCAATTACCAAAACCACACATGGGGGCACCGCATGTCCTTTCAATAGGGTTTCTCCATATCCCTTGGAACTAGGGAAATAGAGATAATAAACATCATCATGGTGTTCGTGGCAATTACAGATGGATGATTAACGCAACACGTGCATGAATCCACACTAGGGTTTGGTATTATAAAGAAATGAATGGAGGGGTCAATGGCAAGGATGTGGATGATGATGATAGTTGATGTTGTAGTCTCCTTTGTCGAGGTGATGGTGTGGCAATGCCCTTCCGCTGATTTCCCCTCTAGATCCCTCTTGGAGGTGATTTTCTACTCCTATTTCATGGTTGTGGCCTCTCTATTCGCCGAATGCGAGATCCGATCACATGTGGATGAAATCGTTGACCATGGGGAGCTGGCCGTCTTCGCATAATCCGCCTTCTCTCCTGGTAAGGCTTGCATTGCTGGTTTTCTTCCCACATTGATTTTCTCTCCGTATGTTAGGTTATTATTACATCAATTAGCATGGCGTTCACCCAGAAATAGGAGATTCCCAATTAATGCTTAAATCTCTTGCTCCTTTGAGATTCTGACAAAAACAACAAAGCAGGTAGCGCGAATGCGATAAAATTCTGAAAATCCTATGACTACGACGCAAAAATAAGGGTAAAAAGTGAAAAAATGTACTCATCCGTCGCCGCAAAAATGCCAATGCATTGTGGCTTGACGAGTCCGAGCGCCTCGCCAACAAGAAGGTGGCCGCAGCGGCTAAAGTTAGCTGCCTTGACAAGGAGCAGGCCCACCCCACCCGATATCTGGCTGGACCACCCTTCTCGTCCGAGTCCTCCAGCACCTCTAGCAACGATGATGGCCCTCCGGATGCTGACGTGTATGACGAGGACTTCAACGCCTACTAACGTCGTTTTGGAGACGCCAAGGGGAAGGGCCTGACAAGGAAGTGGTGAAGTATCTATCTAGTGTAGATCTAGCAATGCTATGGTAGTCGAAGTGTCCATATTTCACTACTAGGAAAAGGCCTACTAATGGCGCACTGGTTTTGCCTACTAATGGCGCATTACCAGTGCGCCATTAGTAGCACGCCACTAGTATTTCTTACTAATGGCGCACCACTGGTGCGCCATTAGTATCTGGTATACTAATGGCGCACAAAGCAGTGCGCCATTAGTATGTAACACCATGCGCCATTAGCGTGCCTCCCGGAGGGCCATACGTAAGCATGTGCTTTGTCATACTAATGGCGCATTCTGTGTTGATGCGCCATTAGTATCCTTTGGCATACTAATGGCGCACCTGGTGGTGAAGCGCCATTAGTATGAATATTTGTTTTTTCTTTTACTGATTTTTGCACAGGTTACAAAATATATTATTGCACGAATATAGACAGCAGCACACAGCAACATCAGATTCATCGAATACAATAGAAGATTAGTGTCCGAATACAATTCATCATATTAGTCTCCGAATTCAAAAGACCGAACAAAGATAAAACATTACAAGTCTCAAGACCGCGAGTATCGAGTTTGTCTTCACATTACAAGTCGATATCGATCATCTAAACTACCATCACATAGAAGAGAGTTGTGGTCATCACGATGAGCATCATCGCATAATCAAACTGGTCTTCATCCGGTTCCTCCAACGCTCCCTCCTCTCTCCCGCTAGATAGCGGGCGTATCTAGATTCGGCCTCCGCCCTAGTGGTGTACCCTTTATGGCTGTTACGCTGAAAGCGGTGAACTTTGTCTCCGACACTCCTCGCGATTAAATGCGTAGACTCAGAACCTTACCCTTGTACACGACATATGACGGCATCTCTATGCACAAGCCAAACAACAGACAATACATAAGCAATATGTAAGTATGCAACAAAAGGATCGGAAGAGAAAAGCAAGACATTAATAGCACGATTCATGGTCCTACTAATAAATAGCATCGATTACATCTAAGTTGAACGACTGTCCAAACCAAAGAGACATACGAATTCATTAAAGTATAATTACAACATGAGCCAATCAATGTTTGAACTACACATCACTACTTTCGACTCGACTCATCGGACAGGAGCGTGGATGAAGCCGCCGTCTGTCGTGATGGTCATGAAATCGCGGTTGTTGTCACCCTGCATTTGTAGCGTTTCATCTATCTCACTGTTGGATGGTTGATATCTGAGGAAGAACTGCCCGAGGTATGAAGGACATCTTGATGGATGATGTCCGCAAACTCCGACTGGATGCGAAAGAATTCTTGCCTGAGGTCCGCGTCCTGGACTGCCGACAAGCTCGCGGCCCAATCTTTGAGATTATCTGGTAGCAGAAGTTGATGATGGTCCCTTACGATCGCCTCGCATGTGATGGAGGGCGTAGTAGGCATCCTTCGATCACAAAGCGGCTGCTTGACGCAGCAGAACTTCGTATTGTGTGGGAACATGTGCTTGCCGTACTTACGAATTGCCCTGGTGAAGGTGCCTCCAGATTTGGCGTAGCCGGCTAGAACATCATCAAGAACTTTCTTGACATCTGTGTAGTCTATCTTGGAGTTACGGTTCGGGTCGAAATACGTGGCCATGGAATATTTCGGGCTTAAGAGGATGAGTGTGCAATGTGTGTCACTGCACGTAACACGGAATGTTAGAAAAAAGAACGATCGAAATCTAATAAATCATATGTTACGGCGGTTAAGGGATGACTTACTCGGGAAAGTAAGCCACAAGGAAGTTATCCTTATCCGGGTTTGCGAATGACGCCTTCGAGGTGTGAACTTCGCAACTTGGCGGTCCCCGCTGCTCAAGTGCTTGGCACGCATGTATAAGGGGTCGACTATCACGATGTCCGGGTCTTGTCTCTAATGATCCGCATCTCCATACTCGGTAAAACAGCCGAACGAAGGTGTAGTGCAGCGGATGAAGGTTAAACATAGCAAAGATGTCATCAAACCGCAGGATGATCGTACCCGGCGTCGCCATCCACAAAGCCCTTGCCCTCTGGCACCTTGTCCACGAAACCGGGTATGCCACATCCTTCTCTCCGAGACGCCGCTTCTCCAAAGAAAGAACACCGTAAATGCAGACTCCGCATAGCACCGGTTGCAGCATTCAGCATATTTGGCGGTAGCATCGCCCTACCCGCCACATGCACCCTCCTCGAGATATCCTTAGGTGAAGGTGGCCCGTCCACGAGCACGGATCGAACTTCGGTGCCGGCTCGCACCGGCGCCCTTTTAGTCTTCGTTTCCGTCCCTTCTTCTTGATCTCCTGTAATGGGACCGAGTTATGCTCACAGACCGCCTTCTTGAGCGTGTTGGGGCTGATAATATTTTGCACCTCAGCTATCTGAGGCTCGGTGAAGGCGGGAGCTGGAGGCGTGTCCTGAGAACTGAACGCCAGACGACGCCTGTTGCAATTGGATTTCTCCGCCGTACCAGCTAGATCGCGGTCGTCTTGGTTGGGTTCTTGAGAAAGAGGCCCGCAGAACTCATCGGCGTACCCATGTTCGGCAAAGTACTTATCAACTTTGGTAAATGTACCGTCGTCGTTGTCGCCGCCATCCGGATCTCGTGCCATAGGGCTGTCCGGATCACGTGCCATAGGGCTGTCCGGATCTCCGTGCCATAGGGATGTCCGGCAGGTCCGGTAGCGTTGCGGCGTTCTTGCCATGGCTTGGCGCCGCACGACCGGGCGGTCTTGTCTCGTGGGTGGTGTCCCCGCCCCCAAACGAATCTGGCTCTTCGCCAAAGCAGGGCCGCCGACGCAGCGCTGAGGGTCATCTCATCTTCTTCGTCGGCCCTAGCGGGTCGAATCGGAGAGAACAGCTCGTCGCAGCCTGGCAGCACCCAAACCACTTCAACCCTATACACTGTGGGTGGCATCGGATTACCGTGGAACATGGGGTTGCCCGGTTGAAGGATTCTGCCCTTGGCGACATCGACCAACTCGGCGCCCACGAAGTGCAGAAGAGTGCAAGGAACGTCGGCGGTGCCCTCGCGAAAACATGTATGGCGTCGTGGATGCCCGATCAAAGGCAAGGAGATGAAGTCATCGGCCGAGAGGCTTAGTTACCGTGATCTTTGTCGAGCTCGGCTAATGTCGAGGCACCGCCAACGGCGCGGGCGGTACAATCGACGGAGGGGCGCTTCTTTGGCGAGGGGCCGGCCGGCGTACACCCGGGTGCATTACGCTCCAATGCCCGTGCCGGCGCCGGAGACACGCATACCGCCTCCGCCGAAGACACCAATGGCGCCGCCGCCGGAGAGACCAATGACGCCACTGACGCTGCGGCGAAAGGTCGGCCGTGAAGCTGGGAACCGGGGGAGGCCCCTGTTGGCCGCCCGCAATCCACGTCGTCAGCCCATGAATCAACGTAGGGACCATGGCATTGAGCTTCGTTCCCAGTTGTCGTTCCACTTGCTCTTGGACAAGCTCCGGAATCCGCGCCACTTGTGCCTTGAGTTCTTCAACCTCACGCGTCTGGCTTTCAGAGCTGGTCTTTTTCTCCTTCCGCACACCAGCGGTATAGTATGACCCCCATTTTGTGGACAAGCCTTTGCCGGCCACACGACCAGCTGACGTCGGCTTAGTGAGATTATCCTTGTTTTTCATTACGTTCAACGCCCTATTTAAAGGGGTGTCGAAAGGGGAGCTTTGAGACGACCTGCGCCATCGCTTTCAAAGTGTCTGCGAAAGGAACGTGAACCATTTAGAAATATTGGGTATTAATTAGAGTGCAACCATATGGAGCTAATTACGCTGGGGTGTATTCCTTACGAGAACAAGCTCAAGCGCCTCGGTCTTTGGATCGATGGTAAGCTCCTTTGTTATCGGGTCCTCCTTGTACCGGCCCCGACATAGTTCCTGGTCCGCTTGTCACCGCTGTATTTCTCGAAGCGGGGTGGTAGGCCTTGCTCGGCACGCCCGCGTCCTCCTTGTCCCATATAGGCTCCGCCACTCAGAACCGCCGGGACCGAGTTTGTGTTCCCTAAGTTCAACTCCCGTGATTTCTTTCCCCCACGGACTTGATTCGGAGGTTGCACTGCTCTCGCACTTGATCTTGAACTCCTTGTACTCATCTTCGCTCATCAAAGGATATTTCGCCTTGATCTTCTCATAACTATCACCTTTATCAATCATTCTCTTCACCGCGCTTCTCCAAGTAGACATGGTCGTGCTCATCTTCGTGAGGGCGGCACTGTTCACTTTATTCCGTGAGAGGTGTGTGTTTTCAAATTCGGCGGGGAACTTGTATCGTTCGTGCAGCTTCGTGAAGAGGAGGTTGCGCAAATTCCCTCGGTCCTTATGCCTAAGGTTCTCGGTGTTGATCGAGACGGTGCTCGGAGAATGCACCCGAGCTGAACCGAGTACCCCTTGACTATATGTTTGGGCTCCGTTGGATTCCGTCGAGTCCACTTGAGTGAATTCCTCCTTGAGGGTGCGGAGCGCATTCGGCGCCGGTCCTTCCTTTGCTTCTTCGGTTGGCTGCCATCCGTGTGTGCGCCGCCATCATCGATGGTGGCATCCTCGGCGGCACCATCGGTGGTGTCATCCCGACGCCACTAGGGGTTGTGTAATCAGGATCGGTGTCTTCCGCGGCATCCTCATAGCGGCGAGGTTGTTCCTCCATCTCCCGGGACAGCTCCCAGAATTGCTTGCCGCCCGAACCACCGGCCTCATCATTGTGGGCCATGTTTCGCTCTAAATAGGAAAAAAGTTTGGTCAAAAAGTTGGTTATTGTCAAGGAACAAGATCATGGTCTCATCATTTAGGCTTTGTCGACACCGAGGCACCCTAAAAGTCTAAGCTTTCATCATTTAGGGTTTGTCGACACCGAGGCACCCTAAAAGCCTAAGCATACATCATTTAGGTTCTCATCGACACCGAGGCATCCGGGGCAGCCAAGTTAAGTTTTCATCATTTAGGGTTTATCGATGCCGAGGCACCCTAGGTTGGGCCTAATCACTTGGCACTAATCACTTGGCTCTATTGCCACCTATGTTGGGTTTATCATCTAGGGTTTATCGATGCTAAGGAGAATTCTAAGTTGGGCCTAATCACTTGGCTCTATTGCCACCTATGGTTTAATGCAGCAAGAATGGCAGGGCAGTTGATCCTACTTAACTAAGTACTAAGATACCCTGGCCCATGCATTAGTCGCAGTGCCACCTATGGTTTAATGCAGCAAGAATGGCAGGGCAGTTGATCCTACTTAACTAAGTACTAAGATACCCTGGCCCATGCATTAGTCGCAAGTACCCCAAATGTCCTATTTTTAGCAAAGTCATGCTAAAATTCACGGAAAATTTTAGCATGGCCTTTGCTGAAAATAGGACATATGGAAATACCAATTTGCGGAACGGAAGTTAATCGACATTCCGCAAACTCAAGGGCCTCTCGGTACTGCAAATTCATCACGACATAATGGTCGGAGACAAAACCCAGCTAACTAGCAAGATGATCATCATCTTTGCAAGACAAGAGCTCAAGTTTTTGACAAGAGCCTCAAGAAGAAAACAGCATTGCAACATTCAAGTTTAGACATAGACCTTTGAACATTTGACCAGTTACCTCTCAAGAAAAATATACGTTGACTATTGGACACAAAGAAAACAACTATTGTAAACATTAAGTCATGGTAGTGTCTTGTTGAAGCAATTACAAAGATAGGAACAACAACACAACGATAGCAAATACAAGTCCTCGATGAAGTGTAAGATAAGTGTACTAGAGCTGTAAACACACTTAAAAAACCCACATGATGTTATAACTGTATACACTGAACATGATGATACCAAATGGGAAGGAAAATTGTATCACTCTAGATTAGTGTAGCCACTATCTAACAAAACCAGAATGTTAACAAAATTACACCATGATGATACCAAATTCTTGTAGCGGTACAATGAGTTCACAGGATAAAAATCATCCACATTCACCAACCCAAACTGGTGGAGATACATCAAACCAGAACCTCCCAGGTTTCTGCCATTTTATTTTTCCCACCGCATATGTTTTTTGATTCATGTCATGGTACTTGTTGTCAAACCAAGTATTTTCTTTCTACATAATCTGGGAAGTTTCCTTCTTACTGTCTCACTACAAAAAACTAGTATGCTTAGTTGAGACTAGTATGCTTAGTTGCATTATGACAGGCAAAGTGTCACGATTAGGACAATGAGCAGCTAAGCATAGCAAGTGGATAGTTTAGTCAAGATACTAGTACTCTTTAGAAAGCATGAGACATATATTACTCGGAGGAGACTTCGTCGGAGAGTTGCCCGTGAATTGAAAATACAACGAGATCAGCAAAGGACAAGAAGATATATACTGAAATTATCATAACAAAATGCCAGCTACTGCCATGGTCAAAGAATAGATTATGATAGCTGGACAAGTACAGGTCAAACTAGATAATTTTCAGAACCGGTTTAACCACCGCAGGATAAAACAATGCATCCAAGACTGGGCTTAGACTAATATCCTCATAGCATAATCGACATCAAGCACATATTATAAGAACGGTGAAAATGTATGTTCACTGCAAATGAATATGGACCAAGTGTTCTCATTAACTACTTAAAGAATTAGTTCCATATTGTTGCATGAGAATTGTAGAGAGAAAAGATACATGGTTCTACTTCGGGATTGGTTACATCTCTTATTGTTCACATTCTTGTCAAAGGACTTTAACCATTAATTATCGGAAGAACTAATGCACATTTAAACACCACGAATCCGGAAGAAGTAATACAACACTACATAGTACCTCTGTAGTTTCCATGCCAAACTTGCCAATAATGTTCATCTACTCATTTGTAACCCCTCCACGGTAACAAATATTCATCTACTTATTTGTAGATACCTAGGAGTAACAAGACTGCACTTGCCAATAATGTTTTATTTATGCTTCCCAAGGACCAACTCCTAAACTGAACACAAAAAACTGTGTGCACATCTGCAAGTTGTAGAAGGAAAAGGTGCAACACCAAAAAAACTATCAAACTAACAGATCCATTAACCAATTATGGACTTATTACATGTTACATCTATCATTAGTGGCCGGAAAGAATAGTAATTAATGTTTCATATTGTTGCATGAATCCAAACTCATTGGAAAATTCACTAATTGAGCCTAGCTACTTAAAGAAAGAATCTCTAGGCGGATGCTTAGTTGAGACTAGTATCCTCTAAAATGCATCTAAATGCAAGCTCAGAGATTTGAACATTTGGAAAACCACGAAGGTGGAAGAAAAGAAGACCAATGATGCAAAAATAACCCAAAATTCTCTATTCTGCAAAAAAGACCGACAAGAGCAGGCTTGGCTACGAATGGTTCTTGCAGTTGCAGCTAGCACAACCTCCTATTCTCGAACATCTAGCGTAAGCTCAGAGATTTGAACATTTGGCAAACCCTAGCTACTTAATTCTCCAACCCCTTTCCTTGTCCAAATTTCTCCAACCCCAACCCTAGAACACATCGAAGGAAATAGAGAGGGGAAGAGGGGAAGCGGCTGGGTGCTCACTTGGGAGGTCGAGGGCGACTTGGGGCAGCCGGAGCTAGTCGAGGTGGCGCTTGGTCGGCGCCGAGCGGTGGCGATCCTCTGGGCAGGCAGCGGTCGAGGGCGTCGAGCGGTGGCGGTCCTCCTGGGCGTCCGAGCTCGTCCGGGTCCTCGTAGTCGAAGAGGAAGACGGCGGCGGTCCTCCTGGGCAGGCCGCGCGGTGTTGGAAAGCGAGCACGTCGAGGGCGCAGGCGGGGCCGCGGGGGGAGGGGGCGGGAGGACGTCGAGGGCACTCGGCTCGGGGACGCGAGGGAGGCGAGGCGGCGCTCGGGACGGCGAGGGAGGCGGCGCTGCGGCTCGGGACGGCGAAGGAGGCGAGGCGGCGAGGGACGGCGAACACGGGGGCAGCGGGTGAGATCGATGAGGCGGGGAGAGATTAGAGAGATTGGGGATTTAGTGTGGGGAAGCTTTCTAATGGCGCACCGCCCCTCGGCGCCATAAGTACGACGACTATTCTAATGGCGCACCACCCTCGGTGCGCCATTAGATTTTTAATCTAGCCCACTAGCCCTATCTACAACCTAACCCTATCTACAACAGAACCCACCCACTAGCCCGACCGGGTCAAGACGCAAAGACACACACTAGGAGGTCCTGGGTTCGATTCCTGTGCTCCCCAATATTTTTTTATGCATTTTAAATGCTTTTTATATTTATTTGTGTTTAAATATGTTCAAACCTGTTTAAATCATAACAGTAATATTTTTTATAAAAACAGTAATAATTTTTTAAAAATATGTTCAAATTTGTTACTTGAAAATATCATCGGCGGCGGTGGAGCGGGGAGGTGCGGGGGTTGGGTGCTCGGGCGGCGGTGGAGCGGGAGGGTTGCGGTGGGTCGTCGGCGGTGGAGCTAAGCGGGGAGGGTGCGTGTGGGATCGAGATGGAGGGATCGAGATCGAGATGGAGGGGAATCGAGATCGAGATGGAGGAGGATCGAGATCAAGTGTCCTCATGAATTCAAAAAGTGCCCATGAAATTTAAAAATATTCATGATATCAAAAAGTGCCCATGAAATACAATCGAGAAATGAAGACTACGATTGAAATACAATCGATCTTAGCTAGCTATCTGTTCACAATCTTCTTGCCCTTCTTTTTCGCAAATGGAGTTCTTCTGTGGAACGGACGTCCTTTAGGTAGGGTGGTCCTGCTTCTTCTTGTGGTGTGTGGTGCTACTTCATCGTCGTCGTCATGTTCGATCTTGGTCGCCAGCCTTGTCGAAGTCTTGCTCATTGGCTACTCCATCCATTCCGCTGATCTTCCTTTTGCCTCACCTCTCCACAACACGACTGGGCTTTGACGGGTCGGTAATGAAGAAGCATTGGTCCACTTGGGAAGCCAGTACCATGGCTCATTTTTCGCGGTGACGTTTGCGCCCGCGGTCTTGGATTTGGCTTCGGGTATAACCATGGTGGTGAAATACCGGTTTTCTTTTAGGACGCTCTTGGCCCATCTGACACGGAACATCGGGACCTTCTCTCCAGCGTAGCTCAGCTCCCAGATCTCCTTGATCCTTCCGTAGTATCTGTCCTTGTCGTTGCCGGTGTAGGATTCCATCGTTACCCCGGAGTTACGATAACCATCGCTCTTCATGTCCTTGTTCTCGTGTAGAATGTGTAGCCGTTGATATCGTGACGCCTCATAGGTCATCAGATTGTGCTCGGCGCCTGTGACAAGGCGAATATGAGTTGTTCTTCCGCGGAAGAATCCTCATGCAAAGGGTACGACGAAGCTTCGCTTGAACCAACGCGTGAAACATGAGTTGTGCTCTTTGATTATATCTCCGTCCGTCCTCTGTTGGCCTCGGTTATTGTACGCCTTCTCAATAAAGGTTTTGTGCTCTACCACCCAAGGATCGACCACATCTATGTGTTGTAGCGACTAGGTTTGCTCTTTCAAAGTCGATGAGTCGAACCTCGAAGTCGACATGCATTTCGCGGTGACCCTCGCGGTGACCCCATCCAGCGAGCCTGCCGAGGTGCCTGTTGATGGGCAGACCAACGGGGTTCTCGATGCCTAGATAATTCGATGCGATGGGAGATGCACTCTTGGTCGTAAAGCCCCGGCTATACTTCCCTCTGGACATGACATGTTGCGAACGTATCCTTTGATGACACCATTCATCCTTTCAAACGGCATCATGCTTTGTGCAGAACGTCGCCCGAGTTGGATGATATCCTCCACGATATGGACCAGCAGATGCACCATAACGTCGAAGAATGCGGGCGGGAAGTACATCTCAAGCTCGCATAGTATCACCACGATCTCTTTACGTAGCCTTACGAGTTGCCTCACGCCAATCGACTTCCGAGAGATGACGTCGAAAAAGTTGCATAGGCCAAATAGCATTTCACGGACGTGCGCGTCCATGATCCCAATGGATTGCCCCGGAAGTATCTGCGTCATCAAGACGTGATGTCGTGAGACTTCATCCCGCTGAACTTCGCCCGCTGGGTCTAGGTATCTCGCTTATCTTCCCAGCGTAATCAGAAGGAAGTTTTACTCCTAGGAGGCGGTGAAAAACTGCCCGATCTCCTCCCGACTTAGAGTGAAGCACGGGAGGGTAGTCATTTCCGGTATTCTTGGCCTTTTGCCTTTGCGACGACTTTTCGTGTCCCGCCTCATCATCATCATCATCATCATCATCATCATCATCATCATTAGCGTGAAGCTCCCCGCACGATGCCCATTGATTTCAAGTGCGCCTTGCTTTCGCCCATCTTTGGTCCTCTCCGCATGTTGAGCAGGGTACCAAGCAGACTCGCACACGTTCTTCGTGATATGCATGACATCAAGGCTGTGAGGCACACGGTGGATCTTCCAAGACGACAAGTCCCGTAAAATGACCTTGTTTTCCATACCTTCAGCAGCGGCTCTGGCGCCTTTCGCTTCTTTCCGGCTCTGGCGCCTTTTGCTTCTTTCCGGCGGTGGGCGGTCTTTCCAATTTTTCAACAGCTCGTCTATTTCCTCGCCGCTCCTCGTACACGGGCATTTTCGGGGTTCGGTTTCACCATCGAACAGATCCTTGCGTTTCCTCCATGGGTCATCGTCGCGAAGCCACCTTCGATGTCCCATGAACACGGTTTTCGAAGACCCAGGATCTCTATCTAGCTGGCGATATGTTGTGTCATCCACGCACCTGACGCATCCGTAAAATCCGTGGACTACCCGCCTGCGAGATATCCGTGAATCGAGATAGTCGTGCACCGTCGTGAGCAAAGGCGGCTCTCATAGGGAAATATTCTTTCTGCGGCGTCCCACGTATTGGCTGGCGTTTTCACGGCGTGTCTAGCTCCTCCTTCAAAGAGCCCCAGACATGATTGATGTCGTTCCTGGTTGTTTCGCCCTTCAATTAGCATACTCATGTGAATGTACTTCCTCTTCATGCACAACCAGTGGGGAAGGTTGTACATCCACACAAACACGGGCGGTGCTATGTGTGCTTCTCCGCTGCCAAACGGATTGACTCCATCGGTGCTCGCGCCCAAAGACGATGTTCCTTGGATCCTTCCCAAATTCGGGTATTCGAAGTTCAACGCTTGCCACCGCTCGCATCCTTAGGGTGACTCAGCATCTTGTCTTTTTTATTTATCTCCGGATCATTTCCGTCATCTTCCCGCTTCTTATCCTCCCTATCCGCGTGCCAACGCAGGAGCTTTGCTACCTTAGGGTCCGCGAAATACCGCTGCAGACGAGGAGTGATCGGAAAGTACCACACCGATTTTCGAGGAGTTTTCTTCCTCTTCTTGTATCGAGTGACGCCAAGACACCGGACATATGGTAGACTCCGCGTGCTCGTCCCGATAAATGATGCAATTGTTCATGCACACATGGTATTTCACGCGGCGGTAAATCCAGAGGACACACGATTTTCTTCGCCTCCTCGGCTGGTCGGGCACTTGTTCCCCTTGGGAAGACGTTCGTGCGTAATGACATGTTCTCGTCGAAGCATGTGTCGGTCATTTTATGTTTTACCTTCATCTCCGTGAGCCATGAGCGTTACTTTTCAAAGCGGTATCCTCGGGCCTGCATCCTTCATACAATGGAGTAACCGCGTCTATCTCCAGTTGATCCAGCTTGGCTTTCTCTCAGGCGGCAGCTCTTGCGTTATCCGTCTGCTTGAGAAGCAGCTCTTGAATATGAGGGTCCTGTACCCAGCCTCCATCGTCGTCTGCTCCGGCATCTTCATCTTCATGATCATGCCCTTCGTCTTGATCTTCCTCATCATCATGTACGACATCTTCTACATGATGACTGTATACAGCATCACCGCCGTGATCATGTCCTGGAGATTCTTCGTCTTCTCGCCCGCCCTCGCCGCGGTGGTACTTGTCTTGTTGCCCTTCCTCATTTCTTGCCCGACCCTCATGGACGACTTCATAGTCATCTTCATCACCTTGCCACCGATAGCCATCCATGAAACCATGCAAGAGCAGGTGGTTCCGCACCTGCCCGGAATCCGGGTCCGCAATAAGGCTCTTCAGCTTGCATCTTCGACACGGACATCTTATCTCCGTCTCGTTCTTTTGAAGCATCTCAGCCTTCGCGGAGCTCAAAAACCTATTCACGGTGCCTCCGGGTCATCGTATGGACCATGGTCGTCATGGGTAGAGCAAAACGATATTTTAGAACCAAGAAAAAATTTGGCATGACTTTCCCTAAAAATAGGACCAAAAAGAATGCATAGTGCCAAAATTCTCGCCGAAACGGAAATGAATCAACATTCCGGCAAAATATTGGCAACTATCACATTTCAAATACCGGTACCTGCAAACACAAACATATATGCAACACCACAAACACAAGCAACACCACAAACATACATAGATCTAGCTAGGCCACAAAAAGTGCATGTGCACGTTGTTGGAGCGAGCTAGGGAGAAAAAAAGTAGATCTACATCATGAAGATAGCTTTCCCCTTACTTACCTATAAAAAAAAGGTAATTTCACCACTTAATTTTGATGAATCTATGGTGAAAATGAGGTGAGGAGGAGGAGGCAGCCGAAAGCTTGGAGAAGGAGGTGGAGGGAATGAAGTGGGGAAAGTGAGTGGGTAGGTGTGGGGCTGTCAAAAAATATCTTGTTGAGATTAGGATTACTTAATGGCGCATCTGACAAATGCGCCATTAGTAACCACAATTACTAATGGCGCACTGCGGTGGTGCGCCATTAGTAATGTTATGAAAAGTAAAAAATAATATATATATATATATATATATATATATATATATATATATATATATATATATATATATATATATATATATATAATAAGCATTTGGTCATAGTGCGCCATTACTAGTCTAAACTAGTAATGGCGACCCGGAGAATGCCATTAGTATTTTTGCAAAAAAAGTAAAAATACAGTAATGGCGCACGATCTGCCTCGTGCGCCATTACTAGTTAGAACTAGTAATGGCGCACTTCGACCTGATGCGCCATTAGTATGTATGGAAAAATAAAAAAAACATTTAATACTAGTGGCGCACCGTGTCTCTGGTGCGCCATTAGTGTCTTCCACACTAATAACGCATCACCGACCGGTGCGCCATTAGTATATAGTAGCGGCGCACTTGTTCTACGGTGCGCCATTAGTATCAATCCTATCTATAGCCCTTTTCCTAGTAGTGTTTTGTGAACTTGGTATGTCAAGTTGTAATGATGAACTTGCTATGTCCAATTGTATGCCATGTATTTGAATTTATCTATGTGTGTTGATCTACATTGTATGAGATTGTATGAATTTGGGGGATTGGATATAAGAGGGATGGCTACGACGCGAACAAATGAGCTATGCCCGGTTGAAGATGCTCTAAGAGAAGAGCAAGAACTTCATGCAGGATTGAGCTTCTTTGGATCTCCTTATGGTTTTGGCAGCGCCCGAGTGCTCTCTTGCGGAGAATATCCTCTCACTCAAAGTGGAGGGAAAAGGCAAGAAGGGAAGTATGGATGAAGAAAGAAAGAGCGGCCTGACTGAGTGTGAAGTTTTGGTGGATGGGTTCATCAGAGGATTTTATTTCAAATGATTCAAAAATGATATTAACAAGTTAACAAAATAAAAAAAAGTGACAACTTGTACATGTTCGTGACGGATCTGTAAATTTTAGTTCAAAAATATTATGATTTGCACGCTGCACAAAATAAAACAAAATCCTGGCCCAACAACAACAAAAAACAGGCCCATTTTCTTGGACACATTTGTTTTTTTTTTCTATGCCACGTATGAAAGTATATTGTTATGAAAATTTCCATGATCGTGTTATATATGTATTTATGTATGTATTTTCTTATGTAGAAATATGTTTTCTTTTAAAATCCTCCGTGGAGCTCGTCCACCATTTGCACTTTTCGCAGCCTGACTGTACTTCGACACTTTTTAGTTGATGGAGGTGTAGGTGCTCAACAAGTGCTAGCCGCTAGGTGAAGTCGAACGCATATGACCTTAGAGCTGGGGTCATCGTTCAGCAAGGTGCATACAGACCGTTCGTGGTCCTCGAGGGGGTCAAATACACTGCTGCACTCTTCAGCACACATTGATTGACTGACATTTGTCTTTTGTTTCAAATCCAAATCAAGGAAGGAACAGTTCAGAAGCTCACCTATAAACGATACTGGATCACGCAGCCTTGGCGGTTGTCGACGAGAAGTTTGACCTACCATCGTTCTCTCCGTTTGACAGAATCAGCTCATCATCCTTCTCAGCCTCTGCACCTACCGCGGCACTGGATGAGACAGACATCGACCCGACTTCTCTCCGTTTGTCCCTGTGATCCCAACTTGGCGCCACGCCCAGTTCAGTCCCCCTTCCGGCGCCAAGCAAATCACCACGTTTGCTATTACTTACTACTCCCTCCATTCTTAAATATTTGTCTTTTTAAAAATTATAACAAATAACTACATACGGAGTAAAATGAGTGAATCTACATTTTAAAATATGTCTACATACATCCGTATATTTAGTCCATTTAAAATGACTAGAAAGACAAATATTAAAAAAAGGGAGGTAGTAATAGATAAACAATCCGACATGGCACGGAGTGTGGAGACCGGAGACCGGCATTGAGTGCACGGGCATCAGTTTTACGGGGATCACGGAGAGGCAGAGGTGGGGTTTTTTAATTGGGTGCAAATCAGGATGAGGGGCCCCACCCCAGCTGAAAATCAGGGGGGCAAGTTTAATTAGGAGGAAAGAGCCCGTATTAGCCTGTAAGAGTCCGTGAGTCTAGCATTTTTGGGCGTTGAGTGGCTGCATGCAACCTGAGCCTGCAGGTTGCAAGCACCTAGCTGCATGGAAACTTCGCGGCATGGCGAGCGGAGTCGTGCGGTGCGACTGAGAACAAACTCGTATCCACTGGATCCTGTCCAAGTCCAAGTTGATCCTGCTTTGCTATATAAGCTCCGTCTCGCAGCAGAAACACAGCAGCGGCAGCATACAGACAGAGCAGCAGCCACAGCCTGAGGCGAGCCAAGAAAAAGCTCACAGCTCAAACTGAAAGCTAGCTACTAGCTAGGATCAGCTCAAACTTCCGCCTCCGCCAGACACAGAGCTCGTCGGCGACATGGACGCCATGGAGAGAGGCGAGCGCGCGCAGCTCCTGCCCGAGGTAACGATCAGCATCCGCTCTTGCCCTCCTCCTGTGCTGCCCCCCTGTTCGTTCTGAAAGGAGGATCAGTACAATGAAAACTGAAATGCAAAATCCAGAACCACGCTTCAGCATCCATCAACACAAGAAGAGTCTAACTTACAAGAACACAGAGAAGAAAAAGGACCAAATGATTTAACACGTAGCTAATACTACATGCATATCCACATCACAGTCGAGCTGCAGCACCATATCTAGAACTCGTCACTACAGATGCATTTTATTAAGAAATATACAGATTCTGTTCTGGTTGCTAACAATTCCTGCAATCTATCTCTGTTACAGAGTCATGGCCCAAAGGTTCAAGACGATGACAGCCTGCAGGTGCCGCTCCTGAAGCACAAGAAGCGCGGCGGCAGCAAGGCCAGGCACCAGCAGTGATTCTATGTAAGCAAAGCTCAATGTTCCTCTCATTGTTGTTCTTCTTATTGTCTCGAAGAAGCTAGTGGTTTAACTGAAGTTTCGCCATTGTTGGTGCAGTGTTCGAATGCCTGGAGAGCACGGCGTTCAATGGCATCTCCACCAACCTGGTGGTGTACCTGGAGACCGTCCTCCACGGCACCAACCTCGCCAGCGCCTCCAACGTCGCCATGGTTGGGCACCAGCTACCTCACCCCCGTCTTCGGCGCCATCATCGCCGACACCTTCTGGGGCAACTACAACACCATCCTCGTCTCCCTCGTCGTCTACCTTCTCGGCATGATGCTCGTCACCTTCTCCGCGTTCGTGCCCACCACCACGGCGGCGCTGTGCGCGGCGGGCGCGTCGTGCTCCGGCACGTGGGGGCTGAGCTCGCAGACCGTGGCTTTCGTGGGGCTGTACCTCGTGGCGATCGGGTGCGGCGGGGTGCGCTCGTCGCTGCTGCCGTTCGGCGCGGAGCAGTTCGACGACGACAGCGCGGCGGACCGGGAGGGCAAGGCGTCCTTCTTCAGCTGGTTCTACCTCTGCGTGAGCTTCGGCCCCATCATCTCCGGCGTGTTCCTTGTCTGGATCCAGCAGAACGTCAGCTGGGGCCTCGGCTTCGGCATCGCTACCGCCTGCATCGCGCTCGCCTTCGCCGCCTTCGTGCTCGCCACCCCCATGTATAAGCGCCGCATGCCCGCCGGCACGCCGCTCAAGAGCCTCTGCCAAGTCGTCGCCGCCGCGTGCAAGAAGATCAGCGTCAAGGTGCCCGCCGAAGCCGGACACCTCTACGAGGTCAGCGACAAGATCGACTCGCCCCAGCCCAAGATCGCGCACACCAGCGACTTCAAGTTTCTAGACAAGGCGGCCATCGTCACGGAGTCGGACATGGAGGAGAGGCCGGAGGCAGCGACCTCCTGGAAGCTGTGCACCGTGACTCAGGTGGAGGAGCTCAAGATCCTCCTCCGCCGGCTGCCCGTGTGGATCACTAGCGTCATCGTGTCATCGGCCTTCTCGCAGATGAACACCACGTTCGTGCAGCAGGGCAGCGCCATGGAAATGACCATTCTGTCGGTGCCGGTACCCGCGGCGTCGCTGGCCTCCTTCGAGGTCATCTGCGTCATGACATGGGTGCTCCTCTACAACAAGGTGATCGTGCCGGCGTTGAGGAGCTTCTCCTCGAGCGGTGACGGCGAGCCGTCGCAGCTGCAGCGGATGGGCGCCGGGCGGCTCCTCATGGCGCTCACCATGGTGGTGGCAGCGCTCGTGGAAATGAAGCGGCTGGACAGCGCGGCGCGTGGGGAAGAGATCAGCATCTCGTGGCAGCTGCCCCAGTACTTCTTCCTTGCCGGCGGGGAGGTCTTCTGCTACATCGCGCAGCTGGAGTTCTTCTTTGACGAGGCGCCGGACACCATGAAGAGCATGTGCACGTCGCTGGCTTTGCTCACGATCGCGCTGGGGAGCTACATGAGCTCATTCATCTACGCCATCGTGGAGGCCTTCACGGCGACGGGAGACAGCCCCGGGTGGATCTCCGACGACCTCAACAAGGGCCACCTCGACTACTTCTTCTGGGCCATGGTTGCAATGTGCACCCTCAACTTCGTCGTGTACAGCGGCATCGTCAAGAACTACAGGCTCAAGACGGTCATCTCGTGATCGCCGGCGCAAGGATTCAAGACTCAATTACATTAGGGGAGCGCTAGCAATCAGACTACTGGTAATTGGCTTTCATCAGACTAGTGCTGCATCGTTGGATTGAAGTCCTATGGAGCGTCTGATTGAGGACGTGGGCCTAGGTAGTTTGCATGTGCTAGTGTACTAATTACGTTTTATTTCTGTCAATTACTCCCAGAAAATCACGCCAATAGCACTAATTGCCTTCTTACTGCTTCCTTCGTGCTTCAAAATCAGCATGACGAAAATTGTGCATCTGGCAATCCGTGTGCGGTGTGCACATCTGATGCATGTTTTCTTTTCTTTTTGAGTTTGTAGCCCGCTTGAAGCAGTCCGAATTAAACGAATGAGAGAATTGATTTGCAGACGCGAATACTCACCCTAAACAGAGAGTTTAACTAACCTAATTAGCTGGGCGTCCCACTAGTCAGCGCCTCAGTGGCTAGTTAACGGAGTCGTTAGCGACTAATTAAACAGGGACACGTCGACCGGCCGGGGTTAGCCGCCGGCGACCATCCCGCACGGCGGAGTACCATGGAGAGTGCTACGAAGCGCTAGGGGCTCATAGGCTTCCTGGGCGCTTCCAGAGCTCGGCTTCGCGTTCGGTTTGATCAGCAGGGATGGCTAGCGATCGCGAGCTACGCGGCGGCGGCAGCGAGATCTCGGCCATGGCGGAATAGCTAGCTAGGGCTCGAGCGCGAGAAGGAGAACAGGAGTAAAACGGAGAGGGGCTCACGGCGCATCCGATTGTGTCGTCGTCGAGCTCGGGGAAGCGTTGACGGTGGCAAATCGACGCCGGCCATCGGCGAACAGAGGCGGCGGTGACGAGCTCAAAGGCTCGCTGTGGTGCTCCCGGGCTCGTGTTCATCGGTGAGGAGATGCAGCGTGGCTCGACGGAGCTTTTCAACAACTTCGGGGGGCGAGGCGACGGCGGTGGGCGCGGTGGTTCACGGCGGCGTGCTGCGGATGGGTTCGGGGCAGAGAGCAGAGGAGGACGGACGGGATAGTCACGGGCGAAAGAGAGAGCTCGGCCGAGGGCCCAGTTGAGACTTGGGCCTCAACCGAGTTTTTCACGTGGCCGGTGCGGGTCGTGAAATCCATCGCTGCGCAGATTAGTACCGTACCGGAAGTTTAATTAGGACGTGACCAGTTTATTAGATGGACTCTACCTATTGCATTGCCAACACGGTGATAATGCACGGCTGTCAGCTGCGAAAGATGCCAAAGCGCACAAATAAAAAAGGCCACTGAGCCCAACCCGTGACCCAGCACTATAAAGTGCACACGGACGAAAAGATGGCCTCCGAGCCCATCCGTGACCCAGCACCGATAAGTGTGCACGGATCAAAACAAATGGAGCAAGAAGATCCCCTATAAGGGCACAGTCGTAAGAAAATAATAGCGCAATTGCACACCTGGGTTGGCACGTGCTAAACATTAGCACCGGGCTTTTTGTTCAAATTCCTTTTTTTAATGGCAATCACTAGGGCGCCGGTCACCGCGTTGTCTTCTTCCCTTCCACCCAAATCCACATTCTCGACACACGTGGAGCATCGGACCCCCTCCACGGCTTGCCACTTCCACACCTTAAAGATAGTGTCTACCCTGCCGTCGTGGCCCTGGCCGCCGGAATTGCAGCTCGGCCGCCAGTAGGTTCGTGGCCCTGGCCGCCGGAATTGCAGCATGACCGCCAATAGGTTCCATCGCATGGGTACCATGAATGCAACTCTAACGTCATCCGGTTCAGTAGACGGTCGCTATGGTTGCAACATCAATAGGGTCACCACCTCCGCCTGTAGCTCTTGAGGTTCTTTGAAATTTCATTGTGGTTGCGACCTCAGGCTGGATGTCCTAGCGGTAGTCTTGGCAAATGATTGAAAACAAATAAAGAATCCTTCGATTTTCAATCCACACTAAGCAAATCAAGACAAATCTCATAAAAATAAAAATAAAACGGCCACATGTTCAACCGACTTCAAATGAAAATTTAGGCAATTTATACCCATATCAAAATTGTACTGATTACGTATTTGAAAACTCCAAAGGCGCGGATAAAGAAAAGGACACATTTTAAAAAATATTGTAGATTTGTGTGACGTGAATCGAGTCCCATCAAATAGGATACGATCCTACCTTTACCTTGACTATCCATTTATACCCTTTGATTTAGCCACCTAAATTTTTCGCAAAGAAAAATATTTAGGCACCTGAATTAGTTAGTATTCTCACTGAGCAAAGTTCTACTCACATGTTAAATGCAAATTTCTGTCCCTGGATTGAAATAGAAGAGAAGCACACATTCATACTGTCATTTTGTAATCTTTCTACAATCCAAGAAAGGGCACCAACAAATTTATTTTAAAATGTTCCTGCCATAGGATTCACCCACAAGGCAGAAGATTGACCCCCGCGTCGTCCTCCCCCTAGGGTGACTCGGTAGGCCAGAAACCTAGCCACCGCCGCCGCAAACTCGCTCCTCCTCTCCCTCCGCCGCCACCGGAAGACGCCGCCAGGCTAAGCCCGGGGGCCGACGGCTGTGGCGGGGGATCTCCTCTCTCGCACATCTCCGGGGTGGGGCGGACCCCAAGGCGTGTGGTGGCGTGACCGATCTAGGATCTGCGGCACGGCGGATGGCTGCAGGCGGCGGGAGGCCGGCCCGTCCTCGGACGGCGACCGCTTGGCGCGGCGGAGGCTGGCTGCGGATCTTTCGAGGCGGCCGGCTTGGCTGCGGTGGCGTGCATGCTGCCTTGAGATCAACGATGGCGGCATGAAGGGCCTGGTGGTCTCGTCGGCGGCACCTCCGCTCAGATCTGTTCTGACCGGTGCAGCAGGCGGTGGTGGTCATCTCTTCCGTCAGAGGTGGTCGGCCTGAGGCTGGGTATTTGGATCTCGGGATCCGTCATCCGCACCTTAACGCCCGGATAGTTATGCTACAGTAATCCCAAGCTATGATGCCATGTCACCGCATTTACTGTTGCTAACCTTGCATTGATTCAATCACTTTCGGTTTCAGTTTTCAAAATTAAATCAAACGGCAAAAGTAAATAAAAGAAAAAGAGAAATCAAACAAAAAAATAGAAGGGGCTGCAAGCCCCCTGCCCACCGGGGCCTCGACCAACCGGCCCAACCCAGCTGGTCGGCCCAGCCGCCTCCCCTTAACCCTCTCCCAATCCACACCGAACCCTAGCCCTATCCCCTCGTCCACCCCACACCCCCCCCCGCCCCCGCCCGATCTCTCCCCCCCCCCTCGATCTTTCCCTTGCTCCTTCGCTTCGTCCCGATCCAGCATCGAGGCGGCAACCCGGCGACCGCCAAGATGGGTTCGTGGCCTTGGCCGCGGAATTGCAAAGACGACCGCTGATGGGTTCCATCGCATGGGTACCATGAATGCAACTCTAACGTCGTCCAGCTCCAAAGACACGGTCGCTATGGTTGCAACATCAATAGGGTCACCACCTCCGCCCTGTAGCTCTTCGGTTGCCGGGCTGTCATTGTGGTTGCAGACCTCCTGGCAGCTGGATGTCCGCCATGTAGTCTTGCAGCGATTTAAAACAAATAAAGAATCCTTCAATTTTCAATCCACACTAAGCAAATCAGTACAAATCTCATAAAAATAAAAATGAAAACGGCCACATGTTCGACCGACTTCAAATGAAAATTTTGGCAATTTATACCCATATCAAAATTGTACTGATTACGTATTTGAAAACTCCAAAGGCGCGGATAAAGAAAAGGACACATTTTAAAAAAATATTGTAGATTTGAGTGACGTGAATCGGGTCCCATCAAATAGGATACGATCCTTCCTTTACCTTGACTATCCATTTATACCCTTTGATTTAGCCACCTAAATTTTTCGCAAAGAAAAATATTTAGGCACCTGAATTAGTTAGTATTCTCACTAAGCAAAGTTCTACTCACATGTTAAATGCAAATTTCTGTCCCTGGATTGAAATAGAAGAGAAGCACACATTCATACTGTCATTTTGTAATCTTTCTACAATCCAAGAAAGGGCACCAACAAAAAATTTTAAAAATGTTCCTGCCATAGGATTCACCCACAAGGCAGAAGATTGATCCCCGCGTCGTCCTCCCCCTAGGGTGACTCGGGAGGCCAGAAACATAGCCACCGCCGCCGCAAACTCCCTCCTCCTCTCCCTCTGCCGCCACCAGAAGACGCCGCCAGGCTAAGCCCGGGGGCCGACGGCGGTGGCGGGGGATCTCCTCTCTCGCACGTCTCCGGGGTGGGGCGGACCCCTAGGCGTGTGGTGGTGTGAGCGATCTGGGATCTGCGGCACGGCGGATGGCTGCAGGCGGCGGAGGCCGCCCGTCCTCTGACGGCGACCGCTTAGCTGGGCGGCGCTGCTATGGATGGCCCTTCGGCGGCGCGGCGGCGGTCGGCGGCCGGCTTGGCTGCTTGATGGCGTGCATGCTGCCTTCAGATCAACGATGGCGACGTGAAGGGCCTGGTGGTCTGCTGGCGGCACCTCCGCTCAGATCTATTCTGACCGGTGCAGCAGGCGGTGGTGGTCATCTCTTCCGTCAGAGGTGGTCGGCCTGAGGCTGGGTATTTGGATCTCGGGATCGGTCATCTGGCACCTGTAACGCCCGGATAGTTATGCTACAGTAATCCCAAGCTATGATGCCATGTCACCGCATTTACTGTTGCTAACCTTGCATTGATTAAATCACTTTCGGTTTCAGTTTTCAAAATTAAATCAAACGGCAAAAGTAAATAAAAGAAAAAGAGAAATCAAACAAAAAATAGAAGGGGCTGCAAGCCCCCTGCCCACCGGGGCCTCGACCAACCGGCCCAATCCACCGGTCGGCCCACCGCCTCCCCTTAACCCTCTCCCAATCCACACCAACCCTAGCCCTATCCCTCGTCCACCCCACAACCCCCCACACCCCCGCACGATCTCTCCCACTCCCTCGATCTTTCCCTTGCTCCTTCCGCTTCGGCCCCGATCCGCATCGAGGGGCGGCAACCCCGGCGACCGCCAGTAGGTTCGTGGCCCTGGCCGCCGGAATTGCAGCACGACCGCCAGTAGGTTCCATCGCATGGGTACCATGAATGCAACTCTAACGTCATCCAGTTCCAGCACACGGTCGCTATGGTTGCAACATCAATAGGGTCACCACCTACGGGGCTGTAGCTCTTGATTCTTTGGGCTGCTTCTTGTGGTTGCAGCCCTCCGGCGCTGGATGTCCGTCATGTAGTCTTGCATCGATTGAAAACAAATAAAGAATCCTTCAATTTTCAATCCACACTAAGCAAATCAAGACAAATCTCATAAAAATAAAAATGAAAACGGCCACATGTTCGACCGACTTCAAATGAAAATTTAGGCAATTTATACCCATATCAAAATTGTACTGATTACGTATTTGAAAACTCCAAAGGCGCGGATAAAGAAAAGGACACATTTTAAAAAATATTGTAGATTTGAGGACGTGAATCGAGTCCCATCAAATAGGATACGATCCTACCTTTACCTTGACTATCCATTTATACCCTTTGATTTAGCCACCTAAATTTTTCGCAAAGAAAAATATTTAGGCACCTGAATTAGTTAGTATTCTCACTAAGCAAAGTTCTACTCACATGTTAAATGCAAATTTCTGTCCCTGGATTGAAATAGAAGAGAAGCACACATTCATCTTGTCATTTTGTAATCTTTCTACAATCCAAGAAAGGGCACCAACAAAAAAATTTAAAAATGTTCCTGCCATAGGATTCACCCACAAGGCAGAAGATTGACCCCCGCGTCGTCCTCCCCCTAGGGTGACTCGGGAGGCCAGAAACATAGCCACCGCCGCCGCAAACTCCCTCCTCCTCTCCCTCCGCCGCCACCGGAAGACGCCGCCGGGCTAAGCCCGGGGGCCGACGGCGGTGGCGGGGGATCTCCTCTCTCGCGCGTCTCCGGGGTGGGGCGGACCCCAAGGCGTGTGGTGGCGCGACCGATCTGGGATCTGCGGCGCGGCGGATGGCTGCAGGCGGCGGGAGGCCGGCCCGTCCTCGGACGGCGACGGCTTAGCGGCGGCCAGCGCTGCGGATGGCCCTTCGGGCGGCGGCGGC
Organism: Aegilops bicornis; assembly: GCA_021605145.1. Taxonomy (NCBI): domain Eukaryota; kingdom Viridiplantae; phylum Streptophyta; class Magnoliopsida; order Poales; family Poaceae; genus Aegilops; species Aegilops bicornis. Next base: position 523,395,729 of record CM038674.1, read on the forward strand.
CGGCTTGGCTGCGGTGGCGTGCATGCTGCCTTCAGATCAACGATGGCGACGTGAAGGGCCTGGTGGTCTCGTCGGCGGCACCTCCGCTCAGATCTGTTCTGACCGGTGCAGCCGGTGGTGGTGGTCATCTCTTCCGTCAGAGGTGGTCGGCCTGAGGCTGGGTATTCGGATCTCAGGATCCGTCATCTGGCACCTGTAACGCCCGGATAGTTATGCTACAGTAATCCCAAGCTATGATGCCATGTCACCGCATTTACTGTTGCTAACCTTGCATTGATTCAATCACTTTCGGTTTCAATTTTCAAAATTAAATCAAACGGCAAAAGTAAATAAAAGAAAAAGAGAAATCAAAAAAAAAATAGAAGGGGCTGCAAGCCCCCTGCTCACCGGGGCCTCGACCAACCGGCCCTACCCAGCTGGCCGGCCAGCCGCCTCCCCTTAACCCTCTCCCAATCCACACCGAACCCTAGCCCTATCCCCTCGGCCACCCCACAACCCCCCCCACCCCCCCACGATCTCTCCCACTCCCCTCGATCTTTCCTCGCCTTCCGCTTCGTCCCCGATCCAGACCGAGGGGCGGCAACCCCGGCGACCGCCAGTAGGTTCGTGGCCCTGGCCGCCGGAATTGCAGCACGACCGCCAGTAGGTTCCATCGCATGGGTACCATGAATGCAACTCTAACGTCATCCAGTTCCAGCGCACGGTCGCTATGGTTGCAACATCAATAGGGTCACCACCTCCGGGCCCTGTAGCTCTTCGGTTGCTGGGCTGCTGCTGTGGTTGCAGCCTCCTGGCGCTGGATGTCCGGCCGCGGTAGTCTTGCAGCGATTGAAAACAAATAAAGAATCCTTCGATTTTCAATCCACACTAAGCAAATCAGTACAAATCTCATAAAAATAAAAATAAAAACGGCCACATGTTCGACCGACTTCAAATGAAAATTTAGGCAATTTATACCCATATCAAAATTGTACTGATTACGTATTTGAAAACTCCAAAGGCGCGGATAAAGAAAAGGACACATTTTAAAAAATATTGTAGATTTGTGTGACGTGAATCGAGTCCCATCAAATAGGATACGATCCTACCTTTACCTTGACTATCCATTTATACCCTTTGATTTAGCCACCTAAATTTTTCGCAAAGAAAAATATTTAGGCACCTGAATTAGTTAGTATTCTCATTAAGCAAAGCTCTACTCACATGTTAAATGCAAATTTCTGTCCCTGGATTGAAATAGAAGAGAAGCACACATTCATACTGTCATTTTGTAATCTTTCTACAATCCAAGAAAGGGCACCAACAAAAAAATTTAAAAATGTTCCTGCCATAGGATTCACCCACAAGGCAGAAGATTGACCCCCGCGTCGTCCTCCCCCTAGGGTGACTCGGGAGGCCAGAAACCTAGCCACCGCCGCCGCAAACTCCCTCCTCCTCTCCCTCCGCCGCCACCGGAAGACGCCGCCAGGCTAAGCCCGGGGGCCGACGGCTGTGGCGGGGGATCTCCTCTCTCGCACGTCTCCGGGGTGGGGCGGACCCCAAGGCGTGTGGTGGCGTGACCGATCTGGGATCTGCGGCACGGCGGATGGCTGCAGGCGGCGGGAGGCCGGCCCGTCCTCGGACAGCGACCGCTTGGCGCGGCGGAGGCCAGCGCTGCGGATGGCCCTTCGGGCGGCGGCCGGCTTGGCTGCGGTGGCGTGCATGCTGCCTTGAGATCAACGATGGCGGCATGAAGGGCCTGGTGGTCTCGTCGGCGGCACCTCCGCTCAGATCTGTTCTGACCGGTGCAGCCGGCGGTGGTGGTCATCTCTTCCGTCATAGGTGGTCGGCCTGAGGCTGGGTATTCGGATCTCGGGATCCGTCATCTGGCACCTGTAACGCCCGGATAGTTATGCTACAGTAATCCCAAGCTATGATGCCATGTCATCGCATTTACTGTTGCTAACCTTGCATTGATTCAATCACTTTCGGTTTCAATTTTCAAAATTAAATCAAACGGCAAAAGTAAATAAAAGAAAAAGATAAATCAAACAAAGAAATAGAAGGGGCTGCAAGCCCCCTGCCCACCGGGGCCTCGACCAACCGGCCCAACCCAGCTGGCCGGCCCAGCCGCCTCCCCTTAACCCTCTCCCAATCCACACCGAACCCTAGCCCTATCCCCTCGTCCACCCCACAACCCCCCACTCCCCCGCACGATCTCTCCCACTCCCCTCGATATTTCCCTCGCTCCTCTGCCCCCCCGTCCCGATCCAGATCGAGGGGCGGCAACCCCGGCGACCGCCCTGCCCCGCTCCTCAACGCCGGCGCCCGTCCTCGGCGCCGCCTCGCCGCCGTCGCCTCAACCATCCTCCCCGAAGCCCTCCCTCGCTGCGACGCCCCGGACGCTGCGCCCCAAGCCTCGTCGTCGACGTCACCGCTGCCGCCTCGTTCATCACCGTCCCTCGTCGCTCGCGTCCTCGCCTCCTCCTCGCCGGTGTCATCGAGCCTCGCCGGAGAACCCCTGCATCGGGGGTGAGGACAACTCCATTCCCCCCTTTTTCTCTGTCACCTCGCGCCTCTGCTTTAGTTCGTGCGCTTTGTCTCCGCCCACACGCTGCTGGCCGCCCGTCGATCGCGCCCTCCACCGCGCCACTTACTTTGCTCGCTTAGCGCCGCCCCGTCCGCCGTTTACGCCGGGCCGTCCTCATCAAGCCGCCTCTGCCCGCCGGCCAGCATCATCCGCTCTGCGGTGTACGCCCACACCCTGGCGTCGCCCATCTGGCAGGCCTTCGCACCCTGTGGTGCTCCGAACTCCAGCGCCCGTTAAGCCGCCCGCCCTGAATGGCCTCCGGTGCCACATACGCGTGGGGCCCAACCCCTAAAAATGTGTAAAAAATAGTAATTACTTAATTAGTAATTAATCAATTTAACTAATCCTGTTAATTAACCAAACCTAATTAATCTGATTAGTTAGCTAATTAACTGTTAATTAATTAAGCAGACAATGACGATTGGGCCCCACTGTCCAGTTTGACTCAGTCAACCTGCTAACCCTGCTATTGTCATGATGACGTCATGCTGATGCAATAACCCCATTTTAGAATTAACAATAATTTCAGAATAATGCTAAAACTTCAATAATTCTTAGAAAATAATCCATAACTCGGATGAAAAAGTTTTCTACATGAAAGTTGCTCAGAACGACGAGACGAATCCGAATATGTGATCCGTTCGTCTGCCACATGCCCCTAACTACCCGAACATGCAACGTATCCCCTCCGTTTCATCTGTCCGAAAATGCTAAACCTGGGGAAACATTCCCGGATGTTATCCCCCTTCACCGGTAACGTGTAGCACCGCGTTAGAACACGTCTAGCTCTGCTTGTTGTCCTGTTATGCTCTTGCTTGCTATGTATTTACTGTTTCTCCCCCCTCTTCTCTCCGGTAGATCCCGAGATTGCCGCTGATGCCGCTGTGATCAACTACGTCGACAACGACCCCTTCTTCTTGTCTAAGCAACCAGGCAAGTGATAAGTCTCCAACGTATCTATAATTATTGATTGCTCCATGCTACTTTATCTACTGTTTTGGACTATATTGGGCTTTATTTTTCACTTTTATATTATTTTTGGGACTAACCTATTAACCGGAGGCCTAGCCCAGAATTGCTGTTTTTTGCCTATTTCGGTATTTCGAAGAAACAGAATATCAAACGGAGTCCAAACGGAATGAAACCTTCGGGAACGTGATCTTCTCACCGAACGTGATCCAGGAGACTTGGACCCTACTCCAAGAAGCTTCCGAGGAGGTCACGAGGGTGGAGGGTGCCCCCCTGGGCGCGCCCCTGAAAGTGCGTTATATCGACTAGAGGGGGGGGGGGGTGAATAGGCGATTTTTATGAATTTTTCACTGAGGAATTTGCCGGTGAGGAAATTCCTTAGCGAAGAACTACTTGCAGCGGAATAAGTACTCAAGTAAGCATAGCGAATACGTGCATGGTCAAGATGAATGAAGACAATCACAAGAGTACGTAAAGCGTAATCACAGGATAAAACAAGATGAAGACAAACAGATCAAGAAATTGAACCGAGGAAATTGAGAAAGTCTTGATCAAAGTCTTCAAACACATATATGAACAAACACTCAACACAAAGAATGAGGAAATGAATGGGTTGAGGAAATAGAACCGATTAGGTTGGTGAAGACAATGATTTGGTAGACCAGTTCAACTTTGTCTCGGTTATGCGTCTGTTGGAGCGGCTGAGTATTTAAACTCGAGGACACACAGTCCCGGACACCCAGTCGCTGAGCACACAGCTCAGGACACCAAGTCCTAAGGTCACACAGACCTCGTCCAATCACTCGTGGTAAGTCTTCACGCGACTTCCAAACCATCACAGACCCGGTCACTCGGCGATCCACAATTCCTCTTGGATGCTCTAGACCATGACGCCTAACCATCTGGAAGAAGCACAGTCTTCAAAAGCGTCGGATCCACACAGGATCAATCTCTTCAGTGATGCTCAATCACTTTGGGTTTGTAGGGGTTTGGTTTTGGGTTTTCCTCACTCGATGATTTTCGCTCAAAGTCCTCGGAGGATGGGATGCTCTCAATTGACAAGTGTCGGTTTCATGGAGCAGCCAACCAGCTAGTGGTTGTAGGGGGCGGCTATTTATAGCCTAGGGAGCAGCCAGACATGATAAGACATAAATGCCCTTCAATGATATGACCGTTAGGTGGATAAGATATTTTAGGACAGCTGGCGCGCAGCACAACAACGGTTGGAAATTTGACTCTCAAATTCCTCAGGGCTATCATGTTCCTCAATGTGTAGGCAATTCGCACTGGCGAATTCCTAACTCCTCAGTCAGAACAGATTCCTCAGCGACCAGAAGAACTTCGTCTCTGTCACTGAAGAAATTTACTGAACTATATGAGATTTCCAAAGGCTTCACTCGAAGGGATTGGTAGGTGTACGATTTTGAGTTGAGCATCACATGGATTTTTTTCCTTAGTATTTCCTCGACCCCCTTTAACAGTACGGTGTTTCCTATGACTCAAGAAAGAGAAAATGAAACTACGAAAACAAAAGTCTTCACGCTTCATGTTCCTCAAATGAATACCAAGTCTTCAAGATCACACCAATTTCTTCACTTTCAAAGTCTTCAGAAAGTCTTGAATATCAAAGTCTTGATCGAAGAACTTCGCTTTTAGGGTCGACTTTCTCTGTAAATATCAAACTCCTCATAGACCTATAGACCTGTGTACACTCATAAACACATTAGTCCCTTAACCTATAAGTCTTCAATACACCAAAATCACTAAGGGCACTAGATGCACTTACAATCTCCCCTTTTGGTGATTGATGACAACATAGGTTAAGTTTTCAACGGGATAGATATATGAAGTGTAAATACTGATATTGAGGAATTTGATTGCAAGATATAGAAGAACTCCCCACGAAGATGTGCATAGTGAGGAATTTGCTTTTGAGGCAATGCACATTTGAAGAGTTGAATCATGGAGAACTCCCCCTATATCTTGTAATTCATACACGCATTTGACATATAATATGAAGAATTTAAAATGCATGATGAAATATGGTGACTGATGTAATTCAGCATGCGTGTATTAACATATAGCAAGGAATAAGCATGCAGAGGAACACATCAAAAGTATCAGAGCACCATCGGGTTTAAGATTACAACTCGATCCAATAAAAGTTCAGAAGAACAAGAGTTGTAACTTAGCAAAAAAAATGCCCATATAATAGACCCGCTTGAAGTCTAACTCAAATTTCTCCCCCTTTGTCATCGAATGACCAAAAGGATCGAAACTGAGGACTAACGCCCCTGAGGAATATCAAGTTGATGGAGGAGCGCCAGCGTTGTCGGGGTCGGTTTTTGTAGTAGGGCCTGCCGCAGTGTCGTCCAAGTCTTCATGTTCATCAGTGTCGCGCGATGAAGAATAAGAGCTGGCCACCAATGAAGGAACCTTGACCTTCTTGAATTTCTTCGGTGGAGGTGCAGACCAGTCAAATTCTTCTTTGAGACCCATCGTCTCCAGTTCTTCTGCGCTATAGACATGAGTGAGAACAGCCCAGGTGCGGTTGAAGGTTTCATGAAGGTAGTATTGGTTTTTCTTCACTGCATTGTGTGTTGAGGTCATGTTGTGAAGAATTGAACCAAACTGACGCTTGACCCATTTGTGATTGCGATCAACCTTCTGATGAAGACTGAGGAGTAACTCACGATCAGTCATCACCACAGGTCTTTGTAGCTTGAGGATTTTGCTTGGCGAGGTATTGGCGGCAGAGTCATGTGTGGCAGAGTCGTCATTGGTAGAGTAGGATGCTGCCTTGCAAAATTGACCATCCAATGGACGAATGCCTTCATCTATCACAGCAGCGGCCTTGCCTTTGTCATCAGCTGAGGAAAATGTCTGTTTGAGGACTTCAATTGGAGGCAAGTAGCTGCAGTGGTTCAGAGTATCAGCTTTGTAATTGAGTGAAGACCTTGCCCTGATGAACCTCATAATCCAAGGTGCATAAGGCTTCAGCTCAAATGGTGACATAGCAATGTTCGCCAGAGTCCTCATGAAGAAATCATGGAAGTTGACGGGAACGCCATGAATGATGTTGAACAACATATTCTTCATGATGCCAACGACTTCTTCATCATTTGAGTCGTGGCCTTTGATGGGACTCATTACCTTCGTCAGAATGCGATAGATAAATCTATCGTGGGCGAATAGATAAATCTATCGTGGGATGCGGAATGGTTTGAGCGGCAAAACTGAAAGTTTGGATAAGATCAGTTTTAAAGTTTCGTTCGCAATTTCTTCAGCTGACAAGGTCACAGTGAAGATTTTGAACGAGTTTCAAATAGAACGCACATGAAGAATTTGTGAATAGATTGGGTTGAGTATAGCATAGAGGGGGAAGGGTCCGATCACATTCACTTAGTAGAAAATGCAACTTGAAGAAATAGCCATAAGTGAATGCTGCAGAGGACATAAACTCATATATATATATATATATATATATATATATATATATATATATATATATATATATATATATATATAGCCAATGAAGAAAAACGAAGTAAACGGTGAAGATTTTGCAAAGTTGAAAAAAAAACTGAAGAATTTCAAAACTGAGGAAAAACTCAAATTGAAGATTTTCAAATTTGGTGGTGGCGTGTCCCACCGTATAAGAATGATGATTTCAGACACCGCGTACAATTGTCGTAGGGTTCTGAGAATCAAATTCTTCATTAATTTCTTCACACTTAGAGTGTTGTTCTTCATTGATTTGAAGAAAACGCTTTCTTCATGTGTTGCACATCTAAGTCATCAATTTTGCATAAGTGTCGGGATGTGTGTCCTTTTCAAAGAACATTCAAGATTCTAAGATATTTAGCTCACACCGCAACTTGCTAAATCTCTTCTCATCCAAGGGCTTAGTGAAGATATCAGCTAGCTGTTCTTGATCTTCACATGCTTTCGATGGAGATATCGCCCTTCAACACATGATCACGAAGAAAATGATGACGAATCTGAATGTGCTTTATCTTGAAAGTGCTGAATCGGGTTGTGAGCAATCTTGATGGCACTCTCATTGTCATGATGAGAGGCACATTCTTCACGTTGACGCCGTAGTCCTTGAGAGTTTGCTTCATCCATAGCAGTTGAGCACAGCAAGAACGAGCAGCAATGTACTCAGCTTCCGCAGTAGACAGTGATACACAGTTCTGTTTCTTCGAGGACCAACAGACCAAAGATCGTCCAAGAAAATGACAAGTACCAGATGTTGACTTGCGGTCCACACGATCACCAGCATAGTCAGAGTCAGAATATCCGATGAGATCAAAAGTAGAGCCCTTGGGGTACCATAATCCTAGTGTTGGTGTGTGAGCTAGATATCGAAGAATATGCTTCACAGCCTTATGGTGTGATTCCTTCGGTGCAGCTTGAAATCGGGCACACATGCAAACACTAAGCATTATATCTGGCCTAGATGCACGTAAGTACAATAAAGAACCAATCATGGAGCGATATACCTTGTGATCGAAGTCAATACCATTTTCATCAGTGCATAGATGGCCATTTGTGGGCATAGGAATTTTGACGCCTTTGCAATCTTGCATGCCGAATTTCCTCAGAACATCTTTGAGGTATTTCTCCTGAGATATGAATATGCCATTACGCTGTTGACGAATTTGAAGACCTAAGAAGAATTTCAACTCTCCCATCATAGACATTTGATATTCTTCACTCATCATATAGGCAAATTCATCACTATAACGTTGGTCAGTACAGCCAAAGATAATATCATCAACGTATATTTGGCACACAAACAGTTCACCATCATAAGATTTAGTAAAGAGAGTAGGGTCGAGTGAACTGGTGTGAAGCCATTCTTCACGAAGAATTCCTTCAATGTATCATACCACGCTGAGGGCTTGCTTGAGGCCATAGAGGGCCTTGTTGAGTCTGAAGAATTTGTCATGATTCTTTGGATCTTCAAAACCTGTGTGTAGCCTTGAGCTACAAGTCGTGCCTTATTCCTCACCACAAGGCCATTTTCATCTTGCTTGTTGCGGTAGATCCACTTTGTGCCAATGATATTATGCTTGCGAGGATCCGGACGTTTGACCAGTTCCTGACATTGTTGAGCTCGAATCGATGTAATTCTTCTTGCATGGCCTGAATCCACTCGGCTCGTAAATGCTTCATCTACCTTAGTGGGCTCTGTGATAGAGACAAAAGCATAGTGCCCACAAAAGTTAGATAAATGTGAAGCTTTTGAGCGTGTGAGAGGACACAGTGCTTCAATGTCATTGATGATCTTTTCCACTTGCACTTCTTTTGCAACGCGAGGATGAGCTGGTTGTCGTCGAGGAATTTGATCAGCATTTTCTTCAGCACCATTTTATTCAGCATTATCTTCAGGTGCATCAGCTCGACGTTCTTCACGTTCCGGAATGAATTCTTCAGCAGATTCTTCAGTAGGAATGACATCCTCAGTTGCCTTGAACTTGATAGAATCCTCAGGTGCTGGTTCACTATCACACAAGGTAGGTTCTCTCTTTGCGAGCCATTAGTTTCATCAAACCGCACATCTACAGTTTCAACAACCTTGTGAAGAGCGTTGTTGAAGACTCTGTAGGTGTGCGAGTCCTTTCTGTAACCAAGCATAAAACCTTCATGTGCTTTCGGTGCAAATTTAGCATTGTGATGAGGATCTCTAATCCAACATTTAGCACCGAAGACTTTGAAATAACTCACATTCGGTTTCTTGTTAGTGAGGAGTTCATAGGCAGTCTTCTTGAAGAACTTGTGAAGATATACTCTGTTGATGATGTGGCACGCGGTATCAATTGCATCAATCCAAATACGACGAGGCGTTTTGTATTCATCAAGCATAGTGCGAGCCATCTCAACAAGAGTTCTGTTCTTGCGCTCCACGACGCCATTTCTTTGAGGAGTATAGGGAGCAGATAACTCATGAGTAATACCAAGTTCATCAAGATAGTCATCAAGACCGAATTCTTGAACTCAATTCCATTGTCACTCTGATGTGCTTGATCTTCACACCAAAGTTGGTTGAAGCCCTCGAGGAAAATCGTTTGAAGACTTCCTGCACTTCATGTTTGTAAGTAACAATGTGTACCCATGTGTATCGAGAGTAATCATCAACAATAACAAAGCCATATAGAGATGCATCATTAGTGACAGCTGAGTAATGATTAGGACCAAAAAGATCCATGTGAAGCAATTCGAATGGTCGAGTAGTGGTCATGATAGTCTTCACTGGATGCTTGGCCTTGGTCATTTTTCCAGCTTCACAGGCTCCACACAAGTGATCCTTGAGGAATTTGACATTCTCAATGCCAATGACATGCTTCTTCTTCGCAAGCGTGTGCAAATTCCTCATGCCTGCGTGACCAAGTCGTCGATGCCATAGCCATCCTTCTGAAGCTTTTGCAAGTAGGCACACGGCTGGTTGTGGTCCTCAGAGAGAAATCAACAATATACAAGTCTCCTCTCCTAAAGCCTTCAAGACTTTGGAATTGCGGCTTCCATAATCACAACACGTTGATACTTGCCAAAGACAACAACCATATCAAGATCACAAAGCATTGAGATCGACATGAGGTTGTATCCTAAGGACTCAACAAGCATGACTTTGTCCATGTGTATGTCCTTAGAGATCGCAACCTTACCAAGACCCAATACCTGACTTTTGCCTTTGTCAGCAAAGATGATATGCTTCAGATGTGACGGTGACAAGGGAGCATCCATCAATAGATTCTTGTCGCCAGTCATGTGATTTGTACATCCACTATCGAGGACCCACTCAGTGGCTTTGGGTTGATCATCCTGCAGATGAATTAGTGCAACTTACGATCTCATATACTTCATCAGTGAAGAATATGATATCAAGTTCATCAGATGAATTTCATCAAGCAAAGAAACAGATATAGCAAGAGGGAGGACGTGTGAAATGAAAGCTCATTTCTTCATGATTCGCTGCGTCCTTTCAGCAATTTTTGTCGGGCCCCTCAAAGAAATTCTTGAGACGTTAAAGCACGCCCGAGACCTGACCCTGCAGAAGAGATTAGTTCTTTCTTCACCACCCACATCTGAAGGGGTGGCAAAGAGTTCATCACTCTACGAGCTCCATATGAGAATGGTGGCATAGAGGCCAAACCATTTCGTTTCACATAAGAGGGGTTAGGGTAAGCATATGAATAGGCAGAGAAATTCTTCGAGGACTTATGAACATAATGGTTTGAAGAATAATGCACATATTCATAGCCCTTAGCTCTACCTGCTAAAACAGAGTTGTTAGCACGATGATAATCATATGAGGACTTTGATCCTCTTGAGGAATTTGATCCACGTGAAGAATTTGGTCCGTATGAGGACTTGGATCCATATGAAGAATTTGGTCCATGTGAAGAGTTTGATCTGGGGTTCCTATTCTTCACATGTGGTGTCATGAGGACATTCACCTGAAGACTTTCAAGGCACTTCTTGGGAACCCAGATTTTCTTCATAGGAGAACTGTTCTCGCAGATTAGTGCCAACATATCTAGCAAATACTTCACCATTTTGATTTTGAACAGTTTATAGTTGAGTCAAATGACTCATCGAAGAATGAGGAGATTCACATGTAAAGCCATGTAAGTTAGATGGATCAACTGGAGGTCCCTTTGCAAAGAACCCATGAGGTTTTGGGGTACCGCTCGGGCTTCCAATATGTTCCATCTGCATTGAGTTTCCTCTCAAAGGCAATACCCTCTTTCCTAGGGTTTACATTGAGGATCCGCTTTTTAAGCACATCACAAAGAGTCCGATGCCCTTTGAGGCTTTTGTACATGCTCTGTCGTGTACAATTCCTTGACCACTGCATCACAAGTGATACTAGCAATGTTCTCAGATGAGGAATTAGTGATAGCAGAGGCAGGTGAAGAATTTGTAACAGTTGAAGCATTTGAACACTCAGGTGAAGAATTAGCAGACTCACATTCAATGCACTTTAAGCATGGTGGAACAAATTCTTCCTGAGAAGCGCTGATCTGTTGAGCTAGTAATGAATCGCGCTCCTTCTGAAGATCTTCATAACTCACTCTTAGCTTCTCAAGATCTTGCTTTCTTTGAAGAAATTCATAAAAAAGTTTCTCATGATCAGATAAGAAAGTGTTATGATGACCTTGAAGGCTATCAAACCTAGACTGAAGTCTCTGAAGATTTTCAGTCAGGGCTTTAGTGCGATCCATTTCTTCACCCAACATATCATCACTTTTGTCTAGCATGTTTTGAACCTTTTCAAAAGCCCTTTGTTGTTTTATAGCAATCTTAGCAAGTTTAGAGTAGCTGGGCTTGAGATCCTCATCAGATTCATTTTCACTAGATTCAGAGGAGGTATATTTGAGTACCTTTGCACCTTTTGCCATGAAGCAATAGGTGGGAGCGTAGTCATCATCATCTTCATCAGGCTTGTTGGTGAGGTCAGTTTCTTCAGAGTTGAAGATGGACTTGCTGACGAATGCAGTAGCGAAAGCCAGACTCGCCACACCAGATTCGGACTCCTCAGATGCCTCCTCTTCCTCATGTTCCTCAGATTCAGCTTCAGAGTCCATTTCCTTGCCAATGAATGCCCGAGCCTTCTTGGAGCTGCTCTTCTTGTGAGATGAAGACTTCGAGGATTTTGATGATGAAGATTTTGACGACGTCTTCTTCTTCTTAGCGTCATCAGAACTATAATCCTTGTATTTCTTCTTCTTTAATTCCTTTTCCCACTGAGGACAATCTTGAATATAGTGACCAGGTTTCTTGCATTTGTGGCATAGCCTTCTCTTATAGTCCTTTGGATGAGGAATCACCGCTTCTTGAGGATTTTCCAAAGTGACCACGTCTTGAGAACTTGGAATTTCTTCACGAGCAGGTGCTAGCTCTGGCTCAATTCTTTCAGATCACCAAGGCTACTACCGTAATCCTCACATTCAGATTCAGACATAGCCTTGGCCTTCAGGGCACGTGGTTTGCCATAGCTCGAACCATAGAGATCTCTCTTTTCAGCAAGCTAGAACTCATGAGTATTTAGCCTTTTGAGGATATCAGCGGGATCAAGAGACTTGTAGTCAACACGTTCTTGTATCATCAGCGCCAGGGTATCAAATGAGGAATCAAGCGATCTCAACAATTTCTTCACCACCTCATGGTCGGTGATGTCAGTGGCACCAAGTGCTTGAAGCTCATTTGAGATGTCAGTGAGGCGATCGAAGGTTTGTTGAACATTTTCATTGTCGAGTCTTTTGAAGCGGTTGAAGAGATTCGAAGAACATCAACTCGGAGTCATGCTGAGTTGAGACTCCTTCATTTACTTTGGACAGCCTATCCCAGATAAGCTTAGCAGTTTCCAAAGCACTCACTCTTCCATATTGTCCTTTGCTCAGATGGCCACATATGATATTCTTCACTTGAGAATCGAGTTGCTTGAATCTCTTCACATCGGTAGCGTTCAGTGAGGGTGAGACAGAGGGAACACCATTTTCCACAACATACCAGAGATCGTTGTCAATTGCCTCAACATGCATTTGCATCTTGTTTTTCCAGTAGGGGTAGTCCGTACCATCAAAGGTAGGACACCCAGCCGAGACCTTGATCATACCTGCGGTCGACATAACTAAAACTCCAGGTGGTTAAACCAAAATCACACGTAACAAGGAGTACCTTGCTCTGATACCAATTGAAAGTGCATTATATCGACTAGAGGGGGGTGAATAGGCAATTTTTATGAATTCTTCACTGAGGAATTTGCCGGTGAGGAAATTCCTTAGCGAAGAACTACTTGCAACGGAATAAGTACTCAGAAGTAAGCATAGCAGAATACAGGCATGGTCAGCATGATGAAATGAAGACAATCACAGAGTACAGAAAGCGTAATCACAGGATAAAACAAGATGAAGACAAACAGACTGAAGAAATTGAACTGAGGAAATTGAGAAAGTCTTCAGTCAAAGTCTTCAAACACATATATGAACAAACACTCAACACAAAGAATGAGGAAATGAATGGGTTGAGGAAATAGAACCAGTTAGGTTGGTGAAGACAATGATTTGGTAGACCAGTTCCAACTGCTGTCTCAGTTGTACGTCTGGTTGGAGCGGCTGAGTATTTAAACTCGAGGGCACATAGTCCCGGACACCCAGTCGCTGAGAACGCAGCTCAGGACACCAAGTCCTCACTGTAGTCTCCTTGAACTAAGGTCACACAGACCTCGTCCAATCACTCGTGGTAAGTCTTCAGGCGACTTCCAAACCTTCACAGACTCGGTCACTCGACGATCCGCAATTCATCTTGGATGCTCTAGACCATGACGCCTAACCGTCTGGAAGAAGCACAGTCTTCAAAGGTAATAAGCGTCGGATCCACACAGGATTAATCTCTTCAGTGATGCTCAATCACTTTGGGTTTCTAGGGGTTTGGTTTTGGGTTTTCCTCACTCGATGATTTTCGCTCAAAGTCCTCGGAGGATGGGATGCTCTCAATTGACAAGTGTCGGGTTTCTCAAGGAGCAGCCAACCAGCTAGTGGTTGTAGGGGCGACTATTTATAGCCTAGGGAGCAGCGACATGATAAGACATAAATGCCCTTCAATGATATGACCGTTAGGTCGACAAGATATTTTGGGACAGTGGCCAAGAACACAGCAACGGTCGGAAATTTGACTCTCAAATTCCTCGGGGCTATCATGTTCCTCACTTTGTGTAGGCAATTCGCCTTTGGAGAATTCCTAACTCCTCGGTCAGAACAAATTCCTCGGTGACCGGAAGAACTTCGTCTCACTTTGAAGAAATTCTTGAACTGTATGAGATTTCCAAAGGCTTCACTCGAAGGGATTGGTAGGTGTAGGATTTTGAGTTGAGCATCACATGGATTTTTTTCCTTAGTATTTCCTCGACCCCATTTAACAGTATGGTGTTTCCTATGACTCAAGAAATAAAAAATGAAACTACGAAAACAAAAGTCTTCACGCTTCATGTTCCTCAAATGAATACCAAGTCTTCATGATCACACCAATTTCTTCACTTTCAAAGTCTTGAGAAAGTCTTCGAATATCAAAGTCTTGATCGAAGAACTTCATTTTTAGGGTCGACTTTCTCTCAGAATATCAAACTCCTATAAGAACTATAGACCTGTGTACACTCATAAACACATTAGTCCCTTAACCTATAAGTCTTCAATACACCAAAATCACTAAGGGGCACTAGATGCACTTACAGCCCCCCTGCCTTGTGGGCCCCTCGGAGCTCCACCGACGTACTCCTTCCTCCTATATATACCTACGTACCCCCAATAGACCAGAGACGGAGCCAAAAACCTAATTCCACCGCCGCAACTTCTTGTATCCACGAGATCCCATCTTTGGGCCTGTTCCGGAGCTCCGCCGGAGGAGGCATCTACCACGGAGGGCTTCTACATCAACACCATAGCCCCTCCGATGAAGTGTGAGTAGTTTACTTCAGACCTTCGGGTCCATAGCTAGTAGCTAGATGGCTTCTTCTCTCTTTTTGGATCTCAATACAACGTTCTCCCCCTCTCTCGTGGAGATCTATTCGATGTAATCTTCTTTTTGCGGTGTGTTTGTTGAGACTGATGAATTGTAGGTTTATGATCCAGCTTATCTATGAATAATATTTGAATCTTTTCTGAATTCTTTTATGTATGATTGAGTTATCTTTGCAAGTCTCTTTGAATTATCCGTTTGGTTTGGCCAACTAGATTGGTAGTTCTTGCAATGGGAGAAGTGCATGGTTTTGGGTTCAATCTTGCGGTGTCCTTACCCAAAGGATGTAAAGGGTTGCAAGGCACGTATTGTATTGTTGCCATCGAGGATAACAAGATGGGGTATTTATCATATTGCATGAATTTATTCCTCTACATCATGTCATCTTGCTTAAGGCGTTACTCTTTTTAACTTAATACTCTAGATGCATCTGGATAGCGGTCGATGAGTGGAGTAATAGTAGTAGATATAGAATCGTTTCGATCTACTTGTCTCGGACGTGATGCCTATATACATGATCATACCTAGATAACCTCATAACTATGCTCAATTCTATCAATTGCTCAACAGTAATTTGTTCACCCACCGTAGAATACTTATGCTCTTGAGAGAAGCCACTAGTGAAACCTATGGCCCCCGGGTCTATTCTCATCATATCAATCTCCATCATTTTATTTACTTGCTTTTCTTTTACTTTTCACTTTGCATCTTTATATCAAAAATACCAAAAATATTATCTCTATCAGATCTCACCCTCGTAAGTGACCTGAAGGGATTGAAAACCCCTAATCACGTTGGTTGCGAGTAGCTATCGTTTTGTGCAGGTACGAGGGACTTGCGCGTGACCTCCTACTTTATTGATACCTTCGTTCTCAAAAACTGAGGGAAATACTTACGCCATCAGGTTGCATCATCCTCCTCTTCGGGGAAAACCAACGCAAGCTCGAGACGTAGCAAGAAGGATTTTTGGCGCCGTTGCCGGGGAGGCTTACGCAAAAGTCAACATACCAAGTACCCATCAAAATCCCTATCTCTCGCATTACATTATTTGCCATTTGCCTCCCGTTTTCCTCTCCCCCGCTTCACCCTTGCCGTTTTATTCGCCCTCTCTTTCCTAATCTCCTCCTCTTTTTCCCTTTGCCTTTTGTTTGCTCGTGTGTTAGTTTGCTTGTTTGTCGCAACGGCCTTACCTAAGTTTGGTGATCTTCACTTTAAAAGGCTAGAAGAGATTGAAAACAATGTCAGGAAGTTTATGTTCTTGCAATTTGAGCATAATAATTTCTTTAGAAACGAGCTTAAGGAACAAAAGAGTTTTATGAGTTATATGAATAAAGAGCTCGATGATATGTCCAAAGAATTTGATGGTGTAAGAGCCCAAATTGCTCGTCTTGAAAATATGACCGCTGAAATTTCGGATATGCAAGCTACCTTAGTCAATAAGATGGCCGCTAAACTGAATTCCTATGAAAATCAAGATGAAGATCTAAAAGTTATTGATGTGTCCCCTATTAAATCTTTGTTTTGCAATATGAATCTTGATGAAACTGAATATGATCTTCCTTTACCTAGAAGGCGTTCTAAGAATTCTGATTTTTTGGATCTTGATGATGAAATTGATAAAAGTGGGATTGAAAGAAATAAAAATCTAGATATTGCTAGACCCACTATTTTGGATCTCAAGGAATTTAATTATGAAAATTGCTCTTTAATTGATTGTATTTCCTTGTTGCAATCCGTGTTAAATTCTCCTCATGCTTATAGTCAAAATAAAGCCTTTACCGAACATATTGTTGATGCCTTGATACAATCTTATGAAGAAAAGCTTGAGTTGAAAGTTTCTATCCCTAGGAAACTCCATGATGAGTGGGAACCTACCATTAAAGTTAAAATTAAAAATTATGAGTTTCATGCTTTGTGTGATTTGGGTGCTAGTGTCTCTACTATTCCCAAAGCTTTGTGTGATTTGCTAGATTTCCGTGACTTTGGTGATTGCTCTCTAAACTTGCATCTTACGGATTACACTATTAAAAAACCTATGGGAATAATTAATGATGTTCTTATTGTTGCAAATAGGAATTATGTGCCCGTAGATTTTATCGTTCTTGATATAGATTGCAATCCTTCATGTCCTATTATTCTTGGTAGATCTTTCCTTAGAACGATTGGTGCAATTATTGATATAAAGGAAGGAAATATTAGATTCCAATTTCCCTTAAAGAAGGGCATGGAACACTTTCGTAGAAAGAAAATAAAATTACCATATGAATCTATCATGAGAGCCACTTATGGATTGCCTACCTAAGATGGCAACACCTAGATCTATCCTTACTTTTATGCCTAGCTAGGGGCGTTAAACGATAGCGCTTGTTGGGAGGCAACCCAATTTTATTTTGTGTTTTTTGTTTTTGCTTCTGCTTAGTAATAAATAATCCATCTAGATTCTGTTTAGATGTGGTTTTATCTTTTAATTAGTGTTTGTGCCAAGTTAAACCTATTAGATCTTCTTGGAAGATAGTTATTTGATCTTGCTGTAATTTCCAGAATCTTTGCGTTCAGTGCCCGAATTGTTAAAAATCACCAGAACGTGATAAAATAGTGATTCCAATTGATGCTGATCAATAAAAACATTGCCCAGGTCTTCTAATTTTGGTAGAATTTTTTGGGTTCCAGAAGTTTGCGTTAGTTACAGATTACTACAGACTGTTCTGTTTTTGACAGATTCTGTTTTGCGTGTGTTGTTTGCTTATTTTGATGAATCTATGGCTAGTAAAAAAGTTTATGGTCCATAGAGAAGTTGGAATACAGTAGGTTTAACACCAATATAAATAAATAATGAGTTCAATACAGTACCTTAAATTAGTCTTTCGTTTTCTTTCTCTAACGGAGCTCACGAGATTTCTATTGAGTTTTGTGTTGTGAAGTTTTCAAGTTTTGGGTGAATTCTTTTGATGGATTATGGAACAAGGAGTGGCAAGAGCCTAAGCTTGGGGATGACCATGGCACCCCAAAATAATCCAAGGACACCAAAAGTCAAAGCTTGGGGATGCCCGGAAGGCATCCCTCTTTCGGCCCACTTCCATCGGTAATTTACTTGGATCTATATTTTTATTCACCAACATGATATGTGTTTTGCTTGGAGCGTCTTGTATTATTTGTGTCTTTGCTTGTTAGTCTACCACAATCATCCTTGCTGTACACACCTTTTGAGAGAGCCATACATGCTTTGGAATTTGTTAGAATACTCTATGTGCTTCACTTATATCTTTTGAGCTTGATAATTTTGCTCATAGTGCTTCACTTATATCTTTTTTAGCGTGATAATTTTTGCTCTAGTGCTTCACTTAGATCTTTTAGAGCATGGTGGTGGATTTGTTTTAAAGAAACTTGATCTCTCATGCTTCACTTAGATTATTTTGAGAGTCATTAATAGCATGGTAATTTGCTTAATGTTAATATACTTGGTATTCAAGATATGTGAAACTTTCTTTTGAAGTGCGTTGAATACTAAGATAAGTTTGATGCTTGATAATTGTTTTGAGATATGGAGGTGATAATATCAAAGTCGTGCTAGTTGAGTAGTTGTGAATTTGAGAAATACTTGTGTTGAAGTTAGCAAATCCGTAGCATGCATGTATGGTTAAAGTTGTGTAACAAATTTGAAACATGAAGCGTGCACTGCTTGTGCATCCTTATGAGTGGCGGTCGGGGACGAGCGATGGTCTTTTCCTACCAATCTATCCCCCTAGGAGCATGCGCGTAGTACTTGATTTTTGATGACTTCTAAAATTTTGCAATAAGTATATGAGTTCTTTTGACTAATGTTGAGTCCATGGATTATACGCACTTTTACCTTTCCACCATTGCTAGCCTCTTGATACCGTGCATTGCCCTTTCTCACCTTGAGAGTTGGTGCAAACTTCGCGGTGCATCCAAACCCCGTGATACGACACGCTCTATCACACATAAACCTCCTTATATCTTCCTCAAAACAGCCACCATACCTACCTATTATGGCATTTCCATAGCCATTCCGAGATATATTGCCATGCAACTTTCCACCGTTCTGTTCATCATCATGACATACTTTACTTTTGTCATATTGCCATTGCATGATCATGTAGTTGACATCGTATTTGTGGCAAATCCACCATGCGTTATTTTTCATACATGTCACTCTTGATTCATTGCACCATCCCGGTACACCGCCGGAGGCATTCATATAGAGTTGTACCTTATTCTAGTATCGAGTTGTAATCCTTATGTTGTAATCAATAGAAGTGTGATGATCATCATTATTAGAGCATTGCCCAAAAAAAGAGAAAGGCCAAAAAGAAAGGCCCAAAAAAATAAAAAAAATAAAAAAGGGCAATGTTACTATCTCTTTTTCCACACTTGTGATTCAAAGTAGCACCTTGTTCTTCATGTAGTGAGTCTCATATATTGTGCTTCAAAGTAGCACCATGTTCTTCATATAGTGAGTCTCATAAATTGTCTTGTTCATACTAGTGGGAATTTTTCATTATAGAACTTGGCTTGTATATTCCTACGATGGGCTTCCTCAAAATGCCCTAGGTCTTCATGAGCAAGCAAGTTGGATGCACACCCACTAGTTTTCTTTTGTTGAGCATTCATAGCTCTAGTGCATCCGTTGCATGGCAATCCTTACTCCTCATGTTGACATCAATTGATGGGCATTTCCATAGCCCGTTGATTATCCTCGTCAATGTGAGACTTTCTCCTTGTTTGTCTTCTCCACACAATTCCCATCATCATATTCTATTCCACCCATAGTGCTATATCCATGGCTCACGCTCATGTATTGCGTGAAGGTTGAAAAAGTTTGAGATTATTTAAGTATGAAACAATTGCTTGGCTTGTCATCGGGGTATAGAAGTTGGGAACATCTTTGTGTGACGAAAATGAAGCATAGCCTAACTATATGATTTTGTAGGGATGAACTTTCTTTTGCCATGTTATTTTGAGAAGACATGATTGGTTTGATTAGTATGCTTGAAGTATTATTATTTTTATGTCAATATGAACTTTTGTCTTGAATCTTTCGGATCTGAATATTCATACCATGATTAAGAAGATTTACATTGAAATTATGCCAAAGTATCACTCCGCATCAAAAATTCTTCTTTTTATCATTTACCTACTCGAGGACAAGTAGGAATTAAGCTTGGGGATGCCTGATACGTCTCCAACGTATCTATAATTTTTGATTGCTCCATGCTACTTTATCTACTGTTTTGGACTATATTGGGCTTCATTTTTCACTTTTATATTATATTGGGACTAACCTATTAACCGGAGGCCCAGCCCAGAATTGCTGTTTTTTGCGTATTTCAGTATTTCGAAGAAACATAATATCAAACGGAGTCCAAACGGAATGAAACCTTCGGGAACGTGATCTTCTCACCGAACGTGATCCAGGAGACTTGGACCCTACTCCAAGAAGCTTCCGAGGAGGTCACGAGGGTGGAGGGCGCGCCCCCCTGGGTGCCCCCCTGCCTCGTGGGCCCCTCGGAGATCCACCAACGTACTCCTTCCTCCTATATATACCTACGTACCCCCAATAGACCAGAGACGGAGCCAAAAACCTAATTCCACCGCTGCAACTTCCTGTATCCACGAGATCCCATCTTGGGGCCTGTTCCAGAGCTCTGCCGGAGGGGGCATCTACCATGGAGGGCTTCTACATCAACACCATAGCCCCTCCGATGAAGTGTGAGTAGTTTACTTCAGACCTTCGGGTCCATAGTTAGTAGCTAGATGGCTTCTTCTCTCTTTTTGGATCTCAATACAATGTTCTCCCCTCTCTCGTGGAGATCTATTCGATGTAATCTTCTTTTTTGCGGTGTGTTTGTTGAGATCGATGAATTGTGGGTTTATGATCCAGCTTATCTATGAATAATATTTGAATCTTTTCTGAATTCTTTTATGTATGATTGAGTTATCTTTGCAAGTCTCTTCGAATTATCCGTTTGGTTTGGCCAACTAGATTGGTAGTTCTTGCAATGGGAGAAGTGCATGGCTTTGGGTTCAATCTTGCGGTGTCCTTACCAAAGGATGTAAAGGGTTGCAAGGCACGTATTGTATTGTTGCCATCGAGGATAACAAGATGGGGTATTTATCATATTGCATGAATTTATTCCTCTACATCATGTCATCTTGCTTAATGCGTTACTCTGTTTTTAACTTAATACTCTAGATCCATGCTGGATAGCGGTCGATGAGTGGAGTAATAGTAGTAGATGCAGAATTGTTTCGATCTACTTGTCTCGGACGTGATTCCTATATACATGATCATACCTAGATAACCTCATAACTATGCTCAATTCTATCAATTGCCCAACAGTAATTTGTTCACCCAATCAGAGAATACTTATGCTCTTGAGAGAAGCCACTAGTGAAACCTATGCCCCCCGGGTCTATTCTCATCATATCAATCTCCATCATTTTATTTACTTGCTTTGCTTTTACTTTTCACTTTGCATCTTTATATCAAAAATACCAAAAATATTATCTCTATCAGATCTCACCCTCGTAAGTGACCGTGAAGGGAATGACAACCCCTAATCGCGTTGGTTGTGAGTAGCTATCGTTTTGTGCAGGTACGAGGGACTTGCGCGTGACCTCCTACTGGATTGATACCTTGGTTCTCAAAAACTGAGGGAAATACTTACGCTACTGTTCTGCATCATCCCCTCCTCTTCGGGAAAACCAACGCAAGCTCGAGGCATAGCAGCAAGCCCCCCCTTTGATCATGCCGATATTGCCCATTCCACTCTCTCATGCTTGCATTAGATTTTGCTACTGTATTTGATTGCTCCTATTCTGATGCATAGCCTGCTTTTGTACCTGCTTTTGTTAACTGCCTGCTTCTCCTAAACTACTTAGTATAGGTTGGTTAGTGATCCATAAGTGACCCCCCACTTGTCCTTGTTGCCCCTGCTTCCTCATCGACGACTCGATCTACGTGATCGACGACCAGAGCCCGACACCTCATATCACATCACACCCCTTTTGTTGCTCGACTCTACAGAGCTACTATCGAGTGCCGAGGGTGATCCCTCATAACGCACTCCTGATGTTAATTCTGTAGTGTAGCTATTCGGTCGTGGTCATCGAGGGTGATTTCCTCTTTCACCATTCCCGATACGGCTCTGTTGTGCAACACTGATACGTCTCCGACGTATCTATAATTTTTTATTGCTCCATGCTATATTATCTATTGTTTTGGACTATATTGGGCTTTATTTTCCACTTTTATATTACTTTTGGGACTAACCTATTAACCGGAGGCCCAGCCCAGAATTGCTGTTTTTGCCTATTTCAGTGTTTCGAAGAAACGGAATATGAAACGGAGTCCAAATGGAATGAAATCTTCGGGTACATGATTTTCACATCAGATAAGATCCAGGAGACTTGGACCCTCGGTCAAGAAAGGAGGGAGGCAGCCATGAGGGTGGAGGGCGCCCCCCTAGGGCGCGCCCCCTGCCTCGTGGGCCCCCCGAAGCTCCACCGATGTACTCCTTCCTCCTATATATACCTACATACCCCCAACAGATGAGATACGGAGCCAAAAACCTAATTCCACCGCCGCAACTTTCTCAGATCCACGAGATCCCATCTTGGGGCCTGTTCGAGTTCACGAAGGGGAATCCACCACGGAGGGCTTCTACATCATCATCATAGCCTCTCCGATGAAGTGTGAGTAGTTTACCTCAGACCTTCGGGACCATAGTTAGTAGCTAGATGGCTTATTCTCTCTTTTTGGATCTCAATACAATGTTCTCCCCCTCTCTCGTGGAGATCTATTCAATGTAATCTTCTTTTTGCGGTGTGTTTGTTGAGACCGATGAATTGTGGGTTTATGATCAAGATTATCTATGAGCAATATTTGAATCTTCTCTGAATTCTTTTATGTATGATTGGTTATCTTTGCAAGTCTCTTCGAATTATCCGTTTGGTTTGGCCAACTAGATTGGTAGTACTTGCAATGGGAGAAGTGCTTAGCTTTGGGTTCAATCTTGCGGTGTCCTTTCCCAGTGACAGTAGGGGCAGGAAGGCACGTATTGTATTGTTGGTATCGAGGATAACAAGATGGGGTTTTATCATATTGCATGAATTTATCCCTCTACGTCATGTCATCTTGCTTAAGGCGTTACTCTGTTTTCATTAACTTAATACTCTAGATGCATGCTGGATAGCGGTCGATGAGTGGAGTAATAGTAGTAGATGCAGGTGAGTCGGTCTACTTGTCTCGGACGTGATGCGTATATACATGATCATACCTAGATACTCTCATAACTATGCTCAATTCTGTCAATTGCTCAACAGTAATTGCTCACCCACAGAGAATACTTATGCTCTTGAGAGAAGCCACTAGTGAAATCTATGGCCCCCGGGTCTATTCTCATCATATTAATCTTCCTACGCTTTATTATTGCTTTGCTTTTTACTTTGCCTTTTATTTTACTTTGCATCTTTATACCAAAAATACCAAAAATATTATCTATCATCTCTATCAGATCTCACTCTCGTAAGTGACCGTGAAGGGATTGACAACCCCTATTCGCATTGGTTGCGAGGAGTTATTTGCTTTGTGTAGGTACGAGGGACTTGCGTGTGGCCTCCTACTGGATTGATACCTTGGTTATCAAAAACTGAGGGAAATACTCATGCTACTCTGCTGCATCATCCTCTCCTCTTCGGGGAAAACCAACGCAAGCTCAAGACGTAGCAAGAAGGATTTCTGGCGCCGTTGCAGGGGAGTTGTAACGCCCCGGATTCGATGAGCCAGGTGTCCGCCAGTTATTTGCCGTCCTTGCCATGTCATGTGCTTGCGTGTTGCACTGTGCCATGTCATCATCTGCATTTCATATCATGTCGTCATGTGCATCTCATTTTGCATACGTGTTCGTCTCATGCATCCGAGCTTTTTCCCCGTTGTCCGTTTTGCAATCCGACACTCCTATGTCTCCCGACGCCCCCTTTTGCCTCTTTTCGTGAGCGGGTGTTAAACGGTCTCGGAATGGACCGAGGTTTGCCAAGCGGCCTTGGTATAGCACCGGTAGACCGCCTGTCAAATTTCGTGCCATTTGGAGGTCGTTTGATACTCCAACGGTTAACCGGGTAACCGTAAAGCCTCCTTCTCTTTGCAGCCCAACACCCCTTCCAAAGTGGCCCAAAACCTAGCAAACTCCCCTCCATGCTCTCGGTCGTTCGATCATGATCGCGTGGCCGAAAACCGCTCCTCATTTGGACTCTCCTAGCTCCCTCTACCTATAAATATGTGCATCTCCCGAAAATCCCGGTCTAACCCTAGCCCTTCTTCTTCCTCATACGGACATCGTCCGCCCGGCGCCGGACGCGTCCACCTCCACCTCACCCCGGCCAATCCGGCCTCGCCACCTCAGCGCCGCCGCCTCCCTCCACCTATCAGCCGCCGCCATCGCCGCCTCGCCCTCTCTCTCCTCCGCGCCCGCCAGTCGTGAGGCCGAGGCAGCCTGGTCCGATCTGGCCGTGCCCTCCACCGCACAAGACATCGCCGCCGCCTCGCCGCCGCAACCCCGCCGCAGGCCGCCGTGCCTCGATTCCCGTCCCCGTCTTCCCCGAGCTCCTCCGGCGAGCCGCCATGCCTCGATTCCCGTGCACGGTTGACCCCCCGATATTTCTCCAAGTCCCGAAGTATTTTCACATTATTATGCCATGTTCATCGCATCATATCTCTGCATTAGTAGCTCTGTTTCGTGCGTGTAATATGTCAAATTGTTTGTCTCAACGAGTACTTCATTTCATTCCATTGCACCATGTCCATTTGAGTTCATCTTGATGCCTGAATCTTCGTTGCAAGAGTGCTATATGATGTTAATCTGCTGAAACTGTTATAACTTGATGATTTGTCATTTTTGTTGCATTTGATGTGTGCATCCTATGAGGTTGATGTCTACATGTGTGTTGATCTATGTCATGCCATTTTCATAGTGGTGCCATCCATGTATTTTTGTGAGTCTTGTAGTGAGTGCATCGAGCTTATTAAGTAGGGTACTTGCTATTGCTGTTTTGCATGTCTGAATCTGCTATATCATAATGCTATGTTAACCTGCTTCTACAAGTCATTCTATGCATAATCTTGAGATGTTCACTAAAGATGTTTTGTTTTACATGTCATGCTCTATCCATGCATGCCCTTTGTTGAAATTATAGTCTGGTGTAACTTGTTGTAATATTGCTCTCAAGTTGCTAAATGATGTTGCTGTTAGCCTGTTAACATTAAGTTCAATGTTGCCATGATTGTTGTTAGTGATCCATGCACTATATGAACTTGATCTTGCTATTCTTAGCTTCATAAACATATCTTCTTACTGTGAGTTGCCTTGCCATGCCATGTATTGCTCTGTGGTGAGTGGGTCAAGCTCACCAACATGCCTACTTATTGTTGTTCCTGCCATGTATGAATCTGTAATATAACTTGCCATGTTTGCATGGGTGCCATCATATCTTCTGATCCTTTTTGGCTTATGGTCAGTAAGGGAATTTTGATATATGCATTTAGTAGATTCATTCCATTCCTTTGTTTGCCATGTTAAGTTCATGTAACATGTTGTTTGATAGCTCTAAACATTGCAACCTGATGTTATTTCTGCAAAGTATGAAACTGTTATTATTTGCAATCTTGACATGTGTGTTTGAGCATGTTCTAGTTGTTTCTGGAGATAGCTCAGTGTTCATGTTTTGTCATGCTTTACCTTCGCATCATGCCCATGCCTTTTGTTTTCATATTGAGGTGCTGTAGTATGTTGTTTTGATGCTTGCAATACGCCTAGTTGCTGTTTTGGACATTGTTGCTATAACTTGTTTCATGTGTATGTGTTGAACCGTTGCTCCGTTTTGAGAGTGCTCTATATGAAACTTGCTTGATTTTGCATGTAGTTTCATATTGTCATGTTGCATCCATGATTTGAGGTGTGTTCTTGATGTTTGTATGCATTTTGTATCAATGCCATGCTTATCTTGTTTTGCTCATATCTTCTAGGCCGTAGCTCCGAATTAAATGAACTTTATATGTAACTTGACTAGAATTTCATGTAGATCATCGTGGTGCATCTTAACTTGCTGTTTAACAACTTGAACATAAGGTTTATTCAGATCTGTACCAATTTCGAAATTTGCATATGAGGACTTACCGGATTTGTTATATGTTATTTCCGGCCTCATTTGAACTTGCTTTGATGTGTTGCTCTTGTTTGCATCATCTCTTGCCATGAGTAGCTTCAGGTAGCTTTGTCATGCATCATGCTTGTTGTGCATCATGCCTTGTTCATGTGTGGTGTGTTTACTATGTTGTGTGCTTCTTCTTGTTAGTTCCTGTTTCGTTGCGATCGTGAGGATTCGTTCATCTACGCTTGGTTCGTCTTCGTGGCTTCGTCTTCGTCATGGACTCGCTTCTTCCTAGCGGGATTTCAGGCAAGATGACCGTCACCTTGGATCTCATTACTATCATTGCTATGCTAGTTGCTTCGTTCTATCGCTATGCTGCCTTACCTACCACTTGCTCCTCAAGCCTCCTAAATTGCCATGAACCTCTAACCTTTGACACCCTTCCTAGCAAACCATTGTTTGGCTATGTTACCGCTTTTGCTCAGCCTCTCTTATAGCGTTGCTAGTTGCAGGTGAAGATGAAGATTGCTCCATGTTGGATTATGTTTATGTTGGGATATCACAATATCTCTTATATTTTTAATGCATCTATATACTTGGTAAAGGGTGGAAGGCTCGGCCTTATGCTCGGTGTTTTGTTCCACTCTTGCCGCCCTAGTTTCCGTCATATCGGTATTATGTTCCGGATTTTGCGTCCCTAACGCGGTTGGGTGGTTTATGGGACCCCCTTGACGATTCGCTTTGAATAAGACTCCTCCAAAGAAGGCCCAACCTTGGTTTTACCATTTGCCTCACCACCACCTACTTTTCCCTTGGGAGTCGCTCTCTCGAGGGTCATCTTTATTCAGCCCCCCCGGGCCAATGCTTGTCTAAGTGTTGGTCCAAACTAGAGTCCTTTGCAGCACCACCTTGGGGAAACTCGAGGGCTGGTTTTAGTTGTACGGTGTGCTCATCCGGTGTTGCCCTGAGAACGAGATATGTGCAGCTCCTATCAGGATGTCGGCACGCCGGGAGGTCTTGCTGGTCTTGTTTTATTACTGTCGAAATGTCTTGTAGCCGGGATTCCGAGACTGATCGGGTCTTCCCGGGGAGAAGGAATATCCTTCGTTGATCGCGAGAGCTTATCATGGGCTAAGTTGGGACACCCTCGCAGGTATAAACTTTCGAGAGCCGTGCCCGCGGTTATGTGGCAGATGGGAATTTGTTAATATCCGGTTGTAGTAAACTTGAAGCAAACTCTTCTAAAATACGCCAACCGTGTGCGTAACCGTGAGTGTCTCTTTTCGGGGTTGATCAAGAGGAGAACACGGTTTCTGGGTTATGTCTGACGTAAGTAGGAGTTCAGGATCACTTCTTGATCATTGCTAGTTGACGAACGTTCCTTTGTTTCTCTTCTCGCTCTCATTTGCGTATGTTAGCCACAATATATGCTTAGCCGCTGCTGCAACCTCACCACTTTATCCCTCCCTTTCCTATTTAAGCTTTGCTAGTCTTGATACCCATGGTAATGGGATTGCTGAGTCCTCGTGGCTCACAGATTACTACAACACCAGTTGCAGGTACAGGTTTGCGTTGATCATGACGTGAGAGTGATGTTTGCTTGTATTGGAGTTCTTCTTCTGCTTCTTCTTCGATCGGGGATAGGTTCCGTGTCGGCACCTGGGCTAAAGGTGGTGGATGTCGTTTGAGCTTCTGTTTATGTTTCATCCGTAGTCGGATGTTGATCTTGCATATGATGTTGATGTATTCTTGTGGCATTTGTGCCTTATGTATGTATCCCCATCTATTATGTAATGTTGATATAATGATATCCACCTTGCAAAAGCGTCTTCAAGATGCGCTTCTATCCTTGGTGGGACCTTCGAGTTCCTTTTGGATAGGGTCGCATCTTGGGCGTGACAGGAGTCTACGCAAAAGACAATATACCAAGTACCCATCACAATCCCTTATCTCTCGCATTACATTATTTACCATTTACCTCTCTTTTTCCTCTCCCCCACTTCACCCTTGCCGTTTTATTCGCCCCCTCTTTTTCGTTCGCCTTTATGTCTTTCTTGGCTCGTTTTCTCGCTTGGTTGAAATAGTTGAGTATTTATTCCTAAATAGAGAAGCTAATATCTATGGATCCTCATCCGCTTGCCAATCTTTTTAAGAGATCCAATTATGATGAACCAATTCCTAGTGATTTGGATGCACTAGATTATCTTTGTAAGCTTTTGCCTGAGATCCGTAAATCTGAAAATTGTGATGAAGTGCTTCACGATAGATCTTTGAATAAAAAGCATGATTGAAATGATTTTATTATAAATTATATTGATGTAAATTATGCTAATAATATGCAAAACCCTAAGCTTGGGGATGCTAGTTTTGCTATGTCCAATAGTCATGATTGGGGAGATTCTTCTTATGATCTTGAAAATTTATTTAAGCCCCATGATGAATATAAGATTGATAATAGTGTTTGCAATAATATTGAAAGTGGGTTTGGAAGAGTGTCAACTTTAGATCCCACATATTTGGATAACATTCAATCTTATGAAATTTTTGATAAAAGTGGGCTTGGAGAAATCATGACTTTAGTTAATGATAATCCCACTATTTTGGAAGAGTGTCAACTTCACATGCATGTGGATCGTGTTGAGAATATGTTATGTGATGGCTATATTGTTGAATTTTCTTATGATCCTACATGTAATTATTTTGAGAGAGGAAAATATGGTTATAGAAATTTTCATGTTACTAAATTACCTCTCGTTATGTTGAGATTCCTATTGTTCCTTTCCGCTTCCTTGCATATGCTAGTTTTTTCTTGCTACGATAATTTGTTTGCCTATAATATGGCTATGCATAGGAATTATGTTAGACTTAAGTGTGTTTGTCACATGTTTTATGATGCTCTCTTTGTGCCTCAATTCTTGTCTTTCTTGTGAGCATCATTGAAATCTCAATGCCTAGCTAAAAAGGCTTTAAAGAAAAGCGCTTGTTGGGAGACAACCCAATATTTTTCCTTGCTGCTTACTAAAAAGTAATCCATCTACCTTCTGTTTAGATGTGGTTTTATGTTTTAATTAGTGTTTGTGCCAAGTTAAACCTATAGGATCTTCTTGGATAATAGTTATTTGATCTTGCTGTAATTTCCAGAAACTTCCGGTTCACGAAAACAATTTTAAAAAAAATCACCAGAACGTGATAAAATAGTGATTCAAATTGCTGCTAATCAATAAAAAATTTGCCTAGGTCTTCCTATTTTTGCTGAATCTTTGGAGTTCCATAAGTTTGCGTTAGTTACATATTACTACAGACTGTTCTGTTTTTCACAGATTCTGTTTTTCGTGTGTTGTTTGCTTATTTTGATGAATCTATGGCTAGTAAAATAGTTTATAATCCACAGAGAAGTTTGAATACAGTATGTTTAACACCAATATAAATAAAGAATGAGTTCATTACAGTACCTTGAAGTGGTCTTTTGTTTTCTTTTCGCTAATGAGCTTACGAGATTTCTGTTGAGTTTTGTGTTGTGAAGTTTTCAAGTTTTGGGTGAAATCTTTTGATGGATTATGGAACAAGGAGTGGCAAGAGCCTAAGCTTGGGGATGCCCATAGCACCCCAATATTATCCAAGGACACCAAAATGTCAAATCTTGGGGATGCCCCGGAAGGCATCCCCTCTTTCGTCCACTTCCATCGGTAACTTTATTTGGAGCTATATTTTTATTCACTACATGATATGTGTTTTGCTTGGAGCGTCTTGTATTATTTGCGTCTTTGCCTTTTAGTTTACCACAATCATCCTTGTTGTACACACCTTTTGAGAGAGCCATACATGAATTGGAATTTGTTAGAATACTCTATGTGCTTCACTTATATCTTTTGAGCTTTATAGTTTTGCTCTAGTGCTTCACTTATATCTTTTAGAGCACGGTGGTGGATTTGTTTTAAAGAAACTATTGATCTCTCATGCTTCACTTAGATTATTTTGAGAGTCTTAAATAGCATGGTAATTTTCTTAAAATAATAATATGCTTGGTATTCAAGATTTGTAAAACTTTCTTTTGAGTGTGTTGAATACTAAGAAAAGTTTGATGCTTGATAATTGTTTTGAGATATGAAGGTAGTAATATTAGAGTCATGCTAGTTGAGTAATTGTGAATTTGAGAAATACTTGTGTTAAAGTTTGTGATTGCCTTAGCATGCACGTATGGTGAACCGTTATGTGATGAAGTCGGAGCATGATTTATTTATTGATTGTCTTCCTTATGAGTGGTGGTCGGGGACGAGCGATGGTATTTTCCTACAAATCTATCCCCCTAGGAGCATGCACGTAATACTTTGCTTTGATAACTTGTATATTTTTGCAATAAGTATATGAGTTCTTTATGACTAATGTTGAGTCCATGGATTATACGCACTTTTCTCACCCTTCCACCATTGCTAGCCTCTCTAATACCGCGCACTTTTCGCCGGTATCATACACCCACCATAAACCTTCCTCAAAACAGCCACCATACTTACCTATCATGGCATTTCCATAGCCATTTCGAAATATATTGCCATGCAACTTTCCACCGTTCCTTTTATTATGACACGCTCCATCATTGTCATATTGCTTAGCATGATCATTTAGTTGACATCGTATTTGTGGTAAAGCCACCGTTCATAATTCTTTTATACATGTCACTTATGAATCATTGCATATCCCGGTACACCGCCGGAGGCATTCAGTATCGAGTTGTAATTCATGATTTGTAAGAAAAATAAAAGTGTGATGATCATCATTTTTAGAGCATTGTCCCAAGTGAGGAAAGGATGATGGAGACTATGATTCACCCATAAGTCAGGATGAGACTCCGGACGAAAAAAAGGAAAAGAAAAGAGGCCATAAAAAAAGAGAAAAGGTCCAAATAAAAAAATGAGAGAAAAAGAGAGAAGGGACAATGTTACTATCCTTTTACCACACTTGTGCTTCAAAGTAGCACCATGATCTTCATAATAGAGAGTCTCTCGTTTTGTCACTTTCATATACTAGTGGGAATTTTTCATTATAGAACTTGGCTTGTATATTCCAATCATGGGCTTCCTCAAATTGCCCTAGGTCTTCGTGAGCAAGCAAGTTGGATGCACACCCACTTAGTTTCATTTTTGAGCTTTCATATACTTATAGCTCTAGTGCATCCGTTGCATGGCAATCCCTACTCACTCACATTGATATCTATTGATGGGCATCTCCATAGCCCGTTGATACGCCTAGTTGATGTGAGACTATCTTCCCTCTTTTTGTCTTCTCCACAACCACCATTCTATTCCACATATAATGCTATATCCATGGCTCACACTCATGTATTGCGTGAAGATTGAAAAAGTTTTGAGAATGTCAAAAGTATGAAACAATTGCTTGGCTTGTCATCGGGGTTGTGCATGATTTAAATACTTTGTGTGGTGTAGATAAAGCATAGCCGGACTATATGATTTTGTAGGGATAACTTTCTTTGGCCATGTTATTTTGAGAAGACATAATTGCTTTGTTAGTATGCTTGAAGTATTATTATTTTTATGTTAATATTAAACCTTTGTCTTGAATCTTTCGAATCTGAATATTCATACCACAATTAAGAAGTATTACATTGAAATTATGCCAAGTAGCACTCTGCATCAAAAATTCTCTTTTTATCATTTACCTACTCGAGGACGAGCAGGAATTAAGCTTGGGGATGCACGATCGTCTCCAACGTATCTATAATTTTGATTGCTCCATGCTATATTATCTATTGTTTTGGACTATATTGGGCTTCATTTTCCACTTCTATATTACTTTTGGGACTAATCTATTAACCGGAGGCCCAAATTAATTGCTGTTTTTTTTGCCTATTTGATGTTTCAAGAAAGCGGAATATCAAACGGACTCCAAACGGAATGAAATCTTGAGAACGTGATTTTCTCATCGAGATAGGATCCAGGAGACTTGGACCCTCGGTCAAGAAAGGAGGGAGGCGGCCACGAGGTGGGCGCCCCTAGGGTGCGCCCCACCTCGTGGGCCCCTCAAGCTCCACCGACGTACTCCTTCCTCCTATATATACCTACGCACTTCAACAGATCGACACGGAGCCAAAAACCTAATTCCACCGCCGCAACTTTACGTATTCACGAGATCCCATCTTGGGGCCTGTTCGAGCTCCATGGAAGGGGAATCCACCATGGAGGGCTTCTACATCATCATCATAGCCACTCCGATGAAGTGTGAGTAGTTTGCCTCAGACCTTCGGCTCCATAGTTAGTAGCTAGATGGCTTCTTCTCTCTTTTTGGATCTCGATACAATGTTCTCCCCCTCTCTCGTGGATATCTATTCGATGTAATCTTCTTTTTGCAGTGTGTTTATTGGGACCGATGAATTGTGGGTTTATGATCAAGATTATCTATGAGCAATATTTGAATCTTCTCTGAATTCTTTTATGTATGATTGGTTATCTTTGCAAGTCTCTTCGAATTATCCGTTTGGTTTGGCCAACTAGATTGGTAGTTCTTGCAATGGGAGAAGTGCTTAGCTTTGGGTTCAATCTTGCGGTGTCCTTTCCGATGTGATGAGGGGCAGCAAGGCACGTATTGTATTGTTGCCATCGAGGATAACAAGATGGGGTTTTATCATATTGCATGAATTTATCCCTCTACATCATGTCATCTTGCTTAAGGCGTTACTCTGTTTTCATTAACTTAATACTCTAGATGCATGCTAGATAGCGGTCGATGAGTGGAGTAATAGTAGTAGATGCAGGCAGGAGTCGGTCTACTTGTCTCGGACATGATGCCTATATACATGATCATACCTAGATACTCTCATAACTATGCTCAATTCTGTCAATTGCTCAATAGTAATTCATTCACCCACCGTAGAATACTTATGCTCTTGAGAGAAGCCACTAGTGAAATCTATGGCCCCCGGGTCTATTCTCATCATATTAATCTTCCTACGCTTTATTATTGCTGTGCTTTTTTACTTTGCCTTTTATTTTACTTTTCATCTTTATACCAAAAATACCAAAAATATTATCTATCATCTCTATTAGATCTCACTCTCGTAAGTGACCGTGAAGGGATCGACAACCCCTATTCGCGTTGGTTGCGAGGAGTTATTTGCTTTGTGTAGGTACGAGGGACTTGCGCATGGCCTCCTACTGGATTGATACCTTGGTTCTCAAAAACTGAGGGAAATACTTACGCTACTCTGCTGCATCAGCCTTTCCTCTTCGGGTAAAACCAACGCAAGCTCAAGACGTAACAAACACCTCAAGTGCGAACCTCGAGGGTGGTCCCTCTTACGTTCACCTTGATGATTACATTGAGTAGAATCCTCCGAGGGTGAATCCTTGGGTTTTCCCATTGATGTTTGGACACACGGATACCTTGACATTACTTGAGACCTTTGGGAAAGTCGGGCGGGCCCGGAGAGCACCCGCAAGATGGTTATGAGGCACGGCCGGGAAGTTAGGTAGCCCTCGAGTGGGCTGGGCTTGCCCTTGCTGTATTTCCTCGAGGCAGGCGACGGGGTCACATTATCGTGAGTCTCTGCCGTCTCCGCAAGCTAATAATACACTATGGTTTGGGTATTTGTTCTGAATTAGTCTTTGGCCTTTACGCACTAACCACCAGGCAAGAATAGTTATGGGCCTCGACGTCGTGGTATCAGCCGAAGCTTTGTCAGACGTCCAGTTCAGCATTGCGGCACGGCCTGGTCGGCGCCTCAATGGAGGTGGCCTGTATCGCCCTGCGCGCAACGATCCAGAGTGCAACGGGCGATGTGCCCAGACCCCGGAGTGCTTAGGATGTAGACCGGCGGGGACCTCTCTGCTGAGCCTAGGTCGGGCTGCGACGTGTTGATCTTCCGAGGCCGGGCATTGACCCTAGAAAGGTGTGTCCGGCCAGAGTGATCGAGTGTGTTGGAAAACATGGTGCACCCCTGTAGGGAAGATCTTTATTCGAATACCGTGTCCACGGTAATGGACGTTCAGACTTATATCTTGATCTAATACAACTAGAAATGGATACTTAAGTTATGTGGCTCCGGGATTGCTTTCTCGCAGGGAGTCGAGGAGGGATCTCTGGGCATTTATTGTTACAACATGCTTGATAATTATAAACTGTTATTCTTTACTCTTCTACATGCTGCAAGATGCTTGGAGCTGCTTGAAGATTCTAGTCTTCGATAGGCTAGGCCTTCCCCTCTATTCTGGCATTCTGCGATTCGGTCCACGAATCTGACCTTTCCATTTGATACCAATGCATACTTAGTATAGATCTGATGCTTGCGAGTACTTTGGATGAGTACTCACGGTTGCTTTGCTTCCCCTTTCCCCCCTTCTTTCTTCTTTCTGGTTGTTGCAACCAGATGGTGGATCCCTGGAGCCAGATGCCACCGCCGACGGATACTACTACATAGAGGCCACCGAAGACCAGGAGTAGCTAGGAGGTCCCAGGCAGGAGGCCTTGCCTCTTCAATTGTGTTGCTTTTGTGCTAACCTTCTTAAGGCATCCTTGTCTAACTTATGTCTGTACTCAGATATTGTTGCTTCCGCTGACTCTTGTGTATCGAGTTTGTATTCGAGCCCTCGAGACCCCTGGCTTGTAATATGAAGCTTGTATTATTTTATTTGTGTCTAGAGTTGTGTTGTGATATCTTCCCGTGAGTCCCTGATCTTGATCGTACACATTTGCGTGTATGATTAGTGTACGGTCGAATCAGGGGCGTCACAAGTTGGTATCAGAGCCGACTGCCTGTAGGAACCCCCCTTTCCAACTCCGTGGCGAAGTTGAGTCTAGTCTTTGAAAAACTGATTTACTAACATGGTTGTGTGGCTTACAGGCCCACGTCGCCAATTGGGTGGTATTAGGATCTTTTATTCCTCGTCTTTACTCTGGGACTCTGATCTCTCTTCTATCCGGGTTAAATGATTTTGCTAACTCTATCCTAGGTTCTCGTGATCACATCCATCCGGATATTTGTATTACGCCTTTCTTGAATTGGGAGCCGGGATCTGCTTCACATTGTTCACGGGCCGCAAGATCCTTTTATCGAGGGCACCCTGCATCGTCCCCTGCAGATTCCTTGCTCTAGTGGTTTTCTCCGATGTGGATGTAGCCTTTGCTATGTCTCGTTGTTATATCCTTCCATCGCGTGCCGCCTAGTATGTCTAGGATGATTCTCTTGTCCGAACTCATACTAACAACGTGTAAATGGCTCTGTATATGTATATGTATGTCTTTAATGACTACTGCTTTGTACATACTGCGCCTTTGCATCATGAATGACTCCATACACCTGCTCCACCCCTTGTTAAACTGCTCCCTGATGTTTCTAGCAGGATGGCTGATGATCCTCCACTTCCACCCTATATTGCCGCAATGATGCAGCAGTTTGAGCTGAATCGTCAGTTTATGACTAGGGTAATGGCCGAGTTCCCGAACCAGAATGCTCATCAACAGCCTGCCCCAATAACACTGCCAGAATTTGTGCGCCTCAACCCGTCCATTTTCCGCAACTCCACCAATCCTATGGATGCTGATGATTGGCTTCGTGACATCATGTTTGAGATGGAGTCAGCTAATGTTGCCCCTGCCAGTTATGTCACCTTTGCGACATTTCACCTAAAGGGTTCAACTGCTCAATGGTGGGAAAGCCACAGGGTATGCTGCCTGCAAAGACTGTAAACACTTGGCAGGAATTTCAGTCAGCCTTCCGTGCACGACACATTCCTCAAGGTCTAATGGACCAGAAGAAGAAGGAGTTCCGCAAACTCTCACAGGACACAATGACAGTGGATGAGTATCAGAGGAAATTCCTTGAATTATCTCGCTATGCTGCGGATGACGTCTGCACTGATGCTCGCAAGCAGGAGAAATTCCGTGAAGGACTGCGTCCCGATATAAAGCTCACACTTGTTGCTCATGATTGCGCGGACTTTGTGATGCTTGTCAGCCAAGCTTTTCAAACTGAAACTGGTCTAACTGAGTACCAGGAGACGCTCAAGCATGCTCGAGATGTTGGCTCATCCTCGAGTCAACCTGCTCAGAAACGTCGAGTCTGGATCCCACCCAATGTTCATCACCGACCTGCTCCAACACCAAGGCCGTCTTATGTTGCACCTCGTCTGCCTCCGCGGCCGAGACAACTAAATATTCAGGGTGGACAGTCCAATGCTGTAACTCCTCCCCATAATGATGGTTTATGCCGCAAGTGTGGACAACCAGGGCACCTTGCTATCAACTGTCGCCCGGGTCAGCCACTAAATGCTTCACGTCCTCCTGTTGGTCGTAAGAAGGGCCGTCGAACCCATCATATCGGAAGTTGTAGTGCCGGACCGCCTGCTATGAGTGCTGGTCAAGTCACCCATGTCAAGATCGAAGAAGCTCATGAGTCCCCAAAAATTGTGATGGGTACCCTTCGCGTTAATTTAGTGCCAGCTTCTATTCTCTTTGATTCAGGAGCATCGCATGATTTTGTGTCCCAACAATTTGCTCAGTTGCATGGGTTAGATATGGAAAATTTGCCCACTCCTTTAGCGATTCAATCTCCAGGATCCAAGTGGCAAACCACAATGTTAAGCCCTCGCAACCAAATTGAAATTGGAGGTCTATTATTTCCGGCTTCTCTCATTGTACTCGGACCTTCCAACATAGACATCATTCTTGGTATGGATTGGTTGATAGCCCATAATGCTAAGATCGACTGTGCCGCCAAGACAGTACAGCTCACTCATCCTTCTGGCCAGTTGATCAACTACTCAACTCAGATGGTCCAGGATGCCGAGAATCAGATATATGTTCTAAATGCATTGAATGCTTCACCTCTCGAGGGAATAGAGAACATTCCAGTCGTTCGTGATTTTGAAGATGTATTTCCAAAAGAACTTCTAGGAATACCCCCTGCTAGAGCTGTCGAATTCATCATAGACTTGAAGCCGGGCACTACTCCTATTGCCAAGCGGCCATACAAGATGCCGCCAAGATGAACTCCTTGAGCTTAAGGAGGAAATCGACAAATCTCTTCACAAGGGATTCATTCGTCCTAGTTCCTCTGCTTGGGGAGCACCTTCTCTCTTTGTCAAGAAGAAGGATGGTACGAATCGTTTGGTCCAAGATTACCGACCTATCAACCAAGCAACAATTCAGAACAAGTATCCGCTTCCCAGGATCAACGACCTGTATGATCAACTCGCTGGTTCCTCAGTATTCTCTAAGCTTGATTTGAGGTTGGGTTACCACCAGATACGTGTTCGTGAAGAAGATATTCCCAAAACTGCCTTCGTAACTCGCTATGGTTCATACGAGTACATCGTCATGTCTTTCGGCTTAACCAATGCTCCAGCAACGTTCCCCCGATTGATGAACTATATATTCATGGAATACCTCGACAAGTTTGTCGTGGTCTATCTGGATGATATACTTGTATATTCCAAGAATAAAGAAGAACATGCTGAACACCTTTGACTTGTTCTGGAAAAGCTTCGAGAACATCAACTATATGCTAAGTATTCCAAGTGTGAATTCTGGCTTCCTGAAGTGACCTATCTTGGGCATGTCATCTCCAAGGATGGTATTGCCGTCAACCCCGAGCGAGTTCAGGCTATTCTCGACTGGACTCCTCCAAAGAATGTCAAACAAGTCAGAAGTTTTCTCGGGCTCGCCAGCTATTGCCGTTGATTTGTCGAGAACTTCTCCAAGACAGCCAAGCCCCTGACTGGTCTGCTTCACAAAGGCGTCAAGTTTGATTGGACAGAAAAGTGTCAGGAAAGTTTCCAGGCACTCAAAGACAAGCTGACTTCTGCCCCACTGCTTGCTCCGCCAGATACTAAGAAGGATTTCGTCATTTACTGCGACGCATCACGACAAGGATTAGGCTGTGTCCTAATGCAAGAGCGCAGAGTGATTGCTTATGCCTCTTATCAGTTGCGCCCTCACGGAGAGAACTACCTAGTTCATGACCTCGAGCTTGCTGATGTCATACATGCACTGAAACAGTGGCGACATTACCTTCTTGGTAATCGTTGTGAGATCTTCGCCGACCACCAAAGTCTGAAGTACCCGTTTACTCAGCCAGATTTGAACCTCCGTCAGCAGAGATGGATGGAGATCGTAGCAGACTTTGACATGGGCATTTCTTATACACCAGGCAAGGCTAATGTAATGGCTGATGCTTTGAGCCGCAAGTCATATTGCAATCACCTCGAGGTTCGAAAAGTTCAGCCCTCGCTTGTTGAAGAATTCAGAAAGTTGAACCTCCATATTGTTCCTCTTGGTGCACTCGCACCCCCTCCTCTAGAATTCCGCAAGATGAACCTCTGTGTTGTTTCCAGGGTTCCCTTAATACCCTGGCTGTCGAACCAGATCTCTTGGACTCCATCAAGAGAATGCAGGGATATGACTCTGAAGTTGAGAAGATTAAACGCTACCTCGCAGAAGGAAAGCCCTCATTCTTCACTGTTACTGGTGATGGCACTTTGTACTTCAAAGACCGCCTAGTGGTGACGTGTAAGGAGAAAAACCTGGATATGACTAAGGAGGTTATGGGAGAAGATTATGACACTGCTACGTCTTGAGCTTGAGTTGGTTTTCCCCGAAGAGGAGAGGATGATGCAGCAGAGTAGCGTAAGTATTTCCCTCAGTTTTTGAGAACCAAGGTATCAATCCAAAGAGGAGGCCCCGCCAAGAAGTCCCTCGTACCTACACAAAGCAAATAACTCCTCGCAACCAACGCAAATAGGGGTTGTCAATCCCTTCAAGGTCACTTACGAGAGTGAGATCTGATAGAGATGATAGATAATATTTTTGGTATTTTTGGTATAAAGATGCAAAGTAAAATAAAAGGAAAAGTAAAAAAGCAAAGCAATAATAAAGTGATGGAAGATTAGTATGATGAGAATAGACCCGGGGGCCATAGATTTCACTAGTGGCTTCTCTCAAGAGCATAAGTATTTTACAGTAGGTGAACGAATTACTGTTGAGCAATTGACATAACTGAGCATAGTTATGAGAGTATCTAGGTATGATCATGTATATAGGCATCACGTCCGAGACAAGTAGTCCGACTCTGCACGCATCTACTACTATTACTCCACTCATCGACCGCTATCCAGCATGCATCTAGAGTATTAAGTTAACGAAAACAGAGTAACGCCTTAAGCAAGATGACATGATGCAGAGGGATAAATTCATGCAATATGATAAAAACCCCATCTTGTTATCCTCGATCGCAACAATACAATACGTGCCTTGCTGCCCCTCATCACTTTGGGAAAGGACACCGCAAGATTGAACCCAAAGCTAAGCACTTCTCCATTGCAAGAACTACCAATCTAGTTGGCCAAACCAAACGGATAATTCAAGAGACTTGCAAAGATAACCAATCATACATAAAAGAAGTCAGAGAAGATTCAAATATTGCTCATAGATAATCTTGATCATAAACCCACAATTCATCGGTCTCAACAAACACACCGCAAAAAGAAGATTACATCAAATAGATCTCCACGAGAGAGGGGGGGACATTGTATTGAGACCCAAAAAGAAAGAAGAAGCCATCTAGCTACTAACTAAGGACCCGAAGGTCTGAAGTAAACTACTCACACTTCATCGGAGAGGCTATGATGATGATGTAGAAGCCCTCCGTGGTGGATTCCCCTTCCGTCGAGACTCCTAACAGGCCCCAAGATGGGATCTCATGGATACATAAAGTTGAGGCGGTGGAATTAGGTTTTTGGCTCCGTATCTGATCTGTTGGGGGTACATAGGTATATATAGGAGGAAGGAAAACGTCGGTGGAGCTTCAGGGGGCCCACGAGGCAGGGGGCGCGCCCTCCACCCTCGTGGCTGCCTCCCTCCTTTCTTGACCGAGGTTCCAAGTCTCCTGGATCATATCTGATGAGAAAATCACGTTCCCGAAGATTTCATTCCGTTTGGACTCTGTTTGATATTCCGTTTCTTCAAAACCTTTGAAATAGGCAAAAACAAGAATTTGGGCCTCCGGTTAATAGGTTAGTCCCAAAAATAATATAAAATTGTAAAATAAAGCCCAATATGGTCCGAAACAGTAGATAATATAGCATGGAGCAATCAAAAATTATAGATACGTTGGAGACGATCGGGCATCCCCAAGCTTAATTCCTGCTCGTCCTCGAGTAGGTAAATGATAAAAAAAGAATTTTTGATGTGGAGTGCTACTTGGCATAATTTCAATGTAACTCTTCTTAATTGTGGTATGAATATTCAGATCCGAAAGATTCAAGACAAAAGTTCATATTGACATCAAAATAATAATACTTCAAGCATACTAACTAAGCAATTATGTGTTTTCAAAATAATATGGCCAAAGAAAGTTCATCCCTACAAAATCATATAGTTTAGTCATGCTCCATTTTCGTCACACAAGAATGCTCTCATCATGCAAAACCCCGATGACAAGCCAAGCAATTGTTTCATACTTTAGTAATCTCAAACCTATAAACTTTCACGCAATATATGAGTGCGAGCCATGGACATAACACTATGGGTGGAATAGAATATGATGATGGGGGTTATGTGGAGAAGACAAAAAAAGAGAAGGTCTTACATCAACGAGGCTAATCAACAGGCTATGGAGATGCCCAGCAATTGATGTTAATGCAAGAAGTAGGGATTTCCATGCAACGGATGCACTAGAGCTATAAATGTATGAAAGATCAACAAAAGAAACTAAGTGGGTGTGCATCCAACTTGCTTGCTCACGAAGACCTAGGGCATTTGAGGAAGCCCATCGTTGGAATATACAAGCCAAGTTCTATAACGAAAAATTCCCACTAGTATATGAAAGTGACAAAACAAGAGACTCTCTATCATGATGATTATGGTGCTACTTTGAAGCACAAGTGTGGTAAAGGATAGTAACATTGCCCCTTCTCTCTTTTTCTCTCATTTTTTTGTTTCTCTCTTTTTTTATAGCCTTTCCCTTTTTATTTATTAATTCCTCACTTGGGACAATGCTCTAGAAAATGATGATCATCACACTTCTATTTATTTACAGCTCAATGATTACAACTCGATACTAAAACAAAGTATGACTCTATATGAATGCCTCCGGCGGTATACCGGGATATGCAATGAATCAAGAGTGACATGTATGAAAGAATTATGAACGGTGGCTTTGCCACAAATACTATGCCAACTACATGATCATGCTAAGCAATATGACAATGATGAATGTGTCATGAAGAACGGTATGGTGGAAAGTTGCATGGCAATATATCTCGAAATGGCTATGGAAATGCCATAATAGGTAGGTATGGTGGCTGTTTTGAGGAAAATATACAGAGGTTTATGTGTGAAAGTGTATCATATCACGGGGTTTGGATGCACCGGCAAAGTTTGCACCAACTCTCAATGTGAAAAAGGGCAATGCACGGTACCAAAGAGGCTAGCAATGATGGAAGGGTGAGAGTGCGTATAATCCATGGACTCAACATTAGTCATAAAGAACTCATATACTTATTGCAAAAATCTACAAGCCATCAAAAACCAAAGCATTACGCTGCATGCTCCTAGGGGAAAGATTGGTAGGAAAAGACCATCGCTCGTCCCCGACCGCCACTCATAAGGAGGACAATCAAATAACACCTCATGTTTCAAATTTGTTACATAACGTTTACCATACGTGCATGCTACGGGACTTGCAAACTTCAACACAAGCATTTCTCAAATTCACAACTACTCAACTAGCACGACTTTGATATTATCACCTCCATATCTCAAAACAATTATCAAGCATCAAACTTTTCTTAGTATTCAACACACTCATAAGAAAGTTTTTACTATTTTTGTATACCTACCATATTATTATTAAGCAAATTACCATGCTATTTAAGACTCTCAAAATAATCTAAGTGAAGCATGAGAGATCAATAGTTTCTTTAAAAAAATCCACCACCGTGCTCTAAAAGATATAAGTGAAGCACTAGCGCAAAACTATATAGCTTAAAAGATATAAGTGAAAGCACATAGAGTATTCAAACAAATTCCAATTCATGTACGACTCTCTCAAAAGGTGTGTACAGCAAGGATGATTGTGGTAAACTAAAAAGCAAAGATGCAAATAATACAAGACGCTCCAAGCAAATCACATATCATGTGGTGAATAAAAATATAGCTCCAAGTAAAGTTACTGATGGAAGTAGACGAAAGAGGGGATGCCTTCCGGGGCATCCCCAAGCTTTGAGCTTGCGTTGGTTTTCCCAAAGAGGAGAGGATGATGCAGCAGCGTAGTGTAAGTATTTTCCTCAGTTTTTGAGAACCAATGTATCAATCCAGTAGGAGGCCACGCGCAAGTCCCTCGTACCTACACAAAGCAAATAACTCCTCGCAACCAACGCGAATAGGGGTTGTCAATCCCTTCACGGTCACTTTCATTTAGAGTGAGATCTAATAGAGATGATAGATAATATTTTTGGTATTTTTGGTTTAAAGATGCAAAGTAAAATAAAAGGAAAAGTAAAAAAGCAAAGCAATAATAAAGTGATGGAAGATTAATATGATGAGAATAGACCCAGGGGCCATAGATTTCACTAGTGGCTTCTCTCAAGAGCATAAGTATTTTACGGTAGGTGAACGAATTACTGTTGAGCAATTGACAGAATTGGGCATAGTTATGAGAGTATCTAGGTATGATCATGTATATAGGCATCATGTCCGAGACAAGTAGACCGACTCCTGCCTGCATCTACTACTATTACTCCACTCATCGACTGCTATCCAGCATGCATAACGAAAACAGAGTAACGCCTTAAGCAAGATGACATGATGTAGAGGAATAATTTCATGCAATATGATAAATACCCCATCTTGTTATCCTCGATGGCAACAATACAATACGTGCCTTGCAACCCTTTCTATCACTGGGAAAGGACACCTCAAGATTGAACCCAAAGCTAGGCACTTCTCCCATTGCAAGAACTACCAATCTAGTTGGCCAAACCAAACAGATAATTCGAAGAGACTTGCAAAGATAACCAATCATACATAAAAGAATTCAGAGAAGATTCAAATATTGCTGATAGATAATCTTGATCATAAGCCCACAATTCATCGGTCTCAACAAACACACCGCAAAAAGAAGATTACATCAAATAGATCTCCATGAGAGAGGGGGAGAACATTGTATTGAGATCCAAAAAGAGAGAAGAAGCCATCTAGCTACTAACTATGGACCCGAAGGTCTGAAGTAAACTACTCACACTTCATCGGAGAGGCTATGATGGTGAGGTAGAAGCCCTCCGTGGTGGATTCCCCTTCCGGCAGAGCTCCGGAACAGGCCCCAAGATGGGATCTCGTGGATACAGAAAGTTGCGGCGGTGGAGTTAGATTTTTAGCTCCGTATCTGATCTGTTGGGGGTACGTAGGTATATATAGGAGGAAGGAGTACGTCGGTGGAGCTTCGGGGGGCCCACGAGGCAGGGGGCGCGTCCTAGGGAGGGGCGCGCCCTCCACCCTCGTGGCCGCCTCCCTCCTTTCTTGACCGAGGGTCCAAGTCTCCTAGATCATATCTGATGAGAAAATCATGTTCCCGAAGATTTCATTCCGTTTGGACTCCGTTTGATATTCCATTTCTTCGAAACACTGAAATAGGCAAAACAACAACAAATATGGGCTAGGCCTCCGGTTAATAGGTTAGTGCCAAAAATAATATAAAAGTGGAAAATAAAGCCCAATATGGTCCATGATGACCCACAAGTATAGGGGATCTATCGTAGTCCTTTCGATAAGTAAGAGTGTCGAACCCAACGAGGAGCAGAAGGAAATAATAAGCGGTTTTCAGCAAGGTATTCTCTGCAAGTACTAAAATAAGTGGTAACATATAGTTTTGTGATAAGGTAAATTGTAACGAGCAACAAGTAACAAAAGTAAATTAGGTGCAGCAAGGTGGACCAATCCTTTTTGTAGAAAAGGACAAGACGGAACATGGGAATATTGTCAAGCTAGTTTTCATCACGTTCATATGATTCGCGTTCGGTACTTTGATAATTTGATATGTGGGTGGATCGGTGCTTGGGTGCTGTTCTTACTTGAACAAACATCCCACTTATGATTAACCTCTATTGCAAGCATCCGCAACTACAACAAAAGTATTAAGGTAAACCTAACCATAGCATGAAACATATGGATCCAAATCAGCGCCTTACGAAGCAACGCATAAACTAGGGTTTAAGCTTCTGCCACTCTAGCAACCCATCGTCTACTTATTACTTCCCAATGCCTTCCTCTAGGCCCAAATAATGGTGAAGTGTTATGTAGTCGACGTTCACATAACACCACTAGAGATTAGACAACATACATCTTATCAAAATATTGAACGAATACCAAATTCACATGACTACTAATAGCAAGACTTCTCCCTTGTCCTCACGAACAAACGTAACTACTAACAAAGCATATTCATGTTCATAATCAGAGGGGTAATGATATGCATAAAGGATCTGAACATATGATCTTCCACCGAGTAAACCAACTAGCATCAACTACAAGGAGTAATCAACACTACTAGCACACATAGTCAAAAAAAACACTACTAGCAACCTACTAGCACCAATCCCGGACTTGGAGAC
This sequence comes from Aegilops bicornis, assembly GCA_021605145.1. NCBI lineage: Eukaryota > Viridiplantae > Streptophyta > Magnoliopsida > Poales > Poaceae > Aegilops > Aegilops bicornis. Next base: position 523,440,573 of record CM038674.1, read on the forward strand.
AAGAATTGGATACAAGAGATGAACTAGGGTTTGGAGATGAGATGGTGCTGGTGAAGATGTTTATGGAGATTGCCCTCTCCCGATCAGAGGAGCGTTGGTGATGATGATGACGATGATTTCCCCCTCCCGAAGGGGAAGTGTCCCCGGCAGAACAGCTCTGTCGGAGCCCTAGATTGGTTCCGCCAAGGTTCCGCCTCGTGGCGGCGGAGTCTCATCCCGAAAGGTTGTCCCTGATTTTTTTTCTCATCGAAAGACTTCATATAGGAGAAGATGGGCGTCGGAGAGCCACCAGCGGGCCCACGAGGTAGGGGGCGCGCCCAGGGGGGAGGGCGCACCCCCACCCTCGTGAGCAGGGTGTGGGCCCCCTGGCCTTCATCTTTGGCGACGATTTTTCTTTATTTATTTTGAGGTATTCCATGTAGTTTCAGGACTTTTGGAGTTGCGCAGAATAGGTCTCCAATATTTGCTCCTTTTCCAGCCCAGAATTCCAAGTGCGGCATTCTCACTCTTCATGTAAACCTTGTAAAATAAGAGAGAATAGCCATAAGTATTGTGACATAATGTGAAATAACAGCCCATAATGCGATAAATATCTATATAAAAGCATGATGCAAAATGGACGTATCAACTCCCCCAAGCTTAGACCTCGCTTGTCCTCAAGCGAAAAGCCGATAACAATAAATATGTCCTCATGTTTAGAGGTAGAGGCGTCGATAAAAATAAAATACGGACATGAAGGCATCATGATTATTCTCATAACAGCAACATAAATAGATTATGTCATATGATTACTCATGTTCAATTGATGATCTTTTCACAAAGCTAAAGTATGAATCAGAAACCTTATTGGGCACTAACAAATTATAACATCAGCCATTGAAGCAATTGAAATTTATCATAACATCGGAAAGAGTCTATGTCAGAGCTTAAAAGCAAGTCCACATACTCAACTATCACTTAGTCCTTCATAATTGCTAGCACTCACGCAATACTTGTGGTTACGGAGTTTTAATCGGACACGAGAAAGATAGGGGCTTATATTTTTGCCCCACAACCTTTTACCTCCAGGTTTATTTCAACAATAATAATTCTCGCTCCCACACACCCACTTATATATATATATATATATATATATATATATATATATATATATATATATATATATATATCATGTTCTTTCCAACATGCTGAGCTTGCCACAGGATAAAATAAAAAGGGAAAGTTGAAGATCACCGTGACTCTTGCATAAGGTAGAGGATAATAATAAAAGATAGGCCCTTCACAGAGGGAAGCAGAGGTTGCCATGCGCTTTTATGGTTGGATGCACAAAATCTTAATGCAAAAGAACGTCACTTTATATTGCCCTTGTATGTGAACCTTTATTATGCAGTCCGTCGCTTTTATTAAGTCCCACAACAAGTTCGTACAAAGCTTATTTCTCTCGCACTAATAAGTCATGCATATTTAGAGAGCAATTTTTATTGCTTGCACCGATGACAACTTACTTGAAGGATCTTACTCAATCCATAGGTAGATATGGTGGACTCTCATGGCAAAACTGGTTTAAGGGTATTTGGAAGCACAAGTAGTATTTCTACTTGGTGCTGAGAATTTGGCTAGCATGAGGGGGAAAGGCAAACTCAACACGGTAGAGGATCCATAACAACATACTTTATATCAGATGTAAGAAAACATAACTCATTATGTTGTCTTCCTTGTCCAACATCAACTCTTTAGCATTTTATATTTTAATGAGTGCTCCCAATCATAAAAGATGTCAATGATAATATATCTATATGTGAAACCTATCTTTCCTTATTACTTCCTATTAATTGCTACGATGACCAAAGCTATATTTGTCAACTCCCAACAACTTTTAATCATCATACTCTTTCTATGTGAAGTCATTACTTTCACTAAGATCAATATGAACTCTTTGATTCTTTTTATTCTTTTCTTCTAATCACCCAAGATCATGGAAAAATACTCAAGCCCTTGACTCAACACTAATCTTTATTATATAGCTCACGGACTCGATTGCAAAGAAGGATCATAAAGCAAAACTCAAAACTAGATCATGCCATGACTTTATTCTACTAAATCAAGATACTACTAATAGGATCGAACTAAGAAAAATGGTAAAGATAGGAGTTGGGATGGTGATACGATACCGGGGCGCCTCCCCCAAGCTTGGCAGTTGCCAAGGGGAGTGCCCATACCCATGTGATTATTTCTCCTTCTTTGTTGGTGAAGAAGGTGGAGATGTTGTAGATGATGCGGGCTTGCCCTTCTCTTTCTCCAACTTACGTCTGAGGGTGAAATTATCAATCCTCAACTCATCATTCTCGATCTCAAGCTTTATTATCCTTTTGCATAATGCCTCTTTGCTTTCTTGCTTGAAGCGAGGGGGAATTGGTTCATCTTCATCTTCCTCATCGGGGTACCATATATATGGATAGGTATCCTTGAACATGTTTTTATCTAAAGGCCGGTAAGAAACTAGGCAATCCTCCTCTGAATCTTGAGACGACATGTTGATCTAACCTGCAGTAGGACAACTTGAAACAAAAACAGAGGGTATTTGCGTGATACGGGAGTCAAAACCTCCGGGAGAATATATAATGAATTTTTACCGACCAGAATATGTATCATGCAAGAAAACGGAGTCCGGAGGGCACACGAGGTGCTCACGAGGTAGGGGGGCGCGCCCAGGGGGGTAGGGCGCGCCCTCCACCCTCATGAAGGCCTTGTGTCCTTCCCAGACTGCCACTTATTTTTCTATTTTTCTAAATATTCCAAAACGGATAAATATTGCCTTAAAAATTGTTTTGGAGTCGGTTTACTTACCGTTCCACATACCTATTCCTTTTCGGAGTCTGGAACATTCTGGAAAGTGTCCCTTATGTATTCCTCCGGGGTTACGGTTTGAATAATATTGGTTTCAACATTTATAGGATTACTTGAGATATAGTGTTTGATCCTTTGACCGTTTACCACCTTCGGATTTGTGCCTTCGAAGTTGTTGATTTTTATGGCACCGGAACGATAGACCTCCTCGATAACGAGGGGACCTTCCCATTTGGAGAGAAGTTTTCCTGCAAAAAATCTTAAACGAGAGTTGTATAGCAATACATAATCACCTACCTTAAACTCACGCTTTTGTATCCTTTTGTCATGCCATCTTTTAACTTTTCTTTAAACAACTTGGCATTTTCATAAGCTTGGGTTCTCCATTCATCAAGTGAGCTAATATCAAATAACCTCTTCTCACTGGCAAGTTTGAAATCATAGTTGAGCTCTTTAATAGCCCAATAAGCCTTATGCTCTAGTTCGAGAGGTAAGTGACATGCTTTTCCATAAACCATTTTATACGGAGACATACCCATAGGATTCTTATATGCAGTTCTATATGCCCATAATGCATCATCAAGTTTCTTGGACCAATTCTTCCTAGACCTATTAACAGTCTTTTGCAAAATTAATTTGAGCTCTCTATTGCTCAATTCTACTTGACCACTAGACTGTGGGTGATATGGAGATGCAATTCTATGATTAACATCATATTTAGCAAGCATTTTACGGAAAGCGCCATGAATAAAGTGTGAACCACCATCAGTCATTAAATATCTAGGGACTCCAAACCTCGGGAAAATAACTTCCTTAAGCATTTTAATAGAAGTGTTATGATCAGCACTACTAGTTGGAATAGCTTCTACCCACTTAGTAACGTAATCAACAACAACCAAAATATGTGTATATCCATTAGAGGTAGGAAAAGGTCCCATATAATCAAAGCCCCAAACATCAAATGGTTCAATAACAAGTGAATAATTCATAGGCATTTCTTGACGTCTACTAATATTACCAATTCTTTGACATGCATCGCAAGAAAAAACAAACTTACGGGCATCCTTGAAGAGAGTAGGCCAATAAAAACCAGATTGCAATACCTTATGTGCAGTTCTATCTCCAGCGTGGTGTCCTCCATAAGCTTCGGAGTGACACTTGCGTAGGATCTGTTCATGTTCATGCTCAGGTACACAACGTCTAATAACACCATCTACTCCTTCTTTATAAAGATGTGGATCATCCCAAAAGTAGTGTCGCAAATCATAAAAGAACTTTTTCTTTTGTTGGTATGTGAAGCTAGGTGGTATAAATTTAGCAACAATATAATTAGCATAATCAGCATACCATGGAGTGCTACGAGAAGTGCTTATGACATTTAATTGTTCATCGTGAAAGCTATCATCAATAGGTAGTGGGTCATCAAGAACATTCTCTAACCTAGATAAGTTATCTGTAACGGGGTTCTCAGCTCCTTTTCTATCAACTATATGCAAATCAAATTCTTGCAGCAAGAGAACCCATCTAATAAGTCTAGGTTTTGCATCGTTCTTTTCCATAAGATATTTAATAGCAGCATGATCTGTGTGAATAGTTACTTTAGAATCATCAATATAGGGTCTGAATTTATCACAAGCAAATACAACTGCTAAAAGTTCCTTTTCGGTAGTAGCATAATTTCTTTGAGCATTGTCTAGAGTCTTACTAGCATAATGGATAACATTTAATTTCTTATCAACTCTTTGCCCTAGAACAGCACCTACATCATAATCACTAGCATCACACATAATTTCAAAGGGTAAATTCCAATCGGTGGCTGAACAAAAGTGCAGAGACTAATGCTTTCTTAAGTATTTCAAATGCTTCTACACAATCATCATCAAATACAAATGGTACATCTTTTGTAATAAATTAGTCGAGGTCGAGAGATTTTTGAGAAGTCCTTAATGAACCTCCTATAAAATTCGGCATGACCAAGGAAACTTCTTATACCTTTGATGTCCTTGGGACATGGCATCTTTTCAATAGCATCAACCTTGGCTTTATCAACTTCAATACCTCTTTCGTAAACTTTGTGCCCCAAGACAATACCTTCATTAACCATAAAGTGGCACTTTTCCCAATTCAAGACAAGATTAGTTTCTTCACATCTCTCAAGAAAACTCGATCAAGATTGCTCAAGCAATCATCAAAAGAGGAACCATAGACGGAAAAGTCGTCCATGAAAACCTCACAAATCTTTTCACGTAAGTCGAGAACATAGCCATCATGCATCTTTGAAAGGTAGCAGGTGCATTACATAAACCAAAAGGCATACGCCTATAAGCAAAAGTACCAAAAGGGCATGTAAAAGTAGTCTTTGATTGATCTTTAGCCGACACATGTATTTGAGAGAAACCAGAATAACCATCTAGAAAGCAATAATGTGTATGTTTGCATAATCTTTCTAGCATTAGATCAATAAAAGGTAAGGGTAATGATCTTTCTTAGTAGCTTTATTTAATTTGCGGAAATCAATTACCATCCTATAACCTGTGATAATTCTTTGCGGAATCAATTCATCTTTATCATTAGGGACAACAGTAATCCTCCCTTCTTAGGGACACAATGGACAGGGCATACCCACTGACTATCAGCAACGGGATAAATTATACCTGCCTCCAGAAGCTTGAGTATTTCTTTTCTTACCACTTCTTTCATTTTTGGATTCAAACGTCATTGAGGATCACGAACTGGTTTGGCATCCGCTTCCAAATTTATTTTATGTTCACATAGAGTGGGACTAATGCCCTTAAGATCATCAAGAGTATATCCAATAGCGGCATGGTGCTTCTTCAGAGTTTTCAATAATATTTCTTCTTCATGCTCTGAAAAGTTAGCACTAATAATAACAGGATATATTTTCTTTTCATCAAGATAAGCATATTTAAGATTATCAGGCAGCGGTTTAAGCTCAAACACGGGATCACCCTTGGGTGGAGGAGGATCCCCTAGGATTTCAACAGGCAAATTGTGTTGCAGAATAGGTTCCTGTTTAAAGAATACTTCATCTATTTCCCTTCTTTCATTCATGAACATATCATATTCATGGTCTAGCAAATAGTGTTCTAAAGGATCACTAGAAGGTACGGCAATAGAAGCAAGACCAATAATTTCATCCTTACTAGGCAATTCTTCCTCACGATGTTGTTTACTAAATTTAGAGAAATTAAACTCATGAACCATATTATCCAAGCCAACAGTAACAACATACTTTTTGTAGTCTATCGTAGCATTAACAGTATTTAAGAAGGGTCTACCAAAAATAATGGGACAAAAGCTATCTTGTGGAGAACCAAGAACAAGAAAATCAGCAGGATATTTAGTTTTCCCACACAAGACTTCAACATCTCTAACAATTCCCATTGCAGATATAGTATCTCTATTGGCAAGTTTAATTGTAACATCAATATCTTCTAACTCAACAGGTGCAATATCATGCATAATTTCTTTATATAAGTCAATGGGTATAACGCTAGCACTAGCACCCATATCACATAAGCCATGATAACAATGATCTCCCATTTTAACAGAAATAACAGGCACGCCTACCACAGGTCTATGTTTATCTCTATCACAGGGTTTAGCAATTCTAGCAGTTTCACCAGAGAATTGAATGACATGCCCATTAATATTATCAGACAAGAGATATTTAACAATAGCAATATTAGGTTCTACTTTGACTTACTCAGGAGGTGTATAAGTTCTAGTATTGCTTTTACGAACAACAGTTGAAGCTTTAGCATGATCCTTCATTCTAACAGGGAAAGGTGGTTTCTCAACATAAGAAGTAGGAACAATAGGATCATTGTAAGTGACATTCTTTTCTTCAACTTTAATAGGTGCAACTACTTTTACTTCTATGGGAGGATGATATTTAAACCACTTCTCCTTGGGGAGATCAACATAAGTAGCAAAAGATTCACAGAAAGAAGTTACTATCTCAGAGTCAAGTCCATATTTAGTGCTAAACTTACGGAAAATATCGATATCCATAAAAGATTTAACACAATCAAACTTAGGCGTCATACCTGACTCCTTACCTTCGTCGAGGTCCCAATCTTCAGAGTTGCGTTTAATTCTATCCAATAAATTCCATTGGAATTCAATAGTCTTCATCATAAAAGAGCCAACACAAGAAGTATCGAGCATGGTGCGATTGTTTTCAGAAAGCCGAGCATAAAAATTCTGAAGAATTGCCACTTTTGAGAGCTCATGATTGGGGCATGAATATAACATTGATTTAAGCCTCCCCCAAGCTTGAGCGATGCTTTCTCCTTCACGAGGCCAAAAATTATATATATAATTGCAATCACGATGAACAAGATGCATAGGGTAATACTTTTGATGAAATTCCAATTTCAATCTTTTATAGTTCCATGATCTCGTATCACATAGCCTATACCATGTCAATGCGTCTTCCATCAAAGGTAAAGGAAAAGCCTTCTTCTTAACAACATCATCGGGCACACCTGCAAGCTTAAATAATCCACAAATTTCATCCACATATATCAAGTGCTCATCAGGGTGCTTTGTTCCATCTCCTGTAAAAGGATTAGCTAGCAGTTTTTCCATCATACCCGAAGGAAATTCAAAAGGAGTTTCATTTTCAATAGGTTCAGTAGGTTGAGTAGGTTGAGGAGCAACTCTTTGCTCTACTTGACGAGGTGAAGATACCCTGAACAAGCCCTTCAGACAATTACTTTCCATAGTAACAAGTGACAGAAAATTTCAGCACACTAAATAAATTTTTCCTTACCAAATTACACCTACCAAAGGCGCTACACTCCCCGGCAACGGCGCCAGAAAAGAGTCTTGATGACCCACAAGTATAGGGGATCTATCGTAGTCCTTTCGATAAGTAAGAGTGTCGAACCCAATGAGGAGCAGAAGGAAATGATAAGCGGTTTTCAGCAAGGTATTCTCTGCAAATCTTGAAATAAGTGGTAACAGATAGTTTTGTGATAAGGTAAATTGTAATGAGCAACAAGTAACAAAAAGTAAATAAGGTGCAGAAAGGTGGCCCAATCCTTTTTGTAGCAAAGGACAAGCGAAACAAACTCTTATAATAGGAAAAGCGCCCCGAGGACACATGGGAATATCATCAAGCTAGTTTTCATCACGTTCATATGATTCGCGTTCGGTACTTTGATAATTTGATATGTGGGTGTACTGGTGCTTGGGTGTTGTTCTTACTTGAACAAACATCCCACTTATGATTAACCTCTATTGCAAGCATCCGCAACTACAACAAAAGTATTAAGGTAAACCTAACCATAGCATGAAACATATGGATCCAAATCAGCCCCTTACGAAGCAACACATAAACTAGGGTTTAAGCTACTGTCACTCTAGCAACCCATCATCTACTTATTACTTCCCAATGCCTTCCTCGAGACCCAAATAATGGTGAAGTGTTATGTAGTCGACGTTCACATAACACCACTAGAGATTAGACAACATACATCTTATCAAAATATCGAACGAATACCAAATTCACATGACTACTAATAGCAAGACTTCTCCCTTGTCCTCGGGAACAAACGTAACTACTCACAAAGCATATTCATGTTCATAATCAGAGGGGTAATAATATGCATAAAGGATCTGAACATATGATCTTCCACCAAGTAAACCAACTAGCATCAACTACAAGGAGTAATCAACACTACTAGCAACCTACTAGCACCAATCCCGGACTTGGAGACAAGAATTGGATACAAGAGATGAACTAGGGTTTGGAGATGAGATGGTGCTGGTGAAGATGTTGATGGAGATTTCCCTCTCCCGATGAGAGGAGCATTGGTGATGATGATGACGATGATTTCCCCCTCCCGGAGGGAAGTGTCCCCGGCAGAACAGCTCTGCCGGAGCCCTAGATTGGTTCCGCCTCGTGGCGGCGGAGTCTCGTCCCGAAAGGTTGTCCCTGATTTTTTTATCATCGAAAGACTTCATATAGGAGAAGATGGGCGTCGGAGAGCCACTAGGGGGCCCACGAGGTAGGGGGCGCGCCCCCCCACCCTCGTGAGCAGGGTGTGGGCCCCCTGGCCTTCATCTTTGGCGACGTTTTTTCTTTATTTATTTTAAGGTATTCCGTGGAGTTTCAGGACTTTTGGAGTTGCGCAGAATAGGTCTCCAATATTTGCTCCTTTTCCAGCCCAGAATTCCAGCTACCGGCATTCTCCCTCTTCATGTAAACCATGTAAAATAAGAGAGAATAGCCATAACTATTGTGACATAACGTGAAATAACAGCCCATAATGCGATAAATATCAATATAAAAGCATGATGCAAAATGGACGTATCAGTCCAAAACAGTAGATAATATAGCATGGAGCAATAAAAAATTATAGATACGTTGGAGACGTATCAGGCACTTTGTTGTCTATTCATCCCGGTAGTACCAAGATGTACCAGGACATTCGTCAGAGATTCTGGTGGTCTAATATGAAGCAAGACATTGCTTGTTATGTTGCTGAATGTGACGTTTGTCGTCGTATCAAAGCAGAACATCAAAGGCCTGCTGGAACTCTGCAACTTATCTCTATTCCGGAATGGAAATGGGACCATGTTGCAATGGACTTCGTCACTGGATTTCCCAAGTCGCAGAAAGGTAATGATGTTATACTTGTCGTCATTGACCGGCTTTCCAAAGTTGCACACTTTCTGGCCGTCAAAGAAACGATCACTGCTAGTCAGCTGGCAACCCTTTACATGTCCAGAATTGTTTCACTCCATGGTATTCCATTGGTTATCAGCTCAGACCGTGGCAGCTTATTCACTTCGAGATTCTGGGCAAGTTTCCAAGAAGCTATGGGAACTCATCTGTCTTTCAGCACTGCTTTTCACCCTTAGTCCCAGGGACAAGTTGAACATGTCAATCAAGTTCTCGAAGCCATGCTTCGAGCTTGTGTCATTTCCTTTGGCAAGAAATGGGAGGAATCTCTCCCGTATGCTGAGTTCTCTTACAACAATAGCTATCAAGCTAGTCTGAAGATGGCCCCATTCGAAGTGTTATATGGACGAAAGTGCCGAACCCCTTTGAACTGGTCAGAAACTGGGGAACATCCACTCTTCGGTCCGGATATTATCCAACATGCCGAAGAACAAGTCCACGTCATTCGCGAGAATCTCAAGACTGCTCAGTCACGTCAAAAGAGTAATTATGACCGTCATCATAAAGACATGGTCTATCAACCTGGCGAAAAGGCTTACCTTCGAGTCACACCAACGAAGGGTGCACAGTAACCGGGATCAAGGGCAAGCTAGCTCCTCGCTATATTGGTCCTTTCACTATTCTCGAAAGGCATGGAAAAGTGGCATACCAGTTGGAGCTTCCGTCGAACCTTTCTCAGGTTCACGATGTGTTCCATGTGTCACAACTCCGCCACTGCTTCAAGGACCCAATCCAAGCAGTGGATCATGAAGTGCTCGAGTTGCAACAGGACCTCTCCTATAAAGAGCATCCGATCCGCATTCTCGACCAAGCTGAACGCCGCACACGTCAGAAGGCGATCAAGTTCATCAAGGTCCAGTGGTCGCACCACTCTGAAGACGAAGCCACTTGGGAACGCGAGGATCGCTTGCGTGATGAATACCCCGCTTTGTTTCCTTCTACCTCCTAAATCTCGGGACGAGATTTCTTGTAGTGGAGGAGAATTGTAACGCCCGAATAGTTATGCTACAATAATCCCAAGCTATGATGCCATGTCACCGCATTTACTGTTGTTAACCTTGCGTTGATTCAATCACTTTCGGTTTCAATTTTCAAAATTAAATCAAACGGCAAAAGTAAATAAAAGAAAAAGAGAACTCAAACAAAAACAAAAAAAATAGAAGGGGCCGCAAGCCCCCTGCCCACCGGGGCCTCGGCCAACCGGCCCAACCCAGCTGGCCGGCCCCGCCGCCTCCCCTTAACCCTCTCCCGATCCACACCGACCCCAAGCCCGATCCCCTCGTCCACCCCACAACCCCCCACTCCCCCGCACGATCTCCCCCACTCCCCTCGATCTTTCCCTCGCTCCTCTGCCCCCCGGACCGATCCAGATCGATGGGCGGCAACCCGGCGACCGCGCCGCCCCGCTCCTCGACACCGGCGCCCGTCCTCGGCGCCGCCTCGCCGACCTCGCCTCACCCATCCTCCCCGAAGCCCTCCCTCGCTGCGACGCCCCGGACGCTGCGCCCCAAGCCCCGTCGCCGACATCGCTGCTGCCGCCTCGTTCATCACCGTCCCTCGTCGCTCGCGCCCTCGCCTCCTCCTCGCCGGAGAACCCCTGCATCGGGGGTGAGGACAACTCCATTCCCCCCTTTTTCTCTGTCACCTCGCGCCTCCGCTTTCGTTCGGCGCGCCTGTCTCCGCCCACACACGCCATGGCTGCCCGTCAGGCGCCGATCCGCGCCTCCGTCGCGCCCACTTGCTGCTCGCCTCGCGCACGCTTCCGTCCGCCGTTTGGCCACGCCGGCGGCCGTCCTCGTCAAGACCGCTTGCGGCCTCGCCCGGGCCAAGATGTCGGCCGCTCTGCAGCACACGCCCACTCCTCCGGCGTGCGCCCATGCAAGCGATGCTCGCACCAGTGCTCCGCCTCAACTCGCGTTAAGCCGCCCGCCCGAATGGCCTCGGTGCCACTTACACGTGGGGCCCAGCCCCTAAAAATGTGTAAAAAATAGTAATTACTTAATTACTTAATTAGTAATTAATCAATTTAACTAATCATGTTAATTAACCTAACCTAATTAATCTGATTAGTTAGCTAATTAACTGTTAATTAATTAAGCAGACAATGACGATTGGGCCCCACTGTCCAGTTTGACTCAGTCAACCTACTGACCCTGCTGTTGTCATGATGACGTCATGCTGATGCAATAACCCCATTTTAGAATTAACAATAATTTCAGAATAATGCTAAAACTTTAATAATTCTTAGAAAATAATCCGTAACTCGGATGAAAAAGTTTTCTACATGAAAGTTGCTCAGAACGAAGAGACAAATCCGAATATGCGATCCGTTTGTCTGCCACATGCCCCTAACTACCTGAACATGCAACTTATCCCCTCCGTTTCATCTGTCCGAAAATGCTAAACCTAGGGAAACATTCCCGAATGTTATCCCCCTTCGCCGGTAACGTGTAGCACCGCGTTAGAACACGTCTAGCTCTGCCTGTTGTCCTGTTATGCTCTTGCTTGCTATGTATTTACTGTTTCTCCCCCCTCTTCTCTCCGGTAGACCCCGAGACTGCCGTTGATGCCACTGTGATCAACTACGTCGACAACGACCCCTTCTTTTTGTCTGAGCAACTAGGAAAGCCCCCCTTTGATCATCCCGATATCGCACATTCCACTCTCTCATGCTTGCATTAGATTTTGCTACTGTATTTGATTGCTCCTATTCTGATGCATAGCCTGCTTTTGTTACCTACCTGCTTCTCCTAAACTGCTTAGTATAGGTTGGTTAGTGATCCATCAGTGACCCCCACTTGTCCTTGTTGCCCCTGCTTCCTCATCGACAACTCGATCTACGTGATCGATGACTATAGCCCGACACCTCACATCACATCACACCCCTTTTGTTACTCGACTCTACAGAGCTACTATCGAGTGCCGAGGGTGATCCCTCATAACGCACTCCTAATGTTAATTATGTAGTGTAGCTATTCGGTCGTGGTCATCGTGGGTGATTTCCTCTTTCACCATTCCCGATATGGCTGTCATGCAACACCTCAAGTGTGAACCTCGAGGGTGGTCCCTCTTACGTTCACCTTGATGATTACATTGAGTGGAACCCTCCGAGGGTGATTCCTTGGGTTTTCCCCTTTATGTTTGGACACACGGATACCTTGACATTACTTGAGACCTTTGGGAAAGTCGGGCGGGCCGGAGAGCACCCAAGAAGATGGTTCTGAGGCACGGCCGGGAAGTCAGCAGCCCTCGAGTGGGCTGGGCTTGCCCTTGCCGTATTTCCTCGAGGCAGGCGACGGGGTCCCATTATCGTGAGTCTCTGCTTGTCTCCGCAAGCTAATAATACACTATGGTTTGGGTATTTGTTCTGAATTGGCCTTTGGCCTTTACGCACTAACCACCACGCGAGAATAGTTATGGGCCCCAACGTCGTGGTATCAGCCGAAGCTTTGTCAGACGTCCAGTTCAGCATTGCGGCACGGCCTGGTCGGTGCCTAAGTGGAGGTGGCCTGTATCGCCCTGCGCGCAACGATTCGGAGTGCAATAGGCGATGGGCCCAGACCCCGGAGTGCTTAGGATGTAGATCGGCGGGGACCTCCCTGCCGAGCCTAGGTCGGGCTGCGACGTGTTGATCTTCCGAGGCCGGGCATTGACCCCAGAAAGGTGTGTCCGGCCAGAGTGATCGAGCGTGTTGGAAAACATGGTGCATCCCTGCAGGGAAGGTCTTTATTCGAATACCGTGTCCATGGTAATGGACGTTCAGACTTATATCTTGATCTAATACAACTAGAACTGGATACTTAAGTTATGTGGCTCCGGGATTGCTTTCTCGCAGGGAGTCGAGGAGGGATCTCTGGGCATTTATTGTTACAACATGCTTGATAATTATAAACTGCTATTCTTTACTCTTCTACATGTTGCAAGATGCTTGGAGCTGCTTGAAGATGCTAGTCTTTGATAGGCTAGGCCTTCCCCTCTATTCTGGCATTCTGCAGTTCAGTCCACGACATGACCCTTCCATTTGATACCAATGCATACTTAGTATAGATTTGATGCTTGCAGTACTTTGGATGAGTACTCACGGTTGCTTTGCTTCCCCTTTTCCCCTTCTTTCTTTTTCTGGTTGTTGCAACCAGATGGTGGATCCTCGGAGCGGATGCCACCGCCGACGGATACTACTACATAGAGGCCACCGAAGACCAGGAGTAGTTAGGAGGTCCCAGGCAGGAGGCCTTGCCTCTTCGATCGTGTTGCTTTTGTGCTAGCCTTCTTAAGGCATCCTTGTCTAACTTATATCTGTACTCAGATATTGTTGCTTCCGTTGACTCTTGTGTATCGAGCTTGTAGTCAAGCCCTCGAGGCCCCTGGCTTGTAATGTAAAGCTTGTATTATTTTATTTGTGTCTAGAGTTGTGTTGTGATATCTTCCCGTGAGTCCCTGATCTTGATTGTGCACATTTGCGTGTATGATTAGTGTACGGTCGAATCGGGGGCGTCACAACACCAGCTGCGAGTCGGGGAGACGTAGTTGCCGGTGAAAACCGAGCCGATGGCGGGCGATGGCGGCGTTCCACGTCGTTACCTTGATGAAGGCATCGTCATGTGACGACCGTCGACCCACTCGTATTGCTCCGGGGGAAACCCTAGGATCTGGTGTTCCAGCCCGGACGATGGCGGCACTGCGGTGTCGTTTCTCTCTTGGGAGCATCGTTTGTGGAGCAGCGCTGGAAGTCAGAGGCAGGAGGTGGAGCGGCTTCGTCTTGCACGGAGCTTCGGTGGAGATGTCAAGTCATGCCTGACCGACAGGTGCGACGCTTGGTCATGCCTGGTCAGCAGGTGCTACGCACGACAGATTCTTCAAGGGCTTCAAACTGTGGCGGCTGGTGGTACTTGGCAGCATGGCGCTGAGGTGTATCAGTGGCGACCGCGACATGTTCAGCTGTTTGCTTGCAGGGAGGAGGTGTCGTTGGGCGCCGTGGTGGCGTCGACGATAGCTGGACCGAGCAAGGTTGATGCATCAGTACAGTGCTGAAGATGGAGCTTTGGCAGTTGGCGGCGGCGGCCTCTGAGAACACGCCGGACCAGTGTGTGCCCCAGACCCGGCAAGTGGCTTGGTTGGGGTCTCAGGTCTTAGATATTAGGCTTGGCTGCGATGTCTGTTTGGTATTAGGCCTAGGCTATCTGCGCCCCTTAATCAACTGAATAGGTGTAGTGATAGTTTGTTGCTTAGACGACGGCTTTAGTCTTACTGTTGTATGACTTTGTAAAGTCTTGTAAGAATAATTAATAAAGTAGCCATATGCATCGCCCAGATGCAGAGGCCGGGTTACGGCCATGAAAAAGAAAAGAGAAGTGATATCCTACAATTTTTTCCCTACTGTCCCTTGTGTATTTATGTACCTGGATACTAGCTAGTTACTGTTCACTCATCACCAATTGGCGATTGTGCAATGTGATCTATGTAATGGAATGGAATGGAATCTTGAAAAATTAGAGCAAGCCATCACGAGATGACCGTCTTGAGCCTGTAGTTCTTGACGATGCCGCTGTAGACGACGAAGTTGAGCGTGCACATTGCAGCCATGGCCCAGAAGAAGTAGTCGAGGTGGCCCTTGTTGAGATCGTCGGAGATCCACCCGGGGCTGTCTCCCGTCGCCGTGAAGGCCTCCACGATGGCGTAGATGAAGGAGCTCATGTAGCTCCCCAGCGCGATGGTGAGCAGAGCCAGCGACGTGCACATGCTCTTCATGGTGTCCGGCGCCTCGTCAAAGAAGAACTCCAGCTGCGCGATGTAGCAGAACACCTCCCCGCCGGCAAGCAAGAAGTACTGGGGCAGCTGCCACGAGATGCTGATCTCTTCCCCACGCGCCGCGCTGTCGAGCCGCTTCATTTCCACAAGCGCTGCCACTGCCATGGTGAGCGCCATGAGGAGCCGCCCGGCACCCATCCGCTGCAGCTGCGACGGCTCGCCGTCACCGCTCGAGGAGAAGCTCCTCAACGCCGGCACGATCACCTTGTTGTAGAGGAGCACCCATGTCATGACGCAGATCACCTCGAAGGAGGCCAGCGACGCCGCGGGCACCGGCACCGACAGGATGGTCATTTCCATGGCGCTGCCCTGCTGCACGAACGTGGTGTTCATCTGCGAGAAGGCCGATGACACGATGACGCTGGTGATCCACACGGGCAGCAGGCGGAGGAGGATCTTGAGCTCCTCCACCTGAGTCACGGTGCACAGCTTCCATGAGGTCGCTGCCTCCGGCCTCTCCTCCATGTCCGACTCCGTGACGATGGCCGCCTTGTCGAGGAACTTGAAGTCGCTGGTGTGCGCGATCTTGGGCTGGGGCGAGTCGATCTTGTCGCTGACCTCGTAGAGGTGTCCGGCTTCGGCGGGCACCTTGACGCTGATCTTCTTGCACGCGGCAGCGACGACCTGGAAGAGGCTCTTGAGTGGGGTGCCGGCGGGCATGCGGCGCTTGTACATGGGTGTTGCGAGCACGAACGCGGCGAAGGCGAGCGCGATGCAGGTGGTGGCGATGCCGAAACC
Organism: Aegilops bicornis; assembly: GCA_021605145.1. Taxonomy (NCBI): domain Eukaryota; kingdom Viridiplantae; phylum Streptophyta; class Magnoliopsida; order Poales; family Poaceae; genus Aegilops; species Aegilops bicornis. The sequence goes on from CM038674.1 coordinate 523,456,681, forward strand.
GAGGCCCCAGCTAACGTTCTGCTGGATCCAGACGAGGAACACGCCGGAGATGATGGGGCCGAAGCTCACGCAGAGGTAGAACCAGCTGAAGAAGGACGCCTTGCCCTCCCGGTCCGCCGCGCTGTCGTCGTCGAACTGCTCCGCGCCGAACGGCAGCAGCGACGAGCGCACCCGCCGCACCCGATCGCCACGAGGTACAGCCCCACGAAAGCCACGGTCTGCGAGCTCAGCCCCCACGTGCCGGCGGTGCCGGCGCACGACGCGCCCGCCGCGCACAGCGCCGCCGTGGTCGTGGGCACGAAGGCGGAGAAGGTGACGAGCATCATGCCGAGAAGGTAGACGACGAGGGAGACGAGAATGGTGTTGTAGTTGCCCCAGAAGGAGTCGGCGATGATGGCGCCCAAGACGGGGGTGAGGTAGCTGGTGCCGAACCAGGTGGCGACGTTCGAGGCGCTGGCGAGGTTGGTGCCGTGGAGGACGGTCTCCAGGTACACCACCAAGTTGGTGGAGATGCCATTGAACGCCGTGCTCTCCAGGCATTCGAACACTGCATCAACAATGGCGAAACTTCAGTTAAACCACTAGCTCCTCTCCAGTTAATCTACATTTATGGTAACCGGAAAAACAGTTAGAAGAACATGTAGCTTTGCTTACATAGAATTACTGCTGGTGCCTTGCTGCCGCCGCGCTTCTTGTGCTTCAGAAGCGGCACCTGCAGCTGCAGGCTGGCATCGTCTTGAACCTTTGGGCCATGACTCTGTAACAGAGATAGATTGCAGGAACTGTTAGGAACCAGAACGGAATCTGTATATTTCTTAACAAAATACATCTGTATGACGAGTTCTGGATATGATGCTGCAGGAACGCTGTGATGTGGATATGTGATTAGGATATGCATGCGGTATTAACCACGTGTTAAGAACCATTTGGTCCTTTTTCTTGTCTCTGTTCTTGTAAGTTAGACTCGGTCTAATGGAGGTGCACAAATGCTCTTCTTGTGTTGACGGATGCTGAAGCGTGGTTCTGGATTTTGCATTTCAGTTTTCACTCTACTGATCCTCCTTCCAGAACGAACAGGGGGCAGCAGAGGAGGAGGAGGATGGCAGTGGCAGGGAGCTATTCCCTCCGTCTCATAATATAAAAACGTTTTTGATACTAGTGTAGTGTTAAAAATGTTCTTATATTTTGGGACAGAGGGAGTAATTGTTACCTTGGGCAGGAGCGGCGCGCGCTCGCCTCTCTCCATGGCGTTCATGTCGCCGACGAGCTCTGTGTCTAGCTTAAGTTTGAGCTAATCCTAGCTAGTAGCTAGCCTTCAGTTTGAGCTGTGAGCTTTTTCTTAGCTCGCTTCAGGCCTTGGCTGCTGCTCTGTCTGTCTGTCTGCTGCCGCTGCTGTGTTTCTGCTGCGAGACGGAGCTTATATAGCAAGCAGGATCAACTTGGACTTGGACAGGATCCAGTGGCTAATAATAATCAAATCTCTCTCACCAACAACTGCGCATACGAGTTTGTTCTCAGTCGCACCACACGACTCCGCTCGCCCAAGCCGCGAAGTTTCCACGTAGCAGCCTGCAGGCTCAGGTTGCATGCAGCCACTCATCGCCGGTCTCCGGTCTCCAGAGTGTGTGCCATGTCGGATTGTTTATCTGGTACATAGAAACGTGGTGATTTGCTTGGCGCCGGAAGGGGGACTGAACTGGGCGTGGCGCCAAGTTGGGATCACAGCGACAGCCGGGTCGATGATGTCTCATCCAGTGGCGCGGTAGGTGCGGAGGCTGAGAAGGATGATGAGCTGATTATGTCAAACGGCGAGAACGATGGTAGGTCAAACTTGTCGTCGACTACCGCCAAGGCTGCGTGTACTAGTATTTTCGTATCCATTCAGTTTATAGGTGAGCTTCTGAACTGTTCCTTCCTTGATTTGGATTTGAAAGCAAGAAAACAAATGTCAGTCAATAAATGTGTGCTGAAGAGTGCAGCAGTGTATTTGACCCCCTCGAGGACCACGAACGGTCTGTATGCACCTTGCTTAACGATGATCCCAGCTCTAAGGTCATATGCGTTCCACTTCACCTAGCGGCCAGCATTTGTTGAGCACCTACACCTCATCCACTTGAAAGTCTCCAAACATAGTCAGGCTGCTCTTTCTTCCTTCCTTCATTCAGACGTTCCTTCTTGCCTTTTCCCTCCACTTTTGGTGACAGGATATTCTCCACAAGGGAAGCTCAGTCCTGTAATCACGTTCCTACTCTTCTCTTAGAGCATCTTGAGCCGGACATAGCATTTGTTCGCGTCGTAGCCATCCCTCTTATATCCAATCCACCAAATTCATACAATCTCATGCAACATAGATCAACACACAACATAAATAAATTCAACACATAGCATACGATCGGACATAGCAAGTTCATCATTACAACTTGACATAGCAAGTTGACAAAATATGGACACTTAGACTACCATAGCATTGCTAGATCTACACTAGATAGATATACTTCACCACTTCCTTGCCAGGCCCTTCCCCTTGGCATTGGCGTTAGTAGGCATTGAAGTCCTCGTCATACGCGTCAGCATCCGGAGGGCCATCGTCGTCACTAGAGGTGCTGGAGGACTCGGACGAGAAGGGTGGTCCGGCCAGACATCGGGTGGGGTGGGGCCTGCTCCTTGTCAAGGCGGCTAACTTTAGCCGCAACGATGCATATACCATTTTGCGGCGACGGATGAGTACATTTTGCTGTTGGGGAACGCATTAATTTAAAAAAATTCTTACGATCACGCAAGATCTATCTAGGTGATGCATAGCAACGAGATGGGAGAGTGTTGTCTACGTACCCTCGTAGACCGAAAGCGGAAGTGTTTTATCAACGTGGTTGATGTAGTCGTACGTCTTCACGATCCGACCGATCCTAGAACCGAACGTACAACACCTCCGTGTTCAGCACACGTTCAGCTCGATAACGTCCCTCGTACTCTTGATCCAATTGAGGCCGAGGGAGAGTTTCGTCAGCACGACGGCGTGCCGACGGTGATGATGAAGTTACCGGTGCAGGGCTTCGCGTAAGCACTACGACGATATGACCGAGGTGTGTAACTGTGGAGGGGGGCACCACACACGGCTAAGAGATTGTCTGTTGTGCTTTGGGGTGCCCCCTTGGCCACGTATATAAAGGAGGGAGAAGGAGGAGGCCGGCCTATGAGGGGCGCGCCTATAGGGGGAGTCCAACTAGGATCCCAATCCTAGTTGGAGTCCCCTTCCTTTTCCAAGAGGGGAGAGAGGGAAGGAGTAGGAGAGGGAGAAGGAAAGAGGGGGGCGTCACCCCTTCCTAGTCCAATTTAGACTTGCCGGGGGGGGGGGGGCGGCCACCCCTTGAGGCCCTTCTCTCCTTTCCCGTATGGCCTATTAAGGCCCACTACTTCCCCCGGCAAATTCCCGTAACTCTCCGGTACTCCAAAAAATACCTGAATCACTCGGAACCTTTCCAACGTCCGAATTCTAGGGCATATTTCCTTATATCATCATAAATGTTTATTATTCGTGCTAGAATTGTATTAACCGGAAACTTAGTACATGTGTGAATACATAGACAAACAGAGTGTAACTAGTATGCCTCTACTTTGACTAGCTCGTTAATCAAAGATGGTTAAGTTTCCTAGCCATAGACATGTGTTTTCATTTGATGGACGGGATCACATCACTATAGAATGATGTGATTGACTTGACCCATCCGTTAGCTTAGCACTATGATCGTTTAGTTTATTGCTATTGCTTTCTTCATAACTTATACATGTTCCTATGACTATGAGATTATGCAACTCCGGAATACCGGAGGAACACTTAGTGTGCTATCAAACGTCACAACGTAACTGGGTGATTATAAAGATGCTCTACAGGTGTCTCCGATGGTGTTTGTTGGGTTGGCATAGATCGAGATTAGGATTTGTCACTCCGTGTTTCAGAGAGGTATCTCTGGGCCCTCTCGGTAATGCACATCACTATAAGCCTTGCAAGCAATGTGACTAATGAGTTAGTTGCGGGATGATGCATTACGGAACGAGTAAAGAGACTTGCCGGTTGAGATTGAACTAGGTATGATGATACCGACGATCGAATCTCGGGCAAGTAACATACCGATGACAAAGGGAACAACGTATGTTGTTATGCGGTTTGACCGATAAACATCTTTGTAGAATATGTAGGAACCAATATGAGCATCCAGGTTCCTCTATTGGTTATTGACCGGAAGCGAGTCTCGGTCATGTCTACATAGTTCTCGAACCCATAGGGTCCGCACGCTTAACGTTCGATGACGGTCGGTATTATGATTTTATGTGTTTTGATGTACCGAAGGTTGTTAGGAGTCCCGGATATGATCACGGACATGACGAGGAGTCTCAAAATGGTCGAGACATAAAGATTGATATATTGGAAGGCTATGTTTGGACACCGGAAAGGTACCGAGTGGTTCGGGCATTTTTCTGGAGTACCGGGAGGTTACCGGAACCCCCCGGGGAGTTAATGGGCCTTAATGGGCCATGGTGGAAGAGAGGCGGAGGCGGCCAAGGTGGGGGCGCCCCCCCAAGCCCAATCCTAATTGGGAGGGGGGTCGGCCCCCCTTTCCTTCTCTCCCTCGCCCTCTTCCTTCTTCTCCTACTCCAACTAGGGAAGGGGGGAAACCTACTCCTACTTGGAGTAGAGGACTCCCCCCCCTTGGGCGCGCCATAGAGAGGGCCGGCCCTCCCCTCCTCCACTCATTTATATATGGGGGAGGGGAGCACCCCATAGACACACAAGTTGATTGTTTAGGCGTGTGTGGTGCCCCTCCACAGATTTCCACCTCGGTCATATCGTTGTAGTGCTTAGGCGAAGCCCTGCGTCGGTAACTTCATCATCACCGTCATCATGTCGTCGTGTTGACGAAACTCTCCCTCAACCTCTGCTGGATCTAGAATTCATGGGACGTCACCGAGCTGAACATGTGCAGATCGCGGAGGTGTCGTGCCTTCGGTGCTAGGATCGGTCGAATCATGAAGACGTATGACTACATCAACCGCGTTGTCATAACGCTTCCGCTTTCGGTCTACGAGGGTACGTAGACAACACTCTCCTCTCTCGTTGCTATGCATCACCTAGATAGATCTTGCGTGATCGTAGGAAAAAATTTGAAATTACTGTGTTCCCCAACAGTGGCATCCGAGCCAGGTCTATGCGTAGATGTTATATGCACGAGTAGAGCACAAAGAGTTGTGGGTGATAATAGTCATACTTCTTACTAGCATGTCATACTTTGATTCGGCGGTATTGTTGGATGAAGCGGCCCAGACCGACATTACGCGTACGATTACGCGAGACTGGTTTTACCGACGTGCTTCGCACACAGGTGGCTAGTGGGTGTTTGTTTCTCCAATTTTAGTTGAATCGAGTGTGGCTATGCCCGGTCCTTGTTGAAGGTTAAAACAACACACTTGACGAAAAATCATTGTGGTTTTTGATGCGGAGGTAAGAACGGTTCTTGCTTAGCCGTAGCAGCCACATAAAACTTGCAACAACAAAGTAGAGGACATCTAACTTGTTTTTGCAGGGCATGTTATGATGTGATATGGTTAAGACATGATACTATATTTTATTGTATGAGATGATCATGTTTTGTAACAGAGTTATCAGCAACTGGCAGGAGCCATATGGTTGTCGCTTTATTGTATGCAATGCAATCGCCCTGTAATTGTTTTTACTTTATCACTAAGCGGTAGCGATAGTCGTAGAAACAATAGTTGGCGAGATGACAACGATGCTACGATGGAGATCAAGGTGTCGCGCCGGTGACGATGGTGATCATGACGGTGCTTTGGAGATGGAGATCAAAGGCACAAGATGATGATGGCCATATCATATCACTTATATTGATTGCATGTGATGTTTATCCTTTATGCATCTTATTTTGCTTAGTTCGGCGGTAGCATTATAAGATGATCTCTCACTAAATTTCAAGGTATAAGTGTTCTCCCGAGTATGCACCGCTATGACAGTTAAATGCGTGCGAGACACCACGTGATGATCAGGTGTGATAAGATCTACGTTCACATACAACGGGTGCAAGCCAGTTTTGCACATGCAGAATACTCGGATTAAACTTGACGAGCCGAGCATATGCATATATGGCCTCGGAACACTGAGACCGAAAGGTCGAGCTTGAATCATATAGTAGATATGATCAACATAGTGATGTTCACCATTGAAAACTACTCCATCTCACGTGATGATCGGACATGGTTTAGTTGATTTGGATCACGTGATCACTTAGATGATTAGAGCGATGCCTATCTAAGTGGGAGTTCTTAAGTAATATGATTAATAGAACTTTAATTTATCATGAACTTAGTACCTGGTAGTATTTTGCATGTCTATGTTGTTGTAGATAAATGGCCCGTGCTACTGTTCCGTTGAATTTTAATGTGTTCCTAGAGAAAGCTAAGTTGGAAGATGATGGTAGCAACTACACAGACTAGGTCTGTAACTTGAGGATTATCCTCATTGCTGCATAGAGGAATTATGTCTTAGAAGCGCCGCTGGGTGCTAGGCCTGCTGCAGATGCTACTGATGACGTTAAGAACGTCTGGCAGAGCAAAGCTGATGACTACTCGATAGTTTAGTGTGCCATGCTTTACGGCTTATAACCGGGACTTCAACGATGTTTTGAACGTCATGGAGCATATGAGATGTTCCAGGAGTTAGAGTTAATATTTCAAGCAAATGCCCGGATTGAGAGATATGAAGTCTCCAATAAGTTCTATAGCTACAAGATGGAGGAGAGTAGTTCTGTCAGTGAACATATACTCAGAATGTCTGGGTACCACAACCACTTGACTCAACTGGGAGTTAATCTTCCTGATGATAGTGTCATTGATAGAGTTCTTCAATCACTCCCACCAAGCTACAAAAGCTTCGTGATAAAATATAATATGCAAGGGATGGATAAGACAATTCTCGAGCTCTTTACGATGCTAAAAGCTGCGGAAGTAGAAATCAAAAAGGAGCATCAAGTGTTGATGGTCAACAAGACCACCAGTTTCAAGAAGAAGGGCAAAGGGAAGAAGGGTAACTTCAAGAAGAACGGCAAGCAAGTTGCTGCTCAGGTGAACAAGCCCAAGTCTGGACCTAAGCCTGAGACTGAGTGCTTCTACTACAAAGGGACTGGTCACTGGAAGCGGAACTGCCCCAAGTATTTGGCGGATAAGAAGGATGGCAAAGTGAAAGGTATATTTGATATACATGTTATTGATGTGTACTTAACTAATGCTCGCAGTAGCGCCTGGGTATTTGATACTGGTTATGTTGCTCATATTTGCAACTTAAAACAGGGATTACGGATTAAGCGAAGATTGGCTAAGGACGAGGTGACGATGCACGTGGGAAATGGTTCCAAAGTCGATGTGATCGCGGTTGGCACGCTACCTCTACATCTACCTTCGGGATTAGTTTTAGACCAAAATAATTGTTATTTGGTGCCAGCGTTAAGCATGAACATTATATCTGGATCTTGTCTGATGCAAGACGGTTATTCATTTAAATCTGAGAATAATGGTTGTTCTATTTATATGAGTAATATATTTTATGGTCATGCACCCTTGATGAGTGGTCTACTTTTGCTGAATCTCGGTAGTAGTGATACACATATTCATAATATTGAAGCCAAAAGATATAAGTTCAATAATGATAGTGCAACTTATTTGTGGCACTGTAGTTTAGGTCGTATTGGTGTAAAGCGCATGAAGAAACTCCATGCTGATGGGCTTTTGGAATCACTTGATACTTGCGAACCATGCCTCATGGGCAAGATGACTAAGACTCCGTTCTCCGTAAGCATGCGGGCGAAACAATGAACTTGTTGGAAATAATACATACTGATATATGCGGTCTAATGAGTGTTGATGCTCGCGGCAGGTATCGTTATGTTCTAACCTTCATAGATGATTTGAGCAGATATGAGTATATCTACTTGATAAAACATAAGTCTGAAAATTTGAAAATTTCAAAGAATTTCAGAGTGAAGTGGAAAATCGTCATAACAAGAAAATAAAGTTACTACGATCTGATCGTGGAGGAGGATATTTGAGTTACGAGTTTGGTCTTAGTTTGAAACAATGTGGAATAGTATCACAACTCACGCCACCTGGAACACCAGAACGTAATGGTGTGTCCGAACACCGTAACCACACTTTATTAGATATGCTGCGATCTATGATGTCTCTTACTGATTTACCGCTATCGTTTTGGGGTTATGCTTTAGAGACGGTTGCATTCACGTTAAATAGGGCACCATCTAAATCCGTTGAGATGACACCTTATGAACTGTGGTTTGGCAAGAAACTCAAGTTGTCGTTTTTGAAAGTTTGGGGTTGCGATGCTTATGTGAAAAAGCTTCAACCTGATAAGCTCGAACCCAAATCGGAGAAATGTGTCTTCATAGGATACCCAAAGGAGACTGTTGGGTACACCTTCTATCGCAAATCCGAAGGCAAGATATTCGTTGCTAAGAATGGATCCTTTCTAGAGAAGGAGTTTCTCTCCAAAGAAGTGAGTGGGAGGAAAGTAGAACTTGATGATGTAGTTGTACCTTCTCCCGAATTGGAAAGTAGTTCATCACAGAAATCAGTTCCAGTGATTCCTACACCAATTAGTGAGGAAGCTAATGATAGTGATCATAAAACTTCAGATCAAGTTACTACTGAACCTCGTAGGTCAACCAGAGTAAGATCCACACCAGAGTGGTACGGTAACCTTGTTCTGGACGTTATGTTACTAGACCATAACAAACCTACGAACTACGAGGAAGCGATGATGAGCCCAGATTCCGCAAAATGGCTTGAGGCCAAGAAATCTGAGATGGGATCCATGTATGAGAACAAAGTGTGGACTTTGGTTGACTTGCCCGATGATCAGCAAGCCATCGAGAATAAATGGATCTTCAAGAAGAAAAGCGGCGTTGACGGTAATGTTCTTTGTCTACAAAGCTCGACTTGTTGAGAAAGGTTTTTGACAAGTTCAAGGAGTTGACTACGATGAGACTTTCTCACCCGTAGCGATGCTTAAGTCTGTCCGGATCATGTTAGCAATTGCCGCATTTATGATTATGAAATTTGGCAAATGGATGTCAAAACTGCATTCCTGAATGGATTTCTGGAAGAAGAGTTGTATATGATGCAACCAGAAGGTTTTGTCGATCCAAAGGATGCTAACAAAGTGTGCAAGCTCCAACGATCCATTTATGGACTGGTACAAGCCTCTCAGAGTTGGAATAAACGTTTTGATAGTGTGATCAAAGCATATGGTTTTATACAGACTTTTGGAGAAGCATGTATTTATAAGAAAGTGAGTGGGAGCTCTGTAACATTTCTAATATTATATGTGGATGACATATTGTTGATTGGAAATGATATAGAATTTCTGGATAGCATAAAAGGATACTTGAATAAAAGTTTTTCAATGAAAGACCTCGGTGAAGCTGCTTATATATTAGCATCAAGATCTATAGAGATAGATCAAGACGCTTAATTGGACTTTCACAAAGCACATACCTTGATAAGATTTTGAAGAAGTTCAAAATGGATCAGTCAAAGAAAGGATTCTTGCCTGTGTTACAAGGTGTGAAGTTGAGTGAGACTCAATGCCCGACCACTGCAGAAGATACAGAGAAAATGAAAGGCATTCCCTATGCTTCAGCCATAGGTTCTATCATCTATGCAATGCTGTGTACCAGACCTGATGTGTGCCTTGCTATAAGTATAGTAGGGAGGTACCAAAGTAATCCAGGAGTGGATCACTGGACAGCGGTCAAGAACATCCTGAAATACCTGAAAAGTACTAAGGATATGTTTCTTGTTTATGGAGGTGACAAAGAGCTTGTCGTAAAAGGATACGTCGATGCAAGCTTTGACATTGATCCGGATGACTCTAAGTCACAAACCGGATACGTGTTTATATTGAACGGTGGAGCTGTTAGTTGGTGCAGTTCTAAGTAGAGCGTTGTGGTGGGATCTACGTGTGAAGCGGAATACATAGTTGCTTCAGAAGCAGCAAATGAAGGAGTCTGGATGAAGGAGTTCATATCCGATCTAGGTGCCATACCTAGTGCATCGGGTCCAATGAAAATCTTTTGTGACAATACTGGAGCAATTGCCTTGGCGAAGGAATCCAGATTTCACAAGAAAACCAAGCACATCAAGAGACGCTTCAATTCCATCCGTCATCAAGTGTCGGAAGGGGACATAGAGATTTGCAAGATACATACGGATCTGAATGTTGCAGACCCGTTGACTAAGCCTCTCTCACGAGCAAAACATAATCAGCACCAAGACTCCACGGGTGTTAGAATCATTACAATGTAATCTAGATTATTGACTCTAGTGCAAGTGGGAGACTGAAGGAAATATGCCCTAGAGGCAATAATAAAGTTGTTATTTATATTTCCTTATATCATGATAAATGTTTATTATTCATGCTAGAATTGTATTAACCGGAAACTTAGTACATGTGTGAATACATAGACAAACAGAGTGTCACTAGTATGCCTCTACTTTGACTAGCTCGTTAATCAAAGATGGTTAAGTTTCCTAGCCATAGACATGTTTTGTCATTTGATGAACGGGATCACATCATTAGAGAATGATGTGATTTTCTTGACCCATACATTAGCTTAGCACTATGATCGTTTAGTTTGTTGCTGTCGCTTTCTTCATAACTTATACATGTTCCTATGACTATGAGATTATGCAACTCCCGAATACCGGAGGAACACTTAGTGTGCTATCAAACATCACAACGTAACTGGGTGATTATAAAGATGCTCTACAGGTGTCTCCGATAGTGTTTGTTGGGTTGGCATAGATCGAGATTAGGATTTGTCCCTCCGTGTTTCGGAGAGGTATCTCTGGGCCCTCTCGGTAATGCACATCACTATAAGCCTAACAAGCAATGTGACCAATGAGTTAGTTGCGGGATGATGCATTACGGAACGAGTAAAGAGACTTGCCGGTAACGAGATTGAACTAGGTATGATGATACCGACAATCGAATCTCGGGAAAGTAACATACCGATGACAAAGGGATCAACTTATGTTGTTATGCGGCTTGACCAATAAAGATCTTCGTAGAATATGTAGGAACCAATATGAGCATCCAGGTTCTGCTATTGGTTATTGACCGGAAGTGAGTCTCGGTCATGTCTACATAGTTCTTGAACCCGTAGGGTCTGCACGCTTAACGTTCGATGACGATCGGTATTATGAGTTTATGTGTTTTGTTGTACCGAAGGTTGTTTGGTGTAACATCCCAAAATTCTAAATTTTGGAATGTTATATTAAATAAATAGTTTTGATTGTTGTCTGAATGATTGAGTGAAATTGAGTGAAATTCGAAACTTTTTGAAGGTTAAATGAGAGGGAAATAAAGGACTTTCCCAAACTTTCATTTTTCTTTTATGATCTCTGGTAATTCAAATTCCTTTCATCACAAAACCACGGAGAGAAGATGACATGACTTCTTCCATTTATTTAAATGACAAGGAGTGTTGAAAATATTTTCCAATTCTGAAACTTTATGCAACTCAATGATTTTCACGAGCGAAGATAAAATGACTTCTTCAAAACATATGAAATATGAGTTGGGAGTTTTAAAAGAATTAAATTCAAAGTTCTTTTGAATTTATTTCCAATTGGAGTTATTTGAGTTTTATTCAAATTATTTTTCTCCAAAAACAAAATATATGGAAAATAGGGTAACATGAATCCCTACATCAGAAAATTGGAGAGAAATTAATTTGAAGTCATTTTGGTATTTTAAAAATGATTTTTATTGGACCAGTAGCACTGTGTGAATTATTAAAATTTGTGTGGATTTTATTTGACATTAGAATAATGTTCATCTTGTAGGAAATATTTTTCTGCAAATTTTGATATATTATATGCCTATATAAAAGTTTTAATTATTTTGTTTTTGTTTTACTTCTGTGAAATTTTGTTAAAAAAAATATGAAGCGGCTTGGGCCTTTGCCACCGGCCAAGGCCAAGGCCAAGGCCATTGCATGCACACACCTAGGGGGCCAGGGAGCCCAGGTTTCCTATTCTTTTACAAATCCTAGTAGGATTTGATCCCGTTTCGTTATTCCGTTTATTCCGATTTGTTTCTAGATCTTTTCCCTCTTTGTTTCCTAATCCTAGTCTATTTCTTGTCCCCTACCCCAAGCAAAGCCCTCCCCTCTCCAATATAAATACCCAAGCCCCCCCCCCCTCCAACACATCAAACCAACACCTCTCCTCTCCTCTCCTCTCCTCTCCCAGCAGCAGTGCAGCACCACCGCTGCCGCCAAGTGCCGCCACGCCTCGACCTCTCACGAGGTTTATATAATCTCCTCTCCACCGTCCCGTGATCTCCTTTCCTCTAGGAGCAACCGCAACATCGGATCCGATCTTCTTCCCCAACTCCGACGACTACTCCGTGAGATCCACGAAATCCCGTAATTCATTTTTTTCAGAAAATAGCAATCTTAGAAAATTCATATCTTTTAGAGTTTTTAGTATTTTTGAGTGATTCCAATTGCTATGTGTCACAAATTTGCTGAAGTTTCTGTTAGTTCAATTTTATTTCACATTTGAGCAGTTTAAATTTGTGTTTGTATGAATTTTCTCAAATCACTAGATTTGAGCTATTTTGAGTTAGGAATATTCTATGAAGATCTTTATCGGTCAAACCGCATAACAACATATGTTGTTCCCTTTGTCATCGGTATGTTACTTGCCCGAGATCTGATCGTCGGTATCATCATACCTATTTCAATCTCGTTACCGGCAAGTTTCTTTACTCGTTCTGTAATGCATCATCCCGCAACTAACTCATTAGTCACATTGCTTGCAAGGCTTATAGTGATGTGCATTACTGAGAGGACCCAGAGATACCTCTACGAACTCGGAGTGACAAATCCTAATCTCGATCTATGCCAACTCAACAAACACCATCGGAGACACCTGTAGAGCATCTTTATAATCACCTAGTTATGTTGTGACATTTGATAGCACACTAAGTGTTCCTCCAGTATTTTGGAGTTGCATAATCTCATAGTCATAGGAACATGTATAAGTCATGAAGAAAGCAATAGCAATAAACTAAACGATCATAGTGCTAAGCTAACGAATGGGTCTTGTCCATCACATCATTCTCTAATGATGTGATACCGTTCATCAAATGAAAACACATGTCTATGGCTAGGAAACTTAGACATCTTTGATTAACGAGCTAGTCAAGTAGAGGCATACTAGGGACACTCTATTTGTCTATGTATACACACATGTACTAAGTTTCCGGTTAATACAATTCTAGCATGAATAATAAATATTTATCATGAAATAAGGAAATAAATAATAACTTTATTATTGCCTCTAGGGCATATTTCCTTCAGTCTCCCACTTGCACTAGAGTCAATAATCTAGTTCACATCACCATGTGATTTAACACCAATAGTTCACATCTTTATGTGATTAACACCCATAGTTCATATCGCCATGTGACCAACACTCAAAAGGTTTACTAGAGTCAATAATCTAGTTCACATCGCTATGTGATTAACACCCAAGAGTAATAAGGTATGATCATGTTTTGCCTGTGAGAGAAATTTTTAGTCTACGGGTCTGCAACATTCAGATCCGTATGTATTTTGCAAATTTCTATGTCTACAATACTCTGCACGGAGCTACTCTAGCTAATTGCTCCCACTTTCAATATGCATCTAGATCGAGACTTAGAGTCATCCAGATCGGTGTCAAAGCTTGCATTGACGTAACTCTTTACAATGAACTCTTTGTCACCTCCATAACCGAGAAACATTTCCTTATTCCACTAGGGATAATTTTGACCGCTGCCCAGTGATCCACTCCTGGATCACTATTGTACCCTCTTGCCAAACTCACGCGAGGTACACAATAGGCCTGGTACATAGCATAGCATACTTTATAGAACCTATGACTGAGGCATAGGGAATGACTTTTCATTCTCTTTCTATTTTGTGCCGTGGTCGGGTTTTGAGTCTTTACTCAACTTCACACCTTGCAACACAGGCAAGAACTCCTTTGACTGTTCCATTTTGAACTACTTCAAAAACTTGTCAAGGTATGTACTTATTGAAAAAAATTATCAAGCGTCTTGATCTATCCCTATAGATCTTGATGCTCAATATGTAAGTAGCTTCACCGAGGTATTTCTTTGAAAAACTCCTTTCAAACACTCCTTTATGCTTTCCAGAAAATTCTACATTATTTCCAATCAACAATATGTCATTCACACATACTTATCAAAAATACTATAGTGCTCCCACTCACTTTCTTGTAAATACAGGCTTCACCGCAAGTCTGTAAAACTATATGTTTTGATCAACTCATCAAAGCGTATATTCCAACTCCGAGATGCTTGCACCAGTCCATAGATGGATCGCTGGAGTCTTACACACTTTGTTAGCACCTTTAGGATCGACAAAACCTTCTGGTTGCATCATATACAACTCTTCTTTAAGAAATCCATTAAGGAATGCAGGTTTGACATCCATTTGCCAAATTTCATAAAATGCAGCAATTGCTAACATCATTCGAACAGACTTTTAAGCATCGATACAAGTGAGAATATCTCATCATAGTCAACACCTTAAACTTTGTCAAAAACATTTTTGCGACAATTCGAGCTTTGTTGATAGTAACACTACTATCAGCATTCGTCTTCCTCTTGAAGATCCATTTATTCTCTATGGCTTGCTGATCATCGGGCAAGTCAACCAAAGTCCATACTTTGTTCTTATACATGGATCCTATCTCAGATTTCAAGGCCTCAAGCCATTTCGTGGAATCTGGGCTCATCATCGCATCCTCATAGTTCGTAGGTTCGTCATGGTCAAGTAACATGACCTCCAGAACAGGATTACCGTACCACTCTGGTGCGGACCTTACTCTGGTTGACCTACGAGGTTCAGTAGTAACTAGATCTGAAGTTTCATGATCATCATCATTAGCTTCCTCACTAATTGGTGTAGGAATCACTAGAACTGATTTCTGTGATGAACTACTTTCCAATTCGGTAGAAGGTACAATTACCTCATCAAGTTCTACATTCCTTCCACTCACTTCTTTCGAGAGAAACTTCTTCTCTAGAAAGGATCCATTCTTATCAATGAATATCTTGTCTTCGGATCTGTGATAGAAGGTGTACCCAATAGTTTTCTTTGGGTATCCTATGAATACGCATTTCTCCGGTTTGGGTTCGAGCTTATCAGGTTGAAACTTTTTCACATAAGCATCACAGCCCCAAACTTTAAGAAACGACAGCTTAGGTTTCTTGCCAAACCACAGTTCATATGGTGTTGTCTCAACGGATTTAGATGGTGCCCTATTTAACGTGAATGCAGTTGTCTCTAATGCATAACCCCAAAACGATAGTGGTAAATCGGTAAGAGACATCATAGATCGCACCTTATCTAATAAATTACGGTTATGATGTTCGGACACACCATTACGCTGTGGTGTTCCAGGTGGCGTGAGTTGTGAAACGATTCCACATTGTTTCAAATGAAGACCAAATTCGTAACTCAAATATTCGTCTCCACGATCAGATCGTAGAAACTTTATTTTCTTGTTACGATGATTTTCCACTTCACTCTGAAATTCTTTGAACTTTTCAAATGTTTCAGACTTGTGTTTCATTAAGTAGATATACCCATATCTACTCAAATCATTTGTGAAGGTCAGAAAATAACGATACCTGCCGCGAGCCTTAACACTCATCGGGCCATATACATCGGTATGTATTATTTCCAATAAGTCAGTGGTTCGTGATACGTCCATTTTGCATCATGCTTTTATATCGATATTTATCGCATTATGGGTTGTTATTTCATGTTATGTCACAATACTTATGGCTATTCTCTCTTATTTTACAAGGTTTACATGAAGAGGGAGAATGCCGCAAATGGAATTCGGCTGGAAAAGGAGCAAATATTGAAGGCCTATTCTGCGCAACTCCAGAAGTCCTGAAACTCCACGGAATACCTTAAAATAAATAAAGAAAAATCTTCGCCAAAGATGAAGGCCAGGGGGCCCACACCCTGCTCACGAGGGTGGGGGGCACACCCCCTCCCCCTAGGCGCGCCCCCTACCTCGTGGGCTCCCTGGTGGCTCTCCGACGTCCATCTTCTCCTATATGAAGTCTTCGATGAGAAAAAAATCATAAGCAACCTTTCGGGACGAGACTCCGCCGCCACGAGGCGGAACCTTGGCGGAACCAATCTAGGGCTCCGGCGGAGCTGTTCTGCCGGGGACACTTCCCTCCGGGAGGGGAAAATCATCGCTCTCATCACCAACGCTCCTCTCATCGGGAGAGGGAAATCTCCATCAACATCTTCACCAGCACCATCTCATCTCCAAACCCTAGTTCATCTCTTGTATCCAATTCTTGTCTCCAAGTCCGGGATTGGTGCTAGTAGGTTGCTAGTAGTGTTGATTACTCTTTGTAGTTGATGCTAGTTGGTTTATTTGGTGGAAGATCATATGTTCAGATCCTTTTTGCATATTATTACCCCTCTGATTATGAACATGAATATGCTTCATGAGTAGTTACGTTTGTTCCTGAGGACACGGGAGAAGTCTTGCTATTAGTAGTCATGTGAATTTGGTATTCGTTCGATATTTTGATGAGATGTATGTTGTCTAACCTCTAGTGGTGTTATGTGAACGTCGACTACATAACACTTCACCATTATTTGGGCCTAGAGGAAGGCATTGGGAAGTAATAAGTAGATGATGGGTTGCTAGAGTGATGTAAGCTTGAACCCTAGTTTATGCGTTGCTTCGTAAGGGGCTGATTTGGATCCATATGTTTCATGCTATGGTTAGGTTTACCTTAATACTTTTGTTGTAGTTGCGGATGCTTGCAATAGAGGTTAATCATAAGTGGGATGCTTGTTCAAGTAAGAACAGCACCCAAGCACTGGTCCACCCACATATCAAATTATCAAAGTACCGAACGCGAATCATATGAGCGTGATGAAAACTAGCTTGACGATATTCCCATGTGTCCTCGGGAGCGCTTTTCCTATTATAAGAGTTTGTTTCGGCTTGTCCTTTGCTAAAAAAGGATTGGGCCACCTTGCTGCACCTTATTTACTTTTTTTACTTGTTGCTCGTTACAATTTATCTTATCAAAAAACTATCTGTTACCACTTTTTTCATTACTTGCAGAGAATACCTTGCTGAAAACCGCTTATCATTTCCTTCTGCTCCTCGTTGGGTTCGACACTCTTACTTATAGAAAGGACTACGATAGATCCCCTATACTTGTGGGTCATCAAGACTCTTTTCTGGCGCCGTTGCCGGGGAGTGTAGCGCCTTTGGTAAGTGGAATTTGGTAAGGAAAAATGTACATAGTGTGCTGAAATTTTCTATCACTTGTTACTATGGAAAGTAATTCTCTGAGGGGCTTGTTCGAGGTATCTTCACCCCGTCCAGTAGAGCAAAGAGGTGCTCCTCAACCTACTCAACCTATTGAAAAAGAAACTCCTTTTGAATTTCCTTCAGGTATCATGGAAAAACTGCTGGCTAATACTTTTATAGGAGATGGAACAAAGCATCCTGACGAGCATCTACGCTATGTGGATGCTATTTATGGACTATTTAAGCTTGCGAGTATACCTGATGATGTTGTTAAAAAGAAGGCTTTCCCTTTATCTTTGGAGGGAGACGCATTGACATGGTATAGGCTATGTGATGATACGAGATCATGGAACTATAAAAGAATGAAATTGGAATTTCATCAAAAGTATTACCCTATGCATCTTGTTCGTCGTGATCGCAATTATATATATAATTTTTGGCCTCGCGAAGGAGAAAGCATCGCTCAAGCTTGGGGGAGGCTTAAATCAATGTTATATTCATGCCCCAATCATGAGCTCGCAAGAGAAGTGATTATGCAAAGTTTTTATGCTCGGCTTTCTCATAATAATCAAACCATGCTCGATACTTCTTGTGTTGGCTCTTTTATGATGAAGTCTATTGAATTTAGATGGAATTGATTGGATAGAATTAAACGCAACTCTGAAGATTGGGACCTCGACGAAGGTAAGGAGTCAGGTATGACACCTAAGTTTGATTGTGTTAATCTTTTATGGATACCGATATTTTCCATAAGTTTAGCACTAAATATGGACTTGACTCTGAGATAGTAGCTTCTTTCTATGAATCTTTTGCTACTTATGTTGATCTCCCTAAGGAGAAGTGGTTTAAATATCATCCTCCCATAGAAGTAAAAGTAGCTGCACCTATTAAAGTTGAATTAAAGACTATCACTTATAATGATCCTATTGTTCCCACCTCTTATGTTGAGAAACCACCTTTCCCTGTTAGAGTAAAGGATCATGCTAAAGCTTCAACTGTTGTTCGTAAAAGCAATATTAGAACTTATACACCTCCTGAGCAAGTCAAAGTAGAACCAAATATTGCTATTGTTAAAGATCTCTTATGCGGTAATATTGATGGGCATGTCATTCAATTCTCTGGTGAAACTGCTAGAATTGCTAAACCTCGTGATAGAGATAAACATAGACATGTGGTAGGCGTGCCCGTTATTTCTGTTAAAATAGGAGATCATTGTTATCATGGCTTATGTGATATGGGTGCTAGTGCTAGTGTTATACCTATTACCTTGTATGAAGAAATTAAGCATGAAATTGCACCCGCTGAGATAGAAGCTATTGATGTTACAATTAAACTTGCCAATAGAGATACTATTTCACCAGTGGGAATTGTTAGAGATGTTGAAGTCTTGTGTGGAAAAACCAAATATCCCGCTGATTTCCTTGTTCTTGGTTCTCCACAAGATAGCTTTTGTCCCATTATATTTGGTAGACCCTTCTCGAATCTCGTTAATGCTACGATAGACTGCAAAAGAATGTTGTTACTGTTGGCTTGGATGATATGGTTCATGAGTTTAATTTCTCCAAATTTAGTAAACAACATCGTGAGGAAGAATTGCCTAGTAAGGATGAAATTATTGGTCTTGCTTCTATTCTTGTACCTCCTAGTGATCCTTTGGAACACTATTTGCTAGACCATGAAAATGATATGTTTATGAATGAAAGAAGGGAAATAGATGAAGTATTCTTTAAACAAGAACCTATTACGAAACACAATTTGCTGTTGAAATCCTAGGGGATCCTCCTCCACCCAAGGGTCATCCCGTGTTTGAGCTTAAACCGTTGCCTGATAATCTTAAATATGCTTATCTTGATGAAAAGAAAATATATCATGTTATTATTAGTGCTAACCTTTCTGAGCATGAAGAAGAAAGATTATTGAAAACTCTGAAGAAGCACCGTGCTGCTATTGGATATACTCTGGATGATCTTAAGGGCAGCAGTCCCACTCTATGTCAACATAAAATAAATTTGGAAGCTGATGCCAAACCAGTTTGTGATCCTCAACTACGTTTGAATCCTAAAATGAAAGAAGTGGTAAGAAAGGAGATACTCAAGCTTCTGGAGGCAGGTATAATTTATCCCGTTCGATAGTCGATTGGGTAAGTCATGTCCATTGTGTCCCTAAGAAGGGAGGTATTACTGTTGTCCCTAATTATAAAGATGAATTGATTCCGCAAAGAATTATTACAGGTTATAGGATGGTAATTGATTTCTGCAAATTAAATAAAGCTACTAAGAACGATCATTACCCCTTACCTTTTATTGATCAAATGCTAGAAAGATTATGCAGACATACACATTATTGCTTTCTATATGGTTATTCTAGTTTTTCTCAAATACCTGTGTCGGCTAAAGATCAATCAAAGACTACTTTTACATGCCCTTTTGGTACTTTTGCTTATAGACGTATGCCTTTTGGTTTATGTAATGCACCTGCTACCTTTCAAAGATGCATGATGGCTATATTCTCTGATTTTTGTGAAAAGATTTGTGAGGTTTTCGTGGACGACTTTTCCGTCTATGGTTCCTCTTTTGATGATTGCTTGAACAATCTTGATCGAGTTTTGCAGAGATGTGAAGAAACGAATCTTGTCTTGAATTGGGAAAAGTGCCACTTTATGGTTAATGAAGGTATTGTCTTGTGGCACAAAGTTTCTGAAAGAGGTATTGAAGTTGATAAAGCCAAGGTAGATGCTATTGAAAAGATGCCATGTCCCAAGGACATCAAAGGTATAAGAAGTTTCCTTGGTCACACCGGATTTTATAGGAGGCTCATTAAGGACTTCTCAAAAATTTCTCGGCCTCTGACTAATTTATTACAAAAAGATATACCATTTGTCTTTGATGATGATTTTGTAGAAGCATTTGAAATACTTAAGAAAGCATTAGTCTCTGCACCTATTGTTCAGCCACCTGATTGGAATTTACCCTTTGAAATTATGTGTGATGCTAGTGATTATGCTGTAGGTGTTGTTCTAGGGCAAAGAGTCGATAAGAAGTTGAATGTTGTCCATTATGCTAGTAAGACTCTAGACAATTCTCAAAGAAATTATGCTACCACCGAAAAGGAACTTTTAGCAGTTGTATTTGCTTGTGATAAATTCAGACCCTATATTGTTGATTCTAAAGTAACTATTCACACCGATCATGCTGCTATTAAATATCTTATGGAAAAGAAAGATGCTAAACCTAGACTTATTAGATGGGTTCTCTTGCTGCAAGAATTTTATTTGCATATTGTTGATAGAAAAGGAGCTGAGAACCCGTTGCGGACAACTTATCTAGGTTAGAGAATGTTCTTGATGACCCACTACCTATTGATGATAGCTTTCACGATGAACAATTAAATGTTATAAGCACTTCTCGTAGCACTCCATGGTATGCTGATTATGCTAATTATATTGTTGCTAAATTTATACCACCTAGCTTCACATACCAACAAAAGAAAAAGTTCTTTTATGACTTGCGACACTACTTTTGGGATGATCCACATCTTTATAAAGAAGGAGTAGATGGTGTTATTAGGCGTTGTGTACTGAGCATGAACAGGAACAGATCCTACATAAGTGTCACTCCGAAGCTTATGGAGGACACCATTTGGAGATAGAACTGCACATAAGGTATTGCAATCTGGTTTTTATTGGCCTACTCTCTTCAAGGATGCCCGTAAGTTTGTTTTGTCTTGTGGTGAATGTCAAAGAATTGGTAATATTAGTAGACGTCAAGAAATGCCTATGAATTATTCACTTGTTATTGAACCATTTGATGTTTTGGGCTTTGATTATATGGGACCTTTTCCTGCTTCTAATGGATACACTCATATTTTAGTTGCTGTTGATTATGTTACTAAGTGGGTAGAAGCTATTCCAACTAGTAGTGCTGATCATAACACTTCTATTAAAATGCTTAAGGAATTTATTTTTCCGAGGTTTGGTGTCCCTAGATATTTAATGACTGATGGTGGTTCATATTTTATTCATGGTGCTTTCCGTAAGATGCTTGCTAAATATGACGTTAATCATAGAATTGCATCTCCTTATCACCCGCATGATCTAGTGGTCAAGTAGAATTGAGCAATAGAGAGCTCAAATTAATTTTGCAAAAGACTGTTAATAGGTCTAGAAAGAATTGGTCCAAGAAACTTGATGATGCATTATGGGCCTATAGAACTGCATATAAGAATCCTATGGGTATGTCTCCGTATAAAATGGTTTATGGAAAAGCATGTCACTTACCTCTCGAACTAGAACATAAGGCATATTGGGCTATTAAAGAGCTCAACTATGATTTCAAACTTGCCGGTGAGAAGAGGTTATTTTATATTAGCTCACTTGATGAATGGAGAACCCAAGCCTATGAAAATGCCAAGTTGTTTAAAGAAAAAGTTAAAAGATGGCATGACAAAAGGATACAAAAGCGTGAGTTTAATGTAGGTGATTATGTATTGCTATACAACTCTCGTTTAAGATTTTTTGCAGGAAAACTTCTCTCCAAATGGGAAGGTCCCTACGTTATCAAGGAGGTCTATCGTTTCGGTGCCATAAAAATCAACAACTTCGAAGGCACAAATCCGAAGGTGGTAAACGGTCAAAGAATCAAACACTATATCTCAGGTAATCCTATAAATGTTGAAACTAATATTATTGAAACTGTAACCCCGGATGAATACATAAGGGACACTTTCCAGAACGTTCCAGACTCCGAAAAGGAATAGGTATGTGTTACGGTAAGTAAACCGGCTCCAAAACAAATTCTAAGGCAATATTTCTCCGTTTTGGAATATTTAGAAAAATAGAAAAATAAGTAGCAGTCCGGGGAGGACACGAGGCCTCCACGAGGGTGGAGGGCGAGCCCTACCCCCCTGGGCGTGCCCCCCTACCTTGTGAGCACCTTATGTGCCCTCCAGACTCCTTTTTCTTACACGATACGTATTTTGGTCGGTAAAAATTCATTATATATTCTCCCGAAGGTTTTGACGATTGTATCACGCAAATATCCTCTGTTTTCATTTCGAGTTGTTTCCGTTGCAGATTTGAGGATTCCGGAGACTCGATCATCCTTCTATGAGGGTGAGCCTATGCCATGGAAGGTGGACGACAAGCTTGCATCATCAACAACACCTCCATCATCAACAACACCTCCACCGCCAACAACAAAGAAGGAGACATAATCACATGGGTATGGGCACTCCCCATGGCAACTGCCAAGCTTGGGGGAGGTGCCCCGGTATCGTATCACCATCACAACTCCTATCTTTACGTTTTTTCGTAGTTCGATCCTATTAGTAGTATCTTGATATAGTAGAATAAAGTCATAGCATGATCTAGTTTTGAAGTTTTGCTTTATGATCCCTCTTTGCAATCGAGTCCGTGAGCTATATATAATAAAGATTAGTGTTGAGTCAAGGGCTTGATTATTTTGCCATGATCTTGAGTGATTAGAAGAAAAAGAATAAAAAGAAACAAAGAGTTCATATTGATCTTATTGACAGTAATGGCTTCACATAGAAAGAGTATGATGATTAAAAGTTGTTGGGAGTTGGCAAATATAGCTTTGGTCATCGTTGCAATTAGTAGGAAGTAATAAAGAGAGAGAGAGGTTTCACATATATATATATATATTATCATTGACATCTTTTATGATTGGGAGCACTCATTAAAATATGACATGCTAAAGAGTTGATGTTGGACAAGGAAGACAACATAATGAGTTATGTTTTCTTACATCTGAGAAAAAGTATGTTGTCATGGATCCTCTACCGTGTTGAGCTTGCCTTTCCCCCTCATGCTAGACAAATTCTCAGCACCAAGTAGAAATACTACTTGTGCTTCCAAATACCCTTAAACCAGTTTAGCCATGAGAGTCCACCATATCTACCTATGGATTGAGTAAGATCCTTCAAGTAAGTTGTCATCGGTGCAAGCAATAAAAATTGCTCTTTAAATATGCATGACTTATTAGTGCAGAGAAATAAGCTTTGTACGAACTTGTTGTGGGCGCAATAAAAGCGACGGACTGCATAATAAAGGTTCACATACAAGGGCAATATAAAGTGACGTTCTTTTGCATTAAGATTTTGTGCATCCAACCATAAAAGCGCATGGCAACCTCTGCTTCCCTCTGCGAAGGGCCTATCTTTTATTATTATCTTCTACCTTATGCAAGAGTCACGGTGATCTTCACCTTCTCCTTTTATTTTATCCTTTGGCAAGCTCAGCATGTTGGAAAGAACATGATATATATATCTAATTGGATGTAGGGGAGCATGAATTATTATTGTTGACATTACCCTTGAGGTAAAAGGTTGTGGGGCAGAACTATAAGCCCCTATCTTTCTCTGTGTCCGATTAAAACTCCGTAACCACAAGTATTGCGTGAGTGTTAGCAATTATGAAAGACTAAGTGATAGTTGAGTATGTGGACTTGCTTTTAAGCTCTGACATAGACTCTTTCCGATGTTATGATAAATTGCAATTGCTCCAATGACTGAGGGTATAATTTGTTGGTGCTCAATAAGGTTTCTGATTCATACTTTGGCTTTGTGAAAAGATCATCACTTGAACATAAGTAATCATATGACAAAATTTATATATGTTGCTGTTATGAGAATAATCATGATGCCTTCATGTCCGTATTTTATTTTTATCGATGCCTCTACCTCTAAACATGAGGACATATTTATTGTTATCGGCTTTTCGTTTGAGGAAAAGCGAGGTCTAAGCTTGGGGGAGTTGATACGTCCATTTTGCACCATGCTTTTATATCGATATTTATCGCATTATGGGCTGTTATTTCACGTTATGTCACAATACTTATGGCTATTCTCTCTTATTTCACAAGGTTTACATGAAGCGGGAGAATGCCGGTAGCTAGAATTCTGGGCTGGAAAAGGAGCAAATATTGAAGGCCTATTCTGCGCAACTCCAAAAGTCCTGAAACTCCACAGAATACCTTAAAATAAATAAAGAAAAATCTTCGCCAAAGATGAAGGCCAGGGGGCCCACACCACACTCACACGAGGTGGGGGGCGCACCCCTCCCCGGGCGTGCCCCCTACCTCGTGGGCCCCCGGTGGCTCTCCGGCGTCCATCTTCTCCTATATGAAGTCTTCGATGAGAAAAAATCATAAGCAACCTTTCGGGACGAGACTCCGCCGCCACGAGGCGGAACCTTGGCGGAACCAATCTAGGGCTCCGTGAGCTGTTCTGCCGGGACACTTCCCTCGGGAGGGAAATCATCGCTCTCATCATCACCAATGCTCCTCTCATCGGGAGAGGGCAATCTCCATCAACATCTTCACCAGCACCATCTCATCTCCAAACCCTAGTTCATCTCTTGTATCCAATTCTTGTCTCCAAGTCCGGGATTGGTGCTAGTAGGTTGCTAGTAGTGTTGATTACTCTTTGTAGTTGATGCTAGTTGGTTTATTTGGTGGAAGATCATATGTTCAGATCCTTTATGCATATTATTACCCCTCTGATTATGAACATGAATATGCTTCGTGAGTAGTTACGTTTGTTCCTGAGGACACGGGAGAAGTCTTGCTATTAGTAGTCATGTGAATTTGGTATTCGTTCAATATTTTGATGAGATGTATGTTGTCTAACCTCTAGTGGTGTTATGTGAACGTCGACTACATAACACTTCACCATTATTTGGGCCTAGATGAAGGCATTGGGAAGTAATAAGTAGATGATGGGTTGCTAGAGTGATCAAGCTTGAACCCTAGTTTATGCGTTGCCGTAAGGGGCTGATTTGGATCCATATGTTTCATGCTATGGTTAGGTTTACCTTAATACTTTTGTTGTAGTTGCGGATGCTTGCAATAGAGGTTAATCATAAGTGGGATGCTTGTTCAAGTAAGAACAGCACCCAAGCACCGGTCCACCCACATATCAAATTATCAAAGTACCGAACGCGAATCATATGAACGTGATGAAAACTAGCTTGACGATATTCCCATGTGTCCTCGGGAGCGCTTTTCCTATTATAAGAGTTTGTTTCGGCTTGTACTTTGCTACAAAAAGGATTGGGCCACCTTGATGCACCTTATTTACTTTTGTTACTTGTTGCTCGTTACAATTTATCTTATCACAAAACTATCTGTTACCACTTATTTCAGTACTTGCAGGGAATACCTTGCTGAAAACCGCTTATCATTTCCTTCTGCTCCTCGTTGGGTTCGACACTCTTACTTATCGAAAGGACTACGATAGATCCCCTATACTTGTGGGTCATCAGTTCGCTCCATTGTTCCGGAGAACGGAGTCTTAGTCATCTTGCCCATGAGGCATGGTTCGCAAGCATCAAATGATTCATAATCAAGTGATTCCAAAAATCCATCCGCATGGAGTTTCTTCATGCGCTTTACACCAATATGACCTAAACGGCAGTGCCACAAATATGTTGCACTATCATTATCAACTTTGCATCTTTTGGCATCAATATTATGAATATGTGTATCATTACGGTCGAGATTCAATAAACCATTTATATCAAGTGTATGACCATAGAAGGTTTTATTCATGTAAATAGAACAACAATTATTCTTTGACTTAAATGAATAACCGTATTGCAATAAACATGATCCAATCATATTCATGCTCAACCCAAACACCAAATAACATTTATTTTGGTCCAACACTAATCTCGAAAGTATAGGGAGTGTACGATGATGATCATATCAATCTTGGAACCACTTCCAACACACATCGTCACTTCATTCTTAACTAGTCTATGTTCATTCTGCAACTCCCGTTTCGAGTTACTAATCTTAGCAACTGAACCGGTATCAAATATCCTGGGGTTACTATGAACACTAGTAAAGTACACATCAATAACATGTATGTCAAATATACCTTTGTTCACTTTGCCATCCTTCTTATCCTCCAAGTATTTGGGGTAGTTCCGCTTCCAGTGACCATTCCCTTTGCAGTAGAAGCACTCAGTTGCAGGCTTAGGTTCAGCTTTGGGCTTCTTCATGGGAGTGGCAACTTGCTTGCCATTCTTCTTGAAGTTCCCTTTCTTTCCTTTTACCCTTTTCTTGAAACTAGTGGTCTTGTTAACCATCAACACTTGATGCTCTTTCTTGATTTCTACCTTCGTCGATTTCAACATCGCGAATAGCTCGGGAATTGTTTTTGTCATCCCTTGCATATTATAGTTCATCATGAAGTTCTAGTAACTTGGTGATAGTGACTAGAGAACTCTGTCAATCACTATCTTATCTGGAAGATTAATTCCCACTTGATTCAAGTGATTGTAGTACCCAGACATTCTGAGCACATGCTCACTAGTTGAGATATTCTCCTCCATCTTATAGGCAAAGTACTTCTCAGAGGTCTTATACCTCTTAACACGGGCATGAGACTGAAATACCAATTTCATCTCTTGGAACATCTCATATGCTTCGTGGCGTTCAAAATGTTTTTGAAGTCCCGGTTCTAAGCCGTAAAGCATGGTGCACTTAAACTATCAAGTAGTTATCATACCGAGCTTTGTCAAACGTTCATAACGTCTGCATCTGCTCCTGCAATAGGTCTGTCACCTAGCGGTGCATCAAGGACATAATTATTCTGTGCAGCAATGAGGATAATCCTCAGATCACGGACCAAGTATGTATCATTGCTACTATCATCTTTCAACTCATTTTCTCTAGGAACATATCAAAAATTAAACGGGAAAGCTATATGCGAGCTATTGATCTACAACATAGTATATGCAAATACTATCAGGACTAAGTTCATGATAAATTAAAGTTCAATTAATCATATTACTTAAGAACTCCCACTTAGATAGACATCCCTCTAGTTATCTAAATGATCACGTGATCCATATCAACTAGACCATGTCCGATCATCACGTGAGATGGAGTAGTTTTCAATGGTGAACATCACTAAGTTGATCATATCTACTATATGATTAATGCTCGGCCTTTCGGTCTCAGTGTTTCGAGGCCATGTCTGCATATGCTAGGCTCGTCAAGTTTAACCCGAGTATTCTGCGTGTGCAAAGCTGGCTTGCACTCATTGTATGTGAACGTAGAGCTTATCACACCCAATCATCACGTGGTGTCTCGGCACGACGAACTGTCGCAACGGTGCATACTCAGGGAGAACACTTATACCTTGAAATTTAGTGAGGGATCATCTTATAATGCTACCACCGGACTAAGCAAAATAAGATGCATAAAGGATAAACATCACATGCAATCAAAAAATATGTGACATGATATGGCCATCATCATCTTGTGTCTTTGATCTCCATCTCCAAAACAACGTCATGATCTCCATCGTCACCGGCATGACATCATGATCTCCATCATCTTGATCTATATCAACGTGTTGTTACATGGTTGTCTTGCCAATTATTGCTTTTGCAACTATTGCTATCGCATAGCGATAAAGTAAAGCAATTATATAGCGCTTGCATCTTATGTAATAAAGAGACAACCATAAGGCTCCTGCCAGTTGTCGATAACTTTAACAAAACATGATCATCTCATACAACAATTTATATCTCATCGCGTCTTGACCATATCACATCACAACATGCCCTGCAAAAACAAGTTAGACGTCCTCTACTTTGTTGTTGCAAGTTTTATGTGGCTGCTATGGGCTTAGCAAGAACCGTTCTTACCTACGCATCAAAATCACAACGATTTTTTGTCAAGTGTGTTGTTTTAACCTTCAACAAGGACCAGGCGTAGCCACACTCGATTCAACTAAAGCTGGAGAAACAGACACCCACTAGCCACCTGTGTGCGAAGCACGTCGGTAGAACCAGTCTCATGAACGCGGTCATGTAATGTCGGTCTGGGCCGCTTCATCCAACAATACCGCCGAATCAAAGTATGACATTCTAGTAAGAAGTATGACTATTATCGCCCATAAATCTTTGTGTTCTACTCGTGCATATAACATCTACGCATAGACCTGGCTCGGATGCCACTGTTGGGGAACGCAGTAATTTCAAAAAAAATCCTACGATCACGCAAGATCTATCTAGGTGATGCATAGCAACGAGAGGGGAGAGTGTTGTCTACGTACACTCGTAGACCGAAAGCGGAAGCGTTTTATCAACGCGTTTGATGTAGTCGTACGTCTTCACGATCCGACCGATCCTAGAATCGAACGTACGGCACCTCCATGTTCAGCACACGTTCAGCTCGATGATGTACCTCGTACTCTTGATCCAGTTGAGGCCGAGCGAGAGTTTTGTCAGCACGACGGCATGGCGACGCTGATGATGAATTTACCGGCGTAGGGCTTCGCCTAAGCACTACGACGATATGACCGAGGTGTGTAACTGTGGAGGGGGGCACCGCACACGGCTAAGAGATTGTCTGTTGTGCTTTGGGGTGCCCCCTTGGCCACGTATATAAAGGAGGGAGGAGGAGGAGGCCGGCCTAGGAGGGGGCGCCTATAGGGGGAGTCCAACTAGGATTCCCAATCCTAGTTGGAATCCCCTTCCTTTTCCAAGAGGGGAGAGAGAGAAGGAGTAGGAGAGGGAGAAGGAAAGAGAGGGGGCGCCGCCCCTTCCCTAGTCCAATTCGGACTTGCCATGGGGGGGCGTGCGCACACCCCTTGAGGCCTTTCTCGCCTTTACCGTATGGCCCATTAAGGCCCACTACTTCCCCTGCGGAATTCCCGTAACTCTCCGGTACTCCGAAAAATACCCGAATCACTCGGAACCTTTCCGATGTCCGTATATAGCCTTCCAATATATCAATCTTTACCCCTCAACCATTTTGAGACTCCTCGTCATGTTCGTGATCTCATCTGGCAACTCCGAACAAACTTTGGTCATCAAATCACATAACTCATAATACAAATCGTCATTGAACGTCAAGCGTGCGGACCCTACGGGTTCGGGAACTATGTAGACATGACCGAGACATATCTCCGGTCAATAACCAATAGCGGAACCTGGATGCTCATATTGGCTTCTACATATTCTAAGAAGATCTTTATCGGTCAAACCGCATAACAACATACGTTGTTCCCTTTGTCATCGCCAACTATTGCTTCTACGACTATCGCTACCGCTTAGTGATAAAGTAAAGCAATTACAGGGTGATTGCATTGCATACAATAAAGCGACAGCCATATCGCTCCTGCCAGTCGTCGATAACTCCGTTACAAAATATGATCATCTCATACTATAATATAGCATCATGCTTTGACCATATCACATCACAACATGCCCTGCAAAAAACAAGTTAGATGTCCTCTACTTTGTTGTTGCAAGTTTTACGTGGCTGCTACGGGCTGAGCAAGAACCGTTCTTACCTACGCACCAAAACCACAACGATAGTTCGTCAAGTTAGTGTTGTTTTAACCTTCTCAAGGACCGGGTGTAGTCACACTCGGTTCAACTAAAGTTGGAGAAACTGACACCCGCCACCAATTGTGTGCAAAGCACGCGTCGGTAGAACCAGTCTTGCGTGAAGCGTCTGGCGTAATGTCGGTCCGGGACGCTTCATCCAACAATACCGCCGAACCAAAGTATGACATGCTGGTAAGCAGTATGACTTGTATCGCCCACAACTCACTTGTGTTCTACTCGCGCATATAACATCTACGCATAAACCTGGCTCGGATGCCACTATTGGGGAACGCAGTAATTTCAAAAAAAATCCTACGCACACACAAGATCATGGTGATGCATAGCAACGTGAGGGGAGAGTGTTGTCCACGTACCCTCGTAGACCGAAAGCGGAAGCGTTAGCACAACGCGGTTGACATAGTTGTACGTCTTCACGATCCGACCGATCCAAGTACCGAATGCACGGCACCTCCGAGTTCAGCACACGTTCAGCTCGATGACGTCTCGCGAGCTCCGATCCAGCAAAGCTTCACCGGAGAGTTTCGTCAGCACGACGGCGTGATGACGGTGATGATGATGCAACCGACGCAGGGCTTCGCCTAAGCACCGCTACGATATGATCGAGGTGGATTATGGTGGAGGGGGCACCGCACACGGCTGGGAGAGATCAACAGATCAACTTGTGTGTTTATGGGGTGCCCCCTGACCACGTATATAAAGGATGGAGGGAGGAGGAGGCCGGCCCTCATAGGGCGCGCCCAAGTGTGGAGTCCTACTAGGACTCCCAAATCCTAGTAGGATTCCACCTCCCACATGGAATAGGAAAAAGGGAAGGGAAAAGGAGAAGGAAGGAAGGGGGCGCCCCCCCCCCCCCTCCCTAGTCCAATTCGGACCAGTCCATGGGGAGGGGTGCGGCCACCCTTTGAGGCATTTCTCTCCTTTCCCGTATGGCCCATTAAGGCCCAATACGAATTCCCCTAACTCTCCGGTACTCCGAAAAATGCCCGAATCACTCGGAACCTTTCCGATGTTCGAATATAGTCGTCCAATATATCGATCTTTACGTCTCGACCATTTCGAGACTCCTCATCATGTACCTGATCTCATCAGGGACTTTGAACTACCTTCGGTACATCAAATCACATAACTCATAATACAAGTCACAGAACGTTAAGCGTGCGGACCCTACGGGTTCGAGAACTATGTAGACATGACCGACACACGTCTCCGGTCAATAACCAATAGCGGAACCTGGATGCTCATATTGGCTCCCACATATTCTACGAAGATCTTTATCGGTCAAACTGCATAACAACATATGTTGTTCCCTTTGTCATCGGTATGTTACTTGCCCGAGATTCGATCGTCAGTATCTCAATACCTAGCTCAATCTCGTTACCGGCAAGTCTCTTTACTCGTTCTGTAATACATCATCCCGCAACTAACTCATTAGTTACAATGCTTGCAAGGCTTATAGTGATGTGCATTACCGAGAGGGCCCAGAGATACCTCTCCGACAATTGGAGTGACAAATCCTAATCTCGATCTATGCCAACTCAACAAGTACCATCGAAGACACCTGTAGAGCACCTTTATAATCACCCAGTTACGTTGTGACGTTTGGTAGCACACAAAGTGTTCCTCCGGTATTCGGAGGTTGCATAATCTCATAGTCATAAGAACATGTATAAGTCATGAAGAAAGCAATAGCAATATACTAAACGATCAAATGCTAAGCTAACGGAATGGGTCAAGTCAATCACATCATTCTCTAATGATGTGATCCCGTTAATCAAATGACAACTCATGTCTATGGCTAGGAAACTTAACCATCTTTGATTCAACGAGCTAGTCAAGTAGAGGCATACTAGTGACACTATGTTTGTCTATGTATTCACACATGTACTAAGTTTCCGGTTAATACAATTCTAGCATGAATAATAAACATTTAGCATGAAATAAGGAAATAAATAATAACTTTATTATTGCCTCTAGGGCATATTTACTTCAAAATATTTATCTTGAAATAAGGAAATAAATAATAACTTTATTATTGCCTCTAGGGCATATTTCCTTCATTTGCTTCACTTTTTACCCCTTATTTTTAAGGCCGTAGTCATAGGATTTTTCAGAATTTTATCGCATTCGCGCTACCTACTTTGTTGTTTTTGTCAGAATCTGAAAGGAGCAAGAGATTTAAGAATTGATTGGAAATCACCTATTTCTGGGTGAACGCCATGCTAATTGATGTAATAATAACCTAACATACGGAGAGAAAATCAAAGTGGTAAGAAAACCAGCAATGCAAGCCTTACCAGGAGAGAAGACGGTGTGCAGTACGGCCAGCTCCCCATGCTCAACGATTTCATCCACATGTGATTGGATCTCGCATTTGGCGAACAGAGAGGCCACAACCATGAAACGCGAGTAGAAAATCACCTCCGAGAGGGATCTAGAGGGGAAATCAGCGGAAGGGCATCGCCACACCATCACCTCGACAAAGGAGACTACGACTAGTGTGGATTCATGCACGTGTGGATTCATTCATTTCTTGAATTAATCATACATCTGTAATTGCCACGAACACCATGATGATGTTTATTATCTCTATTTCTGAGTAGAACCCTAGTTCCCAGGGATATGGAGAAACCCTAGTATGTGTATGAAATGAACACCGATAAGAGGCAATAATGTCTTTTATGTTTACGTTAATTATTCTTTATTATGTTGTGTGAAGTCGATCACACAACATTTGCCTTAGTGGAAATGAAGGATGTTACTATCACTGGGAAGCGGGATGTGTAAGTAGTGTTGTGACGGATGTTATCTCCCTCCTTTGCCGAGCTATGATAAGGGAAATAACAGAGACCCCAAAGCCTTAATCCGCATCCATTGGAAGACCCTTAATCATCATTGCTTGCACCGGCAGGAGGGAATGGCGGTGGCATGCGTAATACAGAGTTGCGGCAGTATGCATGTATATTTATTTGGCTCTGCCAACACATTAAACATATAACATGGATTGGTCAATCGAGAATTATGCTTGTGCGTAATAAAAAACAAGCATACCATTGGTGAACCTGGACTCCTTAAGAAACTCTTAGCCCTATTGCAGTTTCCATCACTTTTCATTACTCTTTTGTTCTTTACTACTTTTCTAGCAACACACTTTAGTTCTCTTTTAAACACTCTTGCGGTGTTTCTTCCTTCACAAAGTTTTTGCTTTGGATCGCAAATAACTTGCGGGCACTTAATGATAAACCTCTATAAGAGGCAAAGGCCATTTCTTAAGCTCTTTGTGGGATCAATACTCTTACTTCGAAAAGGCTACAACTGTATCTTGTATACTTAAGACATCAAGCTTTTACTAACGTTGTTGTCGGGGAGCTATGTGCCTTTGGTCTTTGTTTTGAGTTTTGGTTTGTTTTGTCTACTAAGTTTCTTCACAGTTTCTAAGAACCATGGACGAGTTCGAACATTTGTATCAAGGGCCATGTCTATTCTCCCCCTTAATTTGCGCCCACTATCATATTTACCCCTAAAAAATTCATGTGCTCAACTTTGCCCCTCTTCCATCAAAAGCCCTTATTGAAATAACCTTTGGTGTCGTTTTCGTCCAGTCAAAGGGGTTTGACCGTCATCGAGACATCTCTTGTACATAGTTACCTCTCTGTGCATGTTTCACTTGCATGTTGGACCTAACCTTGGAAAAAGAAAAGAAAAAAACTCTCTCTCTCACACACACACACCTCCCCCTCTCTCTCTCTCTCTCTCTTACAGGTGGACCCATCCTGGAAAAAAGTATCTCTTCTTTCTGCCGTTTCTCTCTTCCTCCAGAGCACGCACGAGCCTGCCAGAGAGCAGGCCTTCTTATTCCCGGACTTTTATCATACCGCGCTGAGTGCAATGTTTTTCTATGTAACACAAACTGAGCAGGTTACCAATAGGAAGATGAACCACCTGTCTTGTCCATTCCATTAACAAACTGCTTGTTCTTCTTTCCTCTTCTTGGTGATATTGACTCCATCTTTGTATCTCCCATTCTATTAATTCAACTAAAGAAACATTGTCATTTCAGGTTAGCATGAATGGTTCGGATTACGTACTAAGCGTAACACGTTATCCCTTAAGACGTCCACGGAATTTGTAATGCATCCAACTGTTTCAACGCCCTTATAAAAGGCACATATATTTACCAGTTTGCATCAGGTTGATTGTGATGAGGATCATTAAAAGTAGGTAAGAACAAAAAAAGTCAATAGTTTAGAGAGCTATGTATGTTCAACTGGTTTCTTGTACCGATGCACCAACAAACTCGGAGAAGTTGCAAAGTTTTGACACCTCAAATTTACCATTACAGTTCTCGTGTTCATACTTCATAATCCTCTTTCTTTGAGAACAAAGAACACGTGCGAAGAGAGATATGTAATGAATGAACGTGCTGAACGGTGAAATGCATGATTTAATTCCTGGTCTCTTTTAATGAATAGGTTGAACGCTTGCATGTTTAGGAGAAACTTGGAATTCCGATCACAGGGTCGTTCCGGTTTCTTGGTTGTTGAGAGATCCCAAAGCTCGGCTTTATTAAATTTCTAAGAGGAATAGGGCTACGCAATCAGATGTGAACTTAAAACCCAGGTTTGTTGACTGTTTCTTGGCTCTCCCTTCCCACACAATTAAGCTTCTGTTCTGCGCAGTCATCAGTAACATCTTAGTTGTAAGTAAATTTTCTTTTGAGTTTGTAGCCTGCTTGAAGCAATTAGAGCCAATCATAAAATCAATTTGCAGACAGATGTGAATTTTACCTAGTCCTATTTGGTATACTGGTCGTGTTTCCGCAAA
Source organism: Aegilops bicornis (assembly GCA_021605145.1). NCBI lineage: Eukaryota > Viridiplantae > Streptophyta > Magnoliopsida > Poales > Poaceae > Aegilops > Aegilops bicornis. The sequence continues at coordinate 523,491,347 of CM038674.1, forward strand.
CGGGTTGGTACAACTAATTCCTGTACGTTTATCTTACGAAAATCCAACCACACCCATATTATCTGACCTGTGATTGATTTTGACCCAAGATTTGGAAAGTTTGGTGGACAAGTTGGTGAACAGGAGTGCTAGCCATAAAGATGCATGGAAGAATATCGAGGACCATAAAAAAAATGGGTGCGTCTCATATCGTTGTCGATTTATTTGGATAAATTGACCTTGTCCTGGTATGTAGATTCAAAGGAGGATAAATTAACCTTATCTTGGTATCTATGAGTATGACATAGTGTTCACCAATAACTGAGCCGATGGAAACCATGGACAGACACGCGTTCAATCAGTCACCTACTTATGCTTGAATTTCTTTCCCTGGAGTACTGCAAAGGCATATTTGTCAATTGAGTTTTGAAGGAAGAGTTTTGAAGGAAGAGATGGAACATGACACCTGGATATACATACTTGTATCGCAACAGTGTACAGGCATAAAAAAACAGTAAATAAACAATTTAGACATGGCTACTTCCATGCATGGTTAAAGTACTGAACTGTGAAGAAGCTCTGCTCATCAGTGATCACCTGGATATATGGAATCCTTAATATTCAAGTTATTGCAGCTTGCACAACATAATCTTCTTGAGATAAGAAACCAGGAAAAGAGCACAAAGCACATTTGCAGTCAAGCTGGTTATAAATTTCTCCGCATTGTTTGACGAATCTTCTCAATCTAAACCTGTCTCTTTCAAAAAGGGCAAAAAGTGCATTCTGCATGAAAAGGAACACGTGCTACTAAAAGAAGCAGTATGTTGAACAGAATAAATCTTTGCTGTCAACATATGTTGCCTTGATTTTCTTTCTAGTAGTTGCTTTCACTCTTTTAGACTCCAGATATTGACGCCCTGAATTGAAATTTGCTCTTAGTGCAGTTCAGCAAGTCGACTAAGGGATCAAACTAGCTGCAAAATGAACTGAAACTTGGCCCGGTCAAAACGGACAGGAGAGAAAACACGCAATTTCAAAGACTTCAGAGTTTACAATAATAATAAGGAACAAATTGCAAATGAAAAGGACCAAAAAGTTAAAATTGAAATTTGGCAGGGGCCGCGCGAACGCGTACCCCCTCTACCACAAATTATGACATCCACTCTCCTTCAAAGGGGAGATGGTAGGCCAGCACGCCCACAAAGTGCAATATGGGTCACTAACCTAGGCTATGACTCTTCTTGATCGGCCATAGACCCCGTCCAGGTAAGTAAGTTTCAACGTTGCCCAATGCCCTGCTAATATAGGATGCGCTGCCTCTGCTACCTCCCTCGACAGGCGATGTGGTACTAAACGAAACGAAAGTATGCTTCGCCTGGTGCTCGCTGCTGTGCGGCTTTCCAGGACGAGGAGTTCGAACGGGGCACTGTGTATGGGCCTGTTGGTACCAACCGGGCCAAGTCGGCATTGGAAAAGAAATTAACCGGGCCAAGTCGGCATTGGAAAAGAAATTAACCGGGCCGATGTCACCATCCTGTGGCACGGGTGCCAAGAGGAGGAGCAGAGGCTGAGAACTGAGATCGGATAGGAGGTGTGTAGATTCTGTCAAAGTGTCAAACGGAGAACGGTGTCAGGTCAAACTTGTCGCCAAATACCGCCACGGCTGAGTGATCCTCTATAGTTTATTCCCCCTTTTCATTCATTCAGTTTATAGGTGAGCTTCAGAACTGTTCCTTCCTTGATTAGGAGGATGATGCAAATCGATAGGTTTTTCTGTGCTAACGACCAAATGCCAGTCAATCAATGTGTGCTGAAGACTGCGCCAGTGTATTTGAACGGGCTGCCCGTGCACAGTTCTCTGCTCTGAAATCATACGCACCTGAGTTTCACCTAGCACCTGCAGCAGCTTAATGAAGTGTGCAATTGACAAAGTTCACATCAGAAGTTCTTCCTCCATCCAGACATTTTGCCCTTTTGCTTCAAATCGACGACGACTTCCAGGCTGCAAAAACCTCTGAACTCTGAACACTGAAGTTGATGGACTATGTGCCGCAGCGCACTGAAGTTCTTATCCTCCTCTTTATTCGTCGCTTGCCAAGGGCAGTGCCTTTTATCCAATGCAAAGAATGTACTACGTAGCAAAAATATATTTCATTCTAAATATACTGAATCTGATGATGTCCCTGCTCGTCGGAGTTGGAGGCGCGTGGTAATCTGCCTGCACTTTCACTACACCGTACGGTTCTGCTACACTGAAACTGTCTGTTCTTCTCACCTCTTCTTTGTGATATCGACCCCCTTATCTCCCATTCTTTTAAACTAAAGAAGCACTGTCATTTCTTGTTAGCATGCGTGGCTAGGATTACGTACTAAACGTAGCCGCGTTATTTCTGAAGATGTCCACGGGATATGTAATGCATCCAGCTGTTTCAACGCCCTTATAAAAGGCACATATATGTCCCCGTTTGCATCAATTTTAATCGCGAGGACGATCACAGAAGTAGGTAAGAACAAGAAAGTCAGTAGTTCATGTAACTAGGTATGTTCTACTGGTTGCAAAATAACCGATCGACAAACTCGGACTTGAGATGGAAAAGTTGCAAAGCTTGGACACCTCATGTTTACCACTACAGTTCTTGTGTCCATACTTCACAATACTCTGTATGAAAATAAAGAACACGTGCCGCGAGAGACATGTAATGAATGAATGTGTTGAATGGTGAAAATTGTTTCCTGTCAACGCATGATTAATTCCTGGTCTCCTCTTCTCTAAACGTAATGAGTAGACTGAACACTTGCATGTTTACGACGAACTTGGAATTCTGATCACAGGATCGTTCCCGTTTTACGGTTGTTGAGAGATCCCAAAACTGAGCTATATTTAATCTACAAGAGGAATACAGCTACGCAATTCTGATGTGAACTAAACTAGGTTTATTGACAGTTTCTTGTCTCTCCCTTCCCTCACAATTCTGCTTTTGTTCTGCGCAGTCATCAGCATCTCAGTTGTAGGCAAATTTTCTTTTGAGTTTGTAACTTGCTTGACGCAATCGGAGCCAATCAGGCAATCATACAATCAATTTGCAGACAGATATGAATTTTACCAAGTCTTTTTTGGTATATTTTATGCAACTACTAAGTCTTGTTTCCGCAAACGGGTAGGTACAACTAATTCTTGTATGTTCATCTTACTAAACCCCAACCACACCCATATTATCTGACCTGTGTTGATTTTGACCCAAGATACCATCATTGGAAAAACTGGTGGGTAAGTTGATGAAAGGGATTACTAGCCATAAACATGCATGGAAGAATATCAGGACAATAAGAAAACGAGTGCATCTCAGATTTGTTGTCTGATTTATTCTGGATAAATCGACCTTATCCTGGTATTTATAATCAAAGGAGGATCTATTGACCTTATCTTGGTATCCAGAAGTATGACAGTGTTCACCAATCACTTCAGGTGGCAGAAACAATGCACCACAAACGTTCAATCAGTCACCTACTTATGCTTGAATTTGTTTCCATGGAGTACCGCACATACATATTATAATCTGAGTTTTGAAGGAATATGACACCTTTATATCCATACTAGCCTAAAAAGTTCAGTAACTAAACAATTTGCACATGGCTAATACTACGGTTAAGTCTGAATGAAGCTCCCTATTTATGCTAACACCTTTGCAGATCGGAGGTGATTGTCGTTGCCGTCGCTGCTGCTGCGCCACGCCGGGGGATTTTGGGATCGTCTCTTTACAGAACTTTGTGAAATGCATCCTGTCGTTATTATTCAGATTTTGCAGCTTGCACAGCATAATCTTCTTCGGATAAGAAACCAGGAAAAGTACAGAAAGTGCATTTACAGTAAAACTAGTTCAAAATTTCTCTCCTGGCATTTGACAAATCGTCTCGATCAAAACCTGTCTCTTTCACAAAGGAAAAAAAAACTCACTCTGCATGAAAAGAAACACGTGTTACAATCTTAGCTGTCAACTTTCAGTGCCAGGTTGTTCTTTCTAGTAAGCAATCTGATGTGAACTGTGGTTGTTCTTCAGACTTCAGATATTGACGCCATGCAGTTAAATTTTGTACAGGCTATTTTAAGAAAAGAAAAAAAAGTTTAGTCTATCAGCAATTTCACCTCTCCCATCTCCCATCTCCTTGCCAGTATGCTCTTAGTGCAGTTCAGCAAGTTCAGACTTCGGTGGGTACTGGAAATACAGAGCACATGATAGAAACAAACCCAAGGTCACAATTTTTTTATAGGAAAAGCTCACTCTCCCACTGACCAAGATCAAACTCTGAAACAGAAGATGCAAACCTTAAACTGACACTAGGCCCAATACAAGACAGAAAATAGAAGCAAGCCCAACCCAAGGGCACTCACACTTCCAGAGAATTCAGAGTTGAATCTGAAGAACAAAACCACAAAACAGAAGGACCAAAAGTTAGAAGCGAACGCGTACCCCCTCTACCAGGCCACTAGCCTAGGCCATGACTCTTAGGATGTGTTAGGCCATGACTCTTAGGGTGTGTTTGGTAGGGTGTATGAAGGGTGCATGAGCCCAAGAGTTCCCTTCTCGACCCACTTTTGGGTGTTTGGTAGAGTGTATGAAGGGTGTATGAGTCCACACTAACTTAGCACAAATATACTAGAAGAGGGGTGTTGAGTTGAGCATGCATGAAGAGGGAACAACTATGCTGAGACGAGAACGCAACCAAACACACCCTTATTGATCAGCCATAGAACCCATCCAGGTAAGTATGTTTCAAGGTTGCCCTATGCCCTCCTTATATGGGTTGCGCTGCCTCTGCTCCCTCCTTGGCCGGGCGATGTGGTACTAAACGAAAGAAAGTATGCCTCGCCTGGTGTTTCTTGCGGGTTTCCGGGAAGGACAGCGTGTATGGGCCTGTTGGACTGGAAGCCCATGCAAATTGCTAAAAAAGAAGGGTAATCACACGTTCAAAGGCATCCTTTCACAGAGATTTGACAAAAACCCTCAGAAGCTGAGTTTGCACAGATTCTTTTACTGACCACATTTCTTTTATCCAAGGAGGAATTAACATAGTGCCCATTTTTTAACTCAAAAATAAACAGATGGATCTCTTCGATTGTTGGTGCTACTGTTGGTACCAAAAGAACAATGCCGTTCAAATCAGGCAGCGACAATACTTGTTGGTCGGTACAAACAGTGAAGGTGCTAGCATGATGTTTTTACATCCTACGCTTAAGGCCCTAAAAATATATGCATGTAATCACCTTAGACGTAAAAAAAATAAGGCATAAAAATAGTATTGATGACCTAGCAAATTGTTTTTTTTAGGGAAGACATAGCAAATTGTTGTCAATAGTTGTTATAATCAGTGCCGAATAAGAATGCAGTTTGGCTTCCAGCCCATAGTTGAATGCGGTATGGCTTCTCGAGTCCACAACTTGGCTTGAAAATGATGTGACACGGATCCATCTCAGAGACTTCTGTTAGTATGATTCCTTCAGGTTATGTCGTAGCTCTACACGTAAGCAATCAAATTCAGTGTACCATCATACCTTATTGTAGTACTACAGTTAGATAGAGAAACCGTAAGCATGAATTTGAATAAAGAGATCACTTAAAAAACAGATTTGTGACCAGATCACAGTATTCAGCATAAGAAAATGCATGTTCCTGTTTGTGACGCGGTAGTTCTACTCACACAGCACATGCTGAATTTGAGTTATTTGCAAATCAGTTTCAAACAACTTGCATTCTTGCATGAAGTTTTAAATTAGCACCTGATCAGTTAGATGGGCTATTTCAGGAGTAAGTCTGGTTTCTGTAATTCAAAGAAACTTTGGTGGTGCTTGATCTACAGAATTTAAAGAAATGGCCAGATGATGTAGGAGAACTGACCAGATCATGTTAATAAGAAAAGAAAAAAAATCTCAACTGGTACAAAGAAAAGATTAAAAAACTAGTGTTTGACAAAAAAACTACCAGTTTAGGGGTTCGCGTCCCACAGAACTACCACTTTTTTAAAAAGGCCGAAAACTACAAAAAACGTAATCACGTGACTAAAATCTACCAGGTTGACTGAATGGTGGTTTTGACCGTTTTAACCGCGATTCTGACGTGAGTGGCCCACGTGCCAGGCTGGCGGCCCGCCTAACGGCTAACTGCGCGCGTGCGGGGCCTTTAGAGCCGCTCGTCGGTCGCACCTGGTTGGACCAGGTCAGACCTGGCCGGCCAACTCCCCATTCCCCACCCTCTCTCACTCTCCCCCGAGCTGCTCCCTAGCCCTAGCCGTCGCCAGCCATGGCGGTTGTGGATGCAAACTCCGACGGCGATTCAGGCATACCTCCGGGCGGCAGCGCGGTGAAGCAGCCTTCTCAGTCCGAATCTAATCCTTCCGTGGGCGGTGCGCAGCAGATGTTGGATTGGTCGGCGCCGGCGCGACCACTGTCAACAACAAGAAGCAAAGCTCAAGGTCGGCGGAAGCTTCCTCGTTCTGCGGGCGTGGTCGGCATCTCATCCAAAGAGGGTCCCACCATAGATTGTGAGATTCAGAGATTCAGAGAATCAGTAAATTAGGCTAGTTTTTGTTGGAAATATGCCCTAGAGGCAATAATAAATTAGTTATTATTATATTTCCTTGTTCACGATAATCGTTTATTATCCATGCTATAATTGTATTGATAGGAAACTCAGATACATGTGTGGGTACATAGACAACACCATGTCCCTAGTAAGCCTCTAGTTGACTAGCTCGTTGATCAATAGATGGTTACGGTTTCACGACCATGGACATTGGATGTCATTGATAACGGGATCACATCATTAGGAGAATGATGTGATGGACAAGACCCAATCCTAAGCCTAGCACAAAGATCGTAGTTCGTATGCTAAAGCTTTTCTAATGTCAAGTATCATTTCCTTAGACCATGAGATTGTGCAACTCCGGATACCGTAGGAATGCTTTGGGTGTACCAAACGTCACAACGAATCGGGTGGCTATAAAGGTGCACTACGGTATCTCTGAAAGTGTCATTGGGTTGTACGAATCGAGACTGGGATTTGTCATTCCGTGTAAACGGAGAGGTATCTCTGGGCCCACTCGGTAGGACATCATCATAATGTGCACAATGTGACCAAGGGGTTGATCACGGGATGATGTGTTACGGAAACGAGTAAAGAGACTTGCCGGTAACGAGATTGAACAAGGTATCGGTATACCGACGATCGAATCTTGGGCAAGTACAATACCGCTAGACAAAGGGAATTGTATACGGGATTGATTGAGTCCTTGACATCGTGGTTCATCCGATGAGATCATCGCGGAACATGTGGGAGACAACATGGGTATCCAGATCCCGCTGTTGGTTATTGATCGGAGAACGTCTCGGTCATGTACGCATGGTTCCCGAACCCGTAGGGTCTACACTTAAGGTTCGATGGCGCTAGGGTTATAAAGGAAGTTTGTATGTGGTTACCGAATGTTGTTCGAGTCCGGATGAGATCCCGGACGTCACGACGAGTTCGGAATGGTCCGGAGGTAAAGATTTATATATGGAAAGTTGTTGTTCGGGTTCGGAAAAAGTTCGGGTTTTTTCGGTATTGTACCGGAAGCTTCGGAAGGTTCGGAGGATTCGGAGGGGTCCGGAGGTCCGGAAATTGTTCCACCACGTCCAATACAGTAGCATGGGCTGTAAGGCGCCCTAGCCTTAATGGGCCAGGGCACCAGCCCCCAAGGCCCATGCGCATGGGAAGGGAAAACCCTAAGGGAGGGCCTCCACTTGACTTGGGAGGCACTCCTCCCCTTGGCCGCCGCCCCTCCTCAGATTGGATCCGAGGGGCCGCCCTCTCCTGCCCCTATATATATGTGGGGGGTGGGAGGCAGCCGCACCATATGTTCTGGCGCAGCCCTCCCCCTCTCCCAAGTCCCTTCTCCTCTCCTGCGGTGCTTGGTGAAGCCCTGCAGGATTGCCATCCTCCTCCACCACCACCACGCCGTTGTGCTGCTGCTGGATGGAGTCTTCCTCAACCTCTCCCTCTCTCCTTGCTGGATCAAGGCTTGGGAGACGTCACCGGGCTGTACGTGTGTTGAACGCGGAGGTGCCGTCCGTTCGGCACTAGGATCTCCGGTGATTTGGATCACGACGAGTACGACTCCTTCACCCCGTTCACTTGAATGCTTCCGCTTAGCGATCTACAAGGGTATGTAGATGCACTCTCCTTTCCTCTTGTTGCTAGAATCTCCATAGATTGATCTTGGTGATGCGTAGAAAATTTTGAATTTCTGCTACGTTCCCCAACAGTGGCATCATGAGCTAGGTCTATTGGGTAGATTCTTTGCACGAGTAGAACACAAAGTAGTTGTGGGCATTGATGTTGTTCAATATGCTTACCGTTACTAGTCCAATCTTGTTTCGATGGTATTGTGGGATGAAGCGGCCCGGACCGACCTTACACGTACTCTTACGTGAGATGTGTTCCACCGGTGACATGCACTTGGTGCATAAGGTGGCTAGCGGGTGCCGATCTCTCCCACTTTAGTCGGAACGGATTCGATGAAAAGAGTCCTTATGAAGGGTAAATAGCAATTGACATATCACGTTGTGGTTTCGCGTGAGGTAAGAAAGCGTTCTTGCTAGAAACCCATAGCAGCCACGTAAAACATGCAAACAACAATTAGAGGACGTCTAACTTGTTTTTGCAGGGTATGCTATGTGATGTGATATGGCCAAGAAGAATGTGATGAATGATATGTGATGTATGAGATTGATCATGTTCTTGTAATAGGAATCACGACTTGCATGTCGATGAGTATGACAACGGCGAGAGCCATAGGAGTTGTCTTTATTTATTGTATGACCTGTGTGTCATTGAACAACGCCATGTAATTACTTTACTTTATTGCTAACCGGTAGCCATAGTAGTAGAAGTAATAGTTGGCGAGACAACTTCATGAAGACACGATGATGGAGATCATGATGATGGAGATCATGGTGTCATGCCGATTACGATGATGATCATGGAGCCCCGAAGATGGAGATCAAAAGGAGCAAAATGATATTGGCCATATCATGTCACTATTTGATTGCATGTGATGTTTATCATGTTTATGCATCTTATTTGCTTAGAACGACGGTAGTAAATAAGATGATCCCTTACACCAATTTCAAGAAGTGTTCTCCCCTAACTGTGCATCGTTGCTAAAGTTCGTCGCTTCTAAGCACCACGTGATGATCGGGTGTGATGGATTCTTACGTTCACATACAACGGGTGTAAGACAGATTTACACACGCGAAACACTTAGGGTTAACCAGCGAGCCTAGCATGTACGGACATGGCCTCGGAACACAGAGACCGAAAGGTCGAGCATGAGTCGATAGTAGATACGATCAACATGAAGATGTTCACCGATGATGACTAGTGCATCTCACGTGATGATCGGACACGGCCTAGTTGACTCGGATCATGTAATCACTTAGATGACGGAGGGATGTCTATCCGAGTGGGAGTTTATAAGATGAACTTAATTATCCTGAACATAGTCAAAAGATCTTTGCAAATTATGTAAATGGCTCGGCGCTTTAGTTCCTTGTTTAGATATGTTCCTAGAGAAAATATAGTTGAAAGTTGTGATGGCGATTATGCGATAAGTAGAAAGCTTATGTCCTTAATGCACCGCTAAGTGTGATGAACCTCGAACGTCGTCTGTGGATGTTGTGAACATCTAACATACACATTTTGATAACTACGTGATAGTTCAGTTAAACGGTTTAGAGTTGAGGCACCAAAGACGTTTTTCGAAACGTCGCGGAACATATGAGATGTTTCGAGGGCTGAAATTGGGATTTCAGGCTCGTGCCCAAGTCAAGAGGTATAAGACCTCCGACAATTCTCTTAGCCTGCAAACTAAGGGAGAAAAAGCTCAATCGTTGAGCTTGTGCTCAGATTGTCTAAGTACAACAATCACTTGAATCGAGTGGGAGTTGATCTCCCAGATGAGATAGTGATGTTTCTCCAAAGTCATTGCCACCAAGCTGCTAGAGCTTCGTGATGAACTATAACATATCAAGGATAGATATGATGATCCTTGAGGTATTCACGATGTTTGACACCGCGAAAGTAGAAATCAAGAAGGAGCATCAATTGTTGATGGTTGGTGAAACCACTAGTTTCAAGAAGGGCAAGGGCAAGAAGGGACACTTCATGAAACGACAAATCAGTTCTTTGCTCCAAAGAAGAAACCCAAGGTTGAACCCAAACCCGAGACTAAGTGCTTCTGTAATAAGGGGAACAGCCACTGGAGCAGAATTACCCTAGGTACTTGGTAGATGAGAAGGCTGGCAAGGTCGATAGAAGTATATTGGATATACATTATGTTAATGTGTACTTTACTAGTACTCCTAGTAGCACCAGGGTATTAGATACGGTTCGGTTGCTAAGTGTTAGTAACTCGAAATAAAAGCTACGGAATAAACGGAGACTAGCTAAAGGTGAGCCGGCGATATGTGTTGGAAGTGTTTCCAAGGTTGATGTGATCAAGCATCGCACGCTCCCTCTACCATCGAGATTGGTGTTAAACCTAAATAATTGTTATTTGGTGTTTGCGTTGAGCATAGACATGATTGGATTATGTCTATCGCAATCTGATTATTCATTTAAGGAGAATAATGGTTACTCTATTTATTTGAATAATACCTTCAATGGTCTTGCACCTAAAAGGAATGGTTTATTGAATCTCGATCATAGTGATACACATTTTCATGCCAAAAGATATAATATAGTAATGATAGTACCACTTACTTGTGGCGCGCCATGTAAGTCATATTGGTGTAAACGCATGAAGAAGCTCCATGTTGATGGATCTTTGGACTCACCTCGCTTTTTGAAAAGTTTGAGACATGCGAACCATGTCTATTGGTGTATACGCATGATGAAACTCCATGCGGATGGATCATTTGGACTCACTTGATTTTGAATCACTTGAGACATGCAAATCATACCACATGGGCAAGATGAGTGAAAGCCTCGTTTTTCAAAGTGAAATGGAACAAGAAAGCAACTTGTTGGAAGTAATACATTTTGATGTGTGCAGTCCAATGAATGCTGAGGCATGCAGTGGATATAGTTATCTTCTTACTTCACAGATGATTTGAGTAGATACTGAGTATATTTACTTGATGAAACACAAGTCTAAATTATTGAATGGTTCAAGTAATTTCAGAGTGAAGTTAAAGATCATCGTGACAAGAGGATAAAATGTCTATGATATGATCATAGAGATGAGTATCTCGAGTTACGAGCTTTGGCACGCTTATTAAGACATAGTGGAAATTGTTTCACAATTAATACCGCCTGGAACACCATAGTGTGATGGTGTGTCCGAACATCATAGTTGCACCCTATTAGATATGGTGTATACCATGATGTCTCTTATTGAATTACCACTATCATTCATGGGTTAGGCATTAGAGACAACCGCACTTACTTTAATAGGGTACCACATAATTCCGTTGAGACGACACCGTTTGGAGAAACCTAAGTTGTCGTTTCATAAAAGTTTGGGGCTGCGACGCTTATGTGAAAAAGTTTCAGGTTGATAAGCTCAAACCCAAAGCGCTTAAAATGCATCTTCATAGGACACCCAAAACAGTTGGGTATACCTCCTAATTCAGATCCGAAAGCAATAGGGATTGTTTCTTGAATCGGGTCCTTTTCGAGGAAAAGTTTGTCTCGAAAAGTTGAGTGGGAGGATGGTGGAGACTTGATGAGGTTATTGAACTGTCACTTCAACAAGTTTATAGTAGGGCACAGGAAGTTGTTCCTGTGGCGCCTACACCAATTGAAGTAGAAGCTTATGATAGTGATCATGAAGTTTTGGATCAAGTCACTACCATACCTCGTAGGTTGACAAGGATGCGTACTACTTCAGAGTGGTACAGTAATCCTGTCTTAGAGGTCATGTTGCTAGACAACAATGAACCTACGAGCTATGGAGAAGCAATGGTGGGCCCAAATACCGACAAATGGTTAGAAGCCAGGAAATCCGAGAGAGGATCCATGTATCAGAACAAAGCATGGACTTTGGTGGACTTGCCCGATGATCGGCAAGCCATTGAGATGAATGGATCTTTAAGAACAAGACGGACGTGGACGGTAATGTCACCGTCTATGAAGCTCGACTTGTGGCGAAGAGTTTTTCACAAGTTCAAGGAGTTTACTACGATGAGATTTTCTCATCCGTAGCGATGCTTAAGTCCGTCGGAATCATGTTAGCATAAGCTGTATTTATGAAATCTGGCAGATGGATGTCAAAACGAATTTCCTTACCAGTTTCCGTAAGGAAAGGTTGTATGTGATACAATCAGAAAAGTTATGTCGATCCTAAGGATGCTAAAAGGTATGCTAGCTCCAGCGATCCTTCTAAGGACTGGAGTAAGCATCTCGGAGTTGGAATATGCACTTTGATAGGATGATCAAAGATTTTGGGTTTATACAAAGTTTATGAGAAACTTGTATTTCCAAAGAAGTGAGTGGGAGCACTATAGAATTTCGATAAGTATATGTTGTTGACATATTGTTGATCGAAATGATGTAGAATTTCGGAAAGCATATAGGGTTATTTGAAAAGTGTTTTCAATAGAAAACCTGGTTTAAGCTCTTTGAAACATTGAGCATCAAGATCTATGAGGATAGATCAAAACCGCTTAATGGTACTTTCAAATGAGCATATACCTTGACATGATCTTGAAGGTGTTCAAGATGGATCAGTCAAAGAAGGAGTTCTTGCGTGAGATGTAAGGTATGAAGTTAAGACTTAAAGCTCGACCACGGCAGAAAAGAAGGACGAAGGTCTTCCCCTATGCTTTAGACTTAGGCTCTATAGTATGCTATGCTGTGTACCGCACCGGAAGTGTGCCTTGCCATGAGTCAGTCAAGGGTACAAGAATGATCCAGGAATGGGGATCATTGGACAGCGGTCAAAATTATCCTTAGTAGAATAAGGGAATATTTCTCGATTATGGAGGTGATAAAGAGTTCGGCGTAAAGGGTTACGTCGATGCAATCTTTAACACCTATCCGAATGACTCTGAGTAGCAAAACGGATACGTATAGTGGAGCAACCATTTGGAATAGCTCCAAGTGGAGCGTGGAAGCAGCATTTACAATATGACATAGAGAATTGCGAAGTACACACGGATCTGAAAGGTTCGAGACCGTTGACTAAAACCTCTCTCACAAGCAAAACATGATCAAACCTCAGAACTCATTGAGTCTTAATCACATGATGATGTGAAATAGTTTACAGACACTAGTAAACTCTTTGGATGTTGGTCACATGGCGATGTGACCTATCAGTGTTGATCACATGGCGATGTGAACTAGATTATTGACTCTAGTGCAAGTGGGAGACTGTTGGAAATATGCCCTAGAGGCAATAATAAATCAGTTATTATTATATTTCCTTGTTCACGATAATCATTTATTATCCATGCTATAATTGTATTGATAGGAAACTTCGAGATACATGTGTGGGTACATAGACAACACCATGTCCCTAGTAAGCCTCTAGTTGACTAGCTCGTTGATCAATAGATGGTTACGGTTTCCTGACCATGGACATTGGATGTCATTGATAACGGGATCACATCATTAGGAGAATGATGTGATGGACAAGACCTAATCCTAAGCCTAGCACAAAGATCGTAGTTCGTATGCTAAAGCTTTTCTAATGTCAAGTATCATTTCCTTAGACCATGAGATTGTGCAACTCCGGATACCGTAGGGAATGCTTTGGGTGTACCAAGCGTCACAACGTAATCGGGTGGCTATAAAGGTGCACTACGGTATCTCCGAAAGTGTACATTGGGTTGTACGAATCGAGGCTGGGATTTGTCACTCCGTAAGCGGAGAGGTATCTCTGGGCCCACTCGGTAGGACATCATCATAATGTGCACAATGTGACCAAGGGGTTGATCACGGGATGATGTGTTACGGAAGCGAGTAAAGAGACTTGCCGTAACGAGATTGAACAAGGTATCGGTATACCGACGATCGAATCTCGGGCAAGTACAATACCGCTAGACAAAGGGAATTGTATACGGGATTGATTGAGTCCTTGACATCGTGGTTCATCCGATGAGATCATCGCGGAACATGTGGGAGCCAACATGGGTATCCAGATCCAGCTGTTGGTTATTGATCGGAGAACGTCTCGGTCATATACGCATGGTTCCCGAACCCGTAGGGTCTACACATAAGGTTCGATGGCGCTAGGGTTATAAAGGAAGTTTGTATGTGGTTATCGAATGTTGTTCGAGTCCCGGATGAGATCCCGGACGTCACGAGGAGTTCCGGAATGGTCCGGAGGTAAAGATTTATATATGGAAAGTTGTTGTTCGGGTTAGGAAAAAGTTCGGGTTTTTTCGGTATTGTACCGGGAAGCTTCCAGAAGGTTCCGGAGGATTCCGGACGGATCCGGAGGTCCGGAAATTGTTCCACCACGTCCAATACAGTAGCATGGGCTGTAAGGGGCCTCCCTAGCCTTAATAGGCCAGGGGCACCATCCCCCCCAAGGCCCATGCGCATGGGAAGGGGAAAACCCTAAGGGGTAGGGCCTCCACTTGACTTGGGAGGCACTCCTCCCCCCCTTGGCCGCCGCCCCCTCCTCAGATTGGATCTGAGGGGCCGCCCTCTCCCTTTGCCCCTATATATATGTGGGGGTGGGAGGGCAGCCGCACCATATGTTCAGGCGCAGCCCTCCCTCTCCCAAGTCCCTTCTCCTCTCCCGCGGTGCTTGGCGAAGCCTGCAGGATTGCCACCCTCCTCCACCACCACCACGCTGTTGTGCTGCTGCTGGATGGAGTCTTCCTCAACCTCTCCCTCTCTCCTTGCTGGATCAAGGCGTGGGAGACGTCACCGGGCTGTACGTGTGTTGAACGCGGAGGTGCCGTCCGTTCGGCACTAGGATCTCCGGTGATTTGGATCACGACACGTACGACTCCTTCAACCCCGTTCTCTTGAACGCTTCCGCTTAGCGATCTACAAGGGTATGTAGATGCACTCTCCTTCCCCTCGTTGCTGGTTTCTCCTTAGATAGATCTTGGTGACACGTAGGAAAATTTTGAATTTCTGCTACGTTCCCCAACAGTTTTTTGCATGGTTAGATTCAGTTTTGGTGACCTTGCAAATTGTTAGTATTGTGCATACTTTGTTGTGTAAGAAACTAAAAAAAGCAGTTTGACATAAACTCAATATTGTGCCTAGTTAGGTTCAGTTATCCTGTTTTTAGTTAATAAAGGTTTTTCATTTTATAATTTTCAGAATTGATGACCCAAAGTGGTCAATTTGGTTCCATTTCAATGCCAGAGAATCTGTGGTTCGAAATTTATACCAGTCAGACATATCATATTTGACAATGCTTTCTCTTATTGGGAGTGAGGGCTTTGTGGCTGATGATTATGAAGGAAATATGCCCTAGAGGCAATAATAAAGTTATTATTTATTTCCTTATATCATGATAAATGTTTATTATTCATGCTAGAATTGTATTAACCGGAAACATAATACATGTGTGAATACATAGACAAACTGTAACACCCCGGATGTAACTTTCCATATTTGTAACTCCAACTCTTGCCATTTTCGGCTATGTGCTATGGTATTCCCTCCGTGGTTGGGTTTTTGTCTTTCGTTTTGCATTTTGTTCATGTCATGCACCTCATATCATGTCATCATGTGCATCTCATTTGCATACGTGTTCGTCTCATGCATCCGAGCATTTTCCCCGTTGTCTGTTTTGCAATCCGGCACTCCTATGTCCCCCGGCGCACCCCTCTTGTCTCTTTTCGTGAGCGGGTGTCAAACGTTCTCGGAATGGACCGAGGCTTGCCAAGTGGCCTTGGTACACCACCGGTAGACCACCTGTCAAGTTTCGTGCCATTTGGAGGTCGTTTGATACTCCAACGGTTAACCGTGTAACCGCGAAGGCCTCTTGTGTGTTGCAGCCCAACACCCCTCCAAAACAGCCCAATAACCCATCTAAGTCACTTCCATGCTCTCCGTCGTCGGATCACGATCGTGTGGGCGAAAACTACACTCCATTTGGAGCTTCCTAGCTCCTTCTACGTATAAAAACACCCTTCCCCCGAAATCCCGGGTCATTTCCACCCTAACCCTAGCCCCGCTCCTCTCCGCGCCGCCGGACACGTCCGGACGGAGCCGGACGCGTCCGCCACCGCACCCCCGGTGAATCGGGAGCCGCCACGTGGCGCCCGCGCCCACATCGCCGTCGGCTCCAGCGCGGCCCGCCCAAGCGAGCCCTCCTGGCCGGACCGCACCGCGCCGCCCGGCCGCCAGCATCCCGGCCGCCCGAGCATCGCCGCCGTCCGCCGCCTCCGCCTCGACCCGCCGCTGCGCCGCCCGCGTCCACGCCCGTCCCGGCATGGCGCCTCCCGCGTCGCCCGGCCCCGGATCCGGCCGGCGCGGCCCTCCTCCGGCCGGCTCCCTCCTCCGGCGTCCTCTCCCTCTCCGGCCGCCGCTGCTCCGGCCGGCGAACCTCGATCCGCGCCAAATCGGATCTGAGCAAGGGTTGACTTCTTCTCCCCCCGCTTTTCGTCTAAGTCATTATCTGTGATAATTTTGTTGCATGTTCATCACATCGTAACTTTGCATCTGTGTCTCCGTTTTGGACATGTAGCATACCGAATTGTTCGCCTCAACGAGTAAATAATTCATCTCATTGCATCATTTACATTTGAGCTCATCTTGATGCCCAAAATGCTGTTAGAAGAGGGCTATGTGATGTTAGTTTCAGATTCTTATCAGAACATGCACTTTTGTCATTTTTGCCATGATTGATGTGTGCATCCTATGAACTTGAGTCCTACATGTGTTTTGTAATATGCCATGCCATCTTTACAGGGGTGTATGCCATGTATTTTTGTGATCTCTGTGGTGACTAGCACAAGCATGCAAACTAGGCTTCATGATGTTGCTGATTTCAGCCCCTGTTTTGCTGATATTTTTATGCCATGTAAACTTGATGGTACAGAGAGATCCATGCTTATTTTGAGATACTTAAGTAAGGATGTTTTGAACATATGGTTATTATCTATCCATCCATGCCCTTTTTGAAATTATTGAGTGCCATAGCTTGAGTCAATCAAGCTCTACTTTTGCTATAAAATGTTTCCTGGAAGGTTGTTTACATGTTATTCAATTTTGCCAAGGTTGTTGTAGTTGATCCGTGTATTCTATGATGTTGTTCTTGCCATGTATAGCTTTTATGCCATGTCTTCTTGATGGATGTATGCTTAGTTTATCATGTAAGGCTCTGTAGTGAGTGCATCGAGCTTGCGAAGATGCCTTCATAATTCTGTCAATGTCATGCCCTGTTTGCTGAATCTGTTAACGAAACTTGCTATGTTTACGTGGGTGCCATAATATCTTCTGATCCTTTTTGGCTCATGGTCAGTAAGGGACTTTTGTTCTATGCTTTGTGTAGATTTATTCTATGCCTTGTTTTGCTATTATAAATTCCTGTAGCATGTTGTTTGCTTGCTCTGAACATTGCTTCCTGATGCTGATTCTGCCATGTTCAGTATTTTCACTAAGTCTG
Source organism: Aegilops bicornis (assembly GCA_021605145.1). Classification (NCBI taxonomy): domain Eukaryota; kingdom Viridiplantae; phylum Streptophyta; class Magnoliopsida; order Poales; family Poaceae; genus Aegilops; species Aegilops bicornis. Next base: position 523,508,936 of record CM038674.1, read on the forward strand.
TGAAGCTGATATATTTTGCACTTTTGCCATGCTTGTTTGGACCTGTTATGGTGTGATTTAGCCGTAGCTCAGTGTTCATATTTTGTCACGCATCTTGAGTAGATCACTGCAATATGCTTTTTTGGTACTTTTGGGTGCAGTAGCTTAATTTCTTGTTGCTTGCTATGTGGCATCGTGCTGTTAATGGCAGATTTGTGCCATTCTTGTTTTGCTTGTCATTTGCAAACCGTGCATCCGATTCCGGTGATCTTTATATCGATTTCAACCGAAATCATCTCACCTTACCAGCGGCATACTTGGTTTGCTAAGTTTATGCCTTGTTCATCAGTTTCCTTCCGGAGCACGCATACGCATTGCATCTCACATCTCGCATATCATACCATGTATTGCATCATGTTGTTTGTGCATCGCCCGTGATTTATTGTGGTTCCATTGTTTGTGTTCTTGCTTTGGGTAGAGCCAGGAGACGAGTACATGAACGAGGAACCTGTTGAGAACAGCTACGAGGATCAAGCTTTCGACAACTCTGAGAACTTTGCAGGCAAGATGACCATACCCTCGAAATCACTTCTATCTTTGCTTGCTAGATGCTCGCTCTTTTGCTATGCCAATGCTACGATGCCTATCACCTGCTTATCATGCCTCCCATATTGCCATGTCAAGCCCCTAACCATCCTTTCCTAGCAAACCGTTGATTGGCTATGTTACCGCTTTGCTCAACCCCTCTTATAGCGTTGCTAGTTGCAGGTGAAGATGAAGTTTGTTCCTTGTTGGAACATGGAGATGTTGTTCCTTGCTGGAACATGTTTACTTGTTGGGATATCACAATATCTATTGTTTAATTAATGCATCTATATACTTGGTAAAGGGTGGAAGACTCTGCATTATGCATGGTGTTTTGTTCCAATCTTGCCTACCTAGATTCCGTCATACAGGTGTTATGTTCCTTGATTTCGCGTTCCTTACGGTTGGGTGATTTATGGGACCCCTTGACAGTTCGCTTTGAATAAGACTCCTCCAAAGAAGGCCCAACTATGGTTTTACCATTTGCCACCTAAGCCTTTTTCCCCCGGGTTTTCGCGAGCCCGAGGGTCATCTTTATTTACCCCCCCCCCGGGCCAGTGCTCCTTCGAGTGTTGGTCCGAATCGAGGCTACTGCGGGCCACCTCGGGGAAACTTCAGGGTTGGTTTTACTCGTAGCTAGTCTCATCCGGATGTGCCCTGAGAACGAGATATGTGCAGCTCCTATCGGGATTTGTCGGCACAATCGGGCGGCTTTGCTGGTCTTGTTTTACCATTGTCGAGATGTCTTGTAGTCCGGGATTCCGAGATCGATCGGGTCTTCGGTAGAAGGAATATCCTTTGTTGACCGTGAGAGCTTATAATGGGCTAAGTTGGGACACCCCTGCAGGTATTATCTTTCAAAGCCGTGCCCATGGTTATGAGGCAGATGGGAATTTGTTAATGTCGGTTGTAGAAAACCCGAAGTTTACCTTAATTAAAATACATCAACAGCGTGTGTAACCGTGATGGTCTCTTCTCGGTGAGTCCGGGAGGTGAACACGGTGTTGGAGTTATGTTTGGCGTAAGTAGTTTCAGGATCACTTCTTGATCGCTACTAGCTTCACGTAGTGCCTTGCTTCTCTTCTCGCTCTCTTTTGCGAATGTAGCCACCATATATGCTAGTCGCTTCGTAGCTCCACCTCACAACTCTGTCCTTCCTATAAGCTTAAATAGTCTTGATCTCATGGTGTGAGATTGCTGAGTCCCCGTGACTCACAGATTCTACCAAAACAGTTGCGGTGTGCGGCGATGCGGTCGGCAGTGACGCAACCGAGCTCAAGTGGGAGTTCGACGAGGAACGTGGTCGTTACTATGTGTCTTTTCCTGATGATCAGTAGTGGAGCCCTGTTGGGACGATCGGGGATCTGTGTAGCATTTGGGGGAGTCTTCTTTTATTTTGGTTCCGTGAGTCGGACCTTGAGTGTAATCTGGATGATGGATGTTTATTTATGTATTGTGTGAAGTGGCGATTGTAAGCCAACTATGTATCTCTTTCCCTTATGTATTACATGGGTTGTGTGAAGATTACCTCACTTGCGACATTGCTTTCAATGCGGTTATGCCTCTAAGTCGTGCTTCGACACGTGGGAGATATAGCCGCGTCGAGGGCGTTACACAAACATAGTGTCACTAGTATGCCTCTGCTTGACTAGTTCGTTTATCAAAGATGGTTATGTTTCCTAGCCATGGACAAAAGAGTTGTCATTTGATTAATGGGATCACATCATTAGGAGAATGATGTGATTGACTTGACCCATTCCGTTAGCCTTAGCACTTGATCATTTAGTATGTTGCTATTGCTTTCTTCATGACTTATACATGTTCCTATAACTATGAGATTATGCAACTCCCGTTTACGGAGGAACACTTTGTGTGCTACCAAACGCCACAACGTAATCGGGTGATTATAAAGGAGCTCTACAGGTGTCTCCGAAGGTACATGTTGGGTTGGCGTATTTCGAGATTAGGATTTGTCACTCCGATTGTCGGAGAGGTATCTCTGGGCCCACTCGGTAATGCACATCACTATAAGCCTTGCAAGCATTGCAACCAATTAGTTAGTTGCGGGATGATGCATTGCGGAACGAGTAAAGAGACTTGCTGGTAACGAGATTGAACTAGGTATTGGATACCGACGATCAAATCTCGGGCAAGTAACATACCGATGAAAAAGGGAACAACGTATGTTGTTATGCGGTCTGACCGATAAAGATCTTCGTAGAATATGTGGGAGCCAATATGAGCATCCAGGTTCCGCTATTGGTTATTGACCGGAGACGTGTCTCGGTCATGTCTACATAGTTCTCGAACCCGTAGGGTCCGCACGCAACAAGGTTTCGATGGCGGTTATATTATGAGTTTATGAGTTTTGATGTACCGAAGGAGTTCGGAGTCCCGGATGAGATCGGGGACATGACGAGGAGTCTCTAAATGGTCGAGACGTAAAGATCGATATATTGGACGACTATATTCGGAGTTCGGAAAGGTTCCGAGTGATTCGGGTATTTTTCGAATCTGGAGAGTTACGGAATTCGCCGGGAGTATATGGGCCTTATTGGGCTTTAGGGAAAGAGAGGAGAGGTTGGGCGCCCCCAAGGCCTAGTCCGAATTGGACTAGGGGAGGGCTGCGCCCCCTCCTTCCTTCTCTTCTCTTCCCCCTTTCCTTGACTCCTACTCCTACTACTTGGAAGGGGAATCCTACTCCCGGTGGGAGTAGGACTCCTCCTTGGTCGCGCCTCCTAGGGCCGGCCTCCTCCTCCCTTGCTCCTTTATATCTGAGGGCAGGGGGCACCCCATGGACACACAAGTTGATCTTCGTGATCGTTCCTTAGCCGTGTGCGGTGCCCCCCTCCGCCATATTTCACCTCGGTCATATCGTCGCAGAGTTTAGGCGAAGCCCTGCGCCGGTAGAACATCATCATCGTCACCACGCCGTCGTGCTGACGGAACTCATCCCCGATACTTTGCTGGGTCGGAGTCCGGGGATCGTCATCGAGCTGAACGTGTGCTGAACTCGAAGGTGCCGTACGTTCGGTACTTGGATCGGTCGGATCGTGAAGATGTACGACTACATCAACCGCGTTGTCATAACGCTTCCGCTTACGGTCTACAAGGGTACGTGGACAATACTCTCCCCTCTCGTTGCTATGCATCACCATGATCTTGCGTGTGCGTAGGAAAAAAATTGAAATTACTACGTTCCCCAACAGTGGCATCCGAGCCTAGGTTTTATGTGTTGATGTTATATGAACGAGTAGAACACAAGTGAGTTGTGGGCGATACAAGTCATACTGCTTACCAGCATGTCATACTTTGGTTCAGCGGTATTGTTGGATGAAGTGGTCCAGACCGACATTACGCGTACGCTTACGCGAGACTGGTTTTACCGCCGTGCTTTGCACACAGGTGACTAGCGGGTGTCTGTTTCTCCAACTTTAGTTGAACCGAGTGTGGCTACGCCCGGTCCTTGCGAAGGTTAAAACAGCACTAACTTGACGAACTATCGTTGTGGTTTTGATGCATAGGTAAGAACGGTTCTTGCTCAGCCCGTAGCAGCCACGTAAAATTTGCAACAACAAAGTAGAGGACGTCTAACTTGTTTTTACAGAGCATGTTGTGATGTGATATGGTCAAGACGTGATGCTATATTTTATTGTATGAGATGATCATGTTTTGTAACCGAAGTTATCGGCAATGGCGGGAGCCATATGGTTGTCGCTTTATTGTATGAAATGCAACGCCTTGTAATTGCTTTACTTTATCACTAAGCGGTAGCGATAGTCGTAGAAGCAATAGATGGCGAACGACAACGATGCTACGATGGAGATCAAGGTGTCGCTACCGGTGACGATGGTGATCACGACGGTGCTTCGGAGATGGAGATCACAAGCACAAGATGATGATGGCCATATCATATCACTTATATTGATTGCATGTGATGTTTATCCTTTATGCATCTTATCTTGCTTTGATTGACGCTAGCATTTTAAGATGATCTCTCACTAAAAATTATCAAGAAGTGTTCTCCACGAGTATGCACCGTTGCAAAAGTTCTTCGTCTTTGAGACACCACGTGATGATCGGGTGTGATAGGCTCTACATTCAAATACAACGGGTGCAAAACAGTTGCACACGCAGAATACTCAGGTTAAACTTGACGAGCCTAGCATATAACAGATATGGCCTCGGAACACGGAGACCGAAAGGTTGAACGTGAATCATATAGTAGATATGATCAATATAGTGATGTTCACCGTTGAAACTACTCAATCTCACGTGATGATCGGACATGGTTTAGTTGATTTGGATCACGTGATCACTTAGAAGATTAGAGGGATGTCTATCTAAGTGGGAGTTCTTAAGTAATATGATTAATTGAACTTTAATTTATCATGAACTTAGTCCTGGTAGTATTTTGCAAATTATCTTGTAGATCAATAGCTCGCGTTGTTGCTTTCATATGTTTATTTTGATATGATTGTTGGGTAACGTTGCAGAAAATTAAAAAATTTCCTACGGTTTCACCAAGATCCATCTATGAGTTCATCTAAGCAACGAGTCATGGGAGAGAGATTGCATCTACATACCACTTGAAGATCGAGTTCTGAAGCGTTCAAGGGAACGGTGATGATGGAGTCGTACTCGCAGTGATTCAGATCACCGATGACCAAGTGCCGAACGGACAGCACCTCCGTGTTCAACACACGTACAGAACGGACGACGTCTCTTCCTTCTTGATCCAGCAAGGGAAAGGAGAGGTTGAGGAAGAAGGCTCCAGAAAGACGACGGCGTGATGATGGTGGAGAGGCAAGATACTCACAGGGCTTCGCCACGCACTCAGCGGAGGAGGAGAGGTGTTGGGGAGGGAGGGCTGCGCCTTGAAGTGTATTGCAGCCCTCCCTCACCCCTCTATTTATAGGGGAAGGGGCAAGGGCGGCCCCTCTAGATGAGATCTAGAGGGGGCGGCGGCTGAGGAGGGCTTGCCCCCAAGCAGGGGCGCCCCACTAGGGTTCCCCAACCCTAGGCGCATGGGCCCAAGGGGGGGGGGAGACCAGACCTCCAGGGGTTGGTTCCCTGCCCTTGTGGCCCATGAGGCCCTCCGAGAGGGGTGGCCCCTCCCGGTGGACCCCCGGAACCTCTCCGGTGGCCCCGGTACAATACCGATATGACCCCAAAACTTTCCGGTGTTCGTTTGACAACTTCCCATATATAAATATTTACCTCCGGACCATTCCGGAACTCCTCGTGACGTCCGGGATCTCATCCGGGACTTCGAACAACATTCAGTAATCACATACAAGTCTTCCTAATAACCCTAAGCGCCACGAACCTTAAGTGTGTAGACCCTACGGGTTCGGGAGACATGCGACATGACCAAGACGGCTCTCGGTCAATAACCAACAGCGGGATCTGGATACCCATGTTGGCTCCTACATACTCCTCGATGATTTCAGCGGATGAACCACGATGTCGAGGATTCAAGCAACCAGTATACTATTCCCTTTGTCGACGGTATGTTACTTGCCGAGATTCGATCGTCGGTATCCCAATACCTCGTTCAATCTCGTTACCGGCAAGTCACTTTACTCGTACCGTAATGCATGATCCCGTGACCAGACACTTGGTCACTTTGAGCTCATTATGATGATGCACTACCGAGTGGGCCCAGTGATACCTCTCCGTAACACGGAGTGACAAATCCGAGTCTCGATCCGTGTCAACCCAACAGACACTTTCGGAGATACCGTAGTGCACCTTTATAGTCACCCGCCACGTTGTGACGTTTGGTACACCCAAAGCACTCCTACGGTATCCGGGAGTTACACGATCTCATGGTCTAAGGAAGAGATACTTGACATTGGAAAAGCTCTAGCAAAACGAACTACATGATCTTGTGCTATGCTTAGGATTGGGTCTTGTCCATCACATCATTCTCCTAATGATGTGATCCCGTTATCAATGACATCCAATGTCCATAGTCAGGAAACCATGACTATCTATTGATCAACGAGCTAGTCAACTAGAGGCTCACTAGGGACATATTGTGGTCTATGTATTCACACGTGTATTACGATTTCCGGATAATACAATTATAGCATGAATAAAAGACAATTATCATAAACAAGGAAATATAATAATAATCCTTTTATTATTGCCTCTAGGGCATATTTCCAACAGTCTCCCACTTGCACTAGAGTCAATAATCTAGTTACATTGTGATGAATCGAACACCCATAGAGTTACGGTGTTGATCATGTTTTGCCCATGGAAGAGGTTTAGTCAGCGGATCTGCGACATTCAGATCCGTATGCACTTTGCAAATTTCTATGCCTCCATCTTGAACATTTTCACGGATGGAGTTGAAGCGACGCTTGATGTGCTCGGTCTTCTTGTGAAACACAGGCTCCTTGGCAAGTGCAATAGCTCCAGTGTTGTCACAGAAGAGTTTGATCGGCCCCGACGCATTGGGTATGACTCCTAGGTCGGTGATGAGCTCCTTCACCCAAATTGCTTCACGCGCTGCCTCCGAGGCTGCCATGTACTCCGGTTCACATGTAGATCCCGCCACGACGCTCTGCTTGCAGCTGCACCAGCCTACTGCTCCACCATTCAACATATACACGTATCCGGTTTGTGACTTAGAGTCATCCAGATCTGTGTCGAAGCTAGCGTCGACGTAACCCTTCTGACGAGCTCTTCGTCACCTCCATAAACGAGAAACATGTCCTTTGTCCTTTTCAGTACTTCAGGATATTCTTGACCGTTGTCCGGTGTTCCTTGCGGGATTACTTTGGTACCTTCCTACCAAACTTACGGCAAGGTTTACATCAGGTCTGGTACAGACATGGCATACATAATAGATCCTATGGCCGAGGCATAGGGGATGACGCTCATCTCTTCTTTATCTTTTGTCGTGGTCGGGCATTGAGCCGAGCTCAATCTCACACCTTGCAAAGACAGGCAAGAACCCTTTCTTGGACTGATCCATTTTGAACTTCTTCAAAATCTTATCAAGGTATGTGCTTTGTGAAAGACCTATGAGGCGTCTCGATCTATCTCTATAGATCTTGATGCCTAATATATAAGCAGCTTCTCCAAGGTCCTTCATTGAAAAACTTTTATTCAAGTAGGCCTTAATGCTGTCCAAGAGTTCTATATCATTTCCCATCAAAAGTATGTCATCTACATATAATATGAGAAATGCTCTGAGCTCCCACTCACTTTCTTGTAAACGCAGGCTTCTCCATAAGTCTGCATAAACCCAAACGCTTTGATCATCTCATCAAAGCGAATGTTCCAACTCCGAGATGCTTGCACCAGCCCATAAATGGATCGCTGGAGCTTGCATACTTTGTTAGCATTCTTAGGATCGACAAAACCTTCGGCTGCATCATATACACCTCTTCCTTAAGATAACCATTAAGGAACGCTGTTTTGACGTCCATCTGCCATATCTCATAATCATAGTATGCGGCAATTGCTAACATGATTCGGACGGACTTAAGCTTCGCTACGGGAGAGAAAGTCTCATCGTAGTCAATCCCTTGAACTTGTCGATAACCCTTAGCGACAAGTCAAGCTTTATAGATGGTGACATTACCATCCACGTCCGTCTTCTTCTTAAAGATCCATTTGTTTTCTATCGCTCGCTGATCATCGGGCAAGTCTGTCAAAGTCCATACTTTGTTTTCATACATGGATCCTATCTCGGATTGCATGGCTTCAAGCCATTTGTTGGAATCTGGCCCGCCATCGCTTCTTCATAGTTCGAAGGTTCACCGTTGTCTAACAACATGATTTCCAGGACAGGGTTGCCATACCACTCTGGTGTGGAACGTGTCCTTGTGGACCTGCGAAGTTCAGTAGCAACTTGATCCGAAGTACCTTGATCATCATCATTAATTTCCTCTCCAGTCGGTGTAGGCACCACAGGAACATTTTCTGAGCTACACTACTTTCCGGTTCAAGAGGTAGTACTTCATCGAGTTCTACTTTCCTCCCACTTACTCCTTTCGAGAGAAACTCTTTTCCAGAAAGGATCCGTTCTTGGCAACAAAGATCTTGCCTTCGGATCTAAGGTAGAAGGTATGCCCAATGGTTTCCTTAGGGTATCCTATGAAGACGCATTTTTCCGACTTGGGTTCGAACTTTTCAGGTTGAAGTTTCTTGACATAAGCATCGCATCCCCAAACTTTTAGAAACGACAGCTTAGGTTTCTTCCCAAACCATAATTCATATGGTGTCGTCTCAACGGATTTAGACGGTGCCCTATTTAAAGTGAATGTAGCTGTCTCTAGTGCGTATCCCCAAAATGATAGCGGTAAATCGGTAAGAGACATCATAGATCGCACCATATCCAATAGAGTGCGATTACGACGTTCGGACACACCGTTTCACTGAGGTGTTCCAGGCGGCGTGAGTTGTGAAACGATTCCACATTTTCTTAAGTGTGTACCAAATTCGTGACTTAAATATTCTCCTCCACGATCCGATCGTAAGAATTTTATCTTTCGGTCACGTTGATTCTCTACCTCATTCTGAAATTCCTTGAACTTTTCAAAGGTCTCAGACTTGTGTTTCATCAAGTAGACATACCCATATCTACTCAAGTCATCGGTGAGAGTGAGAACATAACGATATCCTCCGCGAGCCTCAACGCTCATTGGACCGCACACATCGGTATGTATGATTTCCAATAAGTTGGTTGCTCGCTCCATTGTTCCGGAGAATGAAGTCTTGGTCATTTTGCCCATGAGGCATGGTTCGCATGTGTCAAATGATTCATAACCGAGAGACTCTAAAAGTCCATCAGAATGGAGCTTCTTCATGCGCTTGACACCAATGTGACCAAGGTGGCAGTGCCACAAGTATGTGGAACTATCGTTATCAACTTTACATCTTTTGGTATTCACACTATGAATATGTGTAACATTACGCTCGAGATTCATTAAGAATAAACCATTGACCATCGGAGCATGACCATAAAACATATCTCTCATATAAATAGAACAACCATTATTCTCGGATTTAAATGAGTAGCCATCTCGTACTAAACGATATCATTATACAATGTTCATGCTCATACTTTGCACTAAATAACAATTATTGAGTTTTAAAACTAATACATTAGGTAAATGTAGAGGTAGCGTGCCGTGGCGATCACATCGACCTTGGAACCATTCCCGACGCCGCATCGCTCGCGATCTCCGTTTATTCCGCAGCTCCTGCTGTGAGTTACAAATATGAGCAACGACACCGTATCAAATACCGGGAGTTACTAATAGTAAATCGGTAAGGTACACATCAATTACATGTATATCAAATATACCTTTAGTGTTGCCGGCCTTCTTGTCCGCTAAGTATTTGGGGCAGTTCCGCTTCGGTGGCCCTTCCTTTGCAATAAAAGCACTCATCTCGTGCTTGGGTCCATTCTTTGACTTCTTCCCGGCAACTTGCTTACCAGGCGCGGCAACATCCTTGCCGTCCTTCTTGAAGTTCTTCTTACCCTTGCCCTTCTTGAACTTAGTGGTTTTATTGACCATCAACACTTGATGTTCTTTCTTGATTTCAACCTCTGCTGACTTCAGCATTGAAAATACTTCAGGAATGGTCTTCACCATCCCTGCATATTGTAGTTCATCACAAAGCTCTTGTAGCTTGGTGAGAGCGATGAAGGATTCTGTTAATGACCGCCTCGTCAGGGAGGTTAATGTCCACCGGGACAAAGCGGTTGTGCAACCCAGACATTTTGAGTATGTGCTCACCGATGTAACTGTTTTCCTCCATCTTACAACTATAGAACTTGTCGGAGACTTCATATCTCTCAACCGGGCATGAGCTTGGAAAACCATTTTCAGCTCCTCGAACATCTCATATGCTCCGTGTTGCTCAAAACGCTTTTGGAGCCCGGTTCTAAGCTGTAAAGCATGCCGCCAGAACGAGGGAGTAATCATCGACGAGACTGCCAAGCACTCATAATGTCTTGGTTCTGCAGGATGGGTGCATCACCTAGCGGTGCTTCTAGGACATATTGTTTCTTGGCTGCTATGAGGATGATCCTCGTGTTCGGACCCAGTCCGAATAGTTGCTGCCATCATCTTTCGACTTGGTTTTCTCTAGAACGCGTTGAAGTTCATGGTGACATGGCGTTGGCCATTTGATCTACAAGACATTTTGCAAAGATTTTAGACTAATGTTCATGATAATTAAGTTCATCTAATCAAATTAATTAATGAACTCCCACTCAGATTTGACATCCCTCTAGTCATCTAAGTGTTACATGATCCGAGTCGACTAGGCCGTGTCCGATCATCACGTGAGACGGACTAGTCATCGTCGATGAACATCTCCATGTTGATCGTATCTTCCATATGACTCATGTTCGACCTTTCGGTCTCTTGTGTTCCGAGGCCATGTCCGTACATGCTAGGCTCGTCAAGTTAACCCTAAGTGTTTATGCATGTGTAAAACTGTCTTACACCCGTTGTATGTGAACGTAAGGATCTATCACACCGATCATCACCTGGTGCTTCGAAACGACGAACTTTAGCAACGGTGCACAGTTAGGGGAACACTTTCTTGAAATTATTCTAAGGGATCATCTTATTTACTACCGTCGTTCTAAGTAAACAAGATGCATAAACATAATAAACATCACATGCAATTATATAAAGTAGTGACATGATATGGCCAATATCATATAGCTCCTTTGATCTTCATCTTCGGGGCTCCATGATCATCTTGTCACCGGCATGACACCATGATCTCCATCATCGTGTCTCCATGAAGTTGCTCACCAACTATTACTTCTACTACTATGGCTAACACGTTTAGCAATAAAGTAAAGTAATTTACATGGCGTTGAATCAATGACGCGCAGGTCATACAATAATTAAGACAACTCCTATGGCTCCTGCCGGTTGTCATACTCATCGACATGCAAGTTGTGATTCCTATTAAAAGAACACGATCTCATACATCACAATATATCATTCATCATTCATCACAACTTCTAGCCATATCACATCACATGACAATTGCTGCAAAAACAAGTTAGACGTCCTCTAATTGTTGTTGCATCTTTTACGTGGCTGCAATTGGGTTCTAGCAAGAACGTTTTCTTACCTACGAATAACCACAACGTGATTTTATCAACTTCTATTTACCCTTCATAAGGACCCTTTTCATCTAATCCGCTCCAACTAAAGTAGGAGAGACAGACACCCGCTAGCCACCTTATGCAACTAGTGCATGTCAGTCGGTGGAACCTGTCTCACGTAAGCGCACGTGTAAGGTCGGTCCGGCCGCTTCATCCCACAATACCGCTGAAGCAAGAAAAGACTAGTAGCGGCAAGCAAGTTGACAAGATCTACGCCCACAACAAAATTGTGTTCTACTCGTGCAATAGAGAACTACGCATAGACCTAGCTCATGATGCCACTTTGTTGGGTAACGTTGCGTAAAATTAAAAAATTTCCTACGGTTTCACCAAGATCCATCTATGAGTTCATCTAAGCAACGAGTCATGGGAGAGAGATTGCATCTACATACCACTTGTAGATCGGCGTGCGGAAGCGTTCAAGGAACGGTGATGATGGAGTCGCACTCGCCGTGATTCAGATCACCGATGACCAAGTGCCGAGCAGACAGCACCTCCGCGTTCAACACACGCACGGAGCAGACGATGTCTCCTCCTTCCGGATCCAGCAAGGGAAAGGAGAGGTTGAGGAAGAAGGCTCCAGCAGCAGACGACGGCGTGATGATGGTGGAGAGGCAAGATACTCGGCAGGCTTCGCCAAGCACTCAGCGGAGGAGGAGAGGTGTTGGGAGGGAGGGCTGCGCCTTGGAAGTGTATTGCAGCCCTCCCTCACCCTCTATTTATAGGGGAAGGGCAAGGAGGGCGGCCCCTCTAGATGAGATCTAGAGGGGCGGCGGCCAGGAGGGGCTTGCCCCCCAAGCAAAGGGGGGGGCGCCCCCCACTAGGGTTCCCCCCAACCCTAGGCGCATGGGCCCAAGGGGGGGGGCGCGCCCAGCCCTCCAGGGGCTGGTTCCCTGCCCCTTGTGGCCCATGAGGCCCTCCAAGAGGGGTGGGCCCTCCCGGTGGACCCCCGGAACCTCTCCGGTGGCCCCGGTACAATACCGATATGACCCCGATGTTGGGGAACGTAGCAGAAATTCAAAATTTTCCTACGTGTCACCAAGATCTATCTAAGGAGAAACCAGCAACGAGGTGAAGGAGAGTGCATTTACATACCCTTGTAGATCGCTAAGCGGAAGCGTTCAAGAGAACGGGGTTGAAGGAGTCGTACTCGTCGTGATCCAAATCACCGGAGATCCTAGTGCCGAACGGACGGCACCTCCGCGTTCAACACACGTACAGCCGGTGGCGTCTCCCATGCCTTGATCCAGCAAGGAGAGAGGGAGAGGTTGAGTAAGACTCCATCCAGCAGCAGCACAACTGCGTGTTGATGATGGAGGAGCGTGCAGTCCAAAGAGGCTTCGCCAAGCACCGCGGGAGAGGAGGAGTAAGAGAGGTAGGGCTGCGCCAAGAGGGAGAGGTTCTCGTGTGTTGGGCAGCCCCAAAACCCCCACTATTTATAGGAGGAGGGAAGGTGGCTGCGCCCCCATCTAGGGTTCCCACCCAAGGGGTGCGGCAGCCCTAGATGGGACTTGAAGGGGCGGCCAAGAGGGGGAGAGAGGCGCCCCTAGGGTGGGCCTTTAGGCCCATCTGCGCCTAGGGTTTCCCTCTCCCCACCTAGCTGCGCCTTGGGCCTTGTGGGCGCACCAGCCCACAGGGCTGGTCCCTCCCACACTTAGCCCATGCAGCCCTCCGGGGATGGTGGCCCCACTTGGTGGACCCCCGGGACCCTCCCGGTGGTCCCGGTACGTTACCGATAAAACCCGAAACTTTTCCGGTGACCAAAAACTCACTTCCTATATATTATTCTTTACCTCCGGACCATTCCGGAACTCCTCGTGACGTCCGGGATCTCATCCGGGACTCCGAACAACATTCGGTAACCACATACAAACTTCCTTTATAACCCTAGCGTCATCGAACCTTAAGTGTGTAGACCCTACGGGTTCGGGAACCATGCAGACATGACCGAGACGTTCTCCGGTGAATAACCAAGAGCGGGATCTGGATACCCATGTTGGCTCCCACATGTTCCACGATGATCTCATCGGATGAACCACGATGTCAAGGACTCAATCAATCCCGTATTCAATTCCCTTTGTCTAACGGTATTGTACTTGCCCGAGATTCGATGATCGTCGGTATACCGATACCTTGTTCAATCTCGTTACGGCAAGTCTCTTTACTCGTTCCGTAACACATCATCCGTGATCAACCCCTTGGTCACATTATGCACATTATGATGATGTCCTACCGAGTGGGCCCAGAGATACCTCTCCGTTTACACGGAGTGACAAATCGATCTCGATTCGTGCCAACCCAACAGACACTTTCGGAGATACCTGTAATGCACCTTTATAGCCACCCCATTACGTTGTGGACGTTTGGTACACCCAAAGCATTCCTACGGTATCCGAGAGTTGCACAATCTCATGGTCTAAGGAAATGATACTTGACATTAGAAAAGCTTTAGCATACGAACTACGATCTTTGTGCTAGGCTTAGGATTGGGTCTTGTCCATCACATCATTACGCTAATGATGTGATCACGTTATCAACGACATCCAATGTCCATGGTGGGAAGCTGTAACAATCTATTGATCAACGAGCTAGTCAACTAGAGGCTTACTAGGGACATGGTTTTGTCTATGTACCCACACATGTATCCGAAGTTTCCTATCAATACAATTATAGCATGGATAATAAACGATTATCATGAACAAGGAAATATAATAATAACTAATTTATTATTGCCTCTAGGGCATATTTCCAACAGTCTCCCACTTGCACTAGAGTCAATAATCTAGTTCACATCACCATGTGATTAACGCTCATAGGTCACATCGCCATGTGACTAACATCCAAAGAATTTACTAGTGTCACTAAACTAGTTCACATCATCATGTGATTAAGACTCAATGAGTTCTGGGGTTTGATCATGTTTTGCTTGTGAGAGAGGTTTTAGTCAACGGGTCTGCAACATTCAGATCCGTATGTATATCGCAATTCTCTATGTCATATTGTAAATGCTGCTTCCACGCTCTACTTGGAGCTATTCCAAATGGTTGATCCACTATACGTATCCGGTTTGCTACTCAGAGTCACTCGGATAGGTGTTAAAGCTTGCATCGACGTAACCCTTTACGCCGAACTCTTTATCACCTCCATAATCGAGAAACATGTCCTTATTTACTCCAAGGACAATTTAGACCGCTATCCAATGATCCATTCCTGGATCATTCTTGTACCTATAGTGACTCATGGCAAGGCACACTTCCTAAGCGGTACACAAGATAGCATATTGTAGAGCCTACGTCTAAAGCATAGGGGACGACCTTCGTCCTTTCTCTTTCTTCTGCCGTGGTCGAGCTTTAACTCTTAACTTCATACCTTACAACTCGTGCAAGAACTCCTTCTTCGTTCCGATCCATCTTGAACACCTTCAAGATCATGTCAAGGTATGTGCTCATTTGAAAGTATTATTAAGCATTTTGATATATCTTATAGATCTTGATGCTTGTTGTTCAAGTAGCCTAATCCAGGTTTTCCATTGAAAAATACTTTTCAAATAATCCTATATGCTTTATAGAAATTCTACATCATTTCTGATCAACAATATGTCAACAACATATACTCATCAGAAATTCCATAGTGCTCCCACTCACTTCTTTGGAAATACAAGTTTCTCATAAACTTTGTATAAACCCAAAATCTTTGATCATCTCATCAAAGCGCACATTCCAACTCCGGGATGCTTACTCCAGTCCTTAGAAGGATTGCTGGAGTTTTGCATATTCGTTAGCGTTCTTCAGGATTGTCAAAACCTTCTCGGTTGTATCACATACAACCTTTCCTCAAGAAAATGTCGAGGAAACAATGTTTTGACATTCTATTTGCAAGATTTCATAAATAATGCGAATCGCTAATCCATTTCCAACAAACTCTTAGCATCGCTACGAGTGAGAAAGCCTCACCGTAGTCAACTCCTTGAACTTGTCGGAAAACATCTTTAACGACAAGTCGAGCTTTCTTGATGGTGATACTTACCATCATTGTCTGTCTTCCTTTTAAAATCGATCTTTGCTCAATGGCCTTACGACCATCAAGTATTTCTTCCAAAGTCATGGATCCTTTCTCGGATTTTATGGCCTCGAGCCATTCGTCGGAATCCGGGCCCACCATCGCTTCTCCATAGCTCGTAGGTTCATTGTTGTCTAGCAACATGACCTCTAAGACAGGATTGATGTACCACTCTGAAGTAGTACGCATCCTTGTCACCCTACGAGGTTTGGCAGTGACTTGATCTGAAGCATTATGATCACTATCATCGCCTTCTACTTCAATTGGTGTAGGTGCCACATGAACAACTTTCTCGTGCCCCTGCTACACTCTGGTTGAAGTGATGGTTCAATAACCTCATCAAGTCTCCACCTTCCTCCCACTCAATTCTTTCGAGAGAAACTTTTCCTCGAGAAAGGACCCGTTCTAGAAACAATTACTTTTGCTTCCTGGATCTTGAGATAGGAGGTATACCCAACTGTTTTGGGTGTCCTATGAAGATGTATTCGTCCGTTTTGGGTTCGAGCTTATCACGATGAAACTTTTCCACATAAGCGTCGCATCCCCAAACTTTTAAGAAAGCGACAACTTAGGTTTCTCCAAACCATAGTTCAAACGGTGTCGTCTCAACGGAATTAGGTGGTGCCCTATTTAAAGTGAGTGCGGTTGTCTCTAATGCCTATCCCATGAACGATAGTGGTAATTCGATAAGAGACATCATGGTACGCACCATATCTGATAGGGTGCAACTATGATGTTCGGACACACCATCGAGACTATGGTGTTCCAGCGGTATTAATTGTGAAACAGTTTCCACAATGTCTTAATAGCGTGCCAAAGTTCGTAACTCAGATACTCATCTCTATGATCATATCATAGACATTTTATCCTCTTGTCACGATGATCTTCAACTTCACTCTGAAATTACTTGAACCATTCAATAATTCAGACTTGTGTTTCATCAAGTAAATATACTCAACATTTACTCGAATCATCTGTGAAGTAAGAACATAACGATATTCACTGCATGCCTCAGCACTCATTGGACTGCACACATCAAAATGCGTTACTTCCAGCAAGTTGCTATCTTGTTCCATCTTACTGAAACCGAGGCTTTTCAGTCATCTTGCCCATGTGGTGTGATTTGCATATCTCAAGTGATTCAAAATCAAGTGAGTCCAAACAATCCATCTGCATGGAGTTCCTTCATGCGTATACACCAATAGACATGGTTCGCATGTCTCAAACTTTTCAAAACCGAGTGAGTCCAAAGATCCATCAACATGGAGCTTCTTCATGCGTTCTACACCAATATGACTTACATGGTAGTGCCACAAGTAAGTGGTACTATCATTACTATCTTATATCTTTTGGCATGAAAATGCGTATCACTACGATCGAGATTCAATAAACCATTCCTTTAGGTGCAAGACCATTGAAGGTATTATTCAAATAAATAGAGTAACCATTATTCTCCTTAAATGAATAACTGTATTACGATAGACATAATCCAATCATGTCTATGCTCAACGCATAAACACCAAATGACAATTATTCAGGTTTAATACTAATCTTGATGGTAGAGGGAGCGTGCGATGTTTGATCACATCAAACTTGGAAACACTTCCAACACATATCGTCGACTCACCTTTAGCTAGTCTCCGCTTATTCCGTAGCTCTTTTATTTCGAGTTACTAACACTTAGCAACCGAACCGTATCTTAATACCCTCGTGCTATTAGGAGTACTAGTAAAATGCGCATTTACATAATGTATATCCAATATACTTCTATCGACCTTGCCAGCCTTCTCATCTACCAAGTATCTAGGGTAATTACGCTCGTGGCTGTTCCCCTTATTACGTAAGCACTTAGTCTCGGGTTTGGGTTCAACCTTGGGTTTCTTCACTAGAGCAGTAGCTGATTTGCCGCTTCATGAAGTATCCCTTCTTGCCCTTGCCCTTCTTGAAACTAGTGGTTTCACCAACCATCAACAATTGATGCTCCTTCTTGATTTCTACTTTCATGTGTCAAACATCGTGAATACCTCAAGGATCATCATATCTATCCTCGATATGTTACAGTTCATCACGAAGCTCTAGCAGCTTGGTGGCAATGACTTTGGAGAAACATCACTATCTCATCTGGAAGATCAACTCCCACTCGATTCAAGTGATTGTTGCACTCAGACAATCTGAGAACAAGCTCAACGATTGAGCTTTTCTCCCTTAGTTTGCAGGCTAAGAAAATCGTCGGAGGTCTTATACCTTTTGACGTGGGCACAAGCCTGAAATCCCAATTTCAGCCCTCGAAACATCTTATATGTTTCGAGAAACGCCTTTGGTGCCTCTACTCTAAACCATTTAACCGAACTATCACGTAGTTATCAAAGCGTGTATGTCCGATGTTCGCAACATCCACATACGACGCTTTGGGGTTCAGCAACGGCGGTGCATTAAGGACATAAGCTTTCTACCGTCCGCATAATCGCCATCTTGTCAACTTTCAACTATATTTTCTCTAGGAACATATCTAAACAGTGGAACTAAAGCGCGAGCTTACGATATATTTTGCAAAGATCTTTTGACTATGTTCAGGATAATTAAGTTCATCTCCTGAACTCCCACTCAGATAGACATCCCTCTAGTCATCTAAGTGATTACATGATCCGAGTCAACTAGGCCGTGTCCGATCATCACGTGAGACGGACTAGTCATCATCGGTGAACATCTTCATGTTGATCGTATCTACTATACGACTCATGCTCGACCTTTCGGTCTCTTGTGTTCCGAGGCCATGTCCGTACATGCTAGGCTCGTCAAGTCAACCTAAGTGTTTCGTGTGTAAATCTGGCTTACACCCGTTGTATGTGAACGTAAGAATCTATCACACCCGATCATCACGTGGTGCTTCAAGCAGCGAACTTTATAGCGGTGCACGCTTAGGGGACACTTTCTTGAAATTTTAATGAGGATCATCTTATTTACTACCGACGTTCTAAGCAAATAAGATGTATAATCATGATAAACATCACATGCAATCAAATAGTGACATGATATGGCCAATATCATATTGCTCCTTTTGATCTCCATCTTCGGGGCTCCATGATCATCATCGTCACCGGCATGACACCATGATCTCCATCATCATGATCTCCATCATCGTGTCTCCATGAAGTTGTCTCGCCAACTTATTACTTCTACTACTATGGCTACCGGTTAGCAATAAAGTAAAGTAATTACATGGCGTTGTTCAATGACACGCAGGTCATACAATAAATAAAGACAACTCCTATGGCTCTGCCGGTTGTCATACTCATTGACATGCAAGTCGTGATTCCTATTACAAGAACATGATCAATCTCATACATCACATATCATTCATCACATTCTTCTTGGCCATATCACATCACATAGCATACCCTCGCAAAAACAAGTTAGACGTCCTCTAATTGTTGTTTGCATGTTTTACGTGGCTGCTATGGGTTTCTAGCAAGAACGTTTCTTACCTACGCAAAACCACAACGTGATATGCCAATTGCTATTTGCCCTTCATAAGGACCCTTTTCATCAAATCCGTTCCGACTAAAGTGGGAGATCGGCACCCGCTAGCCACCTTATGCACCAAGTGCATGTCGGTCGGTGGAACTCGTCTCACGTAAGTGTACGTGTAAGGTCGGTCCGGGCGCTTCATCCCACAATACCGTCGAAACAAGATTGGACTAGTAACGGTAAGCATATTGAACAAAATCAACGCCCACAACTACTTTGTGTTCTACTCGTGCAAAGAATCTACGCAATAGACCTAGCTCATGATGCCTTTGTTGGGGAACGAAAGAAATTCAAAATTTTCCTACGTGTCACCAAGATCTATCTAAGGAGAAACCAGCAACGAGGTGAAGGAGAGTGCATCTACATACCCTTGTAGATCGCTAAGCGAAGCTGCTCAAGAGAACGGGGTTGAAGGAGTCGTACTCGTCGTGATCCAAATCACCGGAGATCCTAGTGCCGAACGGACGGCACCTCCGCGTTCAACACACACACAGCCCGGTGAAGTCTCCCATGCCTTGATCCATCAAGGAGAGAGGGAAAGGTTGAGGAAGACTCCATCCAGCAGCAGCACAACGGCGTGGTGATGATGGAGGAGCGTGGTAGTCCAGCAAGGCTTCACCAAGCACCGCGGGAGAGGAGGAGTAAGAGAGGTAGGGCTGCGCCAAGAGGGAGAGGTTCTCGTGTGTTGGGCAGCCCCAAAACCCCCACTATTTATAGGAGGAGGGGAGGTGGCTGCGCCCCATCTAGGGTTCCCACCCAAGGGTGCGGCAGCCCTAGATGGGACTTGAAGGGGCGGCCAAGAGGGGAGAGAGGCGCCCCTAGGGTGTGCCTTTAGGCCCATCTGCGCCTAGGGTTTCCCCTCTCCCCACCTAGCTGCGCCTTGGGCCTTGTGGGCGCACCAGCCCACCCGGGCTGGTCCCTCCCACACTTAGCCCATGCAGCCCTCCGGGATGGTGGCCCCACTTGGTGGACCCCGGGACCCTCCGGTGGTCCCAGACGTTACCGATAAAACCCGAAACTTTTCCGGTGACCAAAACCTCACTTCCTATATATTATTCTTTACCTCCGGACCATTCCGAACTCCTCGTGACGTCCGGGATCTCATCCGGGACTCAACAACATTCGGTAACCACATACAAACTTCCTTTATAACCCTAGCGTCGCCATCGAACCTTAAGTGTGTAGACCCTACGGGTTCGGGAACCATGCGAGACATGACCGAGACGTTCTCCGGTCAATAACCAACAGCGGGATCTGGATACCCATGTTGGCTCCCACATGTTCCACGATGATCTCATCGGATGAACCACGATGTCAAGGACTCAATCAATCCCGTATTCAATTCCCTTTGTCTAACGGTATTGTACTTGCCCGAGATTCGATCGTCGGTATACCGATACCTTGTTCAATCTCGTTACCGGCAAGTCTCTTTACTCGTTCCGTAACACATCATCCCGTGATCAACCCCTTGGTCACATTGTGCACATTATGCTGATGTCCTACCGAGTGGGCCCAGAGATACCTCTCCGTTTACACGGAGTGACAAATCCCAGTCTCGATTCGTGCCAACCCAATAGAAACTTTCGGAGATACCCATAATGCACCTTTATAGCCACCCAGTTACGCCAGGACGCTTTGGTACACCCAAAGCATTCCTACGGTATCCGGAGTTGCACAATCTCATGGTCTAAGTAAATGATACTTGACATTAGAAAAGCTTTAGCATACGAACTACGATCTTTGTGCTAGGCTTAGGATTGGGTCTTGTCCATCACATCATTACGCTAATGATGTGATCCCGTTATCAACGACATCCAATGTCCATGGTCGGGAAACTGTAACCATCTATTGATCAACGAGCTAGTCAACTAGAGGCTTACTAGGGACATGGTTTTGTCTATGTACCCACACATGTATCTGAGTTTCCTATCAATACAATTATAGCATGGATAATAAACGATTATCATGAACAAGGAAATATAATAATAACTAATTTATTATTGCCTCTAGGGCATATTTCCAACACCCGAAACTTTCCGGTGTCCGTTTGACAACTTCCCATATATAAATCTTTAGCTCCGGACCATTCCGGAACTCCTCGTGACGTCCGGGATCTCATACGGGACTCCGAACAACATTCGGTAATCACATACAAGTCTTCCTAATAACCCTAGCGTCACCGAACCTTAAGTGTGTAGACCCTACGGGTTCGGGAGACATGCAGACATGACCGAGACGGCTCTCCGGTCAATAACCAACAGCGGGATCTGGACACCCATGTTGGCTCCTACATACTCCTCGATGATTTCATCGGATGAACCACGATGTCGAGGATTCAAGCAATCCCGTATACTATTCCCTTTGTCAGACGGTATGTTACTTGCCCGAGATTCGATCGTCGGTATCGCAATACCTCGTTCAATCTCGTTACCGGCAAGTCACTTTACTCGTACCGTAATGCATGATCCCGTGACGGACACTTGGTCACTTTGAGCTCATTATGATGATGCACTACCGAGTGGGCCCGGTGATACCTCTTCGTAACACGGAGTGACAAATCGATCTCGATCCGTGTCAACCCAATGTACACTTTCGGAGATACCGTAGTTCACCTTTATAGTCACCCGATTACGTTGTGACGTTTGGTACACCCAAAGAACTCCTACGGTATCCGGGAGTTACACGATCTCATGGTCTAAGGAAGAGATACTTGACATTGGAAAAGCTCTAGCAAAACGAACTACATGATCTTGTGCTATGCTTAGGATTGGGTCTTGTCCATCACATCATTCTCCTAATGATGTGATCCCATTATAAATGACATCCAATGTCCATAGTCAGGAAACCATGACTATCTATTGATCAACGAGCTAGTCAACTAGAGGCTCACTAGGGACATATTGTGGTCTATGTATTCACACGTGTATTACGATTTCAGGATAATACAATTATAGCATGAATAAAAGACAATTATCATAAACAAGGAAATATAATAATAATCCTTTAATTATTGCCTCTAGGGCATATTTCCAACAATGATTCCTAGAAAAAAACTATGTTGAAAGATGTTAGTAGCAATGATGCGGATTCGATCCGTGATCTGAGGATTATCCTCGATGCTGCACCGAAGAATTATGTCCTTGATGCACCGCTAGGTGACAGACCTATTGCAGGAGCAGATGCAAACGTTATGAATGTTTGGCTAGCTCAATATGATGACTACTTGATAGTTTAGTGCACCATGCTTAACGGCTTAGAATCGGGACTTCAAAGACGTTTTGAACGTCATGGACCATATGAGATGTTCCAGGAGTTGAAGTTAATATTTCAAGAAAATACCCGAGTTGAGAGATATGAAGTCTCCAACAAGTTCTATGGCTAAAAGATGGAGGAGAATCGCTCAACTAGTGAGCATGTGCTCAGATTGTCTGGGTACTACAATCGCTTGAATCAAGTGGGAGTTAATCTTCCAGATAAGATAGTGATTGACAGAATTCTCTAGTCACCATCACCAAGTTAGTAGAACTTTGTGATGAACTATAGTATGCAAGGGATGACGAAAATGATTCCCAAGCTCTTCGTGATGTTGAAATCGACGAAGGTAGAAATCAAGAAAGAGCATCAAGTGTTGATGGTTGACATGATCACTAGTTTCAAGAAAGGGCAAAGGGAAAGAAAGGGAACTTCAGCTAGAATGACAAGCAAGTTGTCACTCCCACGAAGAAGCCCAAAGCTGAACCAAAGCCTGAAACTGAGTGCTTACACTGCAAAGGAAATGGTCACTGGAAACGGAAATACCACGAATATTTGGTGGATAAGAAGGATGGCAAAGTGAACAAGGGTATATTTGATATACATGTCATTAATGTGTGCCTTACTAGTGTTTATAGTAGCCCCTGAGTATTTGATACTTGTTCGGTTGCTAAGATTAGTAACTCGAAAGAGGAGTTACATAATAAACAGAGACTAGTTGAAGGGGAAGTGACGATGAGTGTTGGAAGTAGTTCCAAGATTGATATGATCATCATCGCACACTCCCTATACTTTCGGTATTAGTGTTAAACCTAAATAAATGTTATTTGGTGTTTGCGTTGAGCATGAATATGATTTGATCATCTTTATTGCAATACGGTTATTCATTTAAAGTTAGAGAATAATTGTTGTTCTGTTTACATGAATAAAACCTTCAAATGGTCATACACCCAATGAAAATAGTTTGTTGGACCTCGATCACAGTGATACACATATTCATAATATTGATGCCAAAAATGCAAAGTTAATAATGATAGTGCAACTTATTTGTGGCAATCGCCGTTTGGGTCATATCGGTGTAAAGCGCATGAAGAAACTCCATAAAGATGGATCTTGAAATCACTTGGTTATGAATCATTTGATGCTTGCGTAACCGTGCCTTTTGGGCAAGATGACTAAAACTCCGCTTCTCCTAACAATGGAACGAAGCTCTTGACTTATTGGAAATAATACATACCGATGTATGCGATCCGATGAGTGTTAAAGCTCATGGCATGTATCGTTATTTTCCGACCTTCACAGATGATTTGAGCAGATATGGGTATATCTACTTGATGAAACATAAGTCTGAAACATTTGAAAAGTTCAAAGAATTTCAGAGTGAAGTGGAAAATCATCGTAACAAGAAAAATAAAGTTTCTACGATCTAATCGTGGAGATGAATATTTGAGTTATGAGTTTGGTCTTCAATTAAAACAATGTGGAATAGTTTCACAGCTCACGCCACCTGGAACACCACCACGTTATGGTGTGTCCGAACATCGTAATCAAGCACTTTATTTGATATGGTGCGATCAATGATGTCTCTTACCGATTTGCCAATATTGTTTTGGGGTTATGCATTAGAGACAGCTGCATTCACGCTTAATAGGGCACCATCTAAATCCATTGAGATGACACCGTATGAACTATGGTTTAGCAAAGAAACCTAAGCTGTCGTTTCTTAAAGCTTGGAGTTGCGATGCTTATATGAAAAGGTTTCAACCTGATAAGCTCGAACCCAAATCGGAAAAATGCGCCTTCATAGAATACCTAAAGGTAACTATTGGGTGCACCTTCTATCACAGATCCAAAGGCAAGTTATTCGTTGCTAAGATGGATCCTTTCTAGAGAAGAAGTTTCTCTCGAAAGAAGTGAGTGGGAGGAAAGTAGAACTTGATGAGGTAATTGTACCTTCTCCCTTATTGGAAAGTAGTTCATCACGTAAATCAGTTCCAAGTGATTCCTACACCAATTAGTGAGGAAGTTAATGATGATGATCATGAAACTTCAGATCAAGTTGCTACCAAACCTCGTGAGGTCTTCCAAAGTAAGATCCGCACTGTAGTGGTACGGTAATCATGTTCGGAAGTCATGTTACTAGACCATGATGAACCCACGAACTATGAGGAAGCAATGATGAGCCCAGATTCATGAAATGGCTTGAGGCCATGAAATCTGAGATAGGATCCATGTATGAGAACAAAGTATGGACTTTGATTGACTTGCTCGATGATCAGCAAGCCATGTTAAATAAATGGATCTTCAAGAGGAAGACGAACCCTGATAGTAGTGTTGTTATCTACAAAGCTCGACTTGTCACAAAAAGGGTTTTGACAAGTTCAAGGTGTTGACTACAATGAGATTTTCTCAACTGTAGCGATGCTTAATTTTGTCTGAATCATGTTAGAAATTGCCACATTTTATGAAATCTGGCAAATGGATGTCAAAACTGCATTCTTGAATGGATTTCTGGAAGAAGAGTTGTATATGATGCAACCAGAAGGTTTTGTCGATCCAAAAGGTGCTAACAAAGTGTGCAAGCTCCAAATGATCCATTTATGGACTGGTGCAAGCATCTCGGAGTTGGAATAAACGCTTTGATAGTGTGATCAAAGCATATGGTTTTATCTGAGACTTTTGGAGAAGCTTTGATTTACAAGAAAGTGAGTGGAGCTCTATAGCATTTCGATATTATATGTAGATGACATATTGTTGATCGTAAATGATGTAGAATTTTTCCGGAAAGCATAAAGGAGTATTTGAAAGGAGTTCTTTAAAAGAAAGACCTCGGTAAAGCTACTTACATATTGAGCATCAAGATCTATTGAGATAGATCAAGACGCTTGATAAGTTTTTCAATAAGTACATACCTTGTCAGGATTTTGAAATAGTTCAAAATGGAACAGTCAAAGAAAGAGTTCTTGCTCAGGTTGCAAAGGTGTGAAATTGAGTAAAGACTCAAATCCCGACCATGGCAGAAAATAGAAAAGAGAATGAAAGTCATTCCCTATACCTCACCATAGGTTCTATAAAGTATGCTATGCCATGTACCGCACCTATTGTATACCTTGCTCTGAATTTGGGAAGGAGTACAATAGTGATCTAGGAGTAGATCCTTTGGACATTGGTCAAGAACATCCTTAGTGAGGACTAAGGAAATATTTCTCGATTATGGAGGTGATAAAAGAGCCCGTCGTAAAGAGTTATATCGATGCAAGCTTTTTACACCGATCCAGATGACTCTAAGTCTCAATCTGGATACATATTGAAAGTGGGAGCAATTAGCTAGAGTAGCTCCGTGCAGAGCATCGTAGACATAGAATATTTGCAAAATACATACAGCTCTGAATGTGACAGACCCATTGACTAAACTTCTCTCACGAGCAAAACATGATCATACCTTAGTACTCTTTAGTTGTTAATCACATAACGATGTGAACTAGATTATTGACTCTAGTAACCCTTTGGGTGTTGATCACATGACAATGTGAACTATGGGTATTAATCACATACAGATGTGAATATTGGTGTTAAATCACATGGCGATGTGAACTAGATTATTGACTCTAGTGCAAGTGGGAGACTGAAGGAAATATGCCCTAGAGCCAATAATAAAGTTATTATTTATTTCCTTATATCATGATAAATGTTTATTATTCATGCTAGAATTGTATTAACCGGAAACATAATACATGTGTGAATACATAGACAAACATAGTGTCACTAGTATGCCTCTACTTGACTAGCTCGTTTATCAAAGATGGTTATGTTTCCTAGCCATGGACAAAAGAGTTGTCATTTGATTAACGGGATCACATCATTAGGAGAATGATGTGATTTACTTGACCCATTCTGTTAGCCTTAGCACTTGATCGTTTAGTATGTTGCTACTGCTTTCTTCATGACTTATACATGTTCCTATAACTATGAGATTATGCAACTCCCGTTTACCAGAAGAACACTTTGTGTGCTACCAAACGTCACAACATAACTGGGTGATTATAAAGGAGCTCTACTGTGTGTCTCCGAAGGTACATGTTGGGTTGGCGATTTCGAGATTAGGATTTGTCACTCCGATTGCTCTGAGAGGTATCTCTGGGCCCACTCGGTAATGCACATCACTATAAGCCTTGCAAGCATTGCAACTAATTAGTTAGTTGCGGATGATGCATTGCGGAACGAGTAAAGAGACTTGCCGGTAACGAGATTGAACTAGGTATTGGATACCGACGATCAAATCTCGGCAAGTAACATACCGATGACAAAGGGAACAACGATGTTGTTATGCGGTCTGACCGATAAAGATCTTCATAGAATATGTGGGAGCCAATATGAGCATCCAGGTTCCGCTTATTGGTTATTGACCGAGACGTGTCTCGGTCATGTCTACATAGTTCTCGAACCCGTAGGGTCCGCACGCTTAAGGGTTCGATGACAGTTATATTATGAGTTTATGAGTTTTGATGTACCGAAGGAGTTCGGAGTCCCGGATGAGATCGGGGACATGAAGAGGAGTCTCGAAATGGTCGAGACATAAAGATCGATATATTGGACGACTATATTCGGAGTTCGGAAAGGTTCCGAGTGATTCGGGTATTTTTGGAGTACCGGAGAGTTACGGAATTCGCCGGGAGTATATGGGCCTTATTGGGCTTTAGGGAAAGAGAGAGGAGAGGTTGGGCGCCCCTCAAGGCCTAGTCTGAATTGGACTAGGGGGAGGCTGCGCCTCCTTCCTTCTCTTCTCTTCCCCCTTCCCTTGACTCCTACTCCTACTACTTGGAAGGGGGGGAATCCTACTCCCGGTGGGAGTAGGACTCCTCCTTGGTGCGCCCCCTCCTAGGGCCGGCCTCCTCCTCCCTTGCTCCTTTATATACGGGGGCAGGGGGAACCCCATGGACACACAAGTTGATCTTCGTCCATCCTTAGCCGTGTGCGGTGCCCCCCTCCGCCATATTCCACCCCGGTCATATCGTCACAGAGTTTAGGCGAAGCCCTGCGCCGGTAGAACATCATCATCGTCACCACGCCGTCAGGTCGACGAACTCATCCCCGATACTTTGCTGGATCGAGTCCGGGATCGCCATCGAGCTGAACGTGCTGAACTCGGAGGTGCCGTGACGCTCGGTACTTGGATCGGTCAGATCGGGAAGATGTACGACTACATCAACCGCGTTGTCATAACGCTCCGCCATACCACGAGGGTACGTGGACAATACTCTCCCCTCTCGTTGCTATGCATCACCATGATCTTGCGTGTGCATAGGAAATTTTTTGAAATTACTACGTTCCCCAACAGATTATATGTACTATGTATTTGATGAGGAGAAAGGATTAGAAGGTTTAGATAAAATATGTTGTGAAGATGATGTGCAGCAGATGTTGGCACACTCTCGTAATGAAAAGATTCTCAACATAAGAGTAGTGGGAGCTCTTGAGGAATGTAATGCAGATGAAAATCATGAAAACAGAGATAGTTATTTTGCTGAACATTGCATTAACACTCAACAAAGTTGCACTAAGTTGGTGGATATAAGCATGGATGTAAAGGAAGAGTCAAGAAAAGCATGGTGCATAGAGAGGCTGACCTTAACCATTTTGAAGGTGACACTGATGTGTCTGAATTTGTTTTTGATGATGAAGCTGCAAATTCAGGTTCAGATGGGTGGATTTTCAGTCAGAGTATTCCTCTGAAGATGAAGCTGCAAAACAAGATACGGCAGTGGTACAGAAACTGAAGATAGTGAGAAAACCTGGTCCAACCAGTAGATCCCACCATGAGTTGAGAAAATGGAGAAAGCAGATTGGTTCCCTGAAGCAGATGAAAATGTTTCCCTGGTGATTATGGCATCAGTGATGAAGAAGATGAGCCTGAAGGATCCTATAAACTACCAAGTGGTAGGAAGAGAAGGAATAAGAAGTTGAAAGACAGGATATGGTATGATCACAAACTTCAAGGACCAAAGAGAACAGCCTGTAAGGGCTTGTGCTTCACCACTGTGTATGATTCAGAGATGCACTTACGGATTTTCACATTAGGATTTTGAGAAATTTTCAATACCACAGAAATGCCCCAGATAGGATTATTGTTTGGTGCTCAGAGAGAGCCGCCCAGGGATGTGATTTTTATATATGTGCCTCTAAGTTAGCTCATGAAAAAACATTCTGCATCAAGAAGTGTGATATGTTTCACACTTGTGGAGCATGTGCAGAATCCACAAAGGTTACTACTAAGTGGATGTCAAGGTCAGTAGAGGCAGCATTGAGAGAAGACATTAGATCTCCTGTGGATGCATTAATTAAGAAGACCAAGACTAAGTTTTCAGTGGATGTATCAAGAAGTGTGGCATATAGGGCAAGGAGGAAGGATGTTGATGTAGTTCAAGGTGACCACAAGCAGCAGTACTTGAGGCTCAGGGATTATCTTCAAGCAGTTCTTGACACAAACCCAGGTAGCAGGTGTATAGTAACAACATTTGAAGATCCAGAGAACCCAACACCTACTCCTAGATTCAAGTATATGTCCTACTATTTAGCAACTTCAAAGAAAGGTTTCCTTAATGGTTGCAGACCATTTATAGGTCTTGATGGATGCTTCATCAAGTTAACCACTGGACAGCAAATTCTTGCAGCCACAGGAAGGGATGGAAACAACAATATTTATCCTATAGATTTTGGTGTGGTTGACAAGGAAGATGGTGAAAGTTGGAATTGGTTTTTAACTCAATTGAGATGTTGCATTGGTAGTGGTAACAAATTTGGAACATACACTATCATATCTGACAGGCAAAAGGTTGGGAAGAATTTCATTGAGCAATTTAGTGTTATTTTTTTTAATTATTTCATTCTTTTCAATTGTATTAATAATTTGTGAATGTGCAGGGCTTGCTTAAGGCAATAAATGAGGTATTCCCTGATTCACCTCAAAGGTATTGTCTTAGGCACATATATGCAAATTTTCAATCTGCTGGATTTAGAGGCCAGGAACTAAAGAAGTGTATTGACAAGGCTAGCTACTCCTACACTAAACGTGGGCATGAACTAGGCATGGCAGAGCTGAAAGCACACCGAGGATGCTTGGAAATGGCTCAAAAAAATTGAGGTCTCTACTTGGGCTAGGTTTGCTATGGATCATACTTGCAAAACAGATTTAGTTGTGAACAATCTAAGTGAAGTCTTCAACAAGATGATACTGGATGTTAGGGCCAAACCAATAAGGACAATGTTTGAAGGGATTAAGACCAAGCAAATGATCAAGAGGCAACAAACTAGGGAGAAGTTACAGATTAGTAGGTGGACAATCACACCAACCTACTCGGAAATTTTAGAAGAGAACAAGCAGTATGCCAAGTATTGCCAGGCTGACAGAGCTGGTCCAACAATTTGGCAAGTTACTAGCAAAGAAAAACAGTATTGTGTGGACATGGAAGGGTATACATGTGACTGCAAGAGATGGAACATGACTGGTGTACCTTGCAGTCATGGCATATCTGTAATGACAAAGCAAAAGTTGCATCCTGAGGACTATGTCAATGACTTTTTCAAGAAGCCACTTTATTTGGAGACATACAAAGAAATTATATACCCTGTTTCTGGTCTAGATTTCTGGCCTCACACAAACACTCCAGACATTGAACCTCCTGTGTTCAAAGAAAAGGCAAAGTAAAACAGACTGCAAGGAGGAAAGGAGAGTTTGAAGTTCCTGCCCCAAGAGACACCAGTAGGATGGGAACAATTACCTGTGGAAATTGTGGATTGAAAGGACATAAGTATACAAGTTGCAATAAGACTCTTAGACCTAAACTGCAAATGAGGAAAAACAAACACCAGGTAATTATCAAGCATCAGAGCAATGTTTTCTTTTACATAGTCTAATCTAAGTGAAGTTGGACCTTTAATGTAGGAAAACAGGGGAGTCTATGCACCT
The DNA here is from genome assembly GCA_021605145.1 of Aegilops bicornis. Lineage (NCBI taxonomy): Eukaryota > Viridiplantae > Streptophyta > Magnoliopsida > Poales > Poaceae > Aegilops > Aegilops bicornis. The sequence goes on from CM038674.1 coordinate 523,539,463, forward strand.
TCTCCATCTGCTCCAGTACAAACTCCAAGAGCACCATCCCCTACTGCAAGAGCACCAGCTCCTGCTACATCAGCACCAACACCACATGCAAGAGCACCAGCTCCTACTACAACAACTAAAAGGGGTAGGCCTGCAGGTGGAGGGAGAGGCAAGGGATTCAGTGCACAAAGATCTATTGCTGCAACTTCAGATGTTTTGGCTGGTAACAAAAGGAAGAGGTTTGCAAGCAGTAGATTGAGGGGTTATTTCTATGCAAGTGGTAACTGACACTATAAAAAGGTAGAACTTCTATCTTTGAACCTGTTTGAATTAGTTTAGAACCTGTTTCACTTTGTTTTGAACCTGTCTGTACTTTTCTGCATGAGTCTGTCTGAATTTGTGTGAACCTGACCGAACCTGGCTGTACTTCTATCCAATTTGACGTGTAACGTGGGCCTGATGGTGGGCTTTCGTGTTGGACCTAACTAACCCACCAAGCCTGCCACACTGTCTACATAAGAGAGGCCACCAGAAACCACTGGATCCATGCGCCTCATTCCCTTTGACCAAAACCTAGCCGCGACTGATGGATCCACAGTTAGGAGAGGTAGTTGATGAACAAGACGAGGTTGCTAGGGCTGAAAGGAGGGCCAACCGTCGAGCACAGGCACAGGAGCGACGCCAAAGGATTGCTGCCATGATTATGGCGGAACGCAATCAGAATGACGTGAAGCAGTTCAAGGAGGTGTTCCTAGAAGGAACCAACATCACAGATGAACTAATCATCTGGTGGGCCAGAGACAGGGCATCTTTCCATCGATTCCAAGCAACAAGGAAGAGATGGACTCAGATACTGGCTGCAGCAGAAGGAAGACAGTATTGGGATAAGTTCAACGCGGTAGTTTCTGACTAAATTGTGGTGTTCTGAATCTGCTTGTCATGTGCTGAATATTGCCCTGAATCTTGTTCTTAGTCTTGTTTTGAATCTTGTCTTGTTCTGAACTTTATGATTGCAGTGAAGGATGTAGTTCAGGAGATGCACCAACCGTGATGAAGACGATGCAATGTGGCTGCCTGAATCTATGTTAAAGACTATGCTTATTTCTGAACTATCTGTGTTTGGGTTGTTGAAAAATCTATGATAAAGACTATGCTTATTTTGTAAGAAATGTATCCATGGCACAGTATTTTTAAGTCTGAACTTATGCCTGAATCCATCTATCTACATTTATCTGAATGTTTCTATACTTGGGCTTTGTTGAAATGTGATTTTTTGGTCACTCTAATTTTTGAAATACTTTGACCAACAACTACTCCACTGTTTTAGCACACATGTTCCAATCAGCTGGGTTTCAACAGACTTTAATTGCAGCACAACTACCACCATTTCTCATCACTCAATCTACAACTTCCCCACTGTCACACTCCACTACACTTCCTCCACTCCAACATTTAAGTATCCCAACAACTCACTCTATCTCTGCTCACTCTATCTCTCTCTCGAAAACCTCACTCCACCTGCATCCATGGCTGGTTCTTCCTCTACGCCAGACCCATGGCTGAACCCCTTCCCCACCGGCAAGGGCTGGGTTGCCATGCTTTTCGGGTCGGCTCGCGGCGACGAAGACCTCTTCCTCGACTACATGAAGATTGCCATGAGATCCAGTAGCGCAGAAGGGCTCGTGGATGCATCAGAAGAGGTGAGGAAGAAGGCGACGACTGAGGAGAAGCAGTGCATGGACCAGCGCTATGCAACCCCAGGTAAGGTTATCATGCCCATCGACATGTTGCTGTGGGCAATGAAGGAGGCGGACTCCGACGATGCTGGGCAGAGGGAACGATGGGCAGCCCACCGCTATATCCCTCCAGCACAAGCTACAGCTCCAACTACTATGGGCAACGACGACAAGGACCTGCAGATCATCGCCCCACCAAAGACCGCTGGCTCGCCGACGCCCTCCTCCCATCATCGCCATCGATGGAGATTTAAGAGGAGGTGCCAGAGCTGCCACCTACCACTCAAGTAAAGCAAGAGGTGCGACTGTCAGGTCGCATAGCAGGGCAGGGGCCTAACAATCTGAAACTGTAAGTTTCCGATTCAGTTACAGCAGTCATCGCCAGATCTATGTGAGATTCAGTTATGTCAGTTTAGTTTTGTCAGTTTATCAGGGTGTTTGCAATCTCAGTGAGATTCAGTTCTGTCAGTTTAAGTGTCTTTGAACAATTTTAGTGTCCATGTGCTATCTATGTAAGACTAAATGCTATCTATGGGAGACTGAATGTCTTCCAAACTTCTCTGAATTTGTCTGAACCTGTGATGAAGCAATTTCTGAAATAAACAGATCTCAGCAAGAACTTATGATACAACACACACAAATAAACTACATTAGACTTAGATAATTTCGTTCTTAACTTAACTTAGCACTAGTTCTCAGCATCAGGATAATATTTGGGCAGTACAGATCAGGGCAAACAGCACCCCCCCCCCCCCCGCCCCACACACACACACCAACCAAAATGATCTAAACCCATTACAGTTCTTAGGTAGTTCATAGGTAGATCAGGGCATATTTGCATCAGACTGATCATTCCTAGGCCAATTATCTATACTACTATATAGTGTACGAGTAGCAAAACATATGAATCGTTGGACCATTGCAATCAGACGGTTCTAATTGATTGATTCAAAAATTAGGGAGTCGTGGTGTCACATGCGCCATCGGATCAAGCAATCCGACGACCCAAATTGAAGGGATTCGCGGTGGGGATCACCCCCTCTGTCAGGCATGTGATCTGATTCTAGCTCTAGAATTTTCGGCTAGCTAGACGTGGTGGGGTGGTTACAGTGACAAGTTAGTAGTACTTACTCCAGTAAAGGCCAGAAACTTCTCCAGACGGATAGGCTAGGAACCTACTGTAGCAGTGTACTTTTTTATTGTAATAGCAGGGTACTCTTGAATGGATGCACGAGAGGGTTCTTTTTTATTTTAAGGTGATATTGTAGTATACACTGTTAGAGAGAGCAGGAGGAGGGGGATGTTCAATTGATTTTCTAGACAGTCATGCAATAGAAAGTACTAGGAGATATCTCGACTGAAGGGTGAGAGAAGCAGAAAAAAAGGTGAATAGTTTTTTACATCAAGCTTCTCTTTTCTACACTTCAATTTTGAATTAATTTTTTAAATATATCATGACACATATATAACATTTATTTTTCAAGAAACAAAGGTTGTGTCTAAAACAGTTTGCGCAAAAAAGAAATCATGTGCTATTGTGATTTGATGTGAGTAAAAGTAATCTTCCATGAGCTCCTATGAGAAAATAGGAATTTTCTTTCAAAATATTCAATATAAATTTCTCATGGTATATGCGCTTTACTTTTAATTTCAATGTTTTAGTATTCTGCTTATACATAAAAGTCTCACGTGCAAAGCATGTACAAATGACTAGTATATATATAGGCCTCATATATACTTACCATCCAGAGCTGCCACTTCACTCCTCCATCACAACTTCCTTTATCTTGTCCAGCTTTTCCTTGCACCCATGACCAACCTTAAGGAGCTCAGCAATGACATTCTCCAGCTTCTTCTTCTCTTCTTTAAGGAGGTCTTTCTCCACCTCTAACTCCTTCATGGCCTTCCTTGTGTTTTGGATTATATCAGCTTGACTCTGAAGGATGCACCTTTGTTCTTTCTTGAGCTTAAGCTTCTCCATTTGAAGCTCAATCTTTGCCTGCTCCTCAAGTTGCTTGTTCTTCGCCTTCAGTTCATTGATTGCCTGGCTTGTGCAATCCATGTCATGAGATTTGATTCCATCCTGATAATCAAACAACTTGGACACATCATCCACCAGCTGGCTATACTGATTGGCGAGAGAATCAAGCTCCTTCTGCAGTTTTGCAAACTCTATCCCATGAGCCTCATTATCCTGGGCTCTACCAAGGTTTTGCTCATGATACATATCCCAAAGCTTGCTTAAGCACCTTTGCAGAATTACAGGCCAGTGGGCATCTACCCACTCCAGAACACCACAGTTCACACCTGAAAATCAATTTAAGTTTACAGTGAACACCACAGTTAACAAGCAAATTCAGAATAACAAATCATAAACAATAATGATATAAATAGCTACACTAGCTAGTTAGTTCTATACTAAAAATACAATACATCAATATGTTTCATATGTTTCCAGTGCTCTTTACTACAAGGAAAGTATTCAGACATACCAATGTTTTCAGACTTAAGGAAAATTCAGAAAAACAGCAACTAAACACTCTGTTTTCACTACATAGCAGAAACTCAAGCTAATCAAATCCACACCAACTTGGTCCATTACCTCAGTAGCACATCCTATGAATCTCCTGCCAGTGTCAATGCCTTCAAATGCCACAAACTTGCCCGGCCTCTGCCTGTGCAGGATGCACCATCTGTCAGATTCGGTCACAAGCCCACAGAAACTAGGGTCTATCACAGTGTCAGGAGTTTGCTGCAACAGCAAAAGCATATCTATATCAACAACAACTCACATATATCAACTTAAATGGAAAAATCTCAAATATCTTCAAACCCTAACCCTAACCCTAGAACAGAACAGACAGGAGAGGAAGAGGATAGACTGAGCTGACTTACAAAGTACTCCATTTGCATGCTGCTGAACTCGCTCATGTACTCGTCATCGTCGTCCGACGTCTCGTTGCTGTTCGGCCACGACGGCATGGTCGTGGCGTTGCCGAAGTGCGAGAAGAAGAAACAGAAGCAGAGGAGAGCAGAGAGGAGTGGAGTGAGCTCGGGGGAGAGTGAGAGAGCTGGTGGGGACGAGCGGCCCGGTCGGCCAGGTTATGACTTGGTCCGACCAGGTGCGAGCTCTAACGGCTCCGAGCGCGCGCCGTTAGCCGTTAGGCGGGCCGCCAGCCTGGCACGTGGGCCGCTCACGTCAGAAGCGCGGTTAAAACGGTCAAAACCACCACTCAGTCAACCTGGTAGTTTTTAGTCACGTGATTACGTTTTTTTGGTAGTTTTCGGCCACTTTTAAAAATGTGGTAGTTCTGTGGGACGCGAACCCCTAAACTGGTAGTTTTTTGTCAAACACTCTTAAAAAACACATCCTTAATATGATGAGTGGAAATTTTTGTTTAACAAAAATGCTCAAATGGTAGCAGCTTCTATAAATAAGCTTGCCACAGCAAACATGGTTCTTTAAAAATGCAAAAGAACAATGAGCTGCGTATTACTGACAGGGAAAGAAGCAGAAGCACATTCTCAAAGGATAGTAGCTTTGGCACCGAGCAGTCATCTGATCATACAGTTACTAACCTGTGCATTCGACACAGAATGTTAGTGCAACCACCAGAATGTGCCAGCAAAATGAGATCCAGAGAAATTGATGGCATCATATATCCGCCACTTGTGTAGTGATACAGATTGTTTATATTATAAATCATGTATGTTGATCACCAAAGAGCTAGCTATGGACAGGGATGCGTGGAAGCTTGCTACCCATGTGCCAGAGCCATGAGTTGGTTGCGAGATCTTATGGGTTTCACCTCTAGCCTACCCCAACTTGTTTGGGACTAAAGGCTTTGTTGTTGATGTTGTTGTTGTTGTTGTTGTTGTTGTTGTTGTTGTTGTTGCATGTATGTTGATCACCTATTCTGAGAGTGAGAGGGAGGGTGGAGTATCATTAGGATGCAGGAGTCAGTGATTCATGCCGATTGTTAATAACTACTAAAAGGTGTTGATTGATACATCCCCACGTACCCTGGGGTCAGAGATGATGATGATCAATTGATCATGTCGAATATTGACTGCAGTGAGGGCATTGTAATACAAACAAATGCGAATAACCGAAAAGATACAGAAATTGTAGCACTCAACAATTAACATATGGGCTGCGGGCGGAGTAGTAAGCCCTTCTTTACAATGGAGAAACCATGCAGTTGTGCATATGAGCTAGCTCGTAAAATATACCCGGACGGACTGAGTAAGAATTTAAGTGCAGAGAGCACAATAAATCATTTGCAATATTATTCTCTGGGCAGTTCCTTGTGCGTATTGTGGTAAAATGTATAGAAGATTCCAAACCGCCATCCCACAAGAGAATTTCTGGTGGATTCACACCATGTGCTTCATCTAGAAGTACAATTATTTTTCACAGAAACACTACATTATTATTACTATCTCAGAGAAGTCAAGACTAACTACGGATAAATATACTGGAAAACTGTGGGGGGAAACCCTAACCATTGAACTCCCAAACACCCTAACCATTCCCCGCAAAAAAAAACCCTGACCATTGAACTCCCAAACATGGAGCAGATCATCCCCTAAAACGGTCTGATTTTGGAGGAACCTCTTTTTGCGCAACATCAAATTTCCTTGATACTTGCAATAGAATCTTTATCAACATAAAGAAGTGGTATTTTTTTAGAATGCTTCTAGACAGAAAATAGCAATTGTGGAGCAAGCAGAGAGAAGCAGTGGTAGCTACAGGATAGACCTACATAATAAATCAAGCAAGATTAGCTTTGATATAACTCATATTGTCGATTCTAGTAAGCTCATTCTTAGCCCGGTAAACCTGTAGTGCCCGAGGAACATGCCTCATAAAGTTCCTCTTTAATTCCAAGGTAATGAACCAATCCTATGAATTGAGCAATGACATCCTGTAGGTGCAAAAAAACAATCATAGCATAAGAACGGCTATCATACACATGTTTAACAGAGAGATCAAATTGATACTAACCAGAATAGCACCAGAATGGTGAAATTCATAGGTGTGAGGGGGGCAAGGGGGAAAGAACAGCACCTCATCCTGTTCAAGTATACCAGTTACTAATGCCCGATATAACTTTTATTTGCAGACAGATTGATTTTACCGAGCCCTTTTTGGTAAACTTCCGCGAGCGGGTTGGTACAACTAGTTCCTGTAGGTTTATCTAACCAAAACCCAACAACACCCATATTATCTGACCTATGTTTGATTTTGACCGTAGATCATTGGAAAAATTGGTGGACAAGTGATAGGGAGTACTAGCCCTTAACAGGCATGGAAGAATATTAGGGGCAATCCAAAAACGACTGCATCTCAGATTGTTGTCTGATTTGTTTTTGATAAACTGAGCTTATCCTTGTATTTAGTTTCAAAGGAGGATAAATTGACCTTAACTTGGTATCCAGGAGCGGGAGTATGACACCATTCACCAATAACTTCAGTTCACAGAAATTGTGCACATAGCTGGATATGACACCCGAACATCCAATCTTGCATCCAAACACTCTACTAGACTAAGAATCTGCTTGCATCGGCACCCTGGTTTAAATAGCTGAACTAAATGACAGCCAAGATATAGCTGCTGTCCAAATCAAGCCAGCAATAGCATGTAAATAAAATCTAATAGCTACAGCTTCAAAGCATATGAACAGAATACAGAAATACTGAGCATAGAACAGATACTGTATGAACAGAATACAGAAACTCTATGTAAACTGGATTCAACCTCAATGGATGCACAATATGCTGAGCATAGAACCCAATTTACTGACACAACACAAGCATAAAGCATCACTAGTGACATTAAAATCCCAGGATGCCCACGTTCACTTGTCTCAGCATATTAGAACAAGAAATGGTGATAGGCACAAGTCTCAAACGGATTAGCTCACAGAATGTCTCAGCAACCTAACATAACATTGGACGCACAAGAGATGCACCTGAGCAAAGCACCAATACATCAGATTAGCTAACATTGGACAGTTGAGCCAAGGAGTCTAGTCATCTTCAGAGAAGTCATCATCGTCGCTTGGTTCTGACACATCTTCATCCTCAGACTCATCATCTTCGCTCTCAGAAGCAACGTAGACTACTGCCGCCTTCCTCTCCCTTGTTGTCCTTCTCGGTACAACTGGCTCAGCAGAGCTGCCGGAGGGAGGAGCCTCAGCATCTTCTGTCCCTGTTGAAGAGCTCGCCATTCTGTGCAGAACCGAGCCACTCTTCTTGTTGAAGGGGGAGTCTCTGATCCTTCGCACCTTCTTCTCAGGAGAAGGAGCACTGAGGGTGCTGTCATCAGTAGGCTTGAATATTTCTTCCATCACTTTCTGCCTCATGCCTTTGGTCTGAGCTGGCGCCCTCTTCCTGATGGTAGTCTTCGGCTTCTCGACGGCAGGCTTTCTTCCTTTAGTTTTGTTCTCAACTTCCATGGAAGACCCACCATCCTCGCTCTCATGGTGGGGCTCTGCTATGTCTTCATCAGAAATCTGAGCTAAGGATGACATGGCCTTCTTTGCTGCGCCTCTTTTGCTTGGTCCGTTCCTCCCTTTCTTTCCTTTCTGATGTTCTTCTGTTTCCATGGCTGCACAAGTGGTTACACCATCAGCTTAAACTTGTAAGAGATGGATATTTTATGTTCACAAACACAACATTATATTAATGGCCATTACCACTGGGTTCTGGAGAGTTGTCACTATGAATATTATAAGCAGCCAGGCGGTCTTTCAGCTCAGCCACTTCGTCCTCTTCATCTTTCACCTCATCTTTCACCGGTGCGCTTGCCTATGAAATTGTTAGATTGACTTGTTAAAGCTGCAAATAAACCATGACACACGCAATACGAAAAGGCCTGATTGAGGACCCAACCTTCTTGGGTGGTGGTTTCTTCTTTTGTGCAGCAGGTTTCAGAATGTCTCCTTTATAATCAACATCATCATCACTCCCAGCCTAGAAAAATTTGATGGTTTTATTAGTAAAGAGCAACAAGTACTACCTAGTCCTCTGCAACTCAAGAAATGCATCACTTGTGTTAGTCTGTACCTTCTGGGATTTGGCTGTAGCCTTCTTAGGCTGTTTCTTGGGTGCTGGCCTAGAGTCCTTCGCCTTTTCAGAATTTTTGGCGCGCTTGCGTGATCTGTCGTTCTGTTCTGCTTCAAGTTTTGCATCAAGCACCTATATCAAAATCAATGTGAGAAGAGCAGTGAAACAAGTAGCATCATGCAAAACCTGCTCAAGAGAAAAAATACATAACAGAGAGAAACACTGCTTACATCCAGTTCCTTCTCAAGAGCGTCAAGGTCTCTCAGCCAAAGAGTTTCTGGCTCTGTGTTACCCAGGATTTCAAGATCAGCCTTCACCTTATCCTGCTGCGCAATGAGCTCCTTCACCTTCTCCATAGTCAAGGTACCAATAGACATTGCAAGAAGATACTCATAATCACTTGCTGCAGCTTCAGCAGGACTCTCATCATTATCTTCATCTGCTTCTGTAGATCCTACAGCAACTGGCCCGGACGTGGGTTTTTTCTTTGGGAAAGGTGTATAGTTCTTCTTCTGCAGCTCCTGGAATAGGTCTGCCCTCTTCCTGTTATTGACTATGATTTCCCAGAAGTAACAGCAAGAATAAACCTAACTTTGTTCTGATACTTCAGCAACTCTTGCCCCATGTTTTCCAACATTACTTTCTGCACAGCATACGTTGGTTAGATAATAATTTAGTAGTTTGCAGAGGAACAACTAACGCAAAAGGTCAACATGTACCTTCCGTTTGATATAGAATTTAAACCTCAAATCAAAGAACTCTTGAAGTACTGAAAAGTAAACATAATGTCAGTGCCAAAACCACAAGTAAAAGGATTTGTTGCTATAATACAGGTCCCTGTTAGAGATACTCACCATCCTCTGGGGTGTCATATTTTTTAATTTTACCATGTGAGTCAAACAAGTGCATGTTTGTTGTTCCTATTGTGGTAGTCAGCTTGAATTTCTTCTCAAGGCCTTCTTGCTTAGCTATATTCATGTTTTGCTCAGTCAGTATAAGCTCAAATTCCACATCCGCGTGATCACACTGCGACCTTATTTCCTGTAAATTGGTTGAAGTGCAAGAAAGTCAAAACATCTGAAACCCAAGAGAATGAACTATTTGCAGTATTAAGTACCTCCAACAACGGTGGTTCCTTGCTCTTTTCCTTTTCCTTGTCCTTGTCCTTGTCCTTTTCCTTCTTCTTTTCCTTGTTCTTGTCCTTGCTCTTTTCCTTTTCCTTTATAGGAATAGGACACATGGATTCAAGAAACTCTTTGTAATCTGTAGTCCAGCGGCGGACAGGAAGCTCAGTAATTTTAAGCTTGGTGTCAGCAACTTCCTCTATAACACCAGTGATGGTATATGTCACACCAGTTGCCTTTGTACTTGTCTCCTTCAAAGAGCCCTGTCAGGTGACGAACAAAAAAATTGCATAAATATCAATTGCTGAATTAAGCAGCCAAACTTTCAGTCTAACAGAAATATTATGCTAGTAAAAGCATTGCACCGACCTTGAACCCCCTGTACCAAGGAACCATTGGTACAATAGTCTCCCCATTTAGCAACCTTTTCAGATTAGCAATAATGTCTCTTGGATTGTAGTTTGGGACATATGTGCTCCATCCAGTGCCAATGCCTTCACTTCCATTGACCAAAACCATGGGAATGATTGGCATATACCTGAACATAACATGGCATATTTTAGGTTCACAAAAATAAATCCAATTGCAATCATAATTGGCAGGATGAATGTTCAAAGAGATAATATATTACCAGCTGGGTTCAATTGACTGCCCATCTTCATTCAAATAGTTCAGAAGAACATCATCATCCTTCGGAAAAATTAAGCGGGTGATAGGATTTAATCTGGTGAAGATGTACCTAGCACTAGCAGCATCTTTGCCCCCCTGAAATGAATGTAAACAAGCAAAGAAGCATGAGAACCCATTACAAACAGAGTCTTCTAGTACTTGGCTTCAGCAAAGCTAACCCACCGCATTTCTGGTACCAAATTGGCCACGGGGTTCCAAAAGATTAATATTATTGCTGCCAACAAAATCCTGAGCCATTCCTACAATTGTGCTTGCTAGACTCTGCTCACCGTGGTGGTATGCTGAGTGTTCTGACACATAGCCAATAAATTGTGCCACCTGTAGCCAATAAAGGTAACAATTTTAGGAATATGCACAATGATTCCGATACACAAATTCAAAAGCTCTTTTGCAAACCTTAGATTCTTTAACCAAATTCTTCTTGAACGAGCAAAACAAAATCTTCCTCTGTCCTGGCTTAAAGCCGTCGACCATTGAAGGTATTGACCGTTCAAGGTCTGCCATCGAGAAGAGTATCAGCTCTTTGTTGATAAAATCACTGTACTTGATGCGTTTCTCACGTTGGTCAAGACAAGTACCAGGCTGCAATAAGGTATGTGTGTTACTATTGATACAAAATAAGGAATTTCTATCAAACTGGGAAAGGATGCAAATATTTAACCTGATAGTTGGTCAACCAATCCTTCCTCTCAGTGATCTTTTTCTTGCTGAACGCTAGCTCAATAGCTTCACCATCTTTGTCATCCGCCCAGACAAAATCCTTCTTGTGAAGGGAAATTTGTTCAAAGTAATCCCGGCCTTCTTCAGCTGTGCTGGTCCCCAGCCCCTGTACCAGTCAGAACTCTTTTAAGACCAAACATAACTACAGACATCTTCATTGTAGCGCCTTCCAGTAAAAAGAAGAGAGGACCAGTAAAAAAAGGGGAGGGAGGGGGGACAGCACCATTTGGCAAAACTACAATGCAAAAAATGAATAAGGGGCAAAAGCCACACCTTGTAGTACTTTATAGTCCACGAACTTGCACTTGCTCCTAAGGACTCTTTCCATGCTTCATAGTCTGGCATTGAGTAAAATGGATGGACAATTTTGCCCTTGGTTGCCTGGACAAATAAACAAAAGCATGTTTTCCACTGGGGATATAATATCTATTTGGTCTGACAGAGAGAGCTAGAAAAAAAAACTGATGATAAATATTAGGATTTGATATGGATTACTATGTATATTCAGGCACACAAAAATACATTTGACAAATGACCAAAAGAATTGCCTACCTTGATAATTGGAGTGATGAACTCAACCAAGAAAGAAGGAACTTTAAGGAGAGATGGCCACTCTTTGTGAATGAAATTGATCAGCAACCCTTTGATGTGGGAACCATCATGGTCCTGAAATGTCATCAGTTCAATCTAAGCTAAGAAACAGCTTCAATTCTACTAGTTGCGATAAATTGGAGAAGTTGTCAGGCAAACCTGATCTGTCATTATCATGAGGTGGCCATATCTCAAGCCTTTCGTGCTATCATACTTTTTTTCATGCTGCAGACCTAATATTTTCTTTATATTTTGGATCTCCGCATTCTCCATCAACTGCTTATGGCTTGCTTCCCTCACATTTAATAATTTACCCCTGAGAGGAAACACACCATAGTGATCCCTTCCTACTACACCTATGCCAGCCATCTGCAAAGAAAACAGGCTGAACTCTTCAATATGACAGTGAAATTGCATACAATGGCATTTAATAGGTTTGTGTTACTCACAGCTAAAGCCTTTGCCGAATCTCCTTCAGTAAGGATCAAGGTGCACTTGTCAGAGTTCTTCCCACCAGCATCATTTGCATCCTCCAGTTTAGGGATGCCAACAATACTTGTCTTCTTGGTTCCATCAGTCTTCTTAAGTTCCTTGCTTAGTTTGAACTCAGCCCAAGAAAGGAGACTGTCAACAACACCCGAGCTAGAGACTGCAGTTGTAAGAAGTGAACATTACCATTAGTGCTGCAGCCACAATAGACAAACCAAGGATAGCAAAGTTAACTCATCACATACCCTTCTTAAGGAAATCTTCAGGGAGCTCGCACGTGGACCCAAAGCTTCCTTGACGAGTCGTCAAGGTCTCTTTGGTCTGTGAGTCAAATGCAGGGTTGTCAATGAGCGCATTAACAAATACCCATAGGTAGCCCTTCACTATATGCAACTTCATGTTAGCCTGCTTGTTCTTCTTGTTCACAACACCCATCACATGGCTGGCAATTTGGCTTGCAACGTAGTCAACGTGAGTTCCACCTTTTATGGTGGCAATTCCATTTACAAAACTGACCTGCAATCCAAACAGAATGTCTGAGGTATAACTATAACAGCACACTGCAATGAAGCTTCACAGGAAACTAGCCCACACTTACCTGCTGGAACTGGCCTTCACTTAGACTCACACACACCTCCCAGCGATCATTTACCTTTTGGTAAATTCTGGAAGAGAAGGCAAATTTGAACATCAGAAATAGTTGTCAGAAATTTCCATGGACATCTCAAACGGGTGAATAAAAAACTATGTTAAACCTTGGAAGGTTGATTCCTTCTTTGGAAGCAGAGTCGATATACAGTTGCACGTAATCCGAGAAGCTTTTTACTGCCACCTTCTCGCCATTCAACTCAACCTTCACGGTTTTGCCAAGGGTGCCCGCCATGTCAACCACTCGCTTCATCATGAGTGCCACAACATCCGCTTCGAGCTCAGTCATTTTGAACTTTTCAAGATCAGGCTTGAAGGTAACTTTAGTCCAGTTCTCCGACTGCTTGCACTTTTTAATCTCAGGCTCCGACTTCTTCCCCATGTTCTCAGAGAAAACCTGCACAGGCATTCAAGGCGGATTGTCACAATGTATCGTGCGCTTGGTGATTCGGGTGACTGTGCCTAAAGAACGTAAAGGAGACATTAGTTAATATACTCCTACTGGGTGTACCTATCCCACAGTTAATAGTGAGTGTACCAACTACAACCCTAATAGTCAGTTTATAATATGTGTCTTTTGTGTCGGTTTAAATTAGATGCGCATCTTCATGGTAAACCATACTGAGCAATGCATAATAAAACATCAAAGGAAACAATATTCTAATTTTTAGCATAGAATAAGTACGAAAACCTTATGCAGCTAGGTTCAGCAGACAAGAAATTTTGAACCAACCCTGCAAAATTTCCAGCCGTTTGCCCGATTAAACAACATATATGCTCCAATCTACTATCAAAATCTCGTTCACAGTAAGAAAAATAACATGAAGTACGGTCTCGCGATCCAATATCACCAGATTCTAAACTCTGTTGTGGTCACAAACCAACCGCACCTCATTATGGTCACATGGCACATCGATTCTCCAGATGCCTGCAGTTCTAACTAATCCAGCCCCAAACACCGACCCGGAAACCAGAATATCAACCGTAGAACGATCACGGGATCCATGATTGTCTTACCTGCTTGTACCTCTTCTGTCGGCGCCCATCAGCGGTCTCGATGACGAACTCCGTGGAGAAGATGTTGGCGAGTTTGGCACCGTAGCCGTTCCTCCCGCCGGTGGTCTTCCGCTCGTTGTCGTCGTAGTTGCTGCTGGTGAGGAGATTGCCGAAGATGAGCTCCGGCACGTAGATTTTCTCCTCCTGGTGGATCTCGACGGGCACGCCGTCTCCGTTGTTGTAGATGGAGATGCAGCACCCCTCGACGTCGATGTCGACCTTGAGGGAGTCCATGGAGGGGTCGCGCTGTTTGTTGTCGGCGGCGTTGACGAGGATCTCGTCGAAGATCTTGTAGAGGCCGGGGACGTAGGTGACGGGCCGGTTCACCATGGCGCCGTCCTCGTAGACCCAGAGCGTCGCCGTGTGCTTCTCGATGGAGCCGACGTAGGTGTCCGGGCGCAGCAGGATGTGCTCCAGCTGGGTCTTCTTCTGGTACATCTCCTCGATGGTCTTCCCGGCGGCATCCCCCGCGGCGGAGTTGTGCGAGGAGCTGGACTTCAGCGGCGGCTTCTTCGCGGCGGGCGCCATGGCGGCACACAGAGGTTGTGTGCGCGCTAGGGTTTTGGTGGTGGGGCGGAATGCGGGCGGGGGGGGTGGGATTGGGGATCTGGGGGAGGGGGGGGAGTAATGGGGTGGGGTTTAAAGTGGACTGGGAGGGGGGCTGCGGGGCGATTCGAAATTTGAATTTGGGGAGCGGGTGACGCTGCGCGTGTGCGCTGCGCCCAGCGGGTCCGTCCGGTCGGATGGGGGATTCTGGAGATGGCGACGGGAGTGAACGCGCAAGGGGTGGGCCAGCGCGTCAAGGGAACATACTCGAGTCGTTCCCTTCCCTTTGACGGTTTCACACGCGAGAAGAGGGTTGTCTAAAAAAAAAAAAACGAGAAGAGGGTGTATCCAATCCCACCGTCGGCCGCCGGCAAGGCCGCGGACTCCTTCATCCTTTGTCCGCCGCTTCGGCGACATGAGGCTGGAGGAGTCCCGGATCTCCATGTCAGCGCTTAGATAGGTCTAGGATAAATTGGTACATCGGCATCCATCACTACCGTCTTTGAGAGGCTCGGGGATTGGTGAGTCTAGTGTGTTGGACCATGTTGTTCTTGGTGGTGAGTAGCAAGCATCCAAAAATATTGGTCGGGTTCCGATCCCGTCTAGACAAAGACCCATGGTGGCGTCGGAAAAGCGATGGGCTATGTCTCCCATCGATCTTTCCGTCGACAATTTTAGGTGTTGATCGATATCTATCATCAAAGGCGATGTCATCGGCGGGTGAGTGAAATGGTGGTTCCAGATTTGGGCTTGCCGATTGATGGCAGCGGACCTGGTGCTTGGCCTCGACGGCTGACGATGGCTTTGGGATTCGAGAAGGATTGGGAAGATTCTTGGTCAACAAGACACATCGACTAAGGCTTTGCCAACGGCAAGCTTCCTCATGGGCTCACAACGCCCTTCTGGACTTTGGTTTTCCTTCGAATCCGACTATGGTTAGATGTGACGATGGCAGCTTCAGAATTAGCCTAAGGACTTTGATGTACTTTTCTTTTCTTGTAGAGTTTTTCTGCAATTTTCCTGTGGACACGCGTTTGTTCTAGACCCTTATAGTCGGTTTCATGTGTGTGTGTGTTGTATTTACCATGTTTGTGATTAATGAAAAATGCGGTCACATACGGTTTTTTTTTTTTTGCGATCTCCCTGTAGGTGCTCATGTCCCCAAATTAGTTTCTGATCGTACAACTTCTTGATTTTTTTGTCCTTTGCTTTGCTCTTCTTTTATGTTTTGCATCTTACATTTACTTTTACATTTAATTAATTTAAATACATCAATTTTTAGCAAAATAAAGTGAAATTTGTGCTCAAGTCATGTTTGCAAGTTGTTCATCGCCTACTAAAAAGCGTTTGTATTATAAAAAAATATTCAGCATGTACTCGAAAAACTTCACGCATTTTTAAAACATGTCAATTGCCTATTCAAAAAGTAGTTTAGGAAATATTTGATTTTTTTTCCTTTATGTTTATAAAAAATTACTACGGGACTATATTTTTAACACATGATTATTATTTTTGAACACAGTATAGATGCAGACACTCATATGTACACACATTTTTAACACGTGATTGAACTTTTTTAAACACAATAACCATTTTCAAAATATATGATGAATACTTTCTAATACACAATGTCCATTTCCAATACATGATTGATATTTTAAAATAACAAAGAACATTAGTAAGAAGACGATGGCCCTTTTTAATACATGATGAACTCTTTTAAATATGTGATGAACACTTTTTAGTACTCCCTCCAATCCAAAATAAGGGTCATGGTTTTAAACTAAGGTTAGTCCAACCTTAGTTCAGACCTACGACACTTTTATGGATCGGAGGGAGTACATGATTATCATTTTCTCATACATGATGAGCATTTGTTTCAGTATGAAGTGAAAAAAATTATAATACATGATGAATTTTAATACATGTTTAAAAAATGATGTATAAATTTTGTACACGGTGAAGATTTAAAATGCATAATGAACTTTTTTAGTCTACGGTAAAAAAAATTTAACACACAATAGTCGTCTTTGAAATCCTGATGACCATTTTTTTGCAATACACAAAGAACATTTAATAAATAAATGATGGACATTTTTTAAATGTCAAGATAAATATTTACTCAAGTATATGTTAAATTATTATTTTTAATTCATAGTGAGCATTTTTAATACACGGTGGACAATTGTTTATACCCAATGAACAATTTTAAAAAAATCATGGGACGGTAGGAAAGAAACATGAAAAAAGTAAAAGAAAAGCCAGAAAAAATGGATAGAAAAAGGCAAGACAAAGACCAATAGAACACAAAAAATACTACATCGAATACCGCATGATGGAAACATGAGAAGAAGAAAACTCGAGTTAATGGTTCGGCCGACTCGCTTCACACGTCTAGGCAAGAACTACTTCAGACTCGCAGTAGGCGAGATATAGCACTAATGAGCAAGGAAGGGGGTTGGTCAACTCGAGGGAGGCATCTGAGCATCGACAAGAAAGGGGGCATGTCAAGAGAGGAAACAAAGACATGTGATAGGATAGGAGCATGTGTGGGTGGCGGCTGGGAGCCATGAGTGAATCCAAGTAGGGTTTGAGAATAGTGATCTACCGGCCCTGCAATGGAATGACATGTTTATTGGCCCTTTTTGTTGCGGCTCGGCGGGGAACATGAAGGTTTATCTATCAAAAGTTTGGGCTATGCAGTTAGTTCATGCAGAAAGGAATAACATGATTTTAGACCCAAGAAGCGAATAGTTGTAGGCATAAAAACAA
Source organism: Aegilops bicornis (assembly GCA_021605145.1). NCBI lineage: Eukaryota > Viridiplantae > Streptophyta > Magnoliopsida > Poales > Poaceae > Aegilops > Aegilops bicornis. The sequence continues at coordinate 523,556,886 of CM038674.1, forward strand.
ACCTGGAAACCAAAATACTTGCTAAGTCGGTAAAAATTGGGTTGGTTCCTTTTGGTATTCATCTTTCGGTTTTTGGTTAATATGTCGACTAGATGAGCGTGAAATAAGCAAGTTCCAACTTTAATACTTTCTTAGTTGATTTCAGAGGCATGTGATCGTATGTTCTCCATAGATGAAACTAAGTGATACACCATATATTATGAGTTACCATAACCTAGCAAGTTGGACAAGACAAGCACGCAAGCAAGTAATAACAACAAGTAAAACTATGGTTATAATAACTATCAGTGATGAAGACAACAATGTAATCTAAAGTTCAAACTCTTATGAGTGTTTTAATCACCATTCGAGAGGTGGGTAACAACACAATGCTCCCATTACAACAAATGTCTCACCTAAGTGTCTGAGTGCCTTGACCAACCAATGTCCAAGAACCCTCTCATTAGGGATGGCTCTTTATATGAGCTCCAAGCCCTGACAAATGATCTTGGGGAACAAATCCACAACATGGAAGCTCTCTGGAAACACCGACCATCTAGGTTTCCCCACAAACCCAAGAATGATGACCCACAAGTATAGGGGATCTAACGTTGTCCTTTCGATAAGTAAGATTGTCGAACCCAACGAGGAGCAGAAGGAAATGACAAGCGGTTTTCAGTAAGGTATTCTCTGCAAGCACTGAAATTATCGGTAACAGATAGTTTTGTGATAACGTAATTTGTAACGGTAACAAGTAATAAAAGTAAATAAGGTGCAGCAAGATGGCCCAATCCTTTTTATAGTAAAGGACAAGCCTGAACAAACTCTTATATAGAGAAAAGCGCTCCCGAGGACACATGGGAATTATCGTCAAGCTAGTTTTCATCACACTCATATGATTCGCGTTTGTTACTTTGATAATTTGGTATGTGGGTGGACCGGTGCTTGGGTGATGTCCTTTCTTGGACAAGCATCCCACTTATGATTAACCCCTATTGCAAGCATCCGCAACTACAAAAGAAGTATTAAGGTAAACCTAACCATAGCATGAAACATATGGATCCAAATCAGCCCCTTACGAAGCAACTCATAAACTAGTGTTTAAGCTTACATCACTCTAGCAACCCATCATCTACTTATTACTTCCCAATGCCTTCCTCTAGGCCCAAACAATGGTGAAGTGTCATGTAGTCGACATTCACATAACGCCACTAGAGGAGAGACAACATACATCTCATCAAAATATCGAATGAATACCAAATTCACATGACTACTGATAGCAAAACTTCTCCCATGTCCTTAGGAACAAACGTAACTACTTACAAATCATATTCATGTTCATAATCAGAGGGGTATTAATATGCATAAAGGATCTGAACATATGATCTTCCACCAAATAAACCAACTAGCATCAACTACAAAGAGTAATCAACACTACTAGCAACCCACGGTACCAATCTGAGGCTTTGGGACAAAGATTGGATACAAGAGATGAACTAGGGTTTTAGAGGAGATGGTGCTGGTGAAGATGTTGATGGATATTGACCCCCTCCCGATGAGAGGATCGTTGGTGATGATGATGGCGATGATTTCCCCCTCTCGGAGGGAAGTTTCCCCGGCAGAACAGCTCCACCGGAGCCCTAGATTGGTTCCGCCAAGGTTCCGCCTCGTGGCGGCGGAGTTTCTTCCCGAAAGCTTGCTTATGATTTTTTTCAGGGTAAAAGACTTCATATAGCAGAAGATGGGCACCGGAGGCCTGCCAGGGGGCCCACGAGGCAGGGGGCGCGCCCCCACCCTCGTGGATGGTGGGTGGCCCCCTCTGATACTTTCTTCGCTCAGTATTTTTTATTAATTCCAAAAATAACTTCCGTGGAGTTTCATGACTTTTGGAGCTGTAAGAATAGGTCTCTAATATTTGCTCCTTTTCCACCGAATTCCAGTGCGGCATTCTCCTCTTCATGTAAACCTTGCAAAATAAGAGAGAATAGGCATAAGTATTGTGGCATAACGTGTAATAACAGCCCATAATGCAATAATTATCGATATAAAAGCATGATGCAAAATGGACGTATCAACTCCCCCAAGCTTAGACCTCGCTTGTCCTCAAGCGGAAGCCGATAACGATAAATATGTCCACATATTTAGAGATAGAGGTGTCGGTAAAATAAAATACGGACATGAGGGCATCATGATCATTCTTATAACAGCAACATATATGGATATTGTCATATGATTTCTTATGCTCAAGTAACAATCTATTCACAATGTCAAGTATGAATCAGAAATTTCATTGAGAACTAACAAACTATGATCTCGGTCATTGAAGCAATTGCAATTTATCATAACATCGGAAAGAGTCAATATAAGAGCTTTTCAGCAAGTCCACATACTCAACTATCACTTAGTCTTTCATAATTACTAACACTCACGCAATACTTATGGGTATGGAGTTTTAATCGAACACAGAGAAAGATAGGGGCTTATAGTGTTGCCTCCCAACCTTTTACCTCAAGGGGTAATGTCAACAATAATAGTTCATGCTAACTTACATCCAATTGGATATATATATATATATATATATATATATATATATATATATTCAAACACAAGGTGCTTGCCAAAGGATAAAATGTAAAAAGGAAAGGTGAAGATCACCATGACTCTTATATAAGGTAAAATACAAGAATAAAAGATAGGCCCTTCACAGAGGGAAACAGAGGTTTTCATGTGCTTTTAGGGTTGGATGCACGAAATCTTAATGCAAAAGAACGTCACTTTATATTGCCACTTGTGATATGGACCTTTATTATGCAGTCCGTCGCTTTTATTGCTTCCACATCACAAGATCGTATAAAGCTTATTTTCTCCACACTAATAGATCATACATATTTAAAGAGCAATTTTTATTGCATGCAACATGACAACTTACTTGAAGGATCTTACTCAATCCATATGTATGGTGGACTCTCATGGCAAAACTGGGTTTAAGGAAAATCAGAAGCACAAGTAATATCTCTACTTGGTGCAAAGAATTTGGCTAGCATGAGGGAGGAAGGCAAGCTCAACATGTTGGATGATCCATGACAATATACTTTATTTCGGATATAAGAAAGCATAACCCATTACGCTGTCTTCCTTGTCCAACATCAACTCTTTAGCATGTCATATTTTAATGAGTGCTCACAATCATAAAAGATGGCCAAGATAGTATATTTATATGTGAAAACCTCTCTTTCTTTATTACTTCCTATTAATTGCAACGATGACCAAAACTATGTTTGTCAACTCTCAACAACTTTTATTCATCATACTCTTTATATGTGAATTCATTACTCTCCATAAGATCAATATGATCGCTTTACTTCTTTTTTATACTTTCTTTTTCTTTTATTCCCTCATGATCATAGCAAGATAATCAAGCCCTTGACTCAACACTAATCTTTATTATATCTAGCTCACGAACTCAATTACATAGATGGGATCATAAAGCAAAACTCAAAACTAGATCATACTAAAATTTCATTCTACTAGATCAAGATATTACCAAAAGGATCGAACTAAGAAAAACGGTAAAAATAGGAGTGTGATGGTGATACGATACCGGGGCACCTCCCCCAAGCTTGGCAGTTGCCAAGGGGAGTGCCCACACCCATTTATTTATCGCTCTTTCTTCGGAGGTGGTGATGATGGAGTTGTTGACGATGACAATTGTGCCTTTAGCTTCTTCATACTGTAACTGAGAAGAGCAATTTATTCTTTTAAATCATCGACCTCTGATTCCAGCTTCAAGATCCTATCACATAAATCTCCTTTGCTTTTCTGCCGAAAATGAGAAGGAATAGATCGGTTGTTAGAGAGTTTAGCCCTCTTAGGAAGACTAGACCTTTTGAACTTCACGTGCATATCCCCATGTTGAGGTAAAGGGACATCCTCCTCCTCCGAACTTGAATCATTGATCCTCCTCAAATGAGCATCCTCCTCATCATCCGTGGTTCTACCACAAGGAGATAGGTCTCCATAGGTCTTTGGGTCAGCAACGAGATGTGCGACATAGCTCTCTATGTCGGACTCCTGAGATGACATCTTGCTCCAAACCTGCTACAGAAACAGCTCGAAACGAAAACAGAGGATGTTTGCGTGGTACGGTGGTCAAAACCTTCGGGAGATTATATAATGAATTTTTACCGACCAAAAGAAGTATCGTACAAGAAAACAGAGTCCGGAGAGCGCACGAGGTGCCCACGAGGCAGGGGGCGCGCCCGGGGGAGTAGGGCGCGCCCTCCTCCCTCGTGGACGCCTCGTGTCCTTCCCGGACTACTTCTTATTGTCCTATTTTCTTAAATATTCCAAAACGGAGAAAAATTACCATTAGAACTGTTTTGGAGTCGGTTTACTTACCGTACCACATACCTATTCCTTTTCGGAGTCTAAAACATTCTGGAAAGTGTCCCTTATGTATTCCTCCGGGGTTACGGTTTCAATAACATTAGTTTCAACATTTATAGGATTAACTGAGATATAATGTTTGATTCTTTGACCGTTCACCACCTTTGGATTTGTGCCTTCGAAGTTGTTGATTTTTATGGCACCGGAACGATAAACCTCCTCGATAACGTAAGGACCTTCCCATTTAGAGAGAATTTTTCTTGCAAAAAATCTTAAACGAGAGTTGAATATCAACACATAGTCACTACATTAAACTCGCGCTTTTGTATCCATTTGTCATGCGATCTTTTAAATTTTTCTTTAAACAGTTTGGCATTCTCATAGGCCTGGGTTCTCCATTCATCAAGTGAGCTAATGTCAAAAAGCCTCTTCTCACCGGCAAGTTTGAAATCATGATTGAGCTCTTTAATTGCCCAATATGCTTTATGTTCTAGTTCGAGAGGTAAGTGACATGCTTTTCCATAAACCATTTTATACGGAGACATACCCATAGGATTTTCATATGCAGTTCTATAGGCCCATAATGCATCATCAAGTTTCTTGGACCAATTCTTTCTAGATCTATTAACAGTCTTTCGCAAAATTAATTTGAGATCTCTATTACTCAATTCTACGTGACCACTAGACTGCGGGTGATATAGAGATGTAATTCTATGATTAACTTCATACTTAGCAAGCATTTTACGAAAAGCACCATGAATAAAATGTGAACCACCACCAGTCATTAAATATCTAGGGACTCCAAACCTCAGAAAAATAACTTCTTTAAGCATCTTAATAGAGGTATTATGATCAGCACTACTAGTTGGAATAGCTTCTACCCACTTAGTAACGTAATCAATAGCAACTAAAATATGTGTATACCCATTAGAGGAAGGAAACAGTCCCATATAATCAAAGCCCCAAACATCAAATGGTTCAATAACGGGTGAATAATTCATAGGCATTTCTTGAAGTCTACTAATATTACCAATTCTTTGACATTCATCACAAGATAAAACAAACTTATGGGCATCTTTGAAGAGAGTAGGCCAATAAAAACCGGATTGCAATACCTTATGTGCAGTTCTATCTCCAGTGTGGTGTCCTCCATAAGCTTCGGAGTGACACTTATGTAGGATATGTTCCTGTTCATGCTCGTGTATACAACGTCTAATAACACCATCTACTCCTTCTTTATAAAGGTGTGGGTCATCCCAGAAGTAATGTCTTAAATCATAGAAAAACTTTTTGTTTTGCTGGTATGTGAAACTAGGTGGTATAAATTTAGTAACAATATAATTAGCATAATCAGCATACCATGGAGCAGTGCGAGAAGCATTTATGACACCTAATTGTTCATCAGGAAAGCTATCATCAATAGGTAGTGGGTCATCAAAAACATTCTCTAACCTAGACAAGTTGCCTGCAACGGGGTTCTCAGCTCCCTTTCTATCAATAATATGCAAATCAAATTCTTGTAGCAAGAGAACCCATCTAATAAGTCTAGGTTTAGCATCTTTCTTTTCCATAAGATATTTAATAGCGCATGATCGGTGTGAATAGTTACTTTAGAATCAACAATATAAGGTCTGAACTTATCACAAACAAATACGATCGCTAAAAATTCTTTTTCAGTAGTAGCATAATTTCTCCGGCATTGTCTAGAGCTTTACTAGCATATTGGATAACATTTAATTTCTTATCAACTCTTTGTCCTAGAACAGCACCTACAGCATAATCGCTAGCATCACACATAATTTCAAAGGGTAAATTTCAATCAGGTGGCTGAACAATAGGTGCAGAAATCAAAGCTTTCTTAAGTATTTCAAATGATTCCATACAATCATCATCAAATACAAAAGGAATATCTTTTTCTAAGAGGTTAGTCAGAGGCCTGGAGATTTTAGAGAAGACCTTAATGAACCTCCTATAAAAACTGGCATGACCAAGGAAGCTTCTTATACCTTTAATGTCCTTGGGACACGGCATTTTTTCAATAGCATCAACTTTAGCGTTGTCAACTTCAATACCTCTTTCAGAAATTTTATGCCCCAAGACAATACCTTCATTAACCATAAAGTGGCACTTCTCCCAATTCAAGACAAGGTTAGTTTCTTCGCATCTCTGCAAAACTCGATCAAGGTTGCTCAAGCAATCATCAAAAGAAGTTCCATATACGGAGAAATCATCCATGAAAACCTCAACAATATTTTCACAAAAGTCAGAGAATATAGCCATCATGCATCTTTGAAAGGTAGCAGGTGCATTACATAAACCAAAAGAAATACGTCTATAAGAAAAGGTATCGAAAGGGCAAGTAAAAGTGGTCTTTTGTTGATCCTCTTTTGACACAGGTATTTGAGAGAAACCAGAATAACCATCTAGAAAGCAAAAATGTGTATGTTTGGATAATCTTTCTAGCATTTGATCAATAAAAGGTAAAGGGTAATGATCCTTTTTAGTAGCTTTATTTAATTTGCGGAAATCAATTACCATTCTATAACCTGTAATAACTCTTTGTGGGATCAATTCATCTTTATCATTAGGAACAACGGTAATATCTCCCTTCTTAGGGACACAATGGATAGGACTTACCCACTGACTATCTGCAACGGGATAAATTATACATGCCTCCAGAAGCTTTAGTATTTCTTTCCTTACCACTTCTTTCATCTTAGGATTTAACCGTCGTTGGTGATCAACAACTGGTTTAGCGTCTTTCTCCAGTTTTATTTTGTGCTGGCATAAAGTGGGACTAATGCCCTTAAGATCATCAAGAGTATATCCAAAATAAGCACGGAGCTTCTTCAGAGTTATCAATAATTTCTTTTCCTCATGCTCCGAAAGGTTAGCACTAATAATAATAGGATATATCTTCTTTTCATCAAGATAAGCATATTTAAGAGTATCAGGTAATGGTTTAAGCTCAAACACGGGATCACCCTTGGGTGGAGGAGGATCCCCTAGGATTTCAACTGGCAAGTTGTGTTTCAAAATAGGTCCTTGTTTAAAGAATACCTCATCTATTTCTCTTCTTTCATTCATAAACATATCATTTTCATGGTCGAGCAAATATTGTTCTAAAGGATCATTAGGAGGCACGACAATAGAAGCAAGACCAATAATTTCATCTTTACTAGGCAATTCCTCGTCACGGGGTTGTCTAGGAAATTTAGCAAAGTTAAACTCATGAGACATATCCCCCAAACCAATAGTAACAACATCCTTTTTGCAATCTACCCTAGCATTAACAGTATTCAAGAAGGGTCTACCAAATATGATGGGACAGAAGTCATCTTGCGGGGAACCAAGAACAAGAAAATCAGCAGGATATTTAACTTTCCCACACAAGACTTCAACATCTCTAACAATCCCAATTGGTGAAATAGTGTCCCTATTGGCAAGCTTAATTGTAACATCAATTTCTTCTATCTCAGCAGGTGCAATATCATGCATAATTTCTTTGTATAAAGAGTGAGGTATTGCACTTGCACTAGCACCCATATCACATAAGCCATGATAACAATGATCTCCTATTTTAACAGAAATAACAGGCATGCCTACAACAGGTCTATGTTTATTTTTAGTATCAGGTCTAGCAATTCTAGCAGCTTCATTGCGTAGTAAATAACATGCCCATCAATATTATCAGCCAAGAGATCTTTAACCATAGCAACACTAGGTTCAACTTTAATTTGCTCAGGAGGTTTGGGTGTCCTAATATTACTTTTGTTGACCACAGTTGAAGCTTTAGCATGATCCTTTATTCTAACAGGGTAAGGCGGTTTCTCAATATAAGCAGTAGGAACAACAGGATCATTATAAGTGATAGTATTATCTTCAACTTTAATAGGTGCAACTACTTTTACTTCAATGAGAGGATTATATTTAAACCACTTCTCCTTAAGGAGATCAACATGAGTAGCAAAGGATTCACAGAAAGAAGCTACTATCTCAGAGTCAAGTCCATATTTAGTGCTAAATTCACGGAAAGCATCGGTATCCATAAAAGATTTAACACAATCAAACTTAGGTGTTATACCTGACTCCTTACCTTCGTCGAGATCCCAATCTTCAGAGTCGCGTTTAATTCTTTCCAATAAATCCCATTTGAATTCATTAGTCTTCATCATAAAAGAGCCAGTACAAGAAGTATCGAGCATGGAGCGATTATTGAGAGAAAGCCGAGAATAATTTTTTTGAATAATCATTTCTCTTGAGAGCTCATGATTGGGGCATGAATATAACATTGACTTTAGCCTCCCCCAAGCTTGAGCGATGCTTTCTACTTCGCGAGGCCAAAAATTATATATATAATTACGATCACGATGAACAAGATGCATAGGATAAAACTTCTGATGAAATTCCAATTTCAATCGGTTGTAGTTCCATGATCCCATATCATCACATAGCCTAAACCATGTCAATGCCTCTCCCTTCAAAGATAAAGGGAAGACCTTCTTCTTGATAACATTCTCAGGCATACCTGCAAGATTAAATAATCCACATAGATTAGGTGCAAATTGGGATGTAATGTTCCATCACCTGTGAAAGGATTAGCTAGCAGTTTCTCTATCATACCCGAAGGAATTTCAAAATAAACATTTTCAGTAGGTTCAGTAGGTTGAGGAGCAACTCTTTGCTCTACTGGTCGGGGCGAAGATACCCGAACAAGCCCCTCAAAGGATTATGTTCCATAGTAACAAGTGACAGTAAATTTCAGCACACTATATGTTGGGGATATTACCACTGGGCGTAAACCGGCCAGGAGAGGCCGAGTTAACTCCATTGGTAGTTTATTATACCTGAAGTCCATGAAGACAGATGATGACGTTGTATGAAGGCCCAGGGCCCAGAGCCGGTTTAAGGCCTGTAGACATAAACCGGCATTGACAATGTAACTTGTACTATAAGGTAGAAAGAACAGAGACCGAGCCGGACACGTTTATGAGCCAGCCTCGGGATTCTGTAAACCGACGGGTGTCAACCCATGTATATAAGGGGGATGGCCTGGCGGCGGTTCAAGGAGAACAGACAACAACTCGGGACTCAGGCAAAGCATATTCGCTCCCTGGTTATCGAAACCCCATCAATTCCATCACAACTAGACGTAGGCTTTTACCTTCATCGCAAGGGGCCGAACTAGTATAAAACTCTCTTGCGTCCCTTGTCTGCTTTAACCCCTTTAAGCTAACCCGTAGCGATGGCTCCACGACTAAGTCCTTTCATGAGGACATCTGCCGTGACAAAACCACGACAGTTGGCGCCAACCATGGGGCTATCGCATGATGGCTTTAAGTTTTTGGAGGGCAGCTTCGAAGGACTCAAGGGTTACGCTGTGGGCCGGATGACCAAGAGTCGTCGCGGTAAGCTCTACATCGACGATGCAGGCTGGGGCCCCGAGGCCGGCTCAATCGAGTACGGGTACCGGGTCCCCTTTGGTGGCATACACGTTTTCATTGGCAAGATCGGTGAACCGGGCCCTGAGCCGGACATCTGCACCGACCTCGTCGAAACGGCTCAGCGTGCGAGATCTGCCCGGGTCAAGCCTGTCATGAAGCGTGCCTTCGTGGGTGTCATCCATGGAGGGGAATACAATGACAGATCAGAATCTGGTGGTGAGACCGTCGTTTATTCCGGCGACGAGTCATCGACCGGAGAGACCGAGTCGTTATATCAGCTACAAGATGGCCAGATTGGGGGCTGTTCCGATGGCGACAGTATTCTGGACCCCTCTGATATGCCAAACCGGGTTGCAATCTTCATGGCTGGTACACAGCCGACGCTCCACTCTTTGACCGCAGCAGCGATGATTTCCGGATCAGCAGCGACAACGGCAACCGGGGCAGGAGGCCCTCTGCGACCGCCGGCTCATGTTTTATCTGATTTATTTGATGCGTTGGCAACGCTGACGGCGGAGGCTAACCCGGCGGATCAGGATGCACACAATGCAGAGATCGCGAAGGTGAAAGATCAAATCACCCAGGCCAAGGACGATTTGGCAGCTGAGGATACCAGGATGGCCATGGAGCGGGCCGCTTTGGATGCACAGGCTTACCGGCTTATGCTGGATCAGAGTGCGTCGAACGAAGTCCTGAAAAGGAGGCACCGATCTCGTCTGCCGCCGGTTTATGATGCTAGGAACCTCTTTAACACCCCAGGAGCAGGGACCAGTAATCCGCCGGTGGTGAACCGGGCAGAGGCACCTGGGGCAGGGGCGCCGGTTCAGCCACGTTTGATGGATCCGCCTCGTCAGAACAACGTTGTAGCGCCGCATGTCCCAACGCCACCGGGTCATTATTCTAACCCGATGGACAACATTGTTGCCGCCGCTTCACTGCTGGCGGCCATCCCGATCGAAGGTGATTCTCCAGCGGCGGTCGAGACGCGCCGGGTTAAGGAGCTTCTTCAGACAGCATTGGTTCAATAGGAGGCTTATTCACATAGTCGCGATCGGATTCATTCCACTCCCCATCCAAGCCGGAGTTCCAGTAGGCGTATGGATGAACCGGCTGTGTCGAGCAACGCACGGAACCGTGATTTGTCCCGTGGCAATAACCCGGTGGGTGACGCTCAGGAGGTGGTGGACTGGGCTCGGGCACGCAGAGAGGCCGAGCTAGCGGCACAACATGAAGCCCGTCAACTTACTCCGGTTCATCCAACCACATCGGTGGAACCAGGGGTCACTCCTAGCTCTTTGGGAGTGCCGTGTCTCGTCCCAGCGTTGCGCAATGTGCGCCTGCCCAAGGATTTCAAAGGCCCGCGCAAGGTGCCGAATTACACCGCTGATTTATCCCCTGAGACATGGGTCGAAAGCTATGAGATGGCCATGGAGATGCTGGATGTAGATGATGCAGCATGTGCGAAATACTTCACCATGATGCTTGAAGGGACGGCCCGTACTTGGCTAAAGAGCTTACCGGCTAATTCTATCAGGTCATGGGCCGAGTTGAGAGCCCGGTTTATCCAGAATTTCAAGGATACATGCAAGCAGCCTATGTCGATTGTGGACTTAGCTGCCTGTGTCCAGGAGGAAGGAGAGTCAACAACCCGGTGGGTGCGCCGGGTCTTGGAAATTTTGCATTCATCGGACCGCATCAACGCTGATACGACAGTTCTAACATTGGAAGGCAATTGCCGGTTTGAACCCCTAAAGTTGAAATTGGGACGGCTCAAACGCCATTGCAATGACATGGGAACCTCATGGCTGCTCTAGTGAAGTATACTGACTCTGATAGTACCAAGGATCCCGAGTCTGATGATGATAAGACAGGGAAGGGAAAAAGGAGCGGCAACGCCAAGGGGCAGCACCACAACCCGGCGGGTCATGGAAACGGCGGCAAATGTAAAGCGGATCACAACTTGGATTTTGTGGCTAATACCAGCACGCAGGACAAGGGCCAGCGACGTAAGGGTAAACCGCCCCAGCGCGGTGGAGCACCGAGCCCTAACCCGGACCGCCTGTCTTATCTGTTGAACCAGCCGTGCCCAAAACATGGGACGAAGGAGATTCCGTCCACACATCTTTGGAAAGATTGCTACATCATGCAAGAGTTCAAAAATTCTAATTCTTTCCGGTATGATAATGGGCCAGGTGGCGGTTCAGGCCACAGATCCCATGGGCCGGGTTATGGTGGCGGCAGCTCCGGTTCAGGCTTTCATGGTAACCAAAGTGGGCATGGCAATCAAGGCAATCATGGCAATCAAATTGGTTACAACAATCAGGGAAACCAGCAACAGCAGCAGCAGCAGTCGGGTTACCAGAGCAACCCAAAGCAGTTGAATGGCGGACAATATCATGTCTTTACCACTAGCCTGGACAAGCGCGATCAGAAGCTTCATAAAAGGGCAGTGAATGCTGTTGAACCGGCGGTGCCCCGTTATTTGCGCTGGTCCGAGCAACCGATTGTGTGGAGCAGGGAAGATCATCCACCCCGGGTTGACAATCCGGGTCATCTGGCGCTGGTGGTGGCACCTCAGGTGGGAGGTTATAAGTTCACTAAGGTACTCATGGATGGAGGGAGTAGTATCAATATCCTTTATTATGAAACCTTCCGTCGCATGGGGTTAACAGATAAAAATCTTAAACCATCCAATACGGTGTTCCATGGTGTGGTACCTGGTAAATCGGCATATCCTGTTGGTAAGATAGCTCTGGAGGTGGCTTTTGGTGATGAGCATGACTCGAGATCAGAAACTTTGACCTTTGAAGTGGTAAAAATCAAAAGTCCATATCATGCCCTGTTTGGACGGCCGGCTTATGCTAAGTTTATGGCACGACCTTGCTATGTCTATCTGCAGCTCAAGATGCCGGGTCACAAGGGAACTATAACCGTACATGGGAGCCGCAAGATTGCTCTGGAGTGTGACGAAGGTGATACGGCTTATGCTGAGTCGGTTTGTGCAACAGAATAATTGAAGTTTTATAAAGATAATGTTGATCCGGCCGATATGACTTCATTGAAAAACCAACTACAGAGCATGATCCGACCCTGAAATTTAAATTGGCTGATGAGACTAAGCTTGTTGACTTCGTGCCTGGCGATTCGTCCAAATAGTTTAGCATCAGCGTTAACTTGGATCCGAAATAGGAAAGCACACTCATCGAGTTCATCCGTGAGAATCGGGACATCTTCGCGCGGAAGCCTTCTGACATGCCAGGTGTACAGAGAGAACTCGCTGAGCATACTCTCAATGTGGATCCCAAGTATAAACCGGTCAAGCAGTTTCTCCGCCGGTTCAATGAGGAAAGACGCAAGGCTATTGGTGAAGAAGTAGCCAGGCTCTTGGCGGCTGGGTTTATCGTTGAAGTGTTCCATCCTGAGTGGTTGGCTAATCCAGTGCTGGTGCTTAAGAAGAACGGCACTCGGCGTATGTGTGTGGACTACACAAATCTCAACAAAGCTTGTCCAGCAGATCACTTTGCCCTTCCCCGTATTGATCAAATTATTGATGCTACGGCGGGTTGCGAGCGTTTGAGCTTTTTGGATGCATATTCCGGTTATCATCAGATCAAAATGGCAGTTAAGGACCAGGAGGAGACGGCTTTCATAACTCCCTTTGGAGCCTTCTGCTATGTGTCCATGCCCTTTGGGCTCAAGAGTGCCCAGGCGACTTATCAACAGCGTGTGCAGAATTGTCTTCACAAACAAATCGGCCATAATGTTCATGCCTATGTGGATGATATTGTGGTGAAATCAAGGAAGAAAGAGACATTGATTGATGACTTGAAGGAAACCTTCGATAACCTGCGGGTTTACAAAATGATGCTTAATCCAGCCAAGTGCATTTTTGGTGTACCGGCAGGCAAACTCTTGGGCTTTTTGGTGTCTAATAGGGGCATTGAAGCTAATCCAAAAGAATCAAGGCTATCACCTCCTTGGCCAAACCAAAGTGTATCAATGATGTTCAACGCCTGGCAGGCCGGATTGCCGCGTTGAGCCGGTTTATCAGCCGCCTTGGTGAGAAGGCCATTCCTTTGTATCAGATGCTGAAGAAAACAGATAACTTCGTCTGGAGTGATGCCGCAGATAAGGCATTTGAAGACTTAAAGCGGCAGCTGGCTAACCCTCCGGTTCTTGCTGCTCCGATTAACAAAGAGCCATTGTTGCTATATGTGGCGGCTAATGCTCGGGTAGTTAGTGTGACTATTATGGTGGGGCGCAAGGAGGCAGGAAAGGAATATCCGGTTCAGCGTCCGGTTTATTATATCAGCGAGGTGCTTATTGAGTCCAAGCAAAGGTACCCACACTAGCAGAAGCTGGTATATGGAGTTTTCATGGCAAGTCGGAAGCTTAAGCAATATTTTCAAGGCCATCCCATCACGGTGGTCAGTTCTGCTCCTTTGGGACATATAATCCAGAATAGGGAAGCAACTGGCTGGATTGCTAAGTGGGCTATCGAGCTCGGGCCTCACGGGTTGAAATACATACCCCGAACGGCGATTAAATCTCAGGCACTTGTGGATTTCATCAACGATTGGACAGAACTACAAGCGCCAGAAGAGAAGCCGGATCACACTTATTGGACTATTCATTTTGATGGGTCCAGGCAATTGGAGGGCTCAGGGGCTGGAGTCGTATTAACTTCCGCATGAGGTGATAAGTTTTGTTATGTTCTCCGTTTAATGTTCCCTTGCACTAACAATGCAGCTGAATATGAGGCCTTACTCCATGGTCTTCGGATGGCTAAGGAGATGAACCTAAGCCGAGTTAAGTGCTTCGGTGACTCGGACTTGGTAGCTCAACAAGTGTCTGGCACTTGGGATTCCAAGGACCCACTCATGGCAGCATATCGTCGTGAGGTGGATACTGTTGCAGGTCACTTCAAAGGTTATCCGGTGGATCATGTGGACCGGCGGAAGAATGAAGCGGCGGACGCGTTAAGCCGCCTGGGTTCCCAACGTAAACTGGTTCCGCATAATGTCTTCTTGGATGTTCTGCATAATCCGTCTATCAAGCTCCCTAGTGAAGAGGATTTGGCTATTCCTGATCCAGAAGCTCAGTTGGTGGCGGCTCTTCATGTTATCCCGGATTGGACGGTTCCTTATCTGGCATATATGAACCGGGGTGAGTACCAGAGGATGAGACTTTGGCCAGGCAGATAATCCGGCGGTCCAAGTCCATGACCATTATCAATAGAGAATTGCATCATTGAAGTGTGACAGGGGCGTTTCGACGTTGTGTGTCTCCTCAAGAAGATTGTGAAATTTTGCGTGTAAATTTTTCCTTACCAAATTCCACATACCAAAGGCGCTTCACTCCCCGGCAACGGCGACAGAAAAGAGTCTCGATGACCCACAAGTATAGGGGATCTATCATAGTCCTTTCGATAAGTAAGAGTGTCGAACCCAACGAGGAGCAGAAGGAAATGACAAGCGGTTTTCGGTAAGGTATTATCTGCAAGCACTGAAATTATCGGTAACAGATAGTTTTGTGATAAGGTAGTTTGTAATGGGCAACAAGTAATAAAAGTAAATAAGGTGCAGCAAGATGGCCCAATCCTTTTTATAGCAAAGGACAATCCTGGACAAACTCTTATATAGAGAAAAGCGCTCCCGAGGACACATAGGAATTATCGTCAAGCTAGTTTTCATCACACTCATATGATTCACGTTCGTTACTTTGATAATTTGGTATGTGGGTGGACCGGTGCTTGGGTGCTGTCCTTTCTTGGACAAGCATCCGACTTATGATTAACTCCTATTGCAAGCATCCGCAACTACAAAATAAGTATTAAGGTAAACCTAACCATAGCATGAAACATATGGATCCAAATCAGCCCCTTACGAATCAACTCATAAACTAGGGTTTAAGCTTCTGTCACTCTAGCAACCCATCATCTACTTATTACTTCCCAATGCCTTCCTATAGGCCCAAACAATGGTGAAGTGTCATGTAGTCGACATTCACATAACACCACTAGAGGAGAGACAACATACATCTCATCAAAATATCGAATGAATACCAAATTCACATGACTACTTATAGCCAGACTTCTCCCATGTCCTCACTAACAAACGTAACTACTCACAAATCATATTCATGTTCATAATCAGTGGGGTATTAATATGCATAAAGGATCTGAACATATGATCTTCCACCAAATAAACCAACTAGCATCAACTACAAAGAGTAATCAACACTACTAGCAACCCACTGTACCAACTGAGGCTTTGGGACAAAGATTGGATACAAGAGAGGAACTAGGGTTTTAGAGGAGATGGTGCCGGGTGAAGATGTTGATGGAGATTGACCCCTCCCAATGAGAGGATCGTTGGTGATGACGATGGCGATGATTTCCCTCCCGAAGGAAGTTTCCCGACGAATAGCCCGTGGGACCCCTAGATTGGTTCTGCCAAGGTTCCGCCTCGTGGCGGCGGAGTTTCTTCCCGAAAGCTTGCTTATGATTTTTTCCAGGGTAAAAGACTTCATATAGCATAAGATGAGCACCGGAGTCCTGCCAGGGGGCCCACGAGGCAGGGGGCGCGCCCAGGGGGGTAGGGCGCGCCCCCCACCCTTGTGGATGGTGGGTGTCCCCCCTCTGGTACTTTCTTCGCTCAATATTTTTTATTAATTCCAAAAATAACTTCCGTGGAGTTTCGGGACTTTTGGAGCTGTGCAGAATAGGTCTCTAATATTTGCTCCTTTTCCCGAATTCCAAATTAGGCATTCTCCCTCTTCATGTAAACCTTGTAAAATAAGAGAGAATAGGCATAAGTATTGTGACATAGCGTGTAATAACATCCCATAATGCAATAAATATCGATATAAAAGCATGATGCAAAATGGACGTATCAAAGAGTAACACAATTCATAAACAAACTAGTGGGGAATCAACAAACTTAAGTTTTGCTTTTGGTGCAAGTGTTGATCGGGATCTCCTCTTGGTCTTCCTAAAAGTATAACTTGAATGGAGGACTAGGGAGGGAGATCTCAGGCCTTTTTATGTGTCCAACAATGGTGGAGGGAGATTTGGGGTCATCACTTCCTTTGTGGGGAATAAAGTATCTTATATAGGTCCCACGAAAAATATGCCCCCTGACATTGTGTTGTAGTAAGCTCAAAGGCTCCACGGTACCTTCAGGTGTCGTCTAAGCCAAAGTAGAAGCTTGTTGCTTTAGCCTAGAGGTACCTAGGAGGTTCGAAGGCACACCAATAAAGAGCATTTCATGCAACATCTTAAACACGCTCTATTGCATGGGTTGTGGGTGTATTTGACTTACTTGAAGTTTGTTCATGCCCATACATATATCCATAGCATAGCCCTTCTTAGTAGTATGATATACCTATGCCTCAAACTGAGAAATCATCAGTGAAAAATTAATGTGACATCTTCTTTGACCTTTGCATGGGGGTATCCGACCAACCATTTGTTTCATCTTAAGATTCACACATGTTGTGCAAGCACTTAGAAACAAGGCTAGTCTTCTAAAAATATGTCATTAACGCCAAGACCCTCATTATGGGAATATGTTCTTTCAACGAGAAATGAATCGAGAGGGGAATACGTAAGACAGTAACAACACGGATGATGTCTTCCTACACACTCAGGTTCAAGGCATGGTACTTGTAAATTGGGTTTGTGCAAGAATTATATTGTAGGGGCCTCTCCTACAGTCTTTCTGTAAAAAAAGTCTTCCAACTACAAGGCCGGTCCTTGTAGCCAAGTCGATTTAGAAGTTTTCAGTTTGTTACTCAAATGCCAATCCGTTTGTTGTTTTTTGTGGAAACAACATGCATCAGTTTACACGATGTCACTAGTAACATGGTCATGCCAACAATTAGTGGGGGTCACAACGACCCTATAGTGAAGGTCGTCATACCGACAAAAAAAATCAATATCAGTGCTACAAAACCAAATAGCATTGCCCCCTCATCAATGACGTGCCAAGGTCCAAGGCTTAGTGATGAGTATTAGCACTACATGCCACTTTCGAGGCATCAATGACACGAGAATTTGGCTAGAGAGTTATGTCTGACTGGCCTTGAACCAATGTGTTTATGATGATGTATTCACATGCCCAAAATGGATCATTCATCATCACTGACTGACTATCAAAACTGGCTCATAGGTGTTGTACATTCAAAAAGGACCCTTCACTTTTCGCGTCAGTCAGTGTTGTTGTGTACGCAACATTATAATCCGTGTACTCTGCCCTTTCCCATTCTGAATCCTCAGTTGGTGTCGTTGAGCCTCTTTCCCTTACGTTTCCGTGTCTAAGTACACGCACATTTGCTCCCCTCCCACCCATGGGCCACCCTCTTATCCCTCCACTTCCCCTAGATGCTTATATGTGGGGCCTATCCAATGCCCTGATACGTCCATTTTACATCATGTTTCCTACCATTATTAAGTTATATTTCACTTTCTGATGCAATTGTAATGCCTTTTCTCTCTTAAATTGCAAGTTCTATCACAAGAGGGAGATTGCTGACAGCTGGAATTCTGTACCTGAAAAGATATACAGCACATATATATATTATCCGAAGCTCCAACTGACCTAAAAACTTAAGGAGATTTATTTTGGAATATAAAAAATACTAGAAAAAATATAGTAGAGAGGACCCTCCATGGGCCCACAAGCTCGGGTAGCGCCCCCCTGGGGCATGTCATGTGTGCTTGTGGGGCCCACAGAAGGCCTCCGAAGCCCATCTCCTCCTATATGAAGCCATTTTACCAAGAAAAAAATCAGAATGAGACTTTCGGGACGAAGCGCTGCCGTCTCGAGGAGGAACCTGTGCAGGAGCACTTTTGCTCTTTGGCAGAGCGATTCCACCGGGGTTACTTCCCACCAGGAGGGGGAAATCGAAGCCATCGTCATCACCAACCCTCCTCTCATTGTGGGAGGACTCATCTCCATCAACATCTTCACCAGCACCATCTCATCTCCAAACCCTAGTTCATCTCTTGTATTCAATCTTTGTCTCAAACCTCAAATTGGTATACCTATGGGGTTGCTAGTAGTGTTGATTACATCTTGTAGTTGATGCTAGTTGATTTACTTGGTGGAAGATTATATGTTCATATTGATATTCATATATTTATCTCCTCTGATCATGAACATAGATATGATTTGTGAGTAGTTCTGTTTGTTCTTGGGGACATGGGAGAAGTCTCGTTATAAGTAATCATGTGAAGTTGGTCGTTCAATGTTTTGATGACGTGTTATGTTGTTCTTCCTCTAGTGGTGTCATGTGAACATAGACTACATAACACATTACATGTTTGGGCCTAGGGGAAGGCATTGCAGGATTACTAAGTAGGTTGTGGGTTGCAGGAGAGACAGAAGCCAAAACCAGAGTTTATGCGCTATTCGGTAAGGGGCTGATTTGGATCCATAAGTTTCATGCTATGGTTATTTATCTTAATTCTTCTGTTGTAGTTGTGGATGCTTGCAAGAGGGGTAATCATAAGTAGGTTGTTTGTTCAAGTAAGAATACCACATTAGCACCGGTGCACCCACATAACAACTTATCAAAGCAGTGAACACGAGTCAATGAATCGTGATGAAAATGACTAGACGAATTTCCCATGTGTCCCTGAGAACGCTTTAATCACTATAAGAAGTACTTTCGTCTTGTCCTTTGTAATAAAAAGGATTGGGCCACCTCGCTGCACCTTGTTACTTTCTACGAATTATCTTGCAATTAAACTATCTATCACAACTACTTTACGCCACTTGCAAAGAATACCTTGCTGAAAACCGCTCATCGATTCCTTCTGCTCCTCGTTGGGTTCGACGCTCTTACTTATCAATAGGGCTATAATTGATCCCATATACTTGCGGGTCATGAAGACTCTTTTATGGCGCCATTGCCGCAGAGTGAAGCGCTCTTGGTAAGTGGAATTTGGTAAGGAAACATTTATATTACATGTTGAATGTTATCTTTGAGTGTCACTATGGAAAGTAATACTTTGAGGGGTTTGTTTGGGGCATCTTAACCTCAAGCGGAAGTGGTAAGATCCATGCCGCGACCTAATGAAAATATTTATTATGAAATCCCTTTTGGTATTATGGAAAAAATGCATGCTAATCCCTATGCAGGAGATGGAAAAATACATCCTGATATGCACTTAATCTATATGGATGAACTTTGTGGACTATTTAAGCTTGCAAGTTTATCAAGGAATGGAGTTAGTAAGAAATTATTCCCTTTATATTTATAGGTAAAAGCATCAACATGGTATAGGCTATTGGATGAACCTGAAACATGGGACTGGAACCGACTGAAGCTGGAATTCCATCAAAAAAAATTATCCTACGCACTTGGTTCATCGTGATCGGAATTATATTGATAATTTTTGGCCTCGTGAAGGAGAAATTATTGCTCAAGCTTGGGGGAGGCTTAAGGACATGATGCTCAAATGTCCCAATCATGAGCTCTCAAGAGATCAGATTGTGCCAAACTTTTATGCTCGGTTCTCATAATGATAGAACAATGCTTGATTCTTCTTCAGCTGGTTCTTTCACAAAAAGAAGTATTGAATTCAAATGGTGTCTTAATGAAAGACTTAAATGAAAATCTAAATATTGGGAGGTCGACAAAGGTAATGAGACAGGTATAAATCTTGAATTTGATTGATTTAAGTCTTTTCTAGAAACAAATGTTTTTTCATAAGCTTAGTGCAAAATATGGGTTTGATTCTGAGATAGTAGCTACATTTTGTGAATCCTTTGCTACCCATGTTGATATCCCTAAGGATAAGTGGTTTAAATTTCATCCACCCATTAAATATATCTGTGAAGAACCAGTTATTTCTAATACTGAGATACTTGCTCACACTGCTAATCTTGTTGTGCCTACTAGTTAGATTCAGAGGCCTTCTTTCCCTGTTAGGATTATGGAACATTCTAAAGCTACAACTATGGTTCATAAGAGTAATATTAAATCACCTAAACCCTCGAAAAAAATTAAAGTAGAATCTCCTATTGCAATCGTTAAAGATCTATAGGTTGATAATATTGATGAGCTTCTAGAATTGCTAAAATTGTTGAAATGAACGAGATATGTTAGATAAGAATAAGAAAGTTGTTGGCATACATGTTGTTTCTGTTAAGATTGGAGATCATTTATATCATGGTTTATATGATATGAGTGCTAGTATAAGTATTATTCCTTTCTCTCTCTATCAAGAAGTCATGCATGATATTTCACCAGTTGAGATAAGAAGAGCAATTGATGTTACTACTAAGCTTGCAAACAGGGATGCTATTTCACTGATTGTGATTGTTAGAAATGTTGAAATCTTGTGTGGTAAGACCAAATACCCTACTGATTTTCTAGTACTTGGATCACAACAAGATAACTTTTGCCCCATTATATTTGGTAGACCCTTCTTGAATAGTGTTAATGCTGAAATTGATTGTGTTAAAGAGAAGGTTAAGGTTAAGTTTGGTAATGTATCTCATGAACTTAATTTCCTAAGTTCACTAGACAATCTCATAATAAATACTTACATAATAAAAATGATATTATTGGTCTTGCTTCTATTGATGTTCCTTCTACTAATCCTTTAGAGCAATATTTGTTAGATCATGAAAATGATATGCATATGAATGAAAGAAATGAATTAGATGAAATCTTCTTTAGGCAGGCACCTATCCTTAAGCATAATTTACCTATTGAAAATTTGGGAGATCCCCCACCACCTAAGGGTGATTCTGTGTTTGAATTAAAGATACTTCCAGATATGTAGAAATATGCTTATGTAGAGAAAAGAAAATGTATCTTGTCATGAAGAAAAGAGATTATTGAAAACTTTGAAGAAACACTATGATGCAACTGGATATACTATTGATGATCTTAAAGGCAGTAGTCCTACTCTAGGTCAACAAAAATTTAATATGGCGCCTAATGTTAAACCAGTCGTCGATCATCAACGTCGCTTGGATCCTAAGATGAAGGATGTGGTAAGAATAGAAATATTAAAGCTTCTAGAGGTAGGTATAATTTATCCTATAGCCGATAGTAGATGGGTAAGTCCCGTTCACTGTATCCCTAAGAAAGGTGGCATCACTGTTGTTCCTAATGATAAAATTGAACTTGTCCAACAAAGAGTTGTTACACGTTATTGGATGGTAATTGATTTTAGAAAATGAATAAAGCTATTAGGAAAGATCATTATATCATTTTCCTTTTATTGATAAAATGCTAGAAAGATTATCCAAGCATACACACTTTTGTTTCTTATATGGATATTTTGGTTTCTCTCAAATACGTGTGTCACTAGAAGATCAAGAGAAAACTACTTTTACTTGTCCTTTGGAACCTATGCTTATGGACATGTGCCTTTTGGTTTATGTAATGCACCTGCTACATCTTAAAGATGTACATCTGCTATATTCTCTGATTTATGTGAGAAAATTATTGAGGTCTTCATGGATGATTTTTCCGTATATGGAACTTCTTTTGATGACTGTTTGAGCAATCTTGATAGAGTTTTCCAGAGATGTGGAGAGACTAATCTTGTCTTGAATTGGGAGGAGTGTCACTTTATGGTGAATGAAGGTATAGTCCTTGGTCATAAAATTTCTGAATGAAGCATGAAAGTAGATAAAGCTGAAGTTGATGCAATTGAGAAAATGTTGTGTCCTAAAGATATCAAAGGCATAAGAAGTTTCCTCGGTCATGCAGGTTTCTATAGATGGTTTATTAAAGACTTGTCTAAAATTTCCAGGCCTCTTACTAATCTCTTACAAAAATAAGTTCCATTTATTTATGATGATTGCATAGAAGCTTTGAAATACTTAAGAAAGCTTGGATAAGTGCTCCTATTGTTCAACAACCTGATGGGAATTTACCCTTTGAAATTATTTTCTGATGCTAGTGATTTTGCTATTGGTGTTGTTCTTAGTTAAAGAGTTGATAAGAAATTAAATGTTATTCATTATGCTAGTAATACCTTGGACACTACCCAGAAAAATTATGCCACCACTGAAAGAAATAATCTAGCAGTTGTGTTTGCTTGTGATAAGTTGAGACCTTATATTGTTGATTGTAAAGTTACTATTCACACTTATCATGCTGCTATTAAATACCTCATGGATAAGAAAGATGCTAAACCTAGGTTGATTAGGTGGGTTCTTTTATTACAAGAATTTGATTTGCATATTATTGATAGAAAGGGAGTTGATAATCCTATAGCAGATAATTTTTCTAGGATGGAAATTATTCTTGATGACCCAATACCTGCTAACGATAGTTTTCCTGATGAACAATTAGCTCACAACAAAGTCATTCAAATTACATGCAAACAACTCAAGATTCATTCATATCGTAACTAAATTTCTTGTTGTTACAACTAACAACTATTTCCACAGGTTCAGAACCATTTAATCCAGAATGATGGGCAAATGCATAAATATATTCCTGAAAGAGAAGTGGGTAGACAAAGTATTGTTGATGAGATTTATGTTTTTCTGAACACCCTTCGATTTTTCCATTTGTATTTCTACTTGAATCAGAGAGAAGAAGCATTTCTCAGTTTATCGAATGAATTCATTCAAATAACATACAAACAAAAAAATTCATTTAAATTTTAGGATTTGTTCAGTCAGACAATCAAAATTTAAGCCTTGTCCAAATGCTAGTATACCCGTCCTTGTCGTCAGAAAAACCATCGTTGGCATGCGTGTGGCATGCTGCCATCATGTCTTGGAAGCTGCGGCCATCCCAAAAGGCACGCCACCCGGTGTTGTTTATGTTCGGCAGCGGGTAGTGTTAGTGTCAAAACCGAAAGATCTCGGGTAGGGGAGCCGAGCTGTCAGATCGGATCAATGGGTAACAGCAGAAGAATACACAAGGAGTTTACCCAAGTTCGGGACCTCTCTATGAAGGTAAAACACTACGTCATTCTCTTGTTTATATTATGAAAGTATCGAAGTACAAGTTGATCTACCTCGAGATCGTAAGTTGTGGTCTAAACCCTAGGGGTATGATGTATGGATGTATGGATGGATCCCCTCTATGTACTAAGCCTCCTGGTTTATATAGGCACCAAGGGTATTTAGGGTTACACATGGTCTGTTGCCATCTAAGGATTTACATGCCGAATCTAGTTGAATATGCTTGAAGTACACGCCATGTCTTCGGTCGCTGCACTTTGATGGTCTTCGGAGTCTTGCTTCCTCAGTGGGTTGGTAGTCCGTCCCATACATTAGTTAGCTCAGGCTAGGACCCCCTAGTCAAGGACACCGTTAGTAGACCCCGAACTTGTCTTTGAAGCCGAGGTTGTCAATCTTCGTTAGATAATGTCTTCGGCTGGGCGGTCTTCGGCTTAGCAGGCAAGTTCCACATCTCCGGACAGGTATCATATGACACTTCGTGAGCCCTCTTAATTGATTACTATCTCCCCTCGACAGAGGTCCAAGTGGGTTCAGCCATGTGCCACCCAAGGCGCACCGCCGTTCATCAAAAGTAAAAAGCTTGCTTAGCCCTGAAGACTATTAGCGCAGGTGAGTTCATGATCAGTTATTCACAGGCTTCACTGAAGTGTCACCAATCCTGATACCACATGCGTCAACCATTACTTATTTGAATGACGGTTTGAGGCAATCCTCTTACTGTCATGTCGTATCAAAACAGAGATTGTGCCCCGCATTTTGGGGGATATCATCAATCAATTGTTTCTCCCCCAAGCGACCATAACGGCACGATAAGCCAAAACGTGGCAATTTTTATAGTGTTATAGAGGGACACTTCGCCTTTTACTGGCTTATAAAGAGCAAAGAGGGGTTGAATGGACACTCCACGCTCTCCTCCTGCTGCAGCGCATGAATCCTCCAAAGCCTTCTCATTCCCAATCTTGAGCCAAAAAAGCTCCTCCAAAGCTTTTGCATCGGCACCAATGGCCGATGCGCATCTGAAGGGGAGGTGGGTGGCCTCCAAGGTCACTGACACCACCATCGCCGAGCTCCGCACGACGGGGTACTGAAGGAAATATGCCCTAGAGGCAATAATAAAGTTGTTATTTATATTTCCTTATATCATGATAAATGTTTATTATTCATGCTAGAATTGTATTAACTGGAAACTTAGTACATGTGTGAATACATAGACAAACAAAGTGTCACTAGTATGCCTCTACTTGACTAGCTCGTTGAATCAAAGATGGTTAAGTTTCCTAGCCATAGACATGAGTTGTCATTTGATTAACTGGATCACATCATTAGAGAATGATGTGATTGACTTGACCCATTCTGTTAGCTTAGCATTTGATCGTTTAGTATATTGCTATTGCATTCTTCATGACTTATACATGTTCCTATGACTATGAGATTATGCAACTCCCGAATATCGGAGGAACACTTTGTGTGCTACCAAACGTCACAATGTAACTGGGTGATTATAAAGGTGCTCTAAAGGTGTCTCCGATGGTACTTGTTGAGTTGGCATAGATCGATATTAGGATTTGTCACTCCGATTGTCGGAGAGGTATCTCTGGTCCCTTTCGGTAATGCACATCACTATAAGCCTTGCAAGCAATGTAACTAATGAGCTAGTTACAGGATGATGCATTATGGAACGAGTAAAGAGACTTGCCGGTAACGAGATTGAACTAGGTATTGAGATACCGACGATCGAATCTCGGGCAAGTAACATACCGATGACAAAGGGAACAACGTATGTTGTTATGCGGCTTGACCGATAAAGATCTTTGTAGAATATGTGGGAACCAATATGAGCATCCAGGTTCCGCTATTGGTTATTGACTGGAGACATGTCTCGGTCATGTCTACATAGTTCTCGAACCCGTAGGGTTCGCACGCTTAACGTTCGGCGATGATCGGTAATATGAGTTTATGTGTTTTGATGAATTGAAGGTAGTTCGGAGTCCCGGATATGATCACGGACATGACGAGGAGTCTCGAAATGGTCGAGACATAAAGATCGATATATTGGATGACTATGTTTGGACTTCGGAAGGGTTCCGGGTAAGTTCGGACGAATACGGGAGTACCGGGGGGTTACCGGAACCCCCCGGGGAGTGTAATGGGCCTCATGGGCCTTGGTGGAGAGAGGAAGGGGCGGCCAGGGCAGGCCGCACGCCCCCTCCCCCTCTAGTCTGAATTGGACAAGGAGGGGGGGGGGGGCGCCCCCCTTTTTCCTTCCCCCTCTCTCCTCCTTCCTTCCCTCATACTCCTACTCTTGGAAGGGGTGGAATCCTACTCCCGGTGGGAGTAGGACTCCCCTTGGGGCATGCCTAGGAGGCCGGGCCCCTCCTCTTCCTCCCCTCCTTTATATACGGGGGAGGGGGCACCCCATGGACACACAAGTTGATCATTGATCTTTTAGCCATGTGCGGTGCCCCCTCCGCCATAATCACCTTGGTCATATCGTAGCGGTGCTTAGGCGAAGCCCTGCGTCGGTAGCATCATCATCACAGTCATCATGCCGCCATGCTGACGGAACTATCCCTCGAGGCACTACTAGATCGTGAGTTCGTGGGACGTCACCGAGCTGAACGTGTGCAGATCGCGGAGGTGCCGTATGTTCGGTACTAGGATCGGTCGATCGTGAAGACGTACGACTACATCAACCGTGTTGTCATAACGCTTCCGCTTACGGTCTATAAGGGTACGTGGACGACACTCTCCCCTCTCGTTGCTATGCATCACCATGATCTTGCGTGTGCGTAGGTTTTTTTTTAAATTACTACGTTCCCCAAAAGTGGCATCCGAGCCAGGTTTATGCGTAGATGTTATAAGCACGAGTAGAACACAAGTGAGTTGTGGGCGATACAAGTCATACTGCTTACCAGCGTGTCATACTTTGATTCGGCGGTATTGTTGGATGAAGCGGCCCGAACCGACATTACGCGTACACTTACGCGAGACTGGTTCTACCGACGTGCTTCGCACACAGGTGGCTGGCGGGTGTCAGTTTCTCCAACTTTAGTTGAATCGAGTTAAAACAACACATACTTGACGAAATATCATTGTGGTTTTGGTGCGTACATAAGAACGGTTCTTGCTCAGCCCGTAGCAGCCACGTAAAACTTGCAACAACAAAGTAGAGGACGCCTAACTTGTTTTTGCAGGGCATGTTGTGATGTGATATGGTCAAGACATGATGCTAAATTTTATTGTATGAGATGATCATGTTTTGTAACGGAGTTATCGGCAACTGGTAGGAGCCATATGGTTGTCGCTTTATTGTATCAAATGCAATCGCCATGTAATTGCTTTACTTTATCACTAAGCGGTAGCGATAGTCGTAGAAGCAATAGTTGGCGAGACGACAACAATGCTACGATGGAGATCAAGGTGTCGCGCCGGTGATGATGGTGATCATGACGGTGCTTTGGAGATGGAGATCAAAGGCACAAGATGATGATGGCAATATCATATCACTTATATTGATTGCATGTGATGTTTATCTTTTATGCATCTTATTTTGC
The DNA here is from genome assembly GCA_021605145.1 of Aegilops bicornis. Taxonomy (NCBI): domain Eukaryota; kingdom Viridiplantae; phylum Streptophyta; class Magnoliopsida; order Poales; family Poaceae; genus Aegilops; species Aegilops bicornis. The sequence continues at coordinate 523,584,195 of CM038674.1, forward strand.
TTAGATCGGCGGTAGCATTATAAGATGATCTCTCACTAAATTTCAAGGTATAAGTGTTCTCCCTGAGTATGCACCATTGCGAAAGTTTGTCGTGCCGAGACACCACGCGATGATCGGGTGTGATAAGCTCTACGTTCACATACAACGGGTGCAAGCCAGTTTTGCACACGCAGAATACTCAGGTTAAACTGGACGAGCCTAGCATATGCAGATATGGCCTCGGAACACTAAGACCGAAAGGTCGAGCGTGAATCATATAGTAGATATGATCAACATAGTGATGTTCACCATTGAAAAACTACTCCATCTCACGTTATAATCAGACATGGTTTAGTTGATATCAATCACATGATCACTTAGAGGATTAGAGGGATGTCTGTCTAAGTGGGAGTTCTTAAGTAATTTGATTAATTGAAATTTAATTTATCATGAACTTAGTACCTGATAGTATTTTGCATGTCTATATTGTTGTAGATAGATGGCCCGTGCTGTTGTTCCATTGAATTTTAATGCGTTCCTTGAGAAAGCAAAGTTGAAAGATGATGGTAGAAATTACACGGACCGGGTCTCAGAATTTGAGGATTATACTCATTGCTGCACAAAAGAATTACGCCCCGAAGCACCGCTTAGGTGCCAAACCCGGCAGATAACGCCAGACGTTATGAACGTCTGGCAGAGCAAAGCTGATGACTACTCCATAGTTCAGTGTGCCATGCTTTACGGCTTAGAACCTGGACTTCAACGACATTTTGAACGTCATGGAGCATATGAGATGTTACAGGAGTTGAAGTTAATATTTCAAGCAAATGCCCGGATTGAGAGATATGAAGTCTCCAATAAGTTCTACATCCGGAAGATGGAGGAGAATAGTTCTGTCAGTGAGCATATACTCAAAATGTCTGGGTATAACAATCACTTAACTCAACTGGGAGTTAATCTTCCGGATGATAGTGTCATTGACAGAATTCTTCAATCACTGCCACCAAGCTACAAGAGCTTCGTGATGAACTATAATATGCAAGGGATGGATAAGACAATTCCCGAGCTCTTCGCGATGCTAAAGGTCATGGAGGTAGAAATCAAGAAGGAGCATCAAGTGTTGATGGTCAACAAGACCACCGATTTCAAGAAAAAGGGTAAAGGGAAGAAGGGGAACTTCAAGAAGAACGGCAAGCAAGTTGATGCTCAAGTGAAGAAGCCCAAGTCTGGACCTAAGCCTGAGACTGAGTGCTTCTACTGCAAAGGGACTGGTGAAAGTGCGTTATATCGACTAGAGGGGGGGGGGGTGAATAGGCGATTTTTATGAATTCTTCACTGAGGAATTTGCTAGTGAGGAAATTCCTTAGCGAAGAACTACTTGCAGCAGAATAAGTACTCAGAAGTAAACATAACAGAAGACAAGCATAGTCATCATGATGAAATGAAGTCAAGCATAGAGTACAGAAAGCGTAATCACAGGATAACACAGGATGAAGACAAACAGACTGAAGAAATTGAACTGAGGAAATTGAGAAAGTCTTCAGTCAAAGTCTTCAAACACATATATGACAAGCATACAACACAATACTGAGGAAATGAAAGAGTTGAGGAAATAGAACCAGTTGGCTTGGTGAAGACAATGATTTGGTAGACCAGTTCCAACTGCCCTGGGCTTGTACATCTGGTTGGAGCGGCTAGGTATTTAAACACGAGGACACACAGTCCGGGCACATAATCCTCACCGTATTCTCCTTGAACTAAGGTCACATGCACCTCGGCCCAATCACTCGTGGTAAGTCTTCAGGTGACTTCCGAACCTTCACAAACTCGGTCACTCGGCGTTCCACTATTCCTCTTGGATGCTCTAAACCATGACGCCTAGCCATCTGGAAGAAGCCCAGTCTTCAAAGGTAACAAGCGTCGGATCCACACAGGATCAATCTCTTCAGTGATGCTCAATCACTTTGGGTTTGTAGGTGTTTGGGTTTGGGTTTTCCTCACTCGATGATTTTCGCTCAAAGTCCTCGGAGGATGGGATTCTCTCAATTGACAAGTGTCAGTTTCTCTCGGAGCAGCCAACCAGCTAGTGGTTGTATGTGCGTCTATTTATTGCATAGGGATCTGCCCGTTATGATAAGGCATAAATGACCTTAAATGATATGACCGTTAGGTGGATAAGATATTTTGGGACAGCTGGCGCGTAGCACAGCAACGGTCGGAAATTTGAGGTACAAATTCCTCGGGGCTATCATGTTGTTTGCTCACAAAATACCTATGCATAGGAAGTGGGTTATACTTAAATGTGCTAATCATATTCTTCATGATGCTCTCTTTATGTTTCAATTCTTATGTCTTATGAGAGCATCATTGAAATCATCATGCCTAGCTAGGGGCTTTAAACGTTAGCGCTTGTTGGGAGGCAACCCAATTTTATTGTAGTTTCTTGCTTTTTGGTTCTGTTTAGGAATAAATAATCCATCTAGATTCTGGTTAGATGTGTTTTCATGTTTTAATTAGTGTTTGTGCCAAGTAGAACCTTTGGGAAGACTTGGGTGAAGTCTTTATGATCATGCTGTAAAAACAGAAACTTTAGCGCTCACGAGATTAGCTTCAACTTTTTACTGGAGAGTGATATTTATTTGATTCTTTTTGCAGATGATTACTAGACAAATTCCTCAGGTCCACCAATTTATTTTAGTTTTTTTGGAGTTCCATAAGTTTGCGTTAGTTACAGATTACTACAGACTGTTCTGTTTTTGACAGATTCTGTTTTTCGTGTGTTGTTTGCTTATTTTGATGAATCTATGGCTAGTAAAATTGTTTATAAACCATAGAGAAGTTGGAATACAGTAGGTTTAACACCAATATAAATAAATAATAATTTCATTACAGTACCTTGAAGTGGTGTTTTGTTTTCTTTCGCTAACGGAGCTCATGAGTTTTCTGTTAAGTTTTGTGTTGTGAAGTTCTCAAGTTTTGGGTAAAGATTCGAAGGACTATGGAATAAGATGTGGCAAGAACCTAAGCTTGGGGATGCCCAAGGCACCCCAAGGTAATATTCAATGACAACCAAGAGCCTAAGCTTGGGGATGCCCCGGATAGCATCCCCTCTTTCGTCTTCGTTCATCGGTAACTTTACTTGGAGCTATATTTTTATTCACCACATGATATGTGTTTTGCTTGGAGCGTCATTTTATCTTGTTAGTATTTGCTTTATGTTATTTAGAATAATGTTCTGCATCTTTAGTTTCAATAAAAAAGTCAAGGATAGCCTTTGCCATGCTTATTTTGCTACTATACATGTTGCTGTTTGAAAACAGAAAGTTCACTATTGTTGCAAAAATTCCCTAGAAAAGTCAGAGCATGATATAATGTTGAAACTTTTTGCATAATGAGCTCTGATAAATTTAATACAGTGGGAATTTTATTTCATAATTTTTGGATTTATGGAAGTATTGATACTCTTGCATTCTTTACAGACTGTACTGTTTTGGCAGATTGCTGTTATGTTTGTATTGTTTGCATATGTTTGCTTGTTTAATGATTCTATTTAAGGATAGGAGTATTAAATATGCAGATACATTTAGTATTCAATGTTGAATAATAATTTTAGTGATTTGTCATGGTATAAAATGATAAGGTTTTGCATTGGTTTATACTAACCTATCTCACGAGTTCTTGTTGAGTTTGGTGTGTATGAAGCTTTTGATAAAAAGAGAAACCATGATATGAGAGGAATTAGGGAGACACAAAAGTTCAATCTTGGGGATGCCCAAGGCACCCCAAGATAATATTTCAAGAATTCTCGAGCATCTAAGCTTGGGGATGCCCCGGTAGGCATCCCACCTTTCTTCTTCAACCACTATCGGTTAGTATCGGATGAGGCTAAGTTTTTGCTTCTTTACATGAGTTGTGCTATCCTTGCAATGCTATTTTATTTTGTTTTTCTTGTTGTTTGAATACAATACCAAGATCTGAAATTCCTTAATGTTAGAGAGTCCTCACATAGTTGCACAATTATTTAACTACTCATTGATCTTCACTTATATCTTGTTGGAGTAGTTTGTCGTTTGCTCTAGTGCTTCACTTATATCTTCTAGAGCACGGCGGTGGTTTTATTTTGTAGAAATTAATGAACTCTCATACTTCACTTATATTATTTTGAGAGTCTTAAACAACATGGTAATTTGAATGAAAACTTTCATAGGAGGTGAACTGGATGCTATGATCAATTTGATACTTGATAACTGTTTTGAGATATGGAGGTAGTGATATTAAAGTCATGCTAGTTGGGTGATTATGAATTTAAAGAATGCTTGTGTTGAAGTTATCAAGTCCTGTAGCATGCACATATGGTTAAAGTTGTGTAACAAATTTGAAATATGAAGTGTACTTGGCTTGTGCATCCTTATGAGTGGCGGTCGGGGACGAGCGATGGTCTTTTCCTACCAATCTATCCCCCAAGGAGCATGCGCGTAGTGCTTGATTTTTGATGACTTCTAAATTTTTGCAATAAGTATATCAGTTCTTTTGACTAATGTTGAGTCCATGGATTATACACACTTTTACCTTTCCGCCATTGCTAGCTTCGTCGGTACCGTGCATTGCCCTTTCTCACCTTGAGAGTTGGTGCAAACTTCGTCGGTGCATCCAAACCCCGTGATATGATACGCTCTATCACACATAAGCCTCATTATATCTTCCTCAAAACAGCCACCATACCTACCTATTTATGGCATTTCCATAGCCATTCCGAGATATATTGCCATGCAACTTTCCACCGTTCCGCTTTATCATCATTATGACATACATTACTTTTGTCATATTGCCATTGCATGATCATGTAGTTGACATCATATTTGTGGCAAAGCCACCGTGCATTATTTTTCATACATGTCACTCTTGATTCATTGCACCATCCCTAAGACAATCACTGGAGGCATTCATATAGAGTCATATTTTGTTCTAGTTTTGAGTTGTAATTCATATGTTGTAATCAATGAAAGTGTGATGATCATCATTATTAGAGCATTGCCCAAAAAGAAAAAAAAGAAGAAAGGCCAAAAGAAAAAAGAAGGCCCAAAGAAAAAAAAGAAAAGAAAAAGAAAAAAAAATAAAAAAAAATAAAAAGGGGCAATGATACTATCTCTTTTTCCACACTTGTGCTTCAAAGTAGCACCATGTCTTTCATATAGTGAGTCTCATATGTTGTCATTTTCATATACTAGTGGGAATTTTTCATTATAGAACTTGGCTTGTATATTCCTACGATGGGCTTCCTCAAATGCCCTAGGTCTTCGTGAGAAAGCAAGTTGGATGCACACCCACTAGTTTTCTTTTGTTGAGCATTCATTTATAGCTATAGTGCATCCGTTGCATGGCAATCCCTACTCCTCATGTTGACATCAATTGATGGGCATCTCCATAGCCCGTTAATTATCCTCGTCAATGTGAGACTTTCTCCTTTTTTGTCTTCTCCACACAATCCCCATCATCATATTCTATTCTACCCATAGTGCTATATCCATGGCTCACGCTCATGTATTGCGTGAAGGTTGAAAAAGTTTGAAATTATTTAAGTACGAAACAATTGCTTGGCTTGTCATCGGGGGTATAGAAGTTGGGAACATCTTTGTGTGACGAAAATGAAGCATAGCCTAACTATATGATTACGTAGGGATGAACTTTTTTTTGCCATGCTATTTTGAGAAGACATGATTACTTTGATTAGTATGCTTGAAGTGTTAGTATTTCTTTTATCAAAATGAACTTTTGTCTTGAATCATTTGGATCTGAACATTCATGCCACAATAAAGAAAATTACTTTGAGAATCATGCTAGGTAGCATTCCACATCAAAAATTCTGTTTTTTATCATTTACCTACTCGAGGACGAGCAGGAATTAAGCTTGGGGATGCTTAATACGTCTCCAACGCATCTATAATTTTTTATTGTTCCATGCCATTATATTACCTGTTTTGAATGATTATGGGCTTTATTATACACTTTTATATTATTTTTGGGACTAACCTACTAACCGGAGGCCCAGCCCATATTGCACTTGTATCACCATCTCTTCGCTGAACTAGTGCACCTATACAATTTACCATTGTATTGGGTGTGTTGGGGACACAAGAGACTCTTTGTTATTTGGTTGCAGGGTTGCTTGAGAGAGACCATCTTCATCCCACGCCTCCTACGGATTGATAAACCTTAGGTCATCCACTTGAGGGAAATTTGCTACTGTCCTACAAACCTGTGCACTTGCAGGCCCAACAACGTCTACAAGAAGAAGGTTGTGTAGTAGACATCACGTAGCACAGCAACGGTCGGAAATTTGAGGTACAAATTCCTCGGGGCTATCATGTTCCTCACTGTGTAGGCAATCCGCACTGGCGAATTCCTAACTCCTCAGTCAGAACAAATTCCTCAGTGACCAGAAGAACTTCGTCTCTACATCCTTTGAAGAAATTGACTGAATGTATGAGATATCCAATGGCTTTCACTCAAGGGATTGGTAGGTGTAGGATTTGAGTTGAGCATCACATGGAAATTTTTCCTTAGTATTTCCTCGACCCCTTTAACAAAGACGGTGTTTCCTATGACTCAAGAAAGAGAAAATGAAACTACGAAAACAAAAGTATTCACGCTTCATATTCCTCGAATGAATACCAAGTCTTCAAGGTCACACCAATTTCTTCACTTTCAAAGTCTTCAGAAAGTCTTCAGAATACCAAAGTCTTCAGTCGAAGAACTTCATTTTTAGGGGTCGACTTTATCTGTAAATATCAAACTCCTCATAGACTTATAGACCTGTGTACACTCACAAACGCATTAGTCCCTTAACTTATAAGTCTTCAATACACCAAAATCACTAAGGGGCACTAGATGCACTTACAACTGGTCACTGGAAGCGGAACTGCCCCAAGTACTTGGGGGATAAGAAGGATGGCAAGGTGAACAAAGGTATATGTGATATACATGTTATTGATGTGTACCTTACTAATGCTCGCAGTAGCACCTGGGTATTTGATACTGGTTCTGTTGCTAATATTTGCAACTCGAAACAGGTACTACGGATTAAGCGAAGATTGGCTAAGGACGAGGTGACGATTCATGTGGGAAATGGTTCGAAAGTCGATGTGATCGCGGTCGGCACACTACCTCTACATCTACCTTCAGGATTAGTTTTAGACCTGAATAATTGTTATTTGGTGCCAGCGTTGAGCATGAACATTATATCTGGATCTTGTTTGATGTGAGACGGTTACTCATTTAAATCAGAGAATAATGGTTGTTCTATTTATATGAGTAATATCTTTTATGATCATGCACCCTTGAAGAGTGGTCTATTTATATTGAATCTCGATAGTAGTGATACACATATTGAAGCCAAAAGATGCAGAGTTGATAATGATAGTGCAACTTATTTGTGGCGCTGCCATTTAGGTCATATTGGTGTAAAGTGCATGAAGAAACTCCATTCTGATGGACTTTTGGAATCACTTGATTATGAATCACTTGGTACGTGTGAACCATGCCTCATGGGCAAGATGACTAAAATGCCGTTCTCCGGAACAATGGAGCGATCAATAGATTTGTTGGAAATCATACATACTGATGTATGTGGTCCGATGAATGTTGAAGCTCACGGCGGGTATCGTTATTTTCTCACCTTCACAGATGATTTGACCATATATGGGTATATCTACTTGATGAAACATAAGTCTGGAACATTTGAAAAGTTCAAAGAATTTCATAGTGAAGTGGAAAATCATCGTAACAAGAAAATAAAGTTTCTGTGATCTGATCGTGGAGGAGAATATTTGAGTTACGAGTTTGGTCTTCATTTGAAATAGTGCGGAATAGTTTCGCAACTCACGCCACCCGTAACACCACAGCGTAATGGTGTGTCCGAACATCGTAATCGTACTTTACTAGATATGGTGCGATCTATGATGTCTCTTACCGATTTACCGCTATCTGATAACCCACAAGTATAGGGGATCGCAACAGTTTTCGAGGGTAGAGTATTCAACCCAAATTTATTGATTCGACACAAGGGGAGCCAAAGAATATTCTCAAGTATTAGCAACTGAGTTGTCAATTCAGCCACACTTGGATAACTTAATATCTGCAGCAAAGTATTTAGTAGCAAAGTAATATGATAGTAGTGGTAACGGTAACAAAAGTAACGGTAGCAAAAGTAATATTTTTGGTGTTTTGCAGTGATTGTAACAGTAGCAACGAAAAATTAAATAAGCGGAGAACAATATATGGAAAGCTCGTAGGCATTGGATCGGTGATGGAGAATTATGCCGGATGCGGTTCATCATGTAACAATCATAACATAGGGTGACACAGAACTAGCTCCAATTCATCAATGAAATGTATCCGAATATAGTCATGCATGCTTATGGAAAAGAAATTGCCTGACATCTTTTGTCCTATCCTCCCGTGGCAGCGGGGTCCTAATGAAAACTAAGGGATATTCAGGCCTCCTTTTAATAGAGAACTGGAACAAAGCATTAGCACATAGTGAATACATGAACTCCTCAAACTATGGTCATCACCGGAGTGGTCCCGATTATTGTCACTGGGTTGCTTGGATCATAATACATAATAGGTGAATATAGACTTGCACGATAGGATCAAGAACACACATATATTCATGAAAACATAATAGGTTCAGATCTGAAATCATGGCACTTGGGCCCTAGTTACAAGCATTAAGCATAGCAAAGTCATAGCAACATCAATCTCGTAACATAGTGGATACTAGGGATCAAACCCTAACAAAACTAACTCGATTACATGATAGATCTCATCCAACCCATCACCGTCCCAAAGCAAGCCTACGATGGAATTACTCACGCACGGCGGTGAGCATCATGAAATTGGTGGTGGAGGATGGTTGATGATGACGACGACGATTTAATCTCTCTCCGGAGCCCCGAACGGACTTCAGATCAGCCCCGAGAGGTTTTAGGGCTTGGCGGCGGCTCCGTATCATAAAACGCGATGATTTGTTCTCCTTCATTTTTTTCTCCCTGAAAGCAAATATATAGAGTTGGAGTTGAGGTCGGAGGAGCTCCAGGGGGCCCACGAGGTAGGGGGCGCGCCCTAGGGGGGAGGGCGCGCCCCCACCCTCGTGGACAGGGTGTGGGCCCCCTGGTCTTCATCTTTTGCAAGGAGTTTTTATTATTTCCAAATAGACGTTCTATGGAGTTTCAGGTCATTCCGAGAACTTCTGTTTCTGCACATAAATAACACCATGCAAAGTCTGCTGAAAACAGCGTCAGTCCGGGTTAGTTCCATTCAATCATGCAAGTTAGAGTCCAAAACAAGGGCAAAAGTGTTTGGAAAAGTAGATACGACGGAGACGTATCAACTCCCCCAAGCTTAAACCTTTGCTTGTCCTCAAGCAATTCAGTTGATAAACTGAAAGTGATAAAGAAAAATTTTTACAAACTCTGTTTTCTCTTGTTGTTGTAAATATGTAAAGCCAAAGATTCAAGTTTTCAAAGAAAGATTATGACTAACCACATTTGCAATAACTCTTAGGTCTCATGTTTACTCATATCAATAGCATAATCAACTAGCGAGCCATAATAATAAATCTTGGATGACAACACTTTCTCAAAACAATCATGATATAATATAACAAGATGGTATCTCGCTAGCCCTTTCTGAGACCGCAAAACATAAATGCAGAGCACCTTTAAAGATCAAGGACTGACTAGACATTGTAATTCATGGTAAAAGAGATCCAATCATGGTCATACCCAATATAAATTAATAGTAATGAATGCAAATGACATATGTGCTCTCCAGCTAGTGCTTTTTAATAAGAGGGTGATGAATCAACATAAAAGTAAATAGATAGGCCCTTCATAGAGGGAAGCAGGGATTTGTAGAGGTGCCAGAGCTCGGTTTTGAAATAGAGATAAATAATATTTTGAGCAGCATACTTTCATTGTCAACATAGCAACCAAGAGATGGTGATATCTTCCATGCTACACACATTATAGGCGGTTCCCAAACAGAATGGTAAAGTTTATACTCCCCCTCCACCAACAAGCATCAATCCATGACTTGCTCGAAACAACGAGTGTCTCCAACTAGCAACAGTCCCAGGGGGAGTTTTGTTTGCAATTATCTCGATTTAGTTTGCATAAAGCATGGGACTGGGCATCCCGGTGATCAGCCATTTTCTCGTGAGTGAGGAGCGGAGTCCACTCCTCTTAAGAATAACCCGCCTAGCATGGAAGATATGGACAGCCCTAGTTGATACATGAGCTATTCGAGCATACAGAACAGAATGTTTATTTGAAGGTTTAGAGTTTGGCACATACAAATTTACTTGGAATGGCAGGTATATACCGCATATAGGAAGGTATAGTGGACTCATATGGAATAACTTTGGGGTTTAAGGGATTGGATGCACAAGCAGTATTCCTGCTTAGTACAAGTGAAGGCTAGCAAAAGACTGGGAAGCGACCAACCAGAGAGCGACAACAATCATGAACATGCATTAAAATTAATAAATATTGGATGCAAGCATGAGTAGGATATAATCCACCGTGAACATAAATATCACGAAGGCTATGTTGATTTGTTTCAACTACATGTGTGAACATGTGCCAAGTCAAGTCATTTAAATCATTTAAAGGAGGATACCACCCCATCATACCACATCACAACCATTTTAATAGCATGTTGGCACGTAAGGTAAAATCAAGCATGGCACGAGCAACTATGATCTCTAATTGTCATTGCAAGCATGTTTATTCATAATAAGCTGAATCAGGAACGATGAACTCATCATATTTACAAAAACAAGAGAGGTCGAGTTCATACCAGCTTTTCTCATCTTAGTCAGTCCATCATATATCATCATAATTGCCTTTCACTTGCACGACCGAATGAGGTGAATAATAATAAGAGTGCACGTGCATTGGACTAAGCTGGAATCTGTGAGCATTCAATAAACAGGAGAAGACAAGGCAATATGGGCTCTTGGTTAAATCAACAATAATGCATATAAGAGCCACTTCAACAATTTAAACATGGTCTTCTCCTATCGACCCCCAAAGAAAAGAAAAGAAATAAAACTATTTACACGGGGAAGCTCCCAACAAGCAAAAGAAGAACGGGAAATATTTTTGGGTTTTCTTCTTAATTATTACTACTACCGCAAGGAAAGTAAACTAACTAGAAGCTACACTAATTTTTTGGCTTTTCTTAAAGTTTAACAAACACACAAGAAGAAAGCAAGAAAAAGAAAATAAACTAGCATGGATATTACAGTGAAAGAGTATGAGCACCGACATCTAGCAATGAGTGTGTGTGAACATAAATGTAATACGTACTCCCCCAAGCTTAGGCTTTTGGCCTAAGTTGGTTCATTGCCAAGGATGGCCTGGCGGATATCCGTATTTGTAGCCGGGTCAGATCATGCGATGAAGAGGACTCGATCGCCATCGGCTGTCAATCATCTCCGAATCCCACTGGTAATTAGACTGTCGTGGAGGCTCAAATTGTGGTTCCGGCTCCGGGGCTGGTGTAGGGTTCCGGTAGGCTTGAACGGCCGCCCACGGAACGAGATACGGACATTCAGATAAATTAAACAAGGAAGGAGCAGGCAAGGTAATAGTCTCAGGGTGATGTTTATGAAAGAACAATTTGTATTTAAGCTCCCCTTCCCTATTCTTAACAATAAAGTCATGCGCTAGCATAGTCTTATAATCTAAATAAGCATTGGGCAGCAAATTTTCTTCTTTCTCATAGAGCCTAATTGGTATGTTAAAATGTGCAGCTAGGTGTGAAGCATAAATACCTCCAAAGATGGGGCCCTTAGTACGGTTCAGACTTAACCATTTAGCAATAATACCGCCAATACTAACAGTGTTGTCGCGGAATAAACCATGGAACAAAATGAAAATATCAGGAACACTAAGGTTTCCACAGTTTGCGCGACCAATTAAGCAACGACTAGCAAATATAGCAAAGTAGCGTAAAACAGGAAAATGTATGCTAGTGATTCTTGCATCGGAAACCTTCCTGGTTTCCCCACGATAATGGTCTCAATAAACCCGTCCACATCTTTACGATGTGGTTCATCTAAGGTACCCTCGAAGGGTACTTTGCAAACCTTGCAAAATTCATCTAGTGGCATCTTCTTAACAACATCATATAAATGAAACTCTACTGAAGGAGGTGTTTCCTTAGGAAAATAGTATAAGTTTTGCACAAAAGTATTGGTGAGTAAGAGATACTGATGATGTTGGTCGCGGAGGAAGTCGGTGAGCCAGCATTCTCAGCCAATGAATAGAAATCATCATAAATCCCGGCTTTTCTCAAGAAATCACTGGAAGGCCATTCACATAGCCGGACCTCCGCGGTGCGAGGCAAATTATATTTGGGCCTCTGTGCTTCTTCATTTTGCTTTTCCTTCGAGCTTCGGCTTGATGAGCCCCTCAAAAATCTCTTCATTATTTTCTGAAATATTCTGAAATTTTAAGTAACTTCAAACAAAAGTGGACCAAACTCAATAAAATTGATAGCAACTACTCCTACAAGTGCCTAGAGCCTATCATGCATTAGAACTACTTGGAACCATATAAATTTGACATGCAAGCTCAAGAACATGGTCACCTATGCAGCACAAATTTGCAATGAATAAAGCACTAGAGCAAAAACTAATTGGACCAATGGAGGAGTCACATACCAAGGAACAATCTCCCCAAGCAGTTTTGTGAGAGGTGCTTTGAGCAAGGAGATCGAAAAACGCAGCAAAATGAGCTAGAACTCGTGCTTGAGCTGGATATTGGTGTTTGTGGGAGGAAGAAGGAGTGTATGGGTGCAGGAATAAGTGGAGGAGGGCCACCGCGGGCCCACGAGGTAGGGGGCGCGCCCTGGGGGGTAGGGCGCGCCCTCCACCCTCGTGGCCAGTGGTTGACCCCCTGCTGTGTTCTCGGCCCAAATCCTCAAATATTCTAGAAAAAATCATATTTCATTTTCAGGGCATTTGGAGAACTTTTATTTTCGGGGTATTTTTATATTCCACGGATAAATCAGAAAACAGATAGAAAAAAAATACTATTTTTACTTTATTTCAACTAAATAACAGAAAGTAGAAGGAGGGTGCAGAAGGTTGTGCCTTCTAGTTTCATCCATCTCATGCTCATCAAAAGGAATCCACTAACAAGGTTGATCAGGTCTTGTTAACGAACTCATTCCGAATAACATGGAACCGGAGAAATTTTGAATAACACTATGTTACCTCAACGGGGATATGAACATCCCCTATAATAAGAATATCATATTTTTTCTTGACAGTAGGAAGAGGAATTTCAAAACCTCCAAATATAATCGATGGAATTTTTCCAATAGAGTTGATACTATGAACTTGAGGTTGTTTCCCCGGAAAGTGTACCGTATGCTCATTACCATTAACACGAAAAGTGACATTTCCTTTGTTGCAATCAATAACAGCCCCTGCAGTATTCAAAAAAGGTCTTCCAAGCAAAATAGACATGCTATCATCCTCGGGAATATCAAGAATATCAAAGTCCGTTAAAATAGTAACATTTGCAACCACAACAGGCACATCCTCACAAATACCGACAGGTATAGCAGTTGATTTATCAGCCATTTGCAAAGATATTTTAGTAGGTGTAAACTTATTCAAGTCAAGTCTACGATATAAAGAAAGAGGCATAACACTAACACCGGCTCCAAGATCACATAAAGCAGTTTTAACATAGTTTCTTTTAATGGAGCATGGTATAGTAGGTACTCCTGAATCTCCAAGTTTCTTTGGTATTCCACCCTTAAAAGTATAATTAGCAAGCATGGTGGAAATTTCAGCTTCCGGTATCTTTCTTTTATTCGTAACAATTTCTTTCATATACTTAGCATAAGGATTCATTTTGAGCATATCAGTTAATCGCATACGCAAGAAGATAGGTTTAATCATTTCAAAGAAAGCGCTCAAAATCCTCATCATCCTTTTTCTTGGATGGTTTGGAAGGAAAAGGCATGGGTTTCTGAACCCATGGTTCTCTTTCTTTACCATGTTTTCTAGCAACAAAGTCTCTCTTATCATAACATTGATTCTTTGATTGTGGGTTATCAAGATCAACATCAGGTTCAAGTTCTACATTATTATCATTACTAGGTTGAGCATCATCATGAACATCATCATTAACATTTTCACTAGGTTCATGTTCATTACAAGATTGTGTTTCAGCATCAGAAATAGAAATATCATTTGGATTCTCAGGTGGTTCAACAATAGGTTCACTAGAAGCATGCAAAGTCCTATCATTTTTCTTTTTCTTCTTTTTAGAAGAACTAGTTGCATCAATATTATTTCTCTGAGAATCTTGCTCAATTATCTTAGAGTGGCCTTCAGGATATAAAGGTTCCTGAGTCATTCTACCAGTTCTAGTAGCCACTCTAACAGCATAATCATTTTTCTTACTATTCATTTCATTGAGCAAATCATTTTGAGATTTACGTACTTGTTCTACTTGATTGGTAACCATAGAAGCATGTTTACTAATGAGTTTAAGTTCACCTCTAACATCAGCCATGTAATTACCCAAGTGTTCAATCATATAAGCATTTTGTTTTAATTGTCTACCAAAATAAGCATTGAAATCTTCTTGCTTAACCATAAAGTTGTCAAACTCATCCAAGCATTGGCTAGCAATTTTAGTAGGAGGTATTTCAGCTCTATCATATATATAGAGAGAATTTACCTTTACTACCTGTGTCGGGTTATCAAGACCATGAGGTTCTTCAATAGGTAATGGATTAGAATCATATGTTTCTTCAACAGGCGGTAGATTAAGACCATGTATTTCTTCAATAGGAGGTAAATTCTTAACATCTTCAGCTTTAATACCTTTTTCTTTCATAGATTTCTTTGCCTCTTGCATATCTTCAGGACTGCTCTTCTTCGGAGTTGGTTTAGGAATAGGCTCAGGAATTGGCTCAGGAGCTGCCTCGTGAAGTGTCCAATTATTTTCATTTGTCAACATATTATTCAATAGAATTTCGCTTCATCCGTGTTCTTTCCTGAAAATGTAACCAGCACAACTATCCAGGTGATCTCTCGAAGCATCGATTAGTCCATTATAAAAGATATCAAGTATTTCATTCTTCTTAAGAGGATGATCAGGCAAATCATTAAGTAACTTGAGAAGCCTCCCCCAAGCTTGTGGGAGACTCTCTTCTTTAATTTGCACAAAGTTGTATATTTCCCTCAAAGCAGCTTGTTTCTTATGAGCAGGGAAATATTTAGCAGAGAAGTAATAAATCATATCCTGGGAACTACGCACACAACCAGGATCAAGAGAATTAAACCATATCTTAGCATCACCCTTTAATGAGAACAGAAATATTTTAAGGAAGTAGCGATATCTCTCATCATTAGTGAATAGGGTGGCTATATCATTTAATTTAGTCAGATGTGCCACAACAGTTTCAGATTCATAGCCATGAAAAGGATCAGATTCAACCAAAGTAATTATATCAGGATCAACAGAGAATTCATAATCCTTATCGGCAACACAGATAGGTGAAGTAGCAAAAGCAGGGTCAGGTTTCATTCTATCTTTAAGAGATTGCTTATTCCATTTAGCTAATAACCTCTTGAGTTCATATCTATCTTTGCAAGCTAAAATAGCGAAAGAAGCTTCTTTATCAAAAACATAACCCTCAGGAATAACAGGTAAGTCTTCATCATCACTTTCATCAATACAATCAGTTTCAATAATTTCTTTCTCTCTAGCCCTAGCAATTTGTTCATCAAGAAAATCACTAAGCGGCACAGTAGTATCAAGCAGAGAAGTAGTTTCATCATAAGTACCATGCATAGCAGAAGTGGCATCATCAATAACATGTGACATATCGGAATGAATAGCGTATGGTGTTTAGGTGTCGCAAGCTTACTCAAAGCAGAAGGTGAATCAAGTGCGAGCTAGATGGCAGTTCCTTACCTCCCCTCATAGTTGAGGGATAAATTGTTGTCTTAGCATCTTTCAAGTTCTTCACAGTGACCAGCAGATATAAATCCCAAGTGACTCAAAGAATAGAGCTATGCTCCACGGCAATGGCGCCAAAAAATACTCTTGATAACCCACAAGTATAGGGGATCACAATAGTTTTCGAGGGTAGAGTATTCAACCCAAATTTATTGATTCGACACAAGGGGAGCCAAAGAATATTCTCAAGTATTAGCAACTGAGTTGTCAATTCAGCCACACCTGGATAACTTAATATCTGCAGCAAAGTATTTAGTAGCAAATTAATATGATAGTAGTGGTAACGGTAACAGAAGTAACGGTAGCAAAAGTAATATTTTTGGTGTTTTGTAGTGATTGTAACAGTAGCAATGGAAAAGTAAATACGCGGAGAACAATATATGGAAAGCTCGTAGGCATTGGATCGGTGATGGAGAATTATGCCGGATGCGGTTCATCATGTAACAATCATAACATAGGGTGACACAGAACTAGCTCCAATTCATCAATGTAATGTATCCGAATATAGTCATACGTGCTTATGGAAAAGAACTTGCATGACATCTTTTGTCCTACCCTCCCGTGGCAGCGGGGTCCTAATGGAAACTAAGGGATATTAAGGCCTCCTTTTAATAGAGAACCGGAACAAAGCATTAGCACATAGTGAATACATGAACTCCTAAAACTATGGTCATCATCGGGAGTGGTCCCGATTATTGTCACTTCGGGGTTGCCGGATCATAATACATAATAGGTGACTATAGACTTGCACGACCGGATCAAGAACACACATATATTCATGAAAACATAATAGGTTCAGATCTGAAATCATGGCACTCGGGCCCTAGTGACAAGCATTAAGCATAGCAAAGTCATAGCAACATCAATCTCAGAACATAGTGGATACTAGGGATCAAACCCTAACAAAACTAACTCGATTACATGATAGATCTCATCCAACCCATCACCGTCCAGCAATCCTGTGACGGAATTACTCACGCACGGCGGTGAGCATCATGAAATTGGTGATGGAGGATGGTTGATGATGACGACGGTGATGAATCCCCCCTCTCCGGAGCCCCGAACGGACTCCAGATCAGCCCTCCCGAGAGGTTTTAGGGCTTGGCGGCGGCTCCGTATCATAAAACGCGATGATTTCTTCTCCTTGATTTTTTCTCCCCGAAAGCAAATATATAGAGTTGGAGTTGAGGTCGGAGGAGCTCAGGGGGCCCACGAGGTAGGGGGCGCGCCTAGGGGAGGGCGCGCCTCACCCTCGTGGATAGGTGTGGGCCCCTGGTCTTCATCTTTTGCAACGATTTTTTATTATTTCCAAATAGACGTTCCGTGGAGTTTCAGTCATTCCGAGAACTTTTGTTTCTGCACATAAATAACACCATGGAAAGTCTGCTGAAAACAAATCGATCCGGTTAGTTCCATTCAAATCATGCAAGTTAGAGTCCAAAACAAGGGCAAAAGTGTTTGCAAAAGTAGATACGACGGACACGTATCACTATCATTTTTGGGTTATGCTTTAGAGACGGCTGCATTCACGTTAAATAGGGCACCATCTATATCCGTTGAGACGACGCCTTATGAACTGTGGTTTGGCAAGAAACCAAAGTTGTAATTTCTTAATGTTTGGGGCTGCGATGCTTATGTGAAAAAGCTTCAACCTGATAAGCTCGAACCCAAATCGAAGAAATGTGTCTTCCTAGGATACCAAAAGGAGACTGCCGTGGATTTGTCACGACAGATGTCCTAGTGAGGACTTAGTCATGAGGCCAACGCGTCTATGTGGTAGCTTTAGAGGGGTTGAGCGGGACGGGAGATGTGAGGCGGATCAACACACAAGACAAGGATTTAGACAGCTTCGGGCCCCGGGAAACATCATCCGGTAATAACCCTACATGTTGTTTGTGGCTAGGTCTCATTATCATCACGAGAGAGTCGCCGGTAAACCGGCTCTTTGTGTCTAGCCCTAGAGATTGTTTCTTCTTGCTCCCCCTGTTTGGGGAGCCCTTCCCCTCCTTATATATGTTGAAGGGGCGGTTTACATGACTAGTCCTAGTTGGATTAGGATTACTCTATTACAAGTGGAGTCCTAGTCTTGCTTCCTTTGTAAGGGAAATAATCCTTATGCTTTCCTCTTAAACCGGCCCACCATAACATGAAACGGCCTTCTGGGCCTTGGGCCTAGTACTTTATCTGACCCATCGTCGGGGCCATCCGTGAGTCGCCAGGCTCGTGAAACGTCACACCAGTGAACCGCCAAACCCATAAGTCGCCAGGCTTCCGGCTGGTTATGATGAAGCGCCAAGTCCGACCGGGTCATACTTCTGGCCGGGTTACACCGCGGGGTATATCCCTCACATTAGCCCCCAGTTTAATTTGGATTTATCCATGTTAAACTGATCTGCAACATAAACACAAGAACAAATTTGGCGGGTTGTGCTCCGGGTTAAATATTCTTATAAACCGGCACTTGATCATCCTTAGGTCCTTGTCATTTCTTCCTTCTAAAAAATCCGAGTCAATAGACCAGCTTCATAATCAATTTACTTGCAGAAGATATTTTGTAAATAAAGAATCCATTTGAATCATCTTCAATGCTCTGATTTGACAAAAATATTGGTCTTCAAATATTCAACTGATATTCAACCGGTTTGAAATGTAGAACTTGCCGGTTTATCATTGCCAAAATTATCGGGTTATAAAAACTGATGATCCTGGGTCATGACCGTTTATAGACGCCGGGTTATTATTGTTGCCAATGCCGGGTCACACAATTAATCTTCCTGATTTGCGCAAAACTGAGAATTTGAAGATGTTCCTCCTTTATATGCATATTACCTGTAGCCCCCAAGTCTTAAGAGGAGAACATAGTGATAGCTTACGACTTGTTTCAATATAAATGTTGCAACCTCAAGAACTCCAGATTGTTCATCTCACCACTAGTCACAACTGAATATTCCACATATGTAGCCCCCAAGTGTCGGGTTGTTATGCTTGCAGCAACCTGGGACTTGTAATTGCCTTATACTCATAAAAACTTCAACCAATGTAGCCCCCAAGGGCCTGGTCATTATGCAATAATGAGCAGGGACTTTGTAAATATGATCCTTAAATTGTTGACAGGAGCAATTGGTAGCCCCCAAGGGCCGGCTCAGTAAGATAATACTGAGCTGGGACTTTATATATACTTCATTGAAAATAACATCATATGATGTAACTCCCATCATGGGGCTTGAACCCACGTCCACAAGGTTAAGAGCTTTGTGCTTTACCAACTAAGGAGTGGACCCTTCAAT
This sequence comes from Aegilops bicornis, assembly GCA_021605145.1. Lineage (NCBI taxonomy): Eukaryota > Viridiplantae > Streptophyta > Magnoliopsida > Poales > Poaceae > Aegilops > Aegilops bicornis. The sequence continues at coordinate 523,603,516 of CM038674.1, forward strand.
ATAATGGATTAAGACTTGTGTACCTTAAATTGTTGACAGGAGCAATTGGTAGCCCCCAAGGGCCGGTTCATTACAATGTGATGAGTCGGGTCTTCAATAAGGTGAGCAAAAATGACTCTGCATTAGCCCCCAAGTGTCATGGTGCATGCTTGCAGCGACATGAGACTTGCATATTTGATGTAATATCAACTTGAATAATGTAGCCCCCAAGTGCCGGGTCATAAGCCTGCAGCGACTCGGGACTATTCCTTCAACTGTAGAATAAATCCTATCCATTGATAATATAATATCCATTGCGCTAAAGCAACTTTGAAAACCTTAATCATAATATTGGTTATTGATAACCATAATAAAATCCAGCCATGTTGGCTATTTGAAGATTTTAATAATATAATCCAATGATTTATGAGCGCATGATTCTAATGGTGCAATCCAAATATATACTGACGACTTATAATCCCAAGCCAGTCCGGGTTAATAAACACTTGATAATTTATCATCATACTGGCGACTTATAGTCGAAAGCCAGGCCGGGTTAACAAACGCCGGTGATTTATAATCATGCTTTATTCAACCTGTTTCTGCATACAACAAGTTTAAAGTGTCCTGGCGGTTTATAATCCATTTTACAAAGCCTTTTAAGATGGACCTCACATTAACCAATCGTCGTTTTAACTTTGACAAGTTCAAGGTCTATGAGATTGACTTGCCAAACGTTCGGCGGGTCATACCAGGATTACCTGGATGGAGTGGCTTACTTAAAGAGGCAGGATAACCCGGGGTTTTAGGTGAATACACTTGGCTTCCAAGCCTGGCTTGATAGCCTATTGGGTGTAGACTCTTTGTTCTTTGAGAAGCAAAGAGCCCCCGAGCAATATTTTGAGCTGTGCTTAGTGGGTGCCTATGTTTGAGTTGTGCTTTTGCAACACTCTCTTTGGCCCCCAAGTGATTTCTATGGTGGCCTTACGCCGATCAAGAGGTGTAGCTATGGTTCGGATACGACCAAGCCCCCAAGTGATTTCCCTGGTGGCCTTACGCCGATCAAGAGGTGTAGCTATGGTTCGAATACAACCAAGCCCCCAAGTGTTTTTGAGAACTCAAACTTTGCGAGAAATATTTCTTCTTAAACCGGATGTTAAATCGGATATTGAGAGCTTCAAAGCTTTGTGGGAGATATCTTTCCCTTGAACCGGATCTTAAACCGGAATCTTCATTTCCAGCCAGAAATTTTCTAATGACCTTTGAACTCGAACTTGCGAGTGATTAATTCTTTTTGAACCAGAAATTCTTAAACCAGATTTGAGAGATTCAGAGCTTTGTGGGAGAATAGATTTCCCTTGAACCGGATTTTAAACCGGCATTCTTCATTTTGAACCGGAAATTTTCTGACGGCGTTTAAATTTTCATCCATATGGTAGTAGCCTCCGGGACCGGGTTATCTTTCCCTCAAACGTCCTGGTGTTCTTGACTTCACTGAAAACCGGCAACATTTGCTGAGTCATATCATTGTAGCCCCCGAGGCTCAAGGTGAATCGAGGAGTTGACTTGAGATTCTCCATATTTGACCGTGATATAAACCGACATAAGTTGTATATCATTGGTGTTGGTAGCATGATGTGAATCCACAGAAGGTTGAGGTGACTGCAGCGGGTTATAAATGATCCCGTATGAGCCGTGTCAGCAACTCAGCCAATGGTTCCTTCCAACTAGCGATTTGAAGTTAACCAAACTGTAGTGGTGGCGACTTGTGCGCCTGCCCACTGGGCCACCCAGTGCAGACAGCGGTTGATAGTATATGATAATTTGCCTCCATTTTGTTTGAAAGAAAACCGGGCTACCCAAGCTGTGACTTGCTCATACTCAATAAACAGCTAATGCAGACAGATGCGGCCCGGTATGTTGATGTAGACCAGGCCGCGAGAGACGGACAACAAAGATGACCGCATCATCAGAGGCAGCTCAGACAGATGAGTCGGCCGCGGCATTGTAAGCCGGTGCGGACAGGAAAAATCGGCACCGGTGTTGTAAACCGGCACAGACGGGCGAGTGTAGACCGGGTCCACAGAGGCGGCGGATTTATGCATGTCCATTGAACAGCGAGCAAACGTGATCCTGGGAAGTCGATGTAGACCGGGACGCAAGGGCGGCGACTTGTGCGCGTTCATTCAACGGGTAATATGTCACGGACTATCGTCGGGCGGAACATTATCAGCCCGTGCTCCGTACCCGTGGTATAAACCACATTTGTAGTAAATAATTATCCTAATGTATTTGGACCTTATGATCCTCAGCGGTGTCCGTCAGTCAACCCGGCACGTTGAATAGGCCGGACCGCAGGGCGGACAGCAAAAACGACCGCAACATCAGAGGCGGCTCGTTCAGATGAGTCGGCCGCGGCGTTGTAAGCCTGTGCGGACGCAGTAGTTGGCCACAACATTTAAGCCGGTGCGAGCCTCATGTCTATAGCATGATGTCACTTTTTGTAGTAGACTTTATCCAGTACTGGATCATGTTGGACGTATTCTGGTGCGGGCTCTCGTCTGAACCGGAGGCGAAGCGACGAGGGTGGTTCAACAGCGGCCGGCGCAGCAGAGGCGGGTCACAGCAGCGAAGACAGGGGGTGCTTGGGGCAAGGCCGCGGCGAACGGAGGCATGGCCGGCGACTCGTCAAGGTGGGCCGGCTCACAGATGGAGGTGGGCATGCTGGCGACGCGGCAAACCACAACGGCGGCGGACTGGCGACTTGAGGTCGTGGCGCGATCAACCAACGAGGCGAAACCGAGTCTGTGTCTATGCACGTACAGTGGTTGTACTTCCTTTTCCTTGGTATTCATGTGCTAATCGCACGTGATAGCCTTTTTCTTCCTTAATTCTTGAATTAATCTCCTGGTAGATTCCTTGTATGCATGTAGCAATCGGAGTTGACCAAAGAAAAACTGATTTGGCTTCTGTTAAACGTACTAGTCGAAGATATACTAGTATTGTATTTAAAACCATTGGGCTTGATGCTTGATGTGATGGAAACAATGCCATTATCTGTACTTTTCACTTGATCTGTAGCTTCGTCGCTGTTGCCTTTGGTTTCGCTACCGAGTAGCAAGAATGCATCGTTGATTCCTTCAGGTATTGAAACTGTGTCTAATCAACAAAAAAGGCTTCGGGCAAACTGATGGTCTTGGCGACACGTGACTGCGGCCGTAAATAATTCATCCTCTATTCCGATTTGACGGATCGCATTGCATCGGTGACATACAGAAGAACGCCAAACCCTAAATTTCCTTAACTCAATCGTACATATGTCACTTCTGAATATGTCTTCAATCTTGACCGACGAAATCATAGTAGATGTGAATTTTGTCCACGCCGGCTCTTGTTCAGCCAGAAAAATTGCGAACTCCTCGATGTTGGGTACACCTTCTATCACAGATCCAAAGGCAAGACATTCGTTGCTAAGAATGGATCCTTTCTAGAGAAGGAGTTTCTCTCGAAAGAAGTGAGTGGGAGGAAAGTAGAACTTGATGAGGTAATCGTACTGCTCCCTTATTGAAAGTAGTTCATCACGTAAATCTATTCCTGTGACTCCTACACCAATTAGTGAGGAAGCTAATGATGATGATCATGTAACTTCAGATCAAGTTACTACCGAACCTCGAAGGTCAAACAGAGTATGATCCGCACCAGAGTGGTACGGTAATCCTGTTCTGGAGGTCATGTTACTTGACCATGACGAACCTACGAACTATGAGGAAGCGATGATGAGCCCAGATTCCGTGAAATGGCTTGAGGTCATGAAATCTGAGATGGGATCCATGTATGAGAACAAAGTGTGGACTTTGGTTGACTTGCCCGATGATCGGCAAGCCATCGAGAATAAATGGATCTTCAAGAAGAAGACTGACGCTGACGGTAATGTTACTGTCTACAAAGCTCGACTTGTTGTAAAAGGTTTTCGACAAGTTCAAGGAGTTGACTACGATGAGATTTTCTCACCCGTAGTGATGCTTGAGTCCGTCCGAATCATGTTATCAATTGCCACATTTTATGATTATGAAATTTGGCAGATGGATGTAAAGACTGCATTCCTGAATGGATTTCTGGAAGAAGAGTTGGAGTATGATGCAACCTGAAGGTTTTATCGATCCAAAGGGTACTAACAAAGTGTGCAAGCTCCTTCCATCCATCTATGGACTGGTGCAAGCATCTCGGAGTTGGAATAAACGTTTTGATAGTGTGATCAAAGCATATGGTTTTATACAGACTTTTGGAGAAGCATGTATTTACAAGAAAGTGAGTGGGAGCTCTGTAGCATTTCTAATATTATATGTGGATGACATATTGTTGATTGGAAATGATATAGAATTTCCGGATAGCATAAAAGGATACTTGAATAAGAGTTTTTCAATGAAAGACCTCGGTGAAGCTACTTATATATTGGGCATCAAGATCTATAGAGATAGATCAAGACACTTAATTGGACTTTCACAAAGCACATACCTTGATAAAGTTTTGAAGAAGTTCAAAATGGATCAAGCAAAGAAAGGGTTCTTGCCTGTGTTACAAGGTCTGAAGTTGAGTCAGACTCAATGCCCGACCACTGCAGAAGATAGAGAGAAAAAGAAAGGTGTTTCCTATGCTTCAGCCATAGGCTCTATCATGTATGCAATGTTGTGTACCAGACCTGATGTGTGCCTCGCTATTAGTTTAGCATGGAGGTACCAAAGTAATCCAGGAGTGGATCACTGGACAGCGGTCAAGAACATCCTGAAATACCTGAAAAGGACTAAGGATATGTTTCTCATTTATGGAGGTGACAAAGAGCTCATCCTAAATGGTTACGTCGATGCAAGCTTTGACACTGATCCGGATGACTCTAAGTCACAAATCAGATACGTGTTTATATTGAAAGGTAGAGCTGTTAGTTGGTGTAGTTCTAAGCAAAGCGTCGTGGCAGGATATACGTGTGAAGTGAAGTACATAGCTGCTTCGGAAGCAGCAAATGAAGGAGTCTGGATGAAGGAGTTCATATCCGATCTAGGTGTCATACCTAGTGCATCGGGTCCAATGAAAATCTTTTGTGACAATACTAGTGCAATTGCCTTGGCAAAGGAATCCAGATTTCACAAGAGAACCAAGCACATCAAGAGACGCTTCAATTCCATCCGCGATCAAGTCAAGGAGGGAGACATAGAGATTTGCAAGATAATACAGATCTGAATGTTGCAGACCCATTGACTAAGCCTCTCTCACGAGCAAAACATGATCAACACCAAGACTCCATGGGTGTTAGAATCATTACTGTGTAATCTAGATTACTGACTCTAGTGCATGTGGGAGACTGAAGGAAATATGCCCTAGAGGCAATAATAAAGTTGTTATTTATACTTCCTTATATCATGATAAATTTTTATTATTCAGGCTCGAATAATATTAACCGGAAACTTAGTACATGTGTGAATACATAGACAAACAAAGTGTCACTAGTATGCCTCTACTTGACTAGCTTGTTGAATCAAAGATGCTTAAGTTTCCTAGCCATGGACATGAGTTGTCATTTGATTAACGGGATCACATCATTAGAGAATGATGTGATTGACTTGACCCATTCCGTTAGCTTAGCATTTGATCGTTTAGTATATTGCTATTGCTTTCTTCATGACTTATACATGTTCCTATGACTATGAGATTATGTAACTCCCAAATACCGGAGGAACACTTTGTGTGCTACCAAATGTCACAACGTAACTGGGTGATTATAAAGGTGCTCTACATGTCTCTCCAATGGTACTTGTTGAGTTGGCATAGATCGAGATTAGGATTTGTCACTCTGATTGTCAGAGAGGTATCTCTAGGCCCTCTCGGTAATGCACATCACATCCTTGCAAGCAATGTAACTAATGAGCTAGTTGCGGGGTGATGCATTATAGAATGAGTAAAGAGACTTGCTGGCAACGAGATTGAACTAGGTATTGAGACACCGACGATCAAATCTCGGGCAAGTAACATACCGATGACAAAGGGAACAACGTATGTTGTTATGCGGTTTGACCGGTAAAGATCTTTGTAGAATATGTGGGAACCAATATGAGCATCCAGGTTCCGCTATTGGTTATTGACCGGAGACGTGTCTCGGTCATGTCTACATAGTTCTCAAACCCATAGGGTCCGCACCCTTAACGTTCGGTGACGATCGGTAATATGAGTTTATGTGTTTTGATGAACCGAAGGTAGTTCGAGTCCGGATATGATCACGGACATGACGAGGAGTCTCAAATGGTCGATACATAAAGATCGATATATTGGATGACTATGTTTGGACTTCGGAGAGTTCGGACGAATACCGGAGTATCGGGGGGTTACAGGAACCCCCCAGGGAGTGTAATGGGCCTTGGTGGAGAGAGGAAGGGGCGGCCAGGGCAGGCCGCGCACCCCTCCCCCTCTAGTCCGAATTGGACAAGGAAGGGGGGGGGGCCTTTTTCCTTCCCCCTCTCTCCTCCTTCCTTCCCTCCTACTCCTACTCTTGGAAGGGGTGGAATCCTACTCCCGGTGGGAGTAGGACTCCCCTTGGGGCGCGCCTAGGAGGCCGGGCCCCTCCCCCTCCTCCACTCCTTTATATATGGGGGAGGGGGGCACCCCATGGACACACAAGTTGATCATTGATCTTTTAGCCGTGTGCGGTGCCCCTCTCCACCATAATCCACCTCGGTCATATCGTAACGGTGCTTAGGCGAAGCCCTGCGTCAGTAGCATCATCATCACCGTCATCACGCCGTCGTGCTGACGGAACTCTCCCTCGAAGCTCTACTGGATCGTGAGTTCATGGGACGTCACCAAGCTTAACATGTGCATATCGCAGAGGTGCCGTACGTTCGGTACTAGGATCGGTCGATCGTGAAGACGTATGACTACATCAACCACGTTATCATAACACTTCCGCTTACGGTCTACGAGGGTACGTGGACGACACTCTCCCCTCTCGTTGCTATGCATCACCATGATCTTGCGTGTGCGTAGGAATTTTTTTGAAATTACTACGTTCCCCAACAGGTACATCCCTGCCAACATCGCTTGCCGGACCCCAGAGTCAGGCCAGCGTGTCCCACTGCCAATCCAGGGGAGCGGGTCATCTTCGTCCCCCACCTCTTCCGAGGTCTGGGGTCCCCCCTGCACCCCTTCGTGCAGGGAATTTTGTTCTTCTATGGGCTAGATTTCCACAATCTGGCCCCGAACTCCATTCTCCACCTCACCACTTTTATCATTGTGTGTGAGGCCTTCCTCCGCAAGGAGCCGCACTTCGGCCTATGGCTGAAGACCTTCTGCGTTAAGCCAAAGAGCGGAGGCACCGAATTCACCGAGTGTGGCGGTTCCATGATCAGTAATTTCCAAAAGACAATATGGCTGGAGGGGACCTTCATTGAGACCTCAAGATCTGGCAGCGCAAGTGGTTCTATATCATCGAGCCACTCATTTGGGGTCAGATGATGACCCACAAGTATAGGGGATCTATCATAGTCCTTTCGATAAGTAAGAGTGTCGAACCCAACGAGGAGCGGAAGGAAATGACAAGCGGTTTACAACAAGGTATTCTCTGCAAGCACTGAAATTATCGATGACAGATAGTTGTATGATGAGATAATTCATAATGGGTAACAAGTAACAAAAGTAAACAAGGTGCAGCAAGGTGGCCCAATCCTTTTTGTAGCAAAGGACAAGCCTGGACGAACTCTTATATAAAGCAAAGCGCTACCGAGGACACATGGGAATTGTTGTCAAGTTAGTTTTCATCATGCTCATATGATTCACGTTTGTTACTTTGATAATTTGATATGTGGGTGGACCGGTGCTTGGGTGCTGCCCTTCCTTGGACAAGCCTCCCACTTTGATTAACCCCTCTCGCAAGCATCCGCAACTACGAAAGAAAAATTAAGGTAAACCTAACCATAGCATGAAACATATGGATCCAAATCAACCCCTTACGAAGCAACGCATAAACTAGGGTTTAAGCACATCACTCTACTAGCAACCCATCATCTACTTATTACTTCCCAATGCCTTCCCCTAGGCCCAAATGATGGTGAAGTGTCATGTAGTCGACGTTCACATAACACCACTAGAGGAGAGACAACATACATCTCTCATCAAAATATCAAACAGATACCAAATTCACATGACTACTAATAGCAAGACTTCTCCCATGTCCTCAGAACAAACGTAACTACTCACAAAGCATATTCATGTTCATAATCAGAGGAGTATTAATATGCATAAAGGATTTGAACATATGATCTTCCACCAAATAAACCAACTAGCATCAACTACAAGGAGTAATCAACACTACTAGCAACCCACAGGTACCAATCTGAGGTTTTGAGATAGAGATCGAATGCAAGAGATGAACTAGGGTTTGAGAGGAGATGGTGCTGGTGAAGATGTTGATGGAGATTGACCCCCTCTCGATGAGAGGATCGTTGATGATGATGATGGCTTTGATTTCCCCCTCCCGGAGGGATGTTTCCCCGGTAGAATGGCTTCGCCAGAGCCCTAGATTTGTTTTGCCTAGGTTCCGCCTCGAGACGGCGGCACTTTGTCCCGAAAGTTTCCTTCTGATTTTTTCTAGGTCAAAACACACCATATAGCAGAAGATGGGCGTCGGAGGCCTGCCAGGGGGCCCACAAGGACGAGAGGCGCGCCTAGGGGGGTAGGGCGCACCCTTCACCCTTGTGGCTGGCTGGTGGCCCCCCTCTGGTACTTTCTTCATCCAATATTTTTTATATATTCCAAAGATATTCTCCATGAAGTTTCAGGACTTTTGGAGTTGTGGAGAATAGGTCTCTAATATTTGCTCCTTTTCCAGTCCAGAATTCCAGCTGTCGGTATTGTCCCTCTTCATGTAAACCTTATAAAATAAGAGAGAAAAGGCATAAGTATTGTGATATAATGTGTAATAACAGCCCATAATGCAATAAATATCAATATAAAAAGCATGCTGCAAAATGGACGTTCATCAGGCTGCGACTCCTGTCTTCACCGACGCTCCTCCAAGGAAGCTCGTGTCGTGGAAGAAACATGGCCTAATGGGGCAACCCGGACGAGGTCAAAGTACTCCAATAGCGGATCTGGGCCCTCAAGAAGAAGTTCAAGCTGGTGGATGCTGTAGCTATGATGCTTCATCGGTTACATCCTTCCCCTCCAACTTTGAGCCAATCCTATGTGGCTTTACACGATCGAGGACAAGCCAACTCTATGAAACTTCTTCTGCACCAACATCGACGGGATGTGGATGGATCTCTTCAAGCCATCCCAAAATGAATTCCCTGCTAATGGGCCAGACAGCGGCTACACTGCTGAGCGCGGGCCTTCTGAGGTAAATATTGTTGTACATATTCATCATCAGCTTCGTGTTTCGCCTTTATCTGAATCTTCCTTCCCCATCTTCAGAAATGGGTGGCCAAGGCCACACTCATTGCGTGCCCGACGCCACTGCCCGAGGACCCACGGAGCCCCGATCTGCAGGCCCTCCTAGCCGTGGTGGCTCCAAAAGCCCCGTCCAAGGAAAAAGAGGCGGAGAATAAGAGGGAGGGTCTCCGGATCTAATATCCGGCGGACGCCAGTTCCGAGAACATCCGGGTTATCTCCTCAGATGATGAGGAGAGGAAAGATGAGGAAAAGGAGGAAGGCTCCTCCTCCCTGAAGAAGAAAAGAGGGCGTCCAAGGACATTGCAAGGGAACACACTGTCCGGATGTGTATGATGGCCTCTTGAGCTGATAGGCCAAAAGTAAAATTGTCCGGAGACTTTTGACATCGCAGATGCATACAATAGTTAACTATAGTAGCCCCCGAGCCCGGAGTGAGACACCAAGATCTTACTCGGGAGTCTTAGTGAAAACTAAATGCTTTAATAGAAGCGAATGTATTGTAGCCTTTGAGACCCTGGTCAGAGAAGGAAAGAAGACGAGGGGATCGATGTCGTCCGAGGAAGCTAACTATTGTCATTGCAGGTTTCGGCTCCAATGCGAGAGAGTTGGAAGAGCTGAACCATAAGCTCGACCAGTCCAAGAAGGACGCAGATCTGCTCAAGAAGCAGATGGAGATTGCTGAAGGTGAATGTTGAAATATTTGTAGCTTTGTGAAGTTGCAATATCTACTTGAAGTTCTAATTTGTATGCTGATGTATTCGCAGCTTCCTCCGCGGAGCTAGAGAAGCTCCGGTCTGAGCTGAAAACAGCTCGGCAAGAAACCAAACAGTAGAGAGCTGCAGCAGAGAATGCCAACATGGAGTTGGCCAAATAAAAAAGAGGTCGACGTGCGACACGTGGCTTGGGTCGCCGAGGTCGAAGAATACCTGAAGGGCCTTTGCGAGCAGCGCGATGCCCTTCAAAAGGACAAGGACAAGCTAACTTGCGAGTTGGCCACTGCCAATTCGGCTTGTAAGGAGGCCACGACCCAGGCTCGGGTAGATCGCGAGGTGCTTCAGCAGGTGAACCAAATCTCCAGCGGTAATCCCTATCTACTTTGCTGCATTTTTGGTGACAGCCAGTTTGCTCATCTTACACAAGTTTGGCATTCTTCAGAGGTCTTTAGGGAGCTTTCGCGGAGTGCCTCGGGCGTCGGTGCTTATCTTGCTATGCAGCCTGATGGTTCCAAGGAGAAAACCTTCTGGGCCCAGTTCGAGGCACCTGAGCACCCACCACTTCTGAACAATCAAATGAAGCAGCTCGCGGAGCTGTTCCGTGTAGCCCGGTCGATGATGCAAGACATCTGTGTTAACCTCTGGTCGGGTCAGCCGATGCCAACAAGCTTCTTCGGCCTGGCGAGCAGGCTTCGAGAGACCAGCCCCCAGGGGGAGAAGTGGAAGCGGTCGACCTGTTTGGAGGGTGCTAAAAGGGCGCACGCATATACAATTGCGCATTTTCCGAAGGTAAAGCCTTTGGACATTGCCTCCGGACCTCCAGCAGGAAAATATTAGGCCCCAGAACAGTTCCTTGCCCAGGTGCACGAGGGTGCTGATAACCCACAAGTATCGGGGATCGTTTGTAGCCTTCTTTGATAAATAAGAGTATCGAACCCAACGAGGAGCTAAAGGCAGAACAAATATTCCCTCAAGTTCTATTGACCACCGATACAACTCTACGCACACTTGACGTTCGCTTTACCGGAAACAAGTATGAAACTAGAAGTACTTTGTAGGTGTGATAGGATAGGTTTGCAAGATAATAAAGAGCACGTAAATAAAATCTAGGGGCTGTTTAGATAAAGACACAACTCAGTTAGTTTTAGTAGAGAGCTATTGTCAACAATAAAGTTATTTGTCCCTAGGCAATCGATAACAAGTACCGGTAATCATTCTTGTAATTTTATATGAGGGAGAGGCATGAGCTAACATACTTTCTCTACTTGGATCATATGCACTTGTGATCGGAACTCTAGCAAGCATCCGCAACTACTAAAGATCATTAAGGTCGTGAAACCCAACCATAGCATTAAGTATCAAGTCCTCTTTATTCCCATACGTCATACCCCAGTTACTCGGGTTTAAGTTTCTGTCACTCTTGCAACCCACCATAAGCGAACCATGAACATATTGCAACACCCTACATCGGGAGCCCCTCACGTTTGCACGAGACAGAGGGCACCATAGGACAGCACCATAAATAAAATATACAATCATACCAACCAAGATCACGATTAACCCACATGACAAAACGGATCTACTCAAACATCATAGGACAACCATAGATCATTGGGAAATAATATACGGAGTTGAGCACCATGTTTAAGTAGAGATTACAGTGGGGAGAAGAGGTGTTACACCGCTGCATAGAGGGGGAGAAAGTTGGTGTTGACGGTAGCAAGTTTGTTGATGTAGATCGCCGTCACGATCCTAGCCCCGGCGGCACTCCGACGCCACCGGGAGAGAGGGGGAGAGAGCCCCCTCCTTCTTCTTCTTCCTTGGCCTCCCCCCTAGATGGGAGGAGAGTTGCCCCTCTGGTCCATGTCCTCCATGGCTGCGGAGGGGCGGGAGCCCCTCCGAGATTGGATCTCCCTCTCTGTTCTCTTCTGTTTCGCATTCCCCAGATCTAGCCGAAAACTGTTTCTAATATTCCCGGAGATCCATAACTCCGATTGCGCTGAGATTTCAACACGATTTGCTTCCGGATATAAGATTACTTGCGCCCAAAGTAGAGCCCCAACTGTCATACGAGGTGAGCACAACCCACCACGCCACGCCTGGCTTCGGGACCGCGCCCTGGTGGGTTGTGCCCACCTCGGGCCTCTGTTTGCAGTGATTCCAACTCCCAAAAATAACATATATTCCAAAATAATTCTCCTTGAAATTTTATTGCATTTGGACTTCGTTTGATATGGATACTCTGCTATACAAAAACATGCGAGAAAAGTGAACTGCACTGAGCCTTTGGATCAATAGGTTAGTCCAATAAATCATATAAAAAGTTGCCAAAAGTATGTGAAAGTTGTATAATATTGGCATGGAACAATAAAAAATTATAGATACGATGGAGACGCATCAACATCCCCAAGCTTAATTCCTGCTCGTCCTCGAGCAGGTAAATGATAAAAAGATAATTTTTTATGTGGAATGCTACCTAGCATAAACTTGATCATATATCTAATCATGGCATGAATATTAAGACATAAGTGATTCAAAGCAATAGTCTATAATTTGACATAAAGACATCAATACTCGTGCATCCCAACAAACAATCATGTCTTTCAAAATATCAACGCTAAAGAAAGCTATCCCTACAAAATCATATAGTCTTGTCATGCTCTATCTTCTTAACACAAAGTATTTATCATGCACAACCCCGATGACAAGCCGAGCAATTGGTTCATACTTTTTAATGCGCTTTAGCTTTTTCAACCCTCACGCAATACATGAGCGCAAGCCATGGATATAACACTACGGGTGGAATAGAGTATGATGATAGGGGTAAATATAGACAAGAGAAAAAAGTAAGAAAGTCTCACATCAATGCGGCTAATCAACGGGCTATGGAGATGCCCATCAATGATATCAACATGAGGAGTAGGGATTGCCATGCAACGAATGCACTAGGAGCTATAAATGTATGAAAGCTCAATATGAAAACTAAGTGGGTGTGCATCTAATCCTATAATGAAAAATCTCCACTAGTTTATGAAAGTGACAACATAGGAGACTCTCCATATGAAAAACATGGTGCTACTTTGAAGCACAAGTATGGTAAAGCATACTAACAATGCCCCTTCTCTCTTTGTTTATTTTTTTTCTTTTTCTTTTTCTTTCTTTTCTTTCTTTTTCTTTTTTTCCTTTTTTCCTTTTTTTCTTTTTCTTTTTCTCTCATTGTCCGGAGTCTCATCCCGACTTGTGGGGGAATCATAGTCTCCATCATCCTTTCCTCACTGGGGCACTGCTCTAAAAATGAATAATGATGATCATCACACTTCTATTTACTTATAACTCAAAAGAAATAAAAATTACAACTCGATACCTATGAAAAAGTATGACTCTATATGAATGCCTGTGGCATGTACCAGGATGTGCAATGATCTAGCATAACATGTATGAAAAATGATGAATGGTGGCTGAGCCACAACTACTATGTCAGCTATATGATCATGCAAAGCAATGTGACAATGAAAGCTCAAGTCATCAAATGGAAGCGAGGGAAGTTGCATGGCAATATATCTCGGAATGGCCATTGAGGGATTCCTGGACTAAGGGGTCCTCGGGCGTCCGGTCTATTTGCCATGGGCCGGACTGATGGGCTGTGAAGATGCGAAGACTAAAGACTGCACCCGTGTCCGAATGGGACTCTCCTTGGCGTGGAAGGCAAGCTTGGCGACCAAATATGTAGATTCCTTTCTTTGTAACCGACCTTGTGTAACCCTAGATCCTCCCGACATCTATATAAACAGGAGGACTTAGTCCAGAGAGAATAGATTCATTATCATAGTCATACAAGCTAGACTCTAGGGTTTAGCCATTACGATCTCGTGGTAGATCAACTCTTGTAACACTCATATTCATCAAGATCAATCAAGTAGGAAGTAGGGTATTACCTCCATAGAGAGGGCCCGAACCTAGGTAAAAATTGTGTCCCCGGTCTCCTGTTACCATCGACCTTAGACGCACAGTTCGGGACCCCCTACCCGAGATCCGCCGGTTTTGACATCAACATTGGTGCTTTCATTGAGAGTTCCACTGTGCCGTCCCCAAAAGGTTCGATGGCCCCTTCAATCGTCGACAATGACGTTGTCCAAAGAGAAACTTTCCTCCCCGGACAGATCTTCGTATTCGGCGGCTTCGCGCTGCGGGCCAACTCGTTTGGCCACCTGGAGCAGATCGATAGCTATGCCCCTAGCCATCAGGTCAGATTTGGGAGCTTGAATTATGTTGCGGACATCCGTGGAGATTTGATCTTCGCCGGATTCGAGACCGCGGCGACTGCTCCTGGTCACCTTGACGAACATGACCTAAATCTGTCGTCAGACCGCATCCAGGAGATAGCTCCTGTAACCACTCTGGCCTTAGATCCAGAGCATACTGCAGCATCCAAGGATTGGAGGCTCAACCCCACCACGGAGGCCGCAGACTCCCCGGTGTTGGAGCCGCACATGGACTTAACCCCACACAATATTTGTGTCACTGGAACTCTGGACTCTTCTCTGGGTGTAAGTTCCGAACCGTGTGAGTCCGCGGATGCCGAACTTGATCGTTTATCGATCTTCGAGTTCAACACCGCAGACATCTTCCAACACTCGCCCTTGGGCGATGTGCTAAACTCATTAAAAAGCATGTCCTTGGCGGGGGACTCGCAGCCGAGCTATGTTCGGTTCGAACTAGGGGCTGATGATGGAGAATCTTGTTTCCCACCTGCCACCCACTTCATAGCCACAGTCGAGGATTTAACCGACACGCTCGATTACGACTCCGAAGACACCGACGGTATGGACGATGATGCTGATGAGGAGCAAAATCAAAGTCCGCCATTCACTAGACGCTGGACGCCCACTTCTTCGTACGATGTGTACATGGTGGACACACCCAAAACAACCAACGACGATGACCAAGAAAATCCAGTCGAGGATAAACCTCCTGAGACACGGCAAAAACGCCGGCGCCATCGGCGCCGCTCTAATTCACGTCATTCAAAAGACAGCAACGCTGGCACCGGGGAAAATAGTACTCCGAATGAACCCAAAGATAATAAAGACCTCGTCGAGGTAACCTCCGAACAGGAGGAACGGGAAAATGGGCAAGCTAGCCCTGATGAATAGTCCATACTTGACGATTCAGATGACGATAATTATCTTCCGCTCTCCGAAGATGAGGTAAGCCTCGGTGACGAGGATTTCATCGTGCCCGAGGAACCTCTCGAGCAGGAGCGCTTCAAGCGCAGGCTAATAGCCACTGCAAGGAGCCTAAAAAAGAAACAACAGCAGCTTCAAGCTGACCAAGATCTGCTCAATGACAGATGGACTAATGTCCTGGCAGCCAAAGGATACGGCCTCAAGCTCCCAGCCAGGAGTTACCCGAAGCGCAAACTGCTACCTCAGTTTGATGAGGAGGCGCCAGAGCTCATACCTCACTCGCGCAACGCGGCCGACCGACCCAGCGCGGTTGGGAAAATGCGGCAGGCCGACCACAACTTGGTCGGGATAAAGCGGCAATTCAAGCCGAACAGTAATCTGCCCCACCGCCACGTAAAAATAGAAACAACACAGCTCGGGGCGATACATACGACCTTCGGCAGGACCTGGACAGTAAAGCACGATATACCAGATCGGTCTACGGATCGCGAGGACGTACCTCGACACACGACCATGGCTATCTATTCGGACGCGACAAACCTAGTCACGCCCGGGCCGAAAACCGCAGACGGACTCCATCGGAGCTACATCGTGAGGTGGCCCGATATAGAGGCGCCACACACCCTCTTTGCTTCACTGATGGAGTAATGGAACACGAGTTCCCAGAAGGGTATAAACCCATAAATATTGAATCATACGACGGAACAACAGATCCCGTGGTGTGGATTGAAGATTTCCTTCTCCATATCCATATGGCCGCGGAGACGACCTTCATGCCATCAAATACCTCCCGTTAAAACTCAAAGGACCAGCTCGGCACTGGTTAAACAGTCTGCCCGAAAACTCAATCGGCAGCTGGGAGGAGCTGGAAGACGCCTTCCGCGATAACTTTCAAGGTACATATGTCCGGCCACCGGATGCTGATGACCTAAGTCACATTATCCAGCAGCCCAGAGAGTCCGCCAGAAAGCTCTAGACTAGGTTCTTAGTTAAAAAGAACCAAATTGTTGACTGTCCAGACGCAGAAGCCCTCGCGGCCTTCAAACACAGCTTCTGGGACGAGTGGCTTGCCCGTCACCTCGGCCAAGGAAAACCAATGTCTATGTCAGCCCTTACCGCTCCGATGACCCGCTTTTGCGTGGGAGAAGACAGCTGGCTCTCCCGTAGAAGCAATAGCGCCAGCAATCCGGGCACCTCCAAAGTGCGGGACGGTAATGGAAAGCCACGACATGATAAAAACAAATGTCGCAATAATAATGAGGGCACGCAGGACACAGCGGTCAACGCTGGATTCAGCGGCCCCAAACCCGGCCAACGGAAAAATACATTTACGGCAAACAAAGACGGACCATCCAAGTTAGACAAAATATTTGATAGGCCCTGCCAGATTCATGGCCACCCCAATAAACTAGCTAATCACACCAAAAGCTGTTGGGTCTTCAAACAAGCCGGCAAGTTAAATGCCGAACACAAGGGGAAGAGGACGCTCGGCGATAGCAACGACGAAGAGACTCACCAACCAAACAACGGGGGTCGGAAGCAGTTTCCCCCTGAAGCAAAAACAGTAAACATGCTATATGTGGCACACACCCCTAGAGGTGAGCGCACGGAACACTCCCTCCGTACAGGAGATCATACTATGGCTACCTCAGCCGAATTACATAGCGACCTTATCACGCCGCATACCACGTCGGCCATCATGCCGCCGTTCTCCATTCAACATGACCGATCAATGTCCGTATTGGACTAGCAATTCGGCTTGTTCGCCTAATATGCCTTTGAAGTGGGTACTGTGCATACATGATTCTGCACTTGGAATACCCTGGGTATCGACGGAAGCATAATGCGGGTGGGCTTGAACCCCCCTACTTTTCTAACTGCCTTTTTCCTTTTTATTATCCCCTCCACAGGTAGCTCAAGGACCGGTCACCACGCGGACTCTACCAGAGTTCGGGTTCTTACAATCATCCAAGGGTTATTCCTATCGAGGAGTCCCTTAACCGAGGACAGGCGACGCAGACGTGCGACAGGAGGTCCAAAATATTTTTTTATAGACCACACTCTCTATTTTGAGCCTGTAAAGTGCCTTTTTGCTCAGCCTTCGACCCCTGGCATGTCAAATAGCCAGGGTTGCGGCTTTGTTATCTATATAATAATTGGCATATCACTCAGCTCCCAGTAAAAGTAAACAGTGTCCAATATTGACTTTTTCCTAATTGACCCGAATTTTCGCTCCTGTGGTTGTTTTACACACACACCCCGACACAACTTGCCAGGGGCTCGGTATGGGAACAAATGAGTTGCCGGCAAGTCCGAACAGCTTTATAGCGTACTTCGACGTCGCGAGTTTGGCCTTACATGCATCAGCTCCGAATCATGTCTTGGGTCATTAGTTGGGTTGCCCGGCTCCTGTGCTTGCTACCCTACGTTCCGCTCTATCGGCTAGGGTAGTAAAGAGAGAACTATTGCGATTGTGCTTCCGGTTCATCTGGTCAAGCACCTTAGTAGAGAAAGCTGAAAACTGACTGTCATGATGCGGCGAGAGCTGGTCAACCACTCGACGACTTATTGGAATCTTTAGCGATTCTCTCCGTGTCATATGAAGGATCTTTTTCAGATCATTTTTACATACCAGGGGCTATATCATAGACCCACCATAAAACTCCTGTGGCTAAGTGAAAGTGTTAACGCCCTATAGTCTGATTGCCTGGTTCGCCGCATTGTCACCTCTTTCATGGACCAAGACGTTGGGCAAGAGTGATCAAATGCTTTTCCGAACACCCTCGTACTTCCTACGAGGGGGCTGAAGCCGACGACTGGAAAACTTTCAGATTATATAAAACGGCCGCACAGGAGGAACAAAAAGCTTTCGAGCAAAACATAAAAATAGACTAAATATAAAATTGTCTTTTACAATTCCCATACACCTCACTCGAATATTATGTCTTTCGAGCATTGACC